>JAOWCC010001501.1:29375052-30808304 GCA_030867875.1 Actinernus sp. WN-2022
CTTCCAACCAATAAGAGCCAATAATAGAATGGAATTAAATTCCTACGTTTTGAAAAAATGGACAAACTAAGTTATTTCTTACCGTTTGAATTATTTTCATGATCAACCATTGAGATAAAGAGTGTTAATAACACTTCATCGATATCTTGCTACATTCCATGCCGTTGGGTACATTCGCCGCAAACCATTAATTAACCACACCCCGAAATTTCAACTTCGTAAAAAGAAACGACTTGTAAGACGTGGATTTTAAAGTAAACATAAACATAAACGAATTACAGATTAGAAGATAAACATTAGATAGTCCTTAGTTTGATTTTCCTTCCTATTCGTTACGACTGTTTATCTCTTAGGAAAAATGAAGACTGGTAGAAAATGAATGTTATTGTAGAATTTGGATTCCAACCCCATACACCCCATTGAGCTGAGCTACTAGTGCCCGCCTACTGCACCATAATATAACCAAAAGCCTTGATGTGCTTTGTGCCACGATCTCCGTTAAAAATAGACTCGTTTCCACACGAGTCTGAATCCATGAGCCGACTAGCGGGGTAGGATGTCCCAAACCCGATAAACGAGCCTGCCGATTTGCAGACGGGATGGTCAGGGTCGCTGGCAATGATACCAATTCTCGCCTTGGCTGCTGGTGGATTCTCAGCCTGGACGTTAAAACCTTCTCGGTTGCAGTATGGCTGCAGGGAAGACTCGGGGATAAGTGACCTCCACCGTTCACGTCCCACATGGGTAGCAGTATAGCGACCATGGTGGATAAGCGCGTGAAGGGAACTTGCTCCTCTGTTAATTTGAATCCACCTCACCGGTCCGTCGCCAACCTGGGAAGATAACTGAATACTTTACTCTCACACTTATATATAACCTTAGTTTTCCTATTGATTAGGGTATTCGGTATTTAAGAACAAACGTGCTAAGCTCTCATCTGATTCCTTTTAGAGTTATTATCAACACCATGTGTATGTTATTGATTTCCCTTACCTATTGCCGATGGACTGAGAAAAGTGTGACAAATTCATTTGACTGAAAATATAATTCGACCAGCTTTGCAGTTAACCACTAATACAGTAATTACAATTAGGGTGGTTGCTTGATATTTCAAAAGGATCACAGTAAAACAAAGGAGAAAAACTTAGCTATAATTTGGAGCCCTCTCCCGGTATATACTTCATGGTAGTATTTCGTTCCATATAGTCTCCCTGCATAATACTGTAACAGCAGGGAGACTATATGGAACGAAACACTACCATGAAGTATATACCGTACCGAAAAAGATGGCGGCTTGTACTTCTACCCACAATCCTATGCGCGCGAAAATCTTTAAATCCGTTATAAAATCGCGGTAGAGGTTTTGAAATCTTGTAAACAAACCAGTACAAGTGCTGTTGCCAATATACTATCGTTTAAAAGAATAGAGGATTTCTACGCGTTATTTTGACTGTTTTAGGTTCGCAAGGGATTGTGGTCAATGCACAGCCGCCATCTTTTTCGTTACGACGGATTGGAATTACACGTCATGTGTATGCATATGAGACATTTCAGTGTAGGCAAGTACTTAGGGAGCGGTCAGTAATTATTAGGGGGAGGGCTACTATGTGGGGGGAGGGTCACATTCTTTTTGGCACGGATTTGGGGAGGGTCGTCACATTATTTTGAGCGCAGATAATATAAGGGGTCACGATTTGTTTGCTCCAAATGGTTGAGAAAATATATATCATTTTTGTACTTTATTACATCTCCAACATCACTTGTTTTTTTTACGGAAGAATGATAATAACAACAATTGAGTCCAATGTACCGATATCGATCCACAACATATTTATCAATATAAGTACATAGGGGGAGGGTCACAAAATTCTGGGCGAACGGCCTTTAGGAGACGCCGGTCAATATATTTTAAGCCCTGGTTTGGTGGAGGGCCACAATATGTTAGGCCCAAATCAGTTATAAAAACTGTAATAATAAAAAGCAGCCCTTCCACCTCTCCCCAATAATTACTAACCGCTCCCTTACTCCGTTAAAATGGAGACTCACCGTGGAAACATGTTCAATAAGAAGTACATGAATCTGCTCTATGGTGATCACATCCAGTTCTAAAGGCCGGGTTATGTCATGGTGTTGCGTATGTCTGGAGTCAATGTTCGATTGCTGGCCGTTGATTGGTTACACAAAGTCAAAGTCCCCTCCCTCGATTCCTGATTGACATTATACACAATATTGTCCTTGAAGAATGCGTGTATATACATGGAGTTTCTCATGTTTGTATATTTGCTTTTATCTTAACTATCCCACTTGTGCGCAAGGCTCGTTAGTTCATTTGAAAATCTCTGAAAATAATTGTCTGATATAAAGACCTCTCACCGCGTGACACAGCCCTTTTAAATTACACAGAGAGATAATAATCCTTCATATATTATATGGACGAGAGTGTTTTACCAGGAGCTAAACCATAGAAATAATATTTCACCACTCCTTTCCCGGATGTATGACGTCACGATTGGCCTATTTTGAACTACAAAGATGGCGGCACGTTTAATTTGTGAGAAACAGAGGAAGTCAAACTGCTTTAAATGAGCAGAAAGGAGATGAACATTCCGGGCAGAAAAGCAAAATACTATCTCAAACCCTAAGAATCCCTGAATATTTTTAGCGGCAATTCAACGGTTTTTAGCATTTATATAACCCCCAATTTTCAATGCCTTTGGTCCAAAAGGGCTGTATGTTTGGCTTTTCTTTGTGCTGTATCAACTGAACTGCTATAAAATTCTCATTTTCGGTGAAATTGCATTGTTCAGAACAGCCCACAAAAATCGGATTATTCCAGAGCCCTATTTCTTCGTCGAGCATGCGCAGTAAGAAACAAATCGGGTCTGGGTACGAGATTGTTAAGCCAGGGGCTCAAGCTTTCCCCACAATGCCATTCGGAAGCCGATTCTACAGTAATGGTGACAGCTTGCGAACTCGCTTCTATAGGATTTTGAATGAAAACTGCGTGCTCTAATTTTGCTCAAACAAACCACTGCAAGAGAGCCAGAGGACATCATAAAGGCTGAAAACTACATGGCTTGCTTTTAGTAAGCTTTGTGAAGGGATTTCACTGGAGTTCCAGAGGGGCCCCTGTCGAATTGCTCACTTTAGACCGAGTATACGGGGATGGGGCGAGTTCGGTTTCGCAAAGGTGCTTGGGATCGTTACTGGGGACAGTAAATTGCGATATTTGCCATGGTTCTTTGTATTCTGCGATTAACTGTCCCCAGTAACGATCCCAAGCGCCTTTGCGAAACCGAACTCGCCCCATACCCCTAGTCGTTTCTCAAGTGAGCTATTGTTCGTCCATTATCCAGCATGCAATTGGGGTGAGTGTAGGGCAATGTAGTAGCGAGAAATGCAGTGTCAAGAAGTGTATGATTTACAGTCGCTTGATTAAACCTGGTGGTTGTAGAGATTAAAGAACGTACTGTCAAGATAGAGTGCTGATTTTGTGTTTGCTTTTGATTTGAATTCCGAACGGGAAGGGGTTTTTGAGCCGATTTTCAACGCATCGAAATTGGTGAAAATAAAAGAAACGATAAAAAGTATCCAAAACAAATGCGCTTTTCTCCAAAGTGTTGGGTCAACCGATCACTGTTATAGCTCTTGTTTTTAAGTCATTTATCCCTTGAAATAATATTGCATGCCTACGTACATTTGATGCATTATTTTGTTCAGTACTCAAAGGCTTAGTGTTGTTTTTCGCATTCCGCATTGAAATTCGTTGAAAGTCGATTAAAAATTCATAAATATACTTAGCGTTTTTGCCTTTTCAGTTCTCGCCTCTCAACTGGGTGGGATCATACTTTAACTGTTAATTAAGATGGCGGATACTACTTAAAATACACGACCAAGATGATTAATCCCTGGTACGAGGTTGCACGAATTTACCTTCATTCCAACGCAAAGCCTGGAGAAGGGGGTTCCCCAGTAAGTTGGCAGCTTCGTTTCCTTATCGTTGAACCCAGTCTTTCCGCCATTAATATTGTAATCACCTGTGTTTCCCCAGTAGGCTGAACTCCAGTGGAACGTCCGCTAAAAAAATAGAAAAAAGACGGTCATGTCGTTAATAAATGGAATATGGTTCTCCATGTTTTGTACAAAAACAAGAGCCTCCTATGAGGCTATACTCGTGCCTGTGACAAGGCAGGTTCATGATCAGTTCAGTTTAGACCCCTACTCTTCCCTCTTCTCACCGCAGGAAACAACGTTTCGCATCTTTTCTTTTATGAGGAGTCTATATTGTATAACGTTTATTGGAGAACCAATCAATGCTCTGATTGAAAATATCTAACGTGTTGTCATAACAACTAATCACCGAACTAAGGTGTTATTTATATCTGCAAAGGAGAATACATGCACACGTCTCACTTAAATTGGACGCAGTGCTTGCTTGATCGAGAGTTCACAAGATCAAGTGTTATTTGAGAGAAGCCAACGTTAATTTACATCTAGCCTGCGAATACAACCGTCTCTCATCGGCAGCCACAATCAAAACGCGTCCCCCGAGAGAGACGTCCGCGACTCGAGGCCAAACATTCCATACTGATGATGTTATGCGGCAAGGATCTGGTCGCGTTATTTGATTGGCTTGTATATAATAATACAATACAATACTTTATTATATGGCTTTGCGATTTCCTGCATTCTGATTGGTCGACGCGCGGTCCGTCTTTTTGCGTATTCGGACCACGGTCCGTCTTTTTGCGTATTCGGACCGGCAATTTGAAAAAGAAAAATCAAGTAAACTGATGCATTAAAATTGAGTTTTGGTTGAATTTGATTTTTGGTTCTTTTTCCGTAAAATTGAAAAGAGCGGGAAATTGAGTTCACGCGCGCGCTTTCCGGAAGTAATATCAACCGTTAAGCGGAAGTGGAAAAAAAATCATCTAAAAATACAAAAAAATGCCATATAATAAACACCTTATTCACACTTCAGTTATTTACAAAGTTAACAGGAAAATTATATTTAGAGTTTAGAAAAAGTGGTAGGGAATAAAAGTTGTAAATAGGCTAAATATATAATAGAGAAAATGTCTAGCATCTAAATTAACCGTGAGGTTTTCGAGTTAGACACTAGTATAATATGTGTATACTAGACAATCAAATGAAGTGAAGTGTCATCGGTAGTTTAAGCACAGGCAGCCCAAGCTTACGATTTGTGGCTCTTACAAATCCTACGGTAGATTACGTGATCACTCGCGCAAGATCGATTGCGTGATAGCGCGCGCTAGAGTCACCGTTTTGGATCGGTTTTAGAGCGCTTTTGATTTTTGAGATCTCTCTCTATAATGAAATGAGATAGAGAGATCTCAAAAATCAAAAGCGCTCTAAAACCGATCCAAAATAGCCCAAAATAGCAGAGAATACCCAAGGATATAAGAAAAGGACACTCGAGGTACATTTATTGCAAAATGTTATTTCATTACCTTTATTTTACCACGATACAAAATCAATGCAAACTCTATTAGTGAGCACAGGGAGTCCCTAACCGATAGTAGAATATTGGAAGATTGGATCGAAATATGTTTTGATGCGTGTGGGTTGCCTGTGGTTACTTTGCCGCGCGAGAGTAGTTAACGTTGTGAATTTATCGTAGTCTGTTTGTTTTTATCCCAAAATTGTTCATTCGCAGCCTAAAATTCGGACAATAAAGTTATCTGGCTGTGAAATGAACCAGCTAAATGTGTAGCTTATTTATTATTCTGTAGTTTGCATTAGTTTTAAGACACCGGATAATGTTTTGAGCGAGATTTAAGCGTTTCAGTTCCCGATACCTGTTCGCTGATTTTCGCTATTTGATCCAAAAATTGTACTTTCTCATCCGAAAAATGGACAATAAAGTTATCTAGCTGTAAAACAAATCCACTGAGTGTGTAGCTTATTTATTATGCTGTAGCCTGTATTAGTTTGAAGACATCGGAGAACGTTTTGAGTGAGATTTAAGCGTTTGAGTTCACGGACACCTGTTCTCTCATTTTCACTACTGTATAAGTATTAGAAAGGGAAGACACGGTGAGCCAAGGTTTTTACTTTTTGACTGCAACGTATAACCCCATGGGGAACGACAAGACATGCCTTACCATATCCTCGAAGGGAGATACGTCACGCGACATTTTTCGTGACTCATAACGACTCAAACCCTTAGTAACCCCGAAGGGATTTCTTTGTCAAACTAAATGTTCCTGGTACCTCCCCTACTGAGTCGTTTTTTGGTCAACAACGTTGCAGAGAAAAAGTAAACACCTCGGCTCACAAAAACGAAAATGAAATGTGTTCAAATGTTGTCTTAAACTAGAAGGCTTGCCAAAAAAAGTCACAGCAGGAGTGAGAAAATACTTAAACAACTTACATATGTGAATTAAATTAGAGATTATGAAATTTGCAAAGGACTTCTGGTCGGTTTTCTGAACGCTGTGTCTCCCCTTTCAATACTTTATAGCAAGGCGATCGGCAGCGAAAATCAGCGAACAGGTATCGGTGAACTGAAACGCTTAAATCTCGCTCAAAACATTATCCGGTGTCTTAAAACTAATGCAAACTACAGAATAATAAATAAGCTACACATTTAGCTGGTTCATTTCACAGCCAGATAACTTTATTGTCCGAATTTTAGGCTGCGAATGAATAATTTTGGGATAAAAACAAACAGACTACGATAAATTCACAACCACTCTCGCGCGGCAAATAAACCACAGGCAACCCACACGCATCAAAACTATCGATCCAATTCCAATCTTCCAATATTCTACTATCGGTTAGGGACTCCCTGTGTTAGTGAGATGACAAGGAAAATTTCTGGAGAAAACGGTGACTCTAGCGCGCGCTATCACGCAATCGATCTTGCGCGAGTTATCACGTAATCTACCGTAGGATTTGTAAGAGCCACAAATCGTGAGCTTGGGTTGCCTGTGGTTTAAATGGCTTGCCTTTTTTATCAGGAGGAGGGGGGGGGGGGGGGGGGGGGGTTGGGCTGGTTAGATTTTGTACTTTGCTTGGACACAATGACATGGCCCCCTCCCTCCATCTACCCCCACCCCCTCCCCCTCCCACCATATACAAAAGGAAATTTAGAAAATCCTATTGTTATCGTATACCACAATTTCTGCCCAATATTTTATTGCCTTTTTTCAGAAGCAGGACCATACCTACGAGGTCGTCCGCTCACTTCCTCCCCCTCCCCGTCTGATGGACTTCATAGACTTTCGTGTTCCTGACGTCATAATGTCAACCAATCAGAGCGAACTTTACACTTTTGGCAAAGTCTGGAATTTAAGGAATGTGCTCGCATATTGTTCTGAATGGCGTTGAAGAAGAACTTGATCATTGTGTCGACCGAAGTTGTAAAGTTTTCAGGATTTCGAAGCTATATCCAGAGCAGAAGAAAGCATTGGAATCGTTCATTGATCGAAACGAAGTGTTTGTGAATCTACGTACGGACTTTGGTAAATTACTAATCTTCCTCCGCTTATAGATCTCATGCATTTAATAGATCTCAAACATTCTCCTAGGTTTTTGGCTTTTATAAGACCAAATCTTTCATGGAATATTATGATTTTTCTGCAGGAGTTATGAAAAAAGTTTCATGGCACTTGGGAGAATATTTTTGTTTTCAGAATTATGAACACACTTCCGTAAGTTCATGTACGGCGGGCTTCTAAACTTTGCACAAAATGTCCGGTTAAAACAATCTCTGATACCAGAAAACCTACACTAGGACAACTTTAGGGTCTTGTGTGACTAATCGGCATACATATCAAGCTTCAAAACGTTTTAAAAATAAAAGTAAAAGCGTAAAGGTTCTAAGTTTACAGTAACAAACTTTACGGCAGTGAATCGAGTCTGATATTTCTTGTATTTATATTTTCTGTCCTGTCCTGCAAATACTGCACGCAAACTTCCGTTTAAAAAGTTCCTGCTCTCCAAAGAACCACAGCAGATCAAACAGGATACCATTCTGAGAAATCGAGATAAGTTTGAAGCTGTAGAATGTTTTTTCCAGTGCATGAAAGCTGATAGATCCAACTAGAAAAAGCCGCTACTGCACGACTGTTCTACACTTTACGCTTCAATTCTTACGCGTGTTCGTATTGGCTTATTGTAAAAACAAAGGTTGATGACGTCAGGAACATGAAAGTCAATGAAGTCCATCAGACGGGGAGGGGGAGGAAGTGAGCGGACGACCTCGTATCGTCTGATAATCAGGCTAGACCATACCCAGACAGAAAATTTAGTCGAGGCAAGACTTGCGAACGCCATCACTAGGGGGATAGGGGGATTCAACAAAACCTATATTTTTTATCGTTAATTATTGTAAACTTTAATGGCTGCGAGAATGAAAGAACCTCCAGAATAAGTCTTGCCCTTGTAGTGTCAGAAAAATACCTCTCGTAAGAAAAAGGCGTTTCTCAAACTTTCATGCGAGCTCTCAACAACTGCTCTCTGGAACCAAAACTTACTGACATAAAGCTGTGATATGTTGTTCACTAAGAAACGTGCAGAACTTAATAAGTATTAATTATAATATAGGAAGAAAAGGATGCGGCGTTGGCGTTCTCATTCACTGTCCTTATGTAGTTTTCTAGCGAAATAACTTTTTTTTCAGAGTTGTTAAATGCACACTGCAAACATATAATCTGGTGGGTAACTGTCTTTAATACTTGTATCGAGGAACTTAACATAATACTTAAGTGTGCTTTATCTGAACTACTTTAAAATACAATTAGTTCAGTCTGCATGTGTTAAGTATAACAGCAGGATTTCTCACCGAATTCCCGTTTATCTTCATGACCATTGTCCAGGGCCCTGCTCCACATCCCGACAGCGCGCTCATGTGGCAATAGGCCTGGAAACGACGTCCACTTACAGTCAGCGTGTAGGCCTTGCTTTGAGTCACCCAGCTGAGGAAATATGAATGACAAACATGTATTATTTAAAGTGCTGTGTCATGGTTTTGCATGAGCATGTCTGGAATCAATGTTCGATTGGTGGCTGTTAATTGACTGCGAAAGGATATGGATTATTTCCCTTGAAAACTACAATCTTGGACTCTTAATGTTTTGGTTCATTTTTTTGTCATTTTTGCACGCTTTACCTGAGTGAGTACCCCTCCGAAAATAATTTACCTCGGAGCCTCATGTTGAAACCTCTGTGTGCGACAAGTGAAGCATATATCGAAATTAAAGTGGTCTATTCGCCTCTGTTCCTTTGTTTTCAGCGTCGCGAGTGAAAAATTGCATAACACATCCATTACCGATAACGGTGTTATCGATGTGGGATGAATTAGTTTCTCACATGGTTACTGCACCGACGCGTCAGGCTGCAATACTCTATTTACCTTTTCACTTCTTTCGATCGTTATTCTTTTTTATAAAGGAACTTTTATTGACCAAAAGAATACATTAATCTTTCCATAATTTCCTGTAATTCTATATTTCTAAGAGGAAAACGTGATTTACATCGACAGGGACAACAAGCGAGTCCTGATAACGAGACATGATCAGATAGAAAGAGCAAAAATAGAAATTTAGGCCCCCTAATCGTGCGGGCGTAGATCTAGACTAGAACGAGACATGTGAGAAAGGTCAAGACGAAACGAGAACTAGGCATGTACGTGACTTGAAAATATCGGATGTGCTTACTGCCCAATATTCAATTATACGATTGGGAAAGTGAAGTTGGGGATGCAACTTCGTTCACAAATCAGGAGATAATTCGAGGTGTTGTTATTTAACACTGTACTGGTTTAAAGTACCGGCTTCGATCGTTGGAAATGCAAAGGTTTAGAGTTTCGGTGCACGGCTCTACTGAGAAGTGTTACCCACTTACGTGATATACTTCAGGTTTGCATTTTATGCGCAAAGCTCTTCACTTATATTGTTTAAAGGTTAGTCCTCAGAATCAGTGTAATGTTTTTATCTCCATGCAGTCCTGAAAGTCCTGCTGCCAAAAATACCAAAGCCCAGCTCGGATCGGAGTCCAAGTCAGCTCCGGCGATTACCGTTTCTTTCCTATAACTTGAGGTGCAGTCAAAATATTTCATTCGCAAGGAAAGTAGAGACTCTTCAAATTCTACCAAACGATGCTTGAGACATGATAACAAGCTAGCTACCAAGAGTATTTATTTGCTCCTCGATTGTAAAAGTCCCACTCATTCTCGAATCTACAGCCTAAAGCGGCCTACACTTCTAATCCGCCGCTGTTGAAACAACATTCTCACGGTTTTCTGGGAAGAGTACATTAAAACAAGAGGCCCTGAGTGGCCTTAACTCGGGCCACCTATAGCATTTACTGCATGGAGTTCTAGCATAATTTTGTGTCAACATGGTTTGTGCTAGAGTAGCCAGAGAATTGGTTCTCTACTGATGCTCTTGTCTGTCAAATGTCAATGTGCAAATGCCCCATGAATTCCGGGGAGGGGATTAGGTTAGGGTTATGGTATTCCCGGGGGGGTTGGAAATGATAGAGCCATAATACACACACAGCACACACATACATACATACATGCTGTGCATGTACATTTCAGCCACAATTTCCTTCAATTCCGTAGTTTAATATTACTTTCTTTTCAATATTATTGTTCCTTGAGGGTCGTTAGAATTACAAAAGAACTTGGTATGGGTGTTGTTGATTGAAGTGCAATGGTTATTTGAGTAGTCTGCACGGTGATGAAAATTAATCTTGCTGCGACCCCAATGATGTAAAAAAATGAGTGGACATTGCATGTTTCTTTGTGGCCTGCCATTATAAGTTTCAGTCTCCTTCAAGATGTAGAAAATGAGCACTAGCACAGTGGCAGCTCACTAATACTAGAAAATGGTGGTCTGTAGTTTACGACCTCAATCGAAAATATTGTATTGAGAATTTAGCCTGAATTTCAGGCGTCTCCACTGGTTTGTTAATAATTGAGAATTACAAATAGATGACTTTATTTCACATGTAGAATGACATTACCAAACTATTCACAATGAATAGCAACATTATGTGGAATTTGTTGTTCTAAATTGCTTGATTTCTCATAGTCGTACTGCACCTGATATAACACGGTGGGCACAAACGACCATAAAAACGGCATCAGTTCTATATTTTAAAAAGTTTTCAATGCAGACGATTGAATTTTGGTAGAAGGATGTAGAATCGCAAAAGGAATATAACCTGATTTTTTAAGCTATGTTACTACCATCGTGACGTCACAATGACGTCATTTATCAATTTGTAATTACGTTTCTTGCAACTGTTCATTATCTCTAAAAACGAAATGTCGCATATTGTTAAAATCTACTCGTGATGAGAATGAAGGAATCGAAAACCCTATGTCGATTGGTTAAGGAAATCAAAAGTTATGAAAGTTTGAATTTTGTCCTTTTTCCCCGCCAAAATTTGTCGGGAAATAAACACCACAAAAGCATTTATAAAAACATCGCTTCATTCAATTTTTAGAGTTGTAAATATTGTTGCATGACATTTTGTCCAATCATAAAACACGTTGGTGGCTAAAATCGTATGTTTTTCGAATTTTGATTTTTTTGTCCATAACCGGCTTAAAATTGAAGTCATATTTTCAGCAACGTCATTATGACGTCATACATTTTTATACATGCCCTTAGAAAAAAATCCTTCGAGTGATTTTCGAGTTTTAGTGATGAAATGCGCTAGTCTGGCACTCAAAACCCACATTATTTTCTTTTCTTGATTTTTTAACAACAGGCAGCCTTATTTAGGTATGACACCTGACGTCACTAAATATGACGTCATAGCAACAGTCATTCCTCTATAACTTTTGCTATAATAGTCGTAGAACGTTCAAATTTGCGCCAAAGGAATGTGTGTCATGAAGGCCCTTTGATGGTATAGTCTGTTTGTAACATCTATTAAAGGGGGAATTTTACCAAAAAAGGAGGCATCACTTATGACGTCACAACAACGTCATCATACTAACATAAAACACCTAAAATATGTAGTTTCATTTTGTTAACAATTAAGTCACCAACATTTCTTCAAATTGAGACTATAAATAAAGAAATGGTTTTAATTTTAATTATTTGTCCACGCTCACTGATGCCGATTTTGACGTACTTTATGCCCGACGTGTAATTACAATGCATCAAATTTGAGTGACTTACACTACTCTATACATAATATCATTATGTCAGTTCTAAAAAAAACACATTAAATACACTGTAGAATGCCTAAACCAAGAGATAATAATCAAATACAAAGAGGTACAGGCCAGATGTAAATAGACCCGGGAAATAGAACAAAATAAAACCAGTGTCAATTAAACACGCCACAGATAAATATGCGATTTCCACATCAGAGTCATTTATCGTTCATTTGAAAAAATCTTCATTTCGGATTACTTACTCAGTTTATAATCACTCACTGCATCCTGGATTTTCGTTCCCGAATTTATAAACATTTAAATACATGTGCATGGGGGGCGAAATGACTGTAATTCTTTTAAAAGGCCCCTGTCAGTCAGAGAACTGAGAAATCGGGTAATTTCTACTACACTTTCGAGAGGTTAATAACAATAAATAACAACACAACGACAGTCAATTGGTATAAAGGTTATCATGTTCAGATTAGCGGCTACTTACATTTACAAGCTGTTGTCTTTATAGTCAGTGTTGATCGCAGAGCAGACTGTCACGAGTTTATCTTAAAGCATGTCGCATAATATGTGATAAATTCCCGTCCAAAGCTCGTGAAACACCTCTCAGCTTTAGAAAAGACAAAAATCTTGGTATTGCACTTGAAGGAACCTTTGGTTTACAAAAAAAAAAACAGCCACTCGCCGCCATCTTGAAAAACATGGAAATGTTGTTCACTGTTCACGTGACCAGCACAGTGCAATCTGATTGGTACGGTGGCGAAAAGAACTTCCAAAGAAGGTGCAATTTGATTGGTTAACGGCGCAAAATCTCGACATAAAAAAATAAAACTTGCATTTTCTGACTCCAGCCGGCCAAAGGCCTGGCCCGAGTAATTAGTAAGAACGCCAAGCTAGCGACAGGAAACGCTCCCTGTTCAAAAGACACGTACACGACCGAACGGTAACCGGAAGTAAAACCGTGTTACATTTAAATAATCAGATATTTCAATGTGGGGAGCCAGGCTATATTTGAACGAGGGAAGAATGGAGCAAGGACAAAAATGGAAGGAGGGGATCGGAGGGGAGGGTAAGGCCAAACTTGCCTGACCAGCAAGGATGTGATCAGTTTTGAAAACGCTTCCTAATTAGTTATGTATGCCTTGAGCGGTACATATTTTATGGTTACCCGCGCTTATAGCATGTAGGCCTCAGAAAATGTACGTTTTCTCCAAACTTAACCGAGATCTTACGTAACACTAAAACGGACGCAATACACTTTAATACAGTCCGAGTACATGCTGAAAACGCGAGCCCTTAGATAGAATGATGGTCATATCCGTAGTAATCATACGATAGCAAAACAACCACAGCACCTACCTTGCATGAGCTTTGATGGCTTTACAGGAAGAAAGGTTTTCTGGACAAAAAGAAACGAAAATTGTAAGACATACTCAATGGAGTGAAGCCAGTGAAGACCTGTAATGTGCCTATTATTATTTATATATGGACGAGTGTTTTACTGAGAAATAAACCATTCATAAAAACTATAAAACTCCGGCTCTAAAGCTTTTCTCGTCTGCAACGAAGACTGAGACAAGAAAACCAGATGAAACTCCCCAGAACTGCTTAGAAAGACCACGAAGAAATACTGACAGTGAGTAAAATGAATAGATAAGAGTTCTTATATAGAGTAGTTTAATTGTCCATATAATAAAAAGAAGATAATAATATTAATAATAACTATGTTTAGACAGGGTGCCCACATATCTCCGAGGAGTTTTTCAATGGGGCCCTGCGTAACATAACTAATAAGGTAAAATTAACAACAATGATGCGTAAAAATTGATAAAAATGTATATACAATAAGAAATCTAAAAAGTTAAATGTGCTTTAAAATTGGCTAATGAGTTCGAATCTCGTATTTCGGATGGGAGGGAATTCCGCTCGTCGAAAGCCTGATAAAAAATGCTTTTCCCACTTTGTTCTTGCTTGTTTAAGATGGGCATTGTTTCTCTGCCTAGTGTTATGATTATGTACATCTTTATTTAATAAAATATTAAAATCAAAGTCAATTTGACTGTTCATAAGTTTGTAAACTAGTGTACATCTGTGTGCTCGCCGCCGTTGACTAAGCGTCTTCCAGCCCAAAGTCTGGAGGGCTTCTGTTGAGGATGAGAAAGGGGAGGCGTCTAAAATCACTTTAGCAGCCTTGTTCTGGACTATTTGTAGACTAGGCATGATGGTAACATTGTCTTTATCCCCCATACGATATCAGCGTAATCTAAAATTGGCAATATCAGGGCATTATAATTATAGAGTTAAACAGGCTCACTGGGGTAGTAAATGTCTAATACGTCTTAAAAGCCCAATGCGTTGATTGGCCTTTGATAATAGTGTCAACATGATCGGACCAAGTCATGGTTTGATTAATAGTGACTCCTAAATATTTGATTGTATTGGTCCGATCAAGTGTGACACTATCTATAATAAGCGAGACACTACCACAAGACTTGTAAGCACTTCCAATGAACATAAAGTTCGACTTTTTGATGTTCAGATCGAGTCAAAGGATTGTCATTAAACCAATTTGCAACATTGCCCTGGTGCAAATCCTGGACAGGATCCTGTAGGATCCTGTAGGATCCTACACAGGGACAGGATCCTGAGCAGGATCCTGAACAGGAACAGGATCCTGAATAGGATCCTTGGTAGGAATAGGATCCTGAATAGGATCCTACATAGGAACATAATCCCGAATAGGATCCTATGTAGGAATAGGATCCTGAATAGGATCCTACATAGGAACATAATCCTAAATAGGATCCTATGTAGGAACAGGATCCTGAATAGGATCTTATGTAGGAACAGGATCTTGAATAAATATGATCCTGAAAAGGATCCTATGTAGGATCCTATACAGGATCCTGAGTAGGATCCTAGATAGGAACCTCATCTTGAATAGGATCCTGAAAAGGATCCTACATAGGATCCTACACAGGATCCTGAGTAGGATCCTACATAGAAACAGCATCTTGAATATGATCCTGAAAAGGATCCTACGTAGGATCCTGAGTAGGATCCTACATAGGAGCAGCATCTTGAAAATGATCCTGAAAAGGATCCTACATAGGATCTTATACAGGATCCTGAATAGGATCCTACATAGGAACAGCATCTTGAATAGGATCCTATATCAGGATCCTACATATACATGTAGGAAAATGCAGCTCTTAATTGAATAGGATCCAACATATACATATGCATGAATAAGAATCCAAGTAGCATCCTATAGGAATTGAATCCTATGACATAGGAAATTCTTGAAAAATTATATATTCTTTCTAGGAACAGAATACTTATAAGAATTAACTGAAAAATGTCATGCTCAATTTTTGATGACCCCCCCCTCCCCAATAATTTCCCCTCTAGCTTACTATGGCATGAAAATTGGGGACCCACCTCCTTTTTCCACCATCCAGCCCGCCAGCGCCCCTCCCCCTGTAATTAATGACTGGTTCCTGATGTTAATTGTTGTTGAGAGAATAAAAAAACTCTAACATTAACGATCTTCTCCTAGTTGGTTTTGACTAAATATTTGATATTACTCACCAATTTGGCTGGCTTGTCCAAAAAGAAAATTCCCATTGTTTAATTAAGCAAAATATTTTCATCCAGCCCCTTAAAAGTGTGCTTTCATTGAGAAATTCGAATATAAGTTTACTTGGAAGACAAAGTTCCATTTTAACCACAGGGAGTCCAAGCTAATGATTTAGTAATGTATGGGATTTTTTAGAAAATATTTGAAACTGTAGTAAAACAAGAAATAAAGTCATGAAATATTACCTGTGTGTTAAGAAGTTGTTCCTGTTCATCACTGTTGTGTTCAATTTTGGTTTGAGGCAATTCTATAAACGTTTTGGCTTGGGCTGCCTGTGCTTCAACCGAGTGGCCTAGAACCAAGTCTATACCCGTATTTGGTAACAGTTGCACATTTCAAATAGCAAGACTGAGAGGCCATTTTGTTGCTGGAGTTTTAAACTCGCTTAGAAGGTCATTTCAACAGCATTTCAATGCCAATATTCATCAGCTGAAAGATAATAATAACTGATCCAAGTGAGAGGCAGTTTCAGTTCTGGAAGGAGATGAATTCCTGAAGAAATCTGTGCAGTACTAGGTGAGCTAAAAGTTGCTATCTATAGCCTATAATAGTTAGAGCCCTGTAGTTAGTGTACTTGAATATATTCCAAGATATATTTGAAGAAACTATTTATGAAAGCTTCCAAGAACTCAAGTGTAGTTTATGATTGCAATCGAAATTTCTTCTAGAGTTGAGATGGACTTCATTGAGATTCACTATACTACTAGTACTGGTTTCCTAGCACTAGTCTAGTAATAATTCAAACATTTTGCCTTTTTGGAATGACAAAACTCACATGATCATGTCCCGGGTCTTGTTAATCCCTTTTCGAATTTTATCATTCTGAAATATTTGATGTTGGAGTGCTTCTCAATACCCTATTCAACACAATCACCCACAAAACCGAAGTCATTTTGGTAGAAACGGAAGTGGGATGTAGAAAAATATTTGTCAGTTTCCGGTTGGTAAACCGCACGGGACTTTATACACTACAGTACCATTCTAAAATCGTAATTCTTATTGTGGTTAATTGTTTTTACAGGCTTTGGATTAAAGATGAAGGACCAAAGTTTTTAACCCTTTCAGCCCCAAAAGTGACATCCAAATTCTTTTCTCTATACATTTGGATACATTAATACTCATGATAGATCTGCCTGCTTCCCTTTGATCACCCTTGGGGCTAAGGGGTTAATTCTTGAAATCATCACCAACAATGAATGCTAATCAGGGAAAAGTTGACTGCCAAGTAGTGAGTGAAGATCAGAATCATTTGTTATTAAAACTGTATAGTTTGTGAAACCTATATACTATAAGCTATATTTATATGACGTAATAAACTAAAAGTTAGAATGGCATGGAACATTCATTATTAACTCTGTTACTTTTTGCCTAAACCTACATGTACATGTAAGCTAGGTTTTAAAGGGGCTATGTTAAGGTTTACACCTGTATATTGTCATTCTCTTTACATACAATTTGCTTGTCATTTTTGCTTTCATTTTAACCACTCCACATATCTATGTGCAAGGTTCCTCAGTTCATTTCAAAATCGCTGAAAATAACTGCATTCCAAGTACATGGTTTTCAGATTTTCTCCAAAATCTAATATTTTTCACACAAAAAAGAGATTAAGGAGATCATTACAAATGCCTCTCATGACCACCATGACACAACCCCTTTAAACTCTAACCTTTAGTATAAATATTATTTTTCACATAAAACCATTAGAAGTCTATACTTATGCAGGTATTATAAATCGATCAGTTTTAATTTATTTTTGACAGCAATTTGAGCAATTGTTTTAAGAATCTATCTAGTCAGATTCAAAAGCTCAAATTTCATCTCAGAAGTCACTTAAGTCCAGCTATAAGTTGATGGAATTCCTACATTTTCCATGATATGCAGTTTTTTTTACATATTAGTCTCAACTCTGTAATTAATTTTTGATTCACTAAGCAATAACGTCTTAAGGGAGTCCAATAAAATGTTAGGTTTTTAGAGATGAGGTCTTATCCTCTAATTTAGGTGACATTAACTTTGATTAGTAAATAGTCAGACCATCAAGACTCTTAGCTTAGTAGTAGAATATGACATTTTTGAATTGTACTACACATGTGTATAGATGGTTTTCACTCAATCCCCAGAGATTCAAATGACAAAGGACATGGCAGCCATGTTGGTGTGCCTAACAAAGAGTCTATTGTTAAAGGTACACCAACATGGCTGCTGTGACGTCATGTGCAAACCATCTATTGTATATGCATGTAACTTGAACTACACATACATGTACAGTTTGTAAATGAATAGTTTAACTTTATATTTATAGAAATAGGAGTATTTTACTGTCTGGTGATTGTAATGATACATGTAACTCACTTACATGCATGTTTCTATTAAACTATATTAAAACAATTACTGTGTTATTTTCATGTTTAATGACAACTATATGTACGGTATAATTTGGGTGTAAGGATCCTACAGGGAATAGCCCAGGATCCTACAGGAATAACCCAGGATCCTACAGGAGTAGCCCAGGATCCTACAGGAATAGCCCAGGATCCTACAGGAATAGCCCAGGATCCTACAGGAATAGCCCAGGATCCTACAGGGAATAGCCCAGGATCCTACAGGGAATAGCCCAGGATCCTACAGGAGTAGCCCAGGATCCTACAGGAATAGCCCAGGATCCTGTAGGAATGGTCCAGGATCCTGTAGGAATGGTTCAAGATCCTGTGTAGGATCCTGTACAGGATCCTACAGGATCCTATTCAAGATCTTGTACAGGATCCTATGTAGGATCCTGAATAGGATCCTGTAGGATCCTGCCCAGGATTTTCACCAGGGTGGCTAAATCACTATTTAGCTTCATTTCGATATCCTTGGGAGATAACAAGGAGTAATATATAACAGTGTCGTCGGCGTACATGGAAACTTCACACGACTTGAGACAGTTTGGTAAACTACTGATGTAAATAAGAAACATCAAAGGGCCGAGTATACTGTTCTTACGGCACCCCGACGGGACGTGATTACAAGATGAATGATTGTTGTCGACAACTGTGACTTGGCGTCTGTTTGATAAATATCAGTGACGTGATCTGAGAGGCCAATAGATTTGAGCTTGGAAAATAGCAATTTATGATCGACAGTGTCGAACGCCTTGGACAAATCCAAGAACGTTTGACGAGTGAGCGCAGCGAACGGGTGAAAAGTTTTCGCCGATTCGAGAGGATAAACTTCATATTTTCAAACCACCGTGTAAATTGTTGCTGATGGCGTAACTAGGACTGAGCCGAAAACGATTTCAGAAACTTTGAATTTACATTTTTCTACTATTGGACTAAAATTAGCCAATCAGCTGAAGTCAAGATTAGGATGCGGCATATCTGATCGCCACACTTTACCGATAACGGGCCTGGAGCCAAGTTTGTTTTTCAATCAATTACGTTGTTTGTTTTAAAGCGGCTGAAGGAACTTAAGACCAACAAAGCTATTGGGTTAGATCGGATTAGTGCAAGATTGCTTAAAGACACTGATCTGGAGTCATAACTACATCTCTCACATGCTTATTTAATCGCTCTCTTAAATACGGAACCTTCCCAGATGTCTGGAATATGGGCAAAGTTTCTGCTTTATCCAAGAGTGGTATACAGCCATACCGATGTAAATAATTATCGTCCGATTACTCATATTGTACTACCAACAATAAGCAAGATTCTCGAAAAAGCAGTTCACACTGAAGTTTATGCATGATATCCTGAATAAGAATAACCTTTTGACGTGTAAGAAATTTGGATTTAGAGAGAAGCTGTTAACGAAACACTGACCAGTACCAATACTATCTTTGTTACTGGACAATGTTAACCTTTTTTCCACAAGCTTGGAATAACATCAATAACGGCAAAATATTGCAGGAAGTTAGCTTTTACATTATAAGTTCGGTTAAACTGTTCAAAAGACATAAACGAAAGCCCATCATCATTCATTAAATCTTTAACTAATATTTTATCCCACAGTTAAGCCAGTTTTTATAGTATATAGACTTCTTTCTTATCTTTATAAATCTGTTATTATTTCATTTTTTATTTCTTCCGCATTATTTACTTCATAATTCGTTAATTATTGCCAATATACTAAAATACTTCTATAGAACTCTGAAAGTTGAGTAAAATCAATAAGTTTTACATCAAAATTGCATTCAAAAATTAACTCTTTATCCAATCTTTCAAGGCCTATCAAAGGAATATGCTTCCAAGTATTCTCTCCAAGCGAAAGCAATCTCTTTATCCAAGTTAGTTTTAAAGATTTATTAATAATATGAAAATCAGGCATATAAAGCCTCCTTTATCATAATTTCCAATCATTGTTGATTTTAAATCTTAGCTGGTTTTCTATCCCACACAAATCTATCAATCAACTTATTTATTTCAATAATTAAGTGTTGAGGTATAACTAACATAGAGGTATTATAAATCAACTTAGATAAAGCAAGCGTTTTTAGTATTATTCCTTTACCATATAAAGTTAAATGTCGATTCGACCAAATATTTAACAAATTCTTAATTGAAGTTATCTTCTTGCGAGAATGTAATTCCAAGCGAATGTACACTAGCTAGTCTTTGGCCAATTGATGCCGAAAAGATTACAGTGGTCTTATCTAGTTTTCTCTGAGCCAAGCCAGAAACGTTTTATTTAAATTAATCGACAGACCAGAGCAATCTGAAAAAAGAGAGAAAAGGCCCAGGAGTTTTTCAGCTGATTGGAAATTTGCTAAGAAAACAGTAGTATCGTCCGCACATTGCGTTAACTTGTAATTGATATGATTAATCAAGGGCACCCAACGAAGTTTTCGGTTAAAAAGCTGTTCGGGAGAGTAAGTTACCCTAAAACTTTCGGATTTGAAAAAATTGTCCTAGGAAATTGTTTTCTGAAATTTGTTTTAAATCCATAGATTAATTATAGAAGAAAAGGGAGACTAACAGGTTCCCCTGAAATATTCGTACGTATTCGTCTGATCAATAGAGTCAGAACGATCACATCACAAATCATTTAGTGACTGGCGGCCACCTAAAGTTTTCGAGAACACATTTTCATTCCCTACTGAAATTCTGACATCTAAAAACCGAAAGAATAAACCTTTAGCAAATGGAGGTCACCAAAAAGAATTGCCTAAAGGCAAAAAAGAACCCCTAAAAAATTCGTCCCTCCACAAAACTCTGCAACATGAAGTTACTTGGGCTAGAAAATTCTTGTTTCTGTTCTAGACTACTAACAAATTCGTAGGCCGGGAATATTTTGCCATAGAATTTTCGGTTGACGCGATTTCCACCTAGAAAATCCGAACAGATAATAGCTTTCTAGAATACGTCAAAAGACATAGTAGGCGCCTTAAAATGGCTAGATAAGCTGCAGACAACTGGTTTCAAACGATCAATTTCAAAAAGTACTCGTTGGGTGCCCTTGATTAATTTGAATGCCTTCTATAACATCATTTTCTCTAATAGAAATAGCTAATAATTCTATTGCAATCACAAAAAGCACTCCTGAAAGAGGGCAACCTTGTCTTACGCCTTTTTCCAACTTAAAAAAGTTTGTTGCGAAACCATTATTGATTACACAGCTTTGTACGTTTCTATAAAATACTTTTATCCAATTTTTAATGTCAGGACCAAAATTAAAAATTTCAATAGCTTTAAAGAGATAATTCCAAACGATAGTGTCGAATGCTTTTTTGAAATCTATAAACATAGCCAAACCTGGAATATTTTAAAAATCTGTATGGTCAAATATGTCAAGTATTAAACGGATATTTTGACCAATAAAACGATTCTTTACATGCATATCCTGTTTGATCACCATGTATAATACTTGGCAAAACCTTGGCTATTCTCATAGATATAGCTTTAGTTGCAATCTTGTAATCAACATTCAGAAGGGAAATAGGGCACCAATTATCGAGAAATAATACGTCCCTTTTTTTCTTTGGAATTTGGGTAATTATTCCTTGTTTTTGCGAAATAGACAATTCACCTTTTTGAAAGGCAAAATTTAATGATTGGGTAAGATCTTAGGCTCGTTTTCAGCCGTTGGGGTGTCGTTTCTCCAAAGCCTCCCCCCACTAACGGCTGGGGGCGCGGTCAACACACCGTGTCCGTGACGTCATCTGATTAACTTCAATATTATTCATTTATTTGCGTGTAGCGTAGGTTCGATTCCGCGTAAACTTTCAAAACACATTGGAATTCTTTAAACTAAAACTTCCAAGTGTGAAATTAATTCGACGTAGGTAAAAGTTTTATTTAATACCTGTTATTATTAGCTCTCATGTTCACAGTCCAAGTTTTCAAAGAAAGCCCGGCTGTTGAAACCAGGCTATTTGTTGACACTAGATGACAGGAATTAATAGCCGAAATTTTATACGGGGATAAAAATTAAGTTCAGATGCCATCTCGGAACTCTGAGCTAGAGTCGAGTATTCCCGCTTAGTACTTGTGTAGAGTATGTCTTGGAGACATAAATTGTACAAACTTAGTACATAGGATTGAAGAATTGTAAAACTCATTTGATGCAGCGATTTTCAAGTGAATTGTGATTGCAGAGTTAAACGCATAAACATGGCCTGCGTCAGACGTGATTTCCTCTCTTCTATAAACTCTTTTAATATGGACTCGTCCGTCTTTTCTTCTCCGATAAAGGCAGCAGTAATTTTCTTTGAAGTAAGAATAGCCGGGCTACCTTGGTCTTGCATCGGTAAAGTTAAATGAGAAATGACTGAACATTACGAGCTTCGCGACCTATGAGCTGACGGTTTCCCAAGTGACTTCCAGAGCCAGTGCGTTTACTGACAAAGTGTCTTCACCCGAAAACTAACTCTCTTACTGCTTCTTTGTGTGAATCCTTGAATTCTTCGAAACCAAACTTTTCCAGAGCAAATTTAAACGCATTTTGGAACAGCAATCGAAAGCCTTTCGTCCGGCTTTCAAAAGTTTACAATGTAAATTATGCAAATCAATTCAGCGACAGGATTTGAGTGGCAAGGTTTTGATTGGCTAAAAACCAACAATGTCTCAGCTCGCGCGCCCAGCCGTGAGTGGGGAGAGGATCGCGGGCTCACCGAAACCCCCACGGCTGGAAACCGAGCCTAGTAAGATCTTTACCAATAAGATTCCAAAATTTTAAATAAAACTCAACAGAAAGACCATCCGGCACATCCAGGCGTCTTATTTTTCGTGCATTGTTTTAAGATGCTATGGCATTCCGTTAGTGACTGTGAGCAGTCCCTCACAAGAGTTTTCTTCATTTACCGTTAATTTAGGTATCTTTTCTGATGAAAAGAAACAGGAAAATTTTGGATCATCTAAACTTGTAACACTTGTATTGTTGTATAATGTGTGATAGAAACGCTCTAATTCATCTAAAATATAGTTTGAGTCAGTTAGAGAACAATTATTTCCTACTTTTAATTGAGTAATATGTTTTTACAATGCTGTCGTTTCTCTAAATTCAAAAAATACTTTGTGCTACGTTCTCCTTGCTCATGCCAACGAATCCTGCTTCTTGTTATAGCTCCATCTGTGTTATTTCGTGAAATGTTATCTAATTTAAGTTTTATTTCATAATATTTCGTCTGTTAGCTGTTGGGTAACGGCCTCTCTCTCTCCCTCTCTCTCTATTTATTTTTTGTAATAACTCCTTTTCATCATTCCTCGTCTGTATAGCGTATTTCTTGGAATATCGTAACGTAAAATCCCGTATTTTCATCTTAATTAAATCCCAATAAAGTCCTTTATCTTCTAATTCAGTGAATTCGTTTTGAAAGTCTTGAATTTTTAACGAGAGGGCTTTTATAAATATCTTATCCTTAAGAAGCGAATTATTAAACTTGAAAAAAACCAGGTCCTCTCTTTTTAAAATCGGACCGTCCGATATTCAAAGCTATATTCAAAACAACAGCAGAATGATCTGAACAAATAGCTGTAATATCCTCTCTTTATGATAGTGTTTTGGCGCATGCGCAAGAGTATCCCGAAAAAGCAATAAACCGAAAAGCCAAACTTGTTTATATTAGCAAACACAACGATTAATTCCCAAAGTACGTACTAAAAGTACCGACTACTTTCTACATTTCAAGGTATGCACCCCAAATCTCCCTCCACAAAATTCAAGCTCTGCCTGAGCCATTTCACGTTTAGCACGTCACAAGTTTGATTAACTGATAATTGTTTCTACAGATCGAAAGAACTATACAGACTTAAATAGTATACGAGTGTACCTGGGATAGGTGGTCTGGTTGTTGGGGGAGGTTTGTTGGAAAGTTTGTCGACCTTAGTTGAAAGTTGATTGACAAGCTTCGTTAGCTTGCACAGTTGCATCTTGAGGTGTGCGGGAACAGCCTCGTCATCTGGAAAACAGCGAAACGAAAATATACCTTGCAACATGATGAAATGAGCTGGGTGATACAGTACTTTCTACATTTCAAGGTATGCACCCCAAATCTCCTTCCACAAAATTCAAGCTCTGCCTGAGCCATTTCACGTTTAGCACGTCACAAGTTTGATTAACTGATAATTGTTTCTACAGATCGAAAGAACTATACAGACTTAAATAGTATACGAGTGTACCTGGGATAGGTGGTCTGGTTGTTGGGGGAGGTTTGTTGGAAAGTTTGTCGACCTTAGTTGAAAGTTGATTGACAAGCTTCGTTAGCTTGCACAGTTGCATCTTGAGGTGTGCGGGATCAGCCTCGTCATCTGGAAAACAGCGAAACGAAAATATACCTTGCAACATGATGAAATGAGCTGGGTGATACAGTAGTATATTTAACCAATCTCAACTAAATGTAGTGAGCTTTCGTATAGCTATGAGAATGTTGATGTACTTACCGTTCGGGTCATAGCGGCACACTTCTCCGTCAGCCGAGGAACTTAATGGCACAAGACACAAGATCAAAGCCACAACCAACTTCATGACGAAACCAGTCAGTCTGGAAGGGATAAGCAGCAACATTGCATTACAAAGTGTTTCAGTATTTTTTGCTATTAATTTTAGGAAAGCAAGCAATCAAAGCATTTTTAAGCGTTTCCCAAAATTAAAAAAAAAACAGTATTTCAATCACAATAAATGTCAGAAACTCCGGCCCGTTCAGGGACACAGAAAACCTTTTTACCATTTCTATCATTGTTTATCAAACTCATTAATAATTCATGAAGCAAAAACAAAGGAAATCACCTAAATTTACCGCAAGAATCACTATTAAATAAGGTTTCTTAGTCAACTTCGGATAGTTCATTATTCGGCTTTTTAGAACGAATAATCACTAATAAGGTTTCTTATTCAACTTCGGATAGTTGATTATACGGCTTTTTAGAACGAAGAATCACTAATATGGTTTCTTAGTCAACTTCGGATAGTTGATTATTCGGCTTTTTAGAACGAAGAATCACTAATATGGTTTCTTAGTCAACTTCGGATAGTTGATTATTCGGCTTTTTAGAACGAAGAATCACTAATATGGTTTCTTAGTCAACTTCGGATATAGTTGATTATTCGGCTTTTTAGAACGAAGAATCACTAATAAGGTTTCTTATTCAACTTCGGATAGTTGATTATACGGCTTTTTAGAACGAAGAATCACTAATAATTTTGTAATATGGTTTCTTAGTCAACTTCGGATAGTTGATTTTTCGGCTTTTTAGAACGAAGAATCAATAATATGGTTTCTTAGTCGACTTCGGAGCACGGCTCCAGGTCATATTATAAAATTGTCAGGGTATTACATAGTTTAGAAAATACATTAACCTGGAAGTTAAAACCTAAAAACCTTGAACAGTTCGTCAATTGAATTTTTAAAATCTTAGAGTTGGATAGCTTTGTGAACTTGCACCCCATTAGACATTAGCACACACGCCGCCTAATTAAGATATCTTCTAATCCATTTAGAGAGTATGTTTACTGGATTGGCTAATTAGCGGTCAAAGAGGCGGTATATATGCAGAGGCGGTCAGTAATAAGGAAGCTAAAGCTGTTGAGATTTGCAAACACAAAGAGCACATAAACAAAGAGGCTGTAATGAAATCTAAAGGCATTCTTAGATGATGTGAAAAAAGTATATAAACTGTAAACATTTTTTTGTGTAGTTCTTAGGCCCGTGAAGCTTTTGTGTTTATTCAGCCTTTGCAATACTTTATAGTTTGTTTTGAAGTATAAATATACGGCAGTGTTAGATGATCGTTGATTCCCGTCGATGTTCCTAATAAAGAAGAGAACTATTGGAATTGTGAAGCAGTTTATCCCTTGCTAACTTAGTAATCATTGTGAATTATCTAAATAACGGCAAAGTTTACTCTCGTGTTACACTTGTTTATTCAAAACCGTTCAACACCGCCGTTTGTTTGGATGACTTGTCGCACGAATACTCGGCAAAGTTTAATCTCGTGTAACACTTGTAAAATCCGTGAAGTTAAACACTTGTTTATTCAAAAACCGTTAAAAAAAGCTTCTAAATAAACTTTTCAATAGACTTGACGCGCTAATACTCGGCCAAGTTTACTCTCGTGTAACACTTGTTTATTCAAAACCGTTCAACACCGCCATTTGTTTGGATGACTGGTCGCACTTGTAAAATCCGTGAAGTTTATTGTGAACAATAATTATTATTAACAGCGATGGGAAACCTGTGTTGTGACTGCGGACTGAACAATAATTATTATTAACAGCGATGGGAAGCCTGTGGTGTGACTGCGGTGGCAGTGTTTCTAATACTTAGTTGGAGTGGACGGGTATTCTATACTTTAGCCTTAAGTTTACTTTCTTCACTATTTTGTAAAAGTCATTGCATAAAGTTTTCAAGTAAATTCGGACCATGCAGTTATCGAAATATCGTGAGCCGTAAAATAAACAAAACGGCTGCCCGCTTTAAAGCTTGACTCACTCGCTGTGCGCAAAGCATAACACTAAATAAACTTTTGCTTCAGTGTAGTTTCACGTTTACGGCAGACCTTGTCTTGTTACTAGTATTAAAAGGTTTTGGCAGAAATCATTGTAGATGTTTGCGTATTAAAATCTCAACTCTTCTTGTAGTCTGAATTTCCACGTGCATGCAATCAGTCAGGCGTGAACGGGTCAGTCTGATTCTTTTACAGAACATCAACAGAGTTTTGAAGGAACGTTTGTCATATTTGAAAGACGTGCAAAAACTTCTATACTCTTACCAGAAAACTTCTACTGGGAAAGTGCAATTCCTTTTGAATTAAAAGAGCTTTAATGCATCGGATCCGATCAGTCAGTTCGCGATGCCTCCCCAGCCGGAATTAGATTTTAGAGGCGTCAGAGAACAACGATAGCTGAATGTGTTTCTCGTCTTTCCGCTCCAGCAGCAAGAATATTGACGCGAGAAGAGACGATCTGTGGTTAAGTTTAGAATTTGATCAGTCACCACGCTTTGATGAGCAACACTTATGAATTTCTTCAGCGTATACCGAGATAAATCACGACTCACCTTTTGCACTGTTCAAACCACGAGGCGAACCGTATATCGTAATGCATCATGGACATGCTGAGTTAATTTATGCGCAAAGGTACAAACCCACGTTTTTCGTGTTTGGTTTGCGCCTATGGACCACAGGTAGCCCGCGTTAAGATTAGTATGCGTTCTCGCTCTCGCTCGAACGCAATAACTACATACGTAAAGTAGACTTCCCATGAAGGGATAACAAAGCAAGCAATATTATTAAACTAGAGTAACTATCAGTTAGGAAGTGCGTTCGTTCGAAAAGAATCATATTTTGAAGTAATATATATTTCATTCAGCTTTTAGAAAATGTATTTGTTTGGTGAAACCAAGGACAGTACCGAAAAATATACCTCTTGTTATTTACTGTTTGACATCATACCCTTTTGTCTGATTGCGTCTAGAGGAAATGGACTAGTGAACACAAATGAATAATGAATATATTTATTCTCATTGTTTACAATTATCGTATGAATATCAATTCAACTGGTTACCCTTGTGCTAGACTTATCTGCTATATGTACACATGCAATTCTTACTTGGAAGATTTGCCTCTGGCTCCCTGGGTATAAAACTATATAGTAACGTAACTAATATATTTTAACTGTTTTTAACGGTAACGGTATAAGATTTGATGTGTAATGTATACTAACATGCATTAATGTGTAGCAATGTTTTCATTTAAATGGTCTACTACGGGCATATAGCATCATAACCATGTTTAAGTTTACTTTCTTCACTATTTTGTAAAAGTCATTGCATAAAGTTTTCAAGTAAATTCGGACCATGCAGTTATCGAAATATCGTGAGCCGTAAAATAAACAAAACGGCTGCTCGCTTAGTTCCCAGACTCACTCGCTGAGCGCAAAGCATAACACTAAATAAACTTTTGCTTCAGTGTAGTTTCACGTTTACGGCAGACCTTGTCTTGTTACTAGTATTAAAAGGTTTCGGCAGAAATCATTGTAGCTGTTTGCGTATTAAAATCTCAACTCTTCTTGTAGTCTGAATTTCCACGTGCATGCAATCAGTCAGGCGTGAACGGGTCAGTCTGATTTTTTTACGGAACATCAACAGAGTTTTGAAGGAACGTTTGTCATATATTTTGAAAGACGTGCAAAAACTTCTATACTCTAATCGATCATTAATTAATATCGATTGATTGGTACCATCGAGAAAAGAACGACGAAACTGTAAACCTCGTCAGAGGTAAACAACTTTTTGTGGGAAAACTGAACTTCGTTAATGCGCTTCTGGAGGTTTATCCATGTCTGTTTGTGTTGTCGATTAATTCTCGAAATGGAATACATGTTGAACGTTGTTCGCGTAGTTGTTCGTAAAAGAACTACACGAAAATAGCAGCGGCGCTTCTCTGCGTGCCGCTTTTACACTGGCATTTCAAAAGATATCGTGGTGTGAAAACCAATTAATTTTACCGCAAGAATCACTATTAAATAAGGTTTCTTAGTCAACTTCGGATAGTTCATTATTCGGCTTTTTAGAACGAATAATCACTAATAAGGTTTCTTATTCAACTTCGGATAGTTGATTATACTGCTTTTTAGAACGAAGAATCACTAATATGGTTTCTTAGTCAACTTC
This sequence comes from Actinernus sp. WN-2022, assembly GCA_030867875.1. Classification (NCBI taxonomy): domain Eukaryota; kingdom Metazoa; phylum Cnidaria; class Anthozoa; order Actiniaria; family Actinernidae; genus Actinernus; species Actinernus sp. WN-2022. The sequence continues at coordinate 29,403,937 of JAOWCC010001501.1, forward strand.
GGATAGTTGATTATTCGGCTTTTTAGAACGAAGAATCACTAATAAGGTTTTATAGTCAACTTCGGATAGTTGATTATTCGGCTTTTTAGAACGAAGAATCACTAATATGGTTTCTTAGTCAACTTCGGATATAGTTGATTATTCGGCTTTTTAGAACGAAGAATCACTAATAAGGTTTCTTATTCAACTTCGGATAGTTGATTATACGGCTTTTTAGAACGAAGAATCACTAATAATTTTGTAATATGGTTTCTTAGTCAACTTCGGATAGTTGATTTTTCGGCTTTTTAGAACGAAGAATCAATAATATGGTTTCTTAGTCGACTTCGGAGCACGGCTCCAGGTCATATTATAAAATTGTCAGGGTATTACATAGTTTAGAAAATACATTAACCTGGAAGTTAAAACCTAAAAACCTTGAACAGTTCGTCAATTGAATTTTTAAAATCTTAGAGTTGGATGGCTTTGTGAACTTGCACCCCATTAGACATTAGCACACACGCCGCTTAATTAAGATATCTTCTAATCCATTTAGAGAGTATGTTTACTGGTTGGCTAATTAGCGGTCAAAGAGGCGGTATATATGCAGAGGCGGTCAGTAATAAGGAAGCTAACGCTGTTGAGATTTGCAAACACAAAGAGCACATAAACAAAGAGGCTGTAATGAAATCTAAAGGCATTCTTAGATGATGTGAAAAAAGTGTATAAACTGTAAACATTTTTTTGTGAAGTTCTTAGGCCCGTGAAGCTTTTGTGTTTATTCAGCCTTTGCAATACTTTATAGTTTGTTTTGAAGTATAAATATACGGCAGTGTTAGATGATCGTTGATTCCCGTCGATGTTCCTAATAAAGAAGAGAACTATTGGAATTGTGAAGCAGTTTATCCCTTGCTAACTTAGTAATCATTGTGAATTATCTAAATAACGGCAAAGTTTACTCTCGTGTAACACTTGTTTATTCAAAACCGTTCAACACCGCCGTTTGTTTGGATGACTTGTCGCACGAATACTCGGCAAAGTTTAATCTCGTGTAACACTTGTAAAATCCGTGAAGTTAAACACTTGTTTATTCAAAAACCGTTAAAAAAAGCTTCTAAATAAACTTTTCAATAGACTTGACGCGCTAATACTCGGCAAAGTTTACTCTCGTGTAACACTTGTTTATTCAAAACCGTTCAACACCGCCGTTTGTTTGGATGACTGGTCGCACTTGTAAAATCCGTGAAGTTTATTGTGAACAATAATTATTATTAACAGCGATGGGAAACCTGTGTTGTGACTGCGGACTGAACAATAATTATTATTAACAGCGATGGGAAGCCTGTGGTGTGACTGCGGACCGCGGTGGCAGTGTTTCTAATACTTAGTTGGAGTGGACGGGTATTCTATACTTTAGCCTTAAGTTTACTTTCTTCACTATTTTGTAAAAGTCATTGCATAAAGTTTTCAAGTAAATTCGGACCATGCAGTTATCGAAATATCGTGAGCCGTAAAATAAACAAAACGGCTGCTCGCTTAGTTCCCAGACTCACTCGCTGAGCGCAAAGCATAACACTAAATAAACTTTTGCTTCAGTGTAGTTTCACGTTTACGGCAGAGCTTGTCTTGTTACTAGTATTAAAAGGTTTCGGCAGAAATCATTGTAGCTGTTTGCGTATTAAAATCTCAACTCTTCTTGTACCTAGTCTGAATTTCCACGTGCATGCAATCAGACACTAATCAGACACTAATCCAAAAGAATTTTGGAAACTAGTACACCTTATTAAAACGCATAAGTCCGCAGGTGTTTCTAACGACGTATCCCCGGCAGAATGGTATAGCTATTTCAAAGATTTGAACAAAGTCAGTTTTATAACGGAGGGTTGCAGTGATGAAGCGGCAAATTGTGAAAGATTTTCAAATTTGGGCTGCTAGCAATAGTGAGATCCTTGACGAGCCTATTTCTATTGAAGAAGTTTGTAATTTATCCAAAAGGCTTAAAAGTAAAAAGGCGAGTGCGAGTGACTCAGTGAATAACGAAATTATCAAAGTATCTATGGATATTTTAGCACCTTATTTTGTCAAACTTTTTAATGTGGTTTTGTCTCGTGGTGTTTTTCCGCGCATTTGGTCGGAAGTAGGTTAGATTGTGGTAATTACAGGGGCATTTGCATTAGCAGTTGTCTTGGGAAATTTTTTACGTTAATTTTAAATGCTCGCTTAAATGTCTTTTTAAGTGAAAACAAAATCTTGAAAAAGTGCCAAATAGGTTTTAGGCAAGGTCAGAACATCTGATCATGTACTGGTTTTGAAAACGATGATAGACTTATATAAGGCTAATCATAAACCATTATTTGCTTGTTTCATTGACTTTAGGAAGGCATACGACAGTGTTTGGAGAGAGGGGTTGTTTTTCAAACTAATTCAGTACGGATGTAGTAGAAAGTTTATACACATTCTTCTTAGTATGTATTCTTCTGTAAAATTGGCGGTGAAGTTGAATCAAGGAGTCACTCCTTTTTTTCAGTCAGATATTGGGGTGAAACAGGGGTGTAATCTTAGCTCTACGTTGTTTAATATTTTTATGAATGACATTCCTGATTTGTTTAGTGCAACATGCGATCCAGTGGTGTTAGGTGATTCGAAGTTGAATTGCTTACTTTATGCTGACGACTTAGTACTTTTATCTGAATCCGAATCTGGGTTGCAATATTGTCTTCGTAGACTTGATTCTTATACTCGTAGGTGGAAGTTACGAGTTAATTTGAAAAAATCTAACATTTTAGTTTTTGGAACACAGGCCCAGAGACGTTTGTTTGCGACATCTAAATGGTATTTTGGCAATGATCAGTTAGTTTGTGTAGATGAGTACTATACTTATCTAGGGATAACGTTTCATTTAGCCGGTAGTTTTAAACTTGCCCAAAAGGCTTTGTATAATAAAGCTCTACGGGCTTACCACAGTCTGTTTAAAAGCTTCTCTAATGTTGAGAATGTTCCGGTTAAAGTACTGTTGAAGCTCTTCTCCTCGGTTGTAGCTCTGGTGTTGTTGTATGGCTGTGAAATTTGGGGAGTGTATATGTTGGGGAAAATATCTAGTTTTGATCTTTTTAAACATAAACTTTTTAATGTTGTTAATGATTTAGAGAGGCTTCATTTGAAATTTTGCAAGCGTGTTTTAGGTGTTCATTCTAAAGCTACTAATTTAGCAGTCAGTATGCGGAGTTAGGCAGAGTACCTATGATTGTACATATTTCCGTATTAGTGGTGAAGTATTGGTTACGCACGAAGGACCCTTTTTATAGTGATACCCTCGTAGGGAAAGCCGCATACCAGTGTATATAATCAAATTTTCAGGGTGTAATGTTCACAAATTATATCCAAAAGTTATGTGGTTTGAATCTCTTCAGGATCTTTCTGTACCTTCTAAGCAAATTGGAACTTTGGCCAAATACTTAAAATCGAAATTGTATGATTATTATGATTACGTTTGGAAAGGTCAAGTTCAACAGGGTGGTTTACCACATTGTAGCGGCGGGAAAGTACGCACATTTAAACAAGTTAAGTTTAATTTAGGTTTTGAAAAGTATCTCTCTCATATTTCAAACATTAAATATCGTCAGGCGGTGACTAAGCTAAGGATTTCTGCGCACAAATTGCCTGTTGAGTCTGGCCGATATAAAAAAAATCCACATGACGAACGTGTTTGTACAATGTGCGATTTGGGTGAAGTAGGAGACGAATTTCACTATTTAATGACTTGTAATAACAGGAATTTTATAACTCTTAGGGAAGATTTCATTAATAACCTGTTGGATGTAAACAGTTCATTTCGATATTTTAGTAAGCGGGCTTTGTTTTTATATACAATGTCAATGAAGGACGATTCGATTATGAAGTTTTCAACCAAATATTGCTATGATATCATTGCCTTGTTCAATGCTTGTAATACTTCTTAGTTTTGTATTTAGGTGTTTATAATGCAGTTGTACTGTTATTACCGTAATTCCAATGTACCGTTGTTGGTATAAGGATTAAAGTTATTATTATTTTAGTCTGCGAGCGCTGCTGACGCAATCTGAGCACGTCATTTCGAACAACGGCAGCGCGCGCGCTCAAAGTTTTTTTTTCATTTTTTCCATTTTCTTCTCTTTTCTTATCTTTTGAACCTTTTGCGCTGATTTTCTTTTATTATACCAGTTTTTTTTGTTTTTTTATTTTGTGTTCTTTATATAATTTATCGTTATTGTCGGGTCGTTGCTTCAGTTCTGTGCCTATTTGCATACACTTTTAAATATTCAAGGATACGATGCAATACCTGTGCTTACACTAAACCTACGACATTTATTTGAGGACCTAAAGGCTCTCTTAAAAGGCACTGATCGTTTTGATTGTACTTCCAGTAATGTTATTTATTGTATCACCTGCACACTTTGTAACAAACACTACATCGGAGAAGATTAGGAGATCGATTCCGCGAACACTTGCTAGATGTTATAACTAACAGCAAGGATCTCGCCAAACCTGTAGCTCGTCACTATAACCTTCCTGGTCATTGCATTAATCACATCACTGTATGCCGCATTTCTTTGCATCTCAAGGTACTACCGACACTCGTAAACGCAAAGAACAGAACTTTATTTTCAAATTAGGAACTTTGGCACCTCACTGTATTAATGACGCTTTTCGTTCATTTAATTTCAGAATTCACGTATTCACTCACACTTAGATCATTATGTTTCCTTACTTTAATCATCGACACTTCCTGTTACAACTATTAGCATTTCTATTGTTGGCGCAATTTTCTTTGATCCCAATTGATCCGAGCACATGTTTCCTCAGCGGTAATCATGCATTGGCGCAATTTCCTTTGATCCCAATTGATCCGAGCACATGTTTCCTCAGCGGTAATCATGCATTGGTGCAATTTCCTTTGATCCCAATTGATCCGAGTACATGTTTTCTCAGCGGTAATCATGTACTCAACGCTATATAAACCGTTTCTCCACCCACAATTCCCTCTTTTGCTCTGACGAAGGGCAAGCGCTCGAAACGTCAGCTTCTACTCGCTTTACACTGCGGTTAGCATACCTCAATCGACTTTAGTTGATTATATACCAGTGTTTATCTTCCCCGCCAACGCAAACCAACAACAGTTTTTACAGGAACTAGTTACCTATCCTATTTGCATACAACCGATATAAATTAATAAATACATAAATAAATAAATCGATTAACAACTAAATATAAGCTTATTGCAGCTAATGGAAACAATATAGAAAATACGGTAAGTAGTATTAGGCCAGAAAAGACAGGACTTGCTTGCTAAAGCTTTCGGGGCTTTTTGTATTCACTACATGCTCTGGGAGTTCAAGTTCAAGTTTCAAGTTCGTTTTATTTTGCACTATTTCTTTTAAAGATAATTACACAAGAAAATAATTGTAGAAAGAAAAAGAGAGGTACGGTAATAATAAAATAGTTTTGAATTTCAAGAATGTGCATAGAGGTCAAATGAGCCATAGGCTTTCTCGTTGACCTCTATCACAAGAAAAATAAATGAGGATATTTGGAGCACAGAAAATACATAAATATCTATTGTACACATTTTCTTGAGTGGTAAGCGGCTAGAATTAATACTAATAGGAAGAAGAATTTATTTACAATATTGATACATAATTATATGGAGACGTTGACAATAAAGTTATATATATGCAAAGAATAAAGATGGTATGAATATATTAATTCGATCTTAGTTATTGTTCTATATTTACAATTTTACACAATAACTTAGGCCTGGTTTTCAAGTAAAAATAATTTGTATTGTTTTTTAAAACTATTGTGTGGGAGGGATTTTATTTCTAACGGTATTTTTTCCCATAATCGTGATGCAAGAGATTTAAATCTCGATAGACCATAATTAGTTCTGGAAGCTGGTCTGTATAAGTTTTGGTTGGTAGCATATCTAGTATTATAATTATGAATATCAGTTGCAGAGGGGACCAAGTCGAAAAAAGCAGGTGGTACACCTATTTTAACATATTTAATTTTGTGAACAAGAGTGGAGATTTTCAGATTAAAAGCATTGTCAAGTTTTAGAATTTGCAAAATTCTATAATATGGGGTGGCATTTTCAAATTTGCTAGCAAAGAAAATGCAGCGAACACATTTATTTTGCTTTGTTTTAATTTTACTTAGTCTAGTCTTAACAGCAGTACCCCAGGTCATTAGGCCATAACTCAAATACGAATAGATAAGAGTATAATAAAGTTGATTTAGAATAGTAATAGAAAAATGGTATCTTAGCTTACAAATAATTACAATATTTTTGGCAATTTTATTATTAACATGTGTAATTTGAGTGTCCCATCGTAAGTGTTCGTCAATAAAAACCCCAAGATATTTAATATATGTTTTTTGCATATATATGTAGTCCCCGTAAACGAACCGTGCCGCACGTCTTTGCACCTTTTCTAACTGGTTTATATTACGCTGAGTATAAGGATCCCATGCTGAGCATGCGTACTCCATCATGGGGCGAACAAGAGTGAGGTAAAGCCTAGCCTTAACCTCATGAGTAGAATGATAGAAGTTCCTTGAGATAAAATTCAGCGTCCTGCTTGCCTTACTTGACACATGGTCACAGTGCTTATTGGAACGAAGATCCGAGGACAGGATGACTCCAAGATAAGGGTGAGAGTCAGTTTTCTTAAGAGCCTTGCCATCCAGGAAATAGGTGGTAATAATTGGAGACTGGCTGCGCGAGATATGCATTGTGAAGCATTTCTCATAATTGAATCGCATTTGCCATTTCTTGGCCCATAATGATAGGGTATCAAGGTCAGTTTGAAGCACTTCAGGAGAGAGTGCAGAAGATAGCTGGAGATATATAATGCAGTCATCAGCAAAAAGACGGATCTGAGAGGACATACCTTGAGGGAGGTCATCAATGAACAAAAGAAAGAGTAGGGATCCAAGTACGGACCCTGTGGTACACCGGACGTTACTGTACACATGTCGGAGTGGTCGCCATCGACCACTGTCACTTGAGTGCGGTTTGTTAGAAAGCCCTTTATCCAGGATAAAGTGCTGCCCTTTATGCCATAGGCAGAGAGTTTGGCAAATAACCTCTGGTGCGGGACAGAGTCAAATGCCTTAGAAAAGTCAAGCAGCATGAGATCAGTTTGAAGATTAAGATCAAAGTTTTTAGCTAGGTCATGTGAAGTTAGAATCAGCTGTGACTCACACGAGAAGCCTTTCCTGAATCCATGCTGTAAATAGGATAATAATGAGTGCTTATCTAAGTGGCCCATAATATTTGAGAAAATTATATGCTCTAATGTTTTGCAGAGAACACAAGTTAGAGATATAGGCCTGTAGTTTCTGGGGTCTGAACGAGAACCCTTCTTAAAAACTGGGGAGACAAATGCATGTTTCCATTCAAATGGCAAATCGCCCCCATCCAGGGACTGCTGATAAACAACCCTGAGTACAGGAGCAATAACTCCGCTGGAAATTGGAAGGGGAATCTGGTCCGGACCAGATGCCTTTGATGGGTTGAGATTTGCCAAGAGACTAGCAATGCCCTCTGTAGTAACTGTGATGTTACCCAAAGTGGGAACACTACTTGACCCCATAGTGGGAAAAGTACTGAAATCTTCATTTGTAAAGACTGATTTAAAGTAATTATTCAAGATATTTGCCTTATCCTTACTAGTGTTATAAAATGTGTTATTTACTTTGATAGGTGGAACCCCAATTCTGTCTTGTCGCTGGGACGTTACGTATTTCCAGAATTTCTTGGGGTTTTCTCTAAGATTGTCAGATAGTATAGAGGACATATGATTATTTCTAGCTTGGTTGATAGCTGCTTTTGTTTTACATCTAAATTCCCTGAAATTTTTCCATGTCTCAAGAGTATTCTTACTTTTAGCTAGATTGTACAGACGCTGATTTTTCCTGACCATATGCCGCCTAAGTTTTCTATTGAACCATGGATGAGAATTAGAGTCTGACTCGACTAGCTCTTTAGCTATTCCAGACAGCTAGTGTCAACCCTGTTATTCTCTTTCTCCATTAAGTATCACTTTGTAATTCATTGACACAAATAAATTATGTTGGGGGACCGGTAAAAAGACCCAATGAAGGCTGACTGTGTTCCCTGAAGGCCATGCAGTTCCGACCAGGCAATTTCACAGTCAGAATCCATGCTAATGAGTAACTGAGATGCTGGATTTAGTAGCAATAAGTACACCCCCGTAGCAATAAGTAAATAGTAATAAGTTCTGCTGATAATAATATATTATAAGGTACGCGAACGACTGCTAATTGGTTGAAGGTGAATTCCTAACCTGGCGTGATGAAAGGTACTGGGTGTTTCGTCATAATAACTACAATAACAACAGTCTCGGGTTCGGATTTTCAAATCGCAAGTCTCGGGCTCGGATTTTGAAAACGGAAGTCTCGGCGTCTCGCAAAGTCTCGGATTTACCATTCGCCACCCCTAAGTTCTATATGCGTAAAATATTGCAAAATATGTGTTTACCCTACCCCCGTCAAATCAGAAGTTGCGACTATAATGACTAGCATAAGGCAAACTAGGGTTTTACCCTCGGAGAGGTTTTACCCTTCTCCCCTCAAATAAGAAGAAGCGACAGGAGCGAGTCTCATTTACTCTGGTCTGGTGTCTATGGCCGATTAGGTCTTCCAACCTGCAAAACATCTTGACCAGGGTGTTTGTTTAGAAAGAGTTATTCAAGTTTGAAAACGTAAATATGACCAGGATAACGCAAATTAGTTTTTTTACCCTACCCCCCTCAAATAAGAAGAGGCGACAGGAGTGACTCTAATTTACTCTGGTCTGGGAATATACTGTATTTTGCAAAATGTCTATGCCGGCCAGGCGCTCGAGCTCTGAACGAAGGGTTCATCTGCCACTAAACGCCATTAGAGCAGCTGTGGATTCTTTGAGGTTTCGGTTTTGCAGTTGAATATCTCGATCTTGGATAATTACCGGTATAAACCTCCATCTTTGTACGCTAAATCCTGTATATTTGGCTGTCTTGAGACCATCATATATCTGGCCACGAGCGTCTAAAACACCACGAAAACATACCTATGGACAACTTGTTCTCTCCTTATGAAACTGCAGTGTATTTGTAACTGGCCAGCAGTTATTCAAATCAATTGTCCCTTTTTAAAAATAGGCCCTAGCCGGACCTATAGAGAAGAGTCTGCGATATCTAATATCTCCCATTCGTGACCGTGATGAGGCTTGATGAGACAGTAAACAACAATGTTTTAATATGGAAGGCGGCTCTTGGTAGCTTAAAAACAGAGGAAACACGTCGGGCATAAAGTACGTCAAAATCGGCATCAGTGAGCGTGGACAAATAATTAAAATTAAAACCATTTCTTTACTTATAGTCTCAATTTGAAGAAATGTTGGTGACTTGTTAACAAAATGAAACTACATATTTTAGGTGTTTTATGTTAGTATGATGACGTTGTTGTGACGTCATAAGTGATGCCTCCTTTTTTGGTAAAATTCCCCCTTTAATAGATGTTACAAACAGACTACACCATCAAATGGCCTTCATGACACACATTCCTTTGGCGCAAATTTGAACGTTCTACGACTATTATAGCAAAAGTTATAGAGGAATGACTGTTGCTATGACGTCATATTTAGTGACGTCAGGTTTCATACCTAAATAAGGCTGCCTATTGTTAAAAAATCAGGAAAAGAAAATAATGTGGGTTTTGAGTGCCAGACTAGCGCATTTCATCACTAAAACTCGAAAATCACTCAAAGGATTTTTTTCTAAGGGCATGTATAAAAAAGTATGACGTCATAATGACGTTGCTGAAAATATGACTTCAATTTTAAGCCGGTTATGGACAAAAAATCAAAATTCAAAAAACATACGATTTTAGCCACCAACGTGTTTTATGATTGGACAAAATGTCATGCAACAATATTTACAACTCTAAAAATTGAATGAAGCGATGTTTTTATAAATGCTTTTGTGGTGTTTATTTCCCGCCAAATTTTGGCGGGAAAAAGGACAAAATTCAAACTTTCATAACTTTTGATTTCCTTAACCAATCGACATCGGGTTTTCGTTTCCTTCATTCTCATCACGAGTAGATTTTAACAATATACGACATTTCGTTTTAAGAGATAATGAACAGTTGCAAGAAACGTATTACAAATGGATAAATGACGTCATTGTGACGTCACGATGGTAGTAACATAGCTTAAAAAATCAGGTTATATTCCTTTTGCGATTCTACATCCTTCTACCAAAATTCAATCGTCTGCATTGAAAACTTTTTAAAATATAGAACTGATGCCGTTTTTATGGTCGTTTGTGCCCACCGTGAAAAGTTTAAATAAAACTAAGAAAGGAGTAAAAGAAGTAAAAATAATGGCGTCTGCCGTAGGAGTCGAACTCCGGTCGCTGGATTTTATGGTCCACGCTCTACCCACTAGACCGTAGAGCCGACCACACAGCAGTCAAACGTCTGCGCATGCGTCAAAAGTCTTGCAACAACAACATATTCCAAAACAAATTCAAAGCGAGCCGGCGGCCGTCACTGTTCACACACCCGTTTTCAAACCTTGAGAACGTTTTTGGTAAATTACGAAAAAAATTGGTAAACTCACAGTTTGAAGTTTGTTCAATTTCCCGTCGACTGTGAAAATTAAGTATACATAATACAGGCAAGATAAGTTAACACTGCTTCATCACCGTCTTGGGGACCATTTGTGGAAATAACATGTGAATACTCATCAAAAAGTGTCCTCAATAGAGAGTGAAGCGTGTAACAATTGTTCTGTATGCCAATATGCAAATTGCTTGTCGGATTGCATGCTCTTGAGACCAATCAATTCATCAGACATTGATCAGATAAACTACATCTCCGCGAGTCTTCTTTGTATGCGATGCAGTACATCAAATTTACAGTGTAAATTACGTCTAGCTTGGCCTATAATTGATGGCATTCAAAGAAAAAAAGTCTTCCAGGTAAGCAGAAGTATTCATATTATTCCAGTAGTGAAAAGAGCACGAACGATTACAAAAAATGACACAAGTCCCTTCCCCCCCCCCCCCCCCCCTTATGTTTTTTGTTGATCAATCGATAATCACGAAGCTAATCGATAATCTCGACCCATATTTTGGCAACGTCTCGACCCAGGACTCACCCTATATATCCGACAGCAAACACATATATGTGACAGTCAAACCTATATATATGACAGTCGAAGGCTATATCGAGGAAAACTCACCTCGTATATTGGAGCACTTCAACACATACCATTTAAAAGGATTGACTATATATTCGGTGATAGACCCAATATTTCGAACTCGACCTTTTGTCACACTTGGCGCCCCATAATCGTATACACCTCATTTTTGGTATGTAATGTTCTTCTTTATTGCTCTTTCCGAATCGGTGGACCGAAAATTCTACATCTAAATTTTGCAAATTTGTGACGTCACACTTCGGTGCTCTATAACTTATGGTTTTGAGAGTCCCACATGGAGGTAGGATGCCTTAGAGACTAACGGTAGCTAAGATCAAGTGTAGTATCTCTGTTCTTATTTTTCCCCTCTTTGTAACTTGTGTTATTCTTAAGGGCCTGTCTCTTTGCTATTCAGGCTCTTCTCAAGGCTAGTGCTGCCTATCTCGCAAAGCACCCATTTGTTTGTATGTTGTATTTTTTTGTTTTTTTTCCTCTCTGTAACTTGTGTATTCTTAAAGGCTGGTTCACACTTGCGACATAAGCATAAGAACATACGTAAGCGCAGATTGTGCTTCATGGTTAGTTAACCCCTTTATACTGGAGTAGAACAAAGCAATCATCCAACCTTAAAGTACAATCTGCGCTTGCGTATGGTCTTATGCTTATGGTTCAACGCATCCTCGCTCTACAATTACCAATAATCAGTAAATGGCAAACGCGCTTGAAATACCGATTATTGGCAATACTACGACAAATCCTAACCCTAACCATCGGACGAGTTCGCGGGTAAACGACGGGTTCTCACTCACTAGAGCTAGGGTTCACAGGTAACAAGAAGAGAAGGTAAACGAGAGAATTTTTTTTTTTGAGCGCTCCTACTCGGGCTTGAACTCGTAATCGTTTGCGTGTTGTGCTTGGCAGTGCAGGCGTCACGATCACTACACTAAGCGCGTCTACCGCCGTTCGGATTTGGACAATTGTTTATCTTTATCCTTGACTGGTTTTAAGAATGTCATTGTTTAATTTGTGTTCCAGAATTAGCGATTATTGATAATTGAAGAGCAAAAGCCAATTACTGATTATTGGTAATTCTAGAACGAGGATATGTTGTATGGTTATGTCGCAAGTGTGAACCAGCCTTAAAGTGCCTATCACCTTTTGCAATTCCGAAATGTTTTCAGTACTTCTGTGAAGAATATTTTGGTTTACAGTGAATACTTTATGTTCTACGCTTGTTTGGAATCGTGTAAATGTGACCTTTCCTGACCCATGACCGCGTAAGTAAAAGCCTGGGTCGAAACCTGGGTAGACGTCATCTTGACGTCATATAATTAATTCGGCTTTGCAATCATTTGTAGAAATACTTAAAGTGCCCCTCAACCCTTTTGCAATTTTTATATATATGAAACTTTGAAAGGTTTTGAGTACTTCTGCGAAGAAATATTTGGCTTACAGAGGATACTCTATGTTCTAGGCTTGTTTGAAATGGTGAAAATTTGACCTTTCCTGACCCATTACCGTGTAAGAAAAAGCCTGGGTCGATTCCCTATCTTACGTCACCTCATTAATGCATTATTGTCCATGACGCCTTTCTATCACAACAACATCGATATATAGAGAATATACACAGTCTGTCAGATTTTAGTAAAGAAAACAGCTATTTTAGACAAAATGCTAAATATGTATTCAAGTTATTGCAAAGTCGAATGAATTGGATGACGTAAGATAGGGAATCGACCCAGGCTTTTTCTTACACGGTAATGGGTCAGGAGAGGTCACATTTTCACCATTTCAAACAAGCCTAGAACATGGAGTATCCTCTGTAAGCCAAAAATTTCTTCGCAGAAGTACTCAAAACCTTTCAAAGTTTCATATATATAAAAATTGCAAAAGGGTTGAGGGGCACTTTAACATCTTGACTGAAATGACTTTTTTCTTTACTAACAACTAAAAAACTCTGTATATTTTCCATGCATCGATGTTGTTGTGATAAAAAGGCGCCATGGAGAATAATGCATTAGGCTTTTACTTACGCGGTCATGGGTCAGGAAAGGTCACATTTACACGATTTTAAACAAGCGTAGAACAAAGTATTCATTTTAAACCAAAACTTTCTTCACAGAAGTACTCAAAAGTTTTCGGAGGTTCATAAGCTATCATAATTGCAAAAGGGTGATATGCACTTTAAGGGATCTGTCTCTTTGCTAGTCAGACCCTTCTCAAGGCTAGTGCTGCTTATCTCGCAACTGAGTACCCGTTTGTTTATATGTTTTGATCTCTGGCTTAGAAAACCAAGCTGGTTTTCCAATAGTGTTCGTGTTTGGAATATCTCTTTGGAGAACCCCCATATTCTCTTGGAGGTATTCTAAAGTTAACTTGCGGAGATATGGGTTCCCACTTGGTTACTGGATCTCGATCCAGGGCCCGAAAAGTCCGAGAATCGATTACGGCAAGAATCCTGCCACTCTGTCCTCCCGGTGTGAGAGCAGATTTATTTCTCGTTCTTATTTCGGCCGTCATCAGCTCTAAAATGTTATTCTAGTTTCGGTCAGGCGTCGGGTCCTGTCTGTGACTCTTTATTTAGCAGCTCTACACGGGTTAAATCGGGGGCTCTTCCTCTTCCCTCCACAGATTCCAAGCTTCACCGACAAGTAAGGTTTCACCGGCTTCAACGCTAACCACGGCTTCACGCTAACCACGGCTTCGTGCCTCAAACCGGGGCTCACAGCCGTAAATGAAAGACCACGTCTTTATAAACCGGATTTGTCCAAAACCAAATCAACATGGCTTCTAGCCTTAACACAGACCAAGTCTCAAATGCCAATACGGCTTCATAACAATACACAGACTTCGTCTCAAAAATTATAACCGGATTAAATTCGAGAAATCATCAAAAACCTGAGCTTCACGCTTCTAAACTTACTCCCCCATGACGTCACATCCATTGGAAGTTACACTTTTCACAAAGTATTTTAAAATCAAAGTTTTGGCCGAGATTCTGTTGTAAAATAATGTACCCTAACATTCAACCCCTTATGTTTGTACTGCATGTTTGATAATAAAAACCTGAGAAAAAGAGAGAAAACTGCAGAAAAATGACTGCGATTTGAGTGAAAGGTTTTCAATTTTAGCTCTCGTGCGCTGCTTACACCATAATACGCGTCATTTTCGAACAAAGTGCGCGCGCCCATTCTAGATTTAACCAATCAGATTGGAGAACTATTCCGTTAGTGGGCTATTGAAGAGAATAGATGATTTCTACGTGTTATTTTGACCGTGTTAGGTTCGTAAGGGATTGCGGTCAAATGTAGAGGCGCCATATTTTTCGGTACGGTGGATAATATCACACTACGCTGAGTAGAATGGTAGAACACCACAATACCGCACAGTGTTACGGTGTTAGAGACTGGTCAGAAATTGGCAGGGGGGAGGGGGAAGTGGATAAAAGGGGAGGGCCAAAATTGAGGGTTATAAAATAAGCAACTGAAAAGAGGGGGTTATAGGGAGAAAGGGAGGGAAGAGACAAAAGGGGGAAGGGTCAAAATATTTCATACTTATTGTCCGTGGAGGGCTATATTTGTTTTTGACTTCTTGATTTCATTCTCCCCTCCCCCTGCTAATTTCTGACCAGACCCTTATTTGTGTTCAGTTCTTCACATGCAGACATACAAACATGTACTGACCTTGATGGAGAGCGCATACAGGTGGTTGAGTGACACGTGATCAGGTTCAGGGAGGAGGGACGGGTCATCATGGTCCACAATATCCTTATTGAGAATGACGTGTAATAAGTGTGGGGGGAGGACTGGGGGGACACTGGCGTGCATACCATCCCGTACAGTAACAGGGGTGATGTGAGATGGAATAATTTGTCCATACGAGCCTGGCGGTGAGCCCGACTGTGACTCTATGAAAAAAAGAAATATTTAATTACATGATATGTATAAACTGGATTACTACAAATTCCTATTTTTTTTGTTAACGCACGCAACAGCAGCTGCACCATGACAAAACGTCACGCGCATGCGCTTTTGATAAGCCGGTTGCCCGCGCGTCTCCCCAGTTTCCCGCACAAACTTAAAAGAAAATTACCGCTGAATGCAATGACTACAGACGCATGTACTCAGGCTTAGCCTCATTCTGAAGTTAAACATTCATAAATACCAACGAGAAGGTAGGCTATTCACAACTCTGCGTATTGTTGTAGTTTCGCATTTTGCACCTTCTCGCTGGTATTTAAGAATGTTTAATTTCAGAATGAGGCTAACCCTGAGTACATGCGTCTGTAGTCATAGCATTCAGCGGTAATTTTCGAATACGAAACTGGTCTATTGCCCATGTTTCTAAATTTAAGCACGTACGCGTATTTACGCGAGTTTCGCCAAAAAAAAAACACAAGAAACTGAACTACTAAAAAGCTAAGCCTAAGACTTTAACAGGTTAAAGTTTTCTTAATTTGTAATTCACTGTGAGTTTACTAAGTTATAAAATTATTTACTAAAAAAGTTTAACCCCTCAGTAACTTGTATTTGAAACCAGAGCCTTCGTTCTTTCGGCCAGCGGAGCATAGCGCGGTGCACACAGCGGTCAAACGTCTGCGCATGCGTCAAAAGTCTTGCAACAACATATTCCAAAACAAATTCAAAGCGAGCCGGCGGCGTCACTGTTCACACACCCGTTTTCAAACCTTGAGAACTTTTTTGGTAAATTACGAAAAAAATGGCAAACTCACAGTTTGAAGTTTGTTCAATTTCCCGTCGACTGTGAAAATAAAAAGCTTAACTTAACTTTTTGGGGTAGAAGTTCACTGTAATATGTTTTAAGGTAAATTAAAGTTTGTCGTTGTCCTGTTGTTTCTCTAACGTCTAGAAATGGCGGTTATGGGACATTTCTCTCTCTTGGGTTTGTCTCTTTTCTCTCTGTCTAAAGAAGAGAGAAAAACCCAAAGTGAGAGAAATGCCCCATAACCGCCATTTCTAGACCCCAGAGAAACAACAGGACAACGACAAACTCTTCAGTTAAGGTAAGTTTATTTTCTTTATCTGAGAATTAAGTGTAAACAAAAGTGGTCACACAGTGCAAATACAGAGCTTGGGCTGTCTGTGGCATCTCGAGTCCAGCTTAGCTTCTGAAGCGCATTTGAATATATTTTTATAGAATGTGCACTATATAAATGAGTACCCTTTTTAAAATACATGTGTAAAAGATTTCTTGAATTGCCCCCATGATGGTAACTTTACCTGTTTTCGTGCTATTAATTCCCGACATTTTATAGAGTTTAGAAACATTTCTTAAAACAAATTTTAAGGGGGAGCTTAAAGTGCCTATGAAGCTTATTTTTTTATTTTAGATATCAATTCTACATCAAGTGAATAGTAGAATGGTACAATATATCTTGCTTTGAATGCTGTGCCGCTGAGTTAAGGAGGTTTTAATATCCAAAATGCTAATTACATGACGTCAGGGGAGGCATCTGCAATCACTTCTTAGTGGTTGTGAATGGGCGTTTCTACTGATATAAAAAAACAAATTTCTAATATTACTTTATTTCAATCTTGAGTATAACAGTGACAATTTTTAAAATTTGTTTAATTGTAACAAAAAAAATTGTATAATAATTGATGCCTCCCCTGACGTCACGTAATTAGCATTTTGGATATTAAAACCTCCTTAACTCAGCGACACAGCATTCAAAGCAAGATATATTATACCATTCTACTATTCACTTGATGTAGAATTGATATCTAAAATAAAAAAATAAGCTTCATAGGCACTTTAAAGTGACAATGAAATGAAAAATTGGATCCCGTTTTTATTTTATTTTATTAAATTCTAGGTTTCTCTTAGTCATTTTGTGCAAATAAAAATCAATATGGAGAGCGCGAACATATTTTTTTTCGTATCGAACTCAGGCGGAATTGCCAAAATCTGGCGACAATTTTTATGCCATTAAATATATGGTAATCACATCCGTGACGTCACAAGGTGTACTCATTTATATTCGTCGCCATAAATACTACAAAATAAGTGCATTTTTGGCCAGTTTTCAATTTAAATTTATATAATACTTTTGAGAAACCTTGAAGATGGCCATATTTTTATATAGAAACCTTCCACTTAAGGTGTTCAATTTGAAACATCCACAGCTGTGATTATCGTGCTACCTTCTACGGTATTCAAAGTAAGTTGACTGAGCCAGCATTCAATTTGGCTAAAGTTTGACCGCATGGCCTCGCGCCTTGGTATTTTCAAAATCCAGTTGTATTATATTGCCAGGATGTCATTATAAAACATCAGTTATTCTTGTGTTTATGGGATTGGTATGTCTCAGGGGTAAAAATAAATTTGATCCACGCCCACAGAACGAGCTCGTTAGGGGTTCCTTTTACAATTTCCAGCTTTTATATGTCCTCCCCCCCCCCCTTTTTTTACAGGGGCGTGTGAATCAGCATTAAAGTGCGAAATTTTGAAGGTTTAAAATCAAACAGGCTACCAAAAAGTGAACAGAGGGACAATAAGTGTTTATTAGACATTCGGCGGTATTTCATAGTTAGTTATGACTGTTTACGAACTCTGTAATCCTTACTACGAATATCGTTTTTTTGTGTGTTCGATTTGAATTTCGCGCGATAAAGCAATCAGTAGGGAGCACTCAAGCGGGGCATCACAGAGATGTTCACTCCACAAAGGCTGAGTGACAACTGAAGGTGTCAGTGGCCTGGCCATGACCCTTTTATACCAGAACTTCCTGTTTAATATATATATATATATATATATATATATATCATAAGCGGGGCATCACAGAGATGTTCACTCCACAAAGGCTGAGTGACAACTGAAGGTGTCGGTGGTCTGGCCATGACCCTTTTATACCGGTATTAGTAGTAGAACTTTATTAACGTGTCGATGTATTTAGCTTTGACGGCTAATTGGGGACACTACACATACATACATAAAAAGGTGAGTTCTACAATATATATGCTATGATTGTTAATACGATTGTGAAGAAAAGGAATTATCAAAGTCAAGAGCTAACTAAATTAAGAATACCTGCAGTTCGTGTTCATAAAAGACTGAAAAGAATAAGTCTAGACACTTTCTAATTGCTGCAGATGGGGCAGTTATTACAGTTATTCTCAACTAAGTTTAAGATATATTTAACTCTTAGCTAATTCATCTGCGGTTTGTTAAAGTGTTACACGATAAATAGGTCTAGAATTTAAAGTTAACTCTCTGGTGGATTTGGAATTCCAGTCCCGAGGGTTCATTAGTAACGTTACAAGAACATAACAGGTCCTTAAATTAAATATTAATGGAAAAATAAAACCACGGCAAAAGGTTAAAAACATATAACAGAATTAGGAAAGAAAGCATTAAATATTCCCCTAATTGGACAGTTTAAGGAAGCAGAGTCAACGTGGTTGGGTTTGTGTCATGATTGTCGCCGTGCCGACTCTTGAGGTATTCACGCTTTAATAGCATAGTTTTAGGCAAAGTGGACTAATTGAGATATGGATGACAAGGATCATATGACAACTTAGAGTAGATGGATACTCGCCTTATTGTTAACCTAAGGTGTTGTTCCTATCTAGTCATGTTGTACCTTTGGTTTATTAAAATTGGTTACGATTTATAATTATTCTTACCGTTTACAGCTTTTAGGTTTTCTTTATTAAAGTCCGTAGGACTATCCTGAAAGATTTTGTCCTTGTATTCCATGTTTCTTTCTCTTTTAACTCTACTCTCATTAAATATTACCTGGTGGCAGTGAGTTTCTTGCCCAAGGTAATACTAGCTTCGTAATTGTTGGCTGTCAATCAATCTTACATTGATGTAATTTTGCACCTTGTTGTTATTTTCTAGTAGCACGTACACATTTAACAGAGCTTTGCGTGTGCAAGTTGTGGAATTCCACGCAGACAGTGAATAAGCTCCTCCTTGAGCTTATGTCATTTTGTTTGTTTAGTCATTGACTTAGAGAGAACTTTTACCTTCTTGAATTCACTTGTTTCCGATTTTAACCTAGATATTTCTTCTTGGACAGTTATGTCTTCGTTACACTATAAAATGTAACCGTTTAAATATTTTAGGAAAGGACTGGTGATTAGAATAAGGGTTTTTAAATAAACAGCTAAACATGGAAGCATGAAACACAGTGAAAATTATGGTAAGGGAATCCTTGTAGTTAAGTGTACCTTTGTTTGCTCTGACGCGCCCAAATGTCGCGATTAACGAGCCATAAAAGTAGTAATTAGTATTTAGTTAAGGGGTCGATATACATTAGCAGATATAATCTTCGCGGGAAATAAAATGAGTTGTCCCTTCTTTCGAGTATAATTAATCGAACACCCATCAAAGTAGAGTAAACAAAATGTCGTTCAACCTCATTAACTCTACGAAACGCTCGTTCTGTTTGCTCTTCTAAGGAAATAGATTAGTAGTTGGGGGCAATTGAAAAATCAATTATGGGATTAGAAAAGTTATTAGTATATGCATTTGATATAGTCTATCTTTTAGCCGCTATGCATGGGTTCATATATATGTAGCAACAAACACTATTATCAGATTTAATATGACACTATATAATTATGCCTTGATTTTCGTATGCAAAAGCCATTAAGAGTTGTTTAGATTCAATTAACAAAAAGGCTTAGGAGGAAGTCATTAAAATATGTCAGAGATAATAGTGAGTTGACCTATGAAAACATAAGACCTCTTATCTTTGTTGGTTTTTGTGATAAACTAATTGATATCCTATTTACAAGTACTTATGTACAGGCAACTTGCGTGAGCTTTGAGTAACGTGCAATATCAAGTTTAGGTGACCATTTCACATGAACTTAAACTAGGCGGTCCTTGATTTAGCTAAGGCTAAAACCCCGCCTCGTCCCACCAGGTACGGTGCGTACTTAATTGAATTGGACTTTGTTCTAAAGTCACCTTTTCCTAATATTTTCGGTTAAGACGGTAGAATGAGTATCAATGGTTAAGCAAATCCTATGTTAAGTTTCTTTGCAAACTTTGTCTGCTAAATATCTTGTATTCTTGTTTTGTCAATCTTTTCACTGGTTACTCCCACTCACTAGTTGCCTTACATCAGAAAACATTAAGAGAGGATAGCCAATAGGAGCCAAGCTTTAGATTGATAGCTGTCTGTCCATAAGATTGACAAGAGCTAGCCGATAAAAGGCGAAGCCCAAATTGTAAGTCAGGAGTTGGCGCGGAGTTCTCCGCGAGTACGAATAAAGCGAAGTTCAACTCGGACCAAGTCTCGCCTGCTCACTTGAGTACGATCCCGGTCCCAAGGGAAGCCAGAAAGAAGGTTTTGGCCCAGAAACATCTTACTGTCTCAAAACGAACATCGTTAAATTGCGTTAATTGCATAATTCTAAAATACTTAAAATTTATTTTAAGGTTCGTTTGGGCGTACGATTTTACGTTACGTCATGAAGCTGTATATCTGATAGAACAGGTTTACAACTTGTTTTACCAGCATAACTTGCAAGCTTTCACACGCGTGCATGCCTTTGACTACTTTAAGCAGTAGCATTGTAAAATTTACTCAGTTGGTTGGCGCGGAGCCTACCGCGCAGTACAAATAAAGAACGTCCAACTCAAGTCTCGTCTACTCTCAGAGTACGATCCCGGTTCCTGCGGGAGAACGCCAGTCAGAGGAAAACTCTCGCGAAACAAATAAAAAGTGCATATAAGCCCTAGCCAGTTATCTTTGATAGCGATTGTACATGAAGTGGATAGTCCAACGGTAGAATATTTCTTGATTTGGGTGTTGCGTCTACGAGATAAAGGTTTATATTTCCAATATGCTAATGCCCGTGTGATGTCATCACCGACATTTGCCGAATTTCTTTGTGCTTGTGAATTAAGCTATTTTCTAATTTAGAATATTGTTTTTGTAAAATCACTTTGATAAGCTTCAAATATAACTTAGAATTTAAAAATAGGTAATTTGTCTCTACCAGCATGCTTGTGTATAATAAGCTCTTGAGGTTGGTCATTTGTATGCCCTTAGAGAGTGTTCAAGTTATTAAACTTACTGACTGATCCTGAACCAATGCTGGCGTTAGCATCCACGTCCAACGCGTCAAACACATCCATATCAGTTTTACGGACAGAAATAACGTTGTTCCTGCCACCGAAATTATCATTTGTAGTGGGCTGAAAGAAAACGTATTAAATATGAAAACCTCTCCCAGTGCTCTCTAACTTGCTCTTATGGGTGTTGTTTTGCTAATTTGTTTTCAGATTGGACTACCTGTGGCGCGCGGTCAAACCACAGGTAGCCCAATCCGAAAACAAATTAGCAAAAAAACACCCATAAGAGCCGCAAGCAGGCTAGAGCAGGTTTCAATTGACTGTTGTAAAACCAAAACCAAAGCAATTACAACGAACCAATCACGAACTGAAGTGAATACCGATTGGTTTCACTGGCATGAGAAAGCAACCAATCAGGAGGAAAAGTAAACGCAATCGTGGATTGATGGCGTGAAACCAAAACCATAACCACGATTGGTTTTACTCTGGAATTTGATTCGCTGACTGATTACAAAACATTTTCACAGCCAATAGAAAAGCTAAGTAAACGCAAAACCAAAGCAATCACCGAAAACTTTCGACACTCAATTGAAACCTGCTCTAAGTAATGTCTAGTACTGTTCACGCAGTGCAAATTAAATATTCTATTGTCTATACCAGGCATTACTAATTATAAGAAATCACAATAGTAACATAAATTTATGACATCAGTGAATCAGTCATGATGAATAATCAACTGATTAGTCATTGAGTATTACCGTAATTAATTTAATTATCCCCATTCAAACGATTTCAACATCTCTTCTCAACCTCATTAATAATTCATGAGATAGTCATCCAATGGAGGAACTTTATTTGGTCACATGCATGGGTCTTGATACCGGGTGAAACCCTTGTTCGAAGCTTCGTCAGGTGGATGCATCTCGGGAGTGACATCCAATAAAACACTAGTTCCAAACGCACTAGTGTTTGATCGTTTTTCCAACCCTAGTGATTAATATTTTTAAATCATCATATTCATGAACCACTAACTAATTACATACTGATAAACTACAAGTAAGGAGCGAAGAAGTAAATAAATAAAGAAATGACATAGAAAGAAAAAGTCTGCCTCCACCGGAGTTCGAACCACGACCCTTCCGACTGCTTGTACTAGCTCTTGTCCACTACTCTATTAGTACGCTAGTTGAAATCACTACTATCAAAAAAGAATAATAAACCATATATTGAATAATTAGATACAACAGTCAAACGGTAAACAATACTTGCTAATGAAGTTTGAAAAGAAACGTATGTAAATTGTCGGTTTTGCATTCGCATGAGAAGACATGTCAAACACTCATTGTTCGTCTTTCATCAGGGGATTCCAAATATTTCGAAAACAATAAAACCCTCTAGGCTACGCCTCTCAAACTCATAAATAATTAATGAGTCTAACAGCCAATCAGGTCATACCATGTTGGCCTGGTGCATGTACCTTGATACCCAATGACACACCAGAGGAACATCACTTGTGATTTGGAAATGTTATCCACATCACTAGTGATTTTCCTCTGGCTTTATCTTGGGCATCAAGATTCATGCATGTGATAGACCTAATTAAGCTACAAGGTTACATCATCAGTATGACTTTAGACAAAGAGGAACTGAAGGAAAAGATGGAAATAAAAATCGTTGTCAGATGCGTGGCTCGAACCATGGTCGTCATGGTTGCTCCCGACTGCAAGTCCTCTGTCTTGTCTACTACACTATCAGGCCATTTGTGGAAACGACCATGAAATAATAACAATGCAACAACAAAATACCAGGCAAACAATACTTCCTAACAAGAGGTTCCTAATGATTGATGAATACAGGTATTGTTTTCGTGTGAGAAGTAATATCAAAAACTCGAGCTTTGCGCTTCACCAGGGGATGAAGTGGCCTCGTGATGCTTTCATCTGTTCTCGGTGTTTGGATCTCCTGGTGAAGCTATCGTTTATATATTACTTCAACATCAGTACAACATATGTTGAAACCAAGGTTGAAACCATTTGACATGGCCCGAAAACATTTCCGAGAACAAAAACAGTTGTTCTATTTGTAACGTAATTATTGTCAAAATAGTATTATAGCAGAGCACCATACATATAGCATGAGTGGAATTTTGCTACGATGTAGATGTTCTTGCACGCCCGCCGCCCGGGCATGTGAGGTTTTCGAGTCCTGAAACAGCCTGCTCGATTTTGTATCGCTATTTAACGCTGTCCAGTCATTTACATTCAATTCTCCTATATATGGAAATTTATGATTTTCGAAAATATGTCAATGATCAGTCTGAATTTTTGCCAATAACACGTGCTAAAAAATCAAATGTATGCATGCATACAAGCATGCAAGTAATGGCTCTATCAAATCAAATCCCCCCCCCCCCTCTAGCGTGGCAAATGCCCCACCATGGGGTCAGAGCTCTACAATGTCAATACAATGTACAATACAATACTTTATTCACACTTCATGTAAATAGGCTAAATATATAATAGAGGAAATGTCTAGCATCTAAATTAACCATGAGGTTGTCGAGTTAGACACTAGCCAGCCAAAGTTAATGATTATATGCAGACTGTAAACAATGTATACTCTGTAAATGGGCAGGTTTGGAATTGATAGAGACATAAAAGAATATTTTTACTTGCGAATTTGTATTTTGACTTAATTGTCCTTCATGCTAAATCAAAATACTGCATGAATCGTAATATATCTAGCCATACAAGTCATGTACATGTACATTCGTACTACACACTAAACTATCTTTCTAATGAACTAAAGATATAATAATCATAATATTTAACCATCAAATACATGTTAAGGCAGAACTGGAACATACAAAATACTACAGTCATGTATTATTAGTATGCCAGTGTCAGTTTTGTATGGGCTTTACAGTTTACTCATGTGACTTGAATGCAGCATTTGGATTCATGAATCTCACAATTCCTAATAAAATCTATATAATTTTACATAATATACGCTGTAAGAATTCACTTACACAATTGGGATCATGAATCCACCTTCCATCCACACAGAATTTGTACTCATGATCTCCCTCAGGGAGCTCAATGATGGCATTAAATTCATTATTGCTGTATAAAGAGGAAACAAAAAAAACATACATGTAACAGTTAACTTCCTTTGTGTGCATGGGTTTCATATTTACGATTCTGCATTTAACCTTTAATAGGCCCAGTTCAGATGCCACTCTACTGTGCCAAACTAAATACCTTTAAATTCAACTTTGGAGTGACATTGGAGCGACGGCTGAGTCAGACGGCGTACTTAATTTAGTTTGGCACATGAGAAGAAATCCGTATGACTCAGCTGCCGCCGCTCCAACGTCGCATTATGCAACAGCCTCTGGTGAATCTAATTCATCTGCCATACCAAATTAAAACTACCAAACCAAACTGAGTCAGATGCCACTCTTCTGCAGTATTTAATTCATCTATTTAGTTTGGCACATGGGTGGAGCGGCGTCTGGCTCAGGCCTTAGTTTATTTTAATTGTTAATTATCAAAAATATCGATTCTATATCAAGTGAATAGTTGAATGGCAAAGTATTTATCAATTCATAATTGAGTGTTGCATTTATGACTTATTAAGAGGTTTACATTTTCGAATATGCTAATTAATGAGACATCTACCCAGGAATCATTTATAATACAAAAACATCATTGCTAGTAGAGATATTAAAATGACATTTTATAAACATGTATTGTATGGTGTCAAATCCCCGCCAAAAATCGAAGTTGGCATTCAACATCCAATTCAACTTTAGCGATCAACATCGGACTTTGTAATTATCAACTTCGAACTTTGTAACACAACATCGGACTTCAGCGATCAACATCGAACTTTGTAATTATCAACTTCGAACTTTAAAACACAATATCGGACTTCAGCGATCAACGTCGGACTTTGTAATTGATTTTAATACCGCACGAGTCAACATCGGACTTTGTAAATCAACGTTGAACTTCGGTCTTCAGCGATCAACATCGGACTTTGTAATTAATTTTAATACCGCACGAGTCAACATCGGACTTTGTAAATCAACGTCGTAATCTAAATGTCGAATGTTGAGTCCTGCAGGCGTTATAAAACCGCTGTCACAGCGTTTTTTGTTCCCAGCGATTTGTGTTCCTAGGGGAGGGGTGGGGGTACACACATCGCTAGCATTTTCCCCTCCGTTCCAAAATGAAAATGAAACCAGATGATAGTAAATTAACATCATATAATATGTTTTAAAATTCAAACTATAACTTTTCTTCAGAATTTATTTGTGTGAAAGATTTTTTTGGTAACGAGAAACTTTGCCGTGATGAGGTTAATTGACCGACTGATAAACTCATTAGGGTCTGGAACTTCATTTCATGATTATTTAAAGGACTTAATAAAAAAACATATATTTACATCAATAGGTTTGTAACTTGTTTAATGATACATTTAAGTTTGGAATTTGTGATGGGGTACACTCTTCATGATACTGCTTGTGCCATGTAGACATCTTTAATTTCTTCCTGCAATCCCACGACAGTCAGGCGCGGAAGACCTTCATTGGAGATCTCCAAGGACCATCTCCTCGATTTATTGGAACAAGGCCGTTTCAAAGTATCGGAAGTGAGTTGTATTCTTGAAGTGGGACATCCGGTCGAAAGAAGCCGGATATCTGTGTTTGGTCGGACTGTTGCTGGTAATGCAGGAGTCAACTTAAACCCCAAAGCCCCACCCCGGGACTAGGTGGGGATTTGGTAAAACCCCCAGTCAAATGCTGAAAAATGCCCCTACCCCTAGGGACGTTGTCCAACTACAAAAGCTTACAAATAAGCTGTGGCAAAATGTTGTAATGAACCAGGCCTAAAACGTGTAGAGCAACCAATAAACATAAAAAGTACATCCAACCCTGCTAGCAGAGGTTCTTTTTTCTTACCCTCTCTCCACTAACGAGGTAGTGGAGAGAGGGGAAGAGAAAAGAACCTCTGCTAGCAGGGTTAGTACATCCTAGAATGTAGATAAATATTCATTCTGTATAATATATACTCCACTTTTAAAAAGCAGATGGACTAAAATTTAATTTCAAATTCAAAGATTTAAATAACAAACTCACTAGTGATTTCCTGTACGAGTGGCCAGCGATAAATCAGCCTTGACAATTACCGCCGAAGCCAGTGACAGCAGGCACCATACAAATCCCCACCTAACGGCCCATACCAATAATTTCTAATGCCCCACCCCCTCGGGCATAGTTTTGTATCAAATCCCCTAAAATGCCCCTATAATCCCCTGTCTGTCCCGGGGGGGGGGGGGGTTGGGGTTTAAGTTGACTCCTGCATAAGTTAATTTTAAAATTTATGCGATTTCATGGATAAGTGTTGGAATGCTTTAATAAGCTCAAGGCTTAACTTAAGTATTTCGGCACTTTTTTAACCACTGAAATAATCTCTAGATTCCGGAATGTGTAATAAATTAAATAGTACTTCAATCACACTCGCCAAGTCCGCCATCTTGGAAAGTTGTGCTTCCACCCCTCCCTAGAAGAATCGATTTTGTCACGATGACGTTAATTTTGGCGGTTTTATAACGCCTGCAGGACTCGACATTCAACATTTAGATTACAACGTTGATTTACAAAGTCCGATGGTGACTCGTGCGGTATTGAAATTAATTACAAAGTCCGATGTTGATCGCCGAAGACCGATATTGTGCTCCGAAGTTCAATGTTGATTTACAAAGTCCGATGTTGACTCGTGCGGTATTAAAATTAATTACGAAGTCCGATGTTGATCGCTGAAGTCCAATGTTGTGTTCCAAAGTTCGAAGTTGATAATTACAAAGTTCGAAGTTGATCGCTGAAGTCCGATGTTGTGTTTCAAAGTTCGAAGATCGCTGAAGTCCGATGTTGTGTTTCAAAGTTCGAAGTTGATAATTACAAAGTCCGATGTTGATCGCTGAAGTCCGATGTTGATCACTGAAGTTCGATGTTGTATTCCAAAGTTCGAAGTTGATAATTACAAAGTCCGATGTTGATCGCTAAAGTTGGATGTTGAATGCCAACTTCGATTTTTGGCGGGGATTTGACACCATAGTATTGGGGCTGTGGTATAAGTATAGTTTGTATCAGTAATTTGTATGAAATATTTTGACTACCCTGGTGCAAAACCTGGACAGGATCCTGTAGGATCCTGTAGGATCCTACACAGGGACAGGATCCTGAGCAGGATCCTGAACAGGAACAGGATCCTGAATAGGATCCTATGTAGGAATAGGATCCTGAATAGGATTCTACACAGGAACATAATCCTGAATAGGATCCTATGTAGGAACATAATCCTGAATAGGATCCTATGTAGGAATAGGATCGTGAATAGGATTCTACATAGGAACATAATCCTGAATAGGATCCTACAGTATGTAGGAACATAATCCTGAATAGGATCCTATGTAGGAATAGGATCCTGAATAGGATTCTACATAAGGAACATAATCCTGAATAGGATCCTATGTACGAACAGAATCCTGAATAGGATCTTATGTAGGAACAGGATCTTGAATAAATATGATCCTGAAAAGGATCCTATGTAGGATCCTATGTAGGATCCTATACAGGATCCTGAGTAAGATCCTAGATAGGAACCTCATCTTGAATAGGATCCTGAAAAGGATCCAACATAGAATCCTATACAGGATCCTGAATAGGATCCTACATAGGAAAGGTATTTTGAATATGATCCTAAAAAGGATCCTACATAGGATCCTATACAGGATCCTGAGTAGGATCCTACATAGGAACAGCATCTTAAATAGGATCCTATATCAGGATCCTACATATACATGTAGAAAAATGCAGCTCTTAATTGAATAGGATTCTACATAATTTATAAATATGAATAAGAATCCAAGTTGCATCGTATAAGAAATTCTTGAAAAATTATATAATCTTTCTAGGAACAGAATCGTTATAAGAATTAACTGAAAAATGTCATGCTCAATTTTTGATGACCCCACCCCTCCAATAATTTCCCCTCTAGCTTACTATGCCCCCCCTAATTTTATGCATGAAAATTGGGGACCCACCTCCTTTTTCCACCATCCAGCCCCCCTCCCCCTGTAATTAATGACCAGTTCCTGATGTTAATTGTTGTTGAGAGAATAAAAAAACTCTAACATTAACAATCTTCTCCTGGTTGTTTTAGACTAAAGATTATGATATTATATACTCACCAATTTGGCTGGCTTGTCCAAAAAGAAAATTCTCATTGTTTAATTAAGCAAAATATTTTCATCCAGCCCAGGCTTAAAAATGTGCTTTCATTGAGAAATTTGAATATAAACAGGGAAGACACAAAGTTCCATTTTAACCACAGGCAGTCCAAGCTATTGATTTAGGAATGTATGGGATTTTTTTAGAAAAAATCTGAAACTGTAGTAAAACAAGAAATGAAGTCATGAAATATTACCTGTGTGTTAAGAAGTTGTTCCTGTTCATCACTGTTGTGTTTAATTTTGGTTTGAGGCAATTCTATAAACGTTTTGGCTTGGGCTGCCTGTGCTTCAACCGAGTGGCCTAGAACCAAGTCTATACCCATATTTGGTAACAGTTGCACATTTCAAATAGCAAGAGGCCATTTTGTTGCTGGAGTTTTAAACTCGCTTTAATAGAAGGTCATTTCAACAGCATTTCAATGCCAATATTCACCAGATGAAAGATAATAACTGCTCCAAGTGAGAGGCAGTTTCAGTTCTGGAAAGAGACTAAGTTGAATTCCTGAAGAAATCTGTGCAGTACTAGGTGAGCGGAAATTTATGAGCAACATGAACAAATTAACGAACCGAACACACTGAAAGTTGCTATCTATAGCCTATAATAGTTGGAGCCCTGTAGTTAGTGTACTTGAATATATTCCAAGATATGTTTGAAGAAACTATTTATGAAAGCTTCAAGAGCTCAAGTGTAGTTTATGATTGCAATTGAAATTTCTTCAAGAGTTGAGATGGACTTAGCTTCATTGAGATTCACTGACGTACTAGTATCACTACTAGTAATAATTAATTCAAACATTTTGCCTTTTTGGAACAACAAAACTCACATGATCATGTCCCGGGTCTTGTTAATCCATTTTCGAATTTTATCATTCTAAAATGTTTGATGTTGGAGTGCTTCTCAATATACCCTATTCAACACAATCACCCACAAAACCGAAGTCATTTTGGTAGAAACAGAAGTGGGATGTAGAAAAATATTTGTCAGTTTCCGGTTGGCAAACCGCCACGGGACTTTATACACCACAGTACTCATCTAAAATCGTAATTCTTATTGTGGTTAATTGTTTTTACAGGCTTTGGATTAAAGATGAAAGACCAACGTTTTTAACCCTTTCAGCCCCAAAAGTGACATCCAAATTCTTTTCTCTATACATTTGGATACATTTTGATCAACTACAAATACTCATGATCTGCCTGCTACCTTTGATCACCCTTGGGGCTAAAGGGTTAATTCTTGAAATCATCACCCGGCCAAGTAGTGAGTGAAGATCAGAATCATTTGTTATTAAAACTGTATACATGTAGTTTGTAAAACCTATAGCTATATGACGTAATAAACTAAAAGTTAAAAAGTTAGAATGGCATGGAACATTCATTATTAACTCTGTTACTTTTTGCCGAAACCTACATGTAAGGTACATGTAGGTTTTAAAGGGGCTATGTTAAGGTGTTACACCTGTATATATATAGTCATTCTCTTTACAATGTACATACAATTTGTTTGTCATTTTTGCTTTCATTTTAACCACTCCACATACATCTATGTGCAAGGTTCCTCGGTTCATTTCAAAATCTCTGAAAATAACTGTGCATTCCAAGTACATTCAGTGGTTTTTAGATTTTCTCCAAAATCTAATATTTTTCACAAAAAAAGGACATCATTGCAAATGCCTCTCATGACCACCATGACACAACCCCTTTAAACTCTAACCTTTAGTTTACATAATTATTATTGTTCACATAAAACCATTAGAAGTCTGTACTTATGCAGGTATTATAAATCGATCAGTTTTAATTTATTTTTGACAGCAATTTGAGCATATTGTTTTAAGAATCTGTCTACACTGTAGTCATTCAAAAGCTCAAATTTCATCTCAGAAGTCACTGAAGCCCAGTTAAGGTGATGGCATTCCTACATTTTCCATGAGATGCAGTTTTTGTTACATATTAAGTCTCAACTCTGTAATTTTGATTCACTAAGCAATAACTTCTTTATAGTGTGGCCCAAAGGGAGTCCAATAAAATGTAAGATTTTTAGAGATGAGGTCTTACCCTCTAATTTAGGTGACATTAACTTTGATTAGTAAATAGTCAGACCATAAAGACTCTTAGACTAGTAGAATATGACATTTTTGAATTGGACTACACATGTATTGTATATTCATGTATAAAGTTGAACTACACGTACATGTACAGTTTGTAAATGAATAGTTTTAACTTATTTATTATTAGAAATAGGAGTATTTTACTGTCTGGTGATTGTAATGATACATGTAACTCACTTACATGCATGTTTCTATTAATTGAAACTATACATAGAGTTTAAAACAATTACTGTGTTATTTTCATGTTTATATGACAACTACATGTATGGTACAATTTAGGTGTAAGGATCCTACAGGAATAGCACAGGATCCTACAGGGAATAAGCCCAGGATCCTACAGGGAATAAGCCCAGGATCCTACAGGGAATAAGCCCAGGATCCTACAGGGAATAAGCCCAGGATCCTACAGGAATAGCCCAGGATCCTACAGGAATAGCCCAGGATCCTACAGGAATAGCCCAGGATCCTTCACAGGATCCTGTTAGGATCATGTTAGGATCCCAGGATCCTGTAAAAGATCCTGTAGGATCCTGTACAGGATCTTGCTAGGATCCTACAGGATCCTATTTAAGATCTTGGACAGGATCCTATGTAGGATCCTGAATAGGATCCTCTAGGATCCTGCCCAGGATCCTGTCCAGGTTTTGCACCAGGGTATAAATCAGAGACTAGTTTCATTCCTCATGAGAAAGATAAAACAGTAAATTCCTGGGTAGATCACACATTAGCATATTCAAAATAAAGGGCTGTGTGCAAAAAGGGCGTAAGTGACTCCTGGTCACATTCTAAATTCTCCTTCAATTTCTTTGTTTTCTAAGGGAGAATTTAGAACGTGATCAAGAATCACTTATGCCCTTTTTGCACACAGCGGCCTTTAAATATAATCCTCTATGGTAGGCATAGTTGGCTGGGTCTGTAAGTAGGGACTGCCAACTCTTTTGTAAGTTTTGTACCGTGACGTTAAATTAGGATCATATTGTTTGACAGCTCCGCCTCCTAATTGTCCATTTTATTATTCGAGCAGTGCAGTAGCATGACTGAAACCACTAAAACTAGTTCAGAATAAAAGGAGACGATGCTGTATCATTCTGTATTCTTTGGTTTACATAATAATTGCAGACTTTGAAAATCACCGTTTCAGAATATTTAAAACAACTGGAATGTTTCGTTGAAATTTATGTCTCGACATTTTTAACTTGCCTAAAAAAAATGGGAAGAAATTTCAAGATCAAGAAACAATGCAAAGCGAAGTCGATATGTGCCGCTAATTTAAACAAGAACAGTGGTATTTGCAACATCAAGTGTCGGACAAACCTGAGAATCCTAGTAGATCGAGAATCCAAACTGATTGTTGTTGATGAACTCGGCGAAATCTTGCACAAAGAGCATTCACGGTATTGACAGTTTGATGCAAAGTCTAAACCAAGCGTGGAGTGCTTAAGCAATCTGCATGTACATGTAGAATTAAAATGTTTCACTGCCATGAACAACTTATCTTTACACTCAACTGTAATTATACTGACTCCAGTCATTTTGACGAGCTGCTGACAGACCAATGGTTTGTGCCGTTGCTGGGCTGATGGGGAATTCGACAGTCAGTACAAAACTTACAAAAGAGTCAGCAGTCCCTACTTACAGACCAGTCGACCCAGCCAACTATGTGTACCATATCTAGCCATTGTTAGCCATCTGGAACCATGTTTAGCCATTCTAAAAAAATGTGCAGTAGAATTTAAGGGAGTTGCTAGCAGTCTAAGCTACATTTGTAGGCATGGTCAAAAGCGATTAATATGTGACGTGATAGTTGTTATCCACAGATGCAAACTATCAGGCGTTATAGTTCACCACAAAATTTTGGCGCGCGCTCATTGGCTAAAAGCGATCACGTGACGTGATAGTTGTCGTCCGCGGATGAAAACTATCAGGCGATAGTGCCCGCTGAGAGCGGAAGACGATTTTGTGATTAACAATAACGACAAATAGACTGTGTTTGTCTCGGAACTATCGGCTGATAGTTTCCCTTGGAAATTTGATGTTCTTAAAACTAGCATATAAGCCCTCGAACTTCGTTCTCGGGCTTATATTTGTTTTAAGAACATCAAATTTCCGCGGGCAACTATCAGCCGATAGTTCCTCGACGGACACAGTCTATTTGTATAATAGTGCCCGCTGAGAGTGGAAGATAATTTTATGATGAACAATAACAACAAATAGTGTGTGTTTGTCTCGGAACTATTGGCTGATAGTTTCCCTTGGAAATTTGATGTTTTTAAAACTAGCATATAAGCCCTTGAACTGCATTCTTTGGCTTACATTTGCTTTATGAACATCAAATTTCCGTGGGCAACTATTAGCTGATAGTTCCTTGATGGACATACTCTATTTGTAAAATAGAAACCTTGAGCTCACAGTCTAATTAAGTTTAGTAGAAACCTTGAGATTGCACTCTAATTGTTATAAATAGGCAATATAATATATAATACTATTTAATAATAGTATGACTGAGATTCATTAACCTGTATGTCATTGGTATTCTTGTCTTCCATTCGTTAAAACTGCCAGACAATAACACTCGACGGCCACCATTTTCCCAATGAAACACTGATGGTACTGTCATCTTTTTGGGTGGCTCTGCTTCCACAAGGTCATCATCAAAATCAAAGTCTTTTGGCTCCTTCTTTTCCAGCTCACGTGCTGAAATCACCAATAAGTTAATTAAAGACAGATTATCATTTGCATGCTTCACAGACTTTTGGTCAAATTCTGTATGAAAACACAGGCAGCCCAAGCTAATGATTTTGACAAAAATCTGAAACTGTAGTAAAATGGTGAAAAAAGTCATGACAAGTGAAAGTTTTTTGCCCTGGTAACCAATAATAATTATTGAACAATAATTGTATTGACTCCAAACTCGTGCAACACCATGACATATTTGCACCTTTAATTCACAATAATTCATCAATTCCATTCTATTATTTTATAATTATTACTGTTTCACATGCTGCCAAAATGGTACCCATGATTTCCTAGTTCATTCTACATGTGACACCTTGAATAAATTCTGTAGCTCAACATGTGCTGACAGCTTTTCAGTTTGACAATTAACTTAGTGTTTTTCTTCCCAAGTGTGGCAAGATTTTCTTTGACATTTCGCAATCACTTTTTGCCATTTTCAATAAAGGCAAACACTGTTTTGTATTGTTGACTGAGGCCGGCAAAAGGCAATTGCTGAAACCTTGTGACAGAGTTTTAAGTGTGATACCAGAGTGATACCATACCTGCCAGTGCTTCCTTTGCTTCTTGTTCACTTGGGAATAATTTCTTTCCAGTCTCAAAGTCCAGAGTAGAACTGCATGATTCCGATTTGTTGACATCCCTTCTCCCTGCTGTGTTCCCCATCTTGTCAATCAAATGCTTATTATTGTTTGTTATACATACGTCCAAATGTGAAGCTGATCATTGGTGGAGACAGATATACACACACAGGACCTACATATATATATATATATGAATTTGATTAGTATCCAAGAATAATAATTATTATTATAATTATACATGTACGTTTTTTTTGTTAATATGTATACAAATGCATGGATATGTGGCTCTACATGTACATTTATAGGTACTGAAAAAAAAGAGTTCATTTTGGTACACTGGGATACATGTACATGACTGTATATAACCGGCTAGCAGAATCTCTGTTGAAGATTTCAATCAATGGCTGAGGTCACACTGGACAAAGTTTACTATTAATAGTTAAGTGGATTTAACTGTACATAGTTTAAATCATTGGTAACCTCAGTGTGGCCTGCATTTTATGTTTTACCATTAGTAAACTCTACTTCAGTTAGTTGCTCCCATAATGGTGACAAGGTATATTTCTTTCTAAAAAGTGGTATCTTCACATGTGCATGAAGATATTAATGATATCTTCATGTGAAGATATCACTTTTGAAGATATTACTGGATTTTATAAATTTGTAACCTTTTTAGTAAGAGATGAAAACTGGTATTTCATCGATATATTATATTTAAACAGAACATTACATGGCAACGGACGTAGAGATACACATTTTATCTTTTCTTGTTGATGAAATATCTTACTTGTTAATTAATTGCTATGCTCATTCGTAAGATATCTCATCAATAACACTCAAAGATAAAATCTTTATCACCATGTGGCCTGATGTAATGTCCTATATTTATCGCATGAACTAGCTAGCTGCTTAATTGTGCTACATGGATGATTATGTGATTTATAGGCACTGAGTGATATTTTGAAAGTTCTCAAATTGCACTCTGATCTAAAGGCTTACAAGTGCAATCAATTATAAGAACTTCAAAAATATCACTCAGTGCCTATAAATCCTGTATAGCACTCGTGTTCATGCGATTTCCTCCATGTACATGTAATAATGTACTATTTAAAGTGATTTCTACAGCTAGCAGTGCAGTATAATTATTATGACATTATTACATAAAGTTCTGTTGTTGGAAGCCAAATAAATAAATGAATAATATATTATACCTGTTGGCTATTTGGAAACCCAATGAATACCCTGCTAAAGTATGCTAATTGAAACACTCTGCTCCCCACCTAGCCTGATTTTCAGATGGTACGAGGTCGTCCGCTCACTTCCTCCCCCTCCCCGTCTGATGGACTTCATAGACATTCGTGTTCCTGACGTCATCAACCTTTGTTTTTACAATAAGCCAATACGAACACGCGTAAGAATTGAAGTGTGAAGTGTAGAACAGTCGTGCAGTAGCGGCTTTTACTAGTTGGATCTATCAGCTTTCATGCACTGAAAATAACATTCTACAGCTTCAAACTTCTGTCGATTTCTCAGAATGGTATCCTGTTTGAGCTGCTGTGGTTCTTTGGAGAGCAGGAACTTTTTAAACGGACGCTTGCGTGCAGTATTTGCAGGACAAGTGTATGAGAATGCATACAAGAAATATCTGCCTCGATTCCATGCCGTAAAGTTTGTTACTCATAACTTTTATTTTTAAAACATTTTGAGGCTTGATATGACTATGCCGATTAGTTACACAAGACCCTAAAGTTGTCCTAGTGTAGGTTTTTTTAGTATCAGAGATTGTTTTAACCGGACTTTTTGTGCAGTTTAGATGCCATTGCCATACATGAACTTACGGAAGTGTGTTCATAATTCTGAAAACAAAAATATTCATCCAAGTGCCATGAAACTTTTCCATAACATACTCAGTATGTGTGTTCACTCCTGCAGAAAAATCATAAAATTTCATGAAAGATTTGGTCTTCTAAAAGCCAAAAACCTAGGAGAATGTTTAAGATCTATTAAATGCATGACATTTATAAGCGGAGGAAGATTAGTGATTTACCAAAGCCCGTACATAGATTCACAAACACATCGTTCCGATGAATGAATGAATGATTCCAATGCTTTCTTCTGCTCTGGATATAGCTTCGAAATCCTGAAAACTTTACAATTTCGGTCGACACACTGCTCAAGTTCTTCCCCAACGTCATTCAGAAAAATATGCGAGCACATTCCTTAAATTCCAGACTTTGCCAAAAGTGTAAAGTTCGCTCTGATTGGTTGACATTATGACATCAGGAACATGAAAGTCTATGAAGTCCATCAGACGGGGAGGGGGAGGAAGTGAGCGGACGACCTCGTACCGTCTGAAAATCAGGCTACTCCCCACCCCCCTCCTCCTTCGATTTCATATCACAAACATTAACAGTAATGTTGATTTCCGGTGTTAATACGCTTCATCGGACTCCAATGTATGCATGCCTCATGATCAGTTTCCAGAGAACAGCAGAGCTTTGTTTTTTGCTGAGATCTTAAGAAAACGTTGGGAATTGGTAGATTCAGGGAATTTACTGGGAAATCTTTGATAATTATATATCTTTAGGGACAAACTGAAAATAAATTGGGACAACTTTGGAGAAAACACACTACAGCTCATTAACAGGCTTCAGGCAAGCTACACAAAGCTACACAATAGATTCATCTAACACACATAATACACAGTGACCTTTTTGTTACCCAGTAATATATATATTTTTTCTTGCCAAAGAGCTACTGTATAGAATTTCTTCTTATACATTTCCTTATAACTAAGCGGCAGCATTACCTATCTATTAGGTATACTACATTGTAGCTATATTATTAGTATAGGTAATAAAATGGGGACGAGTGAAATTTATTGGGATAAATTTAACGCATTTGTCAAAATCAAAGTATGTACATAGATTTTGACAAACACAAGCGAAATTTATCCTTAATTTCACTCATCCCCATTTGATTATTACCCATTAATATTATGGAGAGCAAATTACAATCCAGAAAAAAAAAAAAATTTAAGCATGCGTAGGCAGCATTTGAAATTTCACATGGTGATATTAAAAATTACGCATGAAATTTCAAGTTGAAATTCGGGATTAATTAATGTCCTCTATGGTATTACTTGTGCTAATGCATCAGTCAATTCCAGTAATGCCCATCCCCCCAGGACAACCCCCAGGCATTAGGCATTTTCGTTTTTTTCTCTCCAAATTCCCAAGCAAGGTGTTCAAATGCCCCACAGTGGAGCCAAAGAAGTAAAGAAAATGCCCCACCCCCAGGCACATCCATAATGATATTATACTGCATGCACCAAGTTTAACTCCATGCACATACACAAGCCGCAGAGAAGTGCTACTTCTCAGTGAGTATTACCGCTGTATGATCATTATACTTTTGAGCCGCCTGGAGCAAAATGGTATTAACACATAATTTATATTTTATTCCTATAAATAATCATTTGCAACGCAGTTAACGTTTAATATACAATAAACGCTTATTAAAACCACATGACAGACTTTTATAATAATAGTGTGACTGTTCTGTTCATCTGGTGGACAGCAGCAAACTGTGTATATTTGTAAATGAACTACTTTATATTGTTTCAAACTCGGATTGGCAGAGCTAATTGGGCCCCGAGTATATAGCTCCTGAAAATTTAGCGTAGTGTAGCATATTAAGAATACAGGATTGCAGATCAGTTTTAGATGGGCTGTGAACATACGGGAACTGCTATTTTCTAGGTATGTTGTAAAAATTAAACATCCATAGATTTTCTGGCTTTTTCGTGTCCTAGCGTATACAAATAACGTGGATAAGATGGTATAAACTGCACACTGGCAGCCGGAGTAATTACAACTCAGATTTATTGTTTTTTTACTTGTCATACAGTATGGCGTTGTTACCATGAGGCCAGTCTCTTTCCCAGAATCCTAATTTTGGCAGTGTCAAATGCCCCACCATACGCCTGACCCGGTAGAATAATGCCCGACCCAGTCAGGCCGACATAAGGTTACAATTATGCCCCAGTCTCGGGATATCAAAGTATGCAAATGCCCCACCATGTCCCGGGGGGATGGGCATTGCTGGAATTGACTGCTGCATAATTAAGTATATAGTTTAAAAAAGAAAAACATGGAACAACAAAGCATTATATTGACTCGGGGGAGGGGAGAAATTTAAGTCTATGCACTTACAGTTCCACTGTAAAAGTTCCACTATAATAGCGTAAATTATTCAGGGCTTTTGTACTATGAAATTAAAAGTATAAGATGCTTCAAAATACTGAAAAATCGAATCGAATCAAATTAGATTAAGCTCACAGTAACTGAGTATAAAATGTGCATGTAGACAGTAGTGACATGCGGCATGTGAACTACACTACAATTTCTTAAACAACGTTGTTGTGTTGCAAAGCGGGGGATAACTTTTAGTTATGTAGCACTTTAACGTTTAACCTTTATAGACAGTAATAGTAATATAGTAATTATAGACAGTACAAATGTAAGTTATAACTACATGTATAAACACAACTCAGTTTTATAAATTAACTCTGTTCAAATTGTGTCGCCAAACAAATTAAACAGAATTTATGAAGCAGAGACATCACTAATGCACCACTATATTCATCATGATCACTACCTTAGCAAGTAAGGAAACTCTCACCGTGTTTATTTTCCAGCTCCAGTACACAGAACACCTAACGTCTCCTGTTCAGCGAACGTCCGTTGCACGGCCATTTTGTTTTGTCGCGCAATGACTTATGGGAAGGAAGCTGTTTTCAAGGTTTTTTAGTTGCCTGGCAACCTCAGGATATGGGAACAAGCAACAGGACTCGACTATACCATTTATACAAAAAGTCGCAGTATTTCAGATCTGCCAGAATATTTACTGACCTGCAAATATGACCTGAAATTTGTCTCCTCCGTACGTTTCACGAACGTAGCTGATCGTGAGTACTTCCGCAGAAGTTGAACATAGTTGAACTTTTTACCTTTTTTAGTTAATTCAAGTTCATTTTATTTGCACACTGATTATTAGTTGTAACAATAAATAATGTTTATGTATAAAAAGGATAAATAAATACGGAAAGCGGCTTAAGTGTTCTATAGAGTATGGTGTGTAGTGGTCAAAGTAGCAAAGCTTTCGTGTTGACCACTACCTTTGAGAAGAATAAAAACGCAGTTAAACACAGTTTTTTTTTTACGCGGCCGTCTTGCGTTTATGTAAGGATTTATCCATGGAGTCTTGCCGGAGTTACTGGAGATGTATTCGTGATGTAGTTTTCTATGGCCTCCTGGTCTTCTGCGGCCATGGGTTGGGTTGTAAAGGGCATACTATGTTACTAAATCTGCAGGATCACTCCTCAGATAGTGACCAGTCATATCCACATATATCCACCGCAGCTCTTTATACTTTATAGTCTATAAACGGAGCTACAAGTCGAATATAAAGCCAAGTAAAACAATTAACATGTCGGATTTTTTTATGAATTGAGGAGGATGCGGCCGTTTTTTGTTTTTATATTCTTTGTTTTTACTTTTGCCGGTCTGACGTTGAAAAAGACGAATTTGAGGATATTTGGGTATAATAATAAAAATAAATGAGATTAATCAGTGGCATATCCACGAGGTGGCTATTCATCCACTGATGGGCCTACGTTTAACGTCCCTATCCGAGAAGACGTGAAGGTCTAACCACTCGCAGCTCGTGAACGAAATTCAGGTTCACAAAGGCAGGGGGGGGGGGGGGGGGGGGAGGACTCCCCATAAAAATAGACGGGGGTGCTCGACCTATCTTTTAGGGGTTAAAATCGTTAGCAGTGCTATCTCTTAGGGGTCTTCCAAAGGTCTGCTATCTTTTAGGGGTCTCCAGAGACCCATTTTTTTTGTGGCCGAGAAAAAATAGCGCTGGATCCTCGAGCACGAGACCCCACAAGTTGAATCGGTATTTACGGCTTCGATATAGAGTTTGATCCATCCGAATATTAAAGACGAGGTTATGGGGCAGAGCTTTGTCTCTTATTTCCTTTAGTTTGCACAAATTTGTCTTGTGGAGTGCTATCTTTTAGGGGTAATTTTTTTGTGAGCCACGCCCATATTGCCATCTTTTAGGGGTGAATTTCATTTCTCACGTCGAGCACCCCCGTCAATTTTTATGGGGAGTTGCCCCCCCCCCCCCCCCCCCCCCCCGGGGGGGACAGCACCTTCTACTAAGTTATGAGGTCAGGGGTTCAAATCCCGGCCGCGTCATCATCATCAGCTTTATTTAAACACGGTATCCCATCATTTACAATAAATGCTCTTCCAGAGAGCCGTGTATAATACCTATACAATAAAAATTTAAAACACCATGCTAAGATAATAAATTACAAATGTGAATGACACTAACTACTAACTACGTCCTTGGGCAGGGACGTGTAAGCCGTTGGCCTTGTCTCGTGAAAGAACCTGTTGTGTTATTTCGAGAAAGAGTAGGGGATTGTCTCCCGACACAACAGCCAGGTATTCCGAGATACTAACAATCACTCATGATTGTAAACTGCACGGCAACACATTGCGCCACAATAGCAGTCCGTATCACAAAAATAACCTTGTGAAGCGCATTTGGATATATATTCATATAGAATTTGCGCTTTATAAATGAATACCTTTTTGTTTTGTTTTACCTAATCCCTATACTAGCATCTCTCTCATTACACGCGGGTTATTGGTTCGAGCTCCAGTAGAACCCTCATTTTTTTCTCTTTCGCTTACCTTCTCTTCTTGTTTACATTGAGAGGGTTTGAGTCTCGATCCGAACGGAATAAAGAAAAAACAGCTAAGTCTTGTAGTGGTTACAGGCAGGTAAACCAGTAGGCATGGTAACAATAGAAAAGCTGGGGAAACAAGTAGTCATACCAACCATTTTTTTAAAGAATCATGTACATACGAATTACCATCAGAGAGTTGAGAGAGTAATCTGACCAGGGCGAGATCTACATTAATTTTGTTAGTTACCAAATCTGGATTCTACGGCTTGTGCCAGAGAGCCCGAAGGATAACGATTAATTAATAAGCAAAAAGACAATTGTTCTGATTCAAACTAAGTCTTTATTTTCTTCCTTCACTTGCAAAAGACAAGTACTAGACATTTACTTCAGAAGGTGATCGCCTCACGCTGTGCTGGTACAAGTCTAGCCACTATATAGCATTATACTGATCTGATGGAAGTTCAACTCTAAGGCTTGGTATGGGGATCGATCAAATCCAGGCTGCAAGGGTAGTGCACGTTAGAAATATCTAATCCATGTATATCAGCAGTCTGAATCTAACAGCGAAAAAGGTTAGTATTTTAATTTGAGTCGATTTCTTGCCTTTTGAAAATTTACTTAATAGAGTTCCTTTCTTGATATACGAGAAATTTTGTTTTAGTTATGGTCGTTGTAAAACCGAGGTTAGGTTACTTGTTCTAGCCTTCCTCTCTGAGTACACTGCTGTGTTACAGATTATAATTATATATAGAAAGCTCCGGTGGTAAATATTATAAACATAGTTAAACCGTAGTTTAAAGTGGTAATTCATTTCATTTTGATTTTTAAACAAAGTCTCTTCCAACCAATAAGAGCCAATAATAGAATGGAATTAAATTCCTACGTTTTGAAAAAATGGACAAACTAAGTTATTTCTTACCGTTTGAATTATTTTCATGATCAACCATTGAGATAAAGAGTGTTAATAACACTTCATCAATATCTTGCTACATTCCATGCCGTTGGGTACATTCGCCGCAAACCATTAATTAACCACACCCCGAAATTTCAACTTCGTAAAAAGAAACGACTTGTAAGACGTGGATTTTAAAGTAAACATAAACATAAACGAATTACAGATTAGAAGATAAACATTAGATAGTCCTTAGTTTGATTTTCCTTCCTATTCGTTACGACTGTTTATCTCTTAGGAAAAATGAAGACTGGTAGAAAATGAATGTTATTGTAGAATTTGGATTCCAACCCCATACACCCCATTGAGCTGAGCTACTAGTGCCCGCCTACTGCACCATAATATAACCAAAAGCCTTGATGTGCTTTGTGCCACGATCTCCGTTAAAAATAGACTCGTTTCCACACGAGTCTGAATCCATGAGCCGACTAGCGGGGTAGGATGTCCCAAACCCGATAAACGAGCCTGCCGATTTGCAGACGGGATGGTCAGGGTCGCTGGCAATGATACCAATTCTCGCCTTGGCTGCTGGTGGATTCTCAGCCTGGACGTTAAAACCTTCTCGGTTGCAGTATGGCTGCAGGGAAGACTCGGGGATAAGTGACCTCCACCGTTCACGTCCCACATGGGTAGCAGTATAGCGACCATGGTGGATAAGCGCGTGAAGGGAACTTGCTCCTCTGTTAATTTGAATCCACCTCACCGGTCCGTCGCCAACCTGGGAAGATAACTGAATACTTTACTCTCACACTTATATATAACCTTAGTTTTCCTATTGATTAGGGTATTCGGTATTTAAGAACAAACGTGCTAAGCTCTCATCTGATTCCTTTTAGAGTTATTATCAACACCATGTGTATGTTATTGATTTCCCTTACCTATTGCCGATGGACTGAGAAAAGTGTGACAAATTCATTTGACTGAAAATATAATTCGACCAGCTTTGCAGTTAACCACTAATACAGTAATTACAATTAGGGTGGTTGCTTGATATTTCAAAAGGATCACAGTAAAACAAAGGAGAAAAACTTAGCTATAATTTGGAGCCCTCTCCCGGTATATACTTCATGGTAGTATTTCGTTCCATATAGTCTCCCTGCATA
Organism: Actinernus sp. WN-2022; assembly: GCA_030867875.1. NCBI lineage: Eukaryota > Metazoa > Cnidaria > Anthozoa > Actiniaria > Actinernidae > Actinernus > Actinernus sp. WN-2022. The sequence goes on from JAOWCC010001501.1 coordinate 29,446,762, forward strand.
ATACTGTAACAGCAGGGAGACTATATGGAACGAAACACTACCATGAAGTATATACCGTACCGAAAAAGATGGCGGCTTGTACTTCTACCCACAATCCTATGCGCGCGAAAATCTTTAAATCCGTTATAAAATCGCGGTAGAGGTTTTGAAATCTTGTAAACAAACCAGTACAAGTGCTGTTGCCAATATACTATCGTTTAAAAGAATAGAGGATTTCTACGCGTTATTTTGACTGTTTTAGGTTCGCAAGGGATTGTGGTCAATGCACAGCCGCCATCTTTTTCGTTACGACGGATTGGAATTACACGTCATGTGTATGCATATGAGACATTTCAGTGTAGGCAAGTACTTAGGGAGCGGTCAGTAATTATTAGGGGGAGGGCTACTATGTGGGGGAGGGTCACATTCTTTTTGGCACGGATTTGGGGAGGGTCGTCACATTATTTTGAGCGCAGATAATATAAGGGGTCACGATTTGTTTGCTCCAAATGGTTGAGAAAATATATATAATTTTTGTACTTTATTACATCTCCAACATCACTTGTTTTTTTTACGGAAGAATGATAATAACAACAATTGAGTCCAATGTACCGATATCGATCCACAACATATTTATCAATATAAGTACATAGGGGGAGGGTCACAAAATTCTGGGCGAAAGGCCTTTAGGAGACGCCGGTCAATATATTTTAAGCCCTGGTTTGGTGGAGGGCCACAATATGTTAGGCCCAAATCAGTTATAAAAACTGTAATAATAAAAAGCAGCCCTTCCACCTCTCCCCAATAATTACTAACCGCTCCCTTACTCCGTTAAAATGGAGACTCACCGTGGAAACATGTTCAATAAGAAGTACATGAATCTGCTCTATGGTGATCACATCCAGTTCTAAAGGCCGGGTTATGTCATGGTGTTGCGTATGTCTGGAGTCAATGTTCGATTGCTGGCCGTTGATTGGTTACACAAAGTCAAAGTCCCCTCCCTCGATTCCTGATTGACATTATACACAATATTGTCCTTGAAGAATGCGTGTATATACATGGAGTTTCTCATGTTTGTATATTTGCTTTTATCTTAACTATCCCACTTGTGCGCAAGGCTCGTTAGTTCATTTGAAAATCTCTGAAAATAATTGTCTGATATAAAGACCTCTCACCGCGTGACACAGCCCTTTTAAATTTCACAGAGAGATAATAATCCTTCATATATTATATGGACGAGAGTGTTTTACCAGGAGCTAAACCATAGAAATAATATTTCACCACTCCTTTCCCGGATGTATGACGTCACGATTGGCCTATTTTGAACTACAAAGATGGCGGCACGTTTAATTTGTGAGAAACAGAGGAAGTCAAACTGCTTTAAATGAGCAGAAAGGAGATGAACATTCCGGGCAGAAAAGCAAAATACTATCTCAAACCCTAAGAATCCCTGAATATTTTTAGCGGCAATTCAACGGTTTTTAGCATTTATATAACCCCCAATTTTCAATGCCTTTGGTCCAAAAGGGCTGTATGTTTGGCTTTTCTTTGTGCTGTATCAACTGAACTGCTATAAAATTCTCATTTTCGGTGAAATTGCATTGTTCAGAACAGCCCACAAAAATCGGATTATTCCAGAGCCCTATTTCTTCGTCGAGCATGCGCAGTAAGAAACAAATCGGGTCTGGGTACGAGATTGTTAAGCCAGGGGCTCAAGCTTTCCCCACAATGCCATTCGGAAGCCGATTCTACAGTAATGGTGACAGCTTGCGAACTCGCTTCTATAGGATTTTGAATGAAAACTGCGTGCTCTAATTTTGCTCAAACAAACCACTGCAAGAGAGCCAGAGGACATCATAAAGGCTGAAAACTACATGGCTTGCTTTTAGTAAGCTTTGTGAAGGGATTTCACTGGAGTTCCAGAGGGGCCCCTGTCGAATTGCTCACTTTAGACCGAGTATACGGGGATGGGGCGAGTTCGGTTTCGCAAAGGTGCTTGGGATCGTTACTGGGGACAGTAAATTGCGATATTTGCCATGGTTCTTTGTATTCTGCGATTAACTGTCCCCAGTAACGATCCCAAGCGCCTTTGCGAAACCGAACTCGCCCCATACCCCTAGTCGTTTCTCAAGTGAGCTATTGTTCGTCCATTATCCAGCATGCAATTGGGGTGAGTGTAGGGCAATGTAGTAGCGAGAAATGCAGTGTCAAGAAGTGTATGATTTACAGTCGCTTGATTAAACCTGGTGGTTGTAGAGATTAAAGAACGTACTGTCAAGATAGAGTGCTGATTTTGTGTTTGCTTTTGATTTGAATTCCGAACGGGAAGGGGTTTTTGAGCCGATTTTCAACGCATCGAAATTGGTGAAAATAAAAGAAACGATAAAAAGTATCCAAAACAAATGCGCTTTTCTCCAAAGTGTTGGGTCAACCGATCACTGTTATAGCTCTTGTTTTTAAGTCATTTATCCCTTGAAATAATATTGCATGCCTACGTACATTTGATGCATTATTTAGTTCAGTTACATGTTTCATATTGACCGGTTTCGACCGGTTCAGTACTCAAAGGCTTAGTGTTGTTTTTCGCATTCCGCATTGAAATTCGTTGAAAGTCGATTAAAAATTCATAAATATACTTAGCGTTTTTGCCTTTTCAGTTCTCGCCTCTCAACTGGGTGGGATCATACTTTAACTGTTAATTAAGATGGCGGATACTACTTAAAATACACGACCAAGATGATTAATCCCTGGTACGAGGTTGCACGAATTTACCTTCATTCCAACGCAAAGCCTGGAGAAGGGGGTTCCCCAGTAAGTTGGCAGCTTCGTTTCCTTATCGTTGAACCCAGTCTTTCCGCCATTAATATTGTAATCACCTGTGTTTCCCCAGTAGGCTGAACTCCAGTGGAACGTCCGCTAAAAAAATAGAAAAAAGACGGTCATGTCGTTAATAAATGGAATATGGTTCTCCATGTTTTGTACAAAAACAAGAGCCTCCTATGAGGCTATACTCGTGCCTGTGACAAGGCAGGTTCATGATCAGTTCAGTTTAGACCCCTACTCTTCCCTCTTCTCACCGCAGGAAACAACGTTTCGCATCTTTTCTTTTATGAGGAGTCTATATTGTATAACGTTTATTGGAGAACCAATCAATGCTCTGATTGAAAATATCTAACGTGTTGTCATAACAACTAATCACCGAACTAAGGTGTTATTTATATCTGCAAAGGAGAATACATGCACACGTCTCACTTAAATTGGACGCAGTGCTTGCTTGATCGAGAGTTCACAAGATCAAGTGTTATTTGAGAGAAGCCAACGTTAATTTACATCTAACCTGCGAATACAACCGTCTCTCATCGGCAGCCACAATCAAAACGCGTCCCCCGAGAGAGACGTCCGCGATTCGAGGCCAAACATTCCATACTGATGATGTTATGCGGCAAGGATCTGGTCGCGTTATTTGATTGGCTTGTATATAATAATACAATACAATACTTTATTATATGGCTTTGCGATTTCCTGCATTCTGATTGGTCGACGCGCGGTCCGTCTTTTTGCGTATTCGGACCACGGTCCGTCTTTTTGCGTATTCGGACCGGCAATTTGAAAAAGAAAAATCAAGTAAACTGATGCATTAAAATTGAGTTTTGGTTGAATTTGATTTTTGGTTCTTTTTCCGTAAAATTGAAAAGAGCGGGAAATTGAGTTCACGCGCGCGCTTTCCGGAAGTAATATCAACCGTTAAGCGGAAGTGGAAAAAAAATCATCTAAAAATACAAAAAAATGCCATATAATAAACACCTTATTCACACTTCAGTTATTTACAAAGTTAACAGGAAAATTATATTTAGAGTTTAGAAAAAGTGGTAGGGAATAAAAGTTGTAAATAGGCTAAATATATAATAGAGAAAATGTCTAGCATCTAAATTAACCGTGAGGTTTTCGAGTTAGACACTAGTATAATATGTGTATACTAGACAATCAAATGAAGTGAAGTGTCATCGGTAGTTTAAGCACAGGCAGCCCAAGCTTACGATTTGTGGCTCTTACAAATCCTACGGTAGATTACGTGATCACTCGCGCAAGATCGATTGCGTGATAGCGCGCGCTAGAGTCACCGTTTTGGATCGGTTTTAGAGCGCTTTTGATTTTTGAGATCTCTCTCTATAATGAAATGAGATAGAGAGATCTCAAAAATCAAAAGCGCTCTAAAACCGATCCAAAATAGCCCAAAATAGCAGAGAATACCCAAGGATATAAGAAAAGGACACTCGAGGTACATTTATTGCAAAATGTTATTTCATTACCTTTATTTTACCACGATACAAAATCAATGCAAACTCTATTAGTGAGCACAGGGAGTCCCTAACCGATAGTAGAATATTGGAAGATTGGATCGAAATATGTTTTGATGCGTGTGGGTTGCCTGTGGTTACTTTGCCGCGCGAGAGTAGTTAACGTTGTGAATTTATCGTAGTCTGTTTGTTTTTATCCCAAAATTGTTCATTCGCAGCCTAAAATTCGGACAATAAAGTTATCTGGCTGTGAAATGAACCAGCTAAATGTGTAGCTTATTTATTATTCTGTAGTTTGCATTAGTTTTAAGACACCGGATAATGTTTTGAGCGAGATTTAAGCGTTTCAGTTCCCGATACCTGTTCGCTGATTTTCGCTATTTGATCCAAAAATTGTACTTTCTCATCCGAAAAATGGACAATAAAGTTATCTAGCTGTAAAACAAATCCACTGAGTGTGTAGCTTATTTATTATGCTGTAGCCTGTATGAGTTTGAAGACATCGGAGAACGTTTTGAGTGAGATTTAAGCGTTTGAGTTCACGGACACCTGTTCTCTCATTTTCACTACTGTATAAGTATTAGAAAGGGAAGACACGGTGAGCCAAGGTTTTTACTTTTTGACTGCAACGTATAACCCCATGGGGAACGACAAGACATGCCTTACCATATCCTCGAAGGGAGATACGTCACGCGACATTTTTCGTGACTCATAACGACTCAAACCCTTAGTAACCCCGAAGGGATTTCTTTGTCAAACTAAATGTTCCTGGTACCTCCCCTACTGAGTCGTTTTTTGGTCAACAACGTTGCAGAGAAAAAGTAAACACCTCGGCTCACAAAAACGAAAATGAAATGTGTTCAAATGTTGTCTTAAACTAGAAGGCTTGCCAAAAAAAGTCACAGCAGGAGTGAGAAAATACTTAAACAACTTACATATGTGAATTAAATTAGAGATTATGAAATTTGCAAAGGACTTCTGGTCGGTTTTCTGAACGCTGTGTCTCCCCTTTCAATACTTTATAGCAAGGCGATCGGCAGCGAAAATCAGCGAACAGGTATCGGTGAACTGAAACGCTTAAATCTCGCTCAAAACATTATCCGGTGTCTTAAAACTAATGCAAACTACAGAATAATAAATAAGCTACACATTTAGCTGGTTCATTTCACAGCCAGATAACTTTATTGTCCGAATTTTAGGCTGCGAATGAATAATTTTGGGATAAAAACAAACAGACTACGATAAATTCACAACCACTCTCGCGCGGCAAATAAACCACAGGCAACCCACACGCATCAAAACTATCGATCCAATTCCAATCTTCCAATATTCTACTATCGGTTAGGGACTCCCTGTGTTAGTGAGATGACAAGGAAAATTTCTGGAGAAAACGGTGACTCTAGCGCGCGCTATCACGCAATCGATCTTGCGCGAGTTATCACGTAATCTACCGTAGGATTTGTAAGAGCCACAAATCGTGAGCTTGGGTTGCCTGTGGTTTAAATGGCTTGCCTTTTTTATCAGGAGGGGGGGGGGGGGGGGGGGGGGTTGGGCTGGTTAGATTTTGTACTTTGCTTGGACACAATGACATGGCCCCCTCCCTCCATCTACCCCCACCCCCTCCCCCTCCCGCCATATACAAAAGGAAATTTAGAAAATCCTATTGTTATCGTATACCACAATTTCTGCCCAATATTTTATTGCCTTTTTTCAGAAGCAGGACCATACCTACGAGGTCGTCCGCTCACTTCCTCCCCCTCCCCGTCTGATGGACTTCATAGACTTTCGTGTTCCTGACGTCATAATGTCAACCAATCAGAGCGAACTTTACACTTTTGGCAAAGTCTGGAATTTAAGGAATGTGCTCGCATATTTTTCTGAATGGCGTTGAAGAAGAACTTGATCATTGTGTCGACCGAAGTTGTAAAGTTTTCAGGATTTCGAAGCTATATCCAGAGCAGAAGAAAGCATTGGAATCGTTCATTGATCGAAACGAAGTGTTTGTGAATCTACGTACGGACTTTGGTAAATTACTAATCTTCCTCCGCTTATAGATCTCATGCATTTAATAGATCTCAAACATTCTCCTAGGTTTTTGGCTTTTATAAGACCAAATCTTTCATGGAATATTATGATTTTTCTGCAGGAGTTATGAAAAAAGTTTCATGGCACTTGGGAGAATATTTTTGTTTTCAGAATTATGAACACACTTCCGTAAGTTCATGTACGGCGGGCTTCTAAACTTTGCACAAAAAGTCCGGTTAAAACAATCTCTGATACCAGAAAACCTACACTAGGACAACTTTAGGGTCTTGTGTGACTAATCGGCATACATATCAAGCTTCAAAACGTTTTAAAAATAAAAGTAAAAGCGTAAAGGTTCTAAGTTTACAGTAACAAACTTTACGGCAGTGAATCGAGTCTGATATTTCTTGTATTTATATTTTCTGTCCTGTCCTGCAAATACTGCACGCAAACTTCCGTTTAAAAAGTTCCTGCTCTCCAAAGAACCACAGCAGATCAAACAGGATACCATTCTGAGAAATCGAGATAAGTTTGAAGCTGTAGAATGTTTTTTCCAGTGCATGAAAGCTGATAGATCCAACTAGAAAAAGCCGCTACTGCACGACTGTTCTACACTTTACGCTTCAATTCTTACGCGTGTTCGTATTGGCTTATTGTAAAAACAAAGGTTGATGACGTCAGGAACATGAAAGTCTATGAAGTCCATCAGACGGGGAGGGGGAGGAAGTGAGCGGACGACCTCGTATCGTCTGATAATCAGGCTAGACCATACCCAGACAGAAAATTTAGTCGAGGCAAGACTTGCGAACGCCATCACTAGGGGGATAGGGGGATTCAACAAAACCTATATTTTTTATCGTTAATTATTGTAAACTTTAATGGCTGCGAGAATGAAAGAACCTCCAGAATAAGTCTTGCCCTTGTAGTGTCAGAAAAAGACCTCTCGTAAGAAAAAGGCGTTTCTCAAACTTTCATGCGAGCTCTCAACAACTGCTCTCTGGAACCAAAACTTACTGACATAAAGCTGTGATATGTTGTTCACTAAGAAACGTGCAGAACTTAATAAGTATTAATTATAATATAGGAAGAAAAGGATGCGGCGTTGGCGTTCTCATTCACTGTCCTTATGTAGTTTTCTAGCGAAATAACTTTTTTTTCAGAGTTATTAAATGCACACTGCAAACATATAATCTGGTGGGTAACTGTCTTTAATACTTGTATCGAGGAACTTAACATAATACTTAAGTGTGCTTTATCTGAACTACTTTAAAATACAATTAGTTCAGTCTGCATGTGTTAAGTATAACAGCAGGATTTCTCACCGAATTCCCGTTTATCTTCATGACCATTGTCCAGGGCCCTGCTCCACATCCCGACAGCGCGCTCATGTGGCAATAGGCCTGGAAACGACGTCCACTTACAGTCAGCGTGTAGGCCTTGCTTTGAGTCACCCAGCTGAGGAAATATGAATGGCAAACATGTATTATTTAAAGTGCTGTGTCATGGTTTTGCATGAGCATGTCTGGAATCAATGTTCGATTGGTGGCTGTTAATTGACTGCGAAAGGATATGGATTATTTCCCTTGAAAACTACAATCTTGGACTCTTAATGTTTTGGTTCATTTTTTTGTCATTTTTGCACGCTTTACCTGAGTGAGTACCCCTCCGAAAATAATTTACCTCGGAGCCTCATGTTGAAACCTCTGTGTGCGACAAGTGAAGCATATATCGAAATTAAAGTGGTCTATTCGCCTCTGTTCCTTTGTTTTCAGCGTCGCGAGTGAAAAATTGCATAACACATCCATTACCGATAACGGTGTTATCGATGTGGGATGAATTAGTTTCTCACATGGTTACTGCACCGACGCGTCAGGCTGCAATACTCTATTTACCTTTTCACTTCTTTCGATCGTTATTCTTTTTTATAAAGGAACTTTTATTGACCAAAAGAATACATTAATCTTTCCATAATTTCCTGTAATTCTATATTTCTAAGAGGAAAACGTGATTTACATCGACAGGGACAACAAGCGAGTCCTGATAACGAGACATGATCAGATAGAAAGAGCAAAAATAGAAATTTAGGCCCCCTAATCGTGCGGGCGTAGATCTAGACTAGAACGAGACATGTGAGAAAGGTCAAGACGAAACGAGAACTAGGCATGTACGTGACTTGAAAATATCGGATGTGCTTACTGCCCAATATTCAATTATACGATTGGGAAAGTGAAGTTGGGGATGCAACTTCGTTCACAAATCAGGAGATAATTCGAGGTGTTGTTATTTAACACTGTACTGGTTTAAAGTACCGGCTTCGATCGTTGGAAATGCAAAGGTTTAGAGTTTCGGTGCACGGCTCTACTGAGAAGTGTTACCCACTTACGTGATATACTTCAGGTTTGCATTTTATGCGCAAAGCTCTTCACTTATATTGTTTAAAGGTTAGTCCTCAGAATCAGTGTAATGTTTTTATCTCCATGCAGTCCTGAAAGTCCTGCTGCCAAAAATACCAAAGCCCAGCTCGGATCGGAGTCCAAGTCAGCTCCGGCGATTACCGTTTCTTTCCTATAACTTGAGGTGCAGTCAAAATATTTCATTCGCAAGGAAAGTAGAGACTCTTCAAATTCTACCAAACGATGCTTGAGACATGATAACAAGCTAGCTACCAAGAGTATTTATTTGCTCCTCGATTGTAAAAGTCCCACTCATTCTCGAATCTACAGCCTAAAGCGGCCTACACTTCTAATCCGCCGCTGTTGAAACAACATTCTCACGGTTTTCTGGGAAGAGTACATTAAAACAAGAGGCCCTGAGTGGCCTTAACTCGGGCCACCTATAGCATTTACTGCATGGAGTTCTAGCATAATTTTGTATCAACATGGTTTGTGCTAGAGTAGCCAGAGAATTGGTTCTCTACTGATGCTCTTGTCTGTCAAATGTCAATGTGCAAATGCCCCATGAATTCCGGGGAGGGGATTAGGTTAGGGTTATGGTATTCCCGGGGGGGTTGGAAATGATAGAGCCATAATACACACACAGCACACACATACATACATACATGCTGTGCATGTACATTTCAGCCACAATTTCCTTCAATTCCGTAGTTTAATATTACTTTCTTTTCAATATTATTGTTCCTTGAGGATCGTTAGAATTACAAAAGAACTTGGTATGGGTGTTGTTGATTGAAGTGCAATGGTTATTTGAGTAGTCTGCACGGTGATGAAAATTAATCTTGCTGCGACCCCAATGATGTAAAAAAATGAGTGGACATTGCATGTTTCTTTGTGGCCTGCCATTATAAGTTTCAGTCTCCTTCAAGATCTCAAGAATGTTTATAAGGCCTGGTTCATTTAATAGAAAATAGATTTACGTTAAAAAATGTTTTCTTACAGAAATAAAAGTTTAAACAAAATCTAATTACATCATAATACTAATATCAACTTCCTTAAATTTGTTAAGTGGATGGTTGTCGTATCACGTGATCGATGACGTCATAATTATATAAAATCGTTTAAGTGAAATGCGGCTGCGACGATAACATATGAATATAAAGTAACCCTGCTAAAACATTACTCCTCCCGCAGTGTTTCAGACCACGCTTAGAAAACATGACTATCATGTAAAGGTAAGGAGATATTAAGGGTACAAAAAGTCACGTGACCTATTTTGCATATGTTCGCCTTAATTACTCGTTAACGAAACATTGTAGTCATCTTTTCTAAGCTGATTTAGGTTTTTACCTTAACTAAACATATCCACTCATCATCCTAGCTGTTTTAAACTCGGAGCCGCGTTTTTGATTTACTGATTTCGTGTTCTAAGTCACGTGACAGACCACGTGACACGTTTTACTACACACGAACCACTTAAGGTAGTCAAGAATGGCGATACCTATTATTGTGAGAAACTTGGCGTACTTACCATACTCGGCTGTGCTGAAATAATGAAAACAGTTTTTACCCGAAATGCGATCCCTGAACCAGGCCTTAACATGCTTGAGATGTAGAAAATGAGCACTAGCACAGTGGCAGCTCACTAATACTAGAAAATGGTGGTCTGTAGTTTACGACCTCAATCGAAAATATTGTATTGAGAATTTAGCCTGAATTTCAGGCGTCTCCACTGGTTTGTTAATAATTGAGAATTACAAATAGATGACTTTATTTCACATGTAGAATGACATTACCAAACTATTCACAATGAATAGCAACATTATGTGGAATTTGTTGTTCTAAATTGCTTGATTTCTCATAGTCGTACTGCACCTGATATAACACGGTGGGCACAAACGACCATAAAAACGGCATCAGTTCTATATTTTAAAAAGTTTTCAATGCAGACGATTGAATTTTGGTAGAAGGATGTAGAATCGCAAAAGGAATATAACCTGATTTTTTAAGCTATGTTACTACCATCGTGACGTCACAATGACGTCATTTATCAATTTGTAATTACGTTTCTTGCAACTGTTCATTATCTCTAAAAACGAAATGTCGCATATTGTTAAAATCTACTCGTGATGAGAATGAAGGAATCGAAAACCCGATGTCGATTGGTTAAGGAAATCAAAAGTTATGAAAGTTTGAATTTTGTCCTTTTTCCCCGCCAAAATTTGTCGGGAAATAAACACCACAAAAGCATTTATAAAAACATCGCTTCATTCAATTTTTAGAGTTGTAAATATTGTTGCATGACATTTTGTCCAATCATAAAACACGTTGGTGGCTAAAATCGTATGTTTTTCGAATTTTGATTTTTTGTCCATAACCGGCTTAAAATTGAAGTCATATTTTCAGCAACGTCATTATGACGTCATACATTTTTATACATGCCCTTAGAAAAAAATCCTTCGAGTGATTTTCGAGTTTTAGTGATGAAATGCGCTAGTCTGGCACTCAAAACCCACATTATTTTCTTTTCTTGATTTTTTAACAACAGGCAGCCTTATTTAGGTATGACACCTGACGTCACTAAATATGACGTCATAGCAACAGTCATTCCTCTATAACTTTTGCTATAATAGTCGTAGAACGTTCAAATTTGCGCCAAAGGAATGTGTGTCATGAAGGCCCTTTGATGGTATAGTCTGTTTGTAACATCTATTAAAGGGGGAATTTTACCAAAAAAGGAGGCATCACTTATGACGTCACAACAACGTCATCATACTAACATAAAACACCTAAAATATGTAGTTTCATTTTGTTAACAATTAAGTCACCAACATTTCTTCAAATTGAGACTATAAATAAAGAAATGGTTTTAATTTTAATTATTTGTCCACGCTCACTGATGCCGATTTTGACGTACTTTATGCCCGACGTGTAATTACAATGCATCAAATTTGAGTGACTTACACTACTCTATACATAATATCATTATGTCAGTTCTAAAAAAAAAACATTAAATACACTGTAGAATGCCTAAACCAAGAGATAATAATCAAATACAAAGAGGTACAGGCCAGATGTAAATAGACCCGGGAAATAGAACAAAATAAAACCAGTGTCAATTAAACACGCCACAGATAAATATGCGATTTCCACATCAGAGTCATTTATCGTTCATTTGAAAAAATCTTCATTTCGGATTACTTACTCAGTTTATAATCACTCACTGCATCCTGGATTTTCGTTCCCGAATTTATAAACATTTAAATACATGTGCATGGGGGGCGAAATGACTGTAATTCTTTTAAAAGGCCCCTGTCAGTCAGAGAACTGAGAAATCGGGTAATTTCTACTACACTTTCGAGAGGTTAATAACAATAAATAACAACACAACGACAGTCAATTGGTATAAAGGTTATCATGTTCAGATTAGCGGCTACTTACATTTACAAGCTGTTGTCTTTATAGTCAGTGTTGATCGCAGAGCAGACTGTCACGAGTTTATCTTAAAGCATGTCGCATAATATGTGATAAATTCCCGTCCAAAGCTCGTGAAACACCTCTCAGCTTTAGAAAAGACAAAAATCTTGGTATTGCACTTGAAGGAACCTTTGGTTTACAAAAAAAAAAACAGCCACTCGCCGCCATCTTGAAAAACATGGAAATGTTGTTCACTGTTCACGTGACCAGCACAGTGCAATCTGATTGGTACGGTGGCGAAAAGAACTTCCAAAGAAGGTGCAATCTGATTGGTTAACGGCGCAAAATCTCGACATAAAAAAATAAAACTTGCGTTTTCTGACTCCAGCCGGCCAAAGGCCTGGCCCGAGTAATTAGTAAGAACGCCAAGCTAGCGACAGGAAACGCTCCCTGTTCAAAAGACACGTACACGACCGAACGGTAACCGGAAGTAAAACCGTGTTACATTTAAATAATCAGATATTTCAATGTGGGGAGCCAGGCTATATTTGAACGAGGGAAGAATGGAGCAAGGACAAAAATGGAAGGAGGGGATCGGAGGGGAGGGTAAGGCCAAACTTGCCTGACCAGCAAGGATGTGATCAGTTTTGAAAACGCTTCCTAATTAGTTATGTATGCCTTGAGCGGTACATATTTTATGGTTACCCGCGCTTATAGCATGTAGGCCTCAGAAAATGTACGTTTTCTCCAAACTTAACCGAGATCTTACGTAACACTAAAACGGACGCAATACACTTTAATACAGTCCGAGTACATGCTGAAAACGCGAGCCCTTAGATAGAATGATGGTCATATCCGTAGTAATCATACGATAGCAAAACAACCACAGCACCTACCTTGCATGAGCTTTGATGGCTTTACAGGAAGAAAGGTTTTCTGGACAAAAAGAAACGAAAATTGTAAGACATACTCAATGGAGTGAAGCCAGTGAAGACCTGTAATGTGCCTATTATTATTTATATATGGACGAGTGTTTTACTGAGAAATAAACCATTCATAAAAACTATAAAACTCCGGCTCTAAAGCTTTTCTCGTCTGCAACGAAGACTGAGACAAGAAAACCAGATGAAACTCCCCAGAACTGCTTAGAAAGACCACGAAGAAATACTGACAGTGAGTAAAATGAATAGATAAGAGTTCTTATATAGAGTAGTTTAATTGTCCATATAATAAAAAGAAGATAATAATATTAATAATAACTATGTTTAGACAGGGTGCCCACATATCTCCGAGGAGTTTTTCAATGGGGCCCTGCGTAACATAACTAATAAGGTAAAATTAACAACAATGATGCGTAAAAATTGATAAAAATGTATATACAATAAGAAATCTAAAAAGTTAAATGTGCTTTAAAATTGGCTAATGAGTTCGAATCTCGTATTTCGGATGGGAGGGAATTCCGCTCGTCGAAAGCCTGATAAAAAATGCTTTTCCCACTTTGTTCTTGCTTGTTTAAGATGGGCATTGTTTCTCTGCCTAGTGTTATGATTATGTACATCTTTATTTAATAAAATATTAAAATCAAAGTCAATTTGACTGTTCATAAGTTTGTAAACTAGTGTACATCTGTGTGCTCGCCGCCGTTGACTAAGCGTCTTCCAGCCCAAAGTCTGGAGGGCTTCTGTTGAGGATGAGAAAGGGGAGGCGTCTAAAATCACTTTAGCAGCCTTGTTCTGGACTATTTGTAGACTAGGCATGATGGTAACATTGTCTTTATCCCCCCATACGATATCAGCGTAATCTAAAATTGGCAATATCAGGGCATTATAATTATAGAGTTAAACAGGCTCACTGGGGTAGTAAATGTCTAATACGTCTTAAAAGCCCAATGCGTTGATTGGCCTTTGATAATAGTGTCAACATGATCGGACCAAGTCATGGTTTGATTAATAGTGACTCCTAAATATTTGATTGTATTGGTCCGATCAAGTGTGACACTATCTATAATAAGCGAGACACTACCACAAGACTTGTAAGCACTTCCAATGAACATAAAGTTCGACTTTTTGATGTTCAGATCGAGTCAAAGGATTGTCATTAAACCAATTTGCAACATTGCCCTGGTGCAAATCCTGGACAGGATCCTGTAGGATCCTGTAGGATCCTACACAGGGACAGGATCCTGAGCAGGATCCTGAACAGGAACAGGATCCTGAATAGGATCCTTGGTAGGAATAGGATCCTGAATAGGATCCTACATAGGAACATAATCCCGAATAGGATCCTATGTAGGAATAGGATCCTGAATAGGATCCTACATAGGAACATAATCCTAAATAGGATCCTATGTAGGAACAGGATCCTGAATAGGATCTTATGTAGGAACAGGATCTTGAATAAATATGATCCTGAAAAGGATCCTATGTAGGATCCTATACAGGATCCTGAGTAGGATCCTAGATAGGAACCTCATCTTGAATAGGATCCTGAAAAGGATCCTACATAGGATCCTACACAGGATCCTGAGTAGGATCCTACATAGAAACAGCATCTTGAATATGATCCTGAAAAGGATCCTACGTAGGATCCTGAGTAGGATCCTACATAGGAGCAGCATCTTGAAAATGATCCTGAAAAGGATCCTACATAGGATCTTATACAGGATCCTGAATAGGATCCTACATAGGAACAGCATCTTGAATAGGATCCTATATCAGGATCCTACATATACATGTAGGAAAATGCAGCTCTTAATTGAATAGGATCCAACATATACATATGCATGAATAAGAATCCAAGTAGCATCCTATAGGAATTGAATCCTATGACATAGGAAATTCTTGAAAAATTATATATTCTTTCTAGGAACAGAATACTTATAAGAATTAACTGAAAAATGTCATGCTCAATTTTTGATGACCCCCCCCCCCCCCTCCCCAATAATTTCCCCTCTAGCTTACTATGGCATGAAAATTGGGGACCCACCTCCTTTTTCCACCATCCAGCCCGCCAGCGCCCCTCCCCCTGTAATTAATGACTGGTTCCTGATGTTAATTGTTGTTGAGAGAATAAAAAAAATCTAACATTAACGATCTTCTCCTAGTTGGTTTTGACTAAATATTTGATATTACTCACCAATTTGGCTGGCTTGTCCAAAAAGAAAATTCCCATTGTTTAATTAAGCAAAATATTTTCATCCAGCCCCTTAAAAGTGTGCTTTCATTGAGAAATTCGAATATAAGTTTACTTGGAAGACAAAGTTCCATTTTAACCACAGGGAGTCCAAGCTAATGATTTAGTAATGTATGGGATTTTTTAGAAAATATTTGAAACTGTAGTAAAACAAGAAATAAAGTCATGAAATATTACCTGTGTGTTAAGAAGTTGTTCCTGTTCATCACTGTTGTGTTCAATTTTGGTTTGAGGCAATTCTATAAACGTTTTGGCTTGGGCTGCCTGTGCTTCAACCGAGTGGCCTAGAACCAAGTCTATACCCGTATTTGGTAACAGTTGCACATTTCAAATAGCAAGACTGAGAGGCCATTTTGTTGCTGGAGTTTTAAACTCGCTTAGAAGGTCATTTCAACAGCATTTCAATGCCAATATTCATCAGCTGAAAGATAATAATAACTGATCCAAGTGAGAGGCAGTTTCAGTTCTGGAAGGAGATGAATTCCTGAAGAAATCTGTGCAGTACTAGGTGAGCTAAAAGTTGCTATCTATAGCCTATAATAGTTAGAGCCCTGTAGTTAGTGTACTTGAATATATTCCAAGATATATTTGAAGAAACTATTTATGAAAGCTTCCAAGAACTCAAGTGTAGTTTATGATTGCAATCGAAATTTCTTCTAGAGTTGAGATGGACTTCATTGAGATTCACTATACTACTAGTACTGGTTTCCTAGCACTAGTCTAGTAATAATTCAAACATTTTGCCTTTTTGGAATGACAAAACTCACATGATCATGTCCCGGGTCTTGTTAATCCCTTTTCGAATTTTATCATTCTGAAATATTTGATGTTGGAGTGCTTCTCAATACCCTATTCAACACAATCACCCACAAAACCGAAGTCATTTTGGTAGAAACGGAAGTGGGATGTAGAAAAATATTTGTCAGTTTCCGGTTGGTAAACCGCACGGGACTTTATACACTACAGTACCATTCTAAAATCGTAATTCTTATTGTGGTTAATTGTTTTTACAGGCTTTGGATTAAAGATGAAGGACCAAAGTTTTTAACCCTTTCAGCCCCAAAAGTGACATCCAAATTCTTTTCTCTATACATTTGGATACATTAATACTCATGATAGATCTGCCTGCTTCCCTTTGATCACCCTTGGGGCTAAGGGGTTAATTCTTGAAATCATCACCAACAATGAATGCTAATCAGGGAAAAGTTGACTGCCAAGTAGTGAGTGAAGATCAGAATCATTTGTTATTAAAACTGTATAGTTTGTGAAACCTATATACTATAAGCTATATTTATATGACGTAATAAACTAAAAGTTAGAATGGCATGGAACATTCATTATTAACTCTGTTACTTTTGCCTAAACCTACATGTACATGTAAGCTAGGTTTTAAAGGGGCTATGTTAAGGTTTACACCTGTATATTGTCATTCTCTTTACATACAATTTGCTTGTCATTTTTGCTTTCATTTTAACCACTCCACATATCTATGTGCAAGGTTCCTCAGTTCATTTCAAAATCGCTGAAAATAACTGCATTCCAAGTACGTGGTTTTCAGATTTTCTCCAAAATCTAATATTTTTCACACAAAAAAGAGGTTAAGGAGATCATTACAAATGCCTCTCATGACCACCATGACACAACCCCTTTAAACTCTAACCTTTAGTATAAATATTATTTTTCACATAAAACCATTAGAAGTCTATACTTATGCAGGTATTATAAATCGATCAGTTTTAATTTATTTTTGACAGCAATTTGAGCAATTGTTTTAAGAATCTATCTAGTCAGATTCAAAAGCTCAAATTTCATCTCAGAAGTCACTTAAGTCCAGCTATAAGTTGATGGAATTCCTACATTTTCCATGATATGCAGTTTTTTTTACATATTAGTCTCAACTCTGTAATTAATTTTTGATTCACTAAGCAATAACGTCTTAAGGGAGTCCAATAAAATGTTAGGTTTTTAGAGATGAGGTCTTATCCTCTAATTTAGGTGACATTAACTTTGATTAGTAAATAGTCAGACCATCAAGACTCTTAGCTTAGTAGTAGAATATGACATTTTTGAATTGTACTACACATGTGTATAGATGGTTTTCACTCAATCCCCAGAGATTCAAATGACAAAGGACATGGCAGCCATGTTGGTGTGCCTAACAAAGAGTCTATTGTTAAAGGTACACCAACATGGCTGCTGTGACGTCATGTGCAAACCATCTATTGTATATGCATGTAACTTGAACTACACATACATGTACAGTTTGTAAATGAATAGTTTAACTTTATATTTATAGAAATAGGAGTATTTTACTGTCTGGTGATTGTAATGATACATGTAACTCACTTACATGCATGTTTCTATTAAACTATATTAAAACAATTACTGTGTTATTTTCATGTTTAATGACAACTATATGTACGGTATAATTTGGGTGTAAGGATCCTACAGGGAATAGCCCAGGATCCTACAGGAATAACCCAGGATCCTACAGGAGTAGCCCAGGATCCTACAGGAATAGCCCAGGATCCTACAGGAATAGCCCAGGATCCTACAGGAATAGCCCAGGATCCTACAGGGAATAGCCCAGGATCCTACAGGGAATAGCCCAGGATCCTATAGGAATAGCCCAGGATACTACAGGAGTAGCCCAGGATCCTACAGGAATAGCCCAGGATCCTGTAGGAATGGTCCAGGATCCTGTAGGAATGGTTCAAGATCCTGTGTAGGATCCTGTACAGGATCCTACAGGATCCTATTCAAGATCTTGTACAGGATCCTATGTAGGATCCTGAATAGGATCCTGTAGGATCCTGCCCAGGATTTTCACCAGGGTGGCTAAATCACTATTTAGCTTCATTTCGATATCCTTGGGAGATAACAAGGAGTAATATATAACAGTGTCGTCGGCGTACATGGAAACTTCACACGACTTGAGACAGTTTGGTAAACTACTGATGTAAATAAGAAACATCAAAGGGCCGAGTATACTGTTCTTACGGCACCCCGACGGGACGTGATTACAAGATGAATGATTGTTGTCGACAACTGTGACTTGGCGTCTGTTTGACAAATATCAGTGACGTGATCTGAGAGGCCAATAGATTTGAGCTTGGAAAATAGCAATTTATGATCGACAGTGTCGAACGCCTTGGACAAATCCAAGAACGTTTGACGAGTGAGCGCAGCGAACGGGTGAAAAGTTTTCGCCGATTCGAGAGGATAAACTTCATATTTTCAAACCACCGTGTAAATTGTTGCTGATGGCGTAACTAGGACTGAGCCGAAAACGATTTCAGAAACTTTGAATTTACATTTTTCTACTATTGGACTAAAATTAGCCAATCAGCTGAAGTCAAGATTAGGATGCGGCATATCTGATCGCCACACTTTACCGATAACGGGCCTGGAGCCAAGTTTGTTTTTCAATCAATTACGTTGTTTGTTTTAAAGCGGCTGAAGGAACTTAAGACCAACAAAGCTATTGGGTTAGATCGGATTAGTGCAAGATTGCTTAAAGACACTGATCTGGAGTCATAACTACATCTCTCACATGCTTATTTAATCGCTCTCTTAAATACGGAACCTTCCCAGATGTCTGGAATATGGGCAAAGTTTCTGCTTTATCCAAGAGTGGTATATAGCCATACCGATGTAAATAATTATCGTCCGATTACTCATATTGTACTACCAACAATAAGCAAGATTCTCGAAAAAGCAGTTCACACTGAAGTTTATGCATGATATCCTGAATAAGAATAACCTTTTGACGTGTAAGAAATTTGGATTTAGAGAGAAGCTGTTAACGAAACACTGACCAGTACCAATACTATCTTTGTTACTGGACAATGTTAACCTTTTTTCCACAAGCTTGGAATAACATCAATAACGGCAAAATATTGCAGGAAGTTAGCTTTTACATTATAAGTTCGGTTAAACTGTTCAAAAGACATAAACGAAAGCCCATCATCATTCATTAAATCTTTAACTAATATTTTATCCCACAGTTAAGCCAGTTTTTATAGTATATAGACTTCTTTCTTATCTTTATAAATCTGTTATTATTTCATTTTTTATTTCTTCCGCATTATTTACTTCATAATTCGTTAATTATTGCCAATATACTAAAATACTTCTATAGAACTCTGAAAGTTGAGTAAAATCAATAAGTTTTACATCAAAATTGCATTCAAAAATTAACTCTTTATCCAATCTTTCAAGGCCTATCAAAGGAATATGCTTCCAAGTATTCTCTCCAAGCGAAAGCAATCTCTTTATCCAAGTTAGTTTTAAAGATTTATTAATAATATGAAAATCAGGCATATAAAGCCTCCTTTATCATAATTTCCAATCATTGTTGATTTTAAATCTTAGCTGGTTTTCTATCCCACACAAATCTATCAATCAACTTATTTATTTCAATAATTAAGTGTTGAGGTATAACTAACATAGAGGTATTATAAATCAACTTAGATAAAGCAAGCGTTTTTAGTATTATTCCTTTACCATATAAAGTTAAATGTCGATTCGACCAAATATTTAACAAATTCTTAATTGAAGTTATCTTCTTGCGAGAATGTAATTCCAAGCGAATGTACACTAGCTAGTCTTTGGCCAATTGATGCCGAAAAGATTACAGTGGTCTTATCTAGTTTTCTCTGAGCCAAGCCAGAAACGTTTTATTTAAATTAATCGACAGACCAGAGCAATCTGAAAAAAGAGAGAAAAGGCCCAGGAGTTTTTCAGCTGATTGGAAATTTGCTAAGAAAACAGTAGTATCGTCCGCACATTGCGTTAACTTGTAATTGATATGATTAATCAAGGGCACCCAACGAAGTTTTCGGTTAAAAAGCTGTTCGGGAGAGTAAGTTACCCTAAAACTTTCGGATTTGAAAAAATTGTCCTAGGAAATTGTTTTCTGAAATTTGTTTTAAATCCATAGATTAATTATAGAAGAAAAGGGAGACTAACAGGTTCCCCTGAAATATTCGTACGTATTCGTCTGATCAATAGAGTCAGAACGATCACATCACAAATCATTTAGTGACTGGCGGCCACCTAAAGTTTTCGAGAACACATTTTCATTCCCTACTGAAATTCTGACATCTAAAAACCGAAAGAATAAACCTTTAGCAAATGGAGGTCACCAAAAAGAATTGCCTAAAGGCAAAAAAGAACCCCTAAAAAATTCGTCCCTCCACAAAACTCTGCAACATGAAGTTACTTGGGCTAGAAAATTCTTGTTTCTGTTCTAGACTACTAACAAATTCGTAGGCCGGGAATATTTTGCCATAGAATTTTCGGTTGACGCGATTTCCACCTAGAAAATCCGAACATATAATAGCTTTCTAGAATACGTCAAAAGACATAGTAGGCGCCTTAAAATGGCTAGATAAGCTGCAGACAACTGGTTTCAAACGATCAATTTCAAAAAGTACTCGTTGGGTGCCCTTGATTAATTTGAATGCCTTCTATAACATCATTTTCTCTAATAGAAATAGCTAATAATTATATTGCAATCACAAAAAGCACTCCTGAAAGAGGGCAACCTTGTCTTACGCCTTTTTCCAACTTAAAAAAGTTTGTTGCGAAACCATTATTGATTACACAGCTTTGTACGTTTCTATAAAATACTTTTATCCAATTTTTAATGTCAGGACCAAAATTAAAAATTTCAATAGCTTTAAAGAGATAATTCCAAACGATAGTGTCGAATGCTTTTTTGAAATCTATAAACATAGCCAAACCTGGAATATTTTAAAAATCTGTATGGTCAAATATGTCAAGTATTAAACGGATATTTTGACCAATAAAACGATTCTTTACATGCATATCCTGTTTGATCACCATGTATAATACTTGGCAAAACCTTGGCTATTCTCATAGATATAGCTTTAGTTGCAATCTTGTAATCAACATTCAGAAGGGAAATAGGGCACCAATTATCGAGAAATAATACGTCCCTTTTTTTCTTTGGAATTTGGGTAATTATTCCTTGTTTTTGCGAAATAGACAATTCACCTTTTTGAAAGGCAAAATTTAATGATTGGGTAAGATCTTAGGCTCGGTTTCAGCCGTTGGGGTGTCGTTTCTCCAAAGCCTCCCCCCACTAACGGCTGGGCGCGCGGTCAACACACCGTGTCCGTGACGTCATCTGATTAACTTCAATATTATTCATTTATTTGCGTGTAGCGTAGGTTCGATTCCGCGTAAACTTTCAAAACACATTGGAATTCTTTAAACTAAAACTTCCAAGTGTGAAATTAATTCGACGTAGGTAAAAGTTTTATTTAATACCTGTTATTATTAGCTCTCATGTTCACAGTCCAAGTTTTCAAAGAAAGCCCGGCTGTTGAAACCAGGCTATTTGTTGACACTAGATGACAGGAATTAATAGCCGAAATTTTATACGGGGATAAAAATTAAGTTCAGATGCCATCTCGGAACTCTGAGCTAGAGTCGAGTATTCCCGCTTAGTACTTGTGTAGAGTATGTCTTGGAGACATAAATTGTACAAACTTAGTACATAGGATTGAAGAATTGTAAAACTCATTTGATGCAGCGATTTTCAAGTGAATTGTGATTGCAGAGTTAAACGCATAAACATGGCCTGCGTCAGACGTGATTTCCTCTCTTCTATAAACTCTTTTAATATGGACTCGTCCGTCTTTTCTTCTCCGATAAAGGCAGCAGTAATTTTCTTTGAAGTAAGAATAGCCGGGCTACCTTGGTCTTGCATCGGTAAAGTTAAATGAGAAATGACTGAACATTACGAGCTTCGCGACCTATGAGCTGACGGTTTCCCAAGTGACTTCCAGAGCCAGTGCGTTTACTGACAAAGTGTCTTCACCCGAAAACTAACTCTCTTACTGCTTCTTTGTGTGAATCCTTGAATTCTTCGAAACCAAACTTTTCCAGAGCAAATTTAAACGCATTTTGGAACAGCAATCGAAAGCCTTTCGTCCGGCTTTCAAAAGTTTACAATGTAAATTATGCAAATCAATTCAGCGACAGGATTTGAGTGGCAAGGTTTTGATTGGCTAAAAACCAACAATGTCTCAGCTCGCGCGCCCAGCCGTGAGTGGGGAGAGGATCGCGGGCTCACCGAAACCCCCACGGCTGGAAACCGAGCCTAGTAAGATCTTTACCAATAAGATTCCAAAATTTTAAATAAAACTCAACAGAAAGACCATCCGGCACATCCAGGCGTCTTATTTTTCGTGCATTGTTTTAAGATGCTATGGCATTCCGTTAGTGACTGTGAGCAGTCCCTCACAAGAGTTTTCTTCATTTACCGTTAATTTAGGTATCTTTTCTGATGAAAAGAAACAGGAAAATTTTGGATCATCTAAACTTGTAACACTTGTATTGTTGTATAATGTGTGATAGAAACGCTCTAATTCATCTAAAATATAGTTTGAGTCAGTTAGAGAACAATTATTTCCTACTTTTAATTGAGTAATATGTTTTTACAATGCTGTCGTTTCTCTAAATTCAAAAAATACTTTGTGCTACGTTCTCCTTGCTCATGCCAACGAATCCTGCTTCTTGTTATAGCTCCATCTGTGTTATTTCGTGAAATGTTATCTAATTTAAGTTTTATTTCATAATATTTCGTCTGTTAGCTGTTGGGTAACGGCCTCTCTCTCTCCCTCTCTCTCTATTTATTTTTTGTAATAACTCCTTTTCATCATTCCTCGTCTGTATAGCGTATTTCTTGGAATATCGTAACGTAAAATCCCGTATTTTCATCTTAATTAAATCCCAATAAAGTCCTTTATCTTCTAATTCAGTGAATTCGTTTTGAAAGTCTTGAATTTTTAACGAGAGGGCTTTTATAAATATCTTATCCTTAAGAAGCGAATTATTAAACTTGAAAAAAACCAGGTCCTCTCTTTTTAAAATCGGACCGTCCGATATTCAAAGCTATATTCAAAACAACAGCAGAATGATCTGAACAAATAGCTGTAATATCCTCTCTTTATGATAGTGTTTTGGCGCATGCGCAAGAGTATCCCGAAAAAGCAATAAACCGAAAAGCCAAACTTGTTTATATTAGCAAACACAACGATTAATTCCCAAAGTACGTACTAAAAGTACCGACTACTTTCTACATTTCAAGGTATGCACCCCAAATCTCCCTCCACAAAATTCAAGCTCTGCCTGAGCCATTTCACGTTTAGCACGTCACAAGTTTGATTAACTGATAATTGTTTCTACAGATCGAAAGAACTATACAGACTTAAATAGTATACGAGTGTACCTGGGATAGGTGGTCTGGTTGTTGGGGGAGGTTTGTTGGAAAGTTTGTCGACCTTAGTTGAAAGTTGATTGACAAGCTTCGTTAGCTTGCACAGTTGCATCTTGAGGTGTGCGGGAACAGCCTCGTCATCTGGAAAACAGCGAAACGAAAATATACCTTGCAACATGATGAAATGAGCTGGGTGATACAGTACTTTCTACATTTCAAGGTATGCACCCCAAATCTCCTTCCACAAAATTCAAGCTCTGCCTGAGCCATTTCACGTTTAGCACGTCACAAGTTTGATTAACTGATAATTGTTTCTACAGATCGAAAGAACTATACAGACTTAAATAGTATACGAGTGTACCTGGGATAGGTGGTCTGGTTGTTGGGAGAGGTTTGTTGGAAAGTTTGTCGACCTTAGTTGAAAGTTGATTGACAAGCTTCGTTAGCTTGCACAGTTGCATCTTGAGGTGTGCGGGATCAGCCTCGTCATCTGGAAAACAGCGAAACGAAAATATACCTTGCAACATGATGAAATGAGCTGGGTGATACAGTAGTATATTTAACCAATCTCAACTAAATGTAGTGAGCTTTCGTATAGCTATGAGAATGTTGATGTACTTACCGTTCGGGTCATAGCGGCACACTTCTCCGTCAGCCGAGGAACTTAATGGCACAAGACACAAGATCAAAGCCACAACCAACTTCATGACGAAACCAGTCAGTCTGGAAGGGATAAGCAGCAACATTGCATTACAAAGTGTTTCAGTATTTTTTGCTATTAATTTTAGGAAAGCAAGCAATCAAAGCATTTTTAAGCGTTTCCCAAAATTAAAAAAAAAACAGTATTTCAATCACAATAAATGTCAGAAACTCCGGCCCGTTCAGGGACACAGAAAACCTTTTTACCATTTCTATCATTGTTTATCAAACTCATTAATAATTCATGAAGCAAAAACAAAGGAAATCACCTAAATTTACCGCAAGAATCACTATTAAATAAGGTTTCTTAGTCAACTTCGGATAGTTCATTATTCGGCTTTTTAGAACGAATAATCACTAATAAGGTTTCTTATTCAACTTCAGATAGTTGATTATTCGGCTTTTTAGAACGAAGAATCACTAATATGGTTTCTTAGTCAACTTCGGATAGTTGATTATTCGGCTTTTTAGAACGAAGAATCACTAATATGGTTTCTTAGTCAACTTCGGATATAGTTGATTATTCGGCTTTTTAGAACGAAGAATCACTAATAAGGTTTCTTATTCAACTTCGGATAGTTGATTATACGGCTTTTTAGAACGAAGAATCACTAATAATTTTGTAATATGGTTTCTTAGTCAACTTCGGATAGTTGATTTTTCGGCTTTTTAGAACGAAGAATCAATAATATGGTTTCTTAGTCGACTTCGGAGCACGGCTCCAGGTCATAATTATTATAAAATTGTCAGGGTATTACATAGTTTAGAAAATACATTAACCTGGAAGTTAAAACCTAAAAACCTTGAACAGTTCGTCAATTGAATTTTTAAAATCTTAGAGTTGGATAGCTTTGTGAACTTGCACCCCATTAGACATTAGCACACACGCCGCCTAATTAAGATATCTTCTAATCCATTTAGAGAGTATGTTTACTGGATTGGCTAATTAGCGGTCAAAGAGGCGGTATATATGCAGAGGCGGTCAGTAATAAGGAAGCTAAAGCTGTTGAGATTTGCAAACACAAAGAGCACATAAACAAAGAGGCTGTAATGAAATCTAAAGGCATTCTTAGATGATGTGAAAAAAGTATATAAACTGTAAACATTTTTTTGTGTAGTTCTTAGGCCCGTGAAGCTTTTGTGTTTATTCAGCCTTTGCAATACTTTATAGTTTGTTTTGAAGTATAAATATACGGCAGTGTTAGATGATCGTTGATTCCCGTCGATGTTCCTAATAAAGAAGAGAACTATTGGAATTGTGAAGCAGTTTATCCCTTGCTAACTTAGTAATCATTGTGAATTATCTAAATAACGGCAAAGTTTACTCTCGTGTTACACTTGTTTATTCAAAACCGTTCAACACCGCCGTTTGTTTGGATGACTTGTCGCACGAATACTCGGCAAAGTTTAATCTCGTGTAACACTTGTAAAATCCGTGAAGTTAAACACTTGTTTATTCAAAAACCGTTAAAAAAAGCTTCTAAATAAACTTTTCAATAGACTTGACGCGCTAATACTCGGCCAAGTTTACTCTCGTGTAACACTTGTTTATTCAAAACCGTTCAACACCGCCATTTGTTTGGATGACTGGTCGCACTTGTAAAATCCGTGAAGTTTATTGTGAACAATAATTATTATTAACAGCGATGGGAAACCTGTGTTGTGACTGCGGACTGAACAATAATTATTATTAACAGCGATGGGAAGCCTGTGGTGTGACTGCGGTGGCAGTGTTTCTAATACTTAGTTGGAGTGGACGGGTATTCTATACTTTAGCCTTAAGTTTACTTTCTTCACTATTTTGTAAAAGTCATTGCATAAAGTTTTCAAGTAAATTCGGACCATGCAGTTATCGAAATATCGTGAGCCGTAAAATAAACAAAACGGCTGCCCGCTTTAAAGCTTGACTCACTCGCTGTGCGCAAAGCATAACACTAAATAAACTTTTGCTTCAGTGTAGTTTCACGTTTACGGCAGACCTTGTCTTGTTACTAGTATTAAAAGGTTTTGGCAGAAATCATTGTAGATGTTTGCGTATTAAAATCTCAACTCTTCTTGTAGTCTGAATTTCCACGTGCATGCAATCAGTCAGGCGTGAACGGGTCAGTCTGATTCTTTTACAGAACATCAACAGAGTTTTGAAGGAACGTTTGTCATATTTGAAAGACGTGCAAAAACTTCTATACTCTTACCAGAAAACTTCTACTGGGAAAGTGCAATTCCTTTTGAATTAAAAGAGCTTTAATGCATCGGATCCGATCAGTCAGTTCGCGATGCCTCCCCAGCCGGAATTAGATTTTAGAGGCGTCAGAGAACAACGATAGCTGAATGTGTTTCTCGTCTTTCCGCTCCAGCAGCAAGAATATTGACGCGAGAAGAGACGATCTGTGGTTAAGTTTAGAATTTGATCAGTCACCACGCTTTGATGAGCAACACTTATAATAATAATAATAATAATCTTTATTTATATAGCGCTGTTTCCACAGAGAATAAGTGCCCAATAGCACTTAACAAATACATAAGGCTGCGCGTAACAATAAAATCGCGCTCACAACAATATTGAATAAATAACTATATCAACAATAAAAATTAACCTGCAATTACAGCTAACTAATTAAAAACATTATAGAAATGAGAAACTAAAAACTAAGCTAGACTAACTATAGGTAAAATGATAAAAACAATCTGCGTTTTACATGGTATAAAGTAAACAAAGATATGTATAAAATTAATAAAATGCCTTCTTGAACAAATAGGTCTTGAGTTGCTTCTTGAAGCTCATAAGTGAGTCACAGACTCTTATATCCTGTGGCAGGGAATTCCACAGAGTAGGCGCAGCACAAGAAAATGCTCTATAGCCATAGGAGCGCAAGTTGTATTGTGGGACTACAAGCCGGTTACTGGAAGACGATCTAAGATTACGCTTAGGAACATAGGCAGTAATTAAATCGGCGATATATGACGGTGCCGTTCCGTGTAGAGCCTTATAAGTAGTTAATAATATCTTAAATATAATCCGTTCTTCTACCGGAAGCCAGTGTAAATTGAACAAAACAGGTGTTATATGGTCACACTTACGGGTTAAGGTAACCACCCGGGCTGCGGCGTTTTGAACACTCTGCAGACGGTCAATAAGGTGTTTAGGTAAACCATACAGTAGCGAATTACAGAAATCTAACCTAGAAGTAACAAATGCGTGGACTAACGTTTCAGCAGACTGAAAGCTAAGGTGTTTTCTGATACGACTAATATTCCTAAGATGGTAGAAGCCAGATTTACAGACACTAGTAACATACCGTTCCATTGTCAAAGAAGAATCAAATAGTACACCAATGTTTCTAACAAGGGAGGATGGGCAGATCACTTCATCACAAACAGAGATGGAGTCAAGAGGTGGCAGCGGGCGATGGCGAGCATTTAGAAACAACAGCTCAGTCTTGTCTCCGTTCAGTTTTAATTTATTCCATGTCATCCAGGCATCTACATCACGGACACATGCCGTGAATTTCTTCAGCGTATACCGAGATAAATCACTACTCACCTTTTGCACTGTTCAAACCACGAGGCGAACCGTATATCGTAATGCATCATGGACATGCTGAGTTAATTTATGCGCAAAGGTACAAACCCACGTTTTTCGTGTTTGGTTTGCGCCTATGGACCACAGGTAGCCCGCGTTAAGATTAGTATGCGTTCTCGCTCTCGCTCGAACGCAATAACTACATACGTAAAGTAGACTTCCCATGAAGGGATAACAAAGCAAGCAATATTATTAAACTAGAGTAACTATCAGTTAGGAAGTGCGTTCGTTCGAAAAGAATCATATTTTGAAGTAATATATATTTCATTCAGCTTTTAGAAAATGTATTTGTTTGGTGAAACCAAGGACAGTACCGAAAAATATACCTCTTGTTATTTACTGTTTGACATCATACCCTTTTGTCTGATTGCGTCTAGAGGAAATGGACTAGTAAACACAAATGAATAATGAATATATTTATTCTCATTGTTTACAATTATCGTATGAATATCAATTCAACTGGTTACCCTTGTGCTAGACTTATCTGCTATATGTACACATGCAATTCTTACTTGGAAGATTTGCCTCTGGCTCCCTGGGTATAAAACTATAATTATAGTAACGTAACTAATATATTTTAACTGTTTTTAACGGTAACGGTATAAGATTTGATGTGTAATGTATACTAACATGCATTAATGTGTAGCAATGTTTTCATTTAAATGGTCTACTACGGGCAAATAGCATCATAACCATGTTTAAGTTTACTTTCTTCACTATTTTGTAAAAGTCATTGCATAAAGTTTTCAAGTAAATTCGGACCATGCAGTTATCGAAATATCGTGAGCCGTAAAATAAACAAAACGGCTGCTCGGTTAGTTCCCAGACTCACTCGCTGAGCGCAAAGCATAACACTAAATAAACTTTTGCTTCAGTGTAGTTTCACGTTTACGGCAGACCTTGTCTTGTTACTAGTATTAAAAGGTTTCGGCAGAAATCATTGTAGCTGTTTGCGTATTAAAATCTCAACTCTTCTTGTACCTAGTCTGAATTTCCACGTGCATGCAATCAGTCAGGCGTGAACGGGTCAGTCTGATTTTTTTACGGCACATCAACAGAGTTTTGAAGGAACGTTTGTCATATATTTTGAAAGACGTGCAAAAACTTCTATACTCTAATCGATCATTAATTAATATCGATTGATTGGTACCATCGAGAAAAGAACGACGAAACTGTAAACCTCGTCAGAGGTAAACAACTTTTTGTGGGAAAACTGAACTTCGTTAATGCGCTTCTGGAGGTTTATCCATGTCTGTTTGTGTTGTCGATTAATTCTCGAAATGGAATACATGTTGAACGTTGTTCGCGTAGTTGTTCGTAAAAGAACTAAACGAAAATAGCAGCGGCGCTTCTCTGCGTGCCGCTTTTACACTGGCATTTCAAAAGATATCGTGGTGTGAAAACCAATTAATTTTACCGCAAGAATCACTATTAAATAAGGTTTCTTAGTCAACTTCGGATAGTTCATTATTCGGCTTTTTAGAACGAATAATCACTAATAAGGTTTCTTATTCAACTTCGGATAGTTGATTATACGGCTTTTTAGAACGAAGAATCACTAATATGGTTTCTTAGTCAACTTCGGATAGTTGATTATTCGGCTTTTTACAACGAAGAATCACTAATAAGGTTTTTTAGTCAACTTCGGATAGTTGATTATTCGGCTTTTTAGAACGAAGAATCACTAATATGGTTTCTTAGTCAACTTCGGATATAGTTGATTATTCGGCTTTTTAGAACGAAGAATCACTAATAAGGTTTCTTATTCAACTTCGGATAGTTGATTATACGGCTTTTTAGAACGAAGAATCACTAATAATTTTGTAATATGGTTTCTTAGTCAACTTCGGATAGTTGATTTTCGGCTTTTTAGAACGAAGAATCAATAATATGGTTTCTTAGTCGACTTCGGAGCACGGCTCCAGGTCATATTATAAAATTGTCAGGGTATTACATAGTTTAGAAAATACATTAACCTGGAAGTTAAAACCTAAAAACCTTGAACAGTTCGTCAATTGAATTTTTAAAATCTTAGAGTTGGATGGCTTTGTGAACTTGCACCCCATTAGACATTAGCACACACGCCGCCTAATTAAGATATCTTCTAATCCATTTAGAGAGTATGTTTACTGGATTGGCTAATTAGCGGTCAAAGAGGCGGTATATATGCAGAGGCGGTCAGTAATAAGGAAGCTAAAGCTGTTGAGATTTGCAAACACAAAGAGCACATAAACAAAGAGGCTGTAATGAAATCTAAAGGCATTCTTAGATGATGTGAAAAAAGTGTATAAACTGTAAACAATTTTTTGTGAAGTTCTTAGGCCCGTGAAGCTTTTGTGTTTATTCAGCCTTTGCAATACTTTATAGTTTGTTTTGAAGTATAAATATACGGCAGTGTTAGATGATCGTTGATTCCCGTCGATGTTCCTAATAAAGAAGAGAACTATTGGAATTGTGAAGCAGTTTATCCCTTGCTAACTTAGTAATCATTGTGAATTATCTAAATAACGGCAAAGTTTACTCTCGTGTAAAACTTGTTTATTCAAAACCGTTCAACACCGCCGTTTGTTTGGATGACTTGTCGCACGAATACTCGGCAAAGTTTAATCTCGTGTAACACTTGTAAAATCCGTGAAGTTAAACACTTGTTTATTCAAAAACCGTTAAAAAAAGCTTCTAAATAAACTTTTCAATAGACTTGACGCGCTAATACTCGGCAAAGTTTACTCTCGTGTAACACTTGTTTATTCAAAACCGTTCAACACCGCCATTTGTTTGGATGACTGGTCGCACTTGTAAAATCCGTGAAGTTTATTGTGAACAATAATTATTATTAACAGCGATGGGAAACCTGTGTTGTGACTGCGGACTGAACAATAATTATTATTAACAGCGATGGGAAGCCTGTGGTGTGACTGCGGACCGCGGTGGCAGTGTTTCTAATACTTAGTTGGAGTGGACGGGTATTCTATACTTTAGCCTTAAGTTTACTTTCTTCACTATTTTGTAAAAGTCATTGCATAAAGTTTTCAAGTAAATTCGGACCATGCAGTTATCGAAATATCGTGAGCCGTAAAATAAACAAAACGGCTGCCCGCTTTAAAGCTTGACTCACTCGCTGTGCGCAAAGCATAACACTAAATAAACTTTTGCTTCAGTGTAGTTTCACGTTTACGGCAGACCTTGTCTTGTTACTAGTATTAAAAGGTTTTGGCAGAAATCATTGTAGATGTTTGCGTATTAAAATCTCAATTCTTCTTGTAGTCTGAATTTCCACGTGCATGCAATCAGTCAGGCGTGAACGGGTCAGTCTGATTCTTTTACAGAACATCAACAGAGTTTTGAAGGAACGTTTGTCATATTTGAAAGACGTGCAAAAACTTCTATACTCTTACCAGAAAACTTCTACTGGGAAAGTGCAATTCCTTTTGAATTAAAAGAGCTTTAATGCATCGGATCCGATCAGTCAGTTCGCGATGCCTCCCCAGCCGGAATTAGATTTTAGAGGCGTCAGAGAACAACGATAGCTGAATGTGTTTCTCGTCTTTCCGCTCCAGCAGCAAGAATATTGACGCGAGAAGAGACGATCTGTGGTTAAGTTTAGAATTTGATCAGTCACCACGCTTTGATGAGCAACACTTATGAATTTCTTCAGCGTATAACCGAGATAAATCACTACTCACCTTTTGCACTGTTCAAACCACGAGGCGAACCGTATATCGTAATGCATCATGGACATGCTGAGTTAATTTATGCGCAAAGGTACAAACCCACGTTTTTCGTGTTTGGTTTGCGCCTATGGACCACAGGTAGCCCGCGTTAAGATTAGTATGCGTTCTCGCTCTCGCTCGAACGCAATAACTACATACGTAAAGTAGACTTCCCATGAAGGGATAACAAAGCAAGCAATATTATTAAACTAGAGTAACTATCAGTTAGGAAGTGCGTTCGTTCGAAAAGAATCATATTTTGAAGTAATATATATTTCATTCAGCTTTTAGAAAATGTATTTGTTTGGTGAAACCAAGGACAGTACCGAAAAATATACCTCTTGTTATTTACTGTTTGACATCATACCCTTTTGTCTGATTGCGTCTAGAGGAAATGGACTAGTGAACACAAATGAATAATGAATATATTTATTCTCATTGTTTACAATTATCGTATGAATATCAATTCAACTGGTTACCCTTGTGCTAGACTTATCTGCTATATGTACACATGCAATTCTTACTTGGAAGATTTGCCTCTGGCTCCCTGGGTATAAAACTATATAGTAACGTAACTAATATATTTTAACTGTTTTTAACGGTAACGGTATAAGATTTGATGTGTAATGTATACTAACATGCATTAATGTGTAGCAATGTTTTCATTTAAATGGTCTACTACGGGCATATAGCATCATAACCATGTTTAAGTTTACTTTCTTCACTATTTTGTAAAAGTCATTGCATAAAGTTTTCAAGTAAATTCGGACCATGCAGTTATCGAAATATCGTGAGCCGTAAAATAAACAAAACGGCTGCTCGCTTAGTTCCCAGACTCACTCGCTGAGCGCAAAGCATAACACTAAATAAACTTTTGCTTCAGTGTAGTTTCACGTTTACGGCAGACCTTGTCTTGTTACTAGTATTAAAAGGTTTCGGCAGAAATCATTGTAGCTGTTTGCGTATTAAAATCTCAACTCTTCTTGTAGTCTGAATTTCCACGTGCATGCAATCAGTCAGGCGTGAACGGGTCAGTCTGATTTTTTTACGGAACATCAACAGAGTTTTGAAGGAACGTTTGTCATATATTTTGAAAGACGTGCAAAAACTTCTATACTCTAATCGATCATTAATTAATATCGATTGATTGGTACCATCGAGAAAAGAACGACGAAACTGTAAACCTCGTCAGAGGTAAACAACTTTTTGTGGGAAAACTGAACTTCGTTAATGCGCTTCTGGAGGTTTATCCATGTCTGTTTGTGTTGTCGATTAATTCTCGAAATGGAATACATGTTGAACGTTGTTCGCGTAGTTGTTCGTAAAAGAACTAAACGAAAATAGCAGCGGCGCTTCTCTGCGTGCCGCTTTTACACTGGCATTTCAAAAGATATCGTGGTGTGAAAACCAATTAATTTTACCGCAAGAATCACTATTAAATAAGGTTTCTTAGTCAACTTCGGATAGTTCATTATTCGGCTTTTTAGAACGAATAATCACTAATAAGGTTTCTTATTCAACTTCGGATAGTTGATTATACTGCTTTTTAGAACGAAGAATCACTAATATGGTTTCTTAGTCAACTTCGGATAGTTGATTATT
This sequence comes from Actinernus sp. WN-2022, assembly GCA_030867875.1. Taxonomy (NCBI): domain Eukaryota; kingdom Metazoa; phylum Cnidaria; class Anthozoa; order Actiniaria; family Actinernidae; genus Actinernus; species Actinernus sp. WN-2022. The sequence continues at coordinate 29,479,908 of JAOWCC010001501.1, forward strand.
CGGCTTTTTAGAACGAAGAATCACTAATAAGGTTTTATAGTCAACTTCGGATAGTTGATTATTCGGCTTTTTAGAACGAAGAATCACTAATATGGTTTCTTAGTCAACTTCGGATATAGTTGATTATTCGGCTTTTTAGAACGAAGAATCACTAATAAGGTTTCTTATTCAACTTCGGATAGTTGATTATACGGCTTTTTAGAACGAAGAATCACTAATAATTTTGTAATATGGTTTCTTAGTCAACTTCGGATAGTTGATTTTTCGGCTTTTTAGAACGAAGAATCAATAATATGGTTTCTTAGTCGACTTCGGAGCACGGCTCCAGGTCATATTATAAAATTGTCAGGGTATTACATAGTTTAGAAAATACATTAACCTGGAAGTTAAAACCTAAAAACCTTGAACAGTTCGTCAATTGAATTTTTAAAATCTTAGAGTTGGATGGCTTTGTGAACTTGCACCCCATTAGACATTAGCACACACGCCGCTTAATTAAGATATCTTCTAATCCATTTAGAGAGTATGTTTACTGGATTGGCTAATTAGCGGTCAAAGAGGCGGTATATATGCAGAGGCGGTCAGTAATAAGGAAGCTAACGCTGTTGAGATTTGCAAACACAAAGAGCACATAAACAAAGAGGCTGTAATGAAATCTAAAGGCATTCTTAGATGATGTGAAAAAAGTGTATAAACTGTAAACAATTTTTTGTGAAGTTCTTAGGCCCGTGAAGCTTTTGTGTTTATTCAGCCTTTGCAATACTTTATAGTTTGTTTTGAAGTATAAATATACGGCAGTGTTAGATGATCGTTGATTCCCGTCGATGTTCCTAATAAAGAAGAGAACTATTGGAATTGTGAAGCAGTTTATCCCTTGCTAACTTAGTAATCATTGTGAATTATCTAAATAACGGCAAAGTTTACTCTCGTGTAACACTTGTTTATTCAAAACCGTTCAACACCGCCGTTTGTTTGGATGACTTGTCGCACGAATACTCGGCAAAGTTTAATCTCGTGTAACACTTGTAAAATCCGTGAAGTTAAACACTTGTTTATTCAAAAACCGTTAAAAAAAGCTTCTAAATAAACTTTTCAATAGACTTGACGCGCTAATACTCGGCAAAGTTTACTCTCGTGTAACACTTGTTTATTCAAAACCGTTCAACACCGCCGTTTGTTTGGATGACTGGTCGCACTTGTAAAATCCGTGAAGTTTATTGTGAACAATAATTATTATTAACAGCGATGGGAAACCTGTGTTGTGACTGCGGACTGAACAATAATTATTATTAACAGCGATGGGAAGCCTGTGGTGTGACTGCGGACCGCGGTGGCAGTGTTTCTAATACTTAGTTGGAGTGGACGGGTATTCTATACTTTAGCCTTAAGTTTACTTTCTTCACTATTTTGTAAAAGTCATTGCATAAAGTTTTCAAGTAAATTCGGACCATGCAGTTATCGAAATATCGTGAGCCGTAAAATAAACAAAACGGCTGCTCGCTTAGTTCCCAGACTCACTCGCTGAGCGCAAAGCATAACACTAAATAAACTTTTGCTTCAGTGTAGTTTCACGTTTACGGCAGACCTTGTCTTGTTACTAGTATTAAAAGGTTTCGGCAGAAATCATTGTAGCTGTTTGCGTATTAAAATCTCAACTCTTCTTGTACCTAGTCTGAATTTCCACGTGCATGCAATCAGACACTAATCAGACACTAATCCAAAAGAATTTTGGAAACTAGTACACCTTATTAAAACGCATAAGTCCGCAGGTGTTTCTAACGACGTATCCCCGGCAGAATGGTATAGCTATTTCAAAGATTTGAACAAAGTCAGTTTTATAACGGAGGGTTGCAGTGATGAAGCGGCAAATTGTGAAAGATTTTCAAATTTGGGCTGCTAGCAATAGTGAGATCCTTGACGAGCCTATTTCTATTGAAGAAGTTTGTAATTTATCCAAAAGGCTTAAAAGTAAAAAGGCGAGTGCGAGTGACTCAGTGAATAACGAAATTATCAAAGTATCTATGGATATTTTAGCACCTTATTTTGTCAAACTTTTTAATGTGGTTTTGTCTCGTGGTGTTTTTCCGCGCATTTGGTCGGAAGTAGGTTAGATTGTGGTAATTACAGGGGCATTTGCATTAGCAGTTGTCTTGGGAAATTTTTTACGTTAATTTTAAATGCTCGCTTAAATGTCTTTTTAAGTGAAAACAAAATCTTGAAAAAGTGCCAAATAGGTTTTAGGCAAGGTTTCAGAACATCTGATCATGTACTGGTTTTGAAAACGATGATAGACTTATATAAGGCTAATCATAAACCATTATTTGCTTGTTTCATTGACTTTAGGAAGGCATACGACAGTGTTTGGAGAGAGGGGTTGTTTTTCAAACTAATTCAGTACGGATGTAGTAGAAAGTTTATACACATTCTTCTTAGTATGTATTCTTCTGTAAAATTGGCGGTGAAGTTGAATCAAGGAGTCACTCCTTTTTTTCAGTCAGATATTGGGGTGAAACAGGGGTGTAATCTTAGCTCTACGTTGTTTAATATTTTTATGAATGACATTCCTGATTTGTTTAGTGCAACATGCGATCCAGTGGTGTTAGGTGATTCGAAGTTGAATTGCTTACTTTATGCTGACGACTTAGTACTTTTATCTGAATCCGAATCTGGGTTGCAATATTGTCTTCGTAGACTTGATTCTTATACTCGTAGGTGGAAGTTACGAGTTAATTTGAAAAAATCTAACATTTTAGTTTTTGGAACACAGGCCCAGAGACGTTTGTTTGCGACATCTAAATGGTATTTTGGCAATGATCAGTTAGTTTGTGTAGATGAGTACTATACTTATCTAGGGATAACGTTTCATTTAGCCGGTAGTTTTAAACTTGCCCAAAAGGCTTTGTATAATAAAGCTCTACGGGCTTACCACAGTCTGTTTAAAAGCTTCTCTAATGTTGAGAATGTTCCGGTTAAAGTACTGTTGAAGCTCTTCTCCTCGGTTGTAGCTCTGGTGTTGTTGTATGGCTGTGAAATTTGGGGAGTGTATATGTTGGGGAAAATATCTAGTTTTGATCTTTTTAAACATAAACTTTTTAATGTTGTTAATGATTTAGAGAGGCTTCATTTGAAATTTTGCAAGCGTGTTTTAGGTGTTCATTCTAAAGCTACTAATTTAGCAGTCAGTATGCGGAGTTAGGCAGAGTACCTATGATTGTACATATTTCCGTATTAGTGGTGAAGTATTGGTTACGCACGAAGGACCCTTTTTATAGTGATACCCTCGTAGGGAAAGCCGCATACCAGTGTATATAATCAAATTTTCAGGGTGTAATGTTCACAAATTATATCCAAAAGTTATGTGGTTTGAATCTCTTCAGGATCTTTCTGTACCTTCTAAGCAAATTGGAACTTTGGCCAAATACTTAAAATCGAAATTGTATGATTATTATGATTACGTTTGGAAAGGTCAAGTTCAACAGGGTGGTTTACCACATTGTAGCGGCGGGAAAGTACGCACATTTAAACAAGTTAAGTTTAATTTAGGTTTTGAAAAGTATCTCTCTCATATTTCAAACATTAAATATCGTCAGGCGGTGACTAAGCTAAGGATTTCTGCGCACAAATTGCCTGTTGAGTCTGGCCGATATAAAAAAAATCCACATGACGAACGTGTTTGTACAATGTGCGATTTGGGTGAAGTAGGAGACGAATTTCACTATTTAATGACTTGTAATAACAGGAATTTTATAACTCTTAGGGAAGATTTCATTAATAACCTGTTGGATGTAAACAGTTCATTTCGATATTTTAGTAAGCGGGCTTTGTTTTTATATACAATGTCAATGAAGGACGATTCGATTATGAAGTTTTCAACCAAATATTGCTATGATATCATTGCCTTGTTCAATGCTTGTAATACTTCTTAGTTTTGTATTTAGGTGTTTATAATGCAGTTGTACTGTTATTACCGTAATTCCAATGTACCGTTGTTGGTATAAGGATTAAAGTTATTATTATTTTAGTCTGCGAGCGCTGCTGACGCAATCTGAGCACGTCATTTCGAACAACGGCAGCGCGCGCTCAAAGTTTTTTTTTCATTTTTTCCATTTTCTTCTCTTTTCTTATCTTTTGAACCTTTTGCGCTGATTTTCTTTTATTATACCAGTTTTTTTTGTTTTTTTATTTTGTGTTCTTTATATAATTTATCGTTATTGTCGGGTCGTTGCTTCAGTTCTGTGCCTATTTGCATACACTTTTAAATATTCAAGGATACGATGCAATACCTGTGCTTACACTAAACCTACGACATTTATTTGAGGACCTAAAGGCTCTCTTAAAAGGCACTGATCGTTTTGATTGTACTTCCAGTAATGTTATTTATTGTATCACCTGCACACTTTGTAACAAACACTACATCGGAGAAGATTAGGAGATCGATTCCGCGAACACTTGCTAGATGTTATAACTAACAGCAAGGATCTCGCCAAACCTGTAGCTCGTCACTATAACCTTCCTGGTCATTGCATTAATCACATCACTGTATGCCGCATTTCTTTGCATCTCAAGGTACTACCGACACTCGTAAACGCAAAGAACAGAACTTTATTTTCAAATTAGGAACTTTGGCACCTCACTGTATTAATGACGCTTTTCGTTCATTTAATTTCAGAATTCACGTATTCACTCACACTTAGATCATTATGTTTCCTTACTTTAATCATCGACACTTCCTGTTACAACTATTAGCATTTCTATTGTTGGCGCAATTTTCTTTGATCCCAATTGATCCGAGCACATGTTTCCTCAGCGGTAATCATGCATTGGCGCAATTTCCTTTGATCCCAATTGATCCGAGCACATGTTTCCTCAGCGGTAATCATGCATTGGTGCAATTTCCTTTGATCCCAATTGATCCGAGTACATGTTTTCTCAGCGGTAATCATGTACTCAACGCTATATAAACCGTTTCTCCACCCACAATTCCCTCTTTTGCTCTGACGAAGGGCAAGCGCTCGAAACGTCAGCTTCTACTCGCTTTACACTGCGGTTAGCATACCTCAATCGACTTTAGTTGATTATATACCAGTGTTTATCTTCCCCGCCAACGCAAACCAACAACAGTTTTTACAGGAACTAGTTACCTATCCTATTTGCATACAACCGATATAAATTAATAAATACATAAATAAATAAATCGATTAACAACTAAATATAAGCTTATTGCAGCTAATGGAAACAATATAGAAAATACGGTAAGTAGTATTAGGCCAGAAAAGACAGGACTTGCTTGCTAAAGCTTTCGGGGCTTTTTGTATTCACTACATGCTCTGGGAGTTCAAGTTCAAGTTTCAAGTTCGTTTTATTTTGCACTATTTCTTTTAAAGATAATTACACAAGAAAATAATTGTAGAAAGAAAAAGAGAGGTACGGTAATAATAAAATAGTTTTGAATTTCAAGAATGTGCATAGAGGTCAAATGAGCCATAGGCTTTCTCGTTGACCTCTATCACAAGAAAAATAAATGAGGATATTTGGAGCACAGAAAATACATAAATATCTATTGTACACATTTTCTTGAGTGGTAAGCGGCTAGAATTAATACTAATAGGAAGAAGAATTTATTTACAATATTGATACATAATTATATGGAGACGTTGACAATAAAGTTATATATATGCAAAGAATAAAGATGGTATGAATATATTAATTCGATCTTAGTTATTGTTCTATATTTACAATTTTACACAATAACTTAGGCCTGGTTTTCAAGTAAAAATAATTTGTATTGTTTTTTAAAACTATTGTGTGGGAGGGATTTTATTTCTAACGGTATTTTTTCCCATAATCGTGATGCAAGAGATTTAAATCTCGATAGACCATAATTAGTTCTGGAAGCTGGTCTGTATAAGTTTTGGTTGGTAGCATATCTAGTATTATAATTATGAATATCAGTTGCAGAGGGGACCAAGTCGAAAAAAGCAGGTGGTACACCTATTTTAACATATTTAATTTTGTGAACAAGAGTGGAGATTTTCAGATTAAAAGCATTGTCAAGTTTTAGAATTTGCAAAATTATATAATATGGGGTGGCATTTTCAAATTTGCTAGCAAAGAAAATGCAGCGAACACATTTATTTTGCTTTGTTTTAATTTTACTTAGTCTAGTCTTAACAGCAGTACCCCAGGTCATTAGGCCATAACTCAAATACGAATAGATAAGAGTATAATAAAGTTGATTTAGAATAGTAATAGAAAAATGGTATCTTAGCTTACAAATAATTACAATATTTTTGGCAATTTTATTATTAACATGTGTAATTTGAGTGTCCCATCGTAAGTGTTCGTCAATAAAAACCCCAAGATATTTAATATATGTTTTTTGCATATATATGTAGTCCCCGTAAACGAACCGTGCCGCACGTCTTTGCACCTTTTCTAACTGGTTTATATTACGCTGAGTATAAGGATCCCATGCTGAGCATGCGTACTCCATCATGGGGCGAACAAGAGTGAGGTAAAGCCTAGCCTTAACCTCATGAGTAGAATGATAGAAGTTCCTTGAGATAAAATTCAGCGTCCTGCTTGCCTTACTTGACACATGGTCACAGTGCTTATTGGAACGAAGATCCGAGGACAGGATGACTCCAAGATAAGGGTGAGAGTCAGTTTTCTTAAGAGCCTTGCCATCCAGGAAATAGGTGGTAATAATTGGAGACTGGCTGCGCGAGATATGCATTGTGAAGCATTTCTCACAATTGAATCGCATTTGCCATTTCTTGGCCCATAATGATAGTGTATCAAGGTCAGTTTGAAGCACTTCAGAAGAGAGTGCAGAAGACAGCTGGAGATATATAATGCAGTCATCAGCAAAAAGACGGATCTGAGAGGACATACCTTGAGGGAGGTCATCAATGAACAAAAGAAAGAGTAGGGATCCAAGTACGGACCCTGTGGTACACCGGACGTTACTGTACACATGTCGGAGTGGTCGCCATCGACCACTGTCACTTGAGTGCGGTTTGTTAGAAAGCCCTTTATCCAGGATAAAGTGCTGCCCTTTATGCCATAGGCAGAGAGTTTGGCAAATAACCTCTGGTGCGGGACAGAGTCAAATGCCTTAGAAAAGTCAAGCAGCATGAGATCAGTTTGAAGATTAAGATCAAAGTTTTTAGCTAGGTCATGTGAAGTTAGAATCAGCTGTGACTCACACGAGAAGCCTTTCCTGAATCCATGCTGTAAATAGGATAATAATGAGTGCTTATCTAAGTGGCCCATAATATTTGAGAAAATTATATGCTCTAATGTTTTGCAGAGAACACAAGTTAGAGATATAGGCCTGTAGTTTCTGGGGTCTGAACGAGAACCCTTCTTAAAAACTGGGGAGACAAATGCATGTTTCCATTCAAATGGCAAATCGCCCCCATCCAGGGACTGCTGATAAACAACCCTGAGTACAGGAGCAATAACTCCGCTGGAAATTGGAAGGGGAATCTGGTCCGGACCAGATGCCTTTGATGGGTTGAGATTTGCCAAGAGACTAGCAATGCCCTCTGTAGTAACTGTGATGTTACCCAAAGTGGGAACACTACTTGACCCCATAGTGGGAAAAGTACTGAAATCTTCATTTGTAAAGACTGATTTAAAGTAATTATTCAAGATATTTGCCTTATCCTTACTAGTGTTATAAAATGTGTTATTTACTTTGATAGGTGGAACCCCAATTCTGTCTTGTCGCTGGGACGTTACGTATTTCCAGAATTTCTTGGGGTTTTCTCTAAGATTGTCAGATAGTATAGAGGACATATGATTATTTCTAGCTTGGTTGATAGCTGCTTTTGTTTTACATCTAAATTCCCTGAAATTTTTCCATGTCTCAAGAGTATTCTTACTTTTAGCTAGATTGTACAGACGCTGATTTTTCCTGACCATATGCCGCCTAAGTTTTCTATTGAACCATGGATGAGAATTAGAGTCTGACTCGACTAGCTCTTTAGCTATTCCAGACAGCTAGTGTCAACCCTGTTATTCTCTTTCTCCATTAAGTATCACTTTGTAATTCATTGACACAAATAAATTATGTTGGGGGACCGGTAAAAAGACCCAATGAAGGCTGACTGTGTTCCCTGAAGGCCATGCAGTTCCGACCAGGCAATTTCACAGTCAGAATCCATGCTAATGAGTAACTGAGATGCTGGATTTAGTAGCAATAAGTACACCCCCGTAGCAATAAGTAAATAGTAATAAGTTCTGCTGATAATAATATATTATAAGGTACGCGAACGACTGCTAATTGGTTGAAGGTGAATTCCTAACCTGGCGTGATGAAAGGTACTGGGTGTTTCGTCATAATAACTACAATAACAACAGTCTCGGGTTCGGATTTTCAAATCGCAAGTCTCGGGCTCGGATTTTGAAAACGGAAGTCTCGGCGTCTCGCAAAGTCTCGGATTTACCATTCGCCACCCCTAAGTTCTATATGCGTAAAATATTGCAAAATATGTGTTTACCCTACCCCCGTCAAATCAGAAGTTGCGACTATAATGACTAGCATAAGGCAAACTAGGGTTTTACCCTCGGAGAGGTTTTACCCTTCTCCCCTCAAATAAGAAGAAGCGACAGGAGCGAGTCTCATTTACTCTGGTCTGGTGTCTATGGCCGATTAGGTCTTCCAACCTGCAAAACATCTTGACCAGGGTGTTTGTTTAGAAAGAGTTATTCAAGTTTGAAAACGTAAATATGACCAGGATAACGCAAATTAGTTTTTTTACCCTACCCCCCTCAAATAAGAAGAGGCGACAGGAGTGACTCTAATTTACTCTGGTCTGGGAATATACTGTATTTTGCAAAATGTCTATGCCGGCCAGGCGCTCGAGCTCTGAACGAAGGGTTCATCTGCCACTAAACGCCATTAGAGCAGCTGTGGATTCTTTGAGGTTTCGGTTTTGCAGTTGAATATCTCGATCTTGGATAATTACCGGTATAAACCTCCATCTTTGTACGCTAAATCCTGTATATTTGGCTGTCTTGAGACCATCATATATCTGGCCACGAGCGTCTAAAACACCACGAAAACATACCTATGGACAACTTGTTCTCTCCTTATGAAACTGCAGTGTATTTGTAACTGGCCAGCAGTTATTCAAATCAATTGTCCCTTTTTAAAAATAGGCCCTAGCCGGACCTATAGAGAAGAGTCTGCGATATCTAATATCTCCCATTCGTGACCGTGATGAGGCTTGATGAGACAGTAAACAACAATGTTTTAATATGGAAGGCGGCTCTTGGTAGCTTAAAAACAGAGGAAAAGTTTAAATAAAACTAAGAAAGGAGTAAAAGAAGTAAAAATAATGGCGTCTGCCGTAGGAGTCGAACTCCGGTCGCTGGATTTTATGGTCCACGCTCTACCCACTAGACCGTAGAGCCGACCACACAGCAGTCAAACGTCTGCGCATGCGTCAAAAGTCTTGCAACAACAACATATTCCAAAACAAATTCAAAGCGAGCCGGCGGCCGTCACTGTTCACACACCCGTTTTCAAACCTTGAGAACTTTTTTGGTAAATTACGAAAAAAATTGGTAAACTCACAGTTTGAAGTTTGTTCAATTTCCCGTCGACTGTGAAAATTAAGTATACATAATACAGGCAAGATAAGTTAACACTGCTTCATCACCGTCTTGGGGACCATTTGTGGAAATAACATGTGAATACTCATCAAAAAGTGTCCTCAATAGAGAGTGAAGCGTGTAACAATTGTTCTGTATGCCAATATGCAAATTGCTTGTCGGATTGCATGCTCTTGAGACCAAGCAATTCATCAGACATTGATCAGATAAACTACATCTCCGCGAGTCTTCTTTGTATGCGATGCAGTACATCAAATTTACAGTGTAAATTACGTCTAGCTTGGCCTATAATTGATGGCATTCAAAGAAAAAAAGTCTTCCAGGTAAGCAGAAGTATTCATATTATTCCAGTAGTGAAAAGAGCACGAACGATTACAAAAAATGACACAAGTCCCTTCCCCCCCCCCCCCCTTATGTTTTTTGTTGATCAATCGATAATCACGAAGCTAATCGATAATCTCGACCCATATTTTGGCAACGTCTCGACCCAGGACTCACCCTATATATCCGACAGCAAACACATATATGTGACAGTCAAACCTATATATATGACAGTCGAAGGCTATATCGAGGAAAACTCACCTCGTATATTGGAGCACTTCAACACATACCATTTAAAAGGATTGACTATATATTCGGTGATAGACCCAATATTTCGAACTCGACCTTTTGTCACACTTGGCGCCCCATAATCGTATACACCTCATTTTTGGTATGTAATGTTCTTCTATATTGCTCTTTCCGAATCGGTGGACCGAAAATTCTACATCTAAATTTTGCAAATTTGTGACGTCACACTTCGGTGCTCTATAACTTATGGTTTTGAGAGTCCCACATGGAGGTAGGATGCCTTAGAGACTAACGGTAGCTAAGATCAAGTGTAGTATCTCTGTTCTTATTTTTCCCCTCTTTGTAACTTGTGTTATTCTTAAGGGCCTGTCTCTTTGCTATTCAGGCTCTTCTCAAGGCTAGTGCTGCCTATCTCGCAAAGCACCCATTTGTTTGTATGTTGTATTTTTTTGTTTTTTTTCCCTCTCTCTGTAACTTGTGTATTCTTAAAGGCTGGTTCACACTTGCGACATAAGCATAAGAACATACGTAAGCGCAGATTGTGCTTCATGGTTAGTTAACCCCTTTATACTGGAGTAGAACAAAGCAATCATCCAACCTTAAAGTACAATCTGCGCTTGCGTATGGTCTTATGCTTATGGTTCAACGCATCCTCGCTCTACAATTACCAATAATCAGTAAATGGCAAACGCGCTTGAAATACCGATTATTGGCAATACTACGACAAATCCTAACCCTAACCATCGGACGAGTTCGCGGGTAAACGACGGGTTCTCACTCACTAGAGCTAGGGTTCACAGGTAACAAGAAGAGAAGGTAAACGAGAGAATTTTTTTTTTTGAGCGCTCCTACTCGGGCTTGAACTCGTAATCGTTTGCGTGTTGTGCTTGGCAGTGCAGGCGTCACGATCACTACACTAAGCGCGTCTACCGCCGTTCGGATTTGGACAATTGTTTATCTTTATCCTTGACTGGTTTTAAGAATGTCATTGTTTAATTTGTGTTCCAGAATTAGCGATTATTGATAATTGAAGAGCAAAAGCCAATTACTGATTATTGGTAATTCTAGAACGAGGATATGTTGTATGGTTATGTCGCAAGTGTGAACCAGCCTTAAAGTGCCTATCACCTTTTGCAATTCCGAAATGTTTTCAGTACTTCTGTGAAGAATATTTTGGTTTACAGTGAATACTTTATGTTCTACGCTTGTTTGGAATCGTGTAAATGTGACCTTTCCTGACCCATGACCGCGTAAGTAAAAGCCTGGGTCGAAACCTGGGTAGACGTCATCTTGACGTCATATAATTAATTCGGCTTTGCAATCATTTGTAGAAATACTTAAAGTGCCCCTCAACCCTTTTGCAATTTTTATATATATGAAACTTTGAAAGGTTTTGAGTACTTCTGCGAAGAAATATTTGGCTTACAGAGGATACTCTATGTTCTAGGCTTGTTTGAAATGGTGAAAATTTGACCTTTCCTGACCCATTACCGTGTAAGAAAAAGCCTGGGTCGATTCCCTATCTTACGTCACCTCATTAATGCATTATTGTCCATGACGCCTTTCTATCACAACAACATCGATATATAGAGAATATACACAGTCTGTCAGATTTTAGTAAAGAAAACAGCTATTTTAGACAAAATGCTAAATATGTATTCAAGTTATTGCAAAGTCGAATGAATTGGATGACGTAAGATAGGGAATCGACCCAGGCTTTTTCTTACACGGTAATGGGTCAGGAGAGGTCACATTTTCACCATTTCAAACAAGCCTAGAACATGGAGTATCCTCTGTAAGCCAAAAATTTCTTCGCAGAAGTACTCAAAACCTTTCAAAGTTTCATATATATAAAAATTGCAAAAGGGTTGAGGGGCACTTTAACATCTTGACTGAAATGACTTTTTTCTTTACTAACAACTAAAAAACTCTGTATATTTTCCATGCATCGATGTTGTTGTGATAAAAAGGCGCCATGGAGAATAATGCATTAGGCTTTTACTTACGCGGTCATGGGTCAGGAAAGGTCACATTTACACGATTTTAAACAAGCGTAGAACAAAGTATTCATTTTAAACCAAAACTTTCTTCACAGAAGTACTCAAAAGTTTTCGGAGGTTCATAAGCTATCATAATTGCAAAAGGGTGATATGCACTTTAAGGGATCTGTCTCTTTGCTAGTCAGACCCTTCTCAAGGCTAGTGCTGCTTATCTCGCAACTGAGTACCCGTTTGTTTATATGTTTTGATCTCTGGCTTAGAAAACCAAGCTGGTTTTCCAATAGTGTTCGTGTTTGGAATATCTCTTTGGAGAACCCCCATATTCTCTTGGAGGTATTCTAAAGTTAACTTGCGGAGATATGGGTTCCCACTTGGTTACTGGATCTCGATCCAGGGCCAGAAAAGTCCGAGAATCGATCACGGCAAGAATCCTGCCACTCTGTCCTCCCAGTGTGAGAGCAGATTTATTTCTCGTTCTTATTTCGGCCGTCATCAGCTCTAAAATGTTATTCTAGTTTCGGTCAGGCGTCGGGTCCTGTCTGTGACTCTTTATTTAGCAGCTCTACACGGGTTAAATCGGGGGCTCTTCCTCTTCCCTCCACAGATTCCAAGCTTCACCGACAAGTAAGGTTTCACCGGCTTCAACGCTAACCACGGCTTCACGCTAACCACGGCTTCGTGCCTCAAACCGGGGCTCACAGCCGTAAATGAAAGACCACGTCTTTATAAACCGGATTTGTCCAAAACCAAATCAACATGGCTTCTAGCCTTAACACAGACCAAGTCTCAAATGCCAATACGGCTTCATAACAATACACAGACTTCGTCTCAAAAATTATAACCGGATTAAATTCGAGAAATCATCAAAAACCTGAGCTTCACGCTTCTAAACTTACTCCCCCATGACGTCACATCCATTGGAAGTTACACTTTTCACAAAGTATTTTAAAATCAAAGTTTTGGCCGAGATTCTGTTGTAAAATAATGTACCCTAACATTCAACCCCTTATGTTTGTACTGCATGTTTGATAATAAAAACCTGAGAAAAAGAGAGAAAACTGCAGAAAAATGACTGCGATTTGAGTGAAAGGTTTTCAATTTTAGCTCTCGTGCGCTGCTTACACCATAATACGCGTCATTTTCGAACAAAGTGCGCGCGCCCATTCTAGATTTAACCAATCAGATTGGAGAACTATTCCGTTAGTGGGCTATTGAAGAGAATAGATGATTTCTACGTGTTATTTTGACCGTGTTAGGTTCGTAAGGGATTGCGGTCAAATGTAGAGGCGCCATATTTTTCGGTACGGTGGATAATATCACACTACGCTGAGTAGAATGGTAGAACACCACAATACCGCACAGTGTTACGGTGTTAGAGACTGGTCAGAAATTGGCAGGGGGGAGGGGGAAGTGGATAAAAGGGGAGGGCCAAAATTGAGGGTTATAAAATAAGCAACTGAAAAGAGGGGGTTATAGGGAGAAAGGGAGGGAAGAGACAAAAGGGGGAAGGGTCAAAATATTTCATACTTATTGTCCGTGGAGGGCTATATTTGTTTTTGACTTCTTGATTTCATTCTCCCCTCCCCCTGCTAATTTCTGACCAGACCCTTATTTGTGTTCAGTTCTTCACATGCAGACATACAAACATGTACTGACCTTGATGGAGAGCGCATACAGGTGGTTGAGTGACACGTGATCAGGTTCAGGGAGGAGGGACGGGTCATCATGGTCCACAATATCCTTATTGAGAATGACGTGTAATAAGTGTGGGGGGAGGACTGGGGGGACACTGGCGTGCATACCATCCCGTACAGTAACAGGGGTGATGTGAGATGGAATAATTTGTCCATATGAGCCTGGCGGTGAGCCCGACTGTGACTCTATGAAAAAAAGAAATATTTAATTACATGATATGTATAAACTGGATTACTACAAATTCCTATTTTTTTTGTTAACGCACGCAACAGCAGCTGCACCATGACAAAACGTCACGCGCATGCGCTTTTGATAAGCCGGTTGCCCGCGCGTCTCCCCAGTTTCCCGCACAAACTTAAAAGAAAATTACCGCTGAATGCAATGACTACAGACGCATGTACTCAGGCTTAGCCTCATTCTGAAGTTAAACATTCATAAATACCAACGAGAAGGTAGGCTATTCACAACTCTGCGTATTGTTGTAGTTTCGCATTTTGCACCTTCTCGCTGGTATTTAAGAATGTTTAATTTCAGAATGAGGCTAACCCTGAGTACATGCGTCTGTAGTCATAGCATTCAGCGGTAATTTTCGAATACGAAACTGGTCTATTGCCCATGTTTCTAAATTTAAGCACGTACGCGTATTTACGCGAGTTTCGCCAAAAAAAAAACACAAGAAACTGAACTACTAAAAAGCTAAGCCTAAGACTTTAACAGGTTAAAGTTTTCTTAATTTGTAATTCACTGTGAGTTTACTAAGTTATAAAATTATTTACTAAAAAAGTTTAACCCCTCAGTAACTTGTATTTGAAACCAGAGCCTTCGTTCTTTCGGCCAGCGGAGCATAGCGCGGTGCACACAGCGGTCAAACGTCTGCGCATGCGTCAAAAGTCTTGCAACAACATATTCCAAAACAAATTCAAAGCGAGCCGGCGGCGTCACTGTTCACACACCCGTTTTCAAACCTTGAGAACTTTTTTGGTAAATTACGAAAAAAATGGCAAACTCACAGTTTGAAGTTTGTTCAATTTCCCGTCGACTGTGAAAATAAAAAGCTTAACTTAACTTTTTGGGGTAGAAGTTCACTGTAATATGTTTTAAGGTAAATTTTGCGCTGGAAATTCGCGCGGCCGCCCTCCAGACTGACCGTAATACGCACGCGCAGACGTGCGGTGTGTCTTCAACGGTGGTCAGCAGACAGGTCTGCAAGATGTGCAAATGTCCAGTCAGCGGTAGAAATCGCGGGAGCAGTCAGGACTAAATGGTTTCTGTTCAGAAAATCTTCAGAAACTCGACACATCGCAATAATGGGGACTGGTACTTTTCTATAACAATGCTTTGAGTGATTTTCCGGGTGACATTCACGCATGCGCAAGGTTTTACAGACCTGTCGGGTTAGTACAGACCACATGCACGCGTGGTCCTGGGGTCGAATCATGAAAGAGAGGTCGGTCGGTACAGGGGCCAACACAATCAAACTTTTACACGTGTATTTGTTAAGACTGGCTATTGTTTTCCGGCATTTAAACAATGGCCAAATTTGGTATTATGGAGGTACTAACAAAGAGCACGGCTACAATTTGCGCCACAATAGCAGTCCGTATCTCTACAGACAGCCCAAGCTATGTATTTGCACTGTGTGACCACTTTTGTTTACACTTAATCCTCAGATAAAGAAAATAAACTTACCTTGTCGTTGTCCTGTTGTTTCTCTAACGTCTAGAAATGGCGGTTATGGGACATTTCTCTCTCTTGGGTTTGTCTCTTTTCTCTCTGTCTAAAGAAGAGAGAAAAACCCAAAGTGAGAGAAATGCCCCATAACCGCCATTTCTAGACCCCAGAGAAACAACAGGACAACGACAAACTCTTCAGTTAAGGTAAGTTTATTTTCTTTATCTGAGAATTAAGTGTAAACAAAAGTGGTCAAACAGTGCAAATACAGAGCTTGGGCTGTCTGTGGCATCTCGAGTCCAGCTTAGCTTCTGAAGCGCATTTGAATATATTTTTATAGAATGTGCACTATATAAATGAGTACCCTTTTTAAAATACATGTGTAAAAGATTTCTTGAATTGCCCCCATGATGGTAACTTTACCTGTTTTCGTGCTATTAATTCCCGACATTTTATAGAGTTTAGAAACATTTCTTAAAACAAATTTTAAGGGGGAGCTTAAAGTGCCTATGAAGCTTATTTTTTTATTTTAGATATCAATTCTACATCAAGTGAATAGTAGAATGGTACAATATATCTTGCTTTGAATGCTGTGCCGCTGAGTTAAGGAGGTTTTAATATCCAAAATGCTAATTACATGACGTCAGGGGAGGCATCTGCAATCACTTCTTAGTGGTTGTGAATGGGCGTTTCTACTGATATAAAAAAACAAATTTCTAATATTACTTTATTTCAATCTTGAGTATAACAGTGACAATTTTTAAAATTTGTTTAATTGTAACAAAAAAATTGTATAATAATTGATGCCTCCCCTGACGTCACGTAATTAGCATTTTGGATATTAAAACCTCCTTAACTCAGCGACACAGCATTCAAAGCAAGATATATTATACCATTCTACTATTCACTTGATGTAGAATTGATATCTAAAATAAAAAAATAAGCTTCATAGGCACTTTAAAGTGACAATGAAATGAAAAATTGGATCCCGTTTTTATTTTATTTTATTAAATTCTAGGTTTCTCTTAGTCATTTTGTGCAAATAAAAATCAATATGGAGAGCGCGAACATATTTTTTTTCGTATCGAACTCAGGCGGAATTGCCAAAATCTGGCGACAATTTTTATGCCATTAAATATATGGTAATCACATCCGTGACGTCACAAGGTGTACTCATTTATATTCGTCGCCATAAATACTACAAAATAAGTGCATTTTTGGCCAGTTTTCAATTTAAATTTATATAATACTTTTGAGAAACCTTGAAGATGGCCATATTTTTATATAGAAACCTTCCACTTAAGGTGTTCAATTTGAAACATCCACAGCTGTGATTATCGTGCTACCTTCTACGGTATTCAAAGTAAGTTGAATGAGCCAGCATTCAATTTGGCTAAAGTTTGACCGCATGGCCTCGCGCCTTGGTATTTTCAAAATCCAGTTGTATTATATTGCCAGGATGTCATTATAAAACATCAGTTATTCTTGTGTTTATGGGATTGGTATGTCTCAGGGGTAAAAATAAATTTGATCCACGCCCACAGAACGAGCTCGTTAGGGGTTCCTTTTACAATTTCCAGCTTTTATATGTCCTCCCCCCCCCCCTTTTTTTACAGGGGCGTGTGAATCAGCATTAAAGTGCGAAATTTTGAAGGTTTAAAATCAAACAGGCTACCAAAAAGTGAACAGAGGGACAATAAGTGTTTATTAGACATTCGGCGGTATTTCATAGTTAGTTATGACTGTTTACGAACTCTGTAATCCTTACTACGAATATCGTTTTTTTGTGTGTTCGATTTGAATTTCGCGCGATAAAGCAATCAGTAGGGAGCACTCAAGCGGGGCATCACAGAGATGTTCACTCCACAAAGGCTGAGTGACAACTGAAGGTGTCAGTGGCCTGGCCATGACCCTTTTATACCAGAACTTCCTGTTTAATATATATATATATATATATATATATATATCATAAGCGGGGCATCACAGAGATGTTCACTCCACAAAGGCTGAGTGACAACTGAAGGTGTCGGTGGTCTGGCCATGACCCTTTTATACCGGTATTAGTAGTAGAACTTTATTAACGTGTCGATGTATTTAGCTTTGACGGCTAATTGGGGACACTACACATACATACATAAAAAGGTGAGTTCTACAATATATATGCTATGATTGTTAATACGATTGTGAAGAAAAGGAATTATCAAAGTCAAGAGCTAACTAAATTAAGAATACCTGCAGTTCGTGTTCATAAAAGACTGAAAAGAATAAGTCTAGACACTTTCTAATTGCTGCAGATGGGGCAGTTATTACAGTTATTCTCAACTAAGTTTAAGATATATTTAACTCTTAGCTAATTCATCTGCGGTTTGTTAAAGTGTTACACGATAAATAGGTCTAGAATTTAAAGTTAACTCTCTGGTGGATTTGGAATTCCAGTCCCGAGGGTTCATTAGTAACGTTACAAGAACATAACAGGTCCTTAAATTAAATATTAATGGAAAAATAAAACCACGGCAAAAGGTTAAAAACATATAACAGAATTAGGAAAGAAAGCATTAAATATTCCCCTAATTGGACAGTTTAAGGAAGCAGAGTCAACGTGGTTGGGTTTGTGTCATGATTGTCGCCGTGCCGACTCTTGAGGTATTCACGCTTTAATAGCATAGTTTTAGGCAAAGTGGACTAATTGAGATATGGATGACAAGGATCATATGACAACTTAGAGTAGATGGATACTCGCCTTATTGTTAACCTAAGGTGTTGTTCCTATCTAGTCATGTTGTACCTTTGGTTTATTAAAATTGGTTACGATTTATAATTATTCTTACCGTTTACAGCTTTTAGGTTTTCTTTATTAAAGTCCGTAGGACTATCCTGAAAGATTTTGTCCTTGTATTCCATGTTTCTTTCTCTTTTAACTCTACTCTCATTAAATATTACCTGGTGGCAGTGAGTTTCTTGCCCAAGGTAATACTAGCTTCGTAATTGTTGGCTGTCAATCAATCTTACATTGATGTAATTTTGCACCTTGTTGTTATTTTCTAGTAGCACGTACACATTTAACAGAGCTTTGCGTGTGCAAGTTGTGGAATTCCACGCAGACAGTGAATAAGCTCCTCCTTGAGCTTATGTCATTTTGTTTGTTTAGTCATTGACTTAGAGAGAACTTTTACCTTCTTGAATTCACTTGTTTCCGATTTTAACCTAGATATTTCTTCTTGGACAGTTATGTCTTCGTTACACTATAAAATGTAACCGTTTAAATATTTTAGGAAAGGACTGGTGATTAGAATAAGGGTTTTTAAATAAACAGCTAAACATGGAAGCATGAAACACAGTGAAAATTATGGTAAGGGAATCCTTGTAGTTAAGTGTACCTTTGTTTGCTCTGACGCGCCCAAATGTCGCGATTAACGAGCCATAAAAGTAGTAATTAGTATTTAGTTAAGGGGTCGATATACATTAGCAGATATAATCTTCGCGGGAAATAAAATGAGTTGTCCCTTCTTTCGAGTATAATTAATCGAACACCCATCAAAGTAGAGTAAACAAAATGTCGTTCAACCTCATTAACTCTACGAAACGCTCGTTCTGTTTGCTCTTCTAAGGAAATAGATTAGTAGTTGGGGGCAATTGAAAAATCAATTATGGGATTAGAAAAGTTATTAGTATATGCATTTGATATAGTCTATCTTTTAGCCGCTATGCATGGGTTCATATATATGTAGCAACAAACACTATTATCAGATTTAATATGACACTATATAATTATGCCTTGATTTTCGTATGCAAAAGCCATTAAGAGTTGTTTAGATTCAATTAACAAAAAGGCTTAGGAGGAAGTCATTAAAATATGTCAGAGATAATAGTGAGTTGACCTATGAAAACATAAGACCTCTTATCTTTGTTGGTTTTTGTGATAAACTAATTGATATCCTATTTACAAGTACTTATGTACAGGCAACTTGCGTGAGCTTTGAGTAACGTGCAATATCAAGTTTAGGTGACCATTTCACATGAACTTAAACTAGGCGGTCCTTGATTTAGCTAAGGCTAAAACCCCGCCTCGTCCCACCAGGTACGGTGCGTACTTAATTGAATTGGACTTTGTTCTAAAGTCACCTTTTCCTAATATTTTCGGTTAAGACGGTAGAATGAGTATCAATGGTTAAGCAAATCCTATGTTAAGTTTCTTTGCAAACTTTGTCTGCTAAATATCTTGTATTCTTGTTTTGTCAATCTTTTCACTGGTTACTCCCACTCACTAGTTGCCTTACATCAGAAAACATTAAGAGAGGATAGCCAATAGGAGCCAAGCTTTAGATTGATAGCTGTCTGTCCATAAGATTGACAAGAGCTAGCCGATAAAAGGCGAAGCCCAAATTGTAAGTCAGGAGTTGGCGCGGAGTTCTCCGCGAGTACGAATAAAGCGAAGTTCAACTCGGACCAAGTCTCGCCTGCTCACTTGAGTACGATCCCGGTCCCAAGGGAAGCCAGAAAGAAGGTTTTGGCCCAGAAACATCTTACTGTCTCAAAACGAACATCGTTAAATTGCGTTAATTGCATAATTCTAAAATACTTAAAATTTATTTTAAGGTTCGTTTGGGCGTACGATTTTACGTTACGTCATGAAGCTGTATATCTGATAGAACAGGTTTACAACTTGTTTTACCAGCATAACTTGCAAGCTTTCACACGCGTGCATGCCTTTGACTACTTTAAGCAGTAGCATTGTAAAATTTACTCAGTTGGTTGGCGCGGAGCCTACCGCGCAGTACAAATAAAGAACGTCCAACTCAAGTCTCGTCTACTCTCAGAGTACGATCCCGGTTCCTGCGGGAGAACGCCAGTCAGAGGAAAACTCTCGCGAAACAAATAAAAAGTGCATATAAGCCCTAGCCAGTTATCTTTGATAGCGATTGTACATGAAGTGGATAGTCCAACGGTAGAATATTTCTTGATTTGGGTGTTGCGTCTACGAGATAAAGGTTTATATTTCCAATATGCTAATGCCCGTGTGATGTCATCACCGACATTTGCCGAATTTCTTTGTGCTTGTGAATTAAGCTATTTTCTAATTTAGAATATTGTTTTTGTAAAATCACTTTGATAAGCTTCAAATATAACTTAGAATTTAAAAATAGGTAATTTGTCTCTACCAGCATGCTTGTGTATAATAAGCTCTTGAGGTTGGTCATTTGTATGCCCTTAGAGAGTGTTCAAGTTATTAAACTTACTGACTGATCCTGAACCAATGCTGGCGTTAGCATCCACGTCCAACGCGTCAAACACATCCATATCAGTTTTACGGACAGAAATAACGTTGTTCCTGCCACCGAAATTATCATTTGTAGTGGGCTGAAAGAAAACGTATTAAATATGAAAACCTCTCCCAGTGCTCTCTAACTTGCTCTTATGGGTGTTGTTTTGCTAATTTGTTTTCAGATTGGACTACCTGTGGCGCGCGGTCAAACCACAGGTAGCCCAATCCGAAAACAAATTAGCAAAAAAACACCCATAAGAGCCGCAAGCAGGCTAGAGCAGGTTTCAATTGACTGTTGTAAAACCAAAACCAAAGCAATTACAACGAACCAATCACGAACTGAAGTGAATACCGATTGGTTTCACTGGCATGAGAAAGCAACCAATCAGGAGGAAAAGTAAACGCAATCGTGGATTGATGGCGTGAAACCAAAACCATAACCACGATTGGTTTTACTCTGGAATTTGATTCGCTGACTGATTACAAAACATTTTCACAGCCAATAGAAAAGCTAAGTAAACGCAAAACCAAAGCAATCACCGAAAACTTTCGACACTCAATTGAAACCTGCTCTAAGTAATGTCTAGTACTGTTCACGCAGTGCAAATTAAATATTCTATTGTCTATACCAGGCATTACTAATTATAAGAAATCACAATAGTAACATAAATTTATGACATCAGTGAATCAGTCATGATGAATAATCAACTGATTAGTCATTGAGTATTACCGTAATTAATTTAATTATCCCCATTCAAACGATTTCAACATCTCTTCTCAACCTCATTAATAATTCATGAGATAGTCATCCAATGGAGGAACTTTATTTGGTCACATGCATGGGTCTTGATACCGGGTGAAACCCTTGTTCGAAGCTTCGTCAGGTGGATGCATCTCGGGAGTGACATCCAATAAAACACTAGTTCCAAACGCACTAGTGTTTGATCGTTTTTCCAACCCTAGTGATTAATATTTTTAAATCATCATATTCATGAACCACTAACTAATTACATACTGATAAACTACAAGTAAGGAGCGAAGAAGTAAATAAATAAAGAAATGACATAGAAAGAAAAAGTCTGCCTCCACCGGAGTTCGAACCACGACCCTTCCGACTGCTTGTACTAGCTCTTGTCCACTACTCTATTAGTACGCTAGTTGAAATCACTACTATCAAAAAAGAATAATAAACCATATATTGAATAATTAGATACAACAGTCAAACGGTAAACAATACTTGCTAATGAAGTTTGAAAAGAAACGTATGTAAATTGTCGGTTTTGCATTCGCATGAGAAGACATGTCAAACACTCATTGTTCGTCTTTCATCAGGGGATTCCAAATATTTCGAAAACAATAAAACCCTCTAGGCTACGCCTCTCAAACTCATAAATAATTAATGAGTCTAACAGCCAATCAGGTCATACCATGTTGGCCTGGTGCATGTACCTTGATACCCAATGACACACCAGAGGAACATCACTTGTGATTTGGAAATGTTATCCACATCACTAGTGATTTTCCTCTGGCTTTATCTTGGGCATCAAGATTCATGCATGTGATAGACCTAATTAAGCTACAAGGTTACATCATCAGTATGACTTTAGACAAAGAGGAACTGAAGGAAAAGATGGAAATAAAAATCGTTGTCAGATGCGTGGCTCGAACCATGGTCGTCATGGTTGCTCCCGACTGCAAGTCCTCTGTCTTGTCTACTACACTATCAGGCCATTTGTGGAAACGACCATGAAATAATAACAATGCAACAACAAAATACCAGGCAAACAATACTTCCTAACAAGAGGTTCCTAATGATTGATGAATACAGGTATTGTTTTCGTGTGAGAAGTAATATCAAAAACTCGAGCTTTGCGCTTCACCAGGGGATGAAGTGGCCTCGTGATGCTTTCATCTGTTCTCGGTGTTTGGATCTCCTGGTGAAGCTATCGTTTATATATTACTTCAACATCAGTACAACATATGTTGAAACCAAGGTTGAAACCATTTGACATGGCCCGAAAACATTTCCGAGAACAAAAACAGTTGTTCTATTTGTAACGTAATTATTGTCAAAATAGTATTATAGCAGAGCACCATACATATAGCATGAGTGGAATTTTGCTACGATGTAGATGTTCTTGCACGCCCGCCGCCCGGGCATGTGAGGTTTTCGAGTCCTGAAACAGCCTGCTCGATTTTGTATCGCTATTTAACGCTGTCCAGTCATTTACATTCAATTCTCCTATATATGGAAATTTATGATTTTCGAAAATATGTCAATGATCAGTCTGAATTTTTGCCAATAACACGTGCTAAAAAATCAAATGTATGCATGCATACAAGCATGCAAGTAATGGCTCTATCAAATCAAATCCCCCCCCCCCCTCTAGCGTGGCAAATGCCCCACCATGGGGTCAGAGCTCTACAATGTCAATACAATGTACAATACAATACTTTATTCACACTTCATGTAAATAGGCTAAATATATAATAGAGGAAATGTCTAGCATCTAAATTAACCATGAGGTTGTCGAGTTAGACACTAGCCAGCCAAAGTTAATGATTATATGCAGACTGTAAACAATGTATACTCTGTAAATGGGCAGGTTTGGAATTGATAGAGACATAAAAGAATATTTTTACTTGCGAATTTGTATTTTGACTTAATTGTCCTTCATGCTAAATCAAAATACTGCATGAATCGTAATATATCTAGCCATACAAGTCATGTACATGTACATTCGTACTACACACTAAACTATCTTTCTAATGAACTAAAGATATAATAATCATAATATTTAACCATCAAATACATGTTAAGGCAGAACTGGAACATACAAAATACTACAGTCATGTATTATTAGTATGCCAGTGTCAGTTTTGTATGGGCTTTACAGTTTACTCATGTGACTTGAATGCAGCATTTGGATTCATGAATCTCACAATTCCTAATAAAATCTATATAATTTTACATAATATACGCTGTAAGAATTCACTTACACAATTGGGATCATGAATCCACCTTCCATCCACACAGAATTTGTACTCATGATCTCCCTCAGGGAGCTCAATGATGGCATTAAATTCATTATTGCTGTATAAAGAGGAAACAAAAAAAACATACATGTAACAGTTAACTTCCTTTGTGTGCATGGGTTTCATATTTACGATTCTGCATTTAACCTTTAATAGGCCCAGTTCAGATGCCACTCTACTGTGCCAAACTAAATACCTTTAAATTCAACTTTGGAGTGACATTGGAGCGACGGCTGAGTCAGACGGCGTACTTAATTTAGTTTGGCACATGAGAAGAAATCCGTATGACTCAGCTGCCGCCGCTCCAACGTCGCATTATGCAACAGCCTCTGGTGAATCTAATTCATCTGCCATACCAAATTAAAACTACCAAACCAAACTGAGTCAGATGCCACTCTTCTGCAGTATTTAATTCATCTATTTAGTTTGGCACATGGGTGGAGCGGCGTCTGGCTCAGGCCTTAGTTTATTTTAATTGTTAATTATCAAAAATATCGATTCTATATCAAGTGAATAGTTGAATGGCAAAGTATTTATCAATTCATAATTGAGTGTTGCATTTATGACTTATTAAGAGGTTTACATTTTCGAATATGCTAATTAATGAGACATCTACCCAGGAATCATTTATAATACAAAAACATCATTGCTAGTAGAGATATTAAAATGACATTTTATAAACATGTATTGTATGGTGTCAAATCCCCGCCAAAAATCGAAGTTGGCATTCAACATCCAATTCAACTTTAGCGATCAACATCGGACTTTGTAATTATCAACTTCGAACTTTGTAACACAACATCGGACTTCAGCGATCAACATCGAACTTTGTAATTATCAACTTCGAACTTTAAAACACAATATCGGACTTCAGCGATCAACGTCGGACTTTGTAATTGATTTTAATACCGCACGAGTCAACATCGGACTTTGTAAATCAACGTTGAACTTCGGTCTTCAGCGATCAACATCGGACTTTGTAATTAATTTTAATACCGCACGAGTCAACATCGGACTTTGTAAATCAACGTCGTAATCTAAATGTCGAATGTTGAGTCCTGCAGGCGTTATAAAACCGCTGTCACAGCGTTTTTTGTTCCCAGCGATTTGTGTTCCTAGGGGAGGGGTGGGGGTACACACATCGCTAGCATTTTCCCCTCCGTTCCAAAATGAAAATGAAACCAGATGATAGTAAATTAACATCATATAATATGTTTTAAAATTCAAACTATAACTTTTCTTCAGAATTTATTTGTGTGAAAGATTTTTTTGGTAACGAGAAACTTTGCCGTGATGAGGTTAATTGACCGACTGATAAACTCATTAGGGTCTGGAACTTCATTTCATGATTATTTAAAGGACTTAATAAAAAAACATATATTTACATCAATAGGTTTGTAACTTGTTTAATGATACATTTAAGTTTGGAATTTGTGATGGGGTACACTCTTCATGATACTGCTTGTGCCATGTAGACATCTTTAATTTCTTCCTGCAATCCCACGACAGTCAGGCGCGGAAGACCTTCATTGGAGATCTCCAAGGACCATCTCCTCGATTTATTGGAACAAGGCCGTTTCAAAGTATCGGAAGTGAGTTGTATTCTTGAAGTGGGACATCCGGTCGAAAGAAGCCGGATATCTGTGTTTGGTCGGACTGTTGCTGGTAATGCAGGAGTCAACTTAAACCCCAAAGCCCCACCCCGGGACTAGGTGGGGATTTGGTAAAACCCCCAGTCAAATGCTGAAAAATGCCCCTACCCCTAGGGACGTTGTCCAACTACAAAAGCTTACAAATAAGCTGTGGCAAAATGTTGTAATGAACCAGGCCTAAAACGTGTAGAGCAACCAATAAACATAAAAAGTACATCCAACCCTGCTAGCAGAGGTTCTTTTTTCTTACCCTCTCTCCACTAACGAGGTAGTGGAGAGAGGGGAAGAGAAAAGAACCTCTGCTAGCAGGGTTAGTACATCCTAGAATGTAGATAAATATTCATTCTGTATAATATATACTCCACTTTTAAAAAGCAGATGGACTAAAATTTAATTTCAAATTCAAAGATTTAAATAACAAACTCACTAGTGATTTCCTGTACGAGTGGCCAGCGATAAATCAGCCTTGACAATTACCGCCGAAGCCAGTGACAGCAGGCACCATACAAATCCCCACCTAACGGCCCATACCAATAATTTCTAATGCCCCACCCCCTCGGGCATAGTTTTGTATCAAATCCCCTAAAATGCCCCTATAATCCCCTGTCTGTCCCGGGGGGGGGGGGGGTTGGGGTTTAAGTTGACTCCTGCATAAGTTAATTTTAAAATTTATGCGATTTCATGGATAAGTGTTGGAATGCTTTAATAAGCTCAAGGCTTAACTTAAGTATTTCGGCACTTTTTTAACCACTGAAATAATCTCTAGATTCCGGAATGTGTAATAAATTAAATAGTACTTCAATCACACTCGCCAAGTCCGCCATCTTGGAAAGTTGTGCTTCCACCCCTCCCTAGAAGAATCGATTTTGTCACGATGACGTTAATTTTGGCGGTTTTATAACGCCTGCAGGACTCGACATTCAACATTTAGATTACAACGTTGATTTACAAAGTCCGATGGTGACTCGTGCGGTATTGAAATTAATTACAAAGTCCGATGTTGATCGCCGAAGACCGATATTGTGCTCCGAAGTTCAATGTTGATTTACAAAGTCCGATGTTGACTCGTGCGGTATTAAAATTAATTACGAAGTCCGATGTTGATCGCTGAAGTCCAATGTTGTGTTCCAAAGTTCGAAGTTGATAATTACAAAGTTCGAAGTTGATCGCTGAAGTCCGATGTTGTGTTTCAAAGTTCGAAGATCGCTGAAGTCCGATGTTGTGTTTCAAAGTTCGAAGTTGATAATTACAAAGTCCGATGTTGATCGCTGAAGTCCGATGTTGATCACTGAAGTTCGATGTTGTATTCCAAAGTTCGAAGTTGATAATTACAAAGTCCGATGTTGATCGCTAAAGTTGGATGTTGAATGCCAACTTCGATTTTTGGCGGGGATTTGACACCATAGTATTGGGGCTGTGGTATAAGTATAGTTTGTATCAGTAATTTGTATGAAATATTTTGACTACCCTGGTGCAAAACCTGGACAGGATCCTGTAGGATCCTGTAGGATCCTACACAGGGACAGGATCCTGAGCAGGATCCTGAACAGGAACAGGATCCTGAATAGGATCCTATGTAGGAATAGGATCCTGAATAGGATTCTACACAGGAACATAATCCTGAATAGGATCCTATGTAGGAACATAATCCTGAATAGGATCCTATGTAGGAATAGGATCGTGAATAGGATTCTACATAGGAACATAATCCTGAATAGGATCCTACAGTATGTAGGAACATAATCCTGAATAGGATCCTATGTAGGAATAGGATCCTGAATAGGATTCTACATAAGGAACATAATCCTGAATAGGATCCTATGTACGAACAGAATCCTGAATAGGATCTTATGTAGGAACAGGATCTTGAATAAATATGATCCTGAAAAGGATCCTATGTAGGATCCTATGTAGGATCCTATACAGGATCCTGAGTAAGATCCTAGATAGGAACCTCATCTTGAATAGGATCCTGAAAAGGATCCAACATAGAATCCTATACAGGATCCTGAATAGGATCCTACATAGGAAAGGTATTTTGAATATGATCCTAAAAAGGATCCTACATAGGATCCTATACAGGATCCTGAGTAGGATCCTACATAGGAACAGCATCTTAAATAGGATCCTATATCAGGATCCTACATATACATGTAGAAAAATGCAGCTCTTAATTGAATAGGATTCTACATAATTTATAAATATGAATAAGAATCCAAGTTGCATCGTATAAGAAATTCTTGAAAAATTATATAATCTTTCTAGGAACAGAATCGTTATAAGAATTAACTGAAAAATGTCATGCTCAATTTTTGATGACCCCACCCCTCCAATAATTTCCCCTCTAGCTTACTATGCCCCCCCTAATTTTATGCATGAAAATTGGGGACCCACCTCCTTTTTCCACCATCCAGCCCCCCTCCCCCTGTAATTAATGACCAGTTCCTGATGTTAATTGTTGTTGAGAGAATAAAAAAACTCTAACATTAACAATCTTCTCCTGGTTGTTTTAGACTAAAGATTATGATATTATATACTCACCAATTTGGCTGGCTTGTCCAAAAAGAAAATTCTCATTGTTTAATTAAGCAAAATATTTTCATCCAGCCCAGGCTTAAAAATGTGCTTTCATTGAGAAATTTGAATATAAACAGGGAAGACACAAAGTTCCATTTTAACCACAGGCAGTCCAAGCTATTGATTTAGGAATGTATGGGATTTTTTTAGAAAAAATCTGAAACTGTAGTAAAACAAGAAATGAAGTCATGAAATATTACCTGTGTGTTAAGAAGTTGTTCCTGTTCATCACTGTTGTGTTTAATTTTGGTTTGAGGCAATTCTATAAACGTTTTGGC
Organism: Actinernus sp. WN-2022; assembly: GCA_030867875.1. NCBI lineage: Eukaryota > Metazoa > Cnidaria > Anthozoa > Actiniaria > Actinernidae > Actinernus > Actinernus sp. WN-2022. The sequence goes on from JAOWCC010001501.1 coordinate 29,508,274, forward strand.
TTGGGCTGCCTGTGCTTCAACCGAGTGGCCTAGAACCAAGTCTATACCCATATTTGGTAACAGTTGCACATTTCAAATAGCAAGAGGCCATTTTGTTGCTGGAGTTTTAAACTCGCTTTAATAGAAGGTCATTTCAACAGCATTTCAATGCCAATATTCACCAGATGAAAGATAATAACTGCTCCAAGTGAGAGGCAGTTTCAGTTCTGGAAAGAGACTAAGTTGAATTCCTGAAGAAATCTGTGCAGTACTAGGTGAGCGGAAATTTATGAGCAACATGAACAAATTAACGAACCGAACACACTGAAAGTTGCTATCTATAGCCTATAATAGTTGGAGCCCTGTAGTTAGTGTACTTGAATATATTCCAAGATATGTTTGAAGAAACTATTTATGAAAGCTTCAAGAGCTCAAGTGTAGTTTATGATTGCAATTGAAATTTCTTCAAGAGTTGAGATGGACTTAGCTTCATTGAGATTCACTGACGTACTAGTATCACTACTAGTAATAATTAATTCAAACATTTTGCCTTTTTGGAACAACAAAACTCACATGATCATGTCCCGGGTCTTGTTAATCCATTTTCGAATTTTATCATTCTAAAATGTTTGATGTTGGAGTGCTTCTCAATATACCCTATTCAACACAATCACCCACAAAACCGAAGTCATTTTGGTAGAAACAGAAGTGGGATGTAGAAAAATATTTGTCAGTTTCCGGTTGGCAAACCGCCACGGGACTTTATACACCACAGTACTCATCTAAAATCGTAATTCTTATTGTGGTTAATTGTTTTTACAGGCTTTGGATTAAAGATGAAAGACCAACGTTTTTAACCCTTTCAGCCCCAAAAGTGACATCCAAATTCTTTTCTCTATACATTTGGATACATTTTGATCAACTACAAATACTCATGATCTGCCTGCTACCTTTGATCACCCTTGGGGCTAAAGGGTTAATTCTTGAAATCATCACCCGGCCAAGTAGTGAGTGAAGATCAGAATCATTTGTTATTAAAACTGTATACATGTAGTTTGTAAAACCTATAGCTATATGACGTAATAAACTAAAAGTTAAAAAGTTAGAATGGCATGGAACATTCATTATTAACTCTGTTACTTTTTGCCGAAACCTACATGTAAGGTACATGTAGGTTTTAAAGGGGCTATGTTAAGGTGTTACACCTGTATATATATAGTCATTCTCTTTACAATGTACATACAATTTGTTTGTCATTTTTGCTTTCATTTTAACCACTCCACATACATCTATGTGCAAGGTTCCTCGGTTCATTTCAAAATCTCTGAAAATAACTGTGCATTCCAAGTACATTCAGTGGTTTTTAGATTTTCTCCAAAATCTAATATTTTTCACAAAAAAAGGACATCATTGCAAATGCCTCTCATGACCACCATGACACAACCCCTTTAAACTCTAACCTTTAGTTTACATAATTATTATTGTTCACATAAAACCATTAGAAGTCTGTACTTATGCAGGTATTATAAATCGATCAGTTTTAATTTATTTTTGACAGCAATTTGAGCATATTGTTTTAAGAATCTGTCTACACTGTAGTCATTCAAAAGCTCAAATTTCATCTCAGAAGTCACTGAAGCCCAGTTAAGGTGATGGCATTCCTACATTTTCCATGAGATGCAGTTTTTGTTACATATTAAGTCTCAACTCTGTAATTTTGATTCACTAAGCAATAACTTCTTTATAGTGTGGCCCAAAGGGAGTCCAATAAAATGTAAGATTTTTAGAGATGAGGTCTTACCCTCTAATTTAGGTGACATTAACTTTGATTAGTAAATAGTCAGACCATAAAGACTCTTAGACTAGTAGAATATGACATTTTTGAATTGGACTACACATGTATTGTATATTCATGTATAAAGTTGAACTACACGTACATGTACAGTTTGTAAATGAATAGTTTTAACTTATTTATTATTAGAAATAGGAGTATTTTACTGTCTGGTGATTGTAATGATACATGTAACTCACTTACATGCATGTTTCTATTAATTGAAACTATACATAGAGTTTAAAACAATTACTGTGTTATTTTCATGTTTATATGACAACTACATGTATGGTACAATTTAGGTGTAAGGATCCTACAGGAATAGCACAGGATCCTACAGGGAATAAGCCCAGGATCCTACAGGGAATAAGCCCAGGATCCTACAGGGAATAAGCCCAGGATCCTACAGGGAATAAGCCCAGGATCCTACAGGAATAGCCCAGGATCCTACAGGAATAGCCCAGGATCCTACAGGAATAGCCCAGGATCCTTCACAGGATCCTGTTAGGATCATGTTAGGATCCCAGGATCCTGTAAAAGATCCTGTAGGATCCTGTACAGGATCTTGCTAGGATCCTACAGGATCCTATTTAAGATCTTGGACAGGATCCTATGTAGGATCCTGAATAGGATCCTCTAGGATCCTGCCCAGGATCCTGTCCAGGTTTTGCACCAGGGTATAAATCAGAGACTAGTTTCATTCCTCATGAGAAAGATAAAACAGTAAATTCCTGGGTAGATCACACATTAGCATATTCAAAATAAAGGGCTGTGTGCAAAAAGGGCGTAAGTGACTCCTGGTCACATTCTAAATTCTCCTTCAATTTCTTTGTTTTCTAAGGGAGAATTTAGAACGTGATCAAGAATCACTTATGCCCTTTTTGCACACAGCGGCCTTTAAATATAATCCTCTATGGTAGGCATAGTTGGCTGGGTCTGTAAGTAGGGACTGCCAACTCTTTTGTAAGTTTTGTACCGTGACGTTAAATTAGGATCATATTGTTTGACAGCTCCGCCTCCTAATTGTCCATTTTATTATTCGAGCAGTGCAGTAGCATGACTGAAACCACTAAAACTAGTTCAGAATAAAAGGAGACGATGCTGTATCATTCTGTATTCTTTGGTTTACATAATAATTGCAGACTTTGAAAATCACCGTTTCAGAATATTTAAAACAACTGGAATGTTTCGTTGAAATTTATGTCTCGACATTTTTAACTTGCCTAAAAAAAATGGGAAGAAATTTCAAGATCAAGAAACAATGCAAAGCGAAGTCGATATGTGCCGCTAATTTAAACAAGAACAGTGGTATTTGCAACATCAAGTGTCGGACAAACCTGAGAATCCTAGTAGATCGAGAATCCAAACTGATTGTTGTTGATGAACTCGGCGAAATCTTGCACAAAGAGCATTCACGGTATTGACAGTTTGATGCAAAGTCTAAACCAAGCGTGGAGTGCTTAAGCAATCTGCATGTACATGTAGAATTAAAATGTTTCACTGCCATGAACAACTTATCTTTACACTCAACTGTAATTATACTGACTCCAGTCATTTTGACGAGCTGCTGACAGACCAATGGTTTGTGCCGTTGCTGGGCTGATGGGGAATTCGACAGTCAGTACAAAACTTACAAAAGAGTCAGCAGTCCCTACTTACAGACCAGTCGACCCAGCCAACTATGTGTACCATATCTAGCCATTGTTAGCCATCTGGAACCATGTTTAGCCATTCTAAAAAAATGTGCAGTAGAATTTAAGGGAGTTGCTAGCAGTCTAAGCTACATTTGTAGGCATGGTCAAAAGCGATTAATATGTGACGTGATAGTTGTTATCCACAGATGCAAACTATCAGGCGTTATAGTTCACCACAAAATTTTGGCGCGCGCTCATTGGCTAAAAGCGATCACGTGACGTGATAGTTGTCGTCCGCGGATGAAAACTATCAGGCGATAGTGCCCGCTGAGAGCGGAAGACGATTTTGTGATTAACAATAACGACAAATAGACTGTGTTTGTCTCGGAACTATCGGCTGATAGTTTCCCTTGGAAATTTGATGTTCTTAAAACTAGCATATAAGCCCTCGAACTTCGTTCTCGGGCTTATATTTGTTTTAAGAACATCAAATTTCCGCGGGCAACTATCAGCCGATAGTTCCTCGACGGACACAGTCTATTTGTATAATAGTGCCCGCTGAGAGTGGAAGATAATTTTATGATGAACAATAACAACAAATAGTGTGTGTTTGTCTCGGAACTATTGGCTGATAGTTTCCCTTGGAAATTTGATGTTTTTAAAACTAGCATATAAGCCCTTGAACTGCATTCTTTGGCTTACATTTGCTTTATGAACATCAAATTTCCGTGGGCAACTATTAGCTGATAGTTCCTTGATGGACATACTCTATTTGTAAAATAGAAACCTTGAGCTCACAGTCTAATTAAGTTTAGTAGAAACCTTGAGATTGCACTCTAATTGTTATAAATAGGCAATATAATATATAATACTATTTAATAATAGTATGACTGAGATTCATTAACCTGTATGTCATTGGTATTCTTGTCTTCCATTCGTTAAAACTGCCAGACAATAACACTCGACGGCCACCATTTTCCCAATGAAACACTGATGGTACTGTCATCTTTTTGGGTGGCTCTGCTTCCACAAGGTCATCATCAAAATCAAAGTCTTTTGGCTCCTTCTTTTCCAGCTCACGTGCTGAAATCACCAATAAGTTAATTAAAGACAGATTATCATTTGCATGCTTCACAGACTTTTGGTCAAATTCTGTATGAAAACACAGGCAGCCCAAGCTAATGATTTTGACAAAAATCTGAAACTGTAGTAAAATGGTGAAAAAAGTCATGACAAGTGAAAGTTTTTTGCCCTGGTAACCAATAATAATTATTGAACAATAATTGTATTGACTCCAAACTCGTGCAACACCATGACATATTTGCACCTTTAATTCACAATAATTCATCAATTCCATTCTATTATTTTATAATTATTACTGTTTCACATGCTGCCAAAATGGTACCCATGATTTCCTAGTTCATTCTACATGTGACACCTTGAATAAATTCTGTAGCTCAACATGTGCTGACAGCTTTTCAGTTTGACAATTAACTTAGTGTTTTTCTTCCCAAGTGTGGCAAGATTTTCTTTGACATTTCGCAATCACTTTTTGCCATTTTCAATAAAGGCAAACACTGTTTTGTATTGTTGACTGAGGCCGGCAAAAGGCAATTGCTGAAACCTTGTGACAGAGTTTTAAGTGTGATACCAGAGTGATACCATACCTGCCAGTGCTTCCTTTGCTTCTTGTTCACTTGGGAATAATTTCTTTCCAGTCTCAAAGTCCAGAGTAGAACTGCATGATTCCGATTTGTTGACATCCCTTCTCCCTGCTGTGTTCCCCATCTTGTCAATCAAATGCTTATTATTGTTTGTTATACATACGTCCAAATGTGAAGCTGATCATTGGTGGAGACAGATATACACACACAGGACCTACATATATATATATATATGAATTTGATTAGTATCCAAGAATAATAATTATTATTATAATTATACATGTACGTTTTTTTTGTTAATATGTATACAAATGCATGGATATGTGGCTCTACATGTACATTTATAGGTACTGAAAAAAAAGAGTTCATTTTGGTACACTGGGATACATGTACATGACTGTATATAACCGGCTAGCAGAATCTCTGTTGAAGATTTCAATCAATGGCTGAGGTCACACTGGACAAAGTTTACTATTAATAGTTAAGTGGATTTAACTGTACATAGTTTAAATCATTGGTAACCTCAGTGTGGCCTGCATTTTATGTTTTACCATTAGTAAACTCTACTTCAGTTAGTTGCTCCCATAATGGTGACAAGGTATATTTCTTTCTAAAAAGTGGTATCTTCACATGTGCATGAAGATATTAATGATATCTTCATGTGAAGATATCACTTTTGAAGATATTACTGGATTTTATAAATTTGTAACCTTTTTAGTAAGAGATGAAAACTGGTATTTCATCGATATATTATATTTAAACAGAACATTACATGGCAACGGACGTAGAGATACACATTTTATCTTTTCTTGTTGATGAAATATCTTACTTGTTAATTAATTGCTATGCTCATTCGTAAGATATCTCATCAATAACACTCAAAGATAAAATCTTTATCACCATGTGGCCTGATGTAATGTCCTATATTTATCGCATGAACTAGCTAGCTGCTTAATTGTGCTACATGGATGATTATGTGATTTATAGGCACTGAGTGATATTTTGAAAGTTCTCAAATTGCACTCTGATCTAAAGGCTTACAAGTGCAATCAATTATAAGAACTTCAAAAATATCACTCAGTGCCTATAAATCCTGTATAGCACTCGTGTTCATGCGATTTCCTCCATGTACATGTAATAATGTACTATTTAAAGTGATTTCTACAGCTAGCAGTGCAGTATAATTATTATGACATTATTACATAAAGTTCTGTTGTTGGAAGCCAAATAAATAAATGAATAATATATTATACCTGTTGGCTATTTGGAAACCCAATGAATACCCTGCTAAAGTATGCTAATTGAAACACTCTGCTCCCCACCTAGCCTGATTTTCAGATGGTACGAGGTCGTCCGCTCACTTCCTCCCCCTCCCCGTCTGATGGACTTCATAGACATTCGTGTTCCTGACGTCATCAACCTTTGTTTTTACAATAAGCCAATACGAACACGCGTAAGAATTGAAGTGTGAAGTGTAGAACAGTCGTGCAGTAGCGGCTTTTACTAGTTGGATCTATCAGCTTTCATGCACTGAAAATAACATTCTACAGCTTCAAACTTCTGTCGATTTCTCAGAATGGTATCCTGTTTGAGCTGCTGTGGTTCTTTGGAGAGCAGGAACTTTTTAAACGGACGCTTGCGTGCAGTATTTGCAGGACAAGTGTATGAGAATGCATACAAGAAATATCTGCCTCGATTCCATGCCGTAAAGTTTGTTACTCATAACTTTTATTTTTAAAACATTTTGAGGCTTGATATGACTATGCCGATTAGTTACACAAGACCCTAAAGTTGTCCTAGTGTAGGTTTTTTTAGTATCAGAGATTGTTTTAACCGGACTTTTTGTGCAGTTTAGATGCCATTGCCATACATGAACTTACGGAAGTGTGTTCATAATTCTGAAAACAAAAATATTCATCCAAGTGCCATGAAACTTTTCCATAACATACTCAGTATGTGTGTTCACTCCTGCAGAAAAATCATAAAATTTCATGAAAGATTTGGTCTTCTAAAAGCCAAAAACCTAGGAGAATGTTTAAGATCTATTAAATGCATGACATTTATAAGCGGAGGAAGATTAGTGATTTACCAAAGCCCGTACATAGATTCACAAACACATCGTTCCGATGAATGAATGAATGATTCCAATGCTTTCTTCTGCTCTGGATATAGCTTCGAAATCCTGAAAACTTTACAATTTCGGTCGACACACTGCTCAAGTTCTTCCCCAACGTCATTCAGAAAAATATGCGAGCACATTCCTTAAATTCCAGACTTTGCCAAAAGTGTAAAGTTCGCTCTGATTGGTTGACATTATGACATCAGGAACATGAAAGTCTATGAAGTCCATCAGACGGGGAGGGGGAGGAAGTGAGCGGACGACCTCGTACCGTCTGAAAATCAGGCTACTCCCCACCCCCCTCCTCCTTCGATTTCATATCACAAACATTAACAGTAATGTTGATTTCCGGTGTTAATACGCTTCATCGGACTCCAATGTATGCATGCCTCATGATCAGTTTCCAGAGAACAGCAGAGCTTTGTTTTTTGCTGAGATCTTAAGAAAACGTTGGGAATTGGTAGATTCAGGGAATTTACTGGGAAATCTTTGATAATTATATATCTTTAGGGACAAACTGAAAATAAATTGGGACAACTTTGGAGAAAACACACTACAGCTCATTAACAGGCTTCAGGCAAGCTACACAAAGCTACACAATAGATTCATCTAACACACATAATACACAGTGACCTTTTTGTTACCCAGTAATATATATATTTTTTCTTGCCAAAGAGCTACTGTATAGAATTTCTTCTTATACATTTCCTTATAACTAAGCGGCAGCATTACCTATCTATTAGGTATACTACATTGTAGCTATATTATTAGTATAGGTAATAAAATGGGGACGAGTGAAATTTATTGGGATAAATTTAACGCATTTGTCAAAATCAAAGTATGTACATAGATTTTGACAAACACAAGCGAAATTTATCCTTAATTTCACTCATCCCCATTTGATTATTACCCATTAATATTATGGAGAGCAAATTACAATCCAGAAAAAAAAAAAAATTTAAGCATGCGTAGGCAGCATTTGAAATTTCACATGGTGATATTAAAAATTACGCATGAAATTTCAAGTTGAAATTCGGGATTAATTAATGTCCTCTATGGTATTACTAGTGCTAATGCATCAGTCAATTCCAGTAATGCCCATCCCCCCAGGACAACCCCCAGGCATTAGGCATTTTCGTTTTTTTCTCTCCAAATTCCCAAGCAAGGTGTTCAAATGCCCCACAGTGGAGCCAAAGAAGTAAAGAAAATGCCCCACCCCCAGGCACATCCATAATGATATTATACTGCATGCACCAAGTTTAACTCCATGCACATACACAAGCCGCAGAGAAGTGCTACTTCTCAGTGAGTATTACCGCTGTATGATCATTATACTTTTGAGCCGCCTGGAGCAAAATGGTATTAACACATAATTTATATTTTATTCCTATAAATAATCATTTGCAACGCAGTTAACGTTTAATATACAATAAACGCTTATTAAAACCACATGACAGACTTTTATAATAATAGTGTGACTGTTCTGTTCATCTGGTGGACAGCAGCAAACTGTGTATATTTGTAAATGAACTACTTTATATTGTTTCAAACTCGGATTGGCAGAGCTAATTGGGCCCCGAGTATATAGCTCCTGAAAATTTAGCGTAGTGTAGCATATTAAGAATACAGGATTGCAGATCAGTTTTAGATGGGCTGTGAACATACGGGAACTGCTATTTTCTAGGTATGTTGTAAAAATTAAACATCCATAGATTTTCTGGCTTTTTCGTGTCCTAGCGTATACAAATAACGTGGATAAGATGGTATAAACTGCACACTGGCAGCCGGAGTAATTACAACTCAGATTTATTGTTTTTTTACTTGTCATACAGTATGGCGTTGTTACCATGAGGCCAGTCTCTTTCCCAGAATCCTAATTTTGGCAGTGTCAAATGCCCCACCATACGCCTGACCCGGTAGAATAATGCCCGACCCAGTCAGGCCGACATAAGGTTACAATTATGCCCCAGTCTCGGGATATCAAAGTATGCAAATGCCCCACCATGTCCCGGGGGGATGGGCATTGCTGGAATTGACTGCTGCATAATTAAGTATATAGTTTAAAAAAGAAAAACATGGAACAACAAAGCATTATATTGACTCGGGGGAGGGGAGAAATTTAAGTCTATGCACTTACAGTTCCACTGTAAAAGTTCCACTATAATAGCGTAAATTATTCAGGGCTTTTGTACTATGAAATTAAAAGTATAAGATGCTTCAAAATACTGAAAAATCGAATCGAATCAAATTAGATTAAGCTCACAGTAACTGAGTATAAAATGTGCATGTAGACAGTAGTGACATGCGGCATGTGAACTACACTACAATTTCTTAAACAACGTTGTTGTGTTGCAAAGCGGGGGATAACTTTTAGTTATGTAGCACTTTAACGTTTAACCTTTATAGACAGTAATAGTAATATAGTAATTATAGACAGTACAAATGTAAGTTATAACTACATGTATAAACACAACTCAGTTTTATAAATTAACTCTGTTCAAATTGTGTCGCCAAACAAATTAAACAGAATTTATGAAGCAGAGACATCACTAATGCACCACTATATTCATCATGATCACTACCTTAGCAAGTAAGGAAACTCTCACCGTGTTTATTTTCCAGCTCCAGTACACAGAACACCTAACGTCTCCTGTTCAGCGAACGTCCGTTGCACGGCCATTTTGTTTTGTCGCGCAATGACTTATGGGAAGGAAGCTGTTTTCAAGGTTTTTTAGTTGCCTGGCAACCTCAGGATATGGGAACAAGCAACAGGACTCGACTATACCATTTATACAAAAAGTCGCAGTATTTCAGATCTGCCAGAATATTTACTGACCTGCAAATATGACCTGAAATTTGTCTCCTCCGTACGTTTCACGAACGTAGCTGATCGTGAGTACTTCCGCAGAAGTTGAACATAGTTGAACTTTTTACCTTTTTTAGTTAATTCAAGTTCATTTTATTTGCACACTGATTATTAGTTGTAACAATAAATAATGTTTATGTATAAAAAGGATAAATAAATACGGAAAGCGGCTTAAGTGTTCTATAGAGTATGGTGTGTAGTGGTCAAAGTAGCAAAGCTTTCGTGTTGACCACTACCTTTGAGAAGAATAAAAACGCAGTTAAACACAGTTTTTTTTTTACGCGGCCGTCTTGCGTTTATGTAAGGATTTATCCATGGAGTCTTGCCGGAGTTACTGGAGATGTATTCGTGATGTAGTTTTCTATGGCCTCCTGGTCTTCTGCGGCCATGGGTTGGGTTGTAAAGGGCATACTATGTTACTAAATCTGCAGGATCACTCCTCAGATAGTGACCAGTCATATCCACATATATCCACCGCAGCTCTTTATACTTTATAGTCTATAAACGGAGCTACAAGTCGAATATAAAGCCAAGTAAAACAATTAACATGTCGGATTTTTTTATGAATTGAGGAGGATGCGGCCGTTTTTTGTTTTTATATTCTTTGTTTTTACTTTTGCCGGTCTGACGTTGAAAAAGACGAATTTGAGGATATTTGGGTATAATAATAAAAATAAATGAGATTAATCAGTGGCATATCCACGAGGTGGCTATTCATCCACTGATGGGCCTACGTTTAACGTCCCTATCCGAGAAGACGTGAAGGTCTAACCACTCGCAGCTCGTGAACGAAATTCAGGTTCACAAAGGCAGCACCCCCCCGGGGGGGGGGGGGGGGGGAGGACTCCCCATAAAAATAGACGGGGGTGCTCGACCTATCTTTTAGGGGTTAAAATCGTTAGCAGTGCTATCTCTTAGGGGTCTTCCAAAGGTCTGCTATCTTTTAGGGGTCTCCAGAGACCCATTTTTTTTGTGGCCGAGAAAAAATAGCGCTGGATCCTCGAGCACGAGACCCCACAAGTTGAATCGGTATTTACGGCTTCGATATAGAGTTTGATCCATCCGAATATTAAAGACGAGGTTATGGGGCAGAGCTTTGTCTCTTATTTCCTTTAGTTTGCACAAATTTGTCTTGTGGAGTGCTATCTTTTAGGGGTAATTTTTTTGTGAGCCACGCCCATATTGCCATCTTTTAGGGGTGAATTTCATTTCTCACGTCGAGCACCCCCGTCAATTTTTATGGGGAGTTGCCCCCCCCCCCCCCACCCCCGGGGGGGACAGCACCTTCTACTAAGTTATGAGGTCAGGGGTTCAAATCCCGGCCGCGTCATCATCATCAGCTTTATTTAAACACGGTATCCCATCATTTACAATAAATGCTCTTCCAGAGAGCCGTGTATAATACCTATACAATAAAAATTTAAAACACCATGCTAAGATAATAAATTACAAATGTGAATGACACTAACTACTAACTACGTCCTTGGGCAGGGACGTGTAAGCCGTTGGCCTTGTCTCGTGAAAGAACCTGTTGTGTTATTTCGAGAAAGAGTAGGGGATTGTCTCCCGACACAACAGCCAGGTATTCCGAGATACTAACAATCACTCATGATTGTAAACTGCACGGCAACACATTGCGCCACAATAGCAGTCCGTATCACAAAAATAACCTTGTGAAGCGCATTTGGATATATATTCATATAGAATTTGCGCTTTATAAATGAATACCTTTTTGTTTTGTTTTACCTAATCCCTATACTAGCATCTCTCTCATTACACGCGGGTTATTGGTTCGAGCTCCAGTAGAACCCTCATTTTTTTCTCTTTCGCTTACCTTCTCTTCTTGTTTACATTGAGAGGGTTTGAGTCTCGATCCGAACGGAATAAAGAAAAAACAGCTAAGTCTTGTAGTGGTTACAGGCAGGTAAACCAGTAGGCATGGTAACAATAGAAAAGCTGGGGAAACAAGTAGTCATACCAACCATTTTTTTAAAGAATCATGTACATACGAATTACCATCAGAGAGTTGAGAGAGTAATCTGACCAGGGCGAGATCTACATTAATTTTGTTAGTTACCAAATCTGGATTCTACGGCTTGTGCCAGAGAGCCCGAAGGATAACGATTAATTAATAAGCAAAAAGACAATTGTTCTGATTCAAACTAAGTCTTTATTTTCTTCCTTCACTTGCAAAAGACAAGTACTAGACATTTACTTCAGAAGGTGATCGCCTCACGCTGTGCTGGTACAAGTCTAGCCACTATATAGCATTATACTGATCTGATGGAAGTTCAACTCTAAGGCTTGGTATGGGGATCGATCAAATCCAGGCTGCAAGGGTAGTGCACGTTAGAAATATCTAATCCATGTATATCAGCAGTCTGAATCTAACAGCGAAAAAGGTTAGTATTTTAATTTGAGTCGATTTCTTGCCTTTTGAAAATTTACTTAATAGAGTTCCTTTCTTGATATACGAGAAATTTTGTTTTAGTTATGGTCGTTGTAAAACCGAGGTTAGGTTACTTGTTCTAGCCTTCCTCTCTGAGTACACTGCTGTGTTACAGATTATAATTATATATAGAAAGCTCCGGTGGTAAATATTATAAACATAGTTAAACCGTAGTTTAAAGTGGTAATTCATTTCATTTTGATTTTTAAACAAAGTCTCTTCCAACCAATAAGAGCCAATAATAGAATGGAATTAAATTCCTACGTTTTGAAAAAATGGACAAACTAAGTTATTTCTTACCGTTTGAATTATTTTCATGATCAACCATTGAGATAAAGAGTGTTAATAACACTTCATCAATATCTTGCTACATTCCATGCCGTTGGGTACATTCGCCGCAAACCATTAATTAACCACACCCCGAAATTTCAACTTCGTAAAAAGAAACGACTTGTAAGACGTGGATTTTAAAGTAAACATAAACATAAACGAATTACAGATTAGAAGATAAACATTAGATAGTCCTTAGTTTGATTTTCCTTCCTATTCGTTACGACTGTTTATCTCTTAGGAAAAATGAAGACTGGTAGAAAATGAATGTTATTGTAGAATTTGGATTCCAACCCCATACACCCCATTGAGCTGAGCTACTAGTGCCCGCCTACTGCACCATAATATAACCAAAAGCCTTGATGTGCTTTGTGCCACGATCTCCGTTAAAAATAGACTCGTTTCCACACGAGTCTGAATCCATGAGCCGACTAGCGGGGTAGGATGTCCCAAACCCGATAAACGAGCCTGCCGATTTGCAGACGGGATGGTCAGGGTCGCTGGCAATGATACCAATTCTCGCCTTGGCTGCTGGTGGATTCTCAGCCTGGACGTTAAAACCTTCTCGGTTGCAGTATGGCTGCAGGGAAGACTCGGGGATAAGTGACCTCCACCGTTCACGTCCCACATGGGTAGCAGTATAGCGACCATGGTGGATAAGCGCGTGAAGGGAACTTGCTCCTCTGTTAATTTGAATCCACCTCACCGGTCCGTCGCCAACCTGGGAAGATAACTGAATACTTTACTCTCACACTTATATATAACCTTAGTTTTCCTATTGATTAGGGTATTCGGTATTTAAGAACAAACGTGCTAAGCTCTCATCTGATTCCTTTTAGAGTTATTATCAACACCATGTGTATGTTATTGATTTCCCTTACCTATTGCCGATGGACTGAGAAAAGTGTGACAAATTCATTTGACTGAAAATATAATTCGACCAGCTTTGCAGTTAACCACTAATACAGTAATTACAATTAGGGTGGTTGCTTGATATTTCAAAAGGATCACAGTAAAACAAAGGAGAAAAACTTAGCTATAATTTGGAGCCCTCTCCCGGTATATACTTCATGGTAGTATTTCGTTCCATATAGTCTCCCTGCATAATACTGTAACAGCAGGGAGACTATATGGAACGAAACACTACCATGAAGTATATACCGTACCGAAAAAGATGGCGGCTTGTACTTCTACCCACAATCCTATGCGCGCGAAAATCTTTAAATCCGTTATAAAATCGCGGTAGAGGTTTTGAAATCTTGTAAACAAACCAGTACAAGTGCTGTTGCCAATATACTATCGTTTAAAAGAATAGAGGATTTCTACGCGTTATTTTGACTGTTTTAGGTTCGCAAGGGATTGTGGTCAATGCACAGCCGCCATCTTTTTCGTTACGACGGATTGGAATTACACGTCATGTGTATGCATATGAGACATTTCAGTGTAGGCAAGTACTTAGGGAGCGGTCAGTAATTATTAGGGGGAGGGCTACTATGTGGGGGAGGGTCACATTCTTTTTGGCACGGATTTGGGGAGGGTCGTCACATTATTTTGAGCGCAGATAATATAAGGGGTCACGATTTGTTTGCTCCAAATGGTTGAGAAAATATATATAATTTTTGTACTTTATTACATCTCCAACATCACTTGTTTTTTTTACGGAAGAATGATAATAACAACAATTGAGTCCAATGTACCGATATCGATCCACAACATATTTATCAATATAAGTACATAGGGGGAGGGTCACAAAATTCTGGGCGAAAGGCCTTTAGGAGACGCCGGTCAATATATTTTAAGCCCTGGTTTGGTGGAGGGCCACAATATGTTAGGCCCAAATCAGTTATAAAAACTGTAATAATAAAAAGCAGCCCTTCCACCTCTCCCCAATAATTACTAACCGCTCCCTTACTCCGTTAAAATGGAGACTCACCGTGGAAACATGTTCAATAAGAAGTACATGAATCTGCTCTATGGTGATCACATCCAGTTCTAAAGGCCGGGTTATGTCATGGTGTTGCGTATGTCTGGAGTCAATGTTCGATTGCTGGCCGTTGATTGGTTACACAAAGTCAAAGTCCCCTCCCTCGATTCCTGATTGACATTATACACAATATTGTCCTTGAAGAATGCGTGTATATACATGGAGTTTCTCATGTTTGTATATTTGCTTTTATCTTAACTATCCCACTTGTGCGCAAGGCTCGTTAGTTCATTTGAAAATCTCTGAAAATAATTGTCTGATATAAAGACCTCTCACCGCGTGACACAGCCCTTTTAAATTTCACAGAGAGATAATAATCCTTCATATATTATATGGACGAGAGTGTTTTACCAGGAGCTAAACCATAGAAATAATATTTCACCACTCCTTTCCCGGATGTATGACGTCACGATTGGCCTATTTTGAACTACAAAGATGGCGGCACGTTTAATTTGTGAGAAACAGAGGAAGTCAAACTGCTTTAAATGAGCAGAAAGGAGATGAACATTCCGGGCAGAAAAGCAAAATACTATCTCAAACCCTAAGAATCCCTGAATATTTTTAGCGGCAATTCAACGGTTTTTAGCATTTATATAACCCCCAATTTTCAATGCCTTTGGTCCAAAAGGGCTGTATGTTTGGCTTTTCTTTGTGCTGTATCAACTGAACTGCTATAAAATTCTCATTTTCGGTGAAATTGCATTGTTCAGAACAGCCCACAAAAATCGGATTATTCCAGAGCCCTATTTCTTCGTCGAGCATGCGCAGTAAGAAACAAATCGGGTCTGGGTACGAGATTGTTAAGCCAGGGGCTCAAGCTTTCCCCACAATGCCATTCGGAAGCCGATTCTACAGTAATGGTGACAGCTTGCGAACTCGCTTCTATAGGATTTTGAATGAAAACTGCGTGCTCTAATTTTGCTCAAACAAACCACTGCAAGAGAGCCAGAGGACATCATAAAGGCTGAAAACTACATGGCTTGCTTTTAGTAAGCTTTGTGAAGGGATTTCACTGGAGTTCCAGAGGGGCCCCTGTCGAATTGCTCACTTTAGACCGAGTATACGGGGATGGGGCGAGTTCGGTTTCGCAAAGGTGCTTGGGATCGTTACTGGGGACAGTAAATTGCGATATTTGCCATGGTTCTTTGTATTCTGCGATTAACTGTCCCCAGTAACGATCCCAAGCGCCTTTGCGAAACCGAACTCGCCCCATACCCCTAGTCGTTTCTCAAGTGAGCTATTGTTCGTCCATTATCCAGCATGCAATTGGGGTGAGTGTAGGGCAATGTAGTAGCGAGAAATGCAGTGTCAAGAAGTGTATGATTTACAGTCGCTTGATTAAACCTGGTGGTTGTAGAGATTAAAGAACGTACTGTCAAGATAGAGTGCTGATTTTGTGTTTGCTTTTGATTTGAATTCCGAACGGGAAGGGGTTTTTGAGCCGATTTTCAACGCATCGAAATTGGTGAAAATAAAAGAAACGATAAAAAGTATCCAAAACAAATGCGCTTTTCTCCAAAGTGTTGGGTCAACCGATCACTGTTATAGCTCTTGTTTTTAAGTCATTTATCCCTTGAAATAATATTGCATGCCTACGTACATTTGATGCATTATTTAGTTCAGTTACATGTTTCATATTGACCGGTTTCGACCGGTTCAGTACTCAAAGGCTTAGTGTTGTTTTTCGCATTCCGCATTGAAATTCGTTGAAAGTCGATTAAAAATTCATAAATATACTTAGCGTTTTTGCCTTTTCAGTTCTCGCCTCTCAACTGGGTGGGATCATACTTTAACTGTTAATTAAGATGGCGGATACTACTTAAAATACACGACCAAGATGATTAATCCCTGGTACGAGGTTGCACGAATTTACCTTCATTCCAACGCAAAGCCTGGAGAAGGGGGTTCCCCAGTAAGTTGGCAGCTTCGTTTCCTTATCGTTGAACCCAGTCTTTCCGCCATTAATATTGTAATCACCTGTGTTTCCCCAGTAGGCTGAACTCCAGTGGAACGTCCGCTAAAAAAATAGAAAAAAGACGGTCATGTCGTTAATAAATGGAATATGGTTCTCCATGTTTTGTACAAAAACAAGAGCCTCCTATGAGGCTATACTCGTGCCTGTGACAAGGCAGGTTCATGATCAGTTCAGTTTAGACCCCTACTCTTCCCTCTTCTCACCGCAGGAAACAACGTTTCGCATCTTTTCTTTTATGAGGAGTCTATATTGTATAACGTTTATTGGAGAACCAATCAATGCTCTGATTGAAAATATCTAACGTGTTGTCATAACAACTAATCACCGAACTAAGGTGTTATTTATATCTGCAAAGGAGAATACATGCACACGTCTCACTTAAATTGGACGCAGTGCTTGCTTGATCGAGAGTTCACAAGATCAAGTGTTATTTGAGAGAAGCCAACGTTAATTTACATCTAACCTGCGAATACAACCGTCTCTCATCGGCAGCCACAATCAAAACGCGTCCCCCGAGAGAGACGTCCGCGATTCGAGGCCAAACATTCCATACTGATGATGTTATGCGGCAAGGATCTGGTCGCGTTATTTGATTGGCTTGTATATAATAATACAATACAATACTTTATTATATGGCTTTGCGATTTCCTGCATTCTGATTGGTCGACGCGCGGTCCGTCTTTTTGCGTATTCGGACCACGGTCCGTCTTTTTGCGTATTCGGACCGGCAATTTGAAAAAGAAAAATCAAGTAAACTGATGCATTAAAATTGAGTTTTGGTTGAATTTGATTTTTGGTTCTTTTTCCGTAAAATTGAAAAGAGCGGGAAATTGAGTTCACGCGCGCGCTTTCCGGAAGTAATATCAACCGTTAAGCGGAAGTGGAAAAAAAATCATCTAAAAATACAAAAAAATGCCATATAATAAACACCTTATTCACACTTCAGTTATTTACAAAGTTAACAGGAAAATTATATTTAGAGTTTAGAAAAAGTGGTAGGGAATAAAAGTTGTAAATAGGCTAAATATATAATAGAGAAAATGTCTAGCATCTAAATTAACCGTGAGGTTTTCGAGTTAGACACTAGTATAATATGTGTATACTAGACAATCAAATGAAGTGAAGTGTCATCGGTAGTTTAAGCACAGGCAGCCCAAGCTTACGATTTGTGGCTCTTACAAATCCTACGGTAGATTACGTGATCACTCGCGCAAGATCGATTGCGTGATAGCGCGCGCTAGAGTCACCGTTTTGGATCGGTTTTAGAGCGCTTTTGATTTTTGAGATCTCTCTCTATAATGAAATGAGATAGAGAGATCTCAAAAATCAAAAGCGCTCTAAAACCGATCCAAAATAGCCCAAAATAGCAGAGAATACCCAAGGATATAAGAAAAGGACACTCGAGGTACATTTATTGCAAAATGTTATTTCATTACCTTTATTTTACCACGATACAAAATCAATGCAAACTCTATTAGTGAGCACAGGGAGTCCCTAACCGATAGTAGAATATTGGAAGATTGGATCGAAATATGTTTTGATGCGTGTGGGTTGCCTGTGGTTACTTTGCCGCGCGAGAGTAGTTAACGTTGTGAATTTATCGTAGTCTGTTTGTTTTTATCCCAAAATTGTTCATTCGCAGCCTAAAATTCGGACAATAAAGTTATCTGGCTGTGAAATGAACCAGCTAAATGTGTAGCTTATTTATTATTCTGTAGTTTGCATTAGTTTTAAGACACCGGATAATGTTTTGAGCGAGATTTAAGCGTTTCAGTTCCCGATACCTGTTCGCTGATTTTCGCTATTTGATCCAAAAATTGTACTTTCTCATCCGAAAAATGGACAATAAAGTTATCTAGCTGTAAAACAAATCCACTGAGTGTGTAGCTTATTTATTATGCTGTAGCCTGTATGAGTTTGAAGACATCGGAGAACGTTTTGAGTGAGATTTAAGCGTTTGAGTTCACGGACACCTGTTCTCTCATTTTCACTACTGTATAAGTATTAGAAAGGGAAGACACGGTGAGCCAAGGTTTTTACTTTTTGACTGCAACGTATAACCCCATGGGGAACGACAAGACATGCCTTACCATATCCTCGAAGGGAGATACGTCACGCGACATTTTTCGTGACTCATAACGACTCAAACCCTTAGTAACCCCGAAGGGATTTCTTTGTCAAACTAAATGTTCCTGGTACCTCCCCTACTGAGTCGTTTTTTGGTCAACAACGTTGCAGAGAAAAAGTAAACACCTCGGCTCACAAAAACGAAAATGAAATGTGTTCAAATGTTGTCTTAAACTAGAAGGCTTGCCAAAAAAAGTCACAGCAGGAGTGAGAAAATACTTAAACAACTTACATATGTGAATTAAATTAGAGATTATGAAATTTGCAAAGGACTTCTGGTCGGTTTTCTGAACGCTGTGTCTCCCCTTTCAATACTTTATAGCAAGGCGATCGGCAGCGAAAATCAGCGAACAGGTATCGGTGAACTGAAACGCTTAAATCTCGCTCAAAACATTATCCGGTGTCTTAAAACTAATGCAAACTACAGAATAATAAATAAGCTACACATTTAGCTGGTTCATTTCACAGCCAGATAACTTTATTGTCCGAATTTTAGGCTGCGAATGAATAATTTTGGGATAAAAACAAACAGACTACGATAAATTCACAACCACTCTCGCGCGGCAAATAAACCACAGGCAACCCACACGCATCAAAACTATCGATCCAATTCCAATCTTCCAATATTCTACTATCGGTTAGGGACTCCCTGTGTTAGTGAGATGACAAGGAAAATTTCTGGAGAAAACGGTGACTCTAGCGCGCGCTATCACGCAATCGATCTTGCGCGAGTTATCACGTAATCTACCGTAGGATTTGTAAGAGCCACAAATCGTGAGCTTGGGTTGCCTGTGGTTTAAATGGCTTGCCTTTTTTATCAGGAGGGGGGGGGGGGGGGGGGGGGGTTGGGCTGGTTAGATTTTGTACTTTGCTTGGACACAATGACATGGCCCCCTCCCTCCATCTACCCCCACCCCCTCCCCCTCCCGCCATATACAAAAGGAAATTTAGAAAATCCTATTGTTATCGTATACCACAATTTCTGCCCAATATTTTATTGCCTTTTTTCAGAAGCAGGACCATACCTACGAGGTCGTCCGCTCACTTCCTCCCCCTCCCCGTCTGATGGACTTCATAGACTTTCGTGTTCCTGACGTCATAATGTCAACCAATCAGAGCGAACTTTACACTTTTGGCAAAGTCTGGAATTTAAGGAATGTGCTCGCATATTTTTCTGAATGGCGTTGAAGAAGAACTTGATCATTGTGTCGACCGAAGTTGTAAAGTTTTCAGGATTTCGAAGCTATATCCAGAGCAGAAGAAAGCATTGGAATCGTTCATTGATCGAAACGAAGTGTTTGTGAATCTACGTACGGACTTTGGTAAATTACTAATCTTCCTCCGCTTATAGATCTCATGCATTTAATAGATCTCAAACATTCTCCTAGGTTTTTGGCTTTTATAAGACCAAATCTTTCATGGAATATTATGATTTTTCTGCAGGAGTTATGAAAAAAGTTTCATGGCACTTGGGAGAATATTTTTGTTTTCAGAATTATGAACACACTTCCGTAAGTTCATGTACGGCGGGCTTCTAAACTTTGCACAAAAAGTCCGGTTAAAACAATCTCTGATACCAGAAAACCTACACTAGGACAACTTTAGGGTCTTGTGTGACTAATCGGCATACATATCAAGCTTCAAAACGTTTTAAAAATAAAAGTAAAAGCGTAAAGGTTCTAAGTTTACAGTAACAAACTTTACGGCAGTGAATCGAGTCTGATATTTCTTGTATTTATATTTTCTGTCCTGTCCTGCAAATACTGCACGCAAACTTCCGTTTAAAAAGTTCCTGCTCTCCAAAGAACCACAGCAGATCAAACAGGATACCATTCTGAGAAATCGAGATAAGTTTGAAGCTGTAGAATGTTTTTTCCAGTGCATGAAAGCTGATAGATCCAACTAGAAAAAGCCGCTACTGCACGACTGTTCTACACTTTACGCTTCAATTCTTACGCGTGTTCGTATTGGCTTATTGTAAAAACAAAGGTTGATGACGTCAGGAACATGAAAGTCTATGAAGTCCATCAGACGGGGAGGGGGAGGAAGTGAGCGGACGACCTCGTATCGTCTGATAATCAGGCTAGACCATACCCAGACAGAAAATTTAGTCGAGGCAAGACTTGCGAACGCCATCACTAGGGGGATAGGGGGATTCAACAAAACCTATATTTTTTATCGTTAATTATTGTAAACTTTAATGGCTGCGAGAATGAAAGAACCTCCAGAATAAGTCTTGCCCTTGTAGTGTCAGAAAAAGACCTCTCGTAAGAAAAAGGCGTTTCTCAAACTTTCATGCGAGCTCTCAACAACTGCTCTCTGGAACCAAAACTTACTGACATAAAGCTGTGATATGTTGTTCACTAAGAAACGTGCAGAACTTAATAAGTATTAATTATAATATAGGAAGAAAAGGATGCGGCGTTGGCGTTCTCATTCACTGTCCTTATGTAGTTTTCTAGCGAAATAACTTTTTTTTCAGAGTTATTAAATGCACACTGCAAACATATAATCTGGTGGGTAACTGTCTTTAATACTTGTATCGAGGAACTTAACATAATACTTAAGTGTGCTTTATCTGAACTACTTTAAAATACAATTAGTTCAGTCTGCATGTGTTAAGTATAACAGCAGGATTTCTCACCGAATTCCCGTTTATCTTCATGACCATTGTCCAGGGCCCTGCTCCACATCCCGACAGCGCGCTCATGTGGCAATAGGCCTGGAAACGACGTCCACTTACAGTCAGCGTGTAGGCCTTGCTTTGAGTCACCCAGCTGAGGAAATATGAATGGCAAACATGTATTATTTAAAGTGCTGTGTCATGGTTTTGCATGAGCATGTCTGGAATCAATGTTCGATTGGTGGCTGTTAATTGACTGCGAAAGGATATGGATTATTTCCCTTGAAAACTACAATCTTGGACTCTTAATGTTTTGGTTCATTTTTTTGTCATTTTTGCACGCTTTACCTGAGTGAGTACCCCTCCGAAAATAATTTACCTCGGAGCCTCATGTTGAAACCTCTGTGTGCGACAAGTGAAGCATATATCGAAATTAAAGTGGTCTATTCGCCTCTGTTCCTTTGTTTTCAGCGTCGCGAGTGAAAAATTGCATAACACATCCATTACCGATAACGGTGTTATCGATGTGGGATGAATTAGTTTCTCACATGGTTACTGCACCGACGCGTCAGGCTGCAATACTCTATTTACCTTTTCACTTCTTTCGATCGTTATTCTTTTTTATAAAGGAACTTTTATTGACCAAAAGAATACATTAATCTTTCCATAATTTCCTGTAATTCTATATTTCTAAGAGGAAAACGTGATTTACATCGACAGGGACAACAAGCGAGTCCTGATAACGAGACATGATCAGATAGAAAGAGCAAAAATAGAAATTTAGGCCCCCTAATCGTGCGGGCGTAGATCTAGACTAGAACGAGACATGTGAGAAAGGTCAAGACGAAACGAGAACTAGGCATGTACGTGACTTGAAAATATCGGATGTGCTTACTGCCCAATATTCAATTATACGATTGGGAAAGTGAAGTTGGGGATGCAACTTCGTTCACAAATCAGGAGATAATTCGAGGTGTTGTTATTTAACACTGTACTGGTTTAAAGTACCGGCTTCGATCGTTGGAAATGCAAAGGTTTAGAGTTTCGGTGCACGGCTCTACTGAGAAGTGTTACCCACTTACGTGATATACTTCAGGTTTGCATTTTATGCGCAAAGCTCTTCACTTATATTGTTTAAAGGTTAGTCCTCAGAATCAGTGTAATGTTTTTATCTCCATGCAGTCCTGAAAGTCCTGCTGCCAAAAATACCAAAGCCCAGCTCGGATCGGAGTCCAAGTCAGCTCCGGCGATTACCGTTTCTTTCCTATAACTTGAGGTGCAGTCAAAATATTTCATTCGCAAGGAAAGTAGAGACTCTTCAAATTCTACCAAACGATGCTTGAGACATGATAACAAGCTAGCTACCAAGAGTATTTATTTGCTCCTCGATTGTAAAAGTCCCACTCATTCTCGAATCTACAGCCTAAAGCGGCCTACACTTCTAATCCGCCGCTGTTGAAACAACATTCTCACGGTTTTCTGGGAAGAGTACATTAAAACAAGAGGCCCTGAGTGGCCTTAACTCGGGCCACCTATAGCATTTACTGCATGGAGTTCTAGCATAATTTTGTATCAACATGGTTTGTGCTAGAGTAGCCAGAGAATTGGTTCTCTACTGATGCTCTTGTCTGTCAAATGTCAATGTGCAAATGCCCCATGAATTCCGGGGAGGGGATTAGGTTAGGGTTATGGTATTCCCGGGGGGGTTGGAAATGATAGAGCCATAATACACACACAGCACACACATACATACATACATGCTGTGCATGTACATTTCAGCCACAATTTCCTTCAATTCCGTAGTTTAATATTACTTTCTTTTCAATATTATTGTTCCTTGAGGATCGTTAGAATTACAAAAGAACTTGGTATGGGTGTTGTTGATTGAAGTGCAATGGTTATTTGAGTAGTCTGCACGGTGATGAAAATTAATCTTGCTGCGACCCCAATGATGTAAAAAAATGAGTGGACATTGCATGTTTCTTTGTGGCCTGCCATTATAAGTTTCAGTCTCCTTCAAGATCTCAAGAATGTTTATAAGGCCTGGTTCATTTAATAGAAAATAGATTTACGTTAAAAAATGTTTTCTTACAGAAATAAAAGTTTAAACAAAATCTAATTACATCATAATACTAATATCAACTTCCTTAAATTTGTTAAGTGGATGGTTGTCGTATCACGTGATCGATGACGTCATAATTATATAAAATCGTTTAAGTGAAATGCGGCTGCGACGATAACATATGAATATAAAGTAACCCTGCTAAAACATTACTCCTCCCGCAGTGTTTCAGACCACGCTTAGAAAACATGACTATCATGTAAAGGTAAGGAGATATTAAGGGTACAAAAAGTCACGTGACCTATTTTGCATATGTTCGCCTTAATTACTCGTTAACGAAACATTGTAGTCATCTTTTCTAAGCTGATTTAGGTTTTTACCTTAACTAAACATATCCACTCATCATCCTAGCTGTTTTAAACTCGGAGCCGCGTTTTTGATTTACTGATTTCGTGTTCTAAGTCACGTGACAGACCACGTGACACGTTTTACTACACACGAACCACTTAAGGTAGTCAAGAATGGCGATACCTATTATTGTGAGAAACTTGGCGTACTTACCATACTCGGCTGTGCTGAAATAATGAAAACAGTTTTTACCCGAAATGCGATCCCTGAACCAGGCCTTAACATGCTTGAGATGTAGAAAATGAGCACTAGCACAGTGGCAGCTCACTAATACTAGAAAATGGTGGTCTGTAGTTTACGACCTCAATCGAAAATATTGTATTGAGAATTTAGCCTGAATTTCAGGCGTCTCCACTGGTTTGTTAATAATTGAGAATTACAAATAGATGACTTTATTTCACATGTAGAATGACATTACCAAACTATTCACAATGAATAGCAACATTATGTGGAATTTGTTGTTCTAAATTGCTTGATTTCTCATAGTCGTACTGCACCTGATATAACACGGTGGGCACAAACGACCATAAAAACGGCATCAGTTCTATATTTTAAAAAGTTTTCAATGCAGACGATTGAATTTTGGTAGAAGGATGTAGAATCGCAAAAGGAATATAACCTGATTTTTTAAGCTATGTTACTACCATCGTGACGTCACAATGACGTCATTTATCAATTTGTAATTACGTTTCTTGCAACTGTTCATTATCTCTAAAAACGAAATGTCGCATATTGTTAAAATCTACTCGTGATGAGAATGAAGGAATCGAAAACCCGATGTCGATTGGTTAAGGAAATCAAAAGTTATGAAAGTTTGAATTTTGTCCTTTTTCCCCGCCAAAATTTGTCGGGAAATAAACACCACAAAAGCATTTATAAAAACATCGCTTCATTCAATTTTTAGAGTTGTAAATATTGTTGCATGACATTTTGTCCAATCATAAAACACGTTGGTGGCTAAAATCGTATGTTTTTCGAATTTTGATTTTTTGTCCATAACCGGCTTAAAATTGAAGTCATATTTTCAGCAACGTCATTATGACGTCATACATTTTTATACATGCCCTTAGAAAAAAATCCTTCGAGTGATTTTCGAGTTTTAGTGATGAAATGCGCTAGTCTGGCACTCAAAACCCACATTATTTTCTTTTCTTGATTTTTTAACAACAGGCAGCCTTATTTAGGTATGACACCTGACGTCACTAAATATGACGTCATAGCAACAGTCATTCCTCTATAACTTTTGCTATAATAGTCGTAGAACGTTCAAATTTGCGCCAAAGGAATGTGTGTCATGAAGGCCCTTTGATGGTATAGTCTGTTTGTAACATCTATTAAAGGGGGAATTTTACCAAAAAAGGAGGCATCACTTATGACGTCACAACAACGTCATCATACTAACATAAAACACCTAAAATATGTAGTTTCATTTTGTTAACAATTAAGTCACCAACATTTCTTCAAATTGAGACTATAAATAAAGAAATGGTTTTAATTTTAATTATTTGTCCACGCTCACTGATGCCGATTTTGACGTACTTTATGCCCGACGTGTAATTACAATGCATCAAATTTGAGTGACTTACACTACTCTATACATAATATCATTATGTCAGTTCTAAAAAAAAAACATTAAATACACTGTAGAATGCCTAAACCAAGAGATAATAATCAAATACAAAGAGGTACAGGCCAGATGTAAATAGACCCGGGAAATAGAACAAAATAAAACCAGTGTCAATTAAACACGCCACAGATAAATATGCGATTTCCACATCAGAGTCATTTATCGTTCATTTGAAAAAATCTTCATTTCGGATTACTTACTCAGTTTATAATCACTCACTGCATCCTGGATTTTCGTTCCCGAATTTATAAACATTTAAATACATGTGCATGGGGGGCGAAATGACTGTAATTCTTTTAAAAGGCCCCTGTCAGTCAGAGAACTGAGAAATCGGGTAATTTCTACTACACTTTCGAGAGGTTAATAACAATAAATAACAACACAACGACAGTCAATTGGTATAAAGGTTATCATGTTCAGATTAGCGGCTACTTACATTTACAAGCTGTTGTCTTTATAGTCAGTGTTGATCGCAGAGCAGACTGTCACGAGTTTATCTTAAAGCATGTCGCATAATATGTGATAAATTCCCGTCCAAAGCTCGTGAAACACCTCTCAGCTTTAGAAAAGACAAAAATCTTGGTATTGCACTTGAAGGAACCTTTGGTTTACAAAAAAAAAAACAGCCACTCGCCGCCATCTTGAAAAACATGGAAATGTTGTTCACTGTTCACGTGACCAGCACAGTGCAATCTGATTGGTACGGTGGCGAAAAGAACTTCCAAAGAAGGTGCAATCTGATTGGTTAACGGCGCAAAATCTCGACATAAAAAAATAAAACTTGCGTTTTCTGACTCCAGCCGGCCAAAGGCCTGGCCCGAGTAATTAGTAAGAACGCCAAGCTAGCGACAGGAAACGCTCCCTGTTCAAAAGACACGTACACGACCGAACGGTAACCGGAAGTAAAACCGTGTTACATTTAAATAATCAGATATTTCAATGTGGGGAGCCAGGCTATATTTGAACGAGGGAAGAATGGAGCAAGGACAAAAATGGAAGGAGGGGATCGGAGGGGAGGGTAAGGCCAAACTTGCCTGACCAGCAAGGATGTGATCAGTTTTGAAAACGCTTCCTAATTAGTTATGTATGCCTTGAGCGGTACATATTTTATGGTTACCCGCGCTTATAGCATGTAGGCCTCAGAAAATGTACGTTTTCTCCAAACTTAACCGAGATCTTACGTAACACTAAAACGGACGCAATACACTTTAATACAGTCCGAGTACATGCTGAAAACGCGAGCCCTTAGATAGAATGATGGTCATATCCGTAGTAATCATACGATAGCAAAACAACCACAGCACCTACCTTGCATGAGCTTTGATGGCTTTACAGGAAGAAAGGTTTTCTGGACAAAAAGAAACGAAAATTGTAAGACATACTCAATGGAGTGAAGCCAGTGAAGACCTGTAATGTGCCTATTATTATTTATATATGGACGAGTGTTTTACTGAGAAATAAACCATTCATAAAAACTATAAAACTCCGGCTCTAAAGCTTTTCTCGTCTGCAACGAAGACTGAGACAAGAAAACCAGATGAAACTCCCCAGAACTGCTTAGAAAGACCACGAAGAAATACTGACAGTGAGTAAAATGAATAGATAAGAGTTCTTATATAGAGTAGTTTAATTGTCCATATAATAAAAAGAAGATAATAATATTAATAATAACTATGTTTAGACAGGGTGCCCACATATCTCCGAGGAGTTTTTCAATGGGGCCCTGCGTAACATAACTAATAAGGTAAAATTAACAACAATGATGCGTAAAAATTGATAAAAATGTATATACAATAAGAAATCTAAAAAGTTAAATGTGCTTTAAAATTGGCTAATGAGTTCGAATCTCGTATTTCGGATGGGAGGGAATTCCGCTCGTCGAAAGCCTGATAAAAAATGCTTTTCCCACTTTGTTCTTGCTTGTTTAAGATGGGCATTGTTTCTCTGCCTAGTGTTATGATTATGTACATCTTTATTTAATAAAATATTAAAATCAAAGTCAATTTGACTGTTCATAAGTTTGTAAACTAGTGTACATCTGTGTGCTCGCCGCCGTTGACTAAGCGTCTTCCAGCCCAAAGTCTGGAGGGCTTCTGTTGAGGATGAGAAAGGGGAGGCGTCTAAAATCACTTTAGCAGCCTTGTTCTGGACTATTTGTAGACTAGGCATGATGGTAACATTGTCTTTATCCCCCCATACGATATCAGCGTAATCTAAAATTGGCAATATCAGGGCATTATAATTATAGAGTTAAACAGGCTCACTGGGGTAGTAAATGTCTAATACGTCTTAAAAGCCCAATGCGTTGATTGGCCTTTGATAATAGTGTCAACATGATCGGACCAAGTCATGGTTTGATTAATAGTGACTCCTAAATATTTGATTGTATTGGTCCGATCAAGTGTGACACTATCTATAATAAGCGAGACACTACCACAAGACTTGTAAGCACTTCCAATGAACATAAAGTTCGACTTTTTGATGTTCAGATCGAGTCAAAGGATTGTCATTAAACCAATTTGCAACATTGCCCTGGTGCAAATCCTGGACAGGATCCTGTAGGATCCTGTAGGATCCTACACAGGGACAGGATCCTGAGCAGGATCCTGAACAGGAACAGGATCCTGAATAGGATCCTTGGTAGGAATAGGATCCTGAATAGGATCCTACATAGGAACATAATCCCGAATAGGATCCTATGTAGGAATAGGATCCTGAATAGGATCCTACATAGGAACATAATCCTAAATAGGATCCTATGTAGGAACAGGATCCTGAATAGGATCTTATGTAGGAACAGGATCTTGAATAAATATGATCCTGAAAAGGATCCTATGTAGGATCCTATACAGGATCCTGAGTAGGATCCTAGATAGGAACCTCATCTTGAATAGGATCCTGAAAAGGATCCTACATAGGATCCTACACAGGATCCTGAGTAGGATCCTACATAGAAACAGCATCTTGAATATGATCCTGAAAAGGATCCTACGTAGGATCCTGAGTAGGATCCTACATAGGAGCAGCATCTTGAAAATGATCCTGAAAAGGATCCTACATAGGATCTTATACAGGATCCTGAATAGGATCCTACATAGGAACAGCATCTTGAATAGGATCCTATATCAGGATCCTACATATACATGTAGGAAAATGCAGCTCTTAATTGAATAGGATCCAACATATACATATGCATGAATAAGAATCCAAGTAGCATCCTATAGGAATTGAATCCTATGACATAGGAAATTCTTGAAAAATTATATATTCTTTCTAGGAACAGAATACTTATAAGAATTAACTGAAAAATGTCATGCTCAATTTTTGATGACCCCCCCCCCCCTCCCCAATAATTTCCCCTCTAGCTTACTATGGCATGAAAATTGGGGACCCACCTCCTTTTTCCACCATCCAGCCCGCCAGCGCCCCTCCCCCTGTAATTAATGACTGGTTCCTGATGTTAATTGTTGTTGAGAGAATAAAAAAAATCTAACATTAACGATCTTCTCCTAGTTGGTTTTGACTAAATATTTGATATTACTCACCAATTTGGCTGGCTTGTCCAAAAAGAAAATTCCCATTGTTTAATTAAGCAAAATATTTTCATCCAGCCCCTTAAAAGTGTGCTTTCATTGAGAAATTCGAATATAAGTTTACTTGGAAGACAAAGTTCCATTTTAACCACAGGGAGTCCAAGCTAATGATTTAGTAATGTATGGGATTTTTTAGAAAATATTTGAAACTGTAGTAAAACAAGAAATAAAGTCATGAAATATTACCTGTGTGTTAAGAAGTTGTTCCTGTTCATCACTGTTGTGTTCAATTTTGGTTTGAGGCAATTCTATAAACGTTTTGGCTTGGGCTGCCTGTGCTTCAACCGAGTGGCCTAGAACCAAGTCTATACCCGTATTTGGTAACAGTTGCACATTTCAAATAGCAAGACTGAGAGGCCATTTTGTTGCTGGAGTTTTAAACTCGCTTAGAAGGTCATTTCAACAGCATTTCAATGCCAATATTCATCAGCTGAAAGATAATAATAACTGATCCAAGTGAGAGGCAGTTTCAGTTCTGGAAGGAGATGAATTCCTGAAGAAATCTGTGCAGTACTAGGTGAGCTAAAAGTTGCTATCTATAGCCTATAATAGTTAGAGCCCTGTAGTTAGTGTACTTGAATATATTCCAAGATATATTTGAAGAAACTATTTATGAAAGCTTCCAAGAACTCAAGTGTAGTTTATGATTGCAATCGAAATTTCTTCTAGAGTTGAGATGGACTTCATTGAGATTCACTATACTACTAGTACTGGTTTCCTAGCACTAGTCTAGTAATAATTCAAACATTTTGCCTTTTTGGAATGACAAAACTCACATGATCATGTCCCGGGTCTTGTTAATCCCTTTTCGAATTTTATCATTCTGAAATATTTGATGTTGGAGTGCTTCTCAATACCCTATTCAACACAATCACCCACAAAACCGAAGTCATTTTGGTAGAAACGGAAGTGGGATGTAGAAAAATATTTGTCAGTTTCCGGTTGGTAAACCGCACGGGACTTTATACACTACAGTACCATTCTAAAATCGTAATTCTTATTGTGGTTAATTGTTTTTACAGGCTTTGGATTAAAGATGAAGGACCAAAGTTTTTAACCCTTTCAGCCCCAAAAGTGACATCCAAATTCTTTTCTCTATACATTTGGATACATTAATACTCATGATAGATCTGCCTGCTTCCCTTTGATCACCCTTGGGGCTAAGGGGTTAATTCTTGAAATCATCACCAACAATGAATGCTAATCAGGGAAAAGTTGACTGCCAAGTAGTGAGTGAAGATCAGAATCATTTGTTATTAAAACTGTATAGTTTGTGAAACCTATATACTATAAGCTATATTTATATGACGTAATAAACTAAAAGTTAGAATGGCATGGAACATTCATTATTAACTCTGTTACTTTTGCCTAAACCTACATGTACATGTAAGCTAGGTTTTAAAGGGGCTATGTTAAGGTTTACACCTGTATATTGTCATTCTCTTTACATACAATTTGCTTGTCATTTTTGCTTTCATTTTAACCACTCCACATATCTATGTGCAAGGTTCCTCAGTTCATTTCAAAATCGCTGAAAATAACTGCATTCCAAGTACGTGGTTTTCAGATTTTCTCCAAAATCTAATATTTTTCACACAAAAAAGAGATTAAGGAGATCATTACAAATGCCTCTCATGACCACCATGACACAACCCCTTTAAACTCTAACCTTTAGTATAAATATTATTTTTCACATAAAACCATTAGAAGTCTATACTTATGCAGGTATTATAAATCGATCAGTTTTAATTTATTTTTGACAGCAATTTGAGCAATTGTTTTAAGAATCTATCTAGTCAGATTCAAAAGCTCAAATTTCATCTCAGAAGTCACTTAAGTCCAGCTATAAGTTGATGGAATTCCTACATTTTCCATGATATGCAGTTTTTTTTACATATTAGTCTCAACTCTGTAATTAATTTTTGATTCACTAAGCAATAACGTCTTAAGGGAGTCCAATAAAATGTTAGGTTTTTAGAGATGAGGTCTTATCCTCTAATTTAGGTGACATTAACTTTGATTAGTAAATAGTCAGACCATCAAGACTCTTAGCTTAGTAGTAGAATATGACATTTTTGAATTGTACTACACATGTGTATAGATGGTTTTCACTCAATCCCCAGAGATTCAAATGACAAAGGACATGGCAGCCATGTTGGTGTGCCTAACAAAGAGTCTATTGTTAAAGGTACACCAACATGGCTGCTGTGACGTCATGTGCAAACCATCTATTGTATATGCATGTAACTTGAACTACACATACATGTACAGTTTGTAAATGAATAGTTTAACTTTATATTTATAGAAATAGGAGTATTTTACTGTCTGGTGATTGTAATGATACATGTAACTCACTTACATGCATGTTTCTATTAAACTATATTAAAACAATTACTGTGTTATTTTCATGTTTAATGACAACTATATGTACGGTATAATTTGGGTGTAAGGATCCTACAGGGAATAGCCCAGGATCCTACAGGAATAACCCAGGATCCTACAGGAGTAGCCCAGGATCCTACAGGAATAGCCCAGGATCCTACAGGAATAGCCCAGGATCCTACAGGAATAGCCCAGGATCCTACAGGGAATAGCCCAGGATCCTACAGGGAATAGCCCAGGATCCTATAGGAATAGCCCAGGATACTACAGGAGTAGCCCAGGATCCTACAGGAATAGCCCAGGATCCTGTAGGAATGGTCCAGGATCCTGTAGGAATGGTTCAAGATCCTGTGTAGGATCCTGTACAGGATCCTACAGGATCCTATTCAAGATCTTGTACAGGATCCTATGTAGGATCCTGAATAGGATCCTGTAGGATCCTGCCCAGGATTTTCACCAGGGTGGCTAAATCACTATTTAGCTTCATTTCGATATCCTTGGGAGATAACAAGGAGTAATATATAACAGTGTCGTCGGCGTACATGGAAACTTCACACGACTTGAGACAGTTTGGTAAACTACTGATGTAAATAAGAAACATCAAAGGGCCGAGTATACTGTTCTTACGGCACCCCGACGGGACGTGATTACAAGATGAATGATTGTTGTCGACAACTGTGACTTGGCGTCTGTTTGACAAATATCAGTGACGTGATCTGAGAGGCCAATAGATTTGAGCTTGGAAAATAGCAATTTATGATCGACAGTGTCGAACGCCTTGGACAAATCCAAGAACGTTTGACGAGTGAGCGCAGCGAACGGGTGAAAAGTTTTCGCCGATTCGAGAGGATAAACTTCATATTTTCAAACCACCGTGTAAATTGTTGCTGATGGCGTAACTAGGACTGAGCCGAAAACGATTTCAGAAACTTTGAATTTACATTTTTCTACTATTGGACTAAAATTAGCCAATCAGCTGAAGTCAAGATTAGGATGCGGCATATCTGATCGCCACACTTTACCGATAACGGGCCTGGAGCCAAGTTTGTTTTTCAATCAATTACGTTGTTTGTTTTAAAGCGGCTGAAGGAACTTAAGACCAACAAAGCTATTGGGTTAGATCGGATTAGTGCAAGATTGCTTAAAGACACTGATCTGGAGTCATAACTACATCTCTCACATGCTTATTTAATCGCTCTCTTAAATACGGAACCTTCCCAGATGTCTGGAATATGGGCAAAGTTTCTGCTTTATCCAAGAGTGGTATATAGCCATACCGATGTAAATAATTATCGTCCGATTACTCATATTGTACTACCAACAATAAGCAAGATTCTCGAAAAAGCAGTTCACACTGAAGTTTATGCATGATATCCTGAATAAGAATAACCTTTTGACGTGTAAGAAATTTGGATTTAGAGAGAAGCTGTTAACGAAACACTGACCAGTACCAATACTATCTTTGTTACTGGACAATGTTAACCTTTTTTCCACAAGCTTGGAATAACATCAATAACGGCAAAATATTGCAGGAAGTTAGCTTTTACATTATAAGTTCGGTTAAACTGTTCAAAAGACATAAACGAAAGCCCATCATCATTCATTAAATCTTTAACTAATATTTTATCCCACAGTTAAGCCAGTTTTTATAGTATATAGACTTCTTTCTTATCTTTATAAATCTGTTATTATTTCATTTTTTATTTCTTCCGCATTATTTACTTCATAATTCGTTAATTATTGCCAATATACTAAAATACTTCTATAGAACTCTGAAAGTTGAGTAAAATCAATAAGTTTTACATCAAAATTGCATTCAAAAATTAACTCTTTATCCAATCTTTCAAGGCCTATCAAAGGAATATGCTTCCAAGTATTCTCTCCAAGCGAAAGCAATCTCTTTATCCAAGTTAGTTTTAAAGATTTATTAATAATATGAAAATCAGGCATATAAAGCCTCCTTTATCATAATTTCCAATCATTGTTGATTTTAAATCTTAGCTGGTTTTCTATCCCACACAAATCTATCAATCAACTTATTTATTTCAATAATTAAGTGTTGAGGTATAACTAACATAGAGGTATTATAAATCAACTTAGATAAAGCAAGCGTTTTTAGTATTATTCCTTTACCATATAAAGTTAAATGTCGATTCGACCAAATATTTAACAAATTCTTAATTGAAGTTATCTTCTTGCGAGAATGTAATTCCAAGCGAATGTACACTAGCTAGTCTTTGGCCAATTGATGCCGAAAAGATTACAGTGGTCTTATCTAGTTTTCTCTGAGCCAAGCCAGAAACGTTTTATTTAAATTAATCGACAGACCAGAGCAATCTGAAAAAAGAGAGAAAAGGCCCAGGAGTTTTTCAGCTGATTGGAAATTTGCTAAGAAAACAGTAGTATCGTCCGCACATTGCGTTAACTTGTAATTGATATGATTAATCAAGGGCACCCAACGAAGTTTTCGGTTAAAAAGCTGTTCGGGAGAGTAAGTTACCCTAAAACT
Organism: Actinernus sp. WN-2022; assembly: GCA_030867875.1. Taxonomy (NCBI): domain Eukaryota; kingdom Metazoa; phylum Cnidaria; class Anthozoa; order Actiniaria; family Actinernidae; genus Actinernus; species Actinernus sp. WN-2022. Next base: position 29,542,436 of record JAOWCC010001501.1, read on the forward strand.
TTCGGATTTGAAAAAATTGTCCTAGGAAATTGTTTTCTGAAATTTGTTTTAAATCCATAGATTAATTATAGAAGAAAAGGGAGACTAACAGGTTCCCCTGAAATATTCGTACGTATTCGTCTGATCAATAGAGTCAGAACGATCACATCACAAATCATTTAGTGACTGGCGGCCACCTAAAGTTTTCGAGAACACATTTTCATTCCCTACTGAAATTCTGACATCTAAAAACCGAAAGAATAAACCTTTAGCAAATGGAGGTCACCAAAAAGAATTGCCTAAAGGCAAAAAAGAACCCCTAAAAAATTCGTCCCTCCACAAAACTCTGCAACATGAAGTTACTTGGGCTAGAAAATTCTTGTTTCTGTTCTAGACTACTAACAAATTCGTAGGCCGGGAATATTTTGCCATAGAATTTTCGGTTGACGCGATTTCCACCTAGAAAATCCGAACATATAATAGCTTTCTAGAATACGTCAAAAGACATAGTAGGCGCCTTAAAATGGCTAGATAAGCTGCAGACAACTGGTTTCAAACGATCAATTTCAAAAAGTACTCGTTGGGTGCCCTTGATTAATTTGAATGCCTTCTATAACATCATTTTCTCTAATAGAAATAGCTAATAATTATATTGCAATCACAAAAAGCACTCCTGAAAGAGGGCAACCTTGTCTTACGCCTTTTTCCAACTTAAAAAAGTTTGTTGCGAAACCATTATTGATTACACAGCTTTGTACGTTTCTATAAAATACTTTTATCCAATTTTTAATGTCAGGACCAAAATTAAAAATTTCAATAGCTTTAAAGAGATAATTCCAAACGATAGTGTCGAATGCTTTTTTGAAATCTATAAACATAGCCAAACCTGGAATATTTTAAAAATCTGTATGGTCAAATATGTCAAGTATTAAACGGATATTTTGACCAATAAAACGATTCTTTACATGCATATCCTGTTTGATCACCATGTATAATACTTGGCAAAACCTTGGCTATTCTCATAGATATAGCTTTAGTTGCAATCTTGTAATCAACATTCAGAAGGGAAATAGGGCACCAATTATCGAGAAATAATACGTCCCTTTTTTTCTTTGGAATTTGGGTAATTATTCCTTGTTTTTGCGAAATAGACAATTCACCTTTTTGAAAGGCAAAATTTAATGATTGGGTAAGATCTTAGGCTCGGTTTCAGCCGTTGGGGTGTCGTTTCTCCAAAGCCTCCCCCCACTAACGGCTGGGCGCGCGGTCAACACACCGTGTCCGTGACGTCATCTGATTAACTTCAATATTATTCATTTATTTGCGTGTAGCGTAGGTTCGATTCCGCGTAAACTTTCAAAACACATTGGAATTCTTTAAACTAAAACTTCCAAGTGTGAAATTAATTCGACGTAGGTAAAAGTTTTATTTAATACCTGTTATTATTAGCTCTCATGTTCACAGTCCAAGTTTTCAAAGAAAGCCCGGCTGTTGAAACCAGGCTATTTGTTGACACTAGATGACAGGAATTAATAGCCGAAATTTTATACGGGGATAAAAATTAAGTTCAGATGCCATCTCGGAACTCTGAGCTAGAGTCGAGTATTCCCGCTTAGTACTTGTGTAGAGTATGTCTTGGAGACATAAATTGTACAAACTTAGTACATAGGATTGAAGAATTGTAAAACTCATTTGATGCAGCGATTTTCAAGTGAATTGTGATTGCAGAGTTAAACGCATAAACATGGCCTGCGTCAGACGTGATTTCCTCTCTTCTATAAACTCTTTTAATATGGACTCGTCCGTCTTTTCTTCTCCGATAAAGGCAGCAGTAATTTTCTTTGAAGTAAGAATAGCCGGGCTACCTTGGTCTTGCATCGGTAAAGTTAAATGAGAAATGACTGAACATTACGAGCTTCGCGACCTATGAGCTGACGGTTTCCCAAGTGACTTCCAGAGCCAGTGCGTTTACTGACAAAGTGTCTTCACCCGAAAACTAACTCTCTTACTGCTTCTTTGTGTGAATCCTTGAATTCTTCGAAACCAAACTTTTCCAGAGCAAATTTAAACGCATTTTGGAACAGCAATCGAAAGCCTTTCGTCCGGCTTTCAAAAGTTTACAATGTAAATTATGCAAATCAATTCAGCGACAGGATTTGAGTGGCAAGGTTTTGATTGGCTAAAAACCAACAATGTCTCAGCTCGCGCGCCCAGCCGTGAGTGGGGAGAGGATCGCGGGCTCACCGAAACCCCCACGGCTGGAAACCGAGCCTAGTAAGATCTTTACCAATAAGATTCCAAAATTTTAAATAAAACTCAACAGAAAGACCATCCGGCACATCCAGGCGTCTTATTTTTCGTGCATTGTTTTAAGATGCTATGGCATTCCGTTAGTGACTGTGAGCAGTCCCTCACAAGAGTTTTCTTCATTTACCGTTAATTTAGGTATCTTTTCTGATGAAAAGAAACAGGAAAATTTTGGATCATCTAAACTTGTAACACTTGTATTGTTGTATAATGTGTGATAGAAACGCTCTAATTCATCTAAAATATAGTTTGAGTCAGTTAGAGAACAATTATTTCCTACTTTTAATTGAGTAATATGTTTTTACAATGCTGTCGTTTCTCTAAATTCAAAAAATACTTTGTGCTACGTTCTCCTTGCTCATGCCAACGAATCCTGCTTCTTGTTATAGCTCCATCTGTGTTATTTCGTGAAATGTTATCTAATTTAAGTTTTATTTCATAATATTTCGTCTGTTAGCTGTTGGGTAACGGCCTCTCTCTCTCCCTCTCTCTCTATTTATTTTTTGTAATAACTCCTTTTCATCATTCCTCGTCTGTATAGCGTATTTCTTGGAATATCGTAACGTAAAATCCCGTATTTTCATCTTAATTAAATCCCAATAAAGTCCTTTATCTTCTAATTCAGTGAATTCGTTTTGAAAGTCTTGAATTTTTAACGAGAGGGCTTTTATAAATATCTTATCCTTAAGAAGCGAATTATTAAACTTGAAAAAAACCAGGTCCTCTCTTTTTAAAATCGGACCGTCCGATATTCAAAGCTATATTCAAAACAACAGCAGAATGATCTGAACAAATAGCTGTAATATCCTCTCTTTATGATAGTGTTTTGGCGCATGCGCAAGAGTATCCCGAAAAAGCAATAAACCGAAAAGCCAAACTTGTTTATATTAGCAAACACAACGATTAATTCCCAAAGTACGTACTAAAAGTACCGACTACTTTCTACATTTCAAGGTATGCACCCCAAATCTCCCTCCACAAAATTCAAGCTCTGCCTGAGCCATTTCACGTTTAGCACGTCACAAGTTTGATTAACTGATAATTGTTTCTACAGATCGAAAGAACTATACAGACTTAAATAGTATACGAGTGTACCTGGGATAGGTGGTCTGGTTGTTGGGGGAGGTTTGTTGGAAAGTTTGTCGACCTTAGTTGAAAGTTGATTGACAAGCTTCGTTAGCTTGCACAGTTGCATCTTGAGGTGTGCGGGAACAGCCTCGTCATCTGGAAAACAGCGAAACGAAAATATACCTTGCAACATGATGAAATGAGCTGGGTGATACAGTACTTTCTACATTTCAAGGTATGCACCCCAAATCTCCTTCCACAAAATTCAAGCTCTGCCTGAGCCATTTCACGTTTAGCACGTCACAAGTTTGATTAACTGATAATTGTTTCTACAGATCGAAAGAACTATACAGACTTAAATAGTATACGAGTGTACCTGGGATAGGTGGTCTGGTTGTTGGGAGAGGTTTGTTGGAAAGTTTGTCGACCTTAGTTGAAAGTTGATTGACAAGCTTCGTTAGCTTGCACAGTTGCATCTTGAGGTGTGCGGGATCAGCCTCGTCATCTGGAAAACAGCGAAACGAAAATATACCTTGCAACATGATGAAATGAGCTGGGTGATACAGTAGTATATTTAACCAATCTCAACTAAATGTAGTGAGCTTTCGTATAGCTATGAGAATGTTGATGTACTTACCGTTCGGGTCATAGCGGCACACTTCTCCGTCAGCCGAGGAACTTAATGGCACAAGACACAAGATCAAAGCCACAACCAACTTCATGACGAAACCAGTCAGTCTGGAAGGGATAAGCAGCAACATTGCATTACAAAGTGTTTCAGTATTTTTTGCTATTAATTTTAGGAAAGCAAGCAATCAAAGCATTTTTAAGCGTTTCCCAAAATTAAAAAAAAAACAGTATTTCAATCACAATAAATGTCAGAAACTCCGGCCCGTTCAGGGACACAGAAAACCTTTTTACCATTTCTATCATTGTTTATCAAACTCATTAATAATTCATGAAGCAAAAACAAAGGAAATCACCTAAATTTACCGCAAGAATCACTATTAAATAAGGTTTCTTAGTCAACTTCGGATAGTTCATTATTCGGCTTTTTAGAACGAATAATCACTAATAAGGTTTCTTATTCAACTTCAGATAGTTGATTATTCGGCTTTTTAGAACGAAGAATCACTAATATGGTTTCTTAGTCAACTTCGGATAGTTGATTATTCGGCTTTTTAGAACGAAGAATCACTAATATGGTTTCTTAGTCAACTTCGGATATAGTTGATTATTCGGCTTTTTAGAACGAAGAATCACTAATAAGGTTTCTTATTCAACTTCGGATAGTTGATTATACGGCTTTTTAGAACGAAGAATCACTAATAATTTTGTAATATGGTTTCTTAGTCAACTTCGGATAGTTGATTTTTCGGCTTTTTAGAACGAAGAATCAATAATATGGTTTCTTAGTCGACTTCGGAGCACGGCTCCAGGTCATAATTATTATAAAATTGTCAGGGTATTACATAGTTTAGAAAATACATTAACCTGGAAGTTAAAACCTAAAAACCTTGAACAGTTCGTCAATTGAATTTTTAAAATCTTAGAGTTGGATAGCTTTGTGAACTTGCACCCCATTAGACATTAGCACACACGCCGCCTAATTAAGATATCTTCTAATCCATTTAGAGAGTATGTTTACTGGATTGGCTAATTAGCGGTCAAAGAGGCGGTATATATGCAGAGGCGGTCAGTAATAAGGAAGCTAAAGCTGTTGAGATTTGCAAACACAAAGAGCACATAAACAAAGAGGCTGTAATGAAATCTAAAGGCATTCTTAGATGATGTGAAAAAAGTATATAAACTGTAAACATTTTTTTGTGTAGTTCTTAGGCCCGTGAAGCTTTTGTGTTTATTCAGCCTTTGCAATACTTTATAGTTTGTTTTGAAGTATAAATATACGGCAGTGTTAGATGATCGTTGATTCCCGTCGATGTTCCTAATAAAGAAGAGAACTATTGGAATTGTGAAGCAGTTTATCCCTTGCTAACTTAGTAATCATTGTGAATTATCTAAATAACGGCAAAGTTTACTCTCGTGTTACACTTGTTTATTCAAAACCGTTCAACACCGCCGTTTGTTTGGATGACTTGTCGCACGAATACTCGGCAAAGTTTAATCTTGTGTAACACTTGTAAAATCCGTGAAGTTAAACACTTGTTTATTCAAAAACCGTTAAAAAAAGCTTCTAAATAAACTTTTCAATAGACTTGACGCGCTAATACTCGGCCAAGTTTACTCTCGTGTAACACTTGTTTATTCAAAACCGTTCAACACCGCCATTTGTTTGGATGACTGGTCGCACTTGTAAAATCCGTGAAGTTTATTGTGAACAATAATTATTATTAACAGCGATGGGAAACCTGTGTTGTGACTGCGGACTGAACAATAATTATTATTAACAGCGATGGGAAGCCTGTGGTGTGACTGCGGTGGCAGTGTTTCTAATACTTAGTTGGAGTGGACGGGTATTCTATACTTTAGCCTTAAGTTTACTTTCTTCACTATTTTGTAAAAGTCATTGCATAAAGTTTTCAAGTAAATTCGGACCATGCAGTTATCGAAATATCGTGAGCCGTAAAATAAACAAAACGGCTGCCCGCTTTAAAGCTTGACTCACTCGCTGTGCGCAAAGCATAACACTAAATAAACTTTTGCTTCAGTGTAGTTTCACGTTTACGGCAGACCTTGTCTTGTTACTAGTATTAAAAGGTTTTGGCAGAAATCATTGTAGATGTTTGCGTATTAAAATCTCAACTCTTCTTGTAGTCTGAATTTCCACGTGCATGCAATCAGTCAGGCGTGAACGGGTCAGTCTGATTCTTTTACAGAACATCAACAGAGTTTTGAAGGAACGTTTGTCATATTTGAAAGACGTGCAAAAACTTCTATACTCTTACCAGAAAACTTCTACTGGGAAAGTGCAATTCCTTTTGAATTAAAAGAGCTTTAATGCATCGGATCCGATCAGTCAGTTCGCGATGCCTCCCCAGCCGGAATTAGATTTTAGAGGCGTCAGAGAACAACGATAGCTGAATGTGTTTCTCGTCTTTCCGCTCCAGCAGCAAGAATATTGACGCGAGAAGAGACGATCTGTGGTTAAGTTTAGAATTTGATCAGTCACCACGCTTTGATGAGCAACACTTATAATAATAATAATAATAATCTTTATTTATATAGCGCTGTTTCCACAGAGAATAAGTGCCCAATAGCACTTAACAAATACATAAGGCTGCGCGTAACAATAAAATCGCGCTCACAACAATATTGAATAAATAACTATATCAACAATAAAAATTAACCTGCAATTACAGCTAACTAATTAAAAACATTATAGAAATGAGAAACTAAAAACTAAGCTAGACTAACTATAGGTAAAATGATAAAAACAATCTGCGTTTTACATGGTATAAAGTAAACAAAGATATGTATAAAATTAATAAAATGCCTTCTTGAACAAATAGGTCTTGAGTTGCTTCTTGAAGCTCATAAGTGAGTCACAGACTCTTATATCCTGTGGCAGGGAATTCCACAGAGTAGGCGCAGCACAAGAAAATGCTCTATAGCCATAGGAGCGCAAGTTGTATTGTGGGACTACAAGCCGGTTACTGGAAGACGATCTAAGATTACGCTTAGGAACATAGGCAGTAATTAAATCGGCGATATATGACGGTGCCGTTCCGTGTAGAGCCTTATAAGTAGTTAATAATATCTTAAATATAATCCGTTCTTCTACCGGAAGCCAGTGTAAATTGAACAAAACAGGTGTTATATGGTCACACTTACGGGTTAAGGTAACCACCCGGGCTGCGGCGTTTTGAACACTCTGCAGACGGTCAATAAGGTGTTTAGGTAAACCATACAGTAGCGAATTACAGAAATCTAACCTAGAAGTAACAAATGCGTGGACTAACGTTTCAGCAGACTGAAAGCTAAGGTGTTTTCTGATACGACTAATATTCCTAAGATGGTAGAAGCCAGATTTACAGACACTAGTAACATACCGTTCCATTGTCAAAGAAGAATCAAATAGTACACCAATGTTTCTAACAAGGGAGGATGGGCAGATCACTTCATCACAAACAGAGATGGAGTCAAGAGGTGGCAGCGGGCGATGGCGAGCATTTAGAAACAACAGCTCAGTCTTGTCTCCGTTCAGTTTTAATTTATTCCATGTCATCCAGGCATCTACATCACGGACACATGCCGTGAATTTCTTCAGCGTATACCGAGATAAATCACTACTCACCTTTTGCACTGTTCAAACCACGAGGCGAACCGTATATCGTAATGCATCATGGACATGCTGAGTTAATTTATGCGCAAAGGTACAAACCCACGTTTTTCGTGTTTGGTTTGCGCCTATGGACCACAGGTAGCCCGCGTTAAGATTAGTATGCGTTCTCGCTCTCGCTCGAACGCAATAACTACATACGTAAAGTAGACTTCCCATGAAGGGATAACAAAGCAAGCAATATTATTAAACTAGAGTAACTATCAGTTAGGAAGTGCGTTCGTTCGAAAAGAATCATATTTTGAAGTAATATATATTTCATTCAGCTTTTAGAAAATGTATTTGTTTGGTGAAACCAAGGACAGTACCGAAAAATATACCTCTTGTTATTTACTGTTTGACATCATACCCTTTTGTCTGATTGCGTCTAGAGGAAATGGACTAGTAAACACAAATGAATAATGAATATATTTATTCTCATTGTTTACAATTATCGTATGAATATCAATTCAACTGGTTACCCTTGTGCTAGACTTATCTGCTATATGTACACATGCAATTCTTACTTGGAAGATTTGCCTCTGGCTCCCTGGGTATAAAACTATAATTATAGTAACGTAACTAATATATTTTAACTGTTTTTAACGGTAACGGTATAAGATTTGATGTGTAATGTATACTAACATGCATTAATGTGTAGCAATGTTTTCATTTAAATGGTCTACTACGGGCAAATAGCATCATAACCATGTTTAAGTTTACTTTCTTCACTATTTTGTAAAAGTCATTGCATAAAGTTTTCAAGTAAATTCGGACCATGCAGTTATCGAAATATCGTGAGCCGTAAAATAAACAAAACGGCTGCTCGGTTAGTTCCCAGACTCACTCGCTGAGCGCAAAGCATAACACTAAATAAACTTTTGCTTCAGTGTAGTTTCACGTTTACGGCAGACCTTGTCTTGTTACTAGTATTAAAAGGTTTCGGCAGAAATCATTGTAGCTGTTTGCGTATTAAAATCTCAACTCTTCTTGTACCTAGTCTGAATTTCCACGTGCATGCAATCAGTCAGGCGTGAACGGGTCAGTCTGATTTTTTTACGGCACATCAACAGAGTTTTGAAGGAACGTTTGTCATATATTTTGAAAGACGTGCAAAAACTTCTATACTCTAATCGATCATTAATTAATATCGATTGATTGGTACCATCGAGAAAAGAACGACGAAACTGTAAACCTCGTCAGAGGTAAACAACTTTTTGTGGGAAAACTGAACTTCGTTAATGCGCTTCTGGAGGTTTATCCATGTCTGTTTGTGTTGTCGATTAATTCTCGAAATGGAATACATGTTGAACGTTGTTCGCGTAGTTGTTCGTAAAAGAACTAAACGAAAATAGCAGCGGCGCTTCTCTGCGTGCCGCTTTTACACTGGCATTTCAAAAGATATCGTGGTGTGAAAACCAATTAATTTTACCGCAAGAATCACTATTAAATAAGGTTTCTTAGTCAACTTCGGATAGTTCATTATTCGGCTTTTTAGAACGAATAATCACTAATAAGGTTTCTTATTCAACTTCGGATAGTTGATTATACGGCTTTTTAGAACGAAGAATCACTAATATGGTTTCTTAGTCAACTTCGGATAGTTGATTATTCGGCTTTTTACAACGAAGAATCACTAATAAGGTTTTTTAGTCAACTTCGGATAGTTGATTATTCGGCTTTTTAGAACGAAGAATCACTAATATGGTTTCTTAGTCAACTTCGGATATAGTTGATTATTCGGCTTTTTAGAACGAAGAATCACTAATAAGGTTTCTTATTCAACTTCGGATAGTTGATTATACGGCTTTTTAGAACGAAGAATCACTAATAATTTTGTAATATGGTTTCTTAGTCAACTTCGGATAGTTGATTTTCGGCTTTTTAGAACGAAGAATCAATAATATGGTTTCTTAGTCGACTTCGGAGCACGGCTCCAGGTCATATTATAAAATTGTCAGGGTATTACATAGTTTAGAAAATACATTAACCTGGAAGTTAAAACCTAAAAACCTTGAACAGTTCGTCAATTGAATTTTTAAAATCTTAGAGTTGGATGGCTTTGTGAACTTGCACCCCATTAGACATTAGCACACACGCCGCCTAATTAAGATATCTTCTAATCCATTTAGAGAGTATGTTTACTGGATTGGCTAATTAGCGGTCAAAGAGGCGGTATATATGCAGAGGCGGTCAGTAATAAGGAAGCTAAAGCTGTTGAGATTTGCAAACACAAAGAGCACATAAACAAAGAGGCTGTAATGAAATCTAAAGGCATTCTTAGATGATGTGAAAAAAGTGTATAAACTGTAAACAATTTTTTGTGAAGTTCTTAGGCCCGTGAAGCTTTTGTGTTTATTCAGCCTTTGCAATACTTTATAGTTTGTTTTGAAGTATAAATATACGGCAGTGTTAGATGATCGTTGATTCCCGTCGATGTTCCTAATAAAGAAGAGAACTATTGGAATTGTGAAGCAGTTTATCCCTTGCTAACTTAGTAATCATTGTGAATTATCTAAATAACGGCAAAGTTTACTCTCGTGTAAAACTTGTTTATTCAAAACCGTTCAACACCGCCGTTTGTTTGGATGACTTGTCGCACGAATACTCGGCAAAGTTTAATCTCGTGTAACACTTGTAAAATCCGTGAAGTTAAACACTTGTTTATTCAAAAACCGTTAAAAAAAGCTTCTAAATAAACTTTTCAATAGACTTGACGCGCTAATACTCGGCAAAGTTTACTCTCGTGTAACACTTGTTTATTCAAAACCGTTCAACACCGCCATTTGTTTGGATGACTGGTCGCACTTGTAAAATCCGTGAAGTTTATTGTGAACAATAATTATTATTAACAGCGATGGGAAACCTGTGTTGTGACTGCGGACTGAACAATAATTATTATTAACAGCGATGGGAAGCCTGTGGTGTGACTGCGGACCGCGGTGGCAGTGTTTCTAATACTTAGTTGGAGTGGACGGGTATTCTATACTTTAGCCTTAAGTTTACTTTCTTCACTATTTTGTAAAAGTCATTGCATAAAGTTTTCAAGTAAATTCGGACCATGCAGTTATCGAAATATCGTGAGCCGTAAAATAAACAAAACGGCTGCCCGCTTTAAAGCTTGACTCACTCGCTGTGCGCAAAGCATAACACTAAATAAACTTTTGCTTCAGTGTAGTTTCACGTTTACGGCAGACCTTGTCTTGTTACTAGTATTAAAAGGTTTTGGCAGAAATCATTGTAGATGTTTGCGTATTAAAATCTCAATTCTTCTTGTAGTCTGAATTTCCACGTGCATGCAATCAGTCAGGCGTGAACGGGTCAGTCTGATTCTTTTACAGAACATCAACAGAGTTTTGAAGGAACGTTTGTCATATTTGAAAGACGTGCAAAAACTTCTATACTCTTACCAGAAAACTTCTACTGGGAAAGTGCAATTCCTTTTGAATTAAAAGAGCTTTAATGCATCGGATCCGATCAGTCAGTTCGCGATGCCTCCCCAGCCGGAATTAGATTTTAGAGGCGTCAGAGAACAACGATAGCTGAATGTGTTTCTCGTCTTTCCGCTCCAGCAGCAAGAATATTGACGCGAGAAGAGACGATCTGTGGTTAAGTTTAGAATTTGATCAGTCACCACGCTTTGATGAGCAACACTTATGAATTTCTTCAGCGTATAACCGAGATAAATCACTACTCACCTTTTGCACTGTTCAAACCACGAGGCGAACCGTATATCGTAATGCATCATGGACATGCTGAGTTAATTTATGCGCAAAGGTACAAACCCACGTTTTTCGTGTTTGGTTTGCGCCTATGGACCACAGGTAGCCCGCGTTAAGATTAGTATGCGTTCTCGCTCTCGCTCGAACGCAATAACTACATACGTAAAGTAGACTTCCCATGAAGGGATAACAAAGCAAGCAATATTATTAAACTAGAGTAACTATCAGTTAGGAAGTGCGTTCGTTCGAAAAGAATCATATTTTGAAGTAATATATATTTCATTCAGCTTTTAGAAAATGTATTTGTTTGGTGAAACCAAGGACAGTACCGAAAAATATACCTCTTGTTATTTACTGTTTGACATCATACCCTTTTGTCTGATTGCGTCTAGAGGAAATGGACTAGTGAACACAAATGAATAATGAATATATTTATTCTCATTGTTTACAATTATCGTATGAATATCAATTCAACTGGTTACCCTTGTGCTAGACTTATCTGCTATATGTACACATGCAATTCTTACTTGGAAGATTTGCCTCTGGCTCCCTGGGTATAAAACTATATAGTAACGTAACTAATATATTTTAACTGTTTTTAACGGTAACGGTATAAGATTTGATGTGTAATGTATACTAACATGCATTAATGTGTAGCAATGTTTTCATTTAAATGGTCTACTACGGGCATATAGCATCATAACCATGTTTAAGTTTACTTTCTTCACTATTTTGTAAAAGTCATTGCATAAAGTTTTCAAGTAAATTCGGACCATGCAGTTATCGAAATATCGTGAGCCGTAAAATAAACAAAACGGCTGCTCGCTTAGTTCCCAGACTCACTCGCTGAGCGCAAAGCATAACACTAAATAAACTTTTGCTTCAGTGTAGTTTCACGTTTACGGCAGACCTTGTCTTGTTACTAGTATTAAAAGGTTTCGGCAGAAATCATTGTAGCTGTTTGCGTATTAAAATCTCAACTCTTCTTGTAGTCTGAATTTCCACGTGCATGCAATCAGTCAGGCGTGAACGGGTCAGTCTGATTTTTTTACGGAACATCAACAGAGTTTTGAAGGAACGTTTGTCATATATTTTGAAAGACGTGCAAAAACTTCTATACTCTAATCGATCATTAATTAATATCGATTGATTGGTACCATCGAGAAAAGAACGACGAAACTGTAAACCTCGTCAGAGGTAAACAACTTTTTGTGGGAAAACTGAACTTCGTTAATGCGCTTCTGGAGGTTTATCCATGTCTGTTTGTGTTGTCGATTAATTCTCGAAATGGAATACATGTTGAACGTTGTTCGCGTAGTTGTTCGTAAAAGAACTAAACGAAAATAGCAGCGGCGCTTCTCTGCGTGCCGCTTTTACACTGGCATTTCAAAAGATATCGTGGTGTGAAAACCAATTAATTTTACCGCAAGAATCACTATTAAATAAGGTTTCTTAGTCAACTTCGGATAGTTCATTATTCGGCTTTTTAGAACGAATAATCACTAATAAGGTTTCTTATTCAACTTCGGATAGTTGATTATACTGCTTTTTAGAACGAAGAATCACTAATATGGTTTCTTAGTCAACTTCGGATAGTTGATTATTCGGCTTTTTAGAACGAAGAATCACTAATAAGGTTTTATAGTCAACTTCGGATAGTTGATTATTCGGCTTTTTAGAACGAAGAATCACTAATATGGTTTCTTAGTCAACTTCGGATATAGTTGATTATTCGGCTTTTTAGAACGAAGAATCACTAATAAGGTTTCTTATTCAACTTCGGATAGTTGATTATACGGCTTTTTAGAACGAAGAATCACTAATAATTTTGTAATATGGTTTCTTAGTCAACTTCGGATAGTTGATTTTTCGGCTTTTTAGAACGAAGAATCAATAATATGGTTTCTTAGTCGACTTCGGAGCACGGCTCCAGGTCATATTATAAAATTGTCAGGGTATTACATAGTTTAGAAAATACATTAACCTGGAAGTTAAAACCTAAAAACCTTGAACAGTTCGTCAATTGAATTTTTAAAATCTTAGAGTTGGATGGCTTTGTGAACTTGCACCCCATTAGACATTAGCACACACGCCGCTTAATTAAGATATCTTCTAATCCATTTAGAGAGTATGTTTACTGGATTGGCTAATTAGCGGTCAAAGAGGCGGTATATATGCAGAGGCGGTCAGTAATAAGGAAGCTAACGCTGTTGAGATTTGCAAACACAAAGAGCACATAAACAAAGAGGCTGTAATGAAATCTAAAGGCATTCTTAGATGATGTGAAAAAAGTGTATAAACTGTAAACAATTTTTTGTGAAGTTCTTAGGCCCGTGAAGCTTTTGTGTTTATTCAGCCTTTGCAATACTTTATAGTTTGTTTTGAAGTATAAATATACGGCAGTGTTAGATGATCGTTGATTCCCGTCGATGTTCCTAATAAAGAAGAGAACTATTGGAATTGTGAAGCAGTTTATCCCTTGCTAACTTAGTAATCATTGTGAATTATCTAAATAACGGCAAAGTTTACTCTCGTGTAACACTTGTTTATTCAAAACCGTTCAACACCGCCGTTTGTTTGGATGACTTGTCGCACGAATACTCGGCAAAGTTTAATCTCGTGTAACACTTGTAAAATCCGTGAAGTTAAACACTTGTTTATTCAAAAACCGTTAAAAAAAGCTTCTAAATAAACTTTTCAATAGACTTGACGCGCTAATACTCGGCAAAGTTTACTCTCGTGTAACACTTGTTTATTCAAAACCGTTCAACACCGCCGTTTGTTTGGATGACTGGTCGCACTTGTAAAATCCGTGAAGTTTATTGTGAACAATAATTATTATTAACAGCGATGGGAAACCTGTGTTGTGACTGCGGACTGAACAATAATTATTATTAACAGCGATGGGAAGCCTGTGGTGTGACTGCGGACCGCGGTGGCAGTGTTTCTAATACTTAGTTGGAGTGGACGGGTATTCTATACTTTAGCCTTAAGTTTACTTTCTTCACTATTTTGTAAAAGTCATTGCATAAAGTTTTCAAGTAAATTCGGACCATGCAGTTATCGAAATATCGTGAGCCGTAAAATAAACAAAACGGCTGCTCGCTTAGTTCCCAGACTCACTCGCTGAGCGCAAAGCATAACACTAAATAAACTTTTGCTTCAGTGTAGTTTCACGTTTACGGCAGACCTTGTCTTGTTACTAGTATTAAAAGGTTTCGGCAGAAATCATTGTAGCTGTTTGCGTATTAAAATCTCAACTCTTCTTGTACCTAGTCTGAATTTCCACGTGCATGCAATCAGACACTAATCAGACACTAATCCAAAAGAATTTTGGAAACTAGTACACCTTATTAAAACGCATAAGTCCGCAGGTGTTTCTAACGACGTATCCCCGGCAGAATGGTATAGCTATTTCAAAGATTTGAACAAAGTCAGTTTTATAACGGAGGGTTGCAGTGATGAAGCGGCAAATTGTGAAAGATTTTCAAATTTGGGCTGCTAGCAATAGTGAGATCCTTGACGAGCCTATTTCTATTGAAGAAGTTTGTAATTTATCCAAAAGGCTTAAAAGTAAAAAGGCGAGTGCGAGTGACTCAGTGAATAACGAAATTATCAAAGTATCTATGGATATTTTAGCACCTTATTTTGTCAAACTTTTTAATGTGGTTTTGTCTCGTGGTGTTTTTCCGCGCATTTGGTCGGAAGTAGGTTAGATTGTGGTAATTACAGGGGCATTTGCATTAGCAGTTGTCTTGGGAAATTTTTTACGTTAATTTTAAATGCTCGCTTAAATGTCTTTTTAAGTGAAAACAAAATCTTGAAAAAGTGCCAAATAGGTTTTAGGCAAGGTTTCAGAACATCTGATCATGTACTGGTTTTGAAAACGATGATAGACTTATATAAGGCTAATCATAAACCATTATTTGCTTGTTTCATTGACTTTAGGAAGGCATACGACAGTGTTTGGAGAGAGGGGTTGTTTTTCAAACTAATTCAGTACGGATGTAGTAGAAAGTTTATACACATTCTTCTTAGTATGTATTCTTCTGTAAAATTGGCGGTGAAGTTGAATCAAGGAGTCACTCCTTTTTTTCAGTCAGATATTGGGGTGAAACAGGGGTGTAATCTTAGCTCTACGTTGTTTAATATTTTTATGAATGACATTCCTGATTTGTTTAGTGCAACATGCGATCCAGTGGTGTTAGGTGATTCGAAGTTGAATTGCTTACTTTATGCTGACGACTTAGTACTTTTATCTGAATCCGAATCTGGGTTGCAATATTGTCTTCGTAGACTTGATTCTTATACTCGTAGGTGGAAGTTACGAGTTAATTTGAAAAAATCTAACATTTTAGTTTTTGGAACACAGGCCCAGAGACGTTTGTTTGCGACATCTAAATGGTATTTTGGCAATGATCAGTTAGTTTGTGTAGATGAGTACTATACTTATCTAGGGATAACGTTTCATTTAGCCGGTAGTTTTAAACTTGCCCAAAAGGCTTTGTATAATAAAGCTCTACGGGCTTACCACAGTCTGTTTAAAAGCTTCTCTAATGTTGAGAATGTTCCGGTTAAAGTACTGTTGAAGCTCTTCTCCTCGGTTGTAGCTCTGGTGTTGTTGTATGGCTGTGAAATTTGGGGAGTGTATATGTTGGGGAAAATATCTAGTTTTGATCTTTTTAAACATAAACTTTTTAATGTTGTTAATGATTTAGAGAGGCTTCATTTGAAATTTTGCAAGCGTGTTTTAGGTGTTCATTCTAAAGCTACTAATTTAGCAGTCAGTATGCGGAGTTAGGCAGAGTACCTATGATTGTACATATTTCCGTATTAGTGGTGAAGTATTGGTTACGCACGAAGGACCCTTTTTATAGTGATACCCTCGTAGGGAAAGCCGCATACCAGTGTATATAATCAAATTTTCAGGGTGTAATGTTCACAAATTATATCCAAAAGTTATGTGGTTTGAATCTCTTCAGGATCTTTCTGTACCTTCTAAGCAAATTGGAACTTTGGCCAAATACTTAAAATCGAAATTGTATGATTATTATGATTACGTTTGGAAAGGTCAAGTTCAACAGGGTGGTTTACCACATTGTAGCGGCGGGAAAGTACGCACATTTAAACAAGTTAAGTTTAATTTAGGTTTTGAAAAGTATCTCTCTCATATTTCAAACATTAAATATCGTCAGGCGGTGACTAAGCTAAGGATTTCTGCGCACAAATTGCCTGTTGAGTCTGGCCGATATAAAAAAAATCCACATGACGAACGTGTTTGTACAATGTGCGATTTGGGTGAAGTAGGAGACGAATTTCACTATTTAATGACTTGTAATAACAGGAATTTTATAACTCTTAGGGAAGATTTCATTAATAACCTGTTGGATGTAAACAGTTCATTTCGATATTTTAGTAAGCGGGCTTTGTTTTTATATACAATGTCAATGAAGGACGATTCGATTATGAAGTTTTCAACCAAATATTGCTATGATATCATTGCCTTGTTCAATGCTTGTAATACTTCTTAGTTTTGTATTTAGGTGTTTATAATGCAGTTGTACTGTTATTACCGTAATTCCAATGTACCGTTGTTGGTATAAGGATTAAAGTTATTATTATTTTAGTCTGCGAGCGCTGCTGACGCAATCTGAGCACGTCATTTCGAACAACGGCAGCGCGCGCTCAAAGTTTTTTTTTCATTTTTTCCATTTTCTTCTCTTTTCTTATCTTTTGAACCTTTTGCGCTGATTTTCTTTTATTATACCAGTTTTTTTTGTTTTTTTATTTTGTGTTCTTTATATAATTTATCGTTATTGTCGGGTCGTTGCTTCAGTTCTGTGCCTATTTGCATACACTTTTAAATATTCAAGGATACGATGCAATACCTGTGCTTACACTAAACCTACGACATTTATTTGAGGACCTAAAGGCTCTCTTAAAAGGCACTGATCGTTTTGATTGTACTTCCAGTAATGTTATTTATTGTATCACCTGCACACTTTGTAACAAACACTACATCGGAGAAGATTAGGAGATCGATTCCGCGAACACTTGCTAGATGTTATAACTAACAGCAAGGATCTCGCCAAACCTGTAGCTCGTCACTATAACCTTCCTGGTCATTGCATTAATCACATCACTGTATGCCGCATTTCTTTGCATCTCAAGGTACTACCGACACTCGTAAACGCAAAGAACAGAACTTTATTTTCAAATTAGGAACTTTGGCACCTCACTGTATTAATGACGCTTTTCGTTCATTTAATTTCAGAATTCACGTATTCACTCACACTTAGATCATTATGTTTCCTTACTTTAATCATCGACACTTCCTGTTACAACTATTAGCATTTCTATTGTTGGCGCAATTTTCTTTGATCCCAATTGATCCGAGCACATGTTTCCTCAGCGGTAATCATGCATTGGCGCAATTTCCTTTGATCCCAATTGATCCGAGCACATGTTTCCTCAGCGGTAATCATGCATTGGTGCAATTTCCTTTGATCCCAATTGATCCGAGTACATGTTTTCTCAGCGGTAATCATGTACTCAACGCTATATAAACCGTTTCTCCACCCACAATTCCCTCTTTTGCTCTGACGAAGGGCAAGCGCTCGAAACGTCAGCTTCTACTCGCTTTACACTGCGGTTAGCATACCTCAATCGACTTTAGTTGATTATATACCAGTGTTTATCTTCCCCGCCAACGCAAACCAACAACAGTTTTTACAGGAACTAGTTACCTATCCTATTTGCATACAACCGATATAAATTAATAAATACATAAATAAATAAATCGATTAACAACTAAATATAAGCTTATTGCAGCTAATGGAAACAATATAGAAAATACGGTAAGTAGTATTAGGCCAGAAAAGACAGGACTTGCTTGCTAAAGCTTTCGGGGCTTTTTGTATTCACTACATGCTCTGGGAGTTCAAGTTCAAGTTTCAAGTTCGTTTTATTTTGCACTATTTCTTTTAAAGATAATTACACAAGAAAATAATTGTAGAAAGAAAAAGAGAGGTACGGTAATAATAAAATAGTTTTGAATTTCAAGAATGTGCATAGAGGTCAAATGAGCCATAGGCTTTCTCGTTGACCTCTATCACAAGAAAAATAAATGAGGATATTTGGAGCACAGAAAATACATAAATATCTATTGTACACATTTTCTTGAGTGGTAAGCGGCTAGAATTAATACTAATAGGAAGAAGAATTTATTTACAATATTGATACATAATTATATGGAGACGTTGACAATAAAGTTATATATATGCAAAGAATAAAGATGGTATGAATATATTAATTCGATCTTAGTTATTGTTCTATATTTACAATTTTACACAATAACTTAGGCCTGGTTTTCAAGTAAAAATAATTTGTATTGTTTTTTAAAACTATTGTGTGGGAGGGATTTTATTTCTAACGGTA
Organism: Actinernus sp. WN-2022; assembly: GCA_030867875.1. NCBI lineage: Eukaryota > Metazoa > Cnidaria > Anthozoa > Actiniaria > Actinernidae > Actinernus > Actinernus sp. WN-2022. The sequence continues at coordinate 29,561,228 of JAOWCC010001501.1, forward strand.
TTTTTTCCCATAATCGTGATGCAAGAGATTTAAATCTCGATAGACCATAATTAGTTCTGGAAGCTGGTCTGTATAAGTTTTGGTTGGTAGCATATCTAGTATTATAATTATGAATATCAGTTGCAGAGGGGACCAAGTCGAAAAAAGCAGGTGGTACACCTATTTTAACATATTTAATTTTGTGAACAAGAGTGGAGATTTTCAGATTAAAAGCATTGTCAAGTTTTAGAATTTGCAAAATTATATAATATGGGGTGGCATTTTCAAATTTGCTAGCAAAGAAAATGCAGCGAACACATTTATTTTGCTTTGTTTTAATTTTACTTAGTCTAGTCTTAACAGCAGTACCCCAGGTCATTAGGCCATAACTCAAATACGAATAGATAAGAGTATAATAAAGTTGATTTAGAATAGTAATAGAAAAATGGTATCTTAGCTTACAAATAATTACAATATTTTTGGCAATTTTATTATTAACATGTGTAATTTGAGTGTCCCATCGTAAGTGTTCGTCAATAAAAACCCCAAGATATTTAATATATGTTTTTTGCATATATATGTAGTCCCCGTAAACGAACCGTGCCGCACGTCTTTGCACCTTTTCTAACTGGTTTATATTACGCTGAGTATAAGGATCCCATGCTGAGCATGCGTACTCCATCATGGGGCGAACAAGAGTGAGGTAAAGCCTAGCCTTAACCTCATGAGTAGAATGATAGAAGTTCCTTGAGATAAAATTCAGCGTCCTGCTTGCCTTACTTGACACATGGTCACAGTGCTTATTGGAACGAAGATCCGAGGACAGGATGACTCCAAGATAAGGGTGAGAGTCAGTTTTCTTAAGAGCCTTGCCATCCAGGAAATAGGTGGTAATAATTGGAGACTGGCTGCGCGAGATATGCATTGTGAAGCATTTCTCACAATTGAATCGCATTTGCCATTTCTTGGCCCATAATGATAGTGTATCAAGGTCAGTTTGAAGCACTTCAGAAGAGAGTGCAGAAGACAGCTGGAGATATATAATGCAGTCATCAGCAAAAAGACGGATCTGAGAGGACATACCTTGAGGGAGGTCATCAATGAACAAAAGAAAGAGTAGGGATCCAAGTACGGACCCTGTGGTACACCGGACGTTACTGTACACATGTCGGAGTGGTCGCCATCGACCACTGTCACTTGAGTGCGGTTTGTTAGAAAGCCCTTTATCCAGGATAAAGTGCTGCCCTTTATGCCATAGGCAGAGAGTTTGGCAAATAACCTCTGGTGCGGGACAGAGTCAAATGCCTTAGAAAAGTCAAGCAGCATGAGATCAGTTTGAAGATTAAGATCAAAGTTTTTAGCTAGGTCATGTGAAGTTAGAATCAGCTGTGACTCACACGAGAAGCCTTTCCTGAATCCATGCTGTAAATAGGATAATAATGAGTGCTTATCTAAGTGGCCCATAATATTTGAGAAAATTATATGCTCTAATGTTTTGCAGAGAACACAAGTTAGAGATATAGGCCTGTAGTTTCTGGGGTCTGAACGAGAACCCTTCTTAAAAACTGGGGAGACAAATGCATGTTTCCATTCAAATGGCAAATCGCCCCCATCCAGGGACTGCTGATAAACAACCCTGAGTACAGGAGCAATAACTCCGCTGGAAATTGGAAGGGGAATCTGGTCCGGACCAGATGCCTTTGATGGGTTGAGATTTGCCAAGAGACTAGCAATGCCCTCTGTAGTAACTGTGATGTTACCCAAAGTGGGAACACTACTTGACCCCATAGTGGGAAAAGTACTGAAATCTTCATTTGTAAAGACTGATTTAAAGTAATTATTCAAGATATTTGCCTTATCCTTACTAGTGTTATAAAATGTGTTATTTACTTTGATAGGTGGAACCCCAATTCTGTCTTGTCGCTGGGACGTTACGTATTTCCAGAATTTCTTGGGGTTTTCTCTAAGATTGTCAGATAGTATAGAGGACATATGATTATTTCTAGCTTGGTTGATAGCTGCTTTTGTTTTACATCTAAATTCCCTGAAATTTTTCCATGTCTCAAGAGTATTCTTACTTTTAGCTAGATTGTACAGACGCTGATTTTTCCTGACCATATGCCGCCTAAGTTTTCTATTGAACCATGGATGAGAATTAGAGTCTGACTCGACTAGCTCTTTAGCTATTCCAGACAGCTAGTGTCAACCCTGTTATTCTCTTTCTCCATTAAGTATCACTTTGTAATTCATTGACACAAATAAATTATGTTGGGGGACCGGTAAAAAGACCCAATGAAGGCTGACTGTGTTCCCTGAAGGCCATGCAGTTCCGACCAGGCAATTTCACAGTCAGAATCCATGCTAATGAGTAACTGAGATGCTGGATTTAGTAGCAATAAGTACACCCCCGTAGCAATAAGTAAATAGTAATAAGTTCTGCTGATAATAATATATTATAAGGTACGCGAACGACTGCTAATTGGTTGAAGGTGAATTCCTAACCTGGCGTGATGAAAGGTACTGGGTGTTTCGTCATAATAACTACAATAACAACAGTCTCGGGTTCGGATTTTCAAATCGCAAGTCTCGGGCTCGGATTTTGAAAACGGAAGTCTCGGCGTCTCGCAAAGTCTCGGATTTACCATTCGCCACCCCTAAGTTCTATATGCGTAAAATATTGCAAAATATGTGTTTACCCTACCCCCGTCAAATCAGAAGTTGCGACTATAATGACTAGCATAAGGCAAACTAGGGTTTTACCCTCGGAGAGGTTTTACCCTTCTCCCCTCAAATAAGAAGAAGCGACAGGAGCGAGTCTCATTTACTCTGGTCTGGTGTCTATGGCCGATTAGGTCTTCCAACCTGCAAAACATCTTGACCAGGGTGTTTGTTTAGAAAGAGTTATTCAAGTTTGAAAACGTAAATATGACCAGGATAACGCAAATTAGTTTTTTTACCCTACCCCCCTCAAATAAGAAGAGGCGACAGGAGTGACTCTAATTTACTCTGGTCTGGGAATATACTGTATTTTGCAAAATGTCTATGCCGGCCAGGCGCTCGAGCTCTGAACGAAGGGTTCATCTGCCACTAAACGCCATTAGAGCAGCTGTGGATTCTTTGAGGTTTCGGTTTTGCAGTTGAATATCTCGATCTTGGATAATTACCGGTATAAACCTCCATCTTTGTACGCTAAATCCTGTATATTTGGCTGTCTTGAGACCATCATATATCTGGCCACGAGCGTCTAAAACACCACGAAAACATACCTATGGACAACTTGTTCTCTCCTTATGAAACTGCAGTGTATTTGTAACTGGCCAGCAGTTATTCAAATCAATTGTCCCTTTTTAAAAATAGGCCCTAGCCGGACCTATAGAGAAGAGTCTGCGATATCTAATATCTCCCATTCGTGACCGTGATGAGGCTTGATGAGACAGTAAACAACAATGTTTTAATATGGAAGGCGGCTCTTGGTAGCTTAAAAACAGAGGAAAAGTTTAAATAAAACTAAGAAAGGAGTAAAAGAAGTAAAAATAATGGCGTCTGCCGTAGGAGTCGAACTCCGGTCGCTGGATTTTATGGTCCACGCTCTACCCACTAGACCGTAGAGCCGACCACACAGCAGTCAAACGTCTGCGCATGCGTCAAAAGTCTTGCAACAACAACATATTCCAAAACAAATTCAAAGCGAGCCGGCGGCCGTCACTGTTCACACACCCGTTTTCAAACCTTGAGAACTTTTTTGGTAAATTACGAAAAAAATTGGTAAACTCACAGTTTGAAGTTTGTTCAATTTCCCGTCGACTGTGAAAATTAAGTATACATAATACAGGCAAGATAAGTTAACACTGCTTCATCACCGTCTTGGGGACCATTTGTGGAAATAACATGTGAATACTCATCAAAAAGTGTCCTCAATAGAGAGTGAAGCGTGTAACAATTGTTCTGTATGCCAATATGCAAATTGCTTGTCGGATTGCATGCTCTTGAGACCAAGCAATTCATCAGACATTGATCAGATAAACTACATCTCCGCGAGTCTTCTTTGTATGCGATGCAGTACATCAAATTTACAGTGTAAATTACGTCTAGCTTGGCCTATAATTGATGGCATTCAAAGAAAAAAAGTCTTCCAGGTAAGCAGAAGTATTCATATTATTCCAGTAGTGAAAAGAGCACGAACGATTACAAAAAATGACACAAGTCCCTTCCCCCCCCCCCCCCCTTATGTTTTTTGTTGATCAATCGATAATCACGAAGCTAATCGATAATCTCGACCCATATTTTGGCAACGTCTCGACCCAGGACTCACCCTATATATCCGACAGCAAACACATATATGTGACAGTCAAACCTATATATATGACAGTCGAAGGCTATATCGAGGAAAACTCACCTCGTATATTGGAGCACTTCAACACATACCATTTAAAAGGATTGACTATATATTCGGTGATAGACCCAATATTTCGAACTCGACCTTTTGTCACACTTGGCGCCCCATAATCGTATACACCTCATTTTTGGTATGTAATGTTCTTCTATATTGCTCTTTCCGAATCGGTGGACCGAAAATTCTACATCTAAATTTTGCAAATTTGTGACGTCACACTTCGGTGCTCTATAACTTATGGTTTTGAGAGTCCCACATGGAGGTAGGATGCCTTAGAGACTAACGGTAGCTAAGATCAAGTGTAGTATCTCTGTTCTTATTTTTCCCCTCTTTGTAACTTGTGTTATTCTTAAGGGCCTGTCTCTTTGCTATTCAGGCTCTTCTCAAGGCTAGTGCTGCCTATCTCGCAAAGCACCCATTTGTTTGTATGTTGTATTTTTTTGTTTTTTTTCCCTCTCTCTGTAACTTGTGTATTCTTAAAGGCTGGTTCACACTTGCGACATAAGCATAAGAACATACGCAAGCGAAGATTGTGCTTCATGGTTAGTTAACCCCTTTATACTTGAGTAGAACAAAGCATTCATCCAACCTTAAAGTACAATCTGCGCTTGCGTATGGTCTTATGCTTATGGTTCAACGCATCCTCGCTCTACAATTACCAATAATCAGTAAATGGCAAACGCGCTTGAAATACCGATTATTGGTAATACTACGACAAATCCTAACCCTAACCATCGGACGAGTTCGCGGGTAAACGACGGGTTCTCACTCACTAGAGCTAGGGTTCACAGGTAACAAGAAGAGAAGGTAAACGAGAGAATTTTTTTTTTTGAGCGCTCCTACTCGGGCTTGAACTCGTAATCGTTTGCGTGTTGTGCTTGGCAGTGCAGGCGTCACGATCACTACACTAAGCGCGTCTACCGCCGTTCGGATTTGGACAATTGTTTATCTTTATCCTTGACTGGTTTTAAGAATGTCATTGTTTAATTTGTGTTCCAGAATTAGCGATTATTGATAATTGAAGAGCAAAAGCCAATTACTGATTATTGGTAATTCTAGAACGAGGATATGTTGTATGGTTATGTCGCAAGTGTGAACCAGCCTTAAAGTGCCTATCACCTTTTGCAATTCCGAAATGTTTTCAGTACTTCTGTGAAGAATATTTTGGTTTACAGTGAATACTTTATGTTCTACGCTTGTTTGGAATCGTGTAAATGTGACCTTTCCTGACCCATGACCGCGTAAGTAAAAGCCTGGGTCGAAACCTGGGTAGACGTCATCTTGACGTCATATAATTAATTCGGCTTTGCAATCATTTGTAGAAATACTTAAAGTGCCCCTCAACCCTTTTGCAATTTTTATATATATGAAACTTTGAAAGGTTTTGAGTACTTCTGCGAAGAAATATTTGGCTTACAGAGGATACTCTATGTTCTAGGCTTGTTTGAAATGGTGAAAATTTGACCTTTCCTGACCCATTACCGTGTAAGAAAAAGCCTGGGTCGATTCCCTATCTTACGTCACCTCATTAATGCATTATTGTCCATGACGCCTTTCTATCACAACAACATCGATATATAGAGAATATACACAGTCTGTCAGATTTTAGTAAAGAAAACAGCTATTTTAGACAAAATGCTAAATATGTATTCAAGTTATTGCAAAGTCGAATGAATTGGATGACGTAAGATAGGGAATCGACCCAGGCTTTTTCTTACACGGTAATGGGTCAGGAGAGGTCACATTTTCACCATTTCAAACAAGCCTAGAACATGGAGTATCCTCTGTAAGCCAAAAATTTCTTCGCAGAAGTACTCAAAACCTTTCAAAGTTTCATATATATAAAAATTGCAAAAGGGTTGAGGGGCACTTTAACATCTTGACTGAAATGACTTTTTTCTTTACTAACAACTAAAAAACTCTGTATATTTTCCATGCATCGATGTTGTTGTGATAAAAAGGCGCCATGGAGAATAATGCATTAGGCTTTTACTTACGCGGTCATGGGTCAGGAAAGGTCACATTTACACGATTTTAAACAAGCGTAGAACAAAGTATTCATTTTAAACCAAAACTTTCTTCACAGAAGTACTCAAAAGTTTTCGGAGGTTCATAAGCTATCATAATTGCAAAAGGGTGATATGCACTTTAAGGGATCTGTCTCTTTGCTAGTCAGACCCTTCTCAAGGCTAGTGCTGCTTATCTCGCAACTGAGTACCCGTTTGTTTATATGTTTTGATCTCTGGCTTAGAAAACCAAGCTGGTTTTCCAATAGTGTTCGTGTTTGGAATATCTCTTTGGAGAACCCCCATATTCTCTTGGAGGTATTCTAAAGTTAACTTGCGGAGATATGGGTTCCCACTTGGTTACTGGATCTCGATCCAGGGCCAGAAAAGTCCGAGAATCGATCACGGCAAGAATCCTGCCACTCTGTCCTCCCAGTGTGAGAGCAGATTTATTTCTCGTTCTTATTTCGGCCGTCATCAGCTCTAAAATGTTATTCTAGTTTCGGTCAGGCGTCGGGTCCTGTCTGTGACTCTTTATTTAGCAGCTCTACACGGGTTAAATCGGGGGCCCTTCCTCTTCCCTCCACAGATTCCAAGCTTCACCGACAAGTAAGGTTTCACCGGCTTCAACGCTAACCACGGCTTCACGCTAACCACGGCTTCGTGCCTCAAACCGGGGCTCACAGCCGTAAATGAAAGACCACGTCTTTATAAACCGGATTTGTCCAAAACCAAATCAACATGGCTTCTAGCCTTAACACAGACCAAGTCTCAAATGCCAATACGGCTTCATAACAATACACAGACTTCGTCTCAAAAATTATAACCGGATTAAATTCGAGAAATCATCAAAAACCTGAGCTTCACGCTTCTAAACTTACTCCCCCATGACGTCACATCCATTGGAAGTTACACTTTTCACAAAGTATTTTAAAATCAAAGTTTTGGCCGAGATTCTGTTGTAAAATAATGTACCCTAACATTCAACCCCTTATGTTTGTACTGCATGTTTGATAATAAAAACCTGAGAAAAAGAGAGAAAACTGCAGAAAAATGACTGCGATTTGAGTGAAAGGTTTTCAATTTTAGCTCTTGTGCGCTGCCTACACCATAATACGCGTCATTTTCGAACAAAGTGCGCGCGCCCATTCTAGATTCAACCAATCAGATTGGAGAACTATTCCGTTAGTGGGCTATTGAAGAGAATAGATGATTTCTACGTGTTATTTTGACCGTGTTAGGTTCGTAAGGGATTGTGGTCAAATGTAGAGGCGCCATATTTTTCGGTACGGTGGATAATATCACACTACACTGAGTAGAATGGCAGAACACCACAATACCGCACAGTGTTACGGTGTTAGAGACTGGTCAGAAATTGTCAGGGGGGGATGGGGAAGTGGATAAAAGGGGAGGGTCATAACATAAGCAACTGAAAAGAGGGGGTTATAGGGGGAAAGGGAGGGAAGAGATAAAAGGGGGGAGAAGTCAAAATATTTCATAATAATTGTCCGTGGAGGGCTATATTTTTTTTAGACTTCTTGATTTCATTCTCCCCCCCCCCCCCCCCCCCCCAGCTAATTTCTGACCAGTCCCTTATTTGTGTTCAGTTCTTGACATGCAGACATACAAACATGTACTGACCTTGATGGAGAGCGCATACAGGTGGTTGAGTGACACGTGATCAGGTTCAGGGAGGAGGGACGGGTCATCATGGTCCACGATATCCTTATTGAGAATGACGTGTAATAAGTGTGGGGGGAGGACTGGGGGGACACTGGCGTGCATACCATCCCGTACATGCAGTAACAGGGGTGATGTGAGATGGAATAATTTGTCCATAGGAGCCTGGCGGTGAGCCCGACTGTGACTCTATGAAAAAAAGAAATATTTAATTACATGATATGTATAAACTGGATTACTACAAATTCCTATTTTTTTGTTAACGCACGCAACAGCAGCTGCACCATGACAAAACGTCACGCGCATGCGCTTTTGATAAGCCGGTTGCCCGCGCGTCTCCCCAGTTTCCCGCACAAACTTAAAAGAAAACAGGACGCGTATTTACGCGAGTTTCGAAAAAAAAAAAAAAACTACTAAAAAGCTAAGCCTAACACTTTAACAGGTTAAAGTTTTCTTAATATGTTATTCACTGCGAGTTTACTAAGTTATAAAATTATTTACTAAAAAAGTTTAACCCCTCAGTAACTAGTATTTGAAACCAGAGCCTTCGTTCTTTCGGCCAGCGGAGCATAACGTTTTAGCGCGGTGCACACTGCGGTCAAACGTCTGCGCATGCGTCAAAAGTCTTGCAACAACAAATTCAAAGCGAGCCGGCGGCGTCACTGTTCACACACCCGTTTTCAAACCTTGAGAACGTTTTTGGTAAATTAGGAAAAAATTGGCAAACTCACAGTTTGAAGTTTGTTCAATTTCCCGTCGACTAGTTTACTTAACTTTTTGGGGTAGAAGTTCACTGTAATATGTTTTAAGGTACATTTTGCGCGGGAAATTCGCGCGGCCGCCCTTCAGACTGACCGTAATACGCACGCGCAGACGTGCGGTGTGTCTTCAACGGTGGTTAGCAGACAGGTCTGCAAGATGTGCAAATGTCCAGTCAGCGGTAGAAATCGCGGGAGCAGTCAGGACTAAATGGTTTCTGTTCAGAAAATCTTCAGAAACTCGACACATCGCAATAATGGGACTGGTACTTTTCTATAACAATGCTTTGAGTGATTTCCCGGGTGACATTCACGCATGCGCAAGGTTTTACAGACCTGTCGGGTTAGTACAGACCACATGCACGCGTGGTCCTGGGGTCGAATCATGAAATAGAGGTCGGTCGGTACAATAATAATAATAATAAGTTTATTTATATAGCGCCATATCAACTAATTTTTCATGGCGCTTTACATTGAATATTATATAAAGAATTGAATAATTAAAACTAAAATGAAATAACCTATTTACAATATTTTTAAAAATAATCAACCTAAACATTTTCCCTATGGACAATGACGTAAGAAATTAAAATCAAATCAAATTAAAATATTGTACATCAATTATAGGCTAGTTTAAAAAGATGTGTCTTTAGTGACTTTTTAAAAATATCTACATTTGGTGAGAGGCGGATTGATAACGGTAATGTATTCCAGACTTTTGGACCCACTACAGAAAAAGCTCTGTCACCATATGAGACTGTGCGTGACTTAGGAATGACTAATAATTTCTGTTCAGTAGAGCGCAGCGTGCGAACATTAGGGCGATATTTGAGTAGTTCTGTAATATATTGTGGCGATAGGCCATTAAGGGCCTTATAAACTAATAGTAAAACCTTAAAAATTATGCGCTGTGAGACTGGCAGCCAGTGCAATCTAATTAGAACTGGGGTTATGTGATCATATTTACGTGTAAGTGTAACGATGCGAGCAGCTGTATTTAATACTGACTGCATTCTATCTAATTGATGTTTAGTGAGTCCATGAAGAAGTGAATTACAATAATCTAGTTTTGCAGTAACGAACGCATGTATAAGAGTTTCAGTTGATTTTTCATCAAGGTATTTCCTAATTTTCCCTATATTCCTAAGGTGATAGTGTCCAGATTTACATATGCTACTGACATGATCTCCGTGGGACATGGACTCATCAAGTATAACGCCTACAGGGGCCAACAATCAAACTTTTACACGTGTATTTGTTAAGACTGGCTATTGTTTTCCGGCATTTAAACAATGGCCAAATTTGGTATTATGGAGGTACTAACAAAGAGCACGGCTACAATTTGCGCCACAATAGCAGTCCGTATTTCCACAGGTAGCCCAAGCTCTGTATTTGCACTGTGACCACTTTTGTTTACACTTAATCCTCAGATAAAGAATATAAACTTACCTTGTCGTTGTCCTGCCGTTTCTCTGGCGTCTAGAAATGGCGGTTATGGGGCATTTCTCTCACTTGGGTTTGTCTCTTTTCTCTCTGTCTAAAGAAGAGACGCAAACCCAAAGTGAGAGAAATGCCCCATAACCGCCATTTCTAGACCCCAGAGAAACAACAGAACAACGACAAACTCTTTAAGGTAAGTTTATTTTCTTTATCTGAGAATTAAGTGTAAACAAAAGTGGTCACACAGTGCAAATACAGAGCTTGGGCTGTCTGTGGCATCTCGAGTCTAGCTTAGCTTCTGAAGCGCATTTGAATATATTTATATAGAATTTGCACTATATAAATGAGTACCTTTTTTAAAATACATGTGTAAAAGATTTCTTGAATTGACCCCATGCTGGTAAGTTTACCTGTTTTCGTTCCCGACATTTTATAGAGTTTAGAAACACTTCTTAAAACAAATTTTAAGGGGGAACTTAAAGTGCCAATGAAATGAAAAATTGGATCCCGTTTTTATTTTATTTTATTAAATTATAGGTTTCTCTTAGTCATTTTGTGCAAATAAAAATCTATATTCGTATCGAACTCAGGCGGAATTGCCAAAATCTGGCGACAATTTTTATGCCGTTAAAGATATGGTAATCAGATGCGTGACGTCACAAGGTGTACTCATTTATATTCGTCCCCATAAATACTACAAAATAAGTGCATTTTTGGCCAGTTTTCAATTTAAATATGTAATACTTTTGAGAAATCTTGAATATGGCCATATTTTTTTATAGAATCCTTCCACTTAAGGTGTTCAATTTGAAACATCCATAGCTGTGATTATCGTGCTACCTTCTAGGATATTCAAAGTAAGTTGAATGAGCCAGCATTCAATTTGGCTAAAGTTTGACCGCATGGCCTCGCGCGTTGGTATTTGCAAAGTCAGTTGTATTGCCAGGATGTCATTATAAAATATCAGTTATTCTTGTGTTTATGGGATTGGTATGTCTCAGAGGTAAAAATAAATTTGATCCACGCCCACAGAACGAGCTCGATTCTGGTATTACTTAGGGGTTCCTTTTAAAATTTCCGACTTTTATATGTCCTCCTCCCCTTTTTTTACAGGGGCGTGTGAATCAGCATTAAAGTGCGAAATTTTGAAGGTTTAAAATCAAACAGGCCATCAAAAAGTGAGGGACAATAACTGTTTATTAGACATTCGGCGGTATTTCATAGTTAGTTATGACTGTTTACGAACTCTGTAATCCTTACTACGAATAAAGTTTTTTTGTGTGTTTGATTTGAATTTCGCGCGATAAAGCAATCAGTAGGGAGCAGTCAAGCGGAGCATCACAGAGATGTTCACTCCACAAAGGCTGAGTGACAACTGACGGTGTCGGTGGTCTGGCCATAACCCTTGTATACCGGTATTAGTAGTAGAACTTTATTAACGTGTCGATGTATTTAGCTTTGACGGCTAATTGGGGACACTACACATACATACATAAAAAGGTGAGTTCTACAATATATATGCTATGATTGTTAATACGATTGTGAAGAAAAGGAATTATCAAAGTCAAGAGCTAACTAAATTAAGAATACCTGCAGTTCGTGTTCATAAAAGACTGAAAAGAATAAGTCTAGACACTTTCTAATTGCTGCAGATGGGGGAGTTATTACAGATTCATTTGCGGTTTGTTAAAGTGTTACACGATAAATAGGTCTAGAATTCAAAGTTAACTCTGGTGGATTTGGAATTCCAGTCCCGAGGGTTCATTAGTAACGTTACAAGAACATAACAGGTCCTTAAATTAAATATTAATGGCAAAATAAAACCACGGCAAAAGGTTAAAAACATATAACAGAATTAGGAAAGAAAGCATTAAATATTCCCCAATTGGACAGTTTAAGGAAGCAGAGTCAACATGGTTGGGTTTGTGTCATGATTGTCGCCGTGCCGACTCTTGATGTATTCACGCTTTAATAGCATAGTTTTAGGCAAAGTGGACTAATTGAGATATGGATGACAAGGATCATATGACAACTTAGAGTAGATGGATACTCGCCTTATTGTTAACCTAAGGTGTTGTTCCTATCTATAGTCATGTTGTACCTTTGGTTTAAATTGGTTACGATTTATCATTATTCTTACCGTTTACAGCTTTTAGGTTTTCTTTATTAAAGTCCGTAGGACTATCCTGAAAGATTTTGTCCTTGTATTCCATGTTTCCTTTCTCTTTTAACTCTACTCTCATTAAATATTACCTGGTGGCAGTGAGTTTCTTGCCCAAGGTAATACTAGCTTCGTAATTGTTGGCTGTCAATCTTGCACCTTGTTGTTATGTTCCAGTAGCACGTACACATTTAGCAGAGCTTTGCGTGAATAAGCTCCTCCTTGAGCTTATGTCATTTTGTTTGTTTAGTCATTGACTAGAGATAACTTTTACCTTCTTGAATTCACTTGTTTCCGATTTTAACCTATATATTTCTTCTTGGACAGTTATGTCTTTGTCTTTGTTACACTATAAAATGTAACCGTTTACATATTTTAGGAAAGGATTGGTGATTAGAATAAGGGTTTTTAAATAAACAGCTAAACATGGAAGCATGAAACAGTCAAAATTATGGTAAGGTAATCTTCAACTTCAGAGTTTATAATTAGTTCTTGTAGTTAAGCGTAGCTTTGATTGCTCTGACGCGCCCAAATGTCGCGATTAACGAGCCATAAAAGTAGTAATGAAAACATAGTATTTAGTTCAAGGGGTCGATATACATTAGCAGATATAATCTTCGCGGGAAATAAAATGAGTTGTCCCTTCTTTCGAGTATAATTAATCTAACACCCATCAAAGTAGAGTAAACATAATGTCGTTCAACCTCATTAACTCTACGAAACGCTCGTTCTGTTTGCTCTTCTAAGGAAATAGATTAGTAGTTGGGGGCAATTGTAAAATCAATTATGGGATTACAAAAGTTATTAGTATATGCATTTGATATAGTCTATATTTTAGCCGCTATGCATGGGTTCATATATATGTAGCAACAAACACTATTATCAGATTTAATATGACACTATATATATAATTATGCCTTGATTTTCGTATGCAAAAGCCATTAGGAGTTGTTTAGATTCAATTAACAAAAAGGCTTAGGAGGAAGTCATTAAAATATGTCAGAGATAATGGTGAGTTGACCTATGAAAACATAAGACCTCTTATCTTTGTTGGTTTTTGTGATAAACTAATTGATATCCTATTTACAAGTACTTATGTACAGGCAACTTGTGTGAGCTTTGAGTAACGTGCATGCAATATCAAGTTTAGGTGACCATTTCACATGAACTTAAACTAGGCGGTCCTAAAATGATTTAGCTAAGGCTAAAGCCCTGCCTCGTCCCACCAGGTACGGTGCGTACTTAATTGAATTGGACTTTGTTCTAAAGTCACCTTTTCCTAATATTTTCGGTTAAGACGGTAGAATGAGTATCAATGGTTAAGCAAATCCTATGTTAAGTTTCTTTGCAAACTTTGTCTGCTAAATATCTTTTATTCTTGTTTTGTCAATCTTTTCACTGGTTACTCCCACTCACTAGAATAAATTAAGAGAGGATAGCCAATAGGAGCCAAGCTTTAGATTGATAGCTGTCTGTCCATAAGATTGACAAGAGCTAGCCGATAAAAGGCGAAGCCCAAATTGTAAGACAGGAGTTGGCGCGGAGTTCTCCGCGAGTACGAATAAAGCGAAGTTCAACTCAGACCAAGTCTCGCCTGCTCACTTGAGTACGATCCCGGTCCCACACGCCTGGCATAAGTTACCTCAAAATCGATCACTAAAAGCGAGCCAAAAATATATAAACCAGCACATCTTGTTTAATTCGCTGTCAAATTTAACGAAATTTTCGTATGTCAATATTAAAATGAAATAACGTCTTTAGGATCAAACAGGTTTGTATATTGACGTTGGTGTGACGTCATAACGAACGACTCCTTTTATGGTCAAATTCTGCGTTACCTATACGTTTGAAATAAAGCATGTTATCACAACAACATAAATATGTGTTTTTGATTGCCGCAATTTTAAAGTCCCTAAGATAAATATTTGCTGAGTTATTAAGAACTGAAGTTTCCTGTGACGTCACATTTTCTGACGTCATGGGTCTGACATCAGTCATGCTTTCTAAATTGAATAAACATAAAAAAGACCATATTGCGGCTATTCAGTGTACAGTAAGTACATTTCCTCTTTAAAACCCGAAAAATACTTGAATAGTTATTTTTAAAAGACGTTTTCAAAAATATATGACGTCATAATGACGTTTCCTCTTTTTCACTGGGAATTTTAAAGTATTTCCTCTCAAAAATCAAAAATTCTAAAAACATACGGTTGTGGGTAACGATTTACTCTTTTGATTGCTAGATTGTCGTAAACAAATATTTTAAACTCTAAAAGATGAATGAAGAAGTTATTTTGTAAATGGTTCTGTATTGAAAATTTCCCGCCAAATTTTGGCGGGAAAATTGCCAAAATTCAAAATTTAATAACTTTTCTCCCTCTTAACCAATCGAACTCGGGTTTTCGGTTTCTTTGTTGTCGACATGATGGGAAATCGAAAATATAAAATGTTCTGACGTTGAAGGTAATTGAAAACATCGAGAAACCTATTATAAATGGATACATGACGTAACTGTGACGTCATCAAGATCTCAACGGTGGATCAAATCATCGGATTTTGTTTAGGTCGTCGATCTTCATCATCCCACAAAAATGCAATCTTCTATGTTGGAAACTTTTGAAAATATAGCAAAGTGATAGATTTTATGGTCATTTGTGCCAAGCGTGCCAAGGGAAGCCAGAAAGAAGGTTTTGGCCCCGAAACATCTTACTGTCTTAAAACGAACATCGTTAAATTGCGTTAATTGCATAATTCTAAAATACTTAAAATTTATTTTTAAGGTTCGTTTGGGCGTACGATTTTACGTTACGTCATGAAGCTGTATATCTGATAGAACAGGTTTACAACTTGTTTTCCCAGCATAACTTGCAAGCTTTCACACGCGTGCATGCCTTTTACTACTTAAGCAGTAGCATTGTAAAATTTACTCAGTTGGTTGGCGCGGAGCCTTCCGCGGAGTACAAATAAATAACGTCCAACTCAAGTCTCGTCTACTCTCTCAGAGTACGATCCCGGTTCCTGCGAGAGAACGCGAAACAAAAAAAAAGTGCATATAAGCCCTAGCCAGTTATCTTTGATATCGATTGTACATGAAGTAGAATATTTCTTGATTTGGGTGTTGCATCTACGAGATAAAGGTTTATATTTCCAATATGCTAATGATGTGATGTCATCACCGACATTTGCTGAATTTCTTTGTGCTTGTGAATTAAGCTATTTTCTAATTTAGAATATTGTTTTTGTAAAATCACTTTGATAAGCTTCAAATATAACTTAGAATTTAAAAATAGGTAATTTGTCTCTACCAGCATGCTTTTGTATAATAAGTGATGTCGGTGATCATCACCTCATTAGCATATTCGAAATATAAACCTTTATATCTCGTAGACGCAACACCCAAATCAAGAAATATTCTACCGTTGGACTATCCACTCCATGCACAATCGATATCAAAGATAACTGGCTAGGGCTTATATGCACTTTAAAGCTTTTGAGGTTGGTCATTTGTATGTCCTTAGAGAGTGTTCAAGTTATTAAACTTACTGACTGATCCTGAACCAATGCTGGCGTTAGCATCCACGTCCAACGCGTCAAACACATCCATATCAGTTTTACGGACAGAAATAACGTTGTTCCTGCCACCGAAATTATCATTTGTAGTGGGCTGAAAGAAAACGTATTAAATATGAAAACCTCTCCCAGTGCTCTCTAACTTGCTCTTATGGGTGTTTTTTTCCGGATTGGCCTACCTGTGCATTGGGATACCTGTGACCGCGCGCCACAGGTAGCCCAATCCGAAAACAAATTAGCAAAAAAAACACCAATAAGAGCCGCTAGCAGGCTAAGTAATGTCTAGTACTGTTCACGCAGTGCAAATTAAATATTCTATTGACTATACCAGGCATTACTAATTATAAGAAATGACAATAGTAACATAACTTTATGACATCAGTGAATCCGTCATGATGAATAATCAACTGATTAGTCATTGAGTATTACCGTAATTAATTTAATTATCCCCATTCAAACGATTTCAACATCTCTTCTCAAACTCATAAATAATTAATGAGTCTAACAGCCAATCAGGTCATCCCATGTTGGCCTGGTGCATGTACCTTGATACCCAATGACACACCAGAGGAACATCACTTATGATTTGGAAATGTTATCCACATCACTAGTGATTTTCCTCTGGCTTTATATTGGGCATCAAGATTCATGCATGTGATAGACCTAATTATTATAAATAAGCTACAAGGTTACATCATCAGTATGACTTTACACGAAGAGGAACTGAAGGAAAAGATGGAAATAAAAATCGTTGTCACATGCGTGGCTCGAACCATCGTCCTCATGGTTGCTCCCGACTGCAAGTCCTCTGTCTTGTCTACTACGTATACACTATCAGGCCATTTGTTGAAACGACCATGAAATAATAATATAACAACAAAATACCAGGCAAACAATACTTCCTAATGATTGATGAATACAGGTATTGTTTTCATGTGAGAAGTAATATCAAAAACTCGAGCTTTGCGCTTCACCAGGGGATGCAAACACCTTGAAACAATAAAAGCACTCAGCCAAAGCGGCCTCATGATGCTTTCATCTGTTCTCGGTGTTTGGATCTCCTGGTGAAGCTATCGTTTATATATTACTTCAACATCAGTACAACATATGTTGAAACAAAGGTTGAAACCGTTTGACATGGCCCGAAAACATTTCCGAGAACAAAAACAGTTGTTCTATTTGTAACATAATTATTGTCAACATAGTAATAGCAGAGCACCATACATATAGCATGAGTGAAATTTTGCTGGATGTTCTTGCACGCCCGACCGCCCGGGCATGTGAGGTTTTTGAGTCCTGAAACAGCTTGCTCGATTTTGTATGGCTATTTAACGCTGTCCAGTGATTTACATTCAATTCTCCTATTTATGGAAATTTATGATTTTCGAAAATATGTCAATGATCAGCCTGAATTTTTGTCAATAACATGTACTAAAAAATCAAATGTACATGCATGCATACAAGCATGCAAGTAATAGCTCTATCAAATCAAATCCCCCCTCTCCAGGCATTTCACATTTTTGAATCAGAGTGTGGCAAATGCCCCACCATGGGGTCAGAGCTCTAAGCTATGCAAATGCACCACCGTGGGCTTTGGAATGAGTGCAAATCTCTTATAAATACTATAAATACTATTTTGACTCTGTTAATGAGAAATATTTCCCCATCCCCCAACTTTTTCTTGCTGGCAAATGCCCCACCCCTAGGACAGAGAGATAACTTTTATTAGAGAGCCATATACAGATGTCCATATGTAATTAAGTATCTAATAGGATAAATACTAAGGGATAAATAAATAGTAATACTACATGCAAGTAATAAGTAATACATTAATGCCGGTAGATGTTATTTTCAACGTTTTCTTATTTCAAAACATTCGTAAATATATTTTGCAATTAACGATGTATACATGTATATCCTAGGTGCAATGAAAGTCGCAGTGTCACGGTACTGCGCATGTGTGAAAATCTGATGATTTGTGGATTGCGTTACGGCCCGGAACGAAGTTCTCAGAGGGGTGAAATATCGATTTTTAAATCGACTTCCATCATTGTTTTTTTAACTCATCTTAGCCTCCTTTGGTCATTTATGGAAATGTAAGATGTGCTAAATAAGTTTTAGTTATTTGTTTATTCAAAATTAGTCGTTTATATTATAATGATATGGCAGTTTTCAACAGCGATACGAAGAAATATATATCTACGGCTTAGAAACGAGGCTGAAATTATATGAAATGACCGGAGTGCAAAGACTGTACGAAAAGTTAGATAAAACCTTTATTTGCTGGCAAAAAAAACTCATGAACTCAAACACGATATCCTTGTGAGCAATCGACATACATATGAAGCTATATAAGTTATCATCGACTACATGAGAGTCCAACATCGAACTGCTATGAAACCGCTTGTGACAGCACTTTGGTGACAAGCGAACTTTTCAACTTTCGACACGGTCGCTAAACTGTACGAAATCTCCAAGAATAAATCCCTAATGTCCAAACTAACGGGGAAAACTGAAAGAGGAAATCCTTGTGACCAAACAACATACATATGAAGCTACAGAAGTGATTATTGAATACATGAGAACCCATAGAGCAAACTGATAATAATGTAGCATAGCTTGAAATACTGTACGAAAACTCCCGTTTAAAAATTTCCTGATGCCGAAAGAACCATAGAATCTTAAACAGATATCTTTCTGACCAATCGACATAAATATTAAGCTGTGAAAGTAAGTTTTCAGTCCATAACGGCCGATAGTGCAAACTAGTAAACAGCCACTCGTACTTCCGAAAGTACTGGACTTTTTAGCGCAAATGTATGTGTTACGTTTCCAAACTTTAAGACAAGAAATCGTCCATAGAATGTTCTATATTTTTTACAGCAGAGAACTGTGTTATTAGTTATGTAGAAATAAAACAATGGTGCCATTTGGAGAATTATTTCATGTCAAAAGTGCACAACGAAGAAATATATATCTACGGACGCGAGCAGCTTGTTTCACTTTGGTCAAATTCGGACTGTTTACGACTGGAAACAGCAAAAAATACAAGCAAGTAATGAAATATAGATACCATTCTTTACTCAATTCTGTTTACCTTGGATGTAGGAAGAATATAATCCTTGTAAATCTCGCCATATACTGTGCATAACTACAATCTGTGAATACGGCTAACACCCGAACAGTGTTGGCGTTTCCTGCAAATTATTTTGATTGATTCTCATTGGATGTTACACAATGCAGCTGTCAATTCAATGTCTGGAGACTGTGACATGCGCAGTACCGTGACACTGCTCCTTTAAGTTCTTAATTGCCAGTTTCTTGAAATAGTGCATTCCTTTTGTCAGAATAAATGTCACAATCAATTAGAAAATGTTTTTCATCTTCCGTACGTTGACAATGGGGGCACTCTGGGGGGCACTTTCTTTCTTCAGAAACTCAGTCAGAAACTCAGTCAGAAACTCAGTCAGAAACTCAGTCAGAAACTCAGTCAGAAACTCAGTCAGAAACTCAGTCAGAAACTCAGTCAGAAACTCAGTCAGAAACTCAGTCAGAAACTCAGTCAGAAACTCAGTCAGAAACTCAGTCAGAAACTCAGTCAGAAACTCAGTCAGAAACTCAGTCAAATGCCCCACACATGCTGGGGGGGGGGGGAGATGGGCAGGTTTGGAATTGATAGAGACATAAAAGTATATTTTTACTTGCGAATTTGTATTTCGACTTAATTGTCTTTCATGCTAAATCAAAAAACTGCATGAATCGTAATATCTCTAGCCATACAAGTCATGTACATGTACATTCGTACTACACACTAAACTATCTTTCTAATGAACTAAAGATATAATAATCATAATATTTAACCATCAAATACATGTAGGCAGAACTGGAACATACAAAATACTACAGTCATGTATTATTAGTATGCCAGTGTCAGTTTTGTATGGGGTTTACAGTTTACTGATGTGACTTGAATGCAGCATTTGGATTGATGAATCTCACAATTTCTACTAAAATCTATATTATTTTATATAATATACCCTGTAAGAATTCACTTACACAATTGGGATCATGAATCCACCTTCCATCCACACAGAATTTGTACTCATGATCTCCCTCAGGGAGCTCAATGATGGCATTAAATTCATTATTGCTGTATAAAGAGGAAACAAAAAAAACATACATGTAACAGTTAACTTCCTTTGTATGCATGGGTTTCATATTTACGATTCTGCATTTAACCTTTAATAGGCCCAGTTCAGATGCCACTCCACTGTGCCAAACTAAATACCTTTAAATTCAACTTTGGAGTGACATTGGAGCGATGGCTGAGTCAGACGGCGTACTTAATTTAGTTAATTGGCACACGAGAAGAGCTCCGTATGACTCAGCCGCCGCTCCAACATCGCATTATGCAAGTCAGCCTCTGGTGAATCTAATTCATCTGCTGTACCAAATTAAAACTGCCAAACCAAACTGAGTCAGATGCCGCTCTTCTGCAGTACTTAATTCATCTATTTAGTTTGGCACATGGGTGGAGCGGCGTCTGGCTCAGGCCTTAGTTTATTTTAATTGTTAATTATCACAAATATCGATTCTATATCAAGTGAATAGTTGAATGGCAAAGTATTTATCAATTCATAATTGAGTGTTGCATTTATGACTTATTAAGAGGTTTACATTTTCGAATATGCTAATTAATGAGACATCTACCCAGGAATCATTTATAATACAAAAACATCATTGCTAGTAGAGATATTAAAATGACATGTTTTAAACATGTATTGGGGCTGTGGTATAAGTATAGTTTGTATCAGTAATTTGTACGAAATATTTTGACTAAATCAGAGACTAGTTTCATTCCTCATGAGAAAGATAAAACAGTAAATTCCTGGGTAGATATCACATCATTAGCATATTCAAAATAAAGGGCTGTGTGCAAAAAGGGCGTAAGTGACTCCTGATCACATTGTAAATTCTCCTTCAATTTCTTTGTTTTCTAAGGGAGAATTTAGAACGTGATCAAGAATCACTTATGCCCTTTTAGCACACAGCCCTTTAAATATAAGCCTCTATGGTAGGCATAGTTGGCTAAGTCTGTAAGTAGGGACTGCCAACTCTTTTGTAAGTTTTGTACTGTGACGTTAAATTAGGATCATATTGTTTGACAGCTCCGCCTCCTAATTGTCCATTTTATTATTCGAGCAGTGCAGTAGCATGACTGAAACCACTAAAAACTAGTTCAGAATAAAAGGAGACAACGCTGTATCTGTATTCTTTGGTTTACATAATAATTGCAGACTTTGAAAATCACCGTTTTAGAATATTTATAACAACTGGAACGTTTCGTTGAAATTTATGTCTCGACATTTTTAACTTGCCTAAAAAAATGGGAAGAAAATTCAAGATCAAGAAACAATTAATGCAAAGCGAAGTTGATATGTGCCGCTAATTTAAACAACAACAGTCTGTGGTATTTGCAACATCAAGTATCGGACAAACCTGAGAATCCTAGTAGATTGAGAATCCAAACTGATTGTTGTTGATGAACTCGGCGAAATCTTGCACAAAGAGCATTCACGGTATTGACAGTTTGATGCAAAGTCTAAACCAAGCGTGGAGTGCTTAAGAATTAGCAGGTTGCTGCAAATGTAGTGTTTAAGTCAGGTGATCTGGAAGCGCGGGCAGCAATCTGTACATGTAGAATTAAAATGTTTCACTGGCATGAATGCCATATCTTTACACTCGACTGTATTTACTGACTCCGGTCATTTTGACGAGCCGCTGACAGATCTGTAAAAACTGACCAATGGTATTTCCTGTTGCTGGGCTGATGGGGAATTCGACAGTCAGTACAAAACTGACAAAAAAGTCAGCAGTCCTTACTTACAGACATCCCTACTTACAGACCAGTCGACCCAGCCAACTACAATGTGTATCATATCTAACCATGTCTAGCCATCGTTAACCATCTGGAACCATGTTTATAGCCATTCTAAAAAAAATGGGCAGTTAAGAAGGGACTTGCTAGAAGTCTAAGCTACATTTGTAAGCATGGTCTATAGTTCACCACAACATTTTGACGCATTCATTGGGCAAAAGCAATTAATATGTGACGTGATAGTTGTTATCCACAGATGCAAACTATCAGGCGATAGTGCCCGCTGAGAGTGGAAGATAATTTTATGATGAACAATAACAACAAATAGTGTGTGTGTGTCTCGGAACTATTGGCTGATACCGTAGTTTCCCTTGGAAATTTGATGTTTTTAAAACTAGCATATAAGCCCTTGAACTGAATTCTCTGGCTTATATTTGCTTTATGAACATCAAATTTCTATGGGCAACTATCAGCTGATTAAGTTCCTCGATGGATACACTCTATTTGTATAATAGAAACCTCAAGCTCACAGTCTAATTGTTTTATAGTAGAAAGCTTGAGCTTGCAGTATAATTATTGTTATCAAATAGGCAATATAATATATAATACTATTTAATAACAGTATGACTGAGATTCATTAACCTGTATGTCATTGGTATTCTTGTCTTCCATTCGTTAAAACTGCCAGACAATAACACTTGACGGCCACCATTTTCCCAATGAAACACTGATGGTACTGTCATCTTTTTGGGTGGCTCTGCTTCCACAAGGTCATCATCGAAATCAAAGTCTTTTGGCTCCTTCTTTTCCAGCTCACGTGCTGAAATCACCAACAAGTTAATTAAAGACAGATTATTATTTGCATGCTTCATACAGACTTTTAGTCAAATTCTGTATGAAAACACAAAATCTGAAACTGTAGTAAAATGGTGAAAAAAGTCATTCATGACGAGTGAAAGTTTTTGCCCTGGCAATTAACCAATAATAATTATTGAACAATAATTGTATTGACTCCAAACTCCTGCAACACCATGACATACAGTGTATTTGCACCTTTAATTCACAATAACTCATCAATTCCATTATTTTATTTTATAATAAATTATTACATCGCATGCTGCAAAAATGGTACCCATGATTTCCTAGTTCATTCTACTGTGCTGACAGCTTTTCAGTTTGACAATTAACTTAGTGTTTTTCTTCCCAAGTGTGGCAAGATTTTCTTTGACATTTTGCAATAAATAAATCACTTTTTGACATTTTCAATAAAGGCAAACTTACACTGTTTTGTATTGTTGACTGCATGAGGGGCAAAAGGAAATTGCTGAAACCTTGTGACAAAGTTTTAAGTGATACCAGAGTCAGATACCGTACCTGCCAGTGCTTCCTTTGCTTCTTGTTCACTTGGGAATAATTTTTTCCAGTCTCAAAGTCCAGAGTAGAACTGCATGATTCCGATTTGTTGACATCCCTTCTCCCTGCTGTGTTCCCCATCTTGTCAATCAAATGCTTATTATTGTTTGTTATACATACGTCCAAATGTGAAGCTGATCATTGACCACTTGGAGACAGACACACACACACAGGACCTACATATATATGAATTTGAATAATAAGTTGACAATAATAATAATTATTATTATACATGTACGTTTTTTTTGTTACTAATGCATGGATATATGTGGCTCTACACATACATTTATAGGTACTGAAAAAAAAAGAGTTCATTTTGATACACTGGGATACATGTACAATGTACATGACTGTATATAACCGGCTAGCAGAAACTCCGTTGAAGATTTCAATCCATGGCTGAGGTCACACTGGACAAAGTTTACTAGTAATAGTTAAGTGGATTTAACTGTAGTTTAAATGGCATCCTAGCTCAAGTGTGGCCTGCATTTTATGTTTTGCTCCCATAATGGTGACAAGGTATATTTCTTTATAAAAAGTGGTATCTTCACATGTGCATGAAGATATTAATGATATCTTCATGTGAAGATATCACTTTTGAAGATATTATTGGATTTTATAAATTTGTAACCTTTTAGTATTAGAGCTTTAATCGATATATTATATTTAAACAGAACATTACATGACAACGGATGTGGAGATACACATTTTATCTTTTCTTGTTGATGAAATATCTTACTTGTTAATTGCTATGCTCATTCGTAAGATATCTCATCAATAACACTCAAAGATAAAATCTTTATCACCGTGTGGCCTGATGTAATGTCCTATATTTATCGCATGAACTAGCTAGCTGCTTAATTGTGCTACATGTATATGTGACTTATAGGCACTGAGTGATATTTTGAAAGTTCTCAAATTGCACTCACCTAAAGGCTTACAAGTGCAATCAATTATAAGAACTTCAAAAATAACACTGTGCCTATAAATCCTGTATAGCACTCGTGTTCATGCGATTTCCTCCATGTACATGTACAATGTATGTATTTAAAGTGATTTCTACAGCTAGCAGTGCAGTATAATTATTATGACATTATTACAGAACTGTTGTTGGAAGCCAAATAAATAAAATAAATGAATAATATATTATACCTGTTGGCTATTTGGAAACTCAATGAATACCCTAGCTAGCTGATAAAGTATGCTAATTGAAACACTCTGCTCCCCACCCCCCTCCTCCTCCGATTACATATCACAAACATTAACAGTAATGTTGATTTCCGGTGTTAATACGCTTCATCGGACTGCAATGTATGTGTTGTGGTTTCAAATTTTTTTTTTGGTATGAGATTTCTCATACCAGTTTCAAATTTTCATACTCCTGTCTGGTTTCAAATTTTTATACTGGTTTCAAATTTTCATACTGGTTTTATTTTTTCAATCGAAGATTCTAAAAAGGGATTTTTCAATTTTTTGGGGTTTAGGTTTTTTTGGGGGAATTAAAAAAATTAAAAAATTATCCAACCACCCCTCCCCTGCAAAATATTTTGTCACTCTCCCCTCCCTCTCTACAGTACTCACCGTTCCCCCTCCCTATCCCATTTTCCCTTCCCTATCCCGCTCCCACTACAACCAACTTTGTAATGACCTCATTAATTACACATCATTACTACTTACTTTTATTTTCACTTTTTTGTGAACCGGTAGTCAGGACTCGAACCTTCTTGGAATAATATAGCCTTTCTTATGGAAATTAGTTAATAGTTCCCTCTCGCCCACTTAATTATATTCAATGCATGCGCACTACTCACAAAGTCGGACTTGGAAAACATCGCCGAGTTAAAAGCAAACTAAAAGAAAGCCAGAGAATAGGATTTCACCTTTCACTTTATATTTAGAAGAAAGTTTCTATCATTGGAAGAGTGAAGCGATATCTGTAAAAAGCGATGAAAGAAGATAATCTCCGACACACTGTTTATAGACTGCAGAACTCAAGACTCGAGTTGGAGCAAAATAGTTTGTTTGACAAGAAAATTATGGATTACAAGTAAACCAGCGTCTAACCTGACAGCAACGAAGTTGTGTACAAAGGCATGATTTTCAAAATGTTCTCCTGTCATCAGATCTAGAGAATTATAAAGCACACCAATGACAAGGAAAAATGCCAAAAATGGCACGTGACTGATCAGTCTTAGACAGGTATTTATAGTGATTTATAAATGTAACCTCAAAAAGTTATCAACTGTCAGTGTAAATTTTCTTGCATTGTGCTGTTCTCATAAACCAATTCAGCGACAAGCACTATTGTCCCAGTAACATTGATAAAAGTGGATATATATATCTTACAGATTTTCTCAATTGTCTATAATTCTTACGTGAACAAAAACATGAGTGAACGTACATGTACAGTACTACATGATTATTTCTCTGCACATTAAGACTTTCATTTTTCATTAAGTACTGTACAATAAAGTCAAAGAGTAACCCTACCCAAACACTGTACATATATCCTTCTTCCAATCAATGGTCCAATGAACTAATATAAACCCTACTCCTACATTTAAAAACAACCTAACCGTCAACAAAGGGTGCTCGCTAGTTTTTGTAGGGTGTTTAGAGTTATACATGTATAATCACTAATTTCGTTTTTTTAGGGCTTAAAGTCACTAAATAACAGACAAATATGCTTCTTCAATGGTCCTGTGTACTAATCCAAACCATACCCCTACATTTAAAAATACCCTAACCATCAACAACGGGTGCTCACTAATTTAGGGTGTTTAGAGCTAATCACTAATTTCGGGTTTTTAGGGCTAAGTAAACAACAGACAAATGTGCTTCTTCAATGGTCCTGTGTACTAATCCAAATCCTACCCCTAACATTTAAAAATACCCTAACCGTCAACAACGGGTGTTCACTAATTTAGGGTGTTTAGAGCTAATCACTAATTTCGGGTTTTTACTGGGCTAAGTAAACAACAGACAAATGTGCTTCTTCAATGGTCCTGTGTACTAATCCAAATCCTACCCCTACATTTAAAAATACCCTAACCGTAAAGAATGGCTTCTTACTAATTTAGGGTGTTTAGGACAAATCACTAAACAACACAGACTATACCCCTTCTCTAATCCAAACCTTAACCCAATATTTAAAAAAAAACTAAAGTACTAAAGAAATCAACAACACAAACAAAGTGAGATATTTTTATTGCAAAATACTTTCTTGGTAGAACTTCATATGTTCTTGCTGTAATGCCATCCTCAACCTAAACACGAGGAACTATGAACAGGTAATACTGGTTTAGGAATTCTGAAAATTTGAAACCAGCATGAAAATTTGAAACCAGTATGAAAATTTGAAACCAGTATGAAAATTTTAAACAAGTATGAGAAATCTCATACCAAAAATAATTTGAAACCACAACATATGCATGCCTCATGATCAGTTTCCGGAGAACAACAGTTGTTTTTTGCTGAGATCTTAAGAAAACGTTGGGAATTGGTAGATTCAGGGAATTTACCAGGAAATCTTTTATATATATATATAGGGACAAACTAAAAATAAATTGGGGCAACTTTGGAGAAAACGCACTACGTACAGCTCATTAACAGGCTTCAGGCAAGATACATGTAGCCCCTGCAAAGCTACACAATAGATTCATCAGACACACATTACACAGTGACCTTTTTGTTACCCAGTATTTATATATATTTTTCTTGCCAAAGAGCTACTGTATAGATTTTCTTCTAATAGTCATTTCCTTATAACTAAGCGGCAGCATTACCTATCTATTAGGTATACTAGCTATATTTATTTATTAGTATAGGTAATAAAATGGGGACAAGTGAAATTAGGGATAAATTTCACGCATTTGTCAAAATCAAAGTATGTACATAGATTTTGACAGACACAAGTGAAATTTATCCTTATAATTTCACTCATGCATCCCCATTTGATTATTACCCATTAATATTATGGAGAGCAAATTACAATCCAGAAAAAAACATTATTTTAAGCATGCGTAGGCCAGCATTTGAAATTTCACATGGTAGAATTAAAAATTATGCGTGAAATTTCAAGTTGAAATTCGGGATTAATTTGTCCTCTATGGTATATTTACTAGCTACTGCTAATGCATCAGTCAATTCCAGTAATGCCCATCCCCCCGGGACAACCCCCAGGCATTAGGCATTTTTTTTTTTTCAAATTCCCAAGCAAGGTGTTCAAATGCCCCACAGTGGAGCCAAAGAAGTAAGGAAAATGCCCCACCCCCAGTCACATCCATAATGATATACTGCATGCACCAAGTTTAACTCCATGCAAATACACAAGACGCAGAGAAGTGCTACTTCTCTATTACCGCTGTATGATAATACTTTTGAGCCACCTGGAGCAAAATGGTATTAACACATAATTTATATTTTATTCCTATAAATAATCATTTGCAATGCAGTTAACGTTTAATATACAATAAACGCTTATTAAAACCTGCAGATGACAGACTTTTATAATAATAGTGTGACTGTTCTGTTCATCCAGTGGACAGCAGCAAACTGCGTATATTTGTAAACA
The DNA here is from genome assembly GCA_030867875.1 of Actinernus sp. WN-2022. NCBI lineage: Eukaryota > Metazoa > Cnidaria > Anthozoa > Actiniaria > Actinernidae > Actinernus > Actinernus sp. WN-2022. The sequence goes on from JAOWCC010001501.1 coordinate 29,589,079, forward strand.
AAATACTTTATATCGTTTCAAACTCGGACTCAGGCAGAGCTTGGGCCCCGATTAGCTCCTGAAAATTTAGCATAGCATGGCATATATTAAGAATACAGGATTGCAGATCAGTTTTAGATGGGCTGTGAACGTACGGGAACTGCTATTTTCTAGCTATGTTGTAAAAATTAAACATCCATAGATTTCCTGGCTTTTTCGTGTCCCAGTATATACAAATAATGTGGATAAAATGGTATAAACTGCAGGTTTCTAGGTTTAGAGAAATAGATAGAATCCACAGGCAGCCGGAGTAATTACAACTCAGATTTATTGTGTTTCTTTACTTGATACAGTATGACGTCGTTACCACGAGGCCAGTCTCTTTCCCAGAATCCTTTTCGGCAGTGGCAAATGCCCCACCATATGCCAGTGACCCGGTAGAATAATGCCCGACCCACGGGCTGATATAAGGTTACAAATGCCCCACCATGTCCTGGGGGATGGGCATTGCTGGAATTGACTGATGCATAAGTATATAGTTTAGAAAAGAACAACATGGAACAACAAAGCACTATATTGACTCGGGGAGGGGAGAAATTTAAGTCTATGCACTTACAGTTCCACTGTAAAAATTCCACTATAATAGCGTAAATTATTCAGGGCTTTTGTACTACGAAATTAAAAGTATAAGATGCTTCAAAATCGAATCAAATTAGATTAAGCTCACAGTAACTGACTAAATATGTAGTGACATGCGGCATGTGAACTACACTACAATTCCTTAAATAACGTTGTTGTGTTGCAAAGCGGGGAATAACTTTGTAGTTATGTAGCACTTTAACGTTTAAAGGAGAACTAAACCCTAAAATCAACCCAACGTCTTTACAAAGATGTATTCTAAAGAAATAAGTTCTGCTATTTTATTTTTCTGTGTTGCGCGTCTATGAGGAGAAAATTAGTCTCCAAGTTCGATTTTCCGCTGAAAAATCTATATTTTGTGGCGGCTCAATTCAGTGCAAATTTCCCCATAACGTACGTCACACATACCAAGGAAGAACGATCACACCTCTAGCACAAAGAAAGCACAATGGTCCGCAATTAGAAGCCATTAGGCCTGCTATTCAATGTAGGGGACGGCATGGCAAAACTAATTTATTCCCCGTATACTACGTCACAAATTACAAGACTTGAGCCGTCTGTACATACCGGAGGCTGTGAGGAAGGTTTTCGGATTTTCTCTTGCTAGACGCGCAACACAGAAAAATTAAATAGCAGAACCTATTTATTTCGAATACATGTTTGTATAGACATTGGGTTGATTTTAGGGTTGAGTTCCCCTTTAACGACGTACATATAGTATTAATTATAGACAGTAAGTTATAAAAGACACAACTCAGTTTTATAAATTAACTCTGTTCAAATTGTGTCGCCAAACAAATTAAACAGAATTTATGAGGCAGAGACATCACTAATGCACCACTATATTCATCATGATCACTACCTTAGCAAGTAAGGAAACTCTCACCGTGTTTATTTTCCAGCTCCAGTACACAGAACACCTAACGTCTGTCCGTATGCACGGCCATTTTGTTTTGTCGCGCAATGACTTATGGGAAGGAAGCTGTTTTCAAGGTTTTTTAGTTGCCTGGCAACCTCAGGATATGGACCAAGACAAGAGGACTATGCGGAGCTTGACACCATTTATACAAAAAGTCGCAGTTAACACAGGCCAACAAGAACGCAATTATTTCAGATCTGCCAGAATATTTACTGACCTGAAAATATGACCTGAAAATTGTCTCCTCCGTACGTTTCACGAACGTAGCTGATCGTGAGCACTTCCACAGAAGTTGAACATAGTTTAACTTTTTAACTTTTTTAGTTAAACACAGTTAATTTTTTTACGCGGCCGTCTTGCGTTTATGTAAGGATTTACCCATGGAGTCTTGCCGGAGTTACTGGAGATATATTCGTGATGTAGTTTTCTATGGTCTCCTGGTCTTCTGTGGCCATTGGTTGGGTTGTAAAGGGCATACTATGTACCGGGCTGAAGTTAGCTGCCAATTCAAATCGAATTGGCAGCTGCCAATTCGGCTTTTAGAAGTTAGCTGCCAATTCGAAGTTTCAAACGCGGAAACCGGCTCTTCATATGCGACGGCATAGGTATCCATTAACTAGCTCACTATGAAAAGTGCGCACTTTTTCTTCAAAACAACACCAATTTAGGTCAACAAAAACATCAGATGTCTCATGTCCTCAGTAACACACAGTACCAAAAATTAAAACTTGAATAACTCTTTCTAAACAAACACCCTGATCAAGATATTTTGCAGGATGGAAGATCTTCGGTCATAGACCCCAGACCAGAGTAAATGAGAGTCACTCCTGTCGCGCCTTCTTATTTAACGGGGGTAGGGTAAAAACCTAGTTTGCCTTATCCTGGTCATATTTACGTTTTCAAACTTGAATAACTCTTTCTAAACAAACAACCTGATCAAGATATTTTACAGGATGGAAGATCTTCGGTCATAGACACCAGATCAGAGTAAATGAGAGTCACTCCTGTCGCGCCTTCTTATTTAACGGGGGTAGGGTAAAAACCTAGTTTGCATTATCCTGGTCATATTTACGTTTTCAAATTTGAATAACTCTTTCTAAACAAACACCCTGATCAAGATAGTTTGCAGGATTGAAGATATTCGGTCATAGACCCCAGACCAGAGTAAATGAGAGTCACTCCTGTCGCGCCTTCTTATTTAAGGGGGTAGGGTAAAAACCTAGTTTGCCTTATCCTGGTCATATTTACGTTTTCAAACTTGAATAACTCTTTCTAGACAAACACCCTGATCAAGATATTTTGCAGGATTGAAGATATTCGGTCATAGACCCCAGACCAGAGTAAATAAGAGTCACTCCTGTCACGCGCCTTCTTATTTAAGGGGTGTAGGGTAAAAACCTAGTTTGCCTTATCCTGGTCATATTTACGTTTTCAAACTTGAATAACTCTTTTTAAACAAGCACCCTGATCAAGATATTTTTCAGGATTGAAGACCTTTGGCCATAGAACTCATACCAGAGTAAACGCCTTCTTATTTGTGGGGGTAGGGTAAAAACCTAGTTTGCCTTATACTAGCATTATAGTGGCAACTTCTGATTTGACTGGGGTAGGGTAAACACATATTTTGCAATATTCTAAGCATATTTAGAACTTCAAACGCCGTGAATAACTCTTTCAAAACAAACATCTAAGCAAATACATTTCGCTCCCCAAAAAATAATCGTTAGCATAGAGACTTCTGATAGGATGGAGGTAGGGTAAGAAATGGCTGTTTGCATCCCTAATGTTGTTCTATGTACTTGTTGCGACAATAAAAGTACGTGGTCATGAAATTGGGGGGGGGGGGGGGGGGGTGGCGCGCGTGTGTTTGAATACCAAAGAACTTGGCTGCTTACTATTTAACATCAAACGATCTGGTTGGAAATTTAAGAAAAAATAGAAATGGGAAATAAAATAAATTTCAACATAACAATGATACGCGCTTGCAACGGAACGACCGAAAAGAGCGGGGAAAGTGAATATATATATCTCCGAACAAAATGACTAGCACGTTCTCTTATTAACACACACACAAAACCACCTTGTATCTCAACTGGCGGTTGAACGAAATGACGCGTACCATGCATGTGTTAATGTTTTCCGATATAAATGGCAAGCACCCTTAGCTTGCTCCTAACACGTTCTCTTAATAACACACACAAAAAACCACCTTGTATCTCAACTTGTGGTTGAACGAAATGACGCGTACCATGCATGTGTTAATGTTTTCCAATATAAATGGTAAGCACCCCTGGCTTGCTCCTAACACGTTCTCTTGATAACACTCATTGTACAAAACCACCTTGTATCTCAACTTGCGGTTGAGTGACTATTTAAGGTTGCATTTAATAAAGATTGCAGTTACAAAACGTCTATCCATTTATTAGTACGGAATATATGTGAACGTATTCGTGTTTGTAAAAGTAAGGTTATCACTATAAATCGTGGGGCATTAAGCAAACTGCTGCAAATGATTAACCCAATATCCATGCATGTATGTTGAATGTCAAAACTCTGCACCTTTTTGAGAAGTTATGACAGTAGTTCCAGCGTGTTTTGATATTAGTATAAAGTTTATCCAACTTGGCCTGGCCCTAGCAGCTTAGCTTGCCCGGCTTTATTAGCATGACCTCATATACTCATCCACCGCGTCTATCCCATATGAGGTCATGTTACGGTTTGTGTTTGACATAGGACGTGATTGTAAAAGGACGCCAACAAGTAATCGGTTGAGATGGGCCTAGATCAAGAAATACTTTGTGACTGTAATAAATCATTTTTCCAAATAGGTCCAGCGTTCGTGGCCGTGTTAAATATATGAATTTGATCCCTCCTGTCACCCTTATGTTCCTTTCTCTTACTTCCTTTATTGACATAGCCTTGACAACCTGACTTTTCAACCGGCTGAGTCAGGTAACATTCCTCAAAGCTTTGGCGTATTAAAGTGAACTCCGTCTCCATGATGTGAACTTCCGGGGTGAACTTGCTTTCGTGAGGGCAGTACAGGTCCGATAAGGGACTTCCTTTCCGAAAACGTGTAAACTCAGTTAAATGTTCTCTAGACAAGTGTACAAATTCATGAACTGAAGTAAATAGGTAAAGACCAAGAAAAGGTTAAGAAATACAAAGCTTATAATAACAAGTTGAACAAAATCAAAGAGATATCTAAAAGGAACTATTTCAGGACACAGTTTGATTTGCATAAGGAGAACTTAAAAACTACATGGAAACTTATTGGAATGCTCATAAACAGAAAGACCAATTCACAACCGATAATCAAAAAACTTATCTATAATAACAAATGTTATATAGACAAGGCTAGTATCTGTCACCAGCTAAACACTTATTATATAAACGTAGGACGCAACCTGGCGGATAAACTTCCTCGAACGGATACGAATCCTACTTGTTACATTACACGATCATTTCAAATGAGCTTTACGTTTCGAGGTATCTGTACGCAGGAGATTTATGACGCCATTGCAAATATCAATTTTAAAAAATCATGTATTGGTGTTCCGCAGCGATGTATAAAGCTTGTGGGAAACCATATTTCTGAAGCATTAACATTAATATTTAACGAATCTTTGTTACAAGGCATTGTTCCTGATGTTTTAAAAGTCTCCAAAGTAACCCCTGTTGATAAAGGGGGCAAATTAACGGACCCAACAAACTTTCGCCCTATTTCTACCTTATCGGCTTTAACGCAAATCTTTGAAAAGCTTGTATATAAGCAACTCATTAATTACATTGAAAAACATGATATTCTTTTCCAATGTCAATTTGGATTTAGGAAAGGTCACTCAACAGCACAAGCTGTTAGTGAAATTGCGGATAGTCTACGAAAAGCAATAGACAATAATTTATACACTTGTGGGGTATTTTTAGACTTTTCGAAAGCTTTCGACACTGTAAACCACCAAATACTACTGAAGAAATTAGAATCGTACGGAATTAGAGGAATGGTGCGATGTAAACAAACTTTCTATTAATTTTACAAAAACAAATTACATGGTAATAAAATCTTCCAGAAAAAGAGATGGAAATATAGAAATCAAGTTAAAGAACACAGATGGATCGTGCCACGTATTAGAGAAAAAAGATCATATAAAATATCTCGGTGTTATGATCGACGATTCGCTATCTTGGAAATATCCCATTTCCTACAATTGCTCTCGTATTTCACGGAATATTGGCATCGTTTCAAAACTAAGGCACTATCTCTCTATTCATCAACTTAAACAAATTTACTATAACCTTATCTACCCCTATCTATCATATGCTGTAATAGCTTGGGGAAGTGCTTACAAAACGCATTTACAAAAATTACAATCTAAGCAAAATAAGGTCCTAAGATTAATGTTTTTTACAGTAACGTCTGGACCCAATACTGAAAGCGCTCTCCCTCTCCTAAACCTATTAGACATTCTAACTGTAAATAATGTTTACCGCCTCCACGCCCTCAAATTTACGCATTTGTGGCATACAGGGCTTTTGCCAAGCCTATTTGATGATCTTTTTCAATATGCCAGTGACCGGCATACATACAACACAAGGTATGCATCCAAACAAAATTTATGTAAACCACGTGTTCGTACGAATACTGGAAAACAAATGTTTTCCTACCAGGCAATTGATCTTTGGCACGAGATACCTCACCATCTGAAAAACCTCAGTACATTTTCCTTTACCAAAGAAATAAAACATTATTTACTGTCAGAACAACGCCCAAAGAAACTTAAATAGATACGTTCTTCATTTTTAAAAGTCATTAGTTACCTTTACACTAAACATTATTTATTAGTCCCAGTTCCTCTTCCTTGCTGCTTCTTTTATATAAAAAACAACAACTCAAACTTTAGATAGCTACTAGGGGCTAACTCGAAAACCTCACGGTTCCCTTAGCCTCTAGGCTCAAACAAACATTCTATTTTCCTTTGTCTTCTCCTTTTAAAACTTATAATGTATATTATATCATTCTTGTAATTTATAGTGTGAGCCAATAAAAGATTGTTGTTGTTGTTGTTGTTGTGTCTGTTGTCCCTGCATGCTATATTGTGTTGAACGTGATCTGTGCAGTACGATAAGAGCGATAAGAGAATTACGTGCAGCAAGTGTATGGAATGTGCTCAATTGAAAGGGTGCACAGGATATGATCTCAAATACTTGAAATGTTGTTCCTGTACTGGAATGGAAACGCCTTCGTAAACCAAAGGGTATACATACGGTAGAATTAAAATATATAAACCAAAACGTGTATGACTGTATTTAACGTCCTCTATGGGTATGCAATTTGTGGCTTTGTTGAACTATTATTCTGGTTTAGCAACAGTGTTATTGCAAAACCTGTGACTGCATTCACAAGTGTATAAACGCAGTAACACTTGAAAAGTTTCATTTATAATGTCGCGGAGCCTCGATGGATTGATCTGAACTTCATAGACGTACAATAATGGTTCGTAAAAGGGAAAGTCCTCCAGCTTTTGAAACGCCGTATGTTAAAAACGGATTTAGCAATATAGCAAATTTCTAAGGGCATAAAGTTATTTTTTTTCTTATCAAGTTTTATCTTTTCAATACAAGAGGTTATAAAACATACGTCGAGATTATCTGATCTGATCTATCCGTTGTTTTTCTCTCGAACGTTCACACCGTTTCTTCTTTGTAGAACAAAATAACATTTAGCGACCTCTTCTAAAATAATTATAAGAAATTCGTTGTATATTTTATGTAACACATACATAGGGCATGTTTCTCAGTTACCACAGTACTTTGTATACACATACGTAGGAATGTTTTAAATAGTTTTTAAATCATACGCTTTCTATGTCAGTTTCGGATTACTGCGCATAAATAGGTTTGCCAAAGAGCATTATAACTGGGTGAACTAGGTTTTTACCTTACCCCCTTAAATAAGAAGGCGCGACAGGAGTGACTCTCATTTACTCTGGTCTGGGGTCTATGACCGAAGGTCTTCTATCACCAAAAACATCTTGATCAGGGTGTTTATTTAGAAAGAGTTATTCAAGTTTGAAAACGTAAATATGACCAGGATAAGGCAAACTAGGATTTTACCCTACCCCCCTTAAATAAGAAGGCGCGACAGGAATGACTCTCATTTACTCTGGTCTGGGGTCTATGACCGAAGGTATTCAATCCTGCAAAATATCTTGATCAGGGTGTTTGTTTAGAAAGAGTTATTCAAGTTTGAAAACGTAAATATGACCAGGATAAGGCAAACTAGGTTTTTATCCTACCCCCCTTAAATAAGAAGGCGCGGCAGGGGTGAATCTCCTTTACTCTGGTCTGGGGTCTATGACCGAGGGTATTCAATCCTGCAAAATATCTTGATCAGGGTGTTTGTTTAGAAAGAGTTATTCAAGTTTGAAAACGTAAACATGACCAGGATAAGGCAAACTAGGTTTTTACCCTAACCCCCTTAAATAAGAAGGCGCGACAGGAATGACTCTTATTTACTCTGGTCTGGGGTCTATGATCAAAGATCTTCCATCCTGTAAAAGATCTTGATCAGGTTGTTTGTTTAGAAAGAGTTATTCAAGTTTGAAACGTAAATATGACCAGGATAAGGCAAACTAGGATTTTACCCTACCCCCCTTAAATAAGAAGGCGCGACAGGAGTGACTCTTATTTACTCTGGTCTGGGGTCTATGACCGAGGGTATTCAATCCTGCAAAATATCGTGATTAGGGTGTTTGTTTAGAAAGAGTTATTCAAGTTTGAAAACGTAAACATGACCAGGATAAGGCAAACTAGGTTTTTACCCTAACCCCCTTAAATAAGAAGGCGCGACAGGAGTGACTCTTATTTACTCTGGTCTGGGGTCTATGACCGAAGATCTTCCATCCTGTAAAAGATTGTGCTCAGGTTGTTTGTTTAGAAAGAGTTATTCAAGTTTGAAACGTAAATATGACTAGGATAAGGCAAACTAGGATTTTACCCTACCCCCCTTAAATAAGAAGGCGCGACAGGAGTGACTCTCCTTTACTCTGGTCTGGGTTCTATGACCGAATATCTTCGATTCTGCAAAATATCGTGATCAGGGTGTTTGTTTAGAAAGAGTTATTCAAATTTGAAAACGTAAATATGACCAGGATAAGGCAAACTAGGTTTTTACCCTACCCCCCTTAAACAAGAAGGCGCGACAGGAGTGACTCTTATTTACTCTTGTCTGGGATCTATGACCGAAGATCTTCCATCCTGCAAAATATCTTGATCAGGGTGTTTGTTTAGAAAGAGTTATTCAAGTTTGAAAACGTAAACATGACCAGGATAAGGCAAACTAGGTTTTTACCCTACCCCCCTTAAACAAGAAGGCGCGAAAGGAGTGACTCTTATTTACTCTGGTCTGGGATCTATGACCGAAGATCTTCCATCCTGCAAAATATCTTGATCAGGGTGTTTGTTTAGAAAGAGTTATTCAAGTTTGAAAACGTAAACATGACCAGGATAAGGCAAACTAGGTTTTTACCCTACCCCCCTTAAATAAGAAGGCGCGACAGGAGTGACTCTTATTTACTCTGGTCTGGGGTCTATGACCGAAGATCTTCCATCCTGTAAAAGATTGTGCTCAGGTTGTTTGTTTAGAAAGAGTTATTCAAGTTTGAAACGTAAATATGACTAGGATAAGGCAAACTAGGATTTTACCCTACCCCCCTTAAATAAGAAGGCGCGACAGGAGTGACTCTCCTTTACTCTGGTCTGGGTTCTATGACCGAATATCTTCGATTCTGCAAAATATCGTGATCAGGGTGTTTGTTTAGAAAGAGTTATTCAAATTTGAAAACGTAAATATGACCAGGATAAGGCAAACTAGGTTTTTACCCTACCCCCCTTAAACAAGAAGGCGCGACAGGAGTGACTCTTATTTACTCTTGTCTGGGATCTATGACCGAAGATCTTCCATCCTGCAAAATATCTTGATCAGGGTGTTTGTTTAGAAAGAGTTATTCAAGTTTGAAAACGTAAACATGACCAGGATAAGGCAAACTAGGTTTTTACCCTACCCCCCTTAAACAAGAAGGCGCGACAGGAGTGACTCTTATTTACTCTTGTCTGGGATCTATGACCGAAGATCTTCCATCCTGCAAAATATCTTGATCAGGGTGTTTGTTTAGAAAGAGTTATTCAAGTTTGAAAACGTAAACATGACCAGGATAAGGCAAACTAGGTTTTTACCCTACCCCCCTCAAACAAGAAGGCGCGACAGGAGTGACTCTTATTTACTCTTGTCTGGGATCTATGACCGAAGATCTTCCATCCTGCAAAATATCTTGATCAGGGTGTTTGTTTAGAAAGAGTTATTCAAATTTGAAAACGTAAATATGACCAGGATAAGGCAAACTAGGTTTTTACCCTACCCCCCTTAAACAAGAAGGCGCGACAGGAGTGACTCTTATTTACTCTTGTCTGGGATCTATGACCGAAGATCTTCCATCCTGCAAAATATCTTGATCAGGGTGTTTGTTTAGAAAGAGTTATTCAAATTTGAAAACGTAAACATGACCAGGATAAGGCAAACTAGGTTTTTACCCTACCCCCCTTAAACAAGAAGGCGCGACAGGAGTGACTCTTATTTACTCTTGTCTGGGATCTATGACCGAAGATCTTCCATCCTGCAAAATATCTTGATCAGGGTGTTTGTTTAGAAAGAGTTATTCAAATTTGAAAACGTAAATATGACCAGGATAAGGCAAACTAGGTTTTTACCCTACCCCCCTTAAACAAGAAGGCGCGACAGGAGTGACTCTTATTTACTCTTGTCTGGGATCTATGACCGAAGATCTTCCATCCTGCAAAATATCTTGATCAGGGTGTTTGTTTAGAAAGAGTTATTCAAGTTTGAAAACGTAAACATGACCAGGATAAGGCAAACTAGGTTTTTACCCTAACCCCCTTAAATAAGAAGGCGCGACAGGAGTGACTCTTATTTACTCTGGTCTGGGGTCTATGATCAAAGATCTTCCATCCTGTAAAAGATCTTGATCAGGTTGTTTGTTTAGAAAGAGTTATTCAAGTTTGAAACGTAAATATGACCAGGATAAGGCAAACTAGGATTTTACCCTACCCCCCTTAAATAAGAAGGCGCGACAGGAGTGACTCTTATTTACTCTGGTCTGGGGTCTATGACCGAGGGTATTCAATCCTGCAAAATATCGTGATTAGGGTGTTTGTTTAGAAAGAGTTATTCAAGTTTGAAAACGTAAACATGACCAGGATAAGGCAAACTAGGTTTTTACCCTAACCCCCTTAAATAAGAAGGCGCGACAGGAGTGACTCTTATTTACTCTGGTCTGGGGTCTATGACCGAAGATCTTCCATCCTGTAAAAGATTGTGCTCAGGTTGTTTGTTTAGAAAGAGTTATTCAAGTTTGAAACGTAAATATGACTAGGATAAGGCAAACTAGGATTTTACCCTACCCCCCTTAAATAAGAAGGCGCGACAGGAGTGACTCTCCTTTACTCTGGTCTGGGTTCTATGACCGAATATCTTCGATTCTGCAAAATATCGTGATCAGGGTGTTTGTTTAGAAAGAGTTATTCAAATTTGAAAACGTAAATATGACCAGGATAAGGCAAACTAGGTTTTTACCCTACCCCCCTTAAACAAGAAGGCGCGACAGGAGTGACTCTTATTTACTCTTGTCTGGGATCTATGACCGAAGATCTTCCATCCTGCAAAATATCTTGATCAGGGTGTTTGTTTAGAAAGAGTTATTCAAGTTTGAAAACGTAAATATTACCAGGATAAGGCAAACTAGGTTTTTACCCTACCGCCTTAAATAAGAAGGCGCGACAGGAATGACTCTCCTTTACTCTGGTCTGGGGTCTATGACCGAATATCTTCAATCCTGCAAAATATCGTGATCAGGGGGTTTGTTTAGAAAGAGTTATTCAAGTTTGAAAACGTAAATATGACCAGGATAAGGCAAATTAGGTTTTTATCCTACCCCCTTAAATAAGAAGGCGCGACAGGAGTGACTCTCCTTTACTCTGGTCTGGGGTCTATGACCGAGGGTATTCAATCCTGCAAAATATCTTGATCAGGGTGTTTGTTTAGAAAGAGTTATTCAAGTTTGAAAACGTAAATATGACCAGGATAAGGCAAACTAGGTTTTTACCCTACCCCCCTTAAATAAGAAGGCGCGACAGGAGTGACTCTCATTTACTCTGGTCTGGGGTCTATTACCGAAGTTCTTCAATCCTGCAAAATATATTGATCAGGGTGTTTGTTTAGAAAGAGTTATTCAAGTTTTAATTTTTGGTACTATGTTTTACTGAGGACATGAGACATCTGATATGTTTTTGTTGACCTAAATTGGTGTTGTTTTGAAGAAAAAGTGCGCACTTTTGGCAGTGAGCTAGTTAATGGATACCTATGCCGTCGCATATGAAGAGCCGGTTTCCGCATTTGAAATTTCGAATTGGCAGCTAACTTCTAAAAGCCGAATTTGCAGAATCCCTCCTCAAATTGTGACCAATCCACCGCAGCTCTCTATAGTCTATAAACGGAGCTACAAGTCGAATATAAAGCCAAGTTAAACAATAAACATGTTCAACACCTGGCTACATATTACTTGTATTAAAATGACTAGAACAAAATTAATCCAGCTAGCTTCCCAGTCTGATCCATGGTATTGTATGAAATGCATTCTCTTCTTTAACTAATGTACAATTAACTAAATTATGTGTCTCATATATACATCAAGCTACAAAACAATCATCAGCAATCATGAACGACAGACCTTTGCTTCTAAATAACAAACTTCCCAAATTATGCATCAATTCCAAATGTACTTCATGTAAAAAGAAAGTCAAGATAAATCAAAATAGTATTGTATGTGATACATGTCACAGCAAAATTCACTTAAAATGTTCTTTTCTATCAACTAAGGAAATTTGTAACTTTAATCATTATGAGGTATTTTGGACCTGTCAAACCTGTATCTCATCATCTTTACCCTTCTCAGGAGTCAGTAACTATGCTGAATTAACATTTAATAGTAATTTTAATTGTTCATGCTTAAAATCTCCTATCATAGAAAAAATAGAATCTAACTCATTTCCCAAACTAAAGCTCATATCTTCTAACTCTAACTTCATAACCTCAAGCCATGATCCAGACACTGAAATTCCACTTGAACCAAATTTTAAATATTACGACCTCCATGAATTTCATAAACTTAGTAAAAAGAACTCAGGAAGGCATAATAAAAATTTCTCACTAATCCACACTAATATACGAAGTCTAAACCATAATTCAGAAATGCTTGATGATCTTCTAAATAGTCTTGACTTTGAGTTTAGTATAATTGCACTTTCAGAACTATGGCTCCCAAAAAACAAGTTCAGTACATTTACAGTACCAAAATTGAAAAATTATCATGATCCTGAATTAATGCCAGGAGCAACCTCAAATAGCGGATGTGGGTTATATGTTTCAAATAAATTGTTATTCTTAAAAAGAGATGAATTATCTTATGCATTTTATTCACCCGAGTGTGAATTCCAAGCATTATGGATAGAAATTATAAACAAACATGAATCTAACATTATAATAGGAGTCATCTACCTGCACCCAAAATTAAAAAAGCCGAAAATATTTCTTGACTATCTGGAAAAGATTCTTGGAAAATTAAGTAAAGAAAACAAAACTGCTGTCCTCTGTGGTGACTTTAATTTAGACTTACTTAAAGCTGATTTTAATGATGATATTAACGACTATCTACTCTTGTTATTATCCCACTTTATGTTTCCTCAAATAACCCAGCCTACAAGAATCCCAGAACACTCTAATCCAACACTTATTGATCATATTTGGATAAACTCATTGAAAACTAATATTATCTCTGGTAACCTTATACCACATAATAACCGATCATCTACCAAATTTTATTATTTTAACGGATTTCAATATAACAATAAACTCCCCAAATAATTTATTCAAAAGGGACTATATACATTTTAATAAGGATCTATTCATAAAAGACATACAAGAACTAAACTTAGAGTATAACATCTCTCTTCTAGCAACAACAGATGAAAAATACTCGTTTTTTCATGACAACCTTTTAAGCACCATAGATAAATATGCCCCTCTTAAGAAATTATCAAATAGAAAATTGAAACAATCCTTCAAACCCTGGATAACTAAATCCATAAGAAAATCAATAAACATTAAAAATAAATTGTATGGAAAATTCATGAAAACTAAGAAAAATATTTACTTTGCTAAATACAAATTGTATAGGCATAAAATCAATCAATTAATACGGCTTTCTAAAAAGAACTACTACTTAAATTACTTTAGTAAATTCAAGCAAAATATGAAAAAAATCTGGCAAGGTATCAAAAACCTTATTAACACTAATACACTAAAGTCTAAAAGTTATTCCCTCCAAGATGGCAATAATCTAATTACCAACCCTAAAGCAATTGCAGATAAATTCAATTCATATTTTAATAATGTCGCTTCTAATATAGTATCCAAAATGAAACCTTCAAAGAAATCTCACAAGGATTATCTTGAAAATTGTATTAACGATAGCTTCTTCGTAAGCCCCACCACTTCATATGAAATTAAAGATTACATATGTAATCTTGATCCAAACAAAAGCTCTGGTATTTACAATTTTCCAACAAAGTTAATTAAACTATTATCAGACTATATTGCTCCTTCTCTAGAACTTATCATTAATGACTCATTCCTAAATGGATGTTTCCCAGAAAAAATAAAAATACAAAAAATAATCCCACTCCATAAGGCTGGATCAAGACTAGAAGTCTCTAATTATAGGCCTATTTCCCTTCTTCCAATTTTTTCTAAAATATTTGAACAAATTATGTTAAAAAGACTAAATAATTTTCTTAGTCACCATAACATAATTTTTAAACATCAATATGGGTTCCAAAAAAATAAATCTACTACTCTAGCAGTACTAGATTTACTAAACAATATTGTTGATTCGCTTGAAAATAAACATTCTTCCACGGTTATATTTTTAGATTTTGCAAAGGCGTTCGATACCATTAATCTAGATATATTAATTGATAAATTAGAATCTTACGGCATTCGAGGAATTCCTCTAACATGGTTTAAGTCTTACCTCAAAGACAGAAAACAACTTGTATCCATTAATGATAGCTTATCCTCAAAATTAACTGTACAATGTGGTGTACCCCAATGTTCTGTCTTAGGCCCTATAATGTTCTTACTTTATATAAACGACATTCCAAATTCAATTAAGAACCTGAAATGTTTCCTATTTGCTGATGATACAATTCTCTTTTACTCTAGTAATGACATTAAAGAACTGGAAACCACATTAAACTATGATCTTAGCCAAGTTCAGGAATGGCTCCTATCAAATAAGCTATCTCTTAATGTATCTAAGTCGAATCTAGTCAATTTTTATTCTAGACAAAAAAAAGACATACCTCTCCAATCATAACAATAAATTCGGATATTAGCATATTAGCTGATGGCTGACGGACGTGCCTAATTTCCGTCTCTCGGCAGCACACCAAAGATACTGTATGAGTCCTTTAACATTCTTCAACCAACAGCAAAATGAGTTTAAGCAAGAAGCATCTCGATGCCATTGAAACCGAAGTAAGAAACCAGCTAGCGAACTCAAACTTCGCAGCTCAAATTATTGAAGCCTTGAAACCTACCATAATTGATGTCCTCAAACCGATTGTTCAAGAAGCAGTTAATGATATACTGGCTGACTCACTTAAGCCTGTAGTGGATAACCTATCACACCTTAAAACTAGAATTGATCAGTTGGAGACCTCCATCAAAGATTACGAGCAACACACAAATGCTCTACAAAAAAAAGTAAGTGAAATTGCTCTTCACGCCAACGAAAACGAGCAGTACAGTAGAAGAATGTGTTTGCGTATGTTTGGAATCCCGGAATTTGAAGAGGTCAACAGGCAAAGTTTGGTAGCCCTGATAAATACGAAATTATCGCTAAACCTAAAAGAAGAGGACATTGACCGTACTCATCGAACTGGCCGACCAAGTACTGCAGAAAACGGAGAAAATCGTCGCCCACGTGGAGTCATTATAAAGTTCACTTCGTATTTCACTCGACACCAAGTTTGGTCAAACAAGTCTAAACTTAAGGGAACAGATTTGGTTATCCTGGAGGACCTGACTAAGTACAACCTTGAATTACTAAAGGCGGCGCGAAAGCATGATTCGATCCACGCGGCATGGTCCAGCGATGGAAAAATCTTTATGAAGCTTTCCTCCGAGAGCCGGAAAGAAAGACTGTTCAGTTTTACTGATCTCCCTTGAAAAGGACTCGAACTCGTTATACAAACTGTAGTAGTGCTAGCCAGAGATTTACCTTGCACTCAATGATCTTGTCTTTCATAGTCTGTTTTGTGTTCCGTTTGCTCGTTCTTTTTATGTTTCTGTACTGTGTTTACGCGTCCTCTACCTTACTTTACGACCGTCTTCACAATTATCGTTTGGATAAGAAGTGGCATGCATTCGTACAGAGGGAATATCGCTGTGAAGCGGGTAGGCTGAGCTTGGGCATTGGGTAGTTTATTAGTCTAGACCAATACAGGGCAGTTATTGGTAGTTTTCATTGCATCTCCAGTTCAGTTAGATTCATTTTTCGTAGTCGTATTTGTGGCTGGTGGGGCTGGACACGCTTTATTGTTTTTCTTTTGCTTAAAGTGCCACTACGACGAAAATTTACCATTTCGATTTGCCACTTTTTCAGTGTCTATAGGTCAATCAGTATTAGAAATATCCGAAATAGTAAAAAATATTCCCAAATGGGCATCTTAAACCACAAATTTTAGGAGAGTTTACCGGTAAAATCCTGTCCGCCATTGCTGGAAGCCGTGCCCTTTGTTCAGCTTTAAACAAAGGTTTATTCACCGGAAGTGATGTCATACACTTAACACGACAACCTCGTGGCGCGAAATAGCGTGCATAAAAAAGTAGCCAACCTCGCAAAGATAAATATAACTTTCTTCTTATGTATGTGAAGACGTTTTTAGTAGAAATATGCCTCCAGGCGTTGTGTTCTGCAGGCGAGCGTTAAGTGTATGACATCATTTCCGGTGAATAAACCTTTGTTTAAAGCTGAACAAAGGGCACGGCTTCCAGTAATGGCGGACGTGTAGATTCAATATTCGGAGCTAAAAAAATAAGACTTCCTGTCGTTGTATCGAAAAACAATTTGAACTGGTAATAATATATGAACTCTACTTTATGAATATGCAAAAACATTGATATGTCAAAACTTGATCGTAGGGGCACTTTAAATGCGGGGATATTCATCCCAACCCAGGCCCTGAACTATCAAGTAGGCTATGTAAGAATCTAAACTTTGCTCATGTAAATGTCAATAGTCTTATAGTCCACCGAAGCTCGATGAACTCTCTAATTTGTCCAACCAACATGATATTGATATATTAGCAATTTCTGAAACTTGGTTAAGGCCTGGTATAAGTAATAACGATTTATTAATTCCTAAATTTCAAACTCCGATTCGTAAAGACCGTCCCACTCGTGCTGGTGGCGTTTTGATTTATATCAGTGACTCAATAGCTTTTAAAAGACGACTCGACCTTGAACAACCTGGAGTTGAATCGATTTGGGTTGAAATTATCTCAGGTCGCAAAAAGATTCTGTTTTCAGTTTATTATCGTCCTCCTAATCAAAACACTACTGAATTTGAATATTTCTTAAACGCATTCTCCGATAGTATAGACAAAGCTCGTGCCACTAATTGTTCGTCTGTTATTGTTACTGGTGACTTTAATGTACGTAATGATAAATGGTGGTCATTAGATATTGAAACCGAATTTGGTGCGAAACTCTTTGAATGCATTGAATCTCTTAACCTCTTTCAGCTAATGAATGAACCCACCCGTGTTACTAGTACATCGGCATCTTTGCTGGATCTTATTGTTACTGATTCCCCTGGCTACATAATTAAAACTTTTACGTTATCTCCGCTTTCTAAGTGCGACCATTGTCCAACTATTGGAACTTTTGCACTCCGAACACCAAAAGCTAAAGCATATAAACGAACAATTTGGAACTATGAGCAAATTGATTTACATAACTTCTGTCGTGAACTCGACGATTGTTCTTGGGATGACTTATTTGATTGTAATGATGTTCACCAAGCATGTACCAATTTGGTTTCAGTTATTTCTGATCTTTGTACAAAATATGTCCCAAACAAAAGTGTTTTGATAAGACCTAATGATAAACCATGGATGACTGGCCACATTCGAAGTTTAATCCGCAAACGCAATAGAACTTTCAAAAAACACAATAGAAGTCCATGTAATGTGTTATGGAATAACTATAAGAAGTTACGCAATAAAATTGTAAACGAGATTAAACGCTCCAAAGAAAAATACTTTAAATCTATTTCTAAAAACCTCGATGATCCAGATCTATGTTCGAAAAAGTGGTGGCATCTTACAAAATCCTTATTTGGTAACAAGATTAATAATCGCATTCCTCCTCTTATTGAAAACGGAAGGTCATTTACTGATGCCAAAGAAAAGGCGGATATTTTTAATGAATACTTTGTTCTACAAAGTACCATTGACGATACAAATACCTCACTACCTGAATTCACGTATTGTACAAACAAACGTCTCACGGAAATTCGTACTTCATCGCAAGAAATTAAGGAGGAACTTGAAACTCTCGACACAGCCAAAGCTTCGGGGTTTGATGGGATCAGTAACAGAATTCTAAAACTGATTGCACCCAGTATTTGCCATCCTCTGGCAACATTTTGTAATCTATCGCTTTCTAAAGGTATTTTTCCAGATTTTTGGAAATTGGCAAATATTCATCCTATTTTTAAAAAGGACGACACACAAAGTAAAACGAATTACAGGCCAATTTCACTCTTGTCTTGTCTTTCTAAAATTCTTGAAAAAATTGTTGCCAAAAGGCTCTTTGCTTATCTTATCGGGAATAGCCTATTATCAGTTTCGCAGTCTGGATTTGTCCCTACAGACTCCACTGTAAACCAGCTTTTGGTTATTGTCAACAAGATTTTAAAAACTTTCGAGAATGGTCAAGAACTCCGTGCTGTTTTTCTCGATATTTCTAAAGCATTTGATAAAGTCTGGCATAAAGGTCTGTTATTCAAATTGAAACAAAATGGAATCGATGGAACTCTTCTTAATTGGTTTGAAAGCTATCTTTCAAATCGTAAACAGAGAGTTGTCGTTGCTGGTCAAATGTCGCAATGGCGTAATATTTCTGCTGGAGTCCCTTAAGGCTCCGTTATTGGCCCGATATTATTTTTGATTTATATAAATGACATTGTTGATTCTATCAAATCAGATGTTTATTTATTCGCAGACGATACTTCAGTACTTGAAGTTGTTTACAACCCTTTCTCTACTGCTCAGCAAATTAATGCTGACTTGCTTTCAATTGAATTATGGGCAAAAAAGTGGCTAGTAACTTTTAATCCGAACAAAACAGAAACAATGACATTTTCCGTAAAAAGGGCCAAGCCCGTCCAACCACCTCTCATATTTTTTAATAACGTTATCAAATTAGTTGAATCACATACCCACCTTGGACTCACACTTACATCTAACCTATCTTGGTTTAACCACATCAACACCATGGTAACCAAAGCTAATAAGAGAGTAAACATGTTAAATAGTCTGAAATTTAGGCTCAGTAGAATAGACAAGAAAGGAAAGGCTGATTCAACGGTAGAGAGTGTTTCTTCCAATATTTCGATCGGCACGGCCGATCTTCTTCGGGGAAAGAGGCTTACAATGTATCTAATAAACTAGAACCTTTACGAAATAATACATGAATTATAAATTGCACAATCTTATGACAAAACATATATAGACCAATGAAAAGAAGGTGGAGAGTGACATATAATATGAAACAAATAATAAGTGACGTGATGATGATTGTGAAATACGAGTTAAGTTTCATCACGTTTATTCATACCTAGAGGTTCAAGAGTTTGACCTCTATCGATAAGATACGCTTCTCGCGCTTTGCGTATACTGTCTCGCTGAGAAAAAACAAGTTCTAGTGGAATTAGCTGCATATCAGTAGGTGAATGATTGTTAGTTAGAAAATGTTCTGAAACGGTAGTAGGCTTGGATGTGTTAGAAGGATTATCTACTGTACGGCGGTGTTCGTTAAAGCGGTCTTTAAGGCGGCGTTTGGTTTCTCCGATATATTGAACGTTACAGCGTTTACATTGGACCATGTAAATTAGGTTTTTGGAATTACAGTTAATGTGGTGTTTAATAGCTCTTAATTCGCCAGTAGAGTGGAAAGTGTAATTATTTAGACCATTGTCAATGTATTTACAGGTTAAACAATTAGTGCCACAACGAAAAGAACCGGGAGGATCGTTATTAGGTTTGTTAGTTGTAAGTTGAGCTCTGACTAAAATATCACGAAGGTTATTATTACGTCGATAAGCGACTAGAGGTACAGATGTAAACACATTTTTGCATCGATTAGAAGACAACAATATGTTAAAATGTTTGTGCATGATAGGAGAACAAGAAGGTAAAGCAGGGTTATAGGTTATGACGAGCGGTACTCGGTTAGATTGGTTGTTAGTTTGTTTGGGCTCTAGTGCTTCGGCGCGGGTTATGTTATTGACACGATCTATTTCTTTGTTAAGAAAGTTACGGTTATATCCTCGTTTATTAAGATACGATTTAAGTTCATTAGTGCGTGAGATGAAAGTTTCATTAGAAGAACAGATGCGACGAAGTCTGAGAGCAAGGCTGAATGGTATGGCGCGTTTGGTGTGGTTAGGATGGCATGAAGAGTGCAAGAGATATTGATGTTTATCAGTAGGTTTAGTATAGAGATCTGTAGCGATGTGACCGTTGTGAAGGCCGACATTCACGTCCAAAAAAGGAATGTTAGAAGAAGAGTGAGAGGAAGTAAATTTAATGGTGGCGTGGATGCCGTTGAGATAAGTGACAAATTCTGTAAGTTGGTCAAGCGTGTGGGTCCAGATTATGAATATGTCGTCAATGTATCTCCACCAACAGTAGGGCTGGTGGGGTGCGTGAGAAAGTGCGTTAACTTCAAAATTAGCTAGAAAGAGATTAGCATAAGAGGGTGCCATTCTGGTGCCCATGGCGGTACCGTGTGTTTGTAAAAAATGTTAAAAAATGTCAGTAGAATAGTCCTTGAAAAAGTGTATTTGACATGTATTAGACCCTTGCTTGAATACGGAGATGTAGTATGGTCGAATTGTACCGAACGTGAATCTGAACTAATTGAAAACGTCCAATATAAAAGTGCAATCATTGTGACTGGAGCCATGAAGGGTACTTCTCGTAACAAAGTACTTTACGAAACTGGTTGGGAACATGTTAAACGCAGGAGGGATATTCACAAATTATGCTTATTTTATAAAATGGTCCACAACTCCGTACCTAATTATTTATGTTCATTACTTCCTATAGTTGTAAATCAAAGAACCAATTATCCTCTTCGTAATGCAACCGACCTGTCAACTTTACAGTGTAGGACAAATAGATATTCTAATAGTTTTTTCCCTTCCACAATCAAATTATGGAACGAGCTCCCTGAGCTAATCCAATTATCGCCGTCTTTAGAAATTTTTAAATCAAAGTTAATCAAGCGTGTCCGACCCATACCACCCAAGTACTACAAAGTTGGTCCCCGGTATCCACTTATTTTACTCACCCGCATGAGACTAAAGTTTTGTGCTCTCAATTATTTTTTGTACAAACGTAATATTGTAGAGAGCCCAGGATGCGTATGTGGAGCTGCATGTGAAAACCTTGTTCATTTTTTCTTGCACTGCCCACTTCATGCCCAACCACGTACTCAGCTCATGGCTGCCTTCAGCGCTGTTTCCCAAAACGAAACCGATCTTATTAACTTAACAGATAAACGCTTCGTGGAGCTTTTTATCTGTGGCTCACAATTATTAAATTTGGAAAATAATATTGAACTCCTTAATGAAAGTATGAATTTTATTGTGTCCACCAAACGGTTTCTTTTCTCTAGTGACGTTCTGACTTGATTTGACGTTTGTTAATGCTCCGTATCTTAATGAAATGTTTGCCAACTTCTTCCTCATCTTACACAGCTTTTTCAATTTTCAATTATCGTATATAATACTATTTGACGCGTTTTTGTTTTTTTATTGTATTGTATTTTTTCGTTTTGCTTGTATTCTCTGTCTTGTTCCGTCTCTTCGTTTGTTTGTTTTGTATATTCTTTTGTCGGCTTTATTTTCATATTGTTATGCTAGTGCCGTCCGAAAATCATGTAAAATTGCCGTACAGGAGAAGCACTCGATTAGTTTTTTTTCAAAAACTATTTTGCTAATCCTGTCTGTAAATATATATGTAATAAAAAAATAAAAAAATTCGGAAGTAATTAAGGAAAAAGATAATACCAAATACTTAGGAATAATACTTGATAAAAATCTGAACTGGAAAGACCACATTGCCTCAATTAGGATTAAACTTGCTAAAATACTAGGTATATTATATAAAACAAAACATTATGCTCCTCCAGAAGTTTTAAAACAATTATATTACTCCCTGTTTTACCCACATTTAAACTATTCAATTTTACTCTGGGGTAATACATACTCTTCTACAATCGAACCCCTTCGAATTCTTCAAAGAAAGGCAATTCGTATAATCTCAAATGCAAATTTCTATGCACATGCATACCCCACCACTATTCTACAAATTAGGCACCCTGACTCTTGATGATTTACATAAATTACATTCAAGCCTATTCATGTGTGACATATACCATAAAATAATAAACAGCACTTTCACTAAAATGTTTATTCCACTTTCAGACATTCATCACCATCAAACTCGCCAAACTAGTAAACAAACTTATTTTATTAACTTTGCCAGAACAAATCACAAATTGAGCTTCATCACATGCCATGGTATCAAGATCTGGGAGAAAATCCCTCTAGAACTAAGAGATCTAAAAAGAAAAATCTTTAAGAAGAGACTAAAGGCCATATTTCTTGAAGGCTACCATTGAAAATAGATTGTCAATAAGTATTACAAAGATCCATAAAAAAATAAAAATAAAAAAAATTAAAAAACTTCATCGTATGTTACTCTGTAATATGTAATTAGTCTAACCTTATTTAACCTTATTTGATGTTATTATTTCCTGTCTCCTTTTGTCCGCCGAGTGTTCCTGACTTGACAGCTTATAGGGTTTTTTTCAGGTCCACCTCTCTCTTATTTTCCTTATTTTAGATTAATATCATAAATTGTAAATAGACTACCATCTAAGAGTAAATAAAAAAATGTTGTTGTTGTTGTTGTTGTTGGATGAGGCCGTTTTTTGTTTTTATATTCTTTCTTCTTACTTTTGCCGGTCTGACGTTAAAAAAAACGAATTTGAGGATATTTGGGCATAATAATAATAAATGAGATTAATCAGTGGCATATCCACGAGGTGTATCTTCATCTACTGATGGGCCTACATTTTAACGTCCCTATCCGAAAAGACGTGAAGGTCTAACCATTTGGAGCTCGTGAACGAAATTGTTTCACAAAGGCAACACCTTCTACTCAGTTGGTATGAGGTCAGGAGCTCGAATCCCGGCCGCGTCATCATCATCAGCTTTATTTAAACACGGTA
Organism: Actinernus sp. WN-2022; assembly: GCA_030867875.1. Classification (NCBI taxonomy): domain Eukaryota; kingdom Metazoa; phylum Cnidaria; class Anthozoa; order Actiniaria; family Actinernidae; genus Actinernus; species Actinernus sp. WN-2022. Next base: position 29,612,337 of record JAOWCC010001501.1, read on the forward strand.
TCCCATCAATTACGATCAATTCTCTTCCAGAGCTCTAGCCGTGTATAATACCTATACGATAAAAATGTAAAACACCATGCTAAGATGTAAATGTGAATGACACTAACTACTAACTACGTCCTTGGGCAGGGACGTGTAAGCCGTTGGCCTTGTCTCCTTCCTCTTAACTTCTAATCTATACGAGGTGGACGTGAAAGAACCTGTTGTGTTATTTCGAGAAAGAGTAGGGGATTGTCTCCCGACACAACAGCCAGGTATTCTGAGGTACTAACAATCACTCATGATTGTAAACTGCACGGCAACACATTGCGCCACAATAGCAGTCCGTATCACAAAAATAACCTTGTGAAGCGCATTTGGATATATATTCATATAGAATTTGCGCTTTATAAATGAATACCTTTTTGTTTTGTTTTACCTAATCCCGATACTAGCATCTCTCTCGTTACACGCGGGTTATTGGTTCGAGCTCTGGTCAGAGAGTAATCTGACCAGGGCGAGATCTACATTAATTTTGTTAGTTCAAATCTTGATTCTACGGCTTGTGCCGGCAGAGAGCCCGAATTATAAGGATAACGATTAATTAATAAGCAAAAAGACAAATGCTCTGATTCAAACTAAGTCTTTATTTTCTACCTTTGCTTGCAAAAGACAAGTAGACATTTACTTAGAAGGTGATCGCCTCACGCTGTGTTGGTATAAGTCTAGTCACTATATATGTAGCATTATATCTGATGGCAAGTTCAACTCTAAGGCTTGGTATGGGGTTCAAATCCAGGCTGCAAGGGTAGTGCATGTTAGAAATATCTAATCCATGTAGATCAGCAGTCTGAATCTAACAGTGAAAAAGGTTAGTATTTTAATTGGAGTCGATTTCTTGCCTTTTGAAAATTTACTTAATAGAGTTCCTTTCTTGATATACGAGAAACGTTTTTTTTAGTTATGGTCGTTGTAAAACCGAGGTTAGGTTCATTGTTCTAGCCTTTCTCTCTAAGTACACTGCTGTGTTACAGATTATATGAGAAGCTCCGTTGGTAAATAATACTATAAACGTTGTTAAACCGTAGTTTAAAGTGGTAATTCATTTCAATTTGATTTTTAAACAAAGTCTCTTCCAACCACTAAGAGCTGCCGAAAATAATAGAATGGAATTAAATGTCTACGTTTTGAAAAAATGGAGAAAATAAGTTCTTTCTTACCGTTTGAATTATTTTCATGATCAACCACTGAGATAAAGAGTGATAATAACACTTCATCAATATATTGCTGCATTCCATGCCGTTGGGTACATTCGCGCCTTTAAGCAAACCATTAATTAACCACACCCCGAAATTTCAACTTCGTAAAAAGAAACCGGCGACTTGTAAGACGTGGAGTAAGGATTTTGAAGTAAAAAGAAACATAAACGAATTACAGATTAGAAGATGAACATTAGATAGCCCTTAGTTTGATTTTCCTACCTATTCGTTATTACGACTGTTTATCTCAGAGGAAAAATGAAGACTGGTAGAGAATACTGTAGAATTTGGATTCGAACCCCACGGCCCCATTGAAGCTACTAGTGCCCGCCTACTGCACCATAATATAACCAAAAGCCTTGGTGTGCTTAGTGCCACGATCTCCGTTAAAAATAGACTCGTTTCCACACGAGTCTGAATCCATATCCCCGTTTGCGGGGTAGGATGTGCCAAACCCGAGAAACGAGTCTGCCGATCTACATACGGGATTGTCAGGGTCGTTGGCAATGATACCAATTCTCGCCTTGGCTGCTGGTGGATTCTCAGCCTGGACGTTAAAACCTTCTCGGTTGCAGTGGTGCTGCAGGGAAGACCCGGAGATAAGTGACTTCCAGCGTTCACGTCCCACATGGGTAGCAGTATAGCGACCATGGTGGATAAGCGCGTGAAGGGAACTTGCTTCTCTGTTAATTTGAATCCACCTCACCGGTCCGTCGCCAACCTGGGAAGATAACTGAATACTTTACTCACACACTTATATATAACCTTAGTTTTCCTATTGATTAGGGTATTCGGTATTTAAGAACAAACGTGCTAAGCTCTCATCTGATTCCTTTTAGAGTTATTATCAACACCATGTGTATGTTATTGATTTCCCTTACCTATTGCCGATGGACTGAGAAAAGTGTGACAAATTCGTTTGACTGAAAATATAATTCGACCAGCTTTGCAGTTAACCACTAATACAGTAATTACAATTAGGGTGGTTGCTTGATATTTCAAAAGGATCACAGTAAAACAAAGGAGAAAAACTTAGCTATAATTTGGAGCCCTCTCCCGGTATATACTTCATGGTAGTATTTCGTTCCATATAGTCTCCCTGCATAATACTGTAAAACAATAGAGGAAATCATTGTGCAGGGAGACTATATGGAACGAAACACTACCATGAAGTATATACCGTACCGAAAAAGATGGCGGCTTGTACTTCTACCCACAATCCTATGCGCGCGAAAATCTTTAAATCCGTTATAAAATCGCGGTAGAGAGGTTTTTAAATCTTGTAAACAAACCAGTACAAGTGCTGTTGCCAATACGCTGTCGTTTAAAAGAATAGAGGATTTCTACGTGTTACTTTGACTGTTTTAGGTTCGCAAGGGATTGTGGTCAATGCACAGCCGCCATATTTTTCGTTACGACGGATTGGAATTACACGTCATGTGTATGCATATGAGACATTCCAGTGTAGGCAGGTACTTAGGGAGCGGTCAGTAATTACTAGGGGGAGGGCTACTATTTTGGGGGGAGGGTCACATTCTTTTTGGCACCGGTTTGGGGAGAGTCACTTTTTTTGAGCGCAAAAAATATAAGGGGGAGGGTCATGATTTGTATGCTCCAAATGGTTGAGAAAATAGATATCATTTTTGTACTTTATTACATCTCCAACATCACTTGTTTTTTTACGGAAGAATGATAATAACAATAATTGAGTCCAATGTACCGATATCGATCCACAACATATTTATCAATATAAGTACACAGGGGGAGGGGCACAACATTCTGGGCGAACAGCGTTTAGGAGACGCCGGTCAATATATTTTAAGCCCTGGTTTGGTGGAGGGCCACAATTTTTAGGCCCAAATCAGTTATAAAAACTGTAATAATAAAAAGCAGCCCTTCCACCTCTCCCCAATAATTACTAACCGCTCCCTTACCCCGTTAAAATGGAGACCGTGAAAACATGTTCAATAAGAAGTACATGAATCTGCTCTATGGTGATCACATCCAGTTCTTAAGGGGTTATGTCATGGTGTTGCGTATGTCTGGAGTCAATGTTCGATTGCTGGCCGTTGATTGGTTACACAAAGTCAAAGTCCCCTCCCTCGATTCCTGATTGACATTATACACAATATTGTCCTTGAAGAATGCGTGTATATACATGGAGTTTCTCATGTTTGTATATTTGCTTTTATCTTAACTATCTCACTTGTGCGCAAGGCTCGTTAGTTCATTTGAAAATCTCTGAAAATAATTGTCTAATATAAAGACCTCTCACCGCGTGACACAGCCCTTTTAAATTTCACAGAGAGATAATAATCCTTCATATATTATATGGACGAGAGTGTTTTACATATCAAACAATTTATTGAGAAAAGTGTCGTTCCTGAGAGCTCCCTGTGATATTCCATATATGGTCAATTTATTCCATATTTGGAAAGCAGGATGGATCATCGAATACTAGAACACGTTCAGGAAGCGGTAGCGAGCCGGCAGAAGAGAGGCGGATACAACCGGTAGGCTACAGGAAGTGCGATTAAAAAAATCGATAGCGAAATTTGAAAAGGATGAGCGTATGCCTCAATAGCATCTAGTCAGATCCAAATATTACTCTGAACGACAACAATTGTTTGATATGCCAGGAGCTAAACCATATAAATAATATTTCACCACTCCTTTCCCGGATGTATGACGTCACGATTGGCCTATTTTGAACTACAAAGATGGCGGCACATTTAATTTGTGAGAAACAGAGGAAGTCAAACTGCTTTAAATGAGCAGAAAGGAGATGAACATTCCGGGCAGAAAAGCAAAATACTATCTCAAACCCTAAGAATCCCTGAATATTTTTAGCGGCAATCCAACGGTTTTTAGCATTTATATAACCCCTAATTTTCAATGCCTTTGGTCCAATAGGGCTGTATGTTTGGCTTTTCTTTGTGCTGTATCAAACTGCTATAAAATTCTCATTTTCGGTGAAATTGCATTGTTCAGAACAGCCCACAAAAATCGGATTATTCCAGAGCCCTATTTCTTCGTCGAGCATGCGCAGTAAGAAACAAATCGGGTCTGGGTACGAGATTGTTAAGCCAGGGGCTCAAGCTTTCCCCACAATGCCATTCGGAAGCCGATTCTACAGTAATGGTGACAGCTTGCGAACTCGCTTCTATAGGATTTTGAATGAAAACTGCGTGCTCTAATTTTGCTCAAACAAACCACTGCAAGAGAGCCAGAGGACATCATAAAGGCTGAAAACTACATGGCTTGCTTTTAGTAAGCTTTGTGAAGGGATTTCACTGGAGTTCTAGAGGGGCCCCTGTCGAATTGCTCACTTTATAACAAGGAGGGGGATGGGGCGAGTTCGGTTTCGCAAAGGTGCTTGGGATCGTTACTGGGGACAGTAAATTGCGATATTTGCCATGGTTCTTTTTATTCTGCGATTAACTGTCCCCAATAACGATCCCAAGCGCCTTTGCGAAACCGAACTCGCCCCATACCCCTAGTCGTTTCTCAAGTGAGCTATTGTTCGTCCATTATCCAGCATGCAATTGGGGTGAGTGTAGGGCAATGTAGTAGAGAGAAATGCAGTGTCAAGAATTGTATGATTTACAGTCGCTTGATCATGATGTGTTTTGTACAAACAAACCTGGTGGATGTAGAGATTAAAGAAGGTACTGTCAAGATAGAGTGCTGATTTTGTGTTTGCTTTTGAGTTGAAGTGCGAACGGGAAGGGGTTTTTGAGCCGATTTTCAACGCATCGAAATTGGTGAAAATAAAAGAAACGATAAAAAGTATCCAAAACAAATGCGCTTTTCTCCAAAGTGTTGGGTCAACCGATCACTGTTATAGCTCTTGTTTTTAAGTCATTTATCCTTTGAAATAATATTGCATGCCTACGTACATTTGATGCATTGTTTTGTTCAGTTACATGTTTCGTATTGGCCGGTTTCGACCGGTTCAGTACTCAAAGGCTTTAGTTAGTGTTGTTTTTCGCATTCCGCATTGAAATTCGTTGAAAGTCGATTAAAAATTCATAAATATACTTAGCGTTTTTGCCTTTTCAGTTCTCACCTCTCAACTGGGTGGGATCATACTTTAACTGTTAGTCAAGATGGCGGATACTACTCAAAATACACGACCAAGATGATTATTTAATCCCTGGTACGAGGTTGCACGAATTTACCTTCATTCCAACGCAAAGCCTGGAGAAGGGGGTTCCCCAGTAAGTTGGCAGCTTCGTTTCCTCATCGTTGAACCCAGTCTTTCCGCCATTAGTATTGTAATCACCTGTGTTTCCCCAGTAGGCTGAACCCCAGTGGAACGTCCGCTAAAAAATAGAAAAAAGACGGTCATGTCGTTAATAAATGGAATATGGTTCTCCATGTTTTGTACAAAAACAAGAGCCTCCTATGAGGCTATACTCGTGCCTGTGACAAGGCAGGTTCATGATCAGTTCAGTTTAGACCCCTACTCTTCCCTCTTCTAACCGCAGGAAACAACGTTTCGCATCTTTTCTTTTATGAGGAGTCTATATTGTATAACGTTTATTGGAGAACCAATCAATGCTCTGATTGAAAATATCGAACGTGTTGTCATAACAACTAATCACCGAACCAAGGTGTTATTTATATCTGCAAAGGAGAATACATGCACACGTCTCACTTAAATTGGACGCAGTGCTTGCTTGATCGAGAGTTCACAAGATCAAGTGTTATTTGAGAGAAGTCAACGTTAATTTACATCCACACCGCGGCAAAACGGTATGCTCCGCTGGCCAAAAGAACGAAGGCTCTGCTATCAAATACAAATTACCGAGGGTTTCAACTTTTTTAGTAAATAATTTTATAACTTAGTAAACTCACAGTGAATTACAAATTACAGTCTTAGGCTTAGCTTTTAAGTAGTTTTCTTATTTTTTGACAAAACAGTTCACAAATGAATGCTTTTAAGCAGAAATTTTAAAATCACGGATATGTGCCTGTTGTTTCATTTCAGTTTTCGCGGGAAACTGGGGGCGGCCGCGCGCCGACAATAAATAGCAAACACGCATGCGCGTAACGTTTTGCCGCGGTGTGATTTACATCTAGCCTGCAAATACAGCAGTCTCGCATCAGGAGCCACAATCAAAACGCGTCCCCCGAGAGAGACGTCCGCGATTCGAGGCCAAAAATGCCATACTGATGACGTTATGCGGCAAGGATCTGGTCGCGTTATTTGATTGGCTTGTATATAATAATACAATACAAACTTTATTCACACTTCACAGTTATTTACAAAGTTAACAGGAAAATTATATTTAGAGTTTAGAAAAAGTGGTAGGGAATAAAAGTTGTAAATAGGCTAAATATATAATAGAGGAAATGTCTAGCATCTAAATTAACCGTGAGGTTTTCGAGTTAGACACTAGTATAATATGTGTATACTAGCCAATCAAATGAAGTGAAGTGTCATCGGTAGTTTAAGTGGCTTGCCCTTGCCTAGGGACAGTTCATTTTTTTATCAGGAGGGGGGGGGGGGGGGGGGGGGTTGGGCTGGTACGATTTTGTACTTTGCTTGGACACAATGACATGGCCCCCTCCCTTCATCTACCCCCTCCCCCTCCCGCCATATACAAAAGGAAATTTAGAAAATCCTATGGTTATCGTATACCACAATTTCTGCCCAATATTTTATTGCCTTTTTTCAGAAGCAGGACCATACCCAGACAGAAAATGTAGTCGAGGCAAGACTTGCGAACGCCATCACTAGGGGGATAGGGGGATTCAACAAAACATATTTTTTATCGTTAATTATTGTAAACTTTAATGGCTGCGAGAATGAAAGAACCTCCAGAATAAGTCTTGCCCTTGTAGTGTCAGAAAAATACCTCTCGTAAGAAAAAGGCGTTTCTCAAACTTCATATCAAACAATTTATTGATAAAAGTGTCGTTCCTGAGAGCTCCCTGTGATATCCCATATATGGTCAATATATTCCATATTTGGAAAGCAGGACGGATCTTCGAATACTAGAACACGTTCAGGAAGTGTAGCGAGCCGGCAGAAGAGAGGCGGATACAACGTATACGTAGGCTACAGGAAGTGCGATTAAAAAAATCGATAGCGAAATTTGAAAAGGATGAGCGTATGCCTCACTAGTATCTAGTCAGGCCCAAATATTACTCTGAACGACACCAAATGTTTGATATGTCATGCGAGCTCTCAACAACTGCTCTCTGGAACCAAAACTTACTGACATAAAGCTGTGATATGTTGTTCACTAAGAAACGTGCAGAACTCAATACGTAATAATTATAATATAGGAAGAAAAGGATGCGGCGTTGGTGTTCTCATTCACTGTCCTTATGTAGTTTTCTAGCGAAATAACTTTTTTTTCAGAGTTGTTAAATGCACACTGCAAACATATAATCTGGTGGGTAACTGTCTTTAATACTTGTATTGAGGAACTTAACGTTATAACATAATACTTAAGTGTGCTTTATCTGAACTACTTTAAAATACAATTAGTTCAGTCTGCATGTGTTAAGTATAACAGCAGGATTTCTCACCGAATTCCCATTTATCTTCATGACCATTGTCCAGGGTCCCGCTCCACATCCCGGCAGCGCGCTCATGTGGCAATAGGCCTGGAAACGACGTCCACTTACAGTCAGCGTGTAGGCCTTGCTTTGAGTCACCCAGCTGAGGAGATATGAATGGCAAACATGTATTATTTAAAGCGCTGTGTCATGGTTTTGCATGAGCATGTCTGGAATCAATGTTCGATTGGTGGCTGTTAATTGACTTCGAAAGGATATGGATTATTTTCCTTGAAAACTATTGGACTCTTAATGTTTTGGTGCATTTTTTGTCATTTTTGCACGCTTTACCTACCCCTCCGAAAATAATTTACCTCGGAGCCTCATGTTGAAACCTCTGTGTGCGACAAGTGAAGCATATATCGAAATTAAAGTGGTCTATTCGCCTCTGTTCCTTTGTTTTCAACGTCGCGAGGGAAAAATTGCATAACACATCCATTACCGATAACGGTGATATCGATGTGGGATGAATTAGTTTCTCACACGGCTACCGCACCGACGCATCAGACTGCAATACTCTATTTACCTTTTCACTTCTTTCGATCGTTATTCTTTTTATAAAGGAACTTTTATTGACCAAAAGAATACATTAATCTTTCCATAATTTCCTGTAATTCTTTATTTCTAAGAGGAAAACGTGATTTACATCGACAGGGACAACAAGCGAGTCCTGATAACGAGACATGATCAGATAGAAAGAGCAAAAATAGAAATTTAGGCCCCCTAATCGTGCGGGCGTAGATCTAGACTAGAACGAGACATGTGAGAAAGGTCAAGACGAAACGAGAACTAGGCATGTACAGCATGTACGTGACTTGAAAATATCGGATGTGTTTACTGCCCAATATTCAATTATACATGTAGCGATTGGGAAAGTGAAGTTGGGGATGCAACTTCGTTCACAAATCAGGCGATAATTCGAGGTGTTGTTATTTAACACTGTACTGATTTAAAGTACCGGCTTCGTTGGAAAGGCAAAGGTTTAGAGTTTCGGTGCACGGCTCTACTGAGAAGTGTTACCCACTTACGTGATATACTTCAGATTTGCGGCATTTTATGAGCAAACGGCTCTTCACTTATATTGTTTAAAGGTTAGTCCTCAGAATCATTGTAATGTTTTTATCTCCATGCAGTCCTGAAAGTCTTGCTGCCAAAAGTACCAAAGCCCAGCTCGGATCGGAGTCCAAGTTCCGGCGATAACCGTTATTTCTTTCCTATAACTTGAGGTGCAGTCAAAATATTTCATTCGCAAGGAAAGTAGAGACTCTTCAAATTCTCCCAAACGATGCTTGAGACATGATAACAAGCTAGCTAACAAGAGTATTTATTTGCTCCTCGATTGTAAAAGTCGCACTCATTCTCGAATCTAAAGCCTAAAGCGGCCTACCCTTCTAATCCGCCGCTGTTGAAACAACATTCTCACGGTTTTCTGAGAAGAGTACATTAAAACAAGAGACCCTGAGTGGCCTTAACTCGGGCCACCTATAGCATGTACTGCATGGAGTTCTAGCATAATTTTGTGTCAACATGGTTTGTGCTAGAGTAGCCAGAGAATTGGTTCTCTACTGATGCTCTTGTCTGTCAAATGTCAATGTGCAAATGCCCCATGAATTCCGGGGAGGGGATTAGGTTAGGGTTATGGTATTCCCCCGGGGGGGGGGGGGGGGGGGGTTGGAAATGATAGAGCCATAATACACACACAGCACTGTGCATGTACATTTCAGCCACAATTTCCTTCAATTCTGTAGTTTAATATTACTTTCTTTTCAATATTATTGTTCCTTGAGGGTCGTTAGAATTACAAAAGAACTTGGTATGGGTGTTGTTGATTGAAGTGCAATGGTTATATGAGTAGTCTGCACGGTGATGAAAATTAATCTTGCTGCGACCCCAATGATGTAAAAAAATGAGTGGACATTGCATGTTTCTTTGTGGCCTGCCATTATAAGTTTCAGTCTCCTTCAAGATCTCAAGAATGTTTATAAGGCCTGGTTCATTTAATAGAAAATAGATTTACGTTAAAAAATGTTTTCTTACAGAAATAAAAGTTTAAACAAAATCTAATTACATCATAATACTAATATCAACTTCCTTAAATTTGTTAAGTGGATGGTTGTCGTATCACGTGATCGATGACGTCATAATTATATAAAATCGTTTAAGTGAAATGCGGCTGCGACGATAACATATGAATATAAAGTAACCCTGCTAAAACATTACTCCTCCCGCAGTGTTTCAGACCACGCTTAGAAAACATGACTATCATGTAAAGGTAAGGAGATATTAAGGGTACAAAAAGTTACGTGACCTATTTTGCATATGTTCGCCTTAATTACTCGTTAACGAAACATTGTAGTCATCTTTTCTAAGCTGATTTAGGTAAAAGGCTTCAACCTTAACTAAACATATCCACTCATCATCCTAGCTGTTTTAAACTCGGAGCCGCGTTTTTGATTTACTGATTTCGTGTTCTAAGTCACGTGACAGAGCACGTGACACGTTTTACTACACACAAACCACTTAAGGTAGTCAAGAATGGCGATACCTATTATTGTGAGAAACTTGGCGTACTTACCATACTCGGCTGTGCTGAAATAACGAAAACAGTTTTTACCCGAAATGCGATCCCTGAACCAGGCCTTAACATGCTTGAGATGTAGAAAATGAGCACTAGCACAGTGGCAGCTCACTAATACTAGAAAATGGTGGTCTGTAGTTTACGACCTCAATCGAAAATATTGTATTGAGAATTTAGCCTGAATTTCAGGCGTCTCCACTGGGTTGTTAATAATTGAGAATTACAAATAGATGACTTTATTTCACATGTAGAATGACATTACCAAACTATTCACAATGAATAGCAACATTATGTGGAATTTGTTGTTCTAAATTGCTTGATTTCTCATAGTCGTACTGCACCTGATATAATTACAATGCATCAAATTTGAGTGAATTACACTACTCTATACATAATATCATTATGTCAGTTCTAAAAAAAAAACATTAAATACACTGTAGAATGCCTAAACCAAGAGATAATAATCAAATACAAAGAGGTACAGGCCAGATGTAAATAGACCCGGGAAATAGAACAAAATAAAACCAGTGTCAATTAAACACGCCACAGATAAATATGCGATTTCCACATCAGAGTCATTTATCGTTCGTTTGAAAAAATCTTCATTTCGGATTACTTACTCAGTTTATACTCACTCACTGCATCCTGGATTTTCGTTCCCGAATTTATAAACATTTAAATACATGTGCATGGGGGGCGAAACGACTGTAATTCTTTTAAAAGGACCCTGTAAGTCAGAGAACTGAGAAATCGGGTTATTTCTACCATACTTTCGAGAGGTTAATAACAATAAATAACAACACAACGACAGTCAATTGGTATAAAGGTTATCATGTTCAGATTAGCGGCTACTTACATTTACAAGCTGTTGTCTTTATAGTCAGTGTTGATCGCAGAGCAGACTGTCACGAGTTTATCTTAAAGCATGTCGCATAATATGTGATAAATTCCCGTCCAAAGCCCGTGAAACACCTCTCAGCTTTAGAAAAGACAAAAATCTTGGTATTGCACTTGAAGGAACCTTTGGTTTACAAAAAAAAAAAAAGCCACTCGCCGCCATCTTGAAAAACATGGAAATGTTGTTCACTGTTCACGTGACCAGCACAGTGCAATCTGATTGGTACGGTGGCGAAAAGAACTTTCAAAGAAGGTGCAATCTGATTGGTTAACGGCGCAAAATCTCGACATAAAAAAATAAAACTTGCATTTTCTGACTCCAGCCGGCCAAAGGCCTGGCCCGAGTAATTAGTAAGAACGCCAAGCTAGCGACAGGAAACGCTCCCTGTTCAAAAGACACGTACACGACCGAACGGTAACCGGAAGTAAAACCGTGTTACATTTAAATAATCAGATATTTCAATGTGGGGAGCCAGGCTATATTTGAACGAGGGAAGAATGGAGCAAGGACAAAAATGGAAGGAGGGGATCGAGGGGAGGGTAAGGCGAAACTTGCCTGACCAGCAAGGATGTGATCAGTTTTGAAAACGCTTCCTAATTAGTTATGTATGCCTTGAGCGGTACATATTTTATGGTTACCCGCGCTTATAGCATGTAGGCCTCAGAAAATGTACGTTTTCTCCAAACTTAACCGAGATCTTACGTAACACTAAAACGGACGCAATACACTTTAATACAGTCCGAGTACATGCTGAAAACGCGAGCCCTTAGATCGAATGATGGTCATATCCGTAGTAATCATACGATAGCAAAACAACCACAGCACCTACCTTGCATGAGCTTTGATGGCTTTACAGGAAGAAAGGTTTTCTGGACAAAAAGAAACGAAAATTGTAAGACATACTCAATGGAGTGAAGCCAGTAAAGACCTGTAATGTGCCTATTATTATTTATATATGGACGAGTGTTTTACTGAGAAATAAACCATTCATAAAAACTATAAAACTCCGGCTCTAAAGCTTTTCTCGTCTGCAACGAAGACTGAGACAAGAAAACCAGATGAAACTCCCCAGAACCGCTTAGAAAGACCACGAAGAAATACTGACAGTGAGTAAAATGAATAGATAAGAGTTCTTAGAGTAGTTTAATTGTCCATATAATAAAAAGAAGATAATAATAATAATATTAATAATAACTATGTTTAGACAGGGTGCCCACATATCTCCGAGGAGTTTTTCAATGGGGCCCTGCGTAACATAACTAATAAGGTAAAATTAATAACAATGATGCGTAAAAATTGATAAAAATGTATATACAATAAGAAATCTAAAAAGTTAAATGTGCTTTAAAATTGGCTAATGAGTTCGAATCTCGTATTTCGGATGGGAGGGAATTCCGCTCGTCGAAAGCCTGATAAAAAATGCTTTTCCCACTTTGTTCTTGCTTGTTTAAGATGGGCATTGTTTCTCTGCCTAGTGTTATGATTATGTACATCTTTATTTAATAAAATATTAAAATCAAAGTCAATTTGACTGTTCATAAGTTTGTAAACTAGTGTACATCTGTGTGCTCGCCGCCGTTGACTAAGCGTCTTCCAGCCCAAAGTCTGGAGGGCTTCTGTTGAGGACGAGAAAGGGGAGGCGTCTAAAATCACTTTAGCAGCCTTGTTCTGGACTATTTGTAGACTAGGCATGATGGTAACATTGTCTTTATCCCCCCATACGATATCAGCGTAATCTAAAATTGGCAATATCAGGGCATTATATAGAGTTAAACGGGCTCGCCGGGGTAGTAAATGTCTAATACGTCTTAAAAGCCCAATGCGTTGATTGGCCTTTGATAATAGTGTCAACATGATCGGACCAAGTCATGGTTTGATTAATAGTGACTCCTAAATATTTGATTGTATTGGTCCGATCAAGTGTGACACTATCTATAATAAGCGAGACACTACCACAAGACTTTAACTTGTAAGCACTTCCAATGAACATAAAGTTCGACTTTTTGATGTTCAGATCGAGTCAAAGGATTGTCATTAAACCAATTTGCAACATTGGCTAAATCACTATTTATAGCTTCATTTCGATATCCTTGGGAGATAACGAGGAGTAATATATAACAGTGTCGTCGGCGTACATGGAAACTTCACACGACTTGAGACAGTTTGGTAAACTACTGATGTAAATAAGAAACATCAAAGGGCCGAGTATACTGTTCTTACGGCACCCCGACGGGACGTGATTACAAGATGAATGATTGTTGTCGACAACTGTGACTTGGCAGTCTGTTTGACAAATAGGAGTCGAACCAATCAGTGACGTGATCTGAGAGGCCAATAGATTTGAGCTTGGAAAAGAGCAGTTTATGATCGACAGTGTCGAACGCCTTGGACAAATCCAAGAACGTTTGACGAGTGAGCGCAGCGAACGGGTGAAAAGTTTTCGCCGATTCGAGAGGATAAACTTCATATTTTCAAACCACCGTGTAAATTGTTGCTGATGGTGTAACTAGGACTGAGCCGAAAACGATTTCAGAAACTATGAATTTACATTTTTCTACTATTGGACTAAAATTAGCCAATCAGCTGAAGTCAAGATTAGGATGCGGCATATCTGATCGCCACACTTTACCGATAACGGGCCTGGAGCCAAGTTTGTTTTTCAATCAATTACGTTGTTTGTTTTAAAGCGGCTGAAGGAACTTAAGACCAACAAAGCTATTGGGTTAGATCGGATTAGTGCAAGATTGCTTAAAGACACTGATCTGGAGTCATAACTACATCTCTCACATGCTTATTTAATCGCTCTCTTAAATACGGAACCTTCCCAGATGTCTGGAATATGGGTAAAGTTTCTGCTTTATTCAAGAGTGGTATATAGCCATACCGATGTAAATAATTATCGTTCGATTACTGTACTATCAACAATAAGCAAGATTCTCGAAAAAGCAGTTCACATGCACTGAAGTTTATGCATGATATCCTGAATAAGAATAACCTTTTGACGTGTAAGAAATTTGGATTTAGGGAGAAGCTGTTAACGAAACACTGACCAGTACCAATACTATCTTTGTTACTGGACAATTTTAACCCTTTTTTTCCACAAGCTTGGAATAGCATCAATAACGGCAAAATATTGCAGGAAGTTAGCTTTTACATTATAAGTTCGGTTAAACTGTTCAAAAGACATAAACGAAAGCCCATCATCATTCATTAAATCTTTAACATATTTTATCCCACAGTTAAGCCAGTTTTTATAGTATATAGACTTCTTTCTAATCTTTATAAATCTGTTATTCCATATATTATTTCATTTTTTATTTCTTCCGCATTATTTACTTCATAATTCGTTAATTATTGCCAATATACTAAAATACTTCTATAGAACTCTGAAAGTTGAGTAATATCAATAAGTTTTACATCAAAATTGCATTCAAAAAATAACTATTTACCCAATCTTTCAAGGCCTATCAAAGGAATATGCTTCCAAGTATTCTCTCCAGGCGAAAGCAATCTCTTTATCCAAGTTAGTTTTAAAGATTTATTAATAATATGAAAATCAGGCATATAAAGCCTCCTTTATCATAATTTCCAATCATTGTTGATTTTTTAAATCTTAGCTGGTTTTCTATCCCACGCAAATCTATCAATCAACTTATTTATTTCAATAATTAAGTGTTGAGGTATAACTAACATAGAGGTATTATAAATCAACTTAGATAAAGCAAGCGTTTTTAGTATTATTCCTTTACCATATAAAGTTAAATGTCGATTCGACCAAATATTTAACAAATTCTTAATTGAAGTTATCTTCTTATTAAAATTTTCCTGTTCTAAAATTGAAGAGTCATGCGAGAATGTAATTCCAAGCGAATGTACACTAGCTAGGCTTTGGCCAATTGATGCCGAAAAGATTACAGTGGTCTTATCTAGTTTTCTCTGAGCCAAGCCAGAAACGTTTTATTTAAATTAATCGACAGACCAGAGCAATCTGAAAAAAGAGAGAAAAGGCCCAGGAGTTTTTCAGCTGATTGGAAATTTGCTAAGAAAACAGTAGTATCGTCCGCACATTGCGTTAACTTGTAATTGATATGATTAATTTGAATGCCTTCTATAACATCATTTTCTCTAATAGAAATAGCTAATAATTATATTGCAATCACAAAAAGCACTCCTGAAAGAGGGCAACCTTGTCTTACGCCTTTTTCCAACTTAAAAAAGTTTGTTGCGAAACCATTATTGATTACACAGCTTTGTACGTTTCTATAAAATACTTTTATCCAATTTTTAATGTCAGGACCAAATTTAAAAATTTCAATATATAGCTTTAAATAGATAATTCCAATCGATAGTGTCGAATGCTTTTTTGAAATCTATAAACATAGCCAAACCTGGAATATTTAAAAAATCTGTATGGTCAAACTGATATTAAACGGATATTTTGACCAATAAAACGATTCTTTACATATCCTGTTTGATCACCATGTATAATACTTGGCAAAACCTTGGCTATTCTCATAGATATAGCTTTAGTTGCAATCTTGTAATCAACATTCAGAAGGGAAATAGGGCGCCAATTATCGAGAAATAAAACGTCCCTTTTTTTCTTTGGAATTTGGGTAAATATTCCTTGTTTTTGCGAAATAGACAATTCACCTTTTTGAAAGGCAAAATTTAATGATTGGGTAAGATCTTTACCAATAAGATTCCAAAATTTTAAATAAAACTCAACAGAAAGACCATCACTTCCAGGCGTCTTATTTTTTGCGCATTGTTTTCAGATGCTATGGCATTCCGTTACTGTGAGCAGTCCCTCACAAGAGTTTTCTTCATTTACCGTTAATTTAGGTATCTTTTCTGATGAAAAAAAAACAGGAAAATTTTGGATCATCTAAACTTGTAACACTTGTATTGTTGTATAATGTGTGATAGAAACGCTCTAATTCATCTAAAATATCGTTTGAGTCAGTTAGAGAACAATTATTTCCTACTTTTAATTGAGTAATATGTTTATACAATGCTGTCGTTTCTCTAAATTCAAAAAATACTTTGTGTTACGTTCTCCTTGCTCATGCCAACGAATCCTGCTTCCTGTTATAGCTCCATCTGTGTTATTTCGTGAAATGTTATCTAATTTAAGTTTTATTACTCGGGCTGCCTGTGGCAGCGCCGAGTCTTAAAATGCAAGTCGTTATTATTATTATTTTTTATCATTGGTGTCAGACGGCTTCTGCGCATGCGTTAAAGGTCAAATTCGAACCAATCAGATTGCACTGTGCTGGTCACGCAAACAAAGGTTAGATTTCCTCAGGCGCGCTCAGATAAGAAAATTCAAAGCTCAGACTAGGCGAGACAAGGAGATATCAATTTCAAATAGTCATTGTCAGAAATCTATTCCATCGTGGGCAATGATGCAATACAACCTAAATGTGGGTCAGGTCCATGTTTTACGACAGAATAACCAGAGTCTTTCTACTGGATTCGGAGAGCTCGAGACATTATACAAGTCTGCTAATATGGGGAAAACTGAAACAAAACATGAACTTTGACGGCAGAAACCCTCATATTTGAGCCAAGCGGAATATTTACATGATCCGCTAAGATTTTTACAAATCTAATTAGTTAAGCAGATGTACGCAGTGTATGCCAACTGAAATGCTGTGCTCGTTTTGTGGTTACGGCTCAGTGGGGGTCATGACAAAGTGCGAGTCAGCGAGTCAGCGAGTCAGGGTGCGAGTCAGCGAGTCAGGGTCAAATTAATCAAATTTACAGTTTTGATAGAATATTATATACACTTTAGCAATGTTTTCGTAATTAAATTGATTGCAAAATAAACAATTGTTGTGACAGTTATAAAATACAGGCTCCATACAAGCGTGATCGGTTATTTAAATCTGAAAAATGTCGGGTCTGTACAATGTGCGAGCCAGCGAGGCTTGCGAGCCATGCAAAAAAAAAAAATTAATCCAAAACAAAATTTATCCAGACAAATCAAAGTTCAATCGATTCTTTCTTGTACTGATGATGAAACACTCATACAAATCCTTATTCAGTTGACCGGGGGATAGGGAAAGTGCGAGTTGAAAAGTGCGTGTTGCGAGTTGAAATGTTACAGGAAAAAATGGCGGGAAAAAGACATGATCTGTCGCAGTGCAGAGTGGAAATTTCGAAGATCGGCTGAATAAAGTCCAAGAGAATTTGACTTTCTTAACGATTAACGATAAAAAGCAAGCATTCTTTTTTACGACCTTTCGGAATCAGTATTCTCCAGATACAGAACCGAAATGAACATACCGAAATAAACAGAACAGAGATTAAAGAGCCGAGAAGTTTAGAACTGAGCGAACTGGAGAACAGAGTCTGAACTGAACCCGGAAACACGATAAAAGATTAAAGCGTTGCCGCTTGTGGGGTCGTGTATAATACTAAAATAAACTAGTTAACTATATTCAAATTTTACATTAAGTTATTAATCATCTATTTTAAAACTAATAATTCAGTAATATTTATAATAATCGTTCTTGTGAGGGGCAGTTTGCGGTGATTCAGCTCCAAAATCTAAATTATGCAGGGCCTGTGATTTACTGGCCATACTGGTAAAGTTCTTTACATTAGAGGTCTCCGTTAAGTCTGGAGTGAGCAGGTTCCACACAATTGCCGCTCTATGTGCTATCGAATTCTTCATGTAATAGCTATTGAAGCGTGGCACTATAACCCTGTTTCTGTCACGTAAATTTTGCGTTCTGTCATTCTTAACTAGAATATGGTCCATAGAAGCGGGAGTGCACTCATAGCAAATTTTATATGCTAGTGTAGCTAACCTGATTAGATATGAACCAAGAAAACTGAGCTGAGTGCATGAATAGAATAAATAGAACTGGAGACCGAACCCAATGTTGAAACTGTTTGACGTCCACACACAAATAATTTGAGAAAATTGAACTGACCGAAACCGAACAGAATTTTATGAATCGAATATACAGAACTGAATAAACTACTTTTCGGATTGCAAAAACAATTTATCGAACTGCAAGTGACATGAACGAACTAGTAGGATAAAGAAGAAAAGTATTAAACCGAAAAAAAGTGAGAGAACAAGAAAAACGAGCGAAACTGAACTCTGAGAGGAAATTAATTATAAAATTGGCCGGACCCTTGTGGAAACATCAACAAAGGGTGACTTTTTTCGAGTCTCGCTGGAAAGTAGATGGAAACAACGGTTGTCACGGAAACGATGATTGTTATAGGTTTTAGTTTATTTAGAAGTCGCATGCGTGTTACAGAACTGTTGATGTTTCATGAGTTTAGCGCTATGGATTCAGAAACGTACTGAAATACGGCTACGATACATTTACGTAGAGCGGCTATAATCGAATGTATACTGGAACAAGAGCCCACTGGGCTTTCACTGCATCAATGCAGCCAGACACTCTTTAAGGTGAGCACACACCAGGAGACATTTTGCATGTCCCCTAGTGTATGTCCCACCTTTATGGAGGAAGGGGTACTCCCATAAAGAAATTGTTTTCAGTGTCCAAGGGAGGAGGACTTCCTCAAGATGCACATTTTTTTCGTCGCTGGAAGAATCAGAGATAGAAGAAAGAGAATAGTTAAACTAAGTAATAAATTGAACTGAAATCTGATTGCAATCGAAATATTGTAAATTAGAAAGGACTTAGCTCTGAATAACTGTGAGGGTAAAGAGAACAAAATAAACGTCCAGCGAGGTATACGCTGGTTCAGAAGGGGGAGTCCACGTTTCGTCGACAGCTGACTCGGAGTTCCTGTATACGTAAAATTTGATTTTTTTCCATCTCAAAAAGCATTTACAGGAACTCTAATCTCAGCTTTCTTACTTTTTCTTGCAACTCGCATTTTTCAACTCGCATCACTCCCATTCTCCAGTTGACCGACAACCGGTAAGCAAAGCACACACTGGCGGAAGCTGTATTACTTACCTTCTCGCATTCATTTGCAACCAAAACCCAAGCGGTAACTCGAGCCACCGACATAAAATCCGCTGAGCCAACAGCTAACAGGTATAATATCAATAGCGCAAGCAAAGCTTTTGGCAACAGCTGGTTACATGGTACAACGTGTCGTACCAAGCATTTTGGCCGAGTGTTTACACCCCTAAATTTGGTCCGCGGACCCAAACGTTTTCGGCACGACACGTATTTTTGTCGTGTACATATATATATGAACATTTCTGGGTCCGCGGACGTCTCGGTGCGCTTGGGTGGAGAGCCGTGCTTGAGAATTATAGCAAGTCTACAATAATTATTACCTCAAATAAAGATTTTCAAACATAACAAAGGTATATTGGTTAATAAGAGTTTTATTATATGGCTATTTTGAAATCTAAAATAAAAGGTAAAGGCAGGGAATTTCTTTTAAATTTGCATTGCTATACAGCGCGTGCAACACTCAAATGGCTTCTCCAGTACTTTTACTGAATACAAGAAACTACGCTTGGGATTTTCAAAACGATAGAGAGTATCGTTGTTTTTAGGCATGAAATCTAACAAGAGCAAAGCCTAAGCAAAAAGAGTTTTCAAAAGTGAACAGTGTTCATTTAAAATGAGAAATCGAACATCTTTCATCACTTTAAAAGCGGCGCGGCAGTAATTCAAACCTGTCGCTATTTGTGTCCAGACTGGGAATCCACCAGATCTTCATCAACTTTGATAGGATTTCGCAGCAATATAATTGTATGTGAGTATTTTATTTATTTTTTGTATGTGAGTTTTTTTTTCATGGCTCGCATGCTTTATTTGCATGGCTCGCATGGCTCGCATGTTGTCCACACTCAAAAATGTCTTCCCTCTTCTTGTTGTCGGGTTCAGTTCAGACTCTCGGTTCTGTTCTGTATTTGGAGAATACTGATTCCGAAAGAACGGAGAAAAACAAACAGAGTCGAACCTAGAAACCATAGCCAAACAAAACAAAACCGTTAATGCTGTACTATATCACTCGTTCATAGAGTCAAAACCGGGGTCATGGGTTTCATGATGCACATCACGCACTATAAATAGTTTATTTAGTTGTGTTCGGTGATTTCTTTTAAATAATAAAAAAAACGCTGACTCGCACCCTGACTCGCTGACTCGCACCCTGACTCGCTGACTCGCACCCTGACTCGCTGACTCGCACCCTGACTCGCTGACTCGCACCCTGACTCGCTGACTCGCTGACTCGCACTTTACCAAGACTCGCTCAGTGGGGCAACTATACGAACAAGAAGCATGAACTGCCAGCAAAGAGAGAGGAATTGATCGGAGACGTTAAATTACGTTACTGTGAAGAGGATCCAAATTCAAGTTTTGTAGCTTGAGACTGTCTTCTGCCGTGACTCGTGAGAGAAATTGGAAAAGATCTAGCTGTTTCATTCAGACACTGGCAAATTTATGGAAAGCTACGGGCTTACTTTATGAGATTATGATTCATTGTGGAATGAAAGGAAACAGGTTAGCTGAAAGTTAAGTTCGAGGTAGGCTTCGACTTTCATTCCGATTCAGTGCTGTGCACGAAGGTGTCAGTTACGTAAGTACTGTAAGTAAACTCTTTTTGATTTGAATAAATTTCCTCTCAGTTTGTCTGTTAATGTACTTTTCCTTCTAATTATCGCTTTATTTAACATCTGATTTAGAGTATGCGTACCTCAGAATAAATTATTTGAAAGGTCAACTGAATTCTTGTGTCGATAGGCGCAAATGTTTTTTGTGAAACAGTCTGTGTATATGAGAAGCGGCTTAATAGAAGAGCTTTCTCATTTATAGGAATTACAATTTTTTTTCTTGCTATGAAATTTATGTTTCATTTCACATTTATTCATACAGTTTTAGCCGGACATTTCCCCGAGTTTTTGATCTATTGTCAATCAAATTCAAAATCTGAATATGTCATTGTATTGCATTTATACACTTGAATGTGCCAGTATTCTGTTGTTCGAATCCTGCGTTATCATAGTCATGCCATAAAAGCGATTAATAGACCAGTCTGTTTTGTCGACGTTCTCACTGGCGAATTAAAGCACGACTTGATACTAGTATTTCATCTTCAATCTCATGTGGCCCGAGTGAAAGCCCAGATGGGCTCTTGTTTCATAATATTTCGCTATATTTTCGTCTGTTAGCTGTTGGGTAACGAGGTATTTAATTTTTGTAATAACTCCTTTTCATCATTCCTCGTCTGTATAGCGTATTTCTTGGAATGTCGTAAAGTAAAATCCCGTATTTTCATCTTAATTAAATCCCAATAAAGTCCTTTATCTTCTAATTCAGTGAATTCGTTTTGAAAGTCTTGAATTTTTAACGAGAGGGCTTTTATAAATATCTTATCCTTAAGAAGCGAATTATTAAACTTGAAAAAAACCAGGTCCTCTCTTTTTAAAATCGGACGAAGCTATATTCAAAACAACAGCAGAATGATCTGAACAAATAGCTGTAATATCCTCTCTTTATGATAGTGTTTTGGCGCATGCGCAAGATTATCCCGAAAAAGCAATAAAACGAAAAGCCAAACTTGTTTATATTAGCAAACACAACGATTAATTCCCAAAGGACGTACTAAAAGTACCGACTACTTTCTACATTTCAAGGTATGCACCCCAAATCTCCCCGCTCCACAAAATTCAAGCTCTGCCTGAGCCATTTCACGTTTAGCACGTCACAAGTTTGATTAACTGATAATTGTTTCTACAGATCGAAAGAACTATACAGACTTAAATAGTATACGAGTGTACCTGGGATAGGTGGTCTGGTTGTTGGGGGAGGTTTGTAGGAAAGTTTGTCGACCTTAGTTGAAAGTTGATTGACAAGCTTCGTTAGTTTGCACAGTTGCATCTTGAGGTGTGCGGGATCAGCCTCGTCATCTGGAAAACAGCGAAACGAAAATATACCATGCAACATGATGAAATGAGCTGGGTGATACAGTAGTATATTTAACCAATCTCAACTAAATGTAGTGAGCTTTCGTATAGCTATGAGAATGTTGATGTACTTACCGTTCGGGTCATAGCGGCACACTTCTCCGTCAGCCGAGGAACTTAATGGCACAAGACACAAGATCAAAGCCACAATCAACTTCATGAAGAAACCAGTCAGTCTGGAAGGGATAAGCAGCAACATTGCATTACAAAGTGTTTCAGTATTTTTTGCTATTAATTTTAGGAAAGCAAGTAATCAAAGCATTTTTAAGCGTTTCCCAAAAGCAAATGTGTGAATTAGAAAAAAAACGTATTTCAATCACAATAAATGTCAGAAACTCCGGCCCGTTCAGGGACACAGAAAACCTTTTTACCATTTCTATCATTGTTTATCAAACTCATTAATACTTCATGAAGCAAAAACAAAGGAAATCACCGACCGATAAGTGATCTTTAAATCTGATACAGATTTCGTCTTGATTTACAGGGTGTTCGGAAAACGAAGACTCCCCAAAACGAAGACCCCCTAAGACACCCTAAGACCCCTTAAGACCCCCTAAGACTCCCTAAGATGCCCAAAATTTGAAAAAAAGCAGAATTTCAGCAATGTTAGGGATTACACAAGGGCACCCAACGAGTACTTTTTGAAATTCGTTTGAAACCAGTTGTATGCAGCTCATCTAGGCATTTTAAGGCGCCTACTCTGTCTTTTGACGTATTCTAGAAAGCTATTAGCTGTTCGGATTTTCTAGGTGGAAATCGGGTCAACCGAAAATACTATGGCAAAATCAGATATTCCCGGCCAACGAATTTGTTAGTAGTCTAGAACAGAAACAAGAATTTTCTAGCCCAAGTAACTTCATGTTGCAAAGTTTTGTGGAGGTACGAATTTTTTAGGGATTGTTTTTTCCTTTAGGCAATTCTTAGGGGATGAAAACGTGTCGTTCTGACTCTATTGATCAGACGAATCGGGAAGTACGAATATTTTAGGGGAAACCTTTTAGTCTCCCTTTTCTTCTATAATTTTCTAGGGATTGAAAGCAATTTTTTTAGCCAGTACTTCAGAAAACAATTTTCTAGGAACGATTTTTTCAAATCCGAAAGTTTTAGGCCAACTTACTCTCCCGAACAGTTTTTTAACCGAAAACTTCGTTTGGTGCCCTTGATTACACTCAATTCGAGTTTCGTTATGAACTTATGCATCAGTCAATTCCAGCAATGCCCATTCCCCCCCGGGACCACCCCCGGGCATTAGCCATTTTCGTTATTTTTTTCAAATTCCCCACCGTGGGGACAAGCAAGGTGTTCAAATGCCCCACAGTGGAGCCAAAGAAGTAAGGAAAATGCCCCACCCCCGGGCACATCCATAATGATATACTGCCCAAGTTTAATTCCATGCAAATACACAAGGCGCAGAGAATCTATTCATTGATAGTTTCCGCCAACGGGCAGAATGACGCGACATACATCCGGGACATTCTATTGTCATCAGCGCCAAATTCAAAAGCTACTCAATGAATCGTGATGAAATTTACAAAGAAATGGTCTCAAACGCGTCAGGGAGGTTACGGTTTCACTCATTTGCGGAAAAACTAAATAACGTATGCATTAGGCCCACACGGATTTTAGTAGAACAGATATCATTCGATCATTTCTGCTCAATGTAAAAGTTTTCCGCGTATTAAATAAGCTTATATATTTTGACCTAAAAATCGTTGTTTTTCGTAGTATTTAGAGGGGGAAATGGCTAATGTGTGACTTTGGGGGTAATTTTCTCTTTGACTGATTGTCGTATTTCTAGGCCCACACGGGAAAAGATAGACTGACATCTTACTAACCCGTGTACGTTTTTTCGTTTAAATCTGCCGGATATTATGCTTATATAAATCGTGTTTTCTAGACCGCATCTGGGCGCCACAAATTCGCTTGCTAAATTTAGGGTTTTTAAATTCCCGGGGGTCTTGTTTGAGGCCTTAGCTCCTCCCCATCAGACAATGGCACATACGCCGCCTATAATTACGGCTGTAATTAGGTTAAGCCAGTACTTACAAAATTACCGCAAGCCGAAGCGTTTGTAAAGTGAAAATGAAAACCAACATAACAATGTAAAACACGCTCGCGCATCATGAACAAATCAGTGAAAAATCTTCTCTCTCTATCACTGCATTCCCGCGATAGCCAGAGTAATTTGTTTGTTTGACTGAATCAGAAGTTAGTGGAAGTAAAGCCGTCACTCTTTCGAGCAGTCGCCTCCTGATCGATATAACAGGACTTCGATAATTACAAATAGTAGAGCGATTATTGATGTTTTTCTTTAAAAGCAAAATCTTCTCGCTCTATCACTGCATTCCCGCGTGCTCTAGAAGTACTTAAACGCTAAAAAGATATCCCGGAGGAGTTGGAGGCAAAGTGCATTCAATCTAAAGCAAACGCGACAAAACAAATCTTAGAGAGCATTAAATAAAAACTCTAAACTTAGCGCGTCAAAAGCAAATCATAACGTTCTATTCAGAATAATCCAAGCCTCGAATTGAGACGTTGCTCATGTTCGTACGTGCTCTAGCTAGAAGTATTTAAAAGTTAAAAAACATCGCCCAGCCGAGTTGGCGGCAAAGTACTGTCAAACTAAAGCTGAGTAAAAGGCAACCGCGACAAAACAAATCTTAGTGAGCATTAAATAAAATCTATAAACTTAGCGCGCCAAAAGTAAATCATAACGTTGTATTCAGAATAATTCAAACTTCAGATTGAGACGTTGCTCTAGAAGTATTTAAAAGCTAAAACATCGCACCGGCGATCTCAAAGTTATAACTTTCTCCGTTTTATACGATTCATAGAAAAAAAAGTAAACCAACAGCGAGGAGAGAGAAACAAGCGATTTTGTTATTTACGATGTGAATGTTCTTTCTCGTTTGTCTCACAGAGCACTAAGCAGTATTTGGACATGTTTTTCTTACCTGAAGAGTGAAGTTCTTGGCGTTAAACTGAATGGTGTTCGCTTGAGTTGAGTGATCTGCATGACAGAGTATTGACACTTTATAGCAAGGCACTAAATAAATATTAATAAATACTTCCCATTAGATAATTTCGAATTAGGGAATTGTCTCCCACTGTTTACTTGTCAAATAAGTAATATCTGTAAATTAAATATTTGGAGGGAATCGCATAGATTTCCATGGCTACGATCAAGCATCCCTTCTTGGATTGTACTTTTTCCACATATCGAAGGCGTTCACTAATATTAGAGTTAGTTTAAACCGGTTCAAAGACTATATATTTACGAAATGTGTAAATAGAATGGTGGTGCATATTTTAAAGCACATTTGGTTATTACTCGGTTTAATATTTGTTAAAGCGATATTTATTGATCAAGCGAAATTACTTATGACTTAATTGGTTAATGCCCGAAGTGTTTTACTATTACCCTGGAAACATATATCACTATAGCTTGCCTTTCTCTTTATATTTTTTACACCTTTCCTCTGCCACCCAAAAAAATACTACAAAATTAGTAAAAGCGTCATGTCTTTTTAACATCACGACTAAAATACTTTTATATTTGCCCCTAAGCTGTTTACTAGCTAGCTATTTTCTCCTATGGCTGTTATCATAGAACAAAGACAAACATAATATACATATTTAGGCAAGCCTAACAGAGGAACTCCCAATGATCTGAACTGAGGTAACGACCGGAAAAAAACGATAAATTATATAAAGAAACCAAAGATAAAAACACAAAAATATTAAACTGGTAGAATTAAGGGAAATCAGTGCAATGGAAACTAACGAAAAAAAAGAAAGAAACAAATTATCTCTAGCTACTGGACACGGTTTCGATCCCCTTGGTTTCAACTGTGCGCGCGCAGGTGTTCAGTAGCAGTTTTTCAGACACGTCGTTCGCCACGCGCCGCATTCTCGTTCCCAGTGCCTCCTCGACACGCGCCGGAGTTCGGGCGCGAGGGAAACCGGAAGTCGGCTCTCAACCTTTTTCTATGGCGAGCACATTCGTTAATATGATTCATTGCCTTTTGTCATTGTGTTACACGACACTAGGTTTAGTAAAGTGAAATAATTTATAAATTCAGAGGTCGAATGTTCAACGATGATAATTAGCATTTCAACGTAGTAGGAATAATGTTATCAGTTTTGCTTCTCGGTCATATTGGTCACGGCACAGGGTCGCCAAAGATTAAAAGAAGACCTGCGCGGTTTCTTCTTAATTCTGATTCTCATATATTTGTGATTATTTCTTGTCCACTGTGATTTAGTTCCAAAACCTATATTCTAAAGTTGAAGGTTGTTATGCCGTAACACTACACCATCAGTTAAGCGATGATCCGAATGAAAACAACTAAGTGTTTTCGGCGCATGTAATCGCATTTAAAAGAAAGTGTTAAATGCGGGAACATGCCTGTAAGGGTATTAATTGCAGAAAGATAATGACAATTGAATGTTCTGATTCTAGAATGTTCGACGATATATTCTTATGGTTAGCATAGCAAAAAGAGTGAGTTTCGTTTCGCTTCCAAAGACAAGTTAAAAAGTATCGGGGAAAATGAGTTGTCCTTTACGGAAATATTCCTTAAGTTGGATTTTGTAAGGAACGTCGTACAGAAGAAAAGCTGACCTTACGTATTACATATCTGTTATCGGCTCGTTTTATCGCAGTGACAGTTGAATAGTAACTCTAGTATCAGAACATCTATCCAAACGACAGAACCTTTTATCCGGGTTGATCCCTGTCCAAGATTAAAAGGGTTAACTGATATTTTGTCAGAAGATAATGACGTGAGGCCATTAGAGTTAAATTCATAACCACGTACGGACATTTACAAACTGGGCGGGCTTTAGCATAGGCTTTTTCATAGGCCCCGCCTTGGGGTGCGACCTAACTAAAGACGCGACTCGTTTTTGGACTTTGTTCTAAGCCTTTTAGATCGCTTCTTTCAGTAACTTTCGGTTAAGACTTAGATTTCTTTACGGTGACTTGTGTGTCAGTGTTCACTCTAGCCCTAGTCTGGTTACCATTGACATTCATAGTTTCGACTGAAGTAAGTTTTATTCTCGTTTTGTCAATCTTTTCATTGTTTACTCTTACGCCCTAGTTGCCTTACATCAGAATCTATTAAGACTTTTATCCAATGAGAACCAATCTTAAGATTGATAGCTGTCTGTTAAGTGAAGTGCTGGGAGTATGCCTACATAAAGCAGAGATACTCTCTTGCTAGTTAGTTGGGACCTGAACCAGTTGAGGATGTAAAAAGCGAAAGAAGTGTAAGAAGGATGTAAGAGAAGAATAAAGAAGGTACAACTCAAAAGCCTGCTCGAGTCATAGAGTACGATTTCCCGGTTCCTGAGAGATAGAGAAGAAACCTATCCCGAAACAATTGTGTGCATCTCGCCAATAGCTGATATTACGGTTGCGTCTACGAATAGCAGGTTCAGCGGTATTGACCCGAACACCTTACTTCAATGTAATGAAGCGCCATTGAAACCATCATTCTTGCATGACACCAACACCCTCCAAACAAGCACAACTAATTTAGATACAGTTTGAATAGTGCTTCATTACATCGAAGTGAGGCGTTCGGGTCAATACCGCTGAAACAGCTATTCGTAGACGCTATTCATAAGCCCCGGTCAAACAATCGAACAATCTTGGATGGCACAATCCAACTTTACCCCATGTTGGACCAACAGTTTTTGCTTGATCAACTGTTGAATGAAATTTGCTTTTGTTCTATCAAATGTTTGACAGCGTTTTGCTCTGCAACATATTCATCCAACAACTGAAAGTTGTACATACATACATAGACTTTATTTCAGTTCGAATTTGAGATTAGTATTTCGATGCTAGTATCTCCGAACATACGGAAGTAACAATACAAGATAAATATAACAAGAATAATAATTACAACACAGGGACAATCCTCTGTCTAATTTTACGTTTAAAAGTGGCTAGATTAGGACATGCCTTCAGGTCTTCATCCTGTCCATGCCATGCACGTATTTAAAAGAATGTAGACAAAACGTAGTGGTTTTAACTGGCGGTATTTTTAGCTTCAATATTGGATACCCAGGGGCAGTGAGTGGGCAACAGGGAAATAAGAGGCGAAGGGGTTGGGGGAGGGGAGGGGGGAGGGGAGAAAGGAGAAGGGGATAGGAGAGCTCTTCTTTCTCCTTCCCCGTTTTCCAACCCTCGCCCCCGTTTTTACAGCCCGTCGCGTCGCCCCTGGACATCCGAGGCTGTATTCGATAGTGTGACTAGGGCTTGACCCGTGTCTTAATTGTTTTTCGAAACAAACAACTAACTATGCACTAAACTGAAACTTAATTGGACGGCACAGTGAGGAGAGAGAAACAAGCGGTTTTGTTATTTACGATGTGAATGTTCTTTCTCGTCTGTCTCACAGAGCACTAAGTAGTATTTGGACATGTTTTTCTTACCTGAAGTTCTTGGCGTTAAACTGAATGGTGTTCGCTTGAGTTGAGTGATCTGCATGCATGCATCACGTCTTCGGGTTTTCATTGATCAGCTGAGGGCCGGGTCACATGCGCTCTGGCACTGGATAAACAGAACTTAAAGGGGCCGTCTCACCCACAGTGCTTAGCGCGCTCACATAGCATAGCGGCCATTTATCCAGAGTTTTGTGGTAGTGGTTTTAATCTTCTCTACATCTCTGCCATCCTTCCAGCTATCGTAAAAAAATCATACTAGGTTGATCCTTTTTTATTGCTTTTGTGCTTCTCTCGCTCGCGATTACAAAACTCTCTCTCGACTAGAGTACAAATCTATTTTGATAATAACACGATCTGCGACACACACCCTATTAGACGCCAATCATTGTAATCTATGATTGAAATGCATACGCGTTTCCTGTTAGTATAAGTAAATGACTTAATCCAATCAAATGATCAATTGTTCAAAAAGCGTCCATCGCTTGTTTCCGTCACACGTCCCGACTTGAAATGTTCCGTATTTTGCATGCAATCCCGGCACGCGGTATATCGGCCGGGGTATATATCCTACTGTGTTTTGAAAACAATTTAAAAAAGGGCAATCAGGTTTTTTTTTTTCAAAAAAGGGGGCAATCTCACAGGTAACCCAATTCACGATTTTTATAATCTGATAGAGATGCCTGCGGAGGAGGTTAGGTTTTATATACATACCCATTTTCATGTAAGTACCCCCGCCCCTCCCCCCAGGGTCGAGCTGCAATATATGTTCTACAAATATTCGTTTAGTACCAGGCTTCGGCCAGTTATATGGTCGAATTGGGACCCTGACTCGCTGACTCGCACCCTGACTCGCTGACTCGCACCCTGACTCGCACCCTGACTCGCTGACTCGCACTTTGTCATGACCCTTCGGAAGCGACAGGTGAGCGGTAAATATTATAGTCGACAAAATATTATAGGCAACGAAACTCCGCTTGGTCGACCCGAAAATAATTGAGCAATTTCCTAAAATCATTTTGAGGGCTTCGGCGTTTAACTTGTGGAACAGGTCTCTCTCTCTGGTTTCGAAGAGTTTTCACACAGTGTTTCGGATCAGTCACCGCGGATCGATCAGAGTTTATACTCGCACGAAATTTGACAACAGAGCCGCCGTGATAATAATTTACCATTGAAACGAGCTGTAATTCGTTCACTGTTCTCTCTTAAACTGGTTCTCTGCTACTGCCAGCAACGAGATTCTCTCTCTCTCTGTCTGCAAGTAAAAATAAAACCGAGGAGAGAAACCCCAGAGAAACCTCTCGCTTTCATAATTAGTATTACCCGGAGAGTGTTCTCTGTTTATAGCAGCGACGGGTGAGTGGTAAATGTTATAGTACAGCCAAGTACTGCTGTATATAAACACTTTGTTGACTTCACATTCAACTTGTAAGGTACAGTTAGTTTCATCAAGGTCATCCATGTTCAAATCAAAATTATCATGTCACCAACATAAAGAATACGTTTAGTTCGTGAGGTTCCCGCTGTGAACAAGGGTCAAAGTCCCGGATATAAACAACAACAAAAGCACGCTAAGCACTGTGGGTGAGACGCTGAACACTGTAACTACCTCTTCCCATTCATGTTTTCTGACCACCCGATAAGTGGTGGCCCTGTTGGTGAAAATTATAAGAATATGGGTGCCGCTTTGGTGAATACAACTTGAATTCACAGATTTTAATACCCGATGGCATCAGTCGGTCGACCAACACCTACATGAGAAAACCTTACAATAGAATTGAATATCCCGCTAGGCGCGAACTGTCAACTTTAACCAATCAAAATTTGAATGCTGGGACAAACCGAATAACAATTAAACGTCACTTAAATTTCAGTTGGACGCTGGCATTTTAGTGAACACTGCTTTTATATTCTTACAAGCCTTATTCTACGAACCTTCAGGATTGCAGCCGGCATATTGAAAGTAAGTATTCATAGCTTTTGCCCTATGCAAGCGAAAATTTCACTGCATTATTATTTATGATTTAGGTTAGAGAAAGCGCGAAGTGTATAATTTACCGGATCACTGTACCCGGCGTATATTAAAGTCAGTGTGAGTTCCTTCGCATAATCTCGACCGGTTCCCGTCCCATTTACCAAAGAAAACCAAAGCTCCTTGGTATATTAGATCAGTTCATAATTTACAATCATTCCATACAAAGTACGTTAATAGGTCATGCATGGTTCTGAAAATAGTAGACAATCAAGATATGAAAACATCTACTGGGAGTAACTACCAACTGGAAAGTTCAAAATCGAAATCTATTCAATGATATTCAAGGATGTAAATTTGCCTTCTTTATAAGTAGCCTGAACCACTACGCCGTTCAGTTTCCCAGGCTAGCTTATAAGCTACAATTCACTGACTTTATCCGTGCTAAAATAAAAAGTATTTGTTTTGAATCATCTATGAGTTGAACTGATACTATCCTAGCCAGCATTTAATTGGACTTCCAGTCACTTTATTTATCTGGTTATTATTAGCCTTGACAGATTGAACACTTAACGAAATTAGCTAGCTGTGCCACATAGTGTAACAACGAATAAGTTGAATAGTTTTCAGAATATCTGTCAGTCTTAGATACCTATTTTCTCTTTTCAGAAAATTGTTGCTAATAGAGCAGAGAAGATGGAAAACGAAAGCGAGCTGTATGTGTATATTTGGTCTTGCAATTGCCGAACATAAATAGCTTAGTTTGTAAGTTCAGCACTTGTTTAACTTAGTTACGGTTATATCAGAAAGTGCCGAACATAATCAAGAAATAGTTAAGCCATTCCTAAGGGCTAAACTATAGAATACCCGTTCACTCCACGTAGGTCATAGAATCACAGTACCACTGGTGTCACAGGAAATTTGCAGCCCTAGGAAATGTTCACTCCCCGGTACAAATTTCCTGTACTCGGGGGTACAAATTCCTACAAATTTTGTAAAAAAAAAACACGGCAATTTAAGTGATTGTTCAGACGTTGATTAGCTTACTCAGGCATCAATCATAGCAGAAGTGACATTAGAATCTTATAGATCTATGGCTTGAACCTCGTTATTTTTTTGAAATGTTTGGATAATCATAATCAGTTTTCGCTTTCAATCAACCAAGCTTCAGGTTGGACTTCGGTTTGCACCGGGAGTGCAAATTTACAGGGGTGCAAATTTTCTGGGACACCGGGTCCTCCAGTCACCGTCGTTTCATCGCTTACACTGATAAGAATTCATAGACTTTGGGAGTGTGGACTGCGGTACGATATCTTCAAACGGTGCCGGGTATTCTATGCGTTATTTAATAGGGACTGTGCAACAGCTGCGAGTTCAGCATGCATTTACAAAACACATCCAAGAAATGCTTAGCCGAAAGTTCAGCATCGTTTGCTGAACATAATCAAGAAATAGCTTAGCCGTGAGTTCAGCATTTGCTGAACTTACAAATGTATCGAGTTCAGCATTTGCTGAACATAATCAAGAAATCAGTGGCTTAGCCGAGAGTTCAGCATTTGCTGAACTTACAAATGTAGCGATCAGTTCGCGCATTTGCTGAACATAACTGATCAAGAAATGACTTAGCCGAGAGTTCGGCATTTGCTGAACATAAGATTTTAAGAAATAGTTTAGCCGTGAGTTTGAAGCATTTGCTGCCGTGAGTTCAGCATTTTCTGAACTTACAAATGTAGCGAGTTCAGAATTTGCTGAACATAATCAAGAAATGGCTTAGCCGAGAGTTCAGCATTTGCTGAACATAATCAAGAAATCGTTTAGCCGTGACTGCGTGAGTTCAGCATTTGCTGAACTTACAAATGTAGCGAGTTCAGCATTTGCTGAACATAAACAAGCAGTAACTGGTCAAGAGTCATTGAATTTTGTTGAACACTAGGAAGGAATAAAGTTAGCATATGCTTTAAAAATATACTTTGAAGTTGCACAGAAAATAGTCGTTTTGGACACAGTAAATGTGCCAAACAAAGTGACTAGCATAGTTTCTTCAAAACATTGAAATGCTTAACTTAAAAAGTGAATCGAATAACATATGTCTATCATTTAACCAACGAATTCCTCTTTCTGCAAAAATATACAAATAATTTCCATTTGCGAATTATCAACCCATCAACTAATTTCACGAGTGTAATATGTTTTTGTGCTACCATAAGACAATACGTGGCAAAATAATAACATTCAACAAAGGATTCTTCTTGGAAATATTATTTTTAGGCAACGGAGCCCCGTATGTAGTCATATCTTGCAGACATTTTGTGTTTAGAATATCGCAACCCATTTTGGAACGTGTTTGTAATATCAGCCATTCATAAACCCCGGTCAAACAATCGAACAATCTTGGATGGCACAATCCAACTTTACTAGATCCAACATTGCACCATAGTTTGGCACCCCATGTTGGACCAACAGTTTTTTCTTGATCAACTGTTGAATGAAGTTTGCTTTTGTTCTATCAAATGTTTGACAGCGTTTTGCTCTGCAACATATTCATCCAACAAAGTTGTACATACATACATAGACTTTATTTCAGTTTGAATTTGAGATTAGCATTTCGATGCTAGTATCTCCGAACATACGGAAGTAACAATACAAGATAAATACAACAAGAATAATAATTACAACACAGGGACCATCCTCTGTCTAATTTGACGTTTAAAAGTGGCTAGATTAGGAGATGCCCTCAGGTCTTCATCCTGTCCATGCCATGCAAGTATTTAAAAGAATGTAGACAAAACGTAGTGGTTTTAACTGGCGGTATTTTTAGCTTCAATATTGGATACCCAGGGGCAGTGAGTGGGCAACAGGCAAATAAGAGGCGAAGGGGTTGGGGGAGGGGAGGGGGGAGGGGAGAAAGGAGAAGGGGATAGGAGAGCTCTTCTTTCTCCTTCCCCGTTTTCCAACCCTCGCCCCCGTTTTTACAGCCCGTCGCGTCGCCCCTGGACATCCGAGGCTGTATTCGATAGTGTGACTAGGGCTTGACCCGTGTCTTAATTGTTTTTCGAAACAAACAACTAACTATGCACTAAACTGAAACTTAATTGGACGGCACAGCGAGGAGAGAGAAACAAGCGGTTTTGTTATTTACGATGTTAATGTTCTTTCTCGTCTGTCTCACAGAGCACTAAGCAGTATTTGGACATGTTTTTCTTACCTGAAGTTCTTGGCGTTAAACTGAATGGTGTTCGCTTGAGTTGAGTGATCTGCATGACAGAGTATTGACACTTTATAGCAAGGCACTAAATAAATATTAATAAATACTTCCCATGAAGGGGTAACGAAGCAAGCAATATTATTAGATAATTTCGAATTAGGGAATTGTCTCCCACTGTTTACTTGTCAAATAAGTAATATCTGTAAATTAAATATTTGGAGGGAATCGCATAGATTTCCATGGCTACGATCAAGCATCCCTTCTTGGATTGTACTTTTTCCACATATTGAAGGCGTTCACTAATATTAGAGTTAGTTTAAAACAGTTCAAAGACTATATATTTACGAAATGTGAAAATAAAATGGTGGTGCACATTTTAAAGCACATTTGATTATTACTGTTTATCAGTGTTAAAGCGATATTTATTGATCAAGCGAAATTACTTACGACTTAATTGGTTAAGTGTTTTACTGTCACCCTGGAAAAATATATCACTATAGCTTGCCTTTCTCTTTATATGCTTTACACCTTTCCTCTGCCACCCAAAAAAAAAAGACTACAAAATTAGTAAAAGCGTCATGTCTTTTTAACATCACGACTAAAATACTTTTATATTTGCCCCTAAGCTGTTTATAGCTAGCTATTTTCTCCTATGGCTGTTATCATAGAACAAAGACAAACATAATATATATATTTAGGCAAGCCTAACAGAGGAGCTCCCAATGATCTGAACTGAGGTAACGACCCGAAAAACGATAAATTATATAAAGAAAACAAAGATAAAAACACAAAAATAACTGGTAGAATTAAGGGAAATCAGTGCAATGGAAACTAACGAAAAAAAAGAAACAAACAAATGATCTCTAGCTACTGGACACGGTTTCGATCCCCTTGGTTTCAACTGTGCGCGCGCAGGTGTTCAGTAGCAGTTTTTCGGGCACGTTCGCCACGCGCCACATTCTCGTTCCCAGTGCCTCCTCGACACGCGCCGGAGTTCGGGCGCGAGGGAAACCGGAAGTCGGCTCTCAACCTTTTTCTATGGCGAGCACTCAGGTATATTAAGGCCTGGGTCAAGAATGACCACACCCCTTAGAAGTAAAGGGGTGGTCTACTTTCGTTTGGTTGTACCCGATAAGATTGAGTTTAGTATGTCTCATGTAGAGTCCACATTTTAACGTTTTGGCAAAGATGGTTGCCATAGCGACGGACCCTGTGACCTTTGATCTCATTTTGAAGAGAATATGATAGAAGGCTTCGGGAGGAAAGTAGAGCGCACAAAGGTCAGAATTAAAACCGGTGGAACTAATGCAGTTTACCATGTAGTTTTTCAGTCCAACTAGACATCGTGGAAAAGTATGTTAAATTCGTTGAAACTTGAGGGTATCATATTTCACATTTACCTTAATCGGCCTTCCTCTTAAAATTTCCAACCGTTCTAGTTGGACCAAGAAAGTATGCACTAACCCTGAATGAATTACAGTAAAATACCCGCCACATTAAAACTCTCTACCTTCCTCCTAGAGGCTTTTATCAAATTTCCTTAAATTAAAGTTCAAAGGTCACATTACATGTTTCCATGGAAACTGTAACTAGAAATTGTTAGCCTCGTGCCTTTATCGAGTCTGTCAAAGTGCCATGAAAACAACTTACAAGTACGAAGAGATAGACCACCCCCTCTTGATTTGTGGCGGCCATTTTGGAAAAGATTGAGACCCAGGCCTTAATGTACCTGAGCACATTCGCTAATATGATTCATTGCCTTTTGTCATTGAATGTGTTACACGACACTAGGTTTAGTAAAGTGAAATAATTTATAACTTCAGAGGTCGAATGTTGAACGATGATAATTAGCATTTCAACGTAGTAGGAATAATTATGGTATTAATTAAATGTTACCTTATGTTATCAGTTTTGCTTCTCGGTCATAATGACATAAATCATATCTGATTAAAAGAAGACCTGCGCGGTTTCTTCTTAATTCTGATTCTCATATATTTGTGATTATTTCTTGTTCACTGCGATTTAGTTCCAAAACCTATATTCTAAAGTTGAAGGTTGTTATGCCGTAACACTACACCATCAGTTAAACGATGATCCGAATGAAAACAACTAAGCAGTGTTTTCGGCGCATGTAATCACATTTAAAAGCAAGTGTTAAATGCGGGAACATGCCTGTAAGGGTATTAATTGCAGAAGGATAATGACAATTGAATGTTCTGATTCTAGAATGTTCGACGATATATTCTTATGGTTAGCATAGCAAAAAGAGTGAGTTTCGTTTCGCTTCCAAAGACAAGTTAAAAAGTATCGGGAAAAACGAGTTGTCCTTTACGGAAATATTCCTTAAGTTGGATTTTGTAAGGAACGTCGTACAGAAGAAAAGCTGACCTTACATATCTGTTATCGGTTCGTTTTATCGCAGTGACAGTTGAATATATAGTAACTCTAGTATCAGAACATCTATCCAAACGACAGAACCTTTTATCCGGGTTGATCCCTGTCCAAGACTAAAAGGGTTAACAGATATTTTGTCAGAAGATAATGACGTGAGGCCATTAGAGTTAAATTCATAACCACGTATGGACATTTACAAAGTTGGCGGTCTTTAGCATAGGCTTTTTCATAGGCCCCGCCTTGGGGTGCGACCTAACTAAAGACGCGACTCGTTTTTGGACTTTGTTCTAAGATCGCTTCTTTCAGTAATTTTCGGTTAAGACTTAGATTTATTTACGGTGACTTGTGTGTCAGTGTTCACTCTAGCCCTAGTCTGGTTACCATTGACATTCATAGTTTCGAAGTAAGTTTTATTCTCGTTTTGTCAATCTTTTCATTGTTTACTCTTACGCCCTAGTTGCCTTACATCAGAATCTATTAAGACTTTTATCCAATGAGAACCAATCTTAAGATTGATAGCTGTCTGTTAAGTGAAGTGCTGGGAGTATGCCTACATAAAGCAGAGATACTCTCTTGCTAGTTAGTTGGGACCTGAACCAGTTGAGGATGTAAAAAGCGAAAGAAGTGTAAGAAGGATGTAAGAGAAGAATAAAGAAGGTATACAACTCAAAAGCCTGCTCGAGTCATAGAGTACGATTTCCCGGTTCCTGAGAGATAGAGAAGAAACCTATCCCGAAACAATTGTGTGCATCTCGCCAATAGCTGATATTACGGTTGCGTCTACGAATAGCAGTTTCAGCGGTATTGACCCGAACACCTTACTTCAATGTAATGAAGCGCCATTGAAACCATAATTCTTGCATGACACCGACACCCTCTAAACAAGCACAACTAATTTAGATACAGTTTGAATAATGCTTCATTGCATCGAAGTGAGGCGTTCGGGTCAATACCGCTGAAACTGCTATTCGTAGACGCCACTGTAATATCAGCCATTCATAAGCCCCGGTCAAACAATCGAACAATCTTGGATGGCACAATCCAACTTTACTCGATCCAACATTGCACCATACTTTGGCACCCCATGTTGGACCAACAGTTTTTGCTTGATCAACTGTTGAATGAAATTTGCTTTTGTTCTATCAAATGTTTGACAGCGTTTTGCTCTGCAACATATTCATCCAACAAAGTTGTACATACATACATAGACTTTATTTCAGTTCGAATTTAAGATTAGCATTTCGATGCTAGTATCTCCGAACATACGGAAGTAACAATACAAGATAAATACAACAAGAATAATAATTACAACACAGGGACAATCCTCTGTCTAATTTTACGTTTAAAAGTGACTAGATTAGGAGATGCCCTCAGGTCTTCATCCTGTCCATGCCATGCACGTATTTAAAAGAATGTAGACCAAACGTAGTGGTTTTAACTGTCGGGAGGAGAAGGGGGAGGGGAGAAAGGAGAAGGGGATAGGAGAGCTCTTCTTTCTCCTTCCCCGTTTTCCAACCGTTTTTACAGCCCGTCGCGTCGCCCCTGGACATCCGAGGATGTATTCGATAGTGTGACTAGGGCTTGACCCGTGTCTTAATTGTTTTTCGAAACAAACAACTAACTATATACTAAACTGAAACTTAATTGGACGGCACAGCGAGGAGAGAGAAACAAGCGGTTTTGTTATTTACGATGTGAATGTTCTTTCTCGTCTGTCTCACAGAGCACTAAGCAGTATTTGGACATGTTTTTCTTACCTGAAGTTCTTGGCGTTAAACTGAATGGTGTTCGCTTGAGTTGAGTGATCTGCATGACAGAGTATTGACACTTTATAGCAAGGCACTAAATAAATATTAATAAATACTTCCCATGAAGGGGTAACGAAGCAAGCAATATTATTAGATAATTTCGAATTAGGGAATTGTCTCCCACTGTTTATAATTACTTGTCAAATAAGTAATATCTGCAAATTAAATATTTGCAGGGAATCGCATAGATTTCCATGGCTACGATCAAGCATCCCTTCTTGGATTGTACTTTTTCCACATATTGAAGGCGTTCACTAATATTACAGTTAGTTTAAAACAGTTCAAAGACTATATATTTACGAAATGTGAAAATAAAATGCCGGTGGTGCACATTTTAAAGCACATTTGGTTATTACTGTTTATTTGTTAAAGCGATATTTGTTGATCAAGCGAAATTACTTACGACTTAATTGGTTAATGCCCGAAGTGTTTTACTGTTACCCTGGAAAAATATATCACTATAGCTTGCCTTTCTCTTTATATGTTTTACACCTTTCCTCTGCCACCAAAAAAAAGACTACAAAATTAGTAAAAGCGTCGTCTTTTTAACATCACGACTAAAATACTTTTATATTTGCCCCTAAGCTGTTTATAGCTAGCTATTTTCTCCTATGGCTGTTATCATAGAACAAAGACAAACATAATATACATATTTAGGCAAGCCTAACAGAGGAGCTCCCAATGATCTAAACTGAGGTAACGACCCGAAAAACGATAAATTATATAAAGAAACCAAAGATAAAAACACAAAAATAACTGGTAGAATTAAGGGAAATCAGTGCAATGGAAACTAACGAAAAAAAAGAAACAAACAAATTATCTCTAGCTACTGGACACGGTTTCGATCCCCTTTGTTTGAACTGTGCGCGCGCAGGTGTTCAGTAGCAGTTTTTCAGACACGTCGTTCGCCACGCGCCGCATTCTAGTTCCCAGTGCCTCCTCGACACGCGCCGGAGTTCGGGCGCGAGGGAAACCGAAAGTCGGCTCTCAACCTATTTCTATGGCGCGGATATTCGCTAATATCATTCATTGCCTTTTGTCATTGTGTGCATCTCGCCAATAGCTGATATTATACGGTTGCGTCTACGAATAGCAGTTTCAGCGGTATTGACCCGAGCACCTTACTTCA
The DNA here is from genome assembly GCA_030867875.1 of Actinernus sp. WN-2022. Classification (NCBI taxonomy): domain Eukaryota; kingdom Metazoa; phylum Cnidaria; class Anthozoa; order Actiniaria; family Actinernidae; genus Actinernus; species Actinernus sp. WN-2022. The sequence continues at coordinate 29,651,512 of JAOWCC010001501.1, forward strand.
ATGTAATGAAGCGCCATTGAAACGGCCATAATTCTTGCATGACACCGACACCCTCCAAACAAGCACAACTAATTTAGATAACATGTAGTTATCATAATGATATGAAATCATGTTTGCCGCGTAGCACTAGTAGGTGTAAAGAATATGATGTAAAGTGGTATGCTGTAGTGCTTTGTGTGCACGCCCTACGAGGGAAAGAGAAAACATCTCTGACCCAAATGGGACTCGAACCCAACGACCTCGGCTCCAGGTTGCATGTCTGGCGCTCTACCAACTGAGCTATCAAGTCAGATGAGAGCAATCGTGGGTATTGGTGCGTTTTATGGTCACGGCGATTATATATGTATATGTAGTTATGATATGAAATCATGTTTGCCGCGTAGCACTAGTAGGTGTAAAGAATATGATGTAAAGTGGTATGCTGTAGTGCTATGTGTGCACTCCCTACGAGAGAAAGAGAAAAAATCTCTGACCCAAGTGGGACTCGAACCCAACGACCTCCAGGTTGCATGTCTGGCGCTCTACCAACTGAGTTATCAAGTCAGATGAGAGCAATCGTGGGTATTGGTGCGTTTCATGGTCACGGCGATTATATATGTATATGTAGTTATGATATGAAATCATGTTTGCCGCGTAGCACTAGTAGGTGTAAAGAATATGATGTAAAGTGGTATGCTGTAGTGCTATGTGTGCACGCCCTACGAGGGAAAGAGAAAAAATCTCTGACCCAAGTGGGACTCGAACCCAACGACCTCCAGGTTGCATGTCTGGCGCTCTACCAACTGAGCTATCAAGTCAGATGAGAGCAATCGTGGGTATTGGTGCGTTTTATGGTCACGGCGATTATATATGTATATGTAGTTATGATATGAAATCATGTTTGCCGCGTAGCACTAATGCAGCTGTAGTGTTATGTGTGCACGCCCTACGAGGGAAAGAGAAAAAATCTCTGTTTGAGAAAAAATCTCAGTTTGAATAGTGCTTCATTACATCGAAGTAAGGCGTTCGGGTCAATACCGCTGAAACTGCTATTCGTAGACGCCACTGTAATATCAGCCATTCATAAGCCCCGGTCAAACAATCGAACAATCTCCGAACATACAGAAGTAACAATACAAGATAAATACAACAAGAATAATAATTACAACACAGGGACAATCCTCTGTCTAATTTTACGTTTAAAAGTGACTATATAGATTAGGAGATGCCCTCAGGTCTTCATCCTGTCCATGCCATGCACGTATCAGTAAAAGAATGTAGACAAAACGTAGTGGTTTTAACTGGCGGTATTTTTTTAGCTTCAATATTGGATACCCAGGGGCAGTGAGTGGGCAACAGGCAAATAAGAGGCGAAGGGGTTGGGGGAGGGGAGGGGGGACGGGAGAAAGGATCGAGAAGGGGATAGGAGAGCTCTTCTTTCTCCTTCCCCGTTTTCCAACCCTCGCCCCCGTTTTTACAGCCCGTCGCGTCGCCCCTGGACATCCGAGGCTGTATTCGATAGTGTGACTAGGGCTTGACCCGTGTCTTAATTGTTTTTCGAAACAAACAACTAACTATGCACTAAACTGAAACTTAATTGGACGGCACAGTGAGGAGAGAGAAACAAGCGGTTTTGTTATTTACGATGTGAATGTTCTTTCTCGTCTGTCTCACAGAGCACTAAGTAGTATTTGGACATGTTTTTCTTACCTGAAGTTCTTGGCGTTAAACTGAATGGTGTTCGCTTGAGTTGAGTGATCTGCATGCATGCATCACGTCTTCGGGTTTTCATTGATCAGCTGAGGGCCGGGTCACATGCGCTCTGGCGCTGGATAAACAGCACTTAAAGGGGCCGTCTCACCCACAGTGCTTAGCGCGCTCACATAGCATAGCGGCTATTTATCCAGAGTTTTGTGGTAGTGGTTTTAATCTTCTCTACATCTCTGCCATCCTTCCAGCTATCGTAAAAAAATCATACTAGGTTGATCCTTTTTTATTGCTCTTCCTATTGAGCCTCTTATTTAAGTGTTTTAAATTATTTGGTCATGCAAATTTTAGTTTTATTTCAGGTGGCCGTAATTGTCTGATGGATGCGAAAGGAGACAGTTGTCCGTTTGTGTCCACGATTTCCACCTACAACATGGAGAAGCTATTCTGACCATTAATCTTTATGTGTAAAGATATATTAGCGCTTAGTTCGAGTATCTACTATCTTTGAGCCGATTTGGTTTTTGAACACCATGGCTGGCTTACGTGACCACAATTTGCGGGTGTCTATAAAACGAAGACCTATAAAACGAAGACCGAAGACCGGTTAATAAAGTCACAAATAATGAGCTGACAACTCAAAGAAGCTTTGCGGGTATTCGGTTCGTAGGGTCTTCGTTTTAAAGATCTTTAAAACGAAGACCCCAGTTTCCTCTCGCCCGTTTCCTCTCTCAGCTTTATCGTAATCTAAGCTAATAAAGTCACAAATAATGAGCAGACAACTCAAAGAAGCTTTGCGGGTATTCGGTTCGTACACATTGTCTACAGGGAACTTTTATCGCCAGGGTCTTCGTTTTAAAGATCTTTAAAACGAAGACCCCAGTTTCCTCTCACCCGTTTCCTCTCTCAGCTTTATCGTAATCTAAGCTAATAAAGTCAAAGTTTATACTCGCACGAAATTTGACAACAGAGCCGCCGTGATAATAATTTACCATTGAAACGAGCTGTAATTCGTTCACTGTTCTCTCTTAAACTGGTTCTCTGCTACTGCCAGCAACGAGATTCTCTCTCTCTCTGTCTGCAAGTAAACATAAAACCGAGGAGAGAAACCCCAGAGAAACCTCTCGCTTTCATAATTAGTATTACCCGGAGAGTGTTCTCTGTTTATAGCAGCGACGGGTGAGCGGTAAATGTTATAGTACAGCCAAGTACTGCTGTATAACACTTTGTTGACTTCACATTCAACTTGTAAGGTACAGTTAGTTTCATCAAGGTCATCCATGTTCAAATCAAAATTATCATGTCACCAACATAAAGAATACGTTTAGTTCGTGAGGTTCCCGCTGTGAACAAGGGTCAAAGTCCCGGATATAAACAATAACAAAAGCACGCTAAGCACTGTGGGTGAGACGGCCCCTTTTGAAGACCCGTGATACTTTGCGCGAAACCCGTGTTTTTGTTTTGATTTCGTGTTCACTGACTGTGACGAGCGCCTAACTCGACAAGTAACTCAACAACCGTCGTCAAAATTCTATGGACCTCTAGGAAACTTTATATAAACGGAAATAATTCCTAGTTTAGAAAAGCCCTAAAATCGATTCAGCGTTGAAAGCGGAGACTTATTCATCAAACATCCACAAAGGTAGAACTTAGAAGAGAACTTGATGCAGGACGTTATTTAATTATTCAGCGCGTTCACTGATGCACGAACAGTTACATTCATTTCATATCAGATTATAGAGCACAAACAGTTCGATTATTGATCAAATACACATGTAACTAATAATCTAGATGAGGAATAAGTCAAGCAACAACATACAGCAATAGAAAATCAGTAGCAGCAATAACTTTATTTGTTCGCTGAGGAGAATATTATAATAGTGTAGTCTGACCGATCGCTACAAAGTATTTGCGTTGACTTCGGTTTGAACACTTACAAGCTACTAAATATCGGAATTAGTGAGCACGGATACAACGGAGGAATGGCAAGGTATTTATTGAGTTTATCCACTGATATACACGCAACTAGAAAACTGAACCACAAATATCATACCGTTGGAGAATCGACAGTCCTTTGAACAGCCAGAGTCATCCGCTCGGCATCCGCTAAGCCGACGGCTATTTACAAATGTATTCAGAAATGCAAGATTGCAGAGTACTCTCCAAACTCACCGCAGTTGCTTGTGTTTCCCTAACTGGAAGATCGGAGGCTAAACTATAGAATACCCCGCCACTCCAGCTAGATGGTATATTCAGTGCTACCGCGGTGAAATAAATGTTGTTGTTGTCCCGCAGTCAGCTTTCATGCATCGACTATGGGACTGCGGGACTGCGGGACTGCGTTGCCACTTAGTTCAACGTATTACCGATATTAATATTCATGTGTCGACTATGGGACTGCGGGACTGCGTTGCCACTTAGTTCAACGTCTTACCGATATTAATATTCATGCGTCGACTGCGGGACTGCGTTGCCACTTAGTTCTATATCCTTCGAACGTTCTAAAAAAGCTATCGCGACTGCGGTACCACGGTAGCACTAACTAAGCAAGAGGCCCTGATTGGCCTTAACTCGGGCCACCTATAAATAGGTTAATACATGGAGGTCTAGCATATTTTTGTGTCCTACATGGTTTGTACTAGGGGACCGGATAATTGATTCACTTCTGATGCTTGTGATAATTTATATATAATGGGATGGACCTTTTGCAGGAATGCAATAATGTGGCTGTACTAGATGGCAAACAAATATTTAAAGGCACTTGTACGAGATTGGTAGTGTTATTAGCAAAACCTGTTTGTAAATGCTATTTTCCACCTTCTTACAATTCTCAACCTCCAAAGGTGGTCACGGTCACTTACAGGAGCTTCTAATTACAAAGTTTTACTAATAATTAAAACCAGGTTGCATAAGGGTGGTCGCTGAAGTGACTGGTCAGAAATTAGCAGGGGAAGGGGTTGTGAAAGGGGGAGGATCATATTGTTTTGAATCCCCAAAACTGGATGGTCATAAATATTGTACAACTGAAAAAGGATTGGTTATAGGGGAGAAAGGGTCAAAATATTTCATACTAATACATACTATACATTTTTAGACTTTTTTATCTCCACCCCACCCCCTTTGCACCTCCCCTGCTAATTTTTGACCAGTCCCTAATGTTCAATAAAATATTGTGTGCATTGAAAATTAACTTTATTTAAAGAGGGTAACACCAATTAGTACACACATAGAAATGCGTAGCCTCCACCAGTCGTTTTAAGGGGCTAGGTATGAGCCCCTAAAAACGACTGCGGAGGAGGCTAAGAAATGCGTGGCCCTCCTTGTAATTAAAAATTCGAAACAAATGTAGAACATGATTTAGATTAATATCAATTAAAATATGACACTAATTAAGCTAAATATTGTCTGTTCATGACTGTAATAATAATATCAGTATACAAGTGAAAGCATATAAATTATATATCACTTCAATTCGTTATCTGAAAACATAAAAACATAAATACTTCTTTGTCTTCTTTCTTCAGTATTTCAAGTTCACTTTTTCAACATATTTTTCAGGGCAACAGTGTTCTCTTGGTAAATAAATCTCCACACCCAATTCTATTTATGATTGTTCTAATCAGTTCCAGTATCTGTGTATAGCTCTACCAATTCCAAACCTGCCCATCCCCCAAGGGTGGGGGGCATAAGTGGGGCATTTGACTGAGTTTTTGTCCCAGGGGTGAGACATTTTGGAGCAAACAAAAGTTGGCAGGGTGAGGAATTCATTTGTAGAAAGAGTCAAAATAGCGAATTTGATAAGAGATTTGCACCCGTACCAAAGCCCCACCGTGGAGCACTTGACCCCACAGTGGGGCATTAGATGCCCTACAAATATCAGGGGGGGAGGGGCAGGTTTGGAATTGATAGAGCCATAACTTATATAATTGTACTCTCCAGTATGGCTTTAGACAACAAATCCTGCTCTTCTTTTGACAGTTTCACATCCAATTCAATTTTAATTCGGTATTCTCGGTTTGTAAGTCATATCCAGTTCTGTTTATGGGTATAATTCGTAGTAAATTCGAATGCCTCTCTGTATCTTCCGAGTTCTGTTATTGTTTTGACGATCGATTTTAACTTTTTCCTTCTTGGTCTCTATAAAGTCACATACAGTTCAACTTACGGACGATTTCATTTCCAGTTCGAATTACTGTCACCATTACACTTAATAAAATTTTAAAAGTAGGGAACAAGTAAGATTTGTGTGCTCATATACAAAACACATAATTTCAACCTCACCAGTTCTGACTTCCGTTCGCGTTCAAAGCCAAGGGTCAATCACTGTTCACTTCCAGCTTTTGCGACTCTTGAATTGAAGTCTTACTAAAGTTCGGCATTGGTTGACTGGTTTAGTCAAGACTTCCCAGTTGTATAATCTCAAGAGTATTTCATTTTCAGGAGAGGACTTCGCAGTAAACAATTACAGCCAACATTGCAAACAATCAATCCTCCTCACAGTGTGTGATGGTAATGAAGAGCATTTCAACAATATCAACAACGAACACTGCAATCGTATGGCACTTAAATGCAGCAGTACAGGCATTTTCTTTCAGTTTCCGTGGATTATTGGACCAAAACCATCACTCCTCCGGCCGGCTAGACTAGCTTAACTGTGCGATATTTGGATCGCCACATCCCTTTCGTAAATGTAAGAATTTTCCATTGAAAGCCCCTAAAAGTCCTGTCAGCCCTAGAATAACTGAACATCTTGGTATTTCATTCGAAGAAACCTTTGGTTTCAGCAAAATAATGGTTAAGAATGGCCACGAATCTTCGCTCCGTTGCTGACTTGGCACACTATAAGTATAAACCCAAGACAGACCACAACCAAGATCGGGCGGGTGTCGAATCTGATTGGTTGATCCTGTCACGTGTTGGGATCGAACAATGGACTCCTGTGTAATCTGATTGGTTGCTGGCGCATTTCAGCGACACAAAAAATAATAATAATAACAAGATGCCCGTTGGGCATTATACTCGGGCTTTCAGTTAGGGAGAAGGCAAAATTTTCTAAAACAATTCATGTAAAGAATTGATGACTTTGTGAAAACATTAAAAATGGCACTTGACATTAAATGCATGTGTTACGTTTCCAAACTTTAAGACAGGAAATCGTCAATACAATGTTCTAATATTTTTTGTACAGCAGAGAATTGTGTTATTAAACATGTAGTAGAAATAAAAATGGTGCCATTTGAAGAATTATTCTTAATGTCAAAAGAGCATAACGAATAAATACAACCTTAACTTGGGCCACTTTTAATTAATACATGGAGTTCTAGCATATTTTTGTGTCATACATGGTTTGTGCTAGGGGAGCAGGATAATTGATTCACTACTCATGCTTGTGATAATTTACATTGCAATCACATATGGGAGCTTCTAATTACAAAGTTTTACTGATAATTAAATTGAGGCTTCATGAGGATTGTCACTGAAGGGACTGGTCAGAAATTAGTATGGGGAGGAGGTTGAGATTTTTTTGAATCCCCAAAAATGGAGGGTCATAAATCATGGGAACTGAAAAAAGGGGTGATAATAGGGGAGAAAGGGTCAAAAGATTTCATACTCATTGTCCAGGGAGGGTTACCGTATATATTGTTTAGACTTTTTGATTGCATTCTCAACCCCCCCCCCCCCCCCTGCATTTCCCCTGCAAATTCTTGACTAGTCCCTAATGTTTAATAAAATATTGTGTGCATTGATTTCATGCATGTACACCACTTGGGAAATAACATTAGAGTAACACTAACTAGTATACACAAAGAAGTGTGTGGCCCTCCTACCCTGCGAGCAGGTTTCTCATCTCTTTGCCTTTCCTCCAAGTAGCATGGAACCTCTCAAGACCTGTATGCTGATTGCACCCATAATACTATACTTCTATGGTTTTTGTACTGCACTTTCTAATGGGTTAGGGTGTTTTCTATTGCTGCGTAGGCCAATACTATCGCTTGTTTCGAGAAGTTCCACCTGGCCCCTTTCCTGCCGCCAAGAGGAAACGATTACATGCGCCACGGTATCTCGATTTCCATTGGCCGAGAAAAACGAGACGGTAAACATTACAGATTCAATGTAGATTTCAGATTATCCATTTCCTATTGTTAACGGCAAGGGAAGGCGAAGTGGAGAAAATCAAATGCCTTTCCTTCTTCGAGGGTATAAATCAAAGCTTTCTTTAGGATAAATTAAGGTAGATTTATTGAACGGTTTATATTTCAAGGTCTTCTGTGCAGCAGCAAAATGAGAAAACAAAGCCGGAGTTTGAAGCCCATTCGTATCAATCGTCGGCAAACAAAAAACTGCGTAACGACATAATATAATACTGTGGGCAGAGCCATAATTTATACTCTCCAGTTCTTGTTTTATGACAGTTCGGTTTCTAGTTACGGCTTTCCACGACAAATCCTGCTAATCTTTCGACAGATCCAATTCAATTTTAATACGGTATTCTCGGATCCAGTTCTGTTTATGGGTATAATTCGTGGTGAATTCTATCTTCTGAGTTCTGTTATTCTTTTGACGATTTTAACCTTTTTTTTTTGGTCTCTATAACGTCACATACAGTTCAACTTATGGACGATTTCATTTCCAGTTCGAATTACTGTCACCATTACACTTAATATAATTCTAAAAGTAGGGAACAAGTAAGATTTGTGTGCGTATATAATTATAAACACAAATATTTCAACCTCACCAGTTCTGATTTCCGTTCGCGTTCAAAGACAAGGGTCAATCACTATTCACTTCCAGGTTTTGTGACTCTTGAGTTGAAGTCTTTGTAAAGCTCGGCATTGGTTGACTGGTTTAGTCAAGACTTCCCAGTTGTATAATCTCAAGAGTATTTCAGGAGAGTAATTGGCGGGGTAAACACACAGCCAACATTGCAAACAATAAAAATCCCTCATTGACCTCCTCACAGTGTGTGATCGTATTATGAAGAGCATTTCAACAATATCAACACCGCAATCCTATGGCATTTAGATGCAGCAGTTCAGGCATTTTCTTTCCTTGTCCGTGGATTATTGGACCAAAACCATCGAAACCAAACCATCACTCCTCCGGCCGGCCAGACTGCATGTAGCTGACTGTACCGTGTAAGATTGGATCGCCACATCCCTTTCGTAAATGTAAGAATTTTCCATTGAAAGCCCCTAAAAGTCCTGTCAGCCCTAGAATAACTGAACATCTTGGTATTTCATTCGAAGAAACCTTTGGTTTCAGCAAAATAATGGTTAAGAATGGCCACGAATCTTCGCTCCGTTGCTGACTTGGCACACTATAAGTATAAACCCAAGACAGACCACAACCAAGATCGGGCGGGTGTCCAATCTGATTGGTTGATCCTGTCACGTGTTGGGATCGAACAATGGGCTCCTGTGTAATCTGATTGGTTGCTGGCGCATTTCAGCGACACAAATAATAATAACAAGAGGCCCTGATTGGCCTTAACTCGGGCTACCTATAAATAGGTTAATACATGGAGTTCTAGCATATTGTGTCCTACATGGTTTGTACTAGGGGACCGGATAATTGATTCACTTCTGATGCTTGTGATAATTTATATATAATGGAATGGACCTTTTGCAGAAATGCAATAATGTGACTGTACTAGATGGCAAACGAATATTTAAAGGCACTTGTACGAGATTGGTAGTGTTATTAGCAAAATCTGTTTGTAAATGCTATTTTCCACCTTCTTACAATTCTCAACCTCCAAAGGTGGTCACGGTCACTTACAGGAGCTTCTAATTACAAAGTTTTACTGATAATTAAAACCAGGTTGCATAAGGGTGGTCGCTGAAGGGACTGGTCAGAAATTAGCAGGGGAAGGGGTTGTGATTGTTTTGAATCCCCAAAACTGGATGGCCATAAATATTGGGCAACTGAAAAAGGATTGGTTATAGGGGAGAAAGGGTCAAAATATTTCAAACTAATTGTCCAGGGAGGGTTATACATTTTTAGACTTTTTTATCTCCACCCCACCCCCTTTGCACCTCCTCTGCTAATTTTTGACCAGTCCCTAATGTTTAATAACATATTGTGTGCATTGATTTCATGCATGTAGACCACTTGGAAAATTAAATTAACTTTATTTAAAGAAGGTAACACCAACTAGTACACACATAGAAATGCGTAGCCTCCACCACAGTCGTTTTTAGGGCTAGGTATGAGCCCCTAAAAATTACTGTGGGGGAGGCTAAGAAATGCGTGGCCCTCCTTGTAATTAAAAATTCGAAACAAATGTAGAACATGATTTAGATTAATATCAATTAAAATATGTCACTAATTAAGCTAAAAATTGTCTGTTCATGACTGTAATAATAATATCAGTATACAAGTGAATGCATATAAATTATATTATTATCACTTCAATTCGTTATCTGAAAACATAAATACTTCTTTGTCTTCTTTCTTCAGTATTTCAAGTTGACTTTTTCGACATATTTTTCAGGGCAACAGTGTTCGCTTGGTAAATAAATCTCCACACCCAATTCTATATATGATTGTTCTAATCAGTTCCAGTATCTGTGTATAGCTCTACCAATTCCAAACCTGCCCATCCCCCAAGGGTGGGGGGCATAAGTGGGGCATTTGACTGAGTTTTTGTCCCAGGCAGTTGGCAGGGTGAGGAATTCATTTGTAGAAAGAGTCAAAATAGAGAGAGATTTGCACCCGTACCAAAGCCCCACCGTGGAGCATTTGACCCCACAGTGGGGCATTTGATGCCCTACAAATATCCGGGGGGAGGAGGAGGGGGGGGGGGGTAGGGGCAGGTTTGGAATTGATAGAGCCATAACTTATATAATTGTACTCTCCAGTATGGCTTTACACAACAAATCCTGCTCTTCTTTTGACAGTTTCACATCCAATTCAATTTTAATTCGGTATTCTCGGTTTGTAAGTCATATCCAGTTCTGTTTATGGGTATAATTCGTAGTAAATTCGAATGCCTCTCTGTATCTTCCGAGTTCTGTTATTGTTTTGACGATCGATTTTAACTTTTTCCTTCTTGGTCTCTATAAAGTCACATGTCATACAGTTCAACTTACGGACAATTTCATTTCCAGTTCGAATTACAGTCACCATTACACTTAATTTAAAAGTGGGGAATAAGTAAGATTTGTGTGCGCATATATAAACACATAATTTCAACCTCACCAGTTCTGATTTCCGTTCGCGTTCAAAGCCAAGGGTCAATCACTGTTCACTTCCAGCTTTTGCGACTCTTGAATTGAAGTCTTAGTAAAGTTCGGCATTGGTTGACTGGTTTAGTCAAGACTTCCCAGTTGTGTAATCTCAAGAGTATTTCATTTTCAAGAGAGGACTTCGCAGTAAACAATTACAGCCAACATTGCAAACAATCAATCCCTCACTGATTTGACCTCCTCACAGTGTGTGATGGTAATGAAGAGCATTTCAACAATATCAACGCAACACTGCAATCGTATGGCACTTAGATGCAGCAGTACAGGCATTTTCTTTCAGTTTCCGTGGATTATTGGACCAAAAGGCAAAACCATCACTCCTCCGGCCGGCTAGACTAGCTTACTGTGCAATATTTGGATCGCCACATCCCTTTCGTAAATGTAAGAATTTTCCATCGAAAGCACCTAAAAGTCCTGATAGCCCAAGAATAACTGAACATCTTGGTATTTCAGTCGAAGAGACCTTTGGTTTGAGCAAAATAATGGGTAAGAATGGCTCCAATCTTCGCTCCCGTCCAACTTTGCCTCTAAAAATATCTTTGGGAAGTGTCCCCGAGCGGTGTCGAATCTGATTGGTTAATCTTGTCACGTGTTGAGTTGTTCATCGAACAATGGCTCCTGTGTAATCTGATTGGTTAACGGCGACTTCCGGAGCGACACAAAAAATAAAAATAAAAAAAAGAATAATAATAAACACTTGCGAATTCTGACTCGTGCCTCGGCCGAAGGCCTGGCCCGAGTAATAATAATAATAACAAGATGCCCGTTGGGCATTATACTCGGGCTTTCAGTTAGGGAGAAGGCAAAATTTTCTAAAACAATTCATGTAAAGAATTGATGACTTTGTGAAAACATTAAAAATGGCACTTGACATTAAATGCATGTGTTACGTTTCCAAACTTTAAGACAGGAAATCGTCAATACAATGTTCTAATAATTTTTGTACAGCAGAGAATTGTGTTATTAAACATGTAGTAGAAATAAAAAAATAGTGCCATTTGAAGAATTATTCTTAATGTCAAAAGAGCATAACGAATAAATACAACCTTAACTTGGGCCACTTTTAATTAATACATGGAGTTCTAGCATATTTTTGTGTCATACATGGTTTGTGCTAGGGGAGCAGGATAATTGATTCACTACTCATGCTTGTGATAATTTACATTGCAATCACATATGGGAGCTTCTAATTACAAAGTTTTACTGATAATTAAATTGAAGCTTCATGAGGGTTGTCACTGAAGGGATTGGTCAGAAATTAGCATGGGGAGGAGGTTGAGATTTTTTTGAATCCCCCAAAATGGAGGGTCATAAATCATGGGAACTGAAAAAAGGGGTGATAATAGGGGAGAAAGGGTCAAAAGATTTCATACTCATTGTCCAGGGAGGGTTACCGTATATATTGTTTAGACTTTTTGATTGCATTCTCAACACCCCCCCCCCCCCCTTGCATTTCCCCTGCAAATTTTTGACTAGTCCCTAATGTTTAATAAAATATTGTGTGCATTGATTTCATGCATGTACACCACTTGGGAAATAACATTAGAGTAACACTAACTAGTATACACAGAGAAGTGTGTGGCCCTCCTACCCTGCGAGCAGGTTTCTCATCTCTTTGCCTTTCCTCCAAGTAGCATGGAACCTCTCAAGACCTGTATGCTGATTGCACCCATAATACTATACTTCTATGGTTTTTGTACTGCACTTTCTAATGGGTTAGGGTGTTTTCTATTGCTGCGTAGGCCAATACTATCGCTTGTTTCGAGAAGTTCCACCTGGCCCCTTTCCTGCTGCCAAGAGGAAACGATTACATGCGCCACGGTATCTCGATTTCCATTGGCCGAGAAAAACGAGACGGTAAACATTACAGATTCAATGTAGATTTCAGATTATCCATTTCCTATTGTTAACGGCAAGGGAAGGCGAAGTGGTGAAAATCAAATGCATTTCCTTCTTCGAGGGTATAAATCAAAGCTTTCTTTAGGATAAATTAAGGTAGATTTATTGAACGGTTTATATTTCAAGGTCTTCTGTGCAGCAGCAAAATGAGAAAACAAAGCCGGAGTTTGAAGCCCGTTCGTATCAATCGTCGGTAAACAAAAAACTGCGTGACGACATAATATAATACTGTGGGCAGAGCCATAATTTATACTCTCCAGTTCTTGTTTTATGACAGTTCGGTTTCTAGTTACGGCTTTCCACGACAAATCCTGCTAATCTTTCGACAGATCCAATTCAATTTTAATACGGTATTCTCGGATCCAGTTCTGTTTATGGGTATAATTCGTGGTCAATTCTATCTTCTGAGTTCTGTTATTCTTTTGACGATTTTAACTTTTTTTTTTGGGTCTCTATAACGTCACATACAGTTCAACTTATGGACGATTTCATTTCCAGTTCGAATTACTGTCACCATTACACTTAATATAATTCTAAAAGTAGGGAACAAGTAAGATTTGTGTGCGTATATAATGATAAACACAAATATTTCAACCTCACCAGTTCTGATTTCCGTTCGCGTTCAAAGACAAGGGTCAATCACTATTCACTTCCAGGTTTTGTGACTCTTGAGTTGAAGTCTTTGTAAAGCTCGGCATTGGTTGACTGGTTTAGTCAAGACTTCCCAGTTGTATAATCTCAAGAGTATTTCAGGAGAGTAATTGGCGGGGTAAACACACAGCCAACATTGCAAACAATCAAAATCCCTCATTGACCTCCTCACAGTGTGTGATCGTAATGAAGAGCATTTCAACAATATCAACACCGCAACATTGCAATCCTATGGCATTTAGATGCAGCAGTTCAGGCATTTTCTTTCCGTGTCCGTGGAGTATTGGACCAAAACCATCGAAACCAAACCATCACTCCTCCTCCGGCCGGCCAGACTGCATGTAGCTGACTGTACCGTGTACGATTGGATCGCCACATCCCTTTCGTAAATGTAAGAATTTTCCATTGAAAGCCCCTAAAAGTCCTGTCAGCCCTAGAATAACTGAACATCTTGGTATTTCATTCGAAGAAACCTTTGGTTTCAGCAAAATAATGGTTAAGAATGGCCACGAATCTTCGCTCCGTTGCTGACTTGGCACACTATAAGGATCGGGCGGGTGTCGAATCTGATTGGTTGATCCTGTCACGTGTTGGGATCGAACAATGGGCTCCTGTGTAATCTGATTGGTTGCTGGCGCATTTCAGCGACACAAAAAATAATAATAACAAGAGCCCATCTGGGCTTACACTCGGGCCACATGAGACTGAAGATGAAATACACTTTCATTTGAAATCCTCTTAGTAACTAGGTATTGAATACATAGAGTTCTAGCATATTTTGTCATATATGGTTTGTGCTAGGGGAGCCCGAGAATGGGTTCACTACTGATGCTCTTGTGATAATTTATATATAATGGCACTACAAATGTCAAAATGCCCCATGTATGCCCAGAAAGAGGGGGTGGGGATCAGGTTTGGAAATGATAGAGCCAAAATACACACACAGCACACATACATGCTATACATGTACATTTCAGCCACAATTTCTTTCAATTATGTAGTTTAATATTACTTTCTTTTCAATAATAGTTCCTTGAGGATCTTTAGAATTTTAAAAAGTTGGTATGGGTGTTGTTGATTGAAGTGCAATGGTTAACATTTGAGTAGTAATTCCAAATAATGTTTCTCGGCTATTCCTTGTGAATATTTAGAATGTGTCATTCTACATGTGAAATAAAGTCACCTATCTAGATCTGTCTAGATGTTTGAGTAATTCTCAAGAACGAACCAGAGGAGACGATTGGGATTGTGGTCCTTAGGGTTATCTTAAAGTGCATACATGTATAAGCCCAAATTAGTACTAATGATGTGATGTCACCACCAACACTTATTATACAAAAGCATGCTGGTAGAGACAAATTACCTATTTTTAAATTATAACTTATCAAAGTGATTTTACCAAAAAAAATCAAAAATTAGAAAATAGCTTAATTCACAAGCACAAAGAAATTCAGCAAATGTTGGTGATGAACCACTACACCACCCCAGCTCCCCATTGTAAAAGCTATAGACCCATTCGAAAAATGGCGTCCAATTTAAAAAGCTGGTAACGTGAACACGAGGCTAGTCAGTCCACACAAAAGCTTTTGAACGTGTAAGCGAGGCTAGTCAGTCCTAAACAATACTTAGTTAAATTGGACGCCATTTTTCGAATGGGTCTATACACTTTAGAATTTAGGAATAAGAGAAGAGAATAGTTGAAACTTGTGCTAGTAAATGTTAATACAAAGAAACCTCTGCCGCCGAACCGATTACAGCGCCACGGTATCTCGATTTCCATTGGCCGAGAAAAACGAGACGGTAAACATTGCAGGTTCATTATAGATTTCAGATTGTCCATTCCCTATTGTTAACGGAAAGAGAAGGCGAAGTGAAGAAAGTAAAATAAATTCCTTCTTCGAGGTATATCAAATCAAAGCTTTCTTTAGGATAAATAAGGAAGATTTATTGAACGGTAATTTTAAGGTCTTCTGTGCAGTTCAGCAAAATAAAAAGAAGACAAAGCCGGAGTTTGAAGCCCGTTCGTATCAATCGTCGGCAAACAAAAAACTGCGTGACGTGAAGGGAGGACAAAGTGTCGAGGAGCAAGCGTCGCTTCGCTCCTCGGTGGAAAAGCTTCGTGCCTAAGCTTTGCGAAGTGAGAACCTCTGGTACCCAGGGTAGAGTTCACGCCATATCCTGCTAGATTTTCGTTCCCGAATTTATAAAAACATGTGCATATAATATTTTAAAAGGACCCTGTCAGATCGAGAACTGATTGCACCCATAATACAATGTACTATACTTCTCTGCTTTTTGTATTGCACTTTCTAAAGGTTAGGGTTTTTCTACTGCTGGGTAGGCCAATACTATCGCTCGTTTCGAGAAGTTCCACCGACCCCTTTCCTGCCGCCGAGAGAAACCTCTGCCCACGAAACGATTACATGCGCCTGGAAAAACGAGACGGTAAACATTGTAGATTTCAGATTGTCCATTTCCTATTGTTACGGCGAAGTGGAGAACATAAAATAAATGTCCTTCTTCGAGGGTATAAATCAAATCTTTCTTTACGATAAATTACGGTAATTTCAAGGTCTTGTGTGCAGTTCAGCAAAATAATATGATGACAAAGCCGGAGTTTGAAGCTCGTGCGTATCAATCAACTGCGTGACGACATAAATATAAACGGCTGCGAAGGATATTGTGGGCAGAGCCATACTTTATACTCTCCAGTTCTAGTTTTATGACAGTTCGTAGTTACGGCTTTCCACGACAAATCCTGCTATTCTTTTGACAGTTTCAACTAGCAGTAGCTCGGTTTCCTAAATGACGATTTCAAGTTTTCCTCCTTGGACTCTATAAAGTCACATACAGTTAAATTTACGGTCGATTTCATTTCCAGTTCGAATTAGTCACCATTATACACTTAATATTAAAAGTAGGGAACAAATAAGATTCGTGTGCGTATTCATATAACTGACATAATTTCAACCTCACCAGTTCAGATAATTCCGTTTGCGTTCAAAGACCAGGGTCAATCACTGTTCACTTCCAGCTTTTGCGACTCTTGAGTCGAAGTTATTATAAAAGCTCAGCATTGATTTGACTGGCTTCAAGACTTCGCAGTTGTATAATCTCAAGACAAACAAGAGTACTTCAGGAGAGTAGTCCTATGGCACTTAAGATGCAGCAGTACAGGCATTTTCATTCAATTTCCGTGGATCAGCAGCTAACTATGCGATTATCGCCACACTCCTTTCGTAAATGTAAGAATTTTCCATCGAAAGCACCTAAAAGTCCTGCCAGCCCTAGAATAACTGAACATCTTGGTATTTCAGTCGAAGAGACCTTTGGTTTGAGCAAAATAATGGGTAAGAATGGCTCCAATCTTCGCTCCCGTCCAACTTTGCCTCTAAAAATATCTTTGGGAAGTGTCCTCGAGCGGTGTCGAATCTGATTGGTTAATCTTGTCACGTGTTGAGTTGTTCATCGAACAATGGCTCCTGTGTAATCTGATTGGTTAACGGCGACTTCCGGAGCGACACAAAAAAATAAAATAAAAAAAAGAATAATAATAAACACTTGCGAATTCTGACTCGTGCCTCGGCCGAAGGCCTGGCCCGAGTAATAATAATAAACCGCTTGCATTTTCTGACTCGTGCCGGCCAAAGGCCCGGCCCGAGTAACAAGAGGCCCTGAGTGGCCTTAACTCGGGCCATCTATAGCATGTACTGCACGGAGTTCTAGCATAATTTTGTGTCAACATCGTTTGTGCTAGAGTAGCCAGAGAATTGGTTCTCTACTGATGCTCTTGACTGATGCTCTTATCTGTCAAATGTCAATGTGCAAATGCCCCACGTATGCCGGGGGGGGGGGGGGGTTAGGTTAGGGTTATGGTATGCCGGGGGGGTTGGAAATGATAGAGCCATAATACACACACACACACACACACACATGCTGTGCATGTACATTTCAGCCACAATTTCCTTCAATTCTGTAGTTTAATATTACTTTCTTTTCAATATTGTTCCTTGAGGGTCGTTAGAATTACAAAAAAAACTTGGTATGGGTGTTGTTGATTGAAGTTCAATGGTTATTTGAGTAGTCTGCACAATATCGAGTCACTCAAATTTGATGCATTGTAATTATATCAGGTGCAGTACGACTATGATTTAGAACAACAAATTCCACATAATGTTGCTATTCATTGTGAATAGTTAGGTAATGTCATTCTACATGTGAAATAAAGTCATCTATTTGTAATTCTCAATTATTAACAAACCAGTGGTGACGGCTGAAATTCAGGCTAAATTCTCAATACAATATTTTCGATTGAGGTCGTAAACTACAGACCACCACTTCTAGTATTCATCATCGTCATCATAATCTTTATTTTAACACGGAGTCACTTCACAAATATGGTCTTCCAGAGAGCCGTGAGTTAACCTTAATTACAATACTAAATGAAATAAAAAGTAAAATTTATATAAGAATCATTATAATTATTACTATGTATACATTCAAAACCTACTACTATTAGTCCTACAATAAATTTCCTACAATAAATTTCCTAGAATAACTTAATTTACAGTAATTTATCAAATATTGTCTTATTTAATAGGCGTGATTTAAAACCATTTAGACTAGTTTGATCTCTTGCTTCCACAGGGATTTTATTCCAGAGGACAGACCCCCTGTAGTGAAGGCCACATTTTGCTGCTTCTGACTTAGGTCTTGGAATATGCAAGTTAATTTCAGAATTTCTCAGATTGTAGGAGTGGACATTAGAAGTATTATTAAAAATCTTTCTCAGATATAATGGAGAAAGATTGTTGTGGATTTTATACATTAATATAGCAAGTTGTCTAGTTCTCCTATGTTCCAGTTTTTTCCAGCCTAGCTCAGTCCAATCAGTCACTAGATCGTGTTTCGTAATTTGAGAGCGTAATAATCCTTGCTGCTCTGTTATGTAGTTGTTGGAGTAGACCTATTAGATAGTCCTTTGCCAATATTTCCCCAAACAGAGCTACAATGATCGAAGTATGGTAAAATCAATGCCTTGTACATGCTTAATCGAGTTTCAAAAGGTATAGTAGGACCTATACGCTTTAAAACTGCCGCAGATATTTTCTTTGAAACTGCATCAATATGCGAGTCCCAGATTAGGTTTTCATCTATAAGGAGTCCAAGGGATTTATAGACTATACCTCCCTTTTTAGCGGAATATTGTTTATCTCAACTTTAAAGTTATTTTGTACTTGAGAAAGTTTAGAATGACTCCCTATTAGCATGTATTTAGTTTTCTTAATATTTAGTGTTCTTAATATTTAGTGTTAATTTATTTGCTTGTAACCATGATTGAATAATGTTCATATCATGATTCATTTGAAGTTGGAGGAGATTAGGATCCTCAGCTGTGGTGGTTAAGGTGGTATCATCAGCATACATTCTTGTTTTAGAGAACAAATTACAAGACGGGAGATCATTAATATATAGGATAAATAATAGAGGACCTAATATTGATCGCTGTAGGATTCCATAGCTCAAGGTACAATAATCTGATAACACTCCATCAGATTACAGTATTAGTGAGCTGCCACTGTGCTAGTGCTCATTTTCTACATCTTGAAGGAGACTGAAACTTATAATGGCAGGCCACAAAGAAACAAGCAATGTCCACTCATTTTTTTATATCATTGGGGTCGCAGCATGATTAATTTTCATTCCCAAATAATTATTAAAAGTACTCATACTCCTGATCATGACCGAGTGAAAGTGACGATGCTGACGCCAAGAACTGAGGAACAACAACAACAATTACATTTATTTTCTCATAAGATGATGGAAATGTTTACGAGTAATAAGGCATAATAAGAAATACAAAGATGAGAAGGTAGGTCCTTAAGGTAACCTTAGGATTATCTTAAGCCAGGACCACCTCAGATGGAAAACACTGAAACAAGATCTAGCTTGCATGGATATATAATGGTAACAAGAAAGGGGAAGGGAAAGAAAGAATGCCACTTGCATGTAAGTATACTCTCAGTTCTGGACCAAATTTAGTTACACTGTATGTTATGTTATAAACTTGCAATAATGATAAATACACTACTCTATACATAATATCATTATGTCAGTTCTAAAAAAAAAAACATTAAATACACTGTAGAATGCCTAAACCAAGAGATAATAATCAAATACAAAGAGGTACAGGCCAGATGTAAATAGACCCGGGAAATAGAACAAAATAAAACCAGTGTCAATAACACGCCACAGATAAATATGCGATTTCCACATCAGAGTCATTTATCGTTCGTTTGAAAAAAATCTTCATTTCGGATTACTTATTCAGTTGATACTCACTCACTGCATGCTGGATTTTCGTTCCCGAATTTATAAACATTTAAATACATGTGCATGGGGGTTGAAACGACTGTAATTCTTTTAAAAGACCCCTGTCAGTCAGAGAACTGAGAAATCGGGTCATTTCTACTACACTTTCGAGAGGTTAATAGCAATAAATAACAACACAACGACAGTCAATTGGTATAAAGGTTATGTTCAGATTAGCGGCTACTTACATTTACAAGCTGTTGTCTTTATAGTCAGAGCTGTGTTCTGTCACGAGTGTATCTTAAAGCATGTCGCATAATATGTGTTAAATTCCCGTCCAAAGCCCGTGAAACACCTCTCAGCTTTAGAAAAGAGAAAAATCTTGGTATTGCACTTGAAGGAACCTTTGGTTTACACAAAAAAACAGCTGATATTAAAGGTTTTGTTAAGTCCAAACTCCCACCCGCCGCCATCTTGAAAAACCACGGAAAAACATGAATATGTTGTCCACTGTTCACGTGACCAGCACAGTCCAATCTGATTAGTACGGTGGCGAAAAGAACTTCCAAAGAAGGCGCAATGCGATTGGTTGACGGCGAAATACCTCGACACAAAAAGTAAAAAATAAAAAACACTTGCAAAACTCGACTCGGGCCTGCCCACAGGCAGCCCGAGTAACAAGAGCCCATCTGGGCTTTCACTCGGGCCACATGAGATTGAAGATGAAATACACTTTCATTTGAAATCCTCTTAGTAACAAGTCGTGCTTTAATTCGCCAGTGAGAACCTCATATAAACATACTGGTCTATTAATCGCTTTTATGACATGACTATGATAACGCAGGATTCGAACAACTCGGGGGAATGTCCGGCTAAAACTGTATGAATAATGCGGGTATCAGCGGCCATCCCGAGGGGGCGGCCCCCGGGCACCCAGGGGCATTTGTCACAGCAGCCATGACAAATACATGCTAAAACCCCTCGGATGGGGCAGAAAATTGTGACAAAAACCCCCACCCCTGGGGCAACCTGGCAACATATTATAAGTATTAGAAGCTAAACGTTTTAGAAGTGTCAAAAATCTTAATATTTTTTTAGAAATATTATCCTTTATTTCTTTGTTCTGTCTTCCGACAGTGGATGGCTTATTTAATCTCTTAATCTGAATGATAATGATATGACTTACCTCAAGGACAAAGAAATCGAAGAACGTCGATCGATCGAGCGAGTCCTGTGGCGAAAACCGCTGAACGTTGAGACAGCCGATTACGTGCAAACCCCGTGGGTATGTCCCCGGGGTATTTTGACGAAAACGCAAAAGCGCTCTAATGCCCCGCGTGTGGGGCATGTTTTTGCTACAAATCCCCTGCTAAGCCCCTGGGTTGCCCGTGGGTTGCCCAGGGGCCGCCCCCTCGGGATGACCGCTGATACCCGCATAAATGTGAAATGAAACATAAATTTTATAGCAAGAAAAAAAATTGTAATTCCTAATGAGAAAGCTCTTCTATTAAGCCGCTCCTCAAATTCACAGACTTTTTCACAAAAAAAAAAACATTTGCGCTTATCGACACAAGAGTTCAGTTGACCTTTCAAATAAATTATTCTGAGGTACGCATACTCTAAATCACAGATGTTAAATAAAGCGATAATTAGAAGAAAAAGTACATTAACAGAC
Source organism: Actinernus sp. WN-2022 (assembly GCA_030867875.1). Taxonomy (NCBI): domain Eukaryota; kingdom Metazoa; phylum Cnidaria; class Anthozoa; order Actiniaria; family Actinernidae; genus Actinernus; species Actinernus sp. WN-2022. Next base: position 29,672,983 of record JAOWCC010001501.1, read on the forward strand.
AAACTGAGAGGAAATTTATTCAAATCAAAAAGAGTTTACTTACAGTACTTACGTAACTGAACTTTCGTTTTGGATCTTTTGGTAGTGTTGTTGACAGCATCCCACCTTCGTGCACATATGCACTGAATCGGAATGAAAGTCGAAGCCTACCTCGAACTTAACTTTCAGCTAACCTGTTTCCTTTCATTCCACAATGAATAATAATCTCATAAAGTAAGCCCGTAGCTTTCAATAAATTTGCCAGTGTCTGAATGAAACAGCTAGATCTTTTCCAATTTCTCTCACGAGTCACGGCAGAAGACAGTCTCAAGCTACAAAACTTGAATTTTGATCCTCTTCACAGTAACGTAATTTAACGTCTCAGATATTATATATATTATATACTTCACTTTTTCCTCTCTCTTTGCTGGCAGTTCATGCTTCTTGTTCGTGTAGTTGCCGCATTTCAGTTGGCATACACTGAAAACATCTGCTTAACTAAGATTTGTAAAAATCTGAGCGGATCATGTAAATATTCCGCTTGGCTCAATTGAGGGTTTCTGCCGTCAAAGTTCATTTTTTGTTTCAGTTTTCCCCATATTAGCCGACATGTATAATGTCTCGAGCTCTCAATCCAGTAGAAAGACTCTGGTTATTCTGTCGTAAAACATGCCTTAGCTGTACAAGACCGCCCACGATGGAATAGATTTCTGACAATGACTCATTGAAAGTGATATCTCCTTGTCTCGCCTAGTCTGAGAGCTTTGAACTTTCTTATCTGAGCGCGCCTGACGAAATCTAACCTTTGATTATAATTCGATACCCGTTGATATCCAAACGTGTTTGGATATTGTATTTCGCTTACGTTTCTAAATGTACATTGGATCTGTCCAAACAGCGCTGATCGAATGTATTACGGCTTCTCGTTGTTCATGTATTTTTATGGTCAACAAGAGCGCCAGTTGAAATATCCTGAGCCTGTTGGAAGGCTTTCGCCCTCGCGGGTCGACCATTTTGATTTACTGTATTAAATTCTGTAAATAAATTAACCTGGCGAGTGTTACGTGACCAGCACAGTGCGATCTGATTGTGGTGAACTTGACCTTTAACGCATGCGCAGAAATTTTGCGACACCCAACAAAAAAATAAAATAAAAATAAAATAACGGCTTGCATTTTAAGACTCGGTACTGCCACAGGCAGCCCGAGTAATAACATAGCTTCAAAAAGTGGCGGGGTATTCTATAATCGCTCCAGATCGGGGAATTACCTTCGTTTTAGGAAGGAAGACAGACCGTGACAATGTTCTCGGCGGTTGTTCTTCGCTGGCTAGGCCGTTGGATGTCACACAAAATTGGTTCAATATTTAAAAGAATGCCCTAAATAAGTTCTTAAGAAGAGTATTCATCGTATGTGCGTATATAATAGTAACTATCAGCGGTAACAACGACGATGCAAGCAGATTCTTTCCATGTAGACATTGCCGGTCACAGAACTGAATTTCGTGGTCCACGAAAATACTTGTTTCGCGCAAAGCATCACGGGGCGTGCTAAAGGGTCTTTAATATATAGGCTGAACACTGTAAAGACCTCTTCCCATTCTTGTTTTCTGACCACCCGATAATTGGTGGCCCTGTTGGTGAAAATTATAAGAATATGGGTGCCGCTTTGGTGAAAACAACTTGAATTCACAGATTTTAATACCCGATGGCATCAGTCGGTCGACCAACACCTACATGAGAAAACCTTACAATATAATTGAATATCCCGCTAGGCGCGAAGTGTCAACTTTAACCAATTAAAATTTGAATGCTGGCACAAACCGAATAACAATTAAACGTCACTTAAATTTCAGTTGGACGCTGGCATTTTAGTGAACACTGCTTTTATATTCTTACAAGCCTTATTCTACGAACCTTCAGGATTGCAGCCGGCATATTGAAAGTAAGTATTCATAGGTTTTGCCCTATGAAAGCGAAAATTTCACTGCATTATTATTTATGATTTAGGTTAGAGAAAGCGCGAAGTGTATAATTTACCGGATCACTGTACCCGGCGTATATTAAAGTCAGTGTGAGTTCCTTCGTATAATCTCGACCGGTTCCTGTCCCATTTACCAAAGAAAACCAAAGCTTCTTGGTATATTAGATCAGTTCATAATTTATAATCATTCCATACAAAGTACGTTAATATATAGGTCATGGTTCTGAAAATAATAGACAATCAAGATATGAAAACATCTACTGGGAGTAAATACCAACTGGAAAGTTCAAAATCGAAATCTATTCAATGAATCGGATGTAAATTTGCCTTCTTTATAAGTAGCCTGAACCACTACGCCGTTCAGTTTCCCAGGCTAGCTTATAAGCTACAATTCACTGACTTTATCCGTGCTAAAATAAAAAAGTATTTGTTTTGAATCATCTATGAGATGAATTATACTATCCTAGCCAGCATTTAATTGGACTTCCAGTCACTTTATTTATCTGGTTATTATTAGCCTTGACAGCTTTTATAACACTTAACGAAATTAGCTAGCTGTGCCACATAGTGTAACAACGAATAAGTTGAATAGTTTTCAGAATATCTGTCAGTCTTAGATACCTATTTTCTCTTTTCAGAAAATTGTTGCTAATAGAGCAGAGAAGATGGAAAACAAAAGCGAGCTGTATGTGTAGATTTGGTCTTGCAATTGCCGAACATAGATAGCTTAGTTTGCAAGTTCAGCACTTGTTTAACTTAGTTACGGTTATATCAGAAAGTGCCGAACATAATCAAGAAATAGTTAAGCCATTCCTAAGGGCTAAACTATAAAATACCCGTTCACTCCACGTATAGGTCATAGAATCACAGTGCCACTGGTGTCACAGGAAATTTGCAGCCCTAGGAAATTTTCATTCCCCGGTGCAAATTTCCTGTACTCGGGGGTGCAAATTCCTACAAATTTTGCACAAAAAAACAACAACGGCAATTTAAGTGATTGTTAAGACGTTGATTAGCTTACTCAGGCATCAATCATAGCAGAAGTGACATTAGAATCTTATAGATCTATGGCTTGAACCTCGTTATTTTTTTGAAAAGTTGGTGGATAATCATAATCACTTTTCGCTTTCAATCAACCAAGCTTAAGGTAGGACTTCGGTTTGCACCGGGAGTGCAAATTTACAGGGTGCAAATTTTCTGGGACACCGGGTCCTCCAGTCACCGTCGTTTCATCGCTTACACTGATAAGAATTCATAGACTTTGGGAGTGTGGACTGCGGTCGCAGTTAATTTAATTTTAGGCACGATATCTTCAAACGGTGCCGGGTATTCTATGCGTTATTTAATAGGGACTGAGCAACAGCTGCGAGTTCAGCATGCATTTACAACACACATTCAAGAAATGCTTAGCCGAAAGTTCAGCATCGTTTGCTGAACATAATCAAGAAATAGCTTCGCCGTGAGTTCAGCATTTGCTGAACTTACAAATGTATCGAGTTCAGCATTTGCTGAACATAATCAAGAAATCAGTGGCTTAGCCGAGAGTTCAGCATTTGCTGAACATAATCAAGAAATAGTTTAGCCGTGAGTTTGAAGCATTTGCTGCTGTGAGTTCAGCATTTGCTGAACTTACAAATGTAGCGAGTTCAGCATTTGCTGAACATAATCAAGAAATAGCTTAGCCGAGAGTTCAGCATTTGCTGAACTTACAAATGTAGCGACGGATCAGTTCAGCATTTGCTGAACATAATCAAGAAATAGTTTAGCCGTGAGTTTGAAGCATTTGCTGCTGTGAGTTCAGCATTTGCTGAACTTACAAATGTAGCGAGTTCAGCATTTGCTGAACATAATCAAGAAATAGCTTAGCCGAGAGTTCAGCATTTGCTGAACTTACAAATGTAGCGACGGATCAGTTCAGCATTTGCTGAACATAACTGATCAAGAAATGGCTTAACCGAGAGTTCGGCATTTGCTGAACATAAGATTTTAAGAAATAGTTTAGCCGTGAGTTGAAGCATTTGCTGCTGTGAGTTCAGCATTTGCTGAACTTACAAATGTAGCGAGTTCAGCATTTGCTGAACATAATCAAGAAATAGCTTTGCAGAGAGTTCAGCATTTGCTGAACTTACCAATGTAGCGACGGATCAGTTCAGCATTTGCTGAACATAACTGATCAAGAAATGGCTTAACCGAGAGTTCGGCATTTGCTGCATATCAAACAATTGTTGTCGTTCAGAGTAATATTTGGGCCTGACAGATGCTAGTGAGGCATACGCTCATCCTTTTCAAATTTCGCTATCGATTTTTTAAATCGCACTTCTTGTAGCCCACATTGTATCCGCCTCTCTTCTGCCGACTCGCTACACTTCCTGAACGTGTTCTAGTATTCGACGATCCGTCCTGCTTTCCAAATATGGAATATATTGACCATATATGGAATATCACAGGGAGCTCTCAGGAACGACACCTTTCTCAATAAATTGTTTGATATGAACATAAGATTTTAAGAAATCGTTTAGCCGTGAGTTTGAAGCATTTGCTGCCGTGAGTTCAGCATTTGCTGAACTTACAAATGTAGCGAGTTCAGCATTTGCTGAACATAATCAAGAAATGGCTTAGCCGAGAGTTCAGCATTTGCTGAACATAATCAAGAAATAGCTTAGCCTAGAGTTCAGCATTTGCTGAACTTACAAATGTAGCGACGGATCAGTTCAGCACTGATTTGCTGAACATAACTGATCAAGAAATGGCTTAACCGAGAGTTCGGCATTTGCTGAACATAAGATTTTAAGAAATAGTTTAGCCGTGAGTTTGAAGCATTTGCTGCCGTGAGTTCAGCATTTGCTGAACTTACAAATGTAGCGAGTTCAGCATTTGCTGAACATAATCAAGAAATGGCTTAGCCGAGAGTTCAGCATTTGCTGAACATAATCAAGAAATCGTTTAGCCGTGAGTTCAGCATTTGCTGAACTTACAAATGTAGCGAGTTCAGCATTTGCTGAACATAAACAAGCAGTAACTGGTCAAGAGTCATTGAATTTTGCTGAACACCAGGAAGGAATAAAGTTAGCATATGCTTTAAAAATATACTTTGAAGTTGCACAGAAAATAGTTGTTTTGGACACAGTAAATGTGCCAAACAAAGTACTAGCATAGTTTCTTCAAAACATTGAAATGCCGGCTTAACTTGAAAAGTGAATCGAATAATATATGTCTATCATTTAACCAACGAATTCCTCTTTGTGCAAAATATACAAATAATTTCCATTTGCGAATTATCAACCCATCAACTAATTTCACGAGTGTAATATGTTTTTGTGCTACCATAAGACAATACGTGGCAAAATAATAACATTCAACAAAGGATTTTTCTTGGAAATATTATTTTTAGGCAACGGAGCCCCGTATGTAGTCATATCTTGCAGACATTTTGTGTTTAGAATATCGCAACCCATTTTGGAACGCGTTTGTAATATCAGCCATTCATAAACCCCGGTCAAACAATCGAACAATCTTGGATGGCACAATCCAACTTTACTAGATCCAACATTGCACCATAGTTTGGCACCGCAATTTTGTTGGACCAACAGTTTTTCTTGATCAACCGTTGAATGAAGTTTGCTTTTGTTCTATCAAATGTTTGACAGCGTTTTGCTCTGCAACATATTCATCCAACAAAGTTGTACATACATACATAGACTTTATTTCAGTTCGAATTTGAGATTAGCATTTCGATGCTAGTATCTCCGAACATACGGAAGTAACAATACAAGATAAATACAACAAGAATAATAATTACAACATAGGGACAATCCTCTGTCTAATTTTACGTTTAAAAGTGACTAGATTAGGAGATGCCCTCAGGTCTTCATCCTGTCCATGCTATGCACGTATTTAAAAGAATGTAGACCAAACTTAATGGTTTTAACTGGCGGTATTTTTAGCTTCAATATTGGATACCCAGGGGCAGTGAGTGGGCAACAGGGAAATAAGAGGCGAAGGGGTTGGGGGAGGGGAGTGGGGAGGGGAGAAAGGAGAAGGGGATAGGAGAGCTCTTCTTTCTCCTTCCCCGTTTTCCAACCCTCGCCCCCGTTTTTACAGCCCGTCGCGTCGCCCCTGGACATCCGAGGATGTATTCGATAGTGTGACTAGGGCTGTGTCTTAATTGTTTTTCGAAACAAACAACTAACTATGTACTAAACTGAAACTTAATTGGACGGCACAGCGAGGAGAGAGAAACAAGCGGTTTTGTTATTTACGATGTGAATGTTCTTTCTCGTCTGTCTCACAGAGCACTAAGCAGTATTTGGACATGTTTTTCTTACCTGAAGTTCTTGGCGTTAAACTGAATGGTGTTCGCTTGAGTTGAGTGATCTGCATGACAGAGTATTGACACTTTATAGCAAGGCACTAAATAAATATTAATAAATACTTCCCATGAAGGGGTAACGAAGCAAGCAATATTATTAGATAATTTCGAATTAGGGAATTGTCTCCCACTGTTTATAATTACTTGTCAAATAAGTAATATCTGCAAATTAAATATTTGCAGGGAATCGCATAGATTTCCATGGCTACGATCAAGCATCCCTTCTTGGATTGTACTTTTTCCACATATTGAAGGCGTTCACTAATATTACAGTTAGTTTAAAACAGTTCAAAGACTATATATTTACGAAATGTGAAAATAAAATGCCGGTGGTGCACATTTTAAAGCACATTTGATTATTACTGTTTATTTGTTAAAGCGATATTTGTTGATCAAGCGAAATTACTTACGACTTAATTGGTTAATGCCCGAAGTGTTTTACTGTTACCCTGGAAAAATATATCACTATAGCTTGCCTTTCTCTTTATATGTTTTACACCTTTCCTCTGCCACCAAAAAAAAAGACTACAAAATTAGTAAAAGGGTCATGTCTTTTTAACATCACGACTAAAAACTTTTATATTTGCCCCTAAGCTGTTTATAGCTAGCTATTTTCTCCTATGGCTGTTATCATAGAACAAAGACAAACATAATATACATATTTAGGCAAGCCTAACAGAGGAGCTCCCAATGATCTGAACTGAGGTAACGACCCGATAAACGATAAATTATATAAAGAAAACAAAGATAAAAACACAAATAACTGGTAGAATTAAGGGAAATCAGTGCAATGGAAACTAACGAAAAAGAAGAAAGAAACAAATTATCTCTAGCTACTGGACACGGTTTCGATCCCCTTGGTTTCAACTGTGCGCGCGCAGGTGTTCAGTAGCAGTTTTTCCAGACACGTCGTTTCCCACGCGCCGCATTCTCGTTCCCAGTGCCTCCTCGATACGCGCCGGGGTTCGGGCGCGATCGAGGGAAACCGGAAGTCGTCTCTCAACCTTTTTCTATGGCGCGCATATTCGCTAATATGATTCATTGACTTTTGTCATTGTGTGCATCTCGCCAATAGCTGATATTACGGTTGCGTCTACGAATAGCAGTTTCAGCGGTATTGACCCGAACACCTTACTTTAATGTAATGAAGCGCCATTGAAACCATAATTGTTGCATGACACCGACACCCTCCAAACAAGCACAACTAATTTAGATACCGTTTGAATAGTGCTTCATTACATCGAAGTGAGGCGTTCGGGTCAATACCGCTTAAACTGCTATTCGTAGACGCCACTGTAATATCAGCCATTCATAAGCCCCGGTCAAGCATTCGAACAATCTTGGATGACACAATCCAACTTTACTAGATCCAACATTGCACCATAGTTTGCACTGTTATTTCCAGGGAGTTGTATAGACTCCAAATCTTGGGTAAAAAAAAAGGTTCAGGACCATCCCCTTACTGGAGTTATTTTAACTCCAGTATGTTAACTCTTATTTTGGAGTAAAAACACCCCCAGTTTGGAGTTAATGTAACTCTAAAATTGGAATAGAACTAACTCTAATGTGGGAGTTTGGCACCCCATTTTTTGCTTGATCAACTGTTGAATGAAATTTGCTTTTGTTCTATCAAATGTTTGACAGCGTTTTGCTCTGCAACATATTCATCCAACAAAGTTGTACATACATACATAGAGTTTATTTCAGTTCGAATTTGAGATTAGCATTTCGATGCTAGTATCTCCGAACATACGGAAGTAACAATACAAGATAAATACAAAAAGAATAATAATTACAACACAGGAACAATCCTCTGTCTAATTTTACGTTTAAAAGTGATTATATAGATTAGGAGATGCCCTCAGGTCTTCATCCTGTCCATGCCATGCACGTATTTAAAAGAATGTAGACCAAACGTAGTGGTTTTAACTGGCGGTATTTTTAGCTTCAATATTGGATACCCTGGGGCAGTGAGTGGGCAACAGGGAAATAAGGGGCGAAGGGGTTGGGGGAGGGGAGTGGGGAGGGGAGAAAGGAGAAGGGGATAGGAGAGATCTTCTTTCTCCTTCCCCGTTTTCCATCCCTCGCCCCCGTTTTTACAGCCCGTCGCGTCGCCCCTGGACATCCGAGGTTGTATTCGATAGTGTGACTAGGGCTTTACTCGTGTCTTAATTGTTTTTCGTAACAAACAACTAACTATGCACTAAACTGAAACTTAATTGGACGGCACAGTGAGGAGAGAGAAACAAGCGGTTTTGTTATTTACGATGTGAATGTTCTTTCTCGTTTGTCTCACAGGGAACCAACATCAAGAGCGCTTTGTTATCTGGAAAGTAGCGGGGCGCTCTCATGTCGCTTTAAGGGGCAAGATCACCTCTGATCGTTGATTGGTTTAAAGTTCAAAAATTTAAAATACTACTTAACTGCTGCATGAGGGTCTCAATGGGGTTAACCGTCAGCCGTCAAATGCCCTAAAATTTAACCGTCAACCGTCAAAATAAATATTTTATTTACCGTCAACTGTCAAAACATTTAACCGTCAAACCTGTATCATGTTTATGGAGAAATTTAATAAATAAAGAAATCAGATGCATTTTCCCCACATTTATACGAGAGTGCTGATCTTATATGAGACCATATAACAGAATGCTTGTGTACTGACTGCTCGAAGAAAATAAAGCTCGCAAGTTTTATTAAAGAAAATCATATCAATTGTTATATTTTGCCTATTTATTGTAAACTTAATATTAACTCAATATTTATGTTATCTAAATTTTGCTTCCCATTACAATTTTTTTATTTCGTCCCGTTCCCTGTTCCCCGTTCCTGTTTACAGCTAATGCATTATAAGTAATGTTATACCACAGGAAGCCCAAGCTCTAGATTATAATAATGAATAACATAGCGGCTCCCTCTTTGTGTGTTCCTGTTTTCGTCGAAAGGTGGTCTTTATGAGAGTGAGACTGATACGATACACGCTATTAACCATTTATAGGCCATAGGCCACTCCAGTGGCCATTTACTGGTTACTCGCTTTAAGTGTTTCAGTTTAAAGAGCAAAGCCCTGAGATTCACACACAGCATAATGTATAAACAAATGATCCTATTGAAATGCATTAGGCATATACAGTGTATATTACAAATGAATAACTTCATCTTCACCTCTTTTCTTTGCATAAGTTAACTTCAGTTAACATGATTTCACATCAGAAAAAAAGACTAAAATAGTACTTCCAAAAAAAACATTTTCTCCTCAGATTCTACATTTTCTCACTTTCATGTTTGCACTAACCTCACTTTCTGTCTCCCAACACCTTAACTTGCCCAGCACGAAGCCATTCTGTCCATAAGGACTTCACAGCAAGCTAAATTCATCCATAATGACCGCAAAGCATGCCGGGAAACCCTACCAAACAGCGACATGGCTCTTCCCCCATCTTCATTCTTCAAAATATATACTAAAGCCATTTCGACCTAATAGCTTCATATTGGAATCAATGGCAAGTAAATGTTTTCCAATATTCCAAAAAGCTATGACAGGTGGCTCCAAACCCCCATTTATAAAGCCCACGCTAAAGTGACAGAAGACGTCCTGGCCCAATCACGAGTGGGAAACGAAGCTCTTTCTTTATCACAATAACAGGCACATACTCAGTTCTTCGAGAAAGTGCTGATTGATTAATGATGTCCGCCAGCACTCTATAAATGGTGAAAGGGTTTAAAAAAACCTTAAATTCTCTGTATTCCCCCAAACAAACTTCCTGCCAGCTCCATAGCAATCTGACGACAATGCAGATGAAAATTCCATGGTAACAATGGCTATATTTTTTTTGGAAAAGTTTGTGGATAATCATAATCAGTTTTTGCTTTCAATCAACCAAGCTTAAGGTAGGACTTCGGTTTGCACCGGGAGTGCAAATTTACAGGGTGCAAATTTTCTGGGACACCGGGTCCTCCAGTCACCGTCGTTTCATCGCTTACACTGATAAGAATTCATAGACTTTGGGAGTGTGGACTGCGGTCGCAGTTAATTTAATTTTAGGCACGATATCTTCAAACGGTGCCGGGTATTCTATGCGTTATTTAATAGGGACTGAGCAACAGCTGCGAGTTCAGCATGCATTTACAAAACACATTCAAGAAATGCTTAGCCGAAAGTTCAGCATCGTTTGCTGAACATAATCAAGAAATAGCTTAGCCGTGAGTTCAGCATTTGCTGAACTTACAAATGTATCGAGTTCAGCATTTGCTGAACATAATCAAGAAATCAGTGGTTTAGCCGAGAGTTCAGCATTTGCTGAACATAATCAAGAAATAGTTTAGCCGTGAGTTTGAAGCATTTGCTGCTGTGAGTTCAGCATTTGCTGAACTTACAAATGTAGCGAGTTCAGCATTTGCTGAACATAATCAAGAAATAGCTTAGCCGAGAGTTCAGCATTTGCTGAACTTACAAATGTAGCGACGGATCAGTTCAGCATTTGCTGAACATAATCAAGAAATAGTTTAGCCGTGAGTTTGAAGCATTTGCTGCTGTGAGTTCAGCATTTGCTGAACTTACAAATGTAGCGAGTTCAGCATTTGCTGAACATAATCAAGAAATAGCTTAGCCGAGAGTTCAGCATTTGCTGAACTTACAAATGTAGCGACGGATCAGTTCAGCATTTGCTGAACATAACTGATCAAGAAATGGCTTAACCGAGAGTTCGGCATTTGCTGAACATAAGATTTTAAGAAATAGTTTAGCCGTGAGTTGAAGCATTTGCTGCTGTGAGTTCAGCATTTGCTGAACTTACAAATGTAGCGAGTTCAGCATTTGCTGAACATAATCAAGAAATAGCTTAGCAGAGAGTTCAGCATTTGCTGAACTTACCAATGTAGCGACGGATCAGTTCAGCATTCGCTGAACATAACTGATCAAGAAATGGCTTAACCGAGAGTTCGGCATTTGCTGCATATCAAACAATTGTTGTCGTTCAGAGTAATATTTGGGCCTGACAGATGCTAGTGAGGCATACGCTCATCCTTTTCAAATTTCGCTATCGATTTTTTAAATCGCACTTCTTGTAGCCCACATTGTATCCGCCTCTCTTCTGCCGACTCGCTACACTTCCTGAACGTGTTCTAGTATTCGACGATCCGTCCTGCTTTCCAAATATGGAATATATTGACCATATATGGAATATCACAGGGAGCTCTCAGGAACGACACTTTTCTCAATAAATTGTTTGATATGAACATAAGATTTTAAGAAATAGTTTAGCCGTGAGTTTGAAGCATTTGCTGCCGTGAGTTCAGCATTTGCTGAACTTACAAATGTAGCGAGTTCAGCATTTGCTGAACATAATCAAGAAATGGCTTAGCCGAGAGTTCAGCATTTGCTGAACATAATCAAGAAATAGCTTAGCCTAGAGTTCAGCATTTGCTGAACTTACAAATGTAGCGACGGATCAGTTCAGCACTGATTTGCTGAACATAACTGATCAAGAAATGGCTTAACCGAGAGTTCGGCATTTGCTGAACATAATCAAGAAATGGCTTAGCCGAGAGTTCAGCATTTGCTGAACATAATCAAGAAATAGCTTAGCCTAGAGTTCAGCATTTGCTGAACTTACAAATGTAGCGACGGATCAGTTCAGCACTGATTTGCTGAACATAACTGATCAAGAAATGGCTTAACCGAGAGTTCGGCATTTGCTGAACATAAGATTTTAAGAAATAGTTTAGCCGTGAGTTTGAAGCATTTGCTGCCGTGAGTTTAGACTTTCTCAAAGTCCCTTAAAACGAGATTTTCATTTCCCACATTCGCTTCTCTTAAAACGAGATGTTCACTTCTCTGGTTGATTTTCACTTTTTTTCACTTCTCTGGTTTAAGGGACTTTTGCTACCTGTTTCGCGCCCAATTCACCGGTGGATTTTTCCACCGGTGACGTAAGCAAAGCTGTCCAATAGAAATAGGACATTTAGCCATGACGTCATGACCGCTTGACGACTGTTTCTCCTCTCCGTTTTCTAATTATTTCTTGAGCTGCCTTGAAACTTTCAGTTATTTTATCGCCGGACTTTCTTCAATAAGGTCACATTCTTTTTCGAACAAGAACGGCAAGTAACGTTCGATAAGTATGAAAACCCAGATCCAGTTGGGCAGAATTCACAGGAAATTTCAAGAATTCTGTCGAGGTTCTTGCAAACTTGGGTCTTTTTAGAGCCGTCAAATAACTTTCTCCTCTTGTCTACATCAGAAATCAGGTAACCGCATTGCAAACAAATAGATCCCTTTGATTTTGGTGTCAGTGCAACTCTACAAAACAATTTTGTGGGAGTTGATCCAGCTGCTTCCAGTGCCATTGAGACATGACTGTTTGTAATGGCTGTAAATATAGCTTCCCGGGCAACGGACGCGCACGTGCATATCACATATGTCAATCAACTTTCGCGCCAGAATATTTAATTAGATTCAAATCCTCACAAGTGAAACAAGTCGTCCTCTCGCGACTACGTCGCTCGCCTCAGCTCGCGCTTCGCGCTCGTTCTCAGAGGAAAAGAGGTCGACTTGTAGCAAGTCTACCGTGAGTTCAGCATTTGCTGAACTTACAAATGTAGCGAGTTCAGCATTTGCTGAACATAATCAAGAAATGGCTTAGCCGAGAGTTCAGCATTTGCTGAACATAATCAAGAAATCGTTTAGCCGTGAGTTCAGCATTTGCTGAACTTACAAATGTAGCGAGTTCAGCATTTGCTGAACATAAACAAGCAGTAACTGGTCAAGAGTCATTGAATTTTGCTGAACACCAGGAAGGAATAAAGTTAGCATATGCTTTAAAAATATACTTTGAAGTTGCACAGAAAATAGTTGTTTTGGACACAGTAAATGTGCCAAACAAAGTACTAGCATAGTTTCTTCAAAACATTGAAATGCCGGCTTAACTTGAAAAGTGAATCGAATAATATAGGTCTATCATTTAACCAACGAATTCCTCTTTGTGCAAAATATACAAATAATTTCCATTTGCGAATTATCAACCCATCAACTAATTTCAAGAGTGTAATATGTTTTTGTGCTACCATAAGACAATACGTGGCAAAATAATAACATTCAACAAAGGATTTTTCTTGGAAATATTATTTTTAGGCAACGGAGCCCCGTATGTAGTCATATCTTGCAGACATTTTGTGTTTAGAATATCGCAACCCATTTTGGAACGCGTTTGTAATATCAGCCATTCATAAACCCCGGTTAAACAATCGAACAATCTTGGATGGCACAATCCAACTTTACTAGATCCAATATTGCACCATAGTTTGGCACCCCATGTTGGACCAACAGTTTTTGCAGATGAAAATTCCATGGTAACAATGGCTATATATTTTTTAGAGGGGAGGGTTCGTTTTAGTGTAGAAATAGCTATAAAGAGTTAACTGAATTAACTCTGTTTTCTTCGTTTGCATTTGTTGTTTATTGATCAGTAGGCTTTTGAAAAAGGAGGATGCGAATATCAAGCAAACTTTGATTGGCAAAAATGGACGAAAAACCATACTTAATACACGCCTTTCATAAGTTTTACTTCCGGTCACGAAAACGAGGCTCCAGGTGGTTTGAAATCCAAGATGGCGGACAACTGCTCAGTCTCAGCTCGAAAGTACCTCCGAAAAGGACTCGAAAAGTGTGTTAGTTAGTAGATCGTACCTGAATTTGGCTTTAGAATCACTGTATTTATGTTCATGTATAGTCTACTGTATATTAACTGATCATTTGCATGAAAAACGTCCACGTTTTGGGCAAAATACCGAAAGAGCGCGGTGGAACTTTTAAACTTTTAACTTTTGTTGAAAATCTGCACAGATCAGTACTACAAAAAGCACACGCCGTATGAAATACTGCATTACTGTGTACACTATGTACTGGAATAACTCTTGAGACGTGATTTGTAGTGTAAGCCGACCCAAAACAGAGAAAGAGTATGGCTGATACGGTTGCTTAAAATATGACTAACTTATGGCGGTTTGTTCAGTTAACGTATAACTTTGAGGAAAGTGGGAGTTTATTGGTGTTACAGATCACCACATATGTAACACAAAGAAAACTATTGTCTTCTAAAGCAAAACAATACCCTGAAATACAAAGAACCCTATCCCCAGAAACAATAAATCAAACAATGAATCTGCTTCACCAAGAAGCACCCAGAAAAGTGATATTTGAAGTATGCGGGCATCAGGCGTCGTCGTATTAGGCACAGGCATTCCCGGAAAAATATGTTCCCTTGGTGTCAACGTACTCAAGAGAAGAGAAATCTTCAAGCATAATTCTGGCTCTTGGAAATGATAGCTACAGCTACTAGAATGAAGAAAAGAATGTTGATGATATTCAATCAATGGGCATCATGCAGTCAAACGATGAAAATTCATGCAGATTCAACCGACCGCTATTGAAAAACCTGCTCGTTTTTCTTCTTCAAGGAAATAAAAAATAATATTTATTATTTAATAGTTTCTACACAGGATTCTCATCTTCTAAAATATTTCAGGTCTAGTATGATTTTTTATAATGTTTGAGCTCGAGAGAAGGGAGAAATATCATTTACTGAAATAAATGTTTGAGGCTAACAGTAATATGGGAATTAAGGGAATACCACTTATAAACAGTGGCTATACAAGCAATTCAGGTCAATAAAAATATGAAAACATTAAGTACTAAATAAATTGTAACAAAAATATTAAAACTATTAACTGGTAAAATAGGTGTTAACTAAGTGGTGGTTGAAGGTGATATTAAAATTAGTCCACATGAAATTGGGGGAATCATAAGATGAGTGATAATGTGTGTATGGATAGCAGGGTTTTAGCCCAGAAGGTTTGGGGTAAGGTGAAGCAAAATCAGAAATGAGAAAAACACTAAAAAAAAAGGAAAATTATGAGTAGTGAATGCATATATATTCGAGTGAGAGCTGCTAAATAAACAATAACTGATATAACAATGTGGTGGCCTGATGATATGAGAGCTAGTGCAGGGAGTTGGGGAAGTTGCTTGGGGAAAGGAGGGCATTGGCACCCCTGCCCCATCTCCCCTTATTTCACTGGCTAAAACCCTAGATAGGGTGAGCTAATATACCACACAAAGCATGCAGGGATAGGAGAATAGGAACCACTACTAATTACAATCAGTTTGTGCTAAGCTTTTTATTATATATAATTATCAAATTATCAATAATTGCACAAAAGAATATTCTGTACAAAACGTATCAGTGTTAGAAATTTGAATTCCATTCAAAAAGCCCAAGCAGTGTCCAAAAGCCTTTGCTAGATATATTCTAACTACAAATAAACTTATTTTAATGGTATATGAATAATAAAATCAATACCGTATGCTGTTACACAATAATGTAAGTGATACAAAGTCAGGAAATATACATTGAAAGGTAGGTATGAATTGTATACAATGTGAAAAAGGGTATGAAAATATAGAATTTACCATATAAAGGGTAGGAATAGGGGAAGAAAAACGTGCTATCATTCTTTATTAATGTAATAGTTCTGTACAAAATTTAAGCGAAAACGGCTTTGGGGAACTATGAACGGATAAACCATATTCTAACTGGAACTATGTCTGGATGGTTATCCAGTATAATGGCTGCTGTTTCGGTATACTCGTTGCCTGCATCTTATCAGTTGACTCCAACTTTTCCCAATGTTTGTTTTCTGTTAGGTGTTAGGTGAATTTCCCATCGATAGCACTTCACTTGCTGTATTTTAAAAATAGCAAAAGAGATTAGATATTATGACATGAGCCTATTAAACAGCCTATCAGAAATAAACTAACATTTACTTTGCACCTCATAAATCACTTTGCCTCAATTTTAGACCACAATACTAATTTACTTAGGCCAGAAGATATTTCCGACTACTTTAAATTAGCTTAGATATCTTCGACGGAAAGATGCCCCTGAAATAATTAATATCGTCCTCTGTCAGCTGCAAACGTTTTTAGATTTGCAACCTGTCGGGTGTACATTGTTCGGAAATGACTGATGACTTGATCAAGTAGAAAAGTACTTTTTTGTGTGCTAAACAATATACTAAAATAATGCAGACTACACATGGACATAAATACAGTGATTCTAAAACCAAACACAGGTATGATTTACTGAATAACATACTTTTGGGAGTATTTTCGGAGGTACTTTCTAGCTGAGACTGTGCAGTTGTCCGCCATCTTGGATTTCAAACCACATGGAGCCTCGCTTTCGTAACCGGAAGTAAAACGTATGCAAGGCGTGTATAGAAAACATCATACGCGCATGCGTATTGCTATTTCTCGTTGGCGCGCGGCCGCCCGAGTTTCCCGCGAAAACTGAAATGAAACAACAGGCACATACCCGTGATTTTAAAATTTCTGCTTAAAAGTATCCATTTGTGAACTGTTTTTCAAAAAATAAGAAAACTACTTAAAAGATAAGCTTAACTTTAACAGGTTGAAGTTTTCTTAATTTGTAATCTAAGTTATAAAATTACTTACTAAAAAAGTTGAAACTCTCGGTAATTTGTATTTGATAGCAGAGCCTTTGTTCTTTCGGCCAGCGGGGCATACCGTTTTGCCGCGGTGTAGTTTAAAGTCGCAGTGTCACGGTACTGCGCATGTGTGAAAATCTGATGATTTTTGAATTACGTTCCGGCCCGGAACGAAGTTCTCAGAGCAGTGAAATATTGATTTTTAAATCGACTTCCATCAGTGTTCTTTTTGAACTCATCCCACAGGCAGCCCAATCTCATGATTTGTGTATTTATACGCTTACAAATGTCGCTTGAATAGTTCATATTATAAATCCTTCCAAAACAAGTATGTTAGACAAATAAATACCCGACTTCACCCTACAATGTTTCAGTTGTGGTTATTCATACCTCTGAGCTCTTCTAGGGTCGTTTCCGCTGTTTTTTTCGAACCTCTTTCCCTCACCTCCTAATAAAATGAAAAGGCTGGAGACAACCGACAAATATACGATGCATAGCCTGTAATCTTTGCCACGAAAATCACACTTCGCTCACTCCAAATAACTCGAAACTTCGGTAGGACATAGAATGATAAATGAATTCATCCCAATCCGAATTTTAAGATCCAGCGATACCACATTATGGAGAAATCGAACAATTTGTCGCACATTTCCAAGTCCTTCGAGGTTGGCAGCCAACGAAGTTGGACGGTGGAATTTCCGGTTTGGACCTGAATTTCCGGTTATGCATCGTATATTTGTCGGTTATCTCCAGCTAACAGCTTCGCCAGACCTAGGCTATTTGACGGTTGGTCCTAACCGGAAATTTCCCCGTCCAACTTCGTTGGCTGCCAACCTCGAAGGACTTGAAAATGTGCGACAAATTGTTCGATTTCTCCAGAATGTGGTATCGCTGGATCTTAAAATTCGGGTTGGGATGAGTTCATTTATCATTCTATGTCCTACCGTAGTTTCGAGTTATTTGGAGTGAGGGAAGTGTGATTTTCGTGGCAAAGATTACAGGTTATGCATCGTATAGTTGTCGGTTGTCTCCAGCCTTTTCCTTTTGTTACGCGACAATAATCACGCAACTTATATTTTTATTATTTATCATATCCTAAATTTAATCTACTATGAATATCATGTTAATTAATTGTAGACAGTCTTCAAGTGCAGTTCCAAAGGTTGCTCATTTTGAGACACTTAGGACAAAACCTGCTGATTATGCTTAGGTTGTACTTAATTCACACTTTTGGTTACGCAGTTGATTTTAGGAGTTGCAATGAGCATTCGTGAGTAAGAAAAACGACTTCGTGATACCATTAGTCTTCAGTCACGTTTATGAATTAGTTGCCTATTCTTAGTTACGCTTTTTATGTCTATATGAAACAAAATATGAAAAAGTTGGGAACTCGTGATTATAGTTAAAGAAATGAATGATTGACACTTGGGCTTGTGGCCTCGACATCAGAATTGTAGCCTTGGCCGTTTCAGGAACAGGCAGTATCACACCAGCGTCCGTACCTACATTAAATTGGCATCGTTGACAACTTTATCAAAACATCAAACTATGCAACCTTATTTGGTACAAAATTATGAAAAGAAAAGGAGATAGCTCCTCAAACGTTACCTAATCTAAGGACTCCCGCGGGCATACTGTCTGGTCCGAGAACATAAAAGAAAGCCAAACAGTTCTGTAAAATATAGTTAGTAAATCTTTAGTAGTATGAGAGGGACCGAATTAGCCTCCTTTTTGCGGCGTTATGTTAATTTTTGCGGCGTTATGTTAATTTTTGGTGAGCTCTCATTAATTCAATGACGTCACGGTTCTATTGTCATAGACTCATGAATAAAGTGCGGTCGTTTCTCATTATCTATTGTCTTGGACTCATGAATAAAGTGGTGAGCTCATGAATAAAGTGGTGAGCTCATG
Organism: Actinernus sp. WN-2022; assembly: GCA_030867875.1. NCBI lineage: Eukaryota > Metazoa > Cnidaria > Anthozoa > Actiniaria > Actinernidae > Actinernus > Actinernus sp. WN-2022. The sequence continues at coordinate 29,691,727 of JAOWCC010001501.1, forward strand.
AATAAAGTGGTGCGCTCTCATGAATAAAGTGCGGCGCGCTCATGAATATCTATTGTTCCTTTGGATGAGGTCATCGATCTATTCGGGCATGTTTGGGCAAAGCCTATTGTTTGGAGGCGCTATAAAACTAGAACCGATCGGCCCTGAATCCATTCGAAATTGAGCAACAACAAGATCGATCGACCCTGAAACCATTCGAAGTTGAATGAAAAAAGTAATAAATATCTCGCAATATCTAAACCCCTTTGTAGCGTAAATAGTAAGAACAAACTACTCGTGATAGGCTCTAAACTGTCTTTATTATTTTCCTTTACAGTTAATAACTCATAAGATAATTGTATACAAAATCCACTGTGACTCATAAGAGCAACTTTGCTATTGTTCTTAGGGATTAGCGATAACTGAAGAACCTATTGTTTTGAGGAAAACTCTTGTGATGCAAATTCTTCTCTAAAACTGAACTATAATTACCATACGAATAAAAACAAACCACCACATAAATTAAACAAAGTTTATTCAATCTCCAAAACACCAATTTACAGTTCGTTTTCCTTATAGTCGCGGAGTTGATATAATGTACCGTGTTACAAGATTACACTGATTTTCTTGTTGACAAATGTTGCTTAACTTGGATAAGCTAACAATTAGAAGGGGAAAACAAATAGTTTGTCATTCCCAGGCTACACTCTATTCGTAAAGAATAAAACACGCGTTATCGTTGTTTTAGGTTATTTTCCAAACGAGACCGAAGAGATATTTACCATATCTAAAAGAATACCAAGACAGCCACCTGTCTATCGTTTAAAGGACTATCATGGATAACTTTTAGAAGGAACATTTTACGAAGCCGAGCTACAGAGAGTCGAAAAGCAAGATTTCTTGTTGGTGCTTACTGATTGCTTATATTAAAACGATGACAAGAGGAAGAATATTTTTAAAGACATTTATTAATAGAAATCGACTTAATAAAACTTATTTCTAAAAGGTACAAATGCATTGTTCATCACGGGAACACTCTGTTCCGAAATAGGTTGTTTTTGGAATTGTTTATTCAACAATAATTTTCGGTGGTGAATTGCAGCCTCGGTCGCTTCTTGCCATCCATAATCTTCCATCAAGTTTTGCTTTGTTTCCAAGATTTTTCGGAAATCAGGATCTTTTCTTAAGCTGTGAATCCATTTCATATCTTCGAACAACATTTCTCTTAGGTCTTTTCTATAGGTAGGAACCAAAGCGTTACTGGCTTTGATTTCAGTAACTTCATGACTATCCCCATCGTGTTCATACTTTTGAACCAACGCTCTTCCTGGTGCCGTTCTTTAGCTTCGTTTCGAATTCTTTCCCAAACATCCTCTTCTCCGTCATAACCATCATCAGTGGAGTCCGTGCTCTCCTGAGAATCAGAGCTTTGATAAGAATCTTCAGTCATTTCATCATCTGAGTTGGAACGATTAGCAGCCATCGTTTATATCTTTACTCTTCAAGGATCGGGAGTATGATGTCAGACCCTTAAAAGTTTCCAACTTTATAGAAAACGAATTGGTGTGGTCACTAAGTTTAACAAATGTCGATTAGCTAATTTAGCTAAGGTCTCTCAGTTAGACCAATATTATAAGCAGGATTCCTAACCAACATATTTTCCATTATCAACAACTGGATTTACATTCCTCGACAAAAACGTTCTTTTTTGAAGTTTCGCTTCTTGTAAATATGGTTTACGTTCTTGAGTTGATAATCTATGGACTTGTGCCAAGTGGTTGGATAATTTAATAAGATACTTCGATCCACAATTAGGTACAGGGCAGTTTTTGTTTTGGAGATTGAATAAACTTTGTTTAATTTATGTGGTGGTTTGTTTTTATTCGTATGGTAATTATAGTTCAGTTTTAGAGAAGAATTTGCATCACAAGAGTTTAATCCCTAAGAACAATAGCAAAGTTGCTCTTATGAGTCACAGTGGATTTTGTATACAATTATCTTATGAGTTATTAACTGTAAAGGAAAATAATAAAGACAGTTTAGAGCCTATCACGAGTAGTTTGTTCTTACTATTTACGCTACAAAGGGGTTTAGATATTGCGAGATATTTATTACTTTTTTCATTCAACTTCGAATGGTTTCAGGGTCGATCGATCTTGTTGTTGCTCAATTTCGAATGGATTCAGGGCCGATCGGCTTTGCCCAAACATGCCCGAATAGATCGATGACCTCATCCAAAGGAACAATAGATATTCATGAGCAGCCTCACTTTATTCATGAGAGCGCACCACTTTATTCATGAGCTCACCACTTTATTCATGAGCTCACCACTTTATTCATGAGTCCAAGACAATAGATAATGAGAAACCACCGCACTTTATTCACGAGTCTAAGACAATAGAACCGTGACGTCATTGAATTAATGAGAGCTCACCAAAAATTAACATAACACCGCAAAAATTAACATAACGCCGCAAAAAGGAGGCTAATTCGGTCCCTCTCATACTACTATCGTTAGTCTGTAGTTAGTCAGTAGTTAGTCCGTAGTAGCAGTATAATGTCATGTGCAAGAAGAATTTAAAAAGAAGCCAGAAGTGAAGATCCCGGGTCGTAATCCTCTCGTAACACTTTTATTAGGAGGTGAGGGAAAGAGGTTCGAAAAAAACAGCGGAAACGACCCTAGAAGAGCTCAGAGGTATGAACTGAACCACAACTGAAATATTGTAGGGTGAAGTCGTGTATTTATTTGTCTAACGTACATGTTTTGGAAGGATTTATAATATGAACTATTCAAGCGATATTTGCAAGCGTATAAATACACAAATCATGAGATTGGGCTGCCTGTGCTCATCCATGCCTCCTTTGGTCATTTATGGAAATGTAAGATGTGCTTCAATAAGTTTTAGTTATTTGTTTATTCAAAATTAGTCGTTGCAGAATGCAACACAACTAAAACAAAAAAGCATAAGTGTTCCTTACCATGCAGCGGGGAAAACGGCCACTGAGTACTCTGAATACAGCAGCCGAAAAACGAAAGAAATTGGAAACTTTTTGGCATTCCAACCAGAAGCGAAGAGGGTTTGGATGTCCAGTAGAGTTAACGAAACATATGGCAACTTTTCAAGTCGTATTATAAATGATATGGCAGTTTTCAACAGCGATACGAAGAAATATATATATACGGCGTAGAAACGAGGCTGAAATTGTATGAACCGACCGGAGTGCAGAGACACGATAGCCTTGTGAGCAATTGACAAGGGCACCCAACGAGTACTTTTTGAAATTCGTTTGAAACCAGTTGTCTGCAGCTTATCTAGCCATTTTAAGGCACCTACTATGTCTTTTGACGTATTCTAGAAAGCTATTAGCTGTTCGGATTTTCTAGGTGGAAATCGCGTCAACCGAAAATACTATGGCAAAATATTCCCGGCCTACGAATTTGTTAGTAGTCTAGAACAGAAACAATAATTTTCTAGCCCAAGTAACTTCATGTTGCAAAGTTTTGTGGAGGTACGAATTTTTTAGGGATTGTTTTTTCCTTTAGACAATTCTTAGGGAATGAAAATGTGTTGTTCTGACTCTATTGATCAGATGAATTGGGACGTACGAATATTTTAGGGGAAACCTTTTAGTCTCCCTTTTCTTCTATAATGTTCTAGGGATTGAAAACACATTTTCTAGCCAGTATTTCAGAAAACAATTTTCTAGGGACAATTTTTTCAAATCCGAAAGTTTTAGGCTAACTTACTCTCCCGAACAGCTTTTTAACCGAAAACTTCGTTGGGTGCCCTTGAATCGACATACATATGAAGCTATATATAGAAGTTATGATTGACTACGTGAGAGTCTGCAAACGTCGATCTGCTATGAAACCGCTTGTCAGTATTCGTACTTTCGTGACAAGCGAACTTTTCTACTTTCGACACACGGTCGCTAAACTGTACGAAATCTCCCAAGAATAAATTCCTAATGTCCAAACTAACGGGGAAAACTGAAAGAGGAAATCCTTGTGAGCAATAGACATACATATGAAGCTCCAGAAGTGATTATTGAATACATACAATATGGTTTCAATTTACTTTATTTCGATTATTATACATTCATATAACATGTGGGCGAAACGACTTAAATACGTGGGCGACTTGACTCGAGGCGTGGGCGAATTAACCGTGGGCGAGTTGACTCGTGGGCGAATCGACTGGATTCCGAGAACCCATAGAGAAAACTGATAATAATGATCGAACGTGCTATTAGTTTCACGGACATTTGTGACTACGTACTAAACTCGCGCTACAGCATAGCTTGAAATACTGTACGAAAACTCCCGTTTAAAAATTTCCTGATGCCGAAAGAACCATAGAATCTTAAACAAGATATCCTTCTGACCAATCGACATAAATATTAAGCTGTGAAAGTAAGTTTCCAGTCCATAACAGCCGATAGTGCAAACTAGTAAACAGCCACTCGTACTTCCGAAAGTACTGAACTTTTTAGCGCAAATGTATGTGTTACGTTTCCAAACTTTAAGACAAGAAATCGTCCATAGAATGTTCTATATTTTTTTACTGCAGAGAACTGTGTTATTAGTCGTGTAGAAATAAAACATGTACAATGGTGCCATTTGAAGAATTATTTCATGTCAAAAGTGCACAACGAAGAAATATATATCTACGGACGCGAGCAGCTTGTTTCACTTTGGTCAAATTCGGACTGTTTACGACTGGAAACAGCCAAAAATACAAGCAAGTAATGAAATATAGACACCATTCTTTGCTCAATGCTGTTTATCTTGGTTGTAGGAAGAATAAAATCCTTGTAAATCACGCCATATACTGTGCATAACTACAATCTGTGAATACGGCTAACACCCGAACAGTGTGGCGTTTCCTGCAAATTATTTTGATTGATTCTCATTGGATGTTACACAATACAGCTGTCAATTCAATGTCTGGAGACTGTGGCATGCGCAGTACCGTGACACTGCGCCTTTAATGGTGCCTCGAAAGAGTTTTCCTGACCGTGCGGGAATGGTAACGAAAATATTTTGTGGCGCGAAATTTCTTATCTTTTCTTCATTTTTGGTAGACCAAACCATACGTCTCCATAAAGTGTGAACATGTTATGGACGTTTAAAAAAATGCACAAGTTCTGTCTTACATAATTTTTATATTTCTTCTCAGATTCAAATATATTGTAATTAACTTTTTAGAATAATTTAACCAAATGGGTTTGATAGTTTTTAAAATAAAATTTGGTCTGGTTTGCGAGGCCTTGTGTTGCCATAGCAACCGATCTCATTAATTCAATAGGCAAGTGCAATTTGAGAACTTTAAAAAAATCACTCAGTATCAAGAGAGGGTATATTTTGGTATAGTAATGATTAAATAATTACTATGCAATGATTTACGTTAAGTAATAGTCCAGATAAGAACTGTAGTAGAACCCATTGTTCTGCGGCAATGAGCCTCCCCCACATACGATTTTGCTCGAATATGCCTTAAGTGCTTTAGGAGGTATCTACAGTCCAAACTACATCTCGAAAATAAAGTATTTGTTATGCTATTGGCTCTTTTTTATGTGAAAACGCAGATAATACACCATCCAGCCAATCGGATATAGAGAAAACAAAGGATTTTTCAATCGCAAATTTGAGAACTTTCCCCACACACGATATTCTTCGAAATTAAACCATAGTTAATTTGATCAAAAATAAATTCAAACCACAAAAAAATATCGAATGAAAATGTATTATTTCGATGGGTTTCTATTGAATTTATAAGTATCAACCAATGAAATTACGAGAAAGAATAATAGAAAATTAACACCTTTTAACATTCCTTGCCGTAGACACTACAGTTCTTATCTGAACCATTACTTAATTGAAGGTTGTTACGGTTAGCGGGCGTTCAGCAAATGCACGAAAGAGTTAAGGAGGGAAAGGAAAATCCGTGCCATATTTAAGGATCGGATATTAAGAGACACTATTTAAGGGTCCGGCACCTCGAAAACCATACCCTATCCCGCGGTACATCGGCTATATGGCATATATATATATAGGAGTATCCCCCCCCCCTCCGGGAACTTGAATAAGCAAATACCGTGTACGAAAATCCTGCAAAAGGAAGACCGAATCCGAGGTATGGACCTAACCAGCTAAAAGAGAAATACAACAATGAGTAGTCCGCAGACTATATAGCGATACTTACTGCACGTCATGCATTGTCATTAATGTGCCAACCAGACTGATCCATTGCCGTTCCTGACACAAAGCGGCCTTTTGAAATCATGGTTGGACATTAGCATAACAAAAGTAATGTTTATCAACACAACGTATCGCTATAGCAAAGCTGATACATAGAGGATATTACATAGCCGCGCGGAGATATGGATTTTATCTTCGAGTGTTGATGAAATATCTTACGAGTGAGCGCAGCGAACGAGTAAGATATTTCATCAACACGAGAAGATAAAATCCGTATCTCCAAGCGGCCATGTAATGTTCTGTTTAATATATAATTATCGATGAAATACCAGTTTCAATCTTACTAAAAAGGCTAAAAATCTTTGAAAGCAAGTCGTATTTTCAAAAGTGGTATCTTCACATGTGAAGATATCATTTATATCTTCACGTGTGAAGATATCACTTTTTAGAAAGAAATATACACTGGTAGTTCATCGAAAATTATATATTAAAGTGTAATACTCTAGCAATGGCAGTACGGCTAGCAAGACCTGACACGAAAAGCGCTCGGACTATAATTCAGCCATGGACAGCTGTTTCGTCCTTACTGGGACTGATGTCAGCACGGCGCAGCATACGATATGAACTTAGGGATGAACCATTATATTTTTGAGGGGGAGGGGGCGGGGGGGGGGGGAGGGGGTTGGGCAAATATCCCAAAAATATTCGAACACAGGATTTGAAAAGGAAAAAAAAATCCTGCACAATAAACTGAAGGAACAAAATAGCGTGAATTTTTTTATGAAAACAAATTCGTGCAAGCAAACGGGGTGACTAAACAATTCGTGCAGAACTTTCAGTCATACAAATTTAAAAAAATCGATTCAGTTATAATTGCCCAACCCTCTCCCCCTCCCCCCAAATATAACGGTCCATCCCTTACATGAAATCAACAAATATTATATAGTAGCATAGTCTAACCGGCTAACCGACTCCTGACACAATGCAATGGCGTGTGTTCTGGAGGTGCTTAGCGTAAGTTATATTTTGATAAGAAAGGCAATAATATCTTACGGATCTCAGTTAATTTCTCAAACCGATGAACACAATTATACCGCTGACCTATTGTCGAGAAAGTGCCAAAACTGACAGTCACAGGCAGCTCGAGTCGTGGATTCGTGTGACGAAAACAAATATGGTCGCCGAAAGAGCATGGGTCGAAGCAGAAAAACGGAATAAAAACAATAATCAAAAGCCCAGTTATTTTATTGTCTGGTTGTAGTGAATTTATGGTCTGAAGAGCCTACGATAGTTGGGCGAGGAAACAGTTGGTTTTTATATCTAAGAACACAGGAAACTACAGAGAACAGACATGGACAAAATATCTTACTATTAGACACATCATACAGTTGTTTCATTTCAGTTTTCGCGGGAAACTGCGGGCGGCCGCGCGCCGACAAGAAATAGCAAATACGCATGCGCGTAACGTTTTGCCGCGGTGTGGACCAAGCTAGACAGAAAGCAACTTTTCGCATGATTCGTTGTCTTCGTTGGGATACCTGTGGCCGTCACTTTTTGGCGCCATTTTCATATCAAACAATTTATTGAGAAAAGTGTCGTTCCTGAGAGCTTCCTGTGATATTCCATATATGGTCAATATATTCCATATTTGGAAAGCAGGACGGATCGTCGAATACTAGAACACGTTCAAGAAGTGTAGTGGGCCGGCAGAAGGGAGGCGGATACAACGTAGGCTACAAGAAGTGCAATTAAAAAAATCGATAGCGCAATTTGAAAAGGATGAGCGTATGCCTCACTAGCATCTAGTCAGGCCGAAATATTACTCTGAACGACAACAACTGTTTGATATGCGGACGCGCGCGCGCGTCCTCCATATTAGGATATTGATCGAGGGAGCCTAGGAAAGAGATATATTATTTTTTTCAGGGCCCTTTTTGATACCAGCAATTTTTTGCTGATAAGGCTACCCTGGTTAAATATCAATTATTATTATTATTATTATCGGTGCCAAGACCTGACACGAAAAGCGCCAAGATGGCGGCCGCATACAAAGAACTGTACAATTGTCGTACTTTCATTGACCCACAAGCACAGCTCCGTTGGGAAATAATCTAATGTTCCAAAATGAGAGTTATAAGTGTATTGTGGGTAGTTCTACAAGGACCAAAATGTCTTATTTGATTTTATCAATGCAAACCAATTTTGCGATCGCGTTGTCATGACGATGAAAACCACCAATTAAAGCTTTGAGGAATGTTACCTCACTCAGGTTGAAAAGTCAAGTCTATGCCATGAAGGAATTAAGAGAAAGGAACATAACAAAAATATATAAGAGAGTGACAGAAGGGATCAAATTCATATTTTTAACACGGCCATTCAACGTTGGACTTATTTCACAGAAAAGTGATTATAGATGACAAAGTATTTCTTGATCTAGGCGATGTATAGTGACCTTACTTTTACAAACACGAATATGTTCACATATCTTCCGTACTAATAAATGGATATACGTTTTGTAACTTAAATCTTTATTATAAATGCAACCTTAAATAGTCGTTTCCCGCGAGTTTGTCATTTCCCACTAAATTTCTCCTTAACGTTTTTTAACGGCTAGAAACTAGAGATGGATTCAACAAGGTCAGAAATACACTTTATAACTTTACTACTCGCTAAACATCTTCAATTTTTGCCGTGCTTTCCATACAATCTGAACATATTTATCGGGCACTTTTCTCGAGAGGTTGTTTGGGAGAAATTTCCCGCGAACTCAAGTCGTAAATCTTACCCTGAAAGAAATTAACTACAAACCTTTTAGACAACTAACCTTACCTGGAAATGACATAAATAGATTTAGTTTCTAATTTATGCAAAGGGCTCTAGGTTTAAGAGGGTTACAAAGCCGTTGAAAATGCGTATTGTTTATTGTATGTCGATACCGTTCACAAAATGGAGCGTCACTGGATATACATATGCCGATCTTTCGTGAAGCATTTAATGAAACAGTACGAGCGGTGTTTATTGTTTATCATACCAAAAAAAACCAGACGATTCTTTGTTAATCATTTTACTTAAAGTGCCAATGAAATGAAAAATTCGATCCCGTTTTTATTTTATTTTATTAAATTCTAGGCTTCTCTTAGTCATTTTGTGCAATTAAAAATCAATTTGGAGAGCGCGAACATATTTATTTTTCGTATCGAAGTCAGGCAAAATTGCCAAAATCAGGCGACACTTTTTCTGCCGTTAATGATATGGTAATCACATGCGTGACGTCACTAGGTCTGTGCATTTATATTCGTTGCCATAAATACTACAAAATAAGTGCATTTTTGGCCAGTTTTCAATTTAAATATGTAATACTTTGAGAAACCTTTGACGATGGCCATAATTTTTCTAATAGAATCCTTGCAGTCAGCCATATTTACTTTTGTGAATATAAATGTAGGACCTAGTGACATCACGCATGTGATTAGCATATCTTTAACGGCATAAAAATTGGCAATTATGCCTGGCTTCGATAAGAAATAAAATTATGTTTGCGCTCTCCAAATTGATTTATCATTGCACAAAATGGCTAAGGGAAGCCTATAATTTAATAAAATGAAATAAAAATGAGATCGATGTTTTCATGTCGTTGGCACTTTAAAAACAATTATGATTACCTGACTAAGGCCCCGTCCACACTAATCCGTTTTCGTTTGAAAACGCATACTTTTTTATCCGTTTTTACCGATCGTCCACACTAAAACGATCGAAAACGGAGATGTTTATCTATGAAAACGGAGGTTTTCGAAAACGCTTTCCAGAGTGGAGACTTTTGAAAACGCAGGTCTATCGTTTTAGTGTGGACGGCAAAAACGGAGCTTTTCAAAAACGCTTACGTCACAACTCATTATGCAAGCCCCAGTTTCCCGCGTTAGCGCGTAAACAAACCACTATTCAATATGGCGGACGAGCTTGTGTTTATGATGTTTATCTTGATTGCTTGCCTGGAGTTACCCTGGGTTCCAGAGGTTTAATAAATGTTTTGCCTTTTGTTGGTAAATTCGGTGAGCGCGCGGAAGGGCTCACCGAATTTACCAACAAAAGGCAAAACATTTAACCTCTGGAATCCAGGGTAGCCTGGAGTTAAATGTGGCACTGATTAATCTACAAGCAGTAGCTTTACGTTTTCGGCCGCTTTTTTGACTTTAAACTCATTTGTTATTAAGTAAAAGTTCCACTTCATCATCTGTCCAGATGAAGTGATCTGTTTCCTTTTCTGATGTCTTTTTCTTTGAAGATTTTGCCACTTTTACTGTAAACTTCGAGCGAACGCGTCTTGTTTACAGTGGTTTCGCGCTTCAGAAAGAGCCGATAGTATCGCTGGCGCTATTGGAGCATGCGTAATGAACACAAGAACGTCCGAGCAGAGTCTGGTGACGAAAACGCATCTTGGATCATCGTTTTTCAGCCCCTAGTGTGGACGGTCGAAAACGATGCGAAAACGCTAGTGTGGACGCAGAGCTTTTTATCCGTTTTCGGGGAACCAAAAACGGAGGTTTTCAAAAACGCATTAGTGTGGACAGGGCCTAAATAAAGGGAGAAATAGGTAATAATATGGTTTATTCAGTCGCGCGCTCGAACAAATGTAGCCTCCTTTGCATCCGCTCTTAGTGAAGGGACCGACAGTAAGAGTGGATGCAAAGAAGACTAGAACAAATGCAGCTTTGAGCGCGCGCTTGTTGTTCGAAAATGACGTGATCAGATTGCGCGTCGATCAGCAGCGCGCGCGAACTAAAACTGAAAACTTTTCACTCAAATCACAGGTAACTGTCTGCCTGTTTTCCCATTTTTCTTAGGCTTTCATTATAATTTTTTGTCAGAAATACAGGGAAGTCAAAGCTAGCATAAACTTACGTCAAAATGCTTTGTGAAAATTTGTTCTGCTGAGATCCGCGTTCCACGAAATTCAACGCAGAATGAATTACTTGCGTGACTGTGGAAATTGATAATATAGTTGCCACACAATGGATTATGGGAAGGCCTTCCAATCCTCCTTGAGTTAACAGCAGGCGGTGTGCATCACGAGCTGGCACAGCCCCATCATGGGTAAATTTGTGGAAGACCTCATTGTTGTCATGACACGATCGAGTGAACATGTCAGCTGCCAAAATAAAGTATCTCGAAACCCAAGTTTCTGTCGAGATTTTGACGTAAATGTATTTAATACCCGGTACTGATTTCTTGCAAGTATTTGATCAGGAAAGCAACAGAGAAAGGGGGAAACTGCATGGATACAGTTAGTAAAAGTTTCAATTTTCGTTCGCGCGCGCTATAGACGCAATTATCACGCCACTTTCGAACAGAGCGCGCGCCAGTGTCCGAGTACCCGGCAGAATATACAAAAAGGCGGTACAGCTTGAGCTAGTACGGTCATTTCATCGGATTTTACTATGAAAACCACTTGGGGTAGACCCGAGTAGACCCACATATTTTAAAAGATGAAGGGTTAAATTAATTACACATCCATACAGAATGACCAAAGACGATAAGTACAGCGAATTTGAAGTAGTTGATTTCGTGTGAAATTTCAGAAAAAAACATGGCGGCTTCATATGAGAACATGGCAGGGACCTTACTTTGAGATGTCCTTGGCAACGTAAATAGCTCAAAAGTAAATTGTTTCTCTTGCTATGGCACAGCATACAGGTCACTTTTCAATTTTCGAAAGTTTTTTTTAATACGCAAAGGAAGACCTTAAGTATGGAGAAATTTAGTAAACTTAGTTGACCAAATGTTGCGTTCTCGACACCAATACTTTTGTTATTATGGAGCTCGCTGATTGGCCAAAACTCGTGAAATCTCGTGGCGCACAGTTGCTTGCCAAGCTTAAAGCATATGGCTTCTCAGATGATGCTATGCAGCTCATGGCTGCCTACCTTCGAGGGAGACGACAGCGCGTTAGGCTGGATGGCGTTTACTCTGAGTGGAGAACTGTAAAGACCGGAGTACCACAAGGATCCTTGCTAGGTCCATTGTTATTCAATATCTATATCAATGACCTGAACTACTGTGTATCTAATACCTCTTTGAGGCTTTATGCGGATGATACAACTGAGTATGCTTCTGATGCGTCTCCAATGGTACTGCAGTTCCTCATTAACTCTGATCTCAGTCTACTTTCTACATGGTTTGAGAGTAATTATTTACAGATTAATGCGGCGAAAACACAAGCTATGGCCATTGGACCATCGTCATATGCATACGACTTCAAACTCGATGACTCGGACATCAAAGCCAGTGACACTCTAAAGATCCTTGGGGTCACTCTGGACCGCAAACTTTCATTCAAAGTGCACATTGCAGAGCAATTGAGGAAGGCTTGCGCTAAGGCATCAGCACTGCGAAGGCTGCGCAGATTCATTCCCCAAGACGTTATGATTAGCCTCTACAAAGCTTATATTCTCCCCCATCTGGAATACTGCGGTCCACTCCTGTTAGGGATTGGAAAGGTCGAAACTAGGAAGATGGAGGACACCAACTACTACATACTAAGGACTATTTTGGGTTTGTCCAAGTCATCGTCATACGATTATCTTCTCAAATACGCCAACACAGGAACATTGGCTGAACGTAGGAACCGTCAATCTCTAATTCTAATTTTCAATTGCATGAATGATCGGGGTCCAGCTTATATAAATGACTTCTTCAAGCTTAAGATGGTAAGCTACAACTTGCGCGGAAATGGTACCAGACTAGAACAGCCTCGTTTTAATTTGGAATGGCTTCATAAATCGTTTTCATATATAGCAAGTGTTCTGTGGAACAAACTACCTACTAAAATAAGGGAATGCAAAGAAATTATATCTTTTAAAAGCGCTTTACGATCACATATGTTATCGTCATAAATAATTACCAGCACATTTCTAATATAATTTTATTATAATGAGTATAAATGCATAGTTTAATATACATTTTTAATATTGTAATATTTCAAGACTTCGTAATATTTTAAGACTGTTTAATACTCTTAAACATCAAGTGTATCTAAACTTTTTTAAATTATAAGTTTGTATGTATTTTCATTTGCCTATCTTTTGTTCACGTTCACGTTTAAACGAATTGTATAAGCTCCTAGGTGACACGTGGTTAAATAAAGTATTGTATTGTATTATTGTATTGTATTGTATTGTATTGTATTGTATTGTAACAGGCTTCAATTTTAGTCTGCGAGCGCTGCTGACGAAATCTGAACACGTCATTTCGAACAATGGCAGCGCGCGCGCTCAAAGTTTTTTTTTCATTTTTCCATTTTCTTCTCTTTTCTTATCTTCTGAACCTTTTGCGCTAATTTTCTTTTATTATACCAATTATTTTTGTTTTTTTAATTTTGTGTTCTTTATATAATTTATCGTTACTGTCGGGTCGTTGCTTCAGTTCTGTATCTGTTTATTTGATCGGTAAAGCTTGCCTATTTGCATACACTTTTAAATGTTCTAGGACACAATGCAATACCTGTGCTTACACTAAACCCACGACATTTATTTCAGAACCTAAAGGCTCTCTTAAAGTCACTGATCGTTTTGATTGTACTTCCAGTAATGTTATTTATTGTATCACCTGCACACTTTGTAACAAACTCTACATCGGAGAAGATTAGGAGATCGATTCCGCGAACACTTGCTAGATGTTAGAACTAACAGCAAGGATCTCGCCAAACCTGAAGCTCGTCACTATAACCTTCCTGGTCATTGCATTAATCACATCACTGTATGCGGCATTTCTCTGCATCAAGGTACTACCGACACTCGTAAACGCAAAGAACAGAACTCTATTTTCAAATTAGGCACTTTGGCACCTCACGGTATTAATGAACGCTTTTCGTTCATTTAATTTCAGAATTCACGTATTCACCCACACTTAGATCAGCATGTTTCCTTACTATACTCATCGACACTTCCTGTTACAACTATTAGCATTTCTATTGTTGGCGCAATTTTCTTTGATCCCAATTGATCCGAGCACATGTTTCCTCAGCGGTAATCATGCATTGGCGCAATTTCCTTTGATCCCAATTGATCCGAGCACATGTTTCCTCAGCGGTAATCATGTACTCAACACTATATAAACCGTTTCCCCACCCACAATTCCCTCTTTTGCTCTGACGAAGTTTTTACAGGAACTAGTTACCTATCCTATTTGCATACAACCGATATAAATTAATAAATACATAAATAAGTAAATCGATTAACAACTAAATATAAGCTTATTGCAGCTAATGGGAACAATATAGAAAATACGGTGAGTAGTATTAGGCCAGAAAAGACAGGACTTGCTTGCTAAAGCTTTCGGGGCTTTTTGTATTCACTACATGCTCTGGGAGATTATTCCAGGCAGGAATAGTGCGGGGAAAAAAGAGTACTTAAAGACATCAGTGCACACAAGGAAGGGATTGTAATTTTTAGAGTGCTTCCGCCGGATGGGGCGGCATACTGAGTTGGCTCAATGGCGTTGAGGCCAAGGGTGGCTTTGTGAAGAAAGCTTAGGCGGAGGCATTCCCGCCGTTTAGAAAGTAGGGGCCAGTTCAGGTTAGACAACATGGAGCTGACACTGGACTTCCTCGAGTAGTCCCGGTAAACGAACCGCACGTCGCACGAGCCGCACGTCTTTGCACCTTTTCTAACTGGTTTATATTACGCTGAGTATAAGGATCCCATGCTGAGCATGCGTACTCCATCATGGGGTGAACAAGAGTGAGGTTAAGCCTAGCCTTAACCTCATGAGTAGAATGATAGAAGTTCCTTGAGATAAAATTCAGCGTCCTGCTTGCCTTACTTGACACATGGTCACAGTGCTTATTGGAACGAAGATCTGAGGACAGGATGACTCCAAGATAAGGGTGAGAGATAGTTTTCTTAAGAGCCTTGCCATCCAGGAAATAGGTGGTAATAATTGGAGACTGGCTGCGCGAGATATGCATTGTGAAGCATTTCTCATAATTGAATCGCATTTGCCATTTCTTGGCCCATAATGATAGGGTATCAAGGTCAGTTTGAAGCACTTCAGGAGAGAGTGCAGAAGATAGCTGGAGATATATAATGCAGTCATCAGCAAAAAGACGGATCTGAGAGGAGATACCTTGATGGAGGTTATCAATGAACAAAACTGAAAGAGTAGGGGTCCAAGTACGGACCCTGTGGTACACTGGGCGTTACTGTACACATGTCGGAGTGGTCGCCATCGACCACTGTCACTTGAGTGCGGTTTGTTAGAAAGCTCTTTATCCAGGATAAAGTGCTGCCCTTTATGCCATAGACAGAGAGTTTGGCAAATAACCTCTGGTGCGGGACAGAGTCAAATGCCTTAGAAAAGTCAAGCAGGATGAGATCAGTTTGAAGTTTAATATCAAAGTTTTTAGCTATGTCATGTGAAGTTAGAATCAGCTGTGACTCATACGAGAGACCTTTCCTGAATCCGTGCTGTAAATAGGATAATAATGAGTGCTTATCTAAGTGGCCCATAATATTTGAGAACATTATATGCTCTAATGTTTTGCAGAGAACACAAGTTAGAGATATTGGCCTGTAGTTTCTGGGGTCTGAACGAGAACCCTTCTTAAAAACTGGGGAGACAAGAGCATGTTTCCATTCAAATGGCAAATCGCCCCTATCCAGGGTCTGCTGATAAATAACTCTGAGTACAGGAGCAATAACTCCGCTGGAAATCTGGGTTGAGATTTGCCAAGAGACTAGCAATGCTCTCTGTAGTAACTGTGATGTTACCCATAGTGGGAACACTACTTAAGGTTATTGTATACCTTCAGGGTACTGTTCCGGATAAAATTATAAAGTAGCGTCTCGAATATTCGTCGTATTTAGATAAATTATACCTCATTTTAAAGCTTATAAAATTGGCTGCAACGATATACCTATAAAGGTCTGTAATTTTGATAAAAGTGCGATTTTTAAATAAACTTATTTTCCGAACAAGCGAGTTGGCTTCCAAGAGCTCCAACTCCATACCCGGCCCTGGTTACCAGAGCTTCTAATCTCTCTCTCGGAAAGCGAGGAGCGAAGCTTTTCTGGACTCCCACAGACCTTGTTTACGAAACAGTGTCGGCGATTGTGGAAATTCGAAGCCGTTCTGAAGATATATCGGTCTTCGTGAAACTGCTAACGCGCATCCAAGTATAGATGCGTGAATTGCTCTCAGCTCCTCTCTTTTAAAAAATTAAAAAATCGCCGATATAATTCGCGTCGAGTTGAAGCTTTTTTAGAACGAAAATAGCAAATCAAGAAGTTTTAGCCGGCCGGCGAGACTGATTCTGATGCCCCGCCTCTTTCACAGCAATCAAACACCTTCTATATAAAAGCAGCCAATGATGTTCAACCAGAGCGTGACTGGGAATTGCCACTGTCAAAACTTCCCACCAATTTCTCAGCGGCATGAAAGCAACACTACCCTGCGAGCAGAGGTTTCTCATCTCTCTGCCTTCCTGTCGCCGAGAGAAACCTCTGCCACGAAACGATTGCTTTTCCCGTTGAACATGCGCACTTGCAACCTCCAAAATCTTGGAGGTAAACCACGTGATAAACCAGATACCAAACCGGTTTTACCTGTTTGATATCACTCGGGCATGACTTTTTGGCGATCTTTGCTGGTTTTGCAAGAGCCCACAGTATCCTTCGCAGCCGTTATTTATGTCGTCACGCGTTTGTTGTTTGCCGACGATTGATACGAACGGGCTTCAAACTACGGCTTTGTCTTCTCCTTACTTTACTGAACTGCACAGAAGACCTTGAAATTACCGTTCAATAAATCTACCTTCATTTATCCTAAAGAAAGCTTTGATTTATACCTTCGAAGAAGGACATTAATGTTATTTTCTCCACTGCCGTTTATAACAATAGGAAATGGACAATCCGAAATCTACACACAATTTATTCTACAATGTTTACCGTCTCGTTTTTTTCGGCCAATGGTAATCCAGATACCGTGGCGCATGCTCAACGCGAAAAGCAATCGTTTCGTGGCAGAGGTTTCTCTCGGCGACAGGAAGGCAGAGAGATGAGAAACCTCTGCTCGCAGGGTAAAGCAACACAATCAAAGTCTTCGCGCTCAGTTGAGTTAGTTTTCAATCACTCTTCATTATGGGAAAAACCAAGAATAAACTGGTCAAACGCCAGAATAAGGCAACGGCAAAAGATAAACCAGCTAAAGACAAGAAGAAGGCAAAACCCAAGCAGACTAAACGCAGATAAATTACCCGAAGAATCAGCCCGCGAATATATGGTCCGGAAAATGTCAGAGATCGGGCATGTTATTGCAGAAATACTTTTTAAGAGGAATCAAGCGGCCTAATGTACAACAGAGGGTCCTGAAGGGGGGTCCTAAATCCCAGTTCCCAGCCCAATTTTGGTCCAAATCCCAGTCATCAAAGTGGGCTAATTCGAGTATTTGTGTCATCAAAGTGGGCTAATTCGAGTATTTGTGTGAAATTATACAGTCAGAGACTAGCAAGTCTCACAAATAAGAGAAATCCCATTCCCATTTTCCAAAGTATTTGTC
Source organism: Actinernus sp. WN-2022 (assembly GCA_030867875.1). Taxonomy (NCBI): domain Eukaryota; kingdom Metazoa; phylum Cnidaria; class Anthozoa; order Actiniaria; family Actinernidae; genus Actinernus; species Actinernus sp. WN-2022. The sequence goes on from JAOWCC010001501.1 coordinate 29,709,458, forward strand.
CCATTCCCAGTGGTAAAATCCCAGTCCCAGTGCACGAATCCCATTTTCCCAGCCCAAAAAGAGGCAAATCCCAGCTCCCATTTTACCCTTCAGGACCCTCACAACACAATAGTTTAGCCAGTGGTAATAAGAATATATAATTTAGAACATTAATTCCTTTGATTTTTTCTTCTTTCTTGAACTCCAAGGACCAGATACTTGTTTTGAAGAAGACATCTACGAACAATTTTAGCGAATACGCTTCGAATTTACGATGACATGCTAGTTTGACCATTTTATGCAAGTTTTACATTTCAACTTCCGACACGCACGAATGGTTCAACTTTCTCAAGAGAATCCGCTGTAATATAGCGGGCTCAGTTTTATCACGTGAGGAGATAGCGTTGAGAAGCACGTGTTGTTGTATGGCATTCCAAAACGCCAAAAATACCTTACGACGTGTAGCTGAACAGCTTCTTTCGATTGCAAATGAAGGTGAGTAACCATTTCTTATATGTACACTATTTTAAATCAAAACATGCTTTATTTATGTATCAATATCACACAAATACCCTCCCAACTGTCTTTAGAGATTTCTTTAAACCTCTCTCTGAAATCCATCATTATAACACTCGCCTAGCATCCACTTCTTCTTATTATCTTCCTGCTATTCGAACTAATTATGGTCTATTTAATATTCGTTTTCAAGGTCCAAAAATATGGAACTCATTAGACAAAAACCTTAAATTCTTGACTAAATACAAATTCAAAAATTGTTTGAAAAAAGATCTTATAAGTAAATATTGATCAAATATCTTTTCAATTTGCCTTTTCAATTTCAATTTAAAATATGTATTTTCAGCAGATTGTCTTTTATTCGTTGTCCCTGTTATGTTTACGTGTGTCCGTTTCTTGTATTCATTACATAACAAATTATGTACATTGTTTTCGTTCTGACCGCCATATCAAATTGCAATCTGAACTTTGTTTCGGTGGCTCAGCTTAGTTTAGCTTTCTAGTTATTCTGAGCCTACCAGTACCAATTATTGAGCTTTTCATTTTTCCAGTAAACCTGTAACTATTATTAATTCCAGTACGAAATAAAATTTGTTGTTGTTGTTGTTGTTGTTGCTAGTATTTGAAGGAGCACGGACGCTCAAAATAGTCACCGATCAAGGTCACTAGGCTACCTTAGTGCTGCTAGGAAATGCTGAAGTTTTAGGTATGGTTTATAAACAGGATCATTAATTGTAACGAAATTATTCACGGCTTTATAACACCGATATATACAAAACCGATATATACAAAACACACCAATAATTTATACGAGTTTGTGGGCAGTTCTGTAGGCTAGTTTCAAAATATCACACCTATAGGTCGTACATCAAATGCTTATAAGACAGCAGATACTTTGAATATAAGCTTACTCCTATTAAAGTCAGTGACAACTATTCTGCTTTTGTTTTAATTCAGTTTCCAACAATACAAGTGTGTTAGAATAATGCTCTGATATTCTGACAAACCGAAAGAATGTAAATCGGCACCAACAAAACCTGGATCGGATCGGATCGGATCGGAACGGATCACATTTACGGTTGAATTATATTTTTCCCGCCACAACAATTACGACCCGTTTCGTTTATATATCACGTTATTTTTTTTTAATTTTGACAGCTAAGTATAAAATACATATGTTTATCTTTATATTTTGCCCTTTGACAGTCATTTCCTCTGGCATTTCCCCCGAATTTCAAGTGAAACCTTTCGTGGTGTGAGTCAGTAGTTCAATTCTATGAAGCTTAGTCCGGCGTGTCGATTTCATTGACACAAAAATGCGACCTAAACATTTTTCGAAGGCTATGAAAGGACTCCAAACAGTTTAATTGTTCCACAAAAAAAAAGAGAAAATCATGGATAATACACAATATTGTCTTCCCTGAACTGGTTCCCTTTTTGTTTGGCCGTTTCCTAGCCCTGCTAAACTCGAGTACTCGTTTGAATACAACCTCCGCGCTTTTGCTGTCTAGACCAGTCGCGCTGTTAACACTCCTGGATCTATTCCCCTAATGTGGAGAAAAAAATAAACATTTAGAAAGTTAAACTGTAACTCACATTGTCAAATTATCATCGAAGCTTTAAATGTATGCGAATGTCTGCTGGTACACTGATCCGTTTCGCCATGTCCATGATACACTTTAATTGATTTATGGCCGGGTTTCGTTTATGCATCTTCACGATCGAACCACTTCTTTTGTCGGTCGGTGATCTAGGTGATGGGACATAAATCAAGGGCACCCAACGAAGTTTTCGGTTAAAAAGCTGTTCGGGAGAGTAAGTTAGCCTAAAACTTTCGGATTTGAAAAAATTGTCCCTAGAAAATTGTTTTCTGGAATACTGGCTAGAAAATTTGTTTTCAATCCCTAGAAAATTATAGAAGAAAAGGGAGACTAAAAGGTTTCCCCTAAAATATTCGTACGTCCCAATTCGTCTGATCAATAGAGTCAGAACAGGGAAAAAAGAATCCCTAACAAATTCGTTCCTCCACAAAACGTTGCAACATGAAGTTACTTGGGCTAGAAAATTCTTGTTATGTTCTACTGCATGACTACTAACAAATTCGTAGGCCGGGAATATTTTGCCATAGTATTTTCGGTTGACGCGATTTCCACCTAGAAAATCCGAACAGCTAATAGCTTTCTAGAATACGTCAAAAGGCATAGTAGGCGCCTTAGAATGGCAAGATAAGCTGCAGGCAACTGGTTTCAAACGAATTTCAAAAAGTACTCGTTGCCGGGGTGCCCTTGATAAATCTCCACGACAGTATGCGAGTACACTTAACCCCTAAAGCCTGACTCGAAATCCCGACTTTAAATCTTGACTTGAAGGATAGGTAAACCCTCGAGCAAATTAAACGGCCCTGTGATTTTTTGGTGAGAAATCATAATATATGTGATCCGATCCGTGATCCGATCCGATCCGTTCCGATCCGTTCCGTTCCAATCCGATCCGATCCGTTCCGATCCGTTCCGATCCGTTCCGATCCGTTCCGATCCGTTCCGATCCGTTCCGATCCGTTCCGATCCGTTCCGATCCGTTCCGATCCGTTCCGATCCGTTCCGTTCCGATCCGATCCGATCCAGGTTTTGTTGGTGCCGAATGTAAATGGCCTTGCCGATAAGATAAGAAACCTCATTAACCATATGTATCCTATATCAATGTATGTATATATGATTGAGCAATTGAAATAAACTCAGTAGTTACTCCTGATCATTGTGTGTGTGGTGCGTTAAAGTGTTATGACGACATCACAAAACCTAACAAAGTGCTACAAGTGCTGGCAATTCTGTGAACACAGTGACTGGCAACCGCCCTGCACCTAACAACTCGATCACCGAGCACCTATAGGTGTGATATTTTGAAACTAGCCTACAGAACTGTTCTGCAGGCTATTTCGAAACTCGTATAAATTCTTGGTGTGTTTTGTATATATCGGTGTTATAAAGCCGTGAATAATTTCGTGACAATTTACATTAATAATGTCCTGTTTATAAACCATACCTAAAACTTCAGCATTTCCTAGCAGCACTAAGGTAGCCTAGTGACCTTGATCGGTGACTATTTTGAGCGTCCGTGCTCCTTCAAATACTAGCATGTTTTGATTTAAAATAGTGTACATCTAAGAAATGGTTACTCACCTTCATTTGCAATCGAAAGAAGCTGTTCAGCTACACGTCGTAAGGTATTTTTGGCGTTTTGGAATGCCATACAACAACACGTGCTTCTCAACGCTATCTCCTCACGTGATAAAACTGAGCCCGCTATATTACAGCGGATTCTCTTGAGAAAGTTGAACCACTCGTGCGTGTCGGAAGTTGAAATGTAAAACTTGCATAAAATGGTCAAACTAGCATGTCGAATGACAGCCTTTGAATCGCGTGTGGAAAATGAATGTCGCATTGTGAAACTTCAATGTTGCATCGTAAAAATCCAATCTCGCACTGTGAAACTTTAATGTCGAATCGTGGACAACAAGGATAAAATGTAAACCGAACGTCGAATTTTGGCGGGGATATAACGCCATAGATCAAAGCCAGGTCCCGGCCAATCCACAGATCGAATTGGGGTTTAGCGTAGAACGTAACGCTGACCACAGGCAGCCCAATCTATGACTATGGGTTTGTGCATGAAAATAGAAGATATGTATGGGTTTTTATAAATCCTTTCAAATTGCCATACAATGTATAAATAAACATACCTTTTTCGCTTCCATGTTGTTTCCTTTGTGGTTTTTCTTGTCTTGAAACCATTTTAGGCTGTTTTGGGGAGTTTTTCGTCCACCTCGGCTCACCACCTTTAAGAACAAGAGAAGGCTGGAATCTTCCGATGTCTTCTTGCCACAATCACCTACAATCTTCACCTCCAAAATCTCACTTTTGTTTATCGAAATGCCACGAAACTCCTGTCATCGCTAGAATGATAAATAAACTAAGCCCTGCCTGAATTTCAGGATCCAGCGGTACCTCATTCTGGAAAAAATCGAATACTATTTCGCGACTTTCGACTAACTTCAAGGCTACATACTAACGAATATTGACACGGAGCGCCAACCGTCAAAAAGCCTCGTTATGGTGAAGACAACTAGTCAATCTCTCCAGGGGATGGCGTACCACAACGCCTCGTCTTCAAGTAAACTAATAAACACTTACCGATACGTGAGAAGGGAGTTTTGGTTCAGTAACAGATTGGGCTACCTGTGCGCTGACAATCCGAACTGAACTGTAAGCTTAGCTACGGTTGAATGCACCTGACGATTGATGTGGTGTATGAGCTGTCAATCAAAATATGTAATGCTTTGATATTTCTCCGTCTAGATAAAAAATGTTCAACCAATTTCTTAACACTCTAAACTTTGTTTTTACGTGAAAAAACGTTTTTTGAGAAATTCGGCTCTGAAGCTATACGATAACCTTAACCCCATAGTTGGAAAAGTACTGAAATCTTCATTTGTAAAGACTGATTTAAAGTAATTATTCAAGATATTTGCCTTATCCTTACTAGAGTTATAAAATGTGTTATTTACTTTGATAGGTGGAACCCCAATTCTGTCTTGTCGCTGGGACTTTACGTATTTCCAGAATTTCTTGGGGTTTTCTCTAAGATTGTCAGACAGTATAGAGGAAATATGATTATTTCTAGCTTGGTTGATAGCTGCTTTTGTTTTACATCTAAATTCCCTGAAATTTTTCCATGTCTCAAGAGTATTCTTACTTTTAGCTAGATTGTACAGACGCTGCTTTTTCCTCACCATACGCCTAAGTTTTCTATTGAACCATGGATGAGAATTAGCTGGGCCTAATTATCTTAGTTGGGAAGTGCTTGCATGCATTTGACATAATCATACATTTAAAGTTGGTCCAATTAATTTCAACTGTGTTTGATTCAGGATGAGAATTTAAAAAATTCTCAGAGTCCCTTGAAAGATCTTCCAGGAATTTTTCCGAGTCACCAAGTTTGTAGTCTAGTACTTTCCTGGGTTTACATTTGTTTTTCTGGGCTTGATGGAGTAAGCTGGCAGTGACGATATCATGATCACTGATGCCAGGGGAGACCTTGATGTCATCCACAAGAATTAGGTCAAGAATGCTTGCAGTAGTTTCAGTAGTACGTGTAGGTTCATCAACCAATTTAGTCAGGTGGTAGTTATTTATAATGTCCAACAGAGTCACGAGCACCAGTTCTTATGGAGGAGTCACCCCAATTTATCCCTGGCAGGTTGAAATCTACAGCCAAAATAATGTGATTTTTCGCTGGGTTCACGATTTAATATGCCTCGACTCCTGGGAATGGTAAAAAAGTACCTTGACTCCTGGGAGCGACTAACATACCAGGAACATGTTTTGACTCCTGGAAGTTGAGCCTGATTTTTTTAGCATACAAGGAATATTCCCTGACCCACCCTGGAATTTTTTGTTTTTTTGCTAGGAAATTTTAACTTTCCTGGGAATCTGTGACTACTTCTTCTGAGCTGGGAAAAATTCACATAAACCCATTACCTGGGAAAATGTCTTCGAATATTTTCATCCTGGTTAAACAGAATAGCTTTCTTTTTGCCAGCCGTTTTTAATATCGTCTAATTTGAAAGATAACTGTACGAAATGATCACTACTGCAGTTATTCCAGTTGTTTGAACAATTTTCCCATTGCAAGCTCTCGATCCATGCTAGCAGTGTGGTGAGTAACTGAGATGCTGGATTTAGTAGCAATAAGTGCACCCCCGTGTTATGGACCTCGATGGTGAATAGATATAGAGGATTGGCACAGATTAAACTTAGAACTCAACTTTATTCACCATCCGACTCGTGGCCATTTTACCAATAATCCACAGGCGTTCCTCCGCCTGATCGCGTGGGGGACTGGGTCCTAAAACATACGGTGCGTACACTACATCCCTCCCCTTTTTGATAATGAACTGTAATATTACAGTCAATAATAATGTGATAACAATAAAACATAACGAGTTAACCTATAAGTAGGTTAGCGTTCAAAAGTGTCTCAAACAGTTCAAGTTATCTGTCATGCCCTTGAAAATTAAGTGTAGTCCTTTAGGTAACTTGGTTTCACTCTCTGTCTCTCTGATCTTCTGATTGGAGTGTCTGCCTTGGGATCACTTGAGTTCTGCTCTGTACACTTTTCCATGCTCTGCTGATTGGTTCCTTTGATGCGTCCAACGGTTTCGTCTCTGCTTCCTCCTTGCTCTCGGCACTGCTGTTCTGCAACAATTTCTTGACATGTGAGGTGTTTCGAGAGTATTGAGCTCCTTCTTGTGACTGTACGACCAGGCTGTTTCCGTGTTTGCTCACTATCGTATATGGAGTTGGGTCGAACCTAGTCGATAGTTTAGTCTGCCTCTCTTGTTGCACAAGCACTTGGTCACCTGGAAGTACCTCTGAGTAGTGCGCATTCCTCTTGGCGTCAGCATATGCCTTGCCCATACTCTTCTGTTCACTATCCTTGTCACGCACTTCATACTCCACGTGTACATCACTCAGTTCTGGAAGTCGTGTGCGTATCTTTCTCCCGAAGAGTAATTCAGCTGGGCTCACACCAGTCGTTGGGTGGGGTAGGCTTCGATATGCGACTAGGTATGTGTTCAGTTCTTTCTTCCAGTCCTTATTCTCAGCATGTGCGATTTGGATTCTCTTTAGTAACGAACGGTTTTGGCGTTCCACCTCTCCGTTTGCTTGAGGCCATTTAGCAGTGACTCTGTTGTGTCTGATGCCTTGATGTTCCATGTATGCTGCGAACTCTGTCGCAATGAACTGTGGCCCATTGTCTGATGTCAGACTTTCAGGTAAACCGTGTCGCGATAACATTTCTTCGAGACTCGAGATAACCTTTGAAGCAACCGTAGACTTCATGATGTCTATCGCGTAATAACGGCTATAATAGTCAACAACGACCAGAATGGACTCACCCGTCGGGAGGGGTCCTAACAAATCAACAGCTAAATCTCTCCATGGTCCGGTCGGTAGTGTTGTTGTCCTGATAGGCTCCGGAGGCTCGGGACGACTGACCAGTTGGCATCCGTAGCAAGTTTTGCAGTGTTTCTCTGCATCTCTTTCCATTCCTGGCAACCACACTTTGCTGCGCAGCTTCTGCTTAGTTCCAACTATGCCCAGGTGGCCCTCATGGGCAAGGGATAGTATCCTGGGTCTTAAATTCTTCGGGATGACAATCCGTGTCCCCCTGAGTATCAACTGTCCAATGGTGCATAATTCACCACTGCATGGAAGGTACTGTTTGTAGACTAGTTGATCCCATGGTTTTCCATCAATGCACTTCCTAACTTCCGCAAGTTCCTCGTCATCAGCGGATGCTTCCTCGACCTCGCGTGTCGTCATAGCATTAGGTGTTGCTGATACCGCCACAAATCGTACATATTCTTCTGCTTCTGGTGCGTGTTTGCTCCTGGCGTCGTTGTCACTTACTAGTCTCGATAGGGAATCAGCAATGTTCTTCGGTCCTGGTGCGTACTTAACTTTGAATTTGTACGGCTACATCCGCAGGACCCATCCCTCGATGCGTGCACATGGCTTGGATCTTGGTCCGTAGATAACCTCTAGGGGTTTATGATCAGTGACAAGTTCAAATGGAACTCCATAAACGTAAGGGTGGAACTTCTCGCAGGCCCATATGATCCCTAGAGCTTCCTTCTCTGTCTGTGAATACCTTCTCTCCGTTTCTGTAAGGCTGCGGCTTGCGTAACAGATGATTCTTGGTCCATCTTTGTGTGTCTGCGTCAGGACAGCCGCTAGTCCGACGGGACTTGCGTCAGCAATTACCTGTGTTGGGGCATCTTTGTCGAAATATCCTAGGGTCTCAGCGCTAGATAGACGCTTCTTCAACTCCTGGAATGCCTCTTTCTGCTCAATGCCAAACACAAATGGTGTCCCTTTCTTTGTTAGATGTCTCAAGGGTTCAGAGACAGTTGCCAAGTCAGGTATAAATCGTCCGCAGTAGTTGACTAGCCCAAGAAAACTACGCGTTTCTGATGCCGTCTGCGGCTCCCTCGCTTCGGTTACAGCTTTCACTTTCTCTGCTGTGCAGCTTATTCCATTTCCAGATAACACCATCCCGAAGAATGTCAGCTTGTCCATGTTCAACTGACACTTTGCAGCGTTGAGGGTTAGTCCACGCTCCCCCAGTCTCTTGACCACCTTCTCTAATCGTGAGTCATGCTCTTCCTGGTCCTTTCCGTGCAATATGATGTCGTCCGAGATGTTCTCTTGTCCATCTATACCCGCAAGCACTGTCTGGATCTCGTGCTGGTATTGTTCCGAGGCTGAGTTAATCCCGAACAACAGTCTCTTGTACCTGAATAGCCCACAGTGTGTCACAAATGTTGTGATCTCTCTCGATTCAGGCGTCAATTTCAGTTGGTGGTATCCCCACTTTAAATCAAGTTTAGTAAACACTTTACTGCCATTCATACCCTGTGTAATCTCATCCACCGTGGGGATAGGATGTCTCTCTCTCAGTATTGCCTCGTTGGCCCTGCGCATATCAATACAAAGGCGTATGTCCCCCTGTGACTTCGGTACAACGACCACAGGGTTGACCCATGGAGTTGGTCCATCTACTGGTTCTACAATGTCCAAGTCCACAAGCTCTTTGACCTATTCTTCCACCTTGGATCTCATGCTGAATGGGGTTCTCCGGATCGGTTGTGCTATTGGCTTTACGTCTGGGTCGATGTGAAGTTGCACTGCTCGATCTTTCAACTTTCCGACGCCTTTGAAGACTTCTGGATATTTCTCCTGTAGAGTTTTTCCGATATTCTTCGAGCCTGTGCTTACTGCAGCGACGTCAACACCCATCTTCAGAACTCCGAGACTCGTGGCAGTGTCCTTTCCTAGAAGAGATTATCCCTTTCGATTCCGGTAATCACGCAGAACTCCGCATTAACACTGTTGCATCCAACAGAAATTTCACAGTGAAATGTTCCAATTACCTCCAAGGGTACTTGCGACGCATATGTGTAGAGCTTTCTGTCTGAGCGAACTGACTTACATTTCACTCTGTTCTTTTTTAGCCACTCCCATGTTTGCTTATCTACAATGTTGACACTTGCTCCAGAATCTATGATCATGTCCAGTCTACATCCTCCAACGGTAGCTTCGATTTTCTCTTGTCTTTTGTTGCCTACTGTATATGCATAGATGACCTCTTCTTCTTCAGAGTTAACAACGTGGGCAGTGTTTCTACCGGGATTCCTGTGGCGATTGACGCGGGAACGGCTGCCGGGCTGTTCTCGACCCCTCTCGCCTTGATTTGTCTTGCATTGGGCTTGAAAATGTCTTTCAATCCGCATTCACGGCACGTTTTGCCTTTCGCTGGACAGCCTGGGTCCCTACCAAAATGTCCAGATTTACCGCATCTGTAACAAGTCTTCTCATGGTTGTTTCTCATCGCGAGAACCACTCTTTGTTTCTCCAATGCGGTTTACACTCACTGCACCCTCTCCTTTTCCATCCAAACTCATTGCCGCTAGTTGTGAGTCATTTTTTTCACAGTTCTGGGCTATTTCGAGCGTCCTAGCTAAGGTTAGCCCTTGACCTTCCTCGAGGAGTTTTCTCTTTATGTATAGGTATTTGATTGTCTGTGTCTTCCCCGTAGGCGCAGTCTTTCGCAGCACGTCTGAGTCTGGCTGCAAACTGTTGAACTATCTCCCCAGGTGCTTGTGTCAACTTTCTGAAGGAGTGTCTTGCCTAGGTTGTATCGACTTTCGGGACGAAATATGCATTGAGAGCGTCTATGGCCTTCTTGTAGTCTTTAGCGTCTCCTGTATCCGGTAGGGTTGCAAATATGTCTTGGACATCAGTACCCGCCAGATGAAGCAGTAAGGCACGTCTCCTCTGGTTGTTGTTTGCATTTTCTTCGTTTATGATCAAGCCTTTGCCGTAAGCAAACAGTTCGAAAGCCGTGAGCCAGCGTTTCCATCGTAGCCCGAGCGTGTTGTGGTCCGTGAAACAATCGAAAGTCTTGATATGATTTCTCTCGTTATCATCCATGTTCGTCGTGAATTGTCTTGCAATTCGGTTTCTTAAGTCTTTCTTTTTCCTCGTCGCCAATGTTATGGACCTCGATGGTTAATAGATATAGAGGATTGGCACATATTAAACTTAGAACTCAACTTTATTCACCGTCACCAGCAATATGAGACATTTGAGTCGCAGTCAGCGCCATTGCATTTCGTGACGCGTAACAGAAGTCATGTATTGTAGGGATCGGTTAGGCACCGGTTTCCATACGATATTTTAAACAGTAATATCTACAGCTGATTGTTTTGAGTCTCGAAAGAAAAAGCGAAGATCCAGCTGTCGAATTTTTGAAGCAGAAAGACTGATAGCATGTCGAAAAAATGTCAAAGGTTTATTTACAGTCAAAACCAAGCAGGCAGCTCAATTGCTGCTATCGGAGAGGACCTGGAAACTAATTTACATCCCACAATACTGAGTGCATGGCTAAAGAAATTGGCGGAGAAATCGAACGTGAACTCCGAGAAAGTCTGTACGCGATTCAATATTTTCTCGCCTTATTGTTGACTTCGAGGCCCTTTAAAAATGGCAAAAGGAGGCTTGTGAACTGTACTTGAAGTATGCTGTCTTTAACTGCAAAAGGAACCACTTTGGAGTGACTATTTAAAGGATGTTTTCAGTTAAACGTGTTCAAAACAAAGTTTATTATACTCTATTCACTGTGAACGAGTATAAAACATTTAATAGCTAAACTGCATTACCACGACAACAACAGATAAGGGGCGGTCATCTCATTTATTAATGCCTGGTCGGAGATACATAAATAAATCATATAAGTGATTACATATAATCGGTGCCTGTGTACATATAAGGCTAGTGAAGCCGTTATATTCTTAGTAATAATTACAAAGGTATATAAATATATACATGTGCTGAATTGAAATTAACTTTACAAGTAATCTAGGTAGAGTAGAGAAGCCTTCGAATGACGCCTAATTAGAATTCAGATCCTTAAGTAGTGCTTACACACTCCTGGGAATACATACCAACACTACGCTGATTACGGTACTGTGTTCATTCCGTAACGCTATAAAATATATATACTACAGCAATCGAGGAGGCCCAAGTTGTGATTATGAACTGTGTGTACGGTAGGCTGGCCTATATTATTGCATTTTTGACAATTTTAGTGTATTTGTATGTAATGAAATGGACTCCTCACAGGAGTTTTCAACTTATTGGGGAACCACTTTATCGCAAGAAGATTTGTCAGAGTTTACAACAGAAAGAACGGTCTTATTCATGTATTTTAGAATCGAGCGAGCCAAACTGCATTGAATCACTCTTTCAAAATAAAATCGCAGAATTTTATTTTACCGTCATACATTTATTGTAACATTATAGCCGCCATTTTAAAAGATTTTTGACGTTCATTGAGCATGCGCGACGCCATTTTGTCCCATATTGCTGGCAACGGATCCGGCTCGTGGCCATTTTACCAATAATCCACAGGCGTTCCTCCGCCTGATCTGCTAATAATTGGAAGCTCCGATTATATATATATTGTAAGGTACGCGAACGACAGTTAATTGGTTGAAGATGAATTCCTCACCTGGCGTGATGAAAGGTACTGGGTGTTTCGTCATAATAACTACAATAACAACAGTCTCGACCTCGGATTTTGAAATCTCAAAGTCTCGGGTTCGGATTTTAAAATCGCTTTAAAGTCTCGGGCTCAGATTTTGAAAACGCAAGTCTCGGCGTCTCGCAAAATCTCGGATTTACCATTCGCCACCCCCAAGTTCTATATGCGTAAAATATTGCAAAATATGTGTTTACCCTACCCCCGTCAAATCAGAAGTTGCGACTATAATGACTAGCATAAGGACAAACTAGGGTTTTACCCTCGGGGAGGTTTTACCCTTCTCCCCTCAAATAAGAAGAAGCGACAGGAGCGACTCTCATTTACTCTGGTCTAGTGTCTATGACCGATTAGGTCTTCCAACCTGCAAAACATCTTGATCCGGGCCCGGTTGTTCGAAGCAAGGTTAAGCGCTAACCCAGGGTTAAATCGCTAACCCTGGGTTAAACTGTACAGATTGCAATTACAGATTTAGCGCTAACCTAGGGTTAAAGTTAACCTTGCTTCGAACAACCCGGCCCAGGGTATTTGTTTAGAAAGAGTTATTCAAGTTTGAAAACGTAAATATGACCAGGATAACGCAAACTAGGTTTTTACCCTACCCCCCTACCCCTCAAATAAGAAGAGGCAACAGCAGTGACTCTAATTTACTTTGGTCTGGGGTCTATGCCCGAGGGCCTTCCAATCTGGAAAATATCTTGACCAGGGTGTTTGTTTAGTAAGAGTTATTCAAGTTTGAAAACGTAAATATGACCAGGATCAGTAACGCAAATTAGTTCTTTACCCTACCCCCCTCAAATATGAAAGAGGCGACAGGAGTGACTCTCATTTACTCTGGTCTGGGGTCTATGGCCGAAGGTCTTCCATCGCCAGAAAAACACGCCACGGCCGATTGTGCAATATTAATTTCGGCTCAGAAGTCAGCAAGCACAGTTCATATAAATTACAAGAAAAGTATGGGGGAAAACGCTTAATCTCGATTTCTCACTTTCCTGAATACGATTTAAAAAATGTCTAACCAGGATCTAAATCTACAATATGTAATAAATAGTTCTACCTACATTTCTACAATCAGCTCGTGAATTTTAGGTTTCGTTTTCTCAAACATAAACGAGTGTTTTTGACTCAAATTATTACAGAGCTAGAGTGAGAATTGGCGAGAAAAGAGCTTACTTACTGTTTATAACTTGGATTCTGAGGTGGAATATACTGTATTTTGCAAAATGTCTATGCCAGGCGTCGAGCTCTGAACGAAGGGTTCATCTTCGCCACTAAACGCCATTAGAGCAGCTGTGGATTCTTTGAGGTTTCGTTTTTGCAGTTGAATATCTCGATCTTGGATAATTACCGGTAGAAACCTCCATCTTTGTACGCTAAATCTTATATAATAATACGCTAAGTGTGTGTGTGTGTGTGTGTAACGCTCTTTCCCAGGGTCCCTCGATCGATTTCCTAATATGGAGGATGCGCGCGCGCTCGCGTCCGAAAGTGACGGCAACAGGTATCCCAACGAAGACGACGAATCATGCGAAAAGTTGCTTTCTGTCTTGCTCTTGGTCTTGGTTGCATTTGAGGAAAGAATGTTAAAAAGAAATGAGTTTTCTCAAGTTCTACACTTAGTTGGATGAGCGAGCCATCGAGCTTACGGGAATCTGTTTTAGGGAAAACCTGGGCGAGCAAGCCATCGAGTTTACGGGATGTACTTAGAGTTTAGGGAAACCTATCGCCAAGCGAAGCGGCCGAAGTCAAACGACCGAACGAGGTAAGAACAGGTATTCAAACACAGTTAGAAATGTTGTCCGTGGAAAAGGCTGTTATTTTTTTTATCTTACAACTCTATGATGTGTCTAATAGTAAGATATTTTGTCCATGTCTGTTTTCTGTATCCAGTTTCCTGTGTTCTTAGATATAAAACCAACTGTTTCGGCGAGCAGATTTGTTTTCGTCACACGAATTCATGTCTCGAGCTGCCTGTGACCGTCAGTTTTGGCACTTTTTCGACAGTAATTGTGTTTAAGAAATTAACTGACATCCGTAAGATATTATTATTCCCTTTAAAAAAAATCAAAATACAAACACGCTAAAAACATTGTGCCAGGAGTCAATCAGCCGGCTAGACTATGTTACTATAATTTATCATATTTGTTGATTTCATGTGAGTTCCCGCGGGTCCCTGCTAGTCCTGTATATTTGGCTGTCTTGAGACCATCATATATCTGGCCACGAGCGTCTAAAACACCACGAAAACATACCTATGGACAACTTGTTCTCTCCTTATGAAACTGCAGTGTATTCGTAACTGGCCAGCAGTTATTCAAATGAATTGTCCCTTTTTAAAATAGGCCCTAGCCGGACCTATAGAGAAGAGTCTGCGATACTAATTGTGGTCAGCGATATCTCCATTTCGTGACCGTGATGAGGCTTGATGAGACAGTAAACAACAATGTTTTAATATGGAAGGCGGCTCTGGGTAGCTTAAAAACAGAGGAAAAGTTTAAATAAAACTGAGAAAGGAGAAAAAGAAGTAAAACAAAATTGCGTCTGCCGTAGGAGTCGAACTCCGGTCGCTGGTTTTATGGTCCACGCTCTAACCACTTGACCGTAGAGCCGACCACACAGCGGTCAAACGTCTGCGCATGCGTCAAAAGTCTTGCAACAACAACATATTCCAAAACAAATTCAAAGCGAGCCGGCGGCCGTCACTGTTCACACACCCGTTTTCAAACCTTGATAACTTTTTTGCTAAATTACGAAAACATTTGGTAAACTCACAGTTTGAAGTTTGTTCAATTTAAATAACATGAAACCCTATAAAATTCAAACATTTAAATCACCAAAAAGCATCAGCATGAATTAAAAAACATAGCCAATGTCCAGTGTACAAGAAGAAAAGAGACTTCAAGGTCAATTTACTAACCTTTTCGAGGCCACTAAACATTAAGTAATGGTCCAGATAAGAACGCCTCCCTCGCATACGATTTTGCTTGAATATGCCTTAGTGCTTTAGGTATCTACAGTGCAAGCTATTGGCTCTTTTTTCTGTGAAAACTCAGACAAGCCAACATCATAGAGAAAACAAAAGATTTTTCAATCGCAAATTTGAGAACTTTCCCCACACACGATATTCTTCGAAATTAAACCATAGTTAGTTTGATCCAAAATAAATTCAAACCACAAAAACATATCGAATGATAATGCATTGTTTCGATGGATTTCTATTGAATTTATAAGTATCAACCAATGAAATTACGAGAAAGAATAATAGAAAATTAACACCTTTTAACATTCCTTGCCATGGAGCACTACAGTTCTTATCTGGACCATTACTTAAGCGCTCACCTTCCTCGCCCAGGTTGAAGCGAGAGAACAACGCCGAGCAGAGAATATCACGTGACATGCACAGTGCGGGAAAAAACACGGTACCAGGCTCTTCGCGGTTTGACAAATAGAGTCCGACCCCGGGAGAATCGCTATTCAAACAACCCTTCTCCCGGAACAAATATGATTTTTTTGGCCACATCTAAACTAAAAAGTGTCTTTTTAAGTGGTTTTTCGTATCTGGCGTGGCACATTTCACGTAGTGTATATGATGTACGTAAGTAGGGCGTGTATGATGCACTGTAATTATGGCGTGATATTCCGTATCACTCCTTAATAAACTAGCCAATATGAACGTCTCGGTGGAGTGTAGTCAGAATAAGCAGAAGTTTCTAATATTAACTTGAAGTAGCAACCGCCCTACTATCCAAGAAATGCAGTTAAAAACGTTTGACCCCCCCCCCCTCCCTCCGGTTGCGGAATACATGGCTGGAAAAAAAATTGAACCCCCTTTGAAAAGTATAAAAATATTGGCTCTCCCTATTTTTCCACCACCTCTTCCTCAACCATCAGTTAAACAATGAATGTTCCCTAAGTCACAAGTATGTCAAGTTATAAAAGCGACAATTTGTTCCCTTGTTTTAACCTTCGTTTATTGTTGCTTTACATATTGATAACACAGCATACATGCATAGCAGTGGGTTTTTACAAATACATCTATTTGGTACGGGTTTTTTTCTAGCACGCTAACTGGAAAATTATATCTTGAATATTTCAACTGAATACATCTTAAGTTAACTGTACTGAATCTTTATTAATGTTCTTTAACGTAGCCGTTTGTGTTTAGTGATGCTGATAGACATTAACTTTTAACTGTTAACTTTTACGGTGCTTTTGTGAGCTGTGCTGATTGGCAGAATCTGCTCCAACTTATGAAAACGAGCTTGGCACTTCATCCTAATGTAAATATCAAGAAAACACAAAAATTAGAAGAATAGATTACGCAATGTAAAGCTTGTAATGATTTTCATTAGCGACAAAAGCATAACCAATATACGCAGACGCAGTGCCGTATTTATCATTAGCGGTACTTGTTCTACTCACAGGTGTGAGATAAGACAAGCGCCGCTATTAGCAATGAACAATGCATTACTGTGTCTGCATATGTTGCTTGTACTTTACCTACAATCCCAAAATCTTTGCTCTTTCTTTTACTTTTTTCTTACTTATCTGAAATCCTATTACTGTATTTTATGGATTGTAGTGATAAAACAATAAATATATACCTAAAGCATAGGGGTCACAGATCAAAGATACTGAGCATAATTAAAGGCTGTCGAAAAAGGATAAAATACACTGAATTTGGCAAAGACATTTGGGTTATTAATAATAACCATTTAGCAACTAGTATGCATGATCTATCTCCTACATTATTGCCGGCAGTTGTTTTCATAAGGGTTGCACGCAACAATTTCAGAGGTGGACAGACGTTGATATTTCTCTGTTGCCGGTGTTGCAGCGTGTGTAATGACTTTAGTCCTGTTGTGTTTGTACAGGAGCCCATTACCAGGAGCGCCGGTGCATCTTCCAGATTAGGTATGTCCAACAGCAGAACAGATGATGTAGCTATTTTTAGCTTTGTGTTTCCCGCGAGAAGAAACAAAGGCCGCCACTTTTAACCAATCAGGGTGCACTGAAAAATCGTAATTAACACGGTTCAAACTGCTAAAAATACTAAAGCGCAAGAGAACAAAAGACAACGTAATCGCATACCAGAACTTCGCGACTATAACTGATAGACTGACATGCACATCACATAGGTACGCTCCTGGCAATGGGCTCCTGGTTTGTGTAAAATAATTATCTCAAGTCAAACCAAGTAGTAATACTTTAAAGTGTATATAAGGTCAAATATTGTTATCATTAATATCGATTCTACATCAAGTGAATAGTAGAATAGTAGATTTGAGTGTTGCATCCATGAGTTATAGAGGTTTATATTTATAATATATTCAAGCCGGTGACAAAAATTCGGTCTTATTTATTACACAAAAACATACTGGTAGAGATAAATCATCTAAATCAGTAAACGGTTTCATTCACAAGGAAAAAGAAATGAAAGTATTAAAATTCCCGAATTTACGTCAAATTTACGTCACATCATTAGGATATTGGAAATAGAAACCTCTATAATTCATAGACACAACACTCAAATCAAGAAATATTCTACTATTCAACTGTTCACTTGATGTAGAATCGATATTAATCATAAAAATATTTGACCTTATAGAGAAACCAGCGAATACAAAGGTGTCATTTAATTCAATGGCTACTTTCGTAATTTTCCAAATGGAAAATAAGAAGTTGTATTCGTGATATACTCTAGGCTGTCTGTGACACACAGTAATAATAATAAAAAATAAAGTAATAATAATAACAATAATAATAGTAATTCCTAACGATAATCATAGAAATAATACAATCATTAAATCATTAATTAATTAATTAATTAAATAATTCAAATTAATATATAGCAAATAGGTAAAGGAACCAAATTAAGCCTCTCCGATGTAATTTCACCCAACTAGAAATAAAAATGGGTGTATTACTCGCGCAAATCAAGTTCAGGGGGGGTTAAGCCGTTTTCAAATTTTGTTTTGCTGGTCATTTCCCCCCCTGAAAGTTGATGTCAACCAAATTAAGAAGATCCCCTGCATTTTTCTATGGGTAACATTTTGGTGAAAACCCCATGTCTCTACGATGTTGCTTTCTACCCGTAAAAATCCATCGCCCTTTCCGTTTTGGCCGCAAAGTACGCTGGGACAGTTTCATTTGCTATTTCCCAGTCCAGAACTGGATTAAATAAAGTTGCAGCGTTAAAATCATAGTTTTGGTAGTAAACACTACGAACACCACGTAATGATTGCAAATGTGGAGTAAGAAATGCAAACCTTGCAAAACTGAGGGGGGAGGGGTGGAAAATCCTATGCCTTTGCTGTTAATAATGGTACCCTCCCCCATTAGAAGTGGCTAGCCTGTTAATAACGGCGCCCTCCCCATTGAAAATGCCTTGAATGAAGTTGCAGCTTTAAAATCATAGTTTTGGTATTAAACACGACGAACACAACCTATATTTTCGAATTTTGGGTAAGATCTGCGAACCTTGCAAAACTAAGGAGGGAGGGGTGAAAAAGCATACGTATTTCCTGTTAATAGTAGTACCCTCCCCCATTAGAAAGGGATTGAATAAAGTTGCAGCATCAAAATCATAGTCTTGGTACTAAACATGATTAATACCACATTTGTGTAAGATCTACAAAGTTTACAGAAATAAGGGAGGGGGAGGGGGGGGGGGGTGGAAACCATTAATTGTATGATTATCATTAGCGGTATCCACTTGTTCCTAACGATAATCATAGAAATAATACAATCATTAAATAATTAATTAATGTTTGGTATGTAGCGAATAGTGAAAGACACAAAAACTAGCCTATCTTATGTATTTTCGCGCAACTAGATGATTATTTTGCGTTATTACTCGCGCAAATGAAGTTCAGGGGGGGTTAAGCCGTTTTGATTTTTTGTTTTGCCTGTCATTTCCCCCCCTGGAATTTAATGTCAACCAAATAAAGAAGACCCCCTGCAGTTTTCCATGGGTAACAATTTGGTGAAAACCCCATGTCTCTACGATGTTCTTTTCTACCCGTAAAAATCCATCGCCCTTTCCGTTTTGGCCGCAAAGCATGTTGGGACAGTTTTATTTGCTATTTCCCAGTCCAGAACTGGATTAAATAACGTTGCAGCGTTAAAATCGTAGCTTGGGTAGTAAACACGACGAACACAACATATTGGTTGCAAATTTGGGGTAAAATATGCGAACCATGCAAAACTGAGGGGGGAGGTGTGGAAAATCATATGCCTTTCCTGTTAATAATGGACCCCTCCCCCATTAGAAATGGCTCGAATGTAGTTGCAGCTTAAAAATAATGGTTTTGGTAGTAAACACGACGAACACAACATATTGGTTGCAAATTTGGGGTAAAATATGCGAACCATGCAAAACTGAGGGGGGAGGTGTGGAAAATCATATGCCTTTCCTGTTAATAATGGACCCCTCCCCCATTAGAAATGGCTCGAATGTAGTTGCAGCTTAAAAATAATGGTTTTGGTAGTAAACACGACGAACACAACATATTGGTTGCAAATTTGGGGTAAGAAATGCGAACCTTGCAAAACTGAGGGGGGAGGGGTGGAAAATCCTATGCCTTTCCTGTTAATAATGGACCCCTCCCCCATTATAAATGGCTCGAATGAAGTTGCAGCTTAAAAATAATGGTTTTGGTAGTAAACACGACGAACACAACATATTGGTTGCAAATTTGGGGTAAGAAATGCGAACCTTGCAAAACTGAGGGGGGAGGGGTGGAAAATCCCATGCCTAACCTGTTAATACATTTAGAAGTGGCTAGAATGAGGTTGCAGCTTCAAATCACAATGGATCAAGTGATGTGGCAGAATTAAAAGCATGGTTTCTGTACTCGACGCGACGACTGCCATGCGGCATGAACTGCGGATGGCTGTCGGTTCGCGAGCTTGTGATGACATTCAATGCACTTGGAAGGAAAATAAAAATCGTTTCAAGGAGAAACTTTTTTCGCTGATGTTTAGGCCACTTATTTCCACGGGAAGTGCTCCAATATTCCAGTTGAGCCTTAGTAGGTGGAAAATAACCATACACCCACGATCACTACCATGCAAGTTGCATGGCACTACCCAACACGCGCTATGACGTAGCTAACATCTAACACGCATGTTGGATTATCGTTAGCGGTATCTACTAGTAATAATAATAGTAATAATAGTAATAATAATAATAGTAATAATAGTAGTAATAACAATAGCAGTAATAACAAAACAATAATAATAGGGTTTATTAATACACGATCACGTTAAAACTGCAGCAAAAGCTGATGTGGTTGTGTCGTACTTATAAATATAATAAAACGAACTAGTTAAAAATATAAATCTAAGCTATGTAATAAAGAACTAGTTAAAAATATAAATCTAAGCTATGTAATAAAGAACTAGTTAAAAAATATATCTAAGCCTATGTAAGTAAAAAACCAAGTTAAAATCTATCTAAGCCTTAACCCTTCACCGTCCGAGCCTGTAAATAGGAGACGTATACGTTCGTTACTAGAAAAATTATTGCATCACATCTAGACATGCTGGAAAGACGATGTTGCGATGTTATGCGATGGGATGTATGGCTTCAAAGTCCGAGCTATAACAGGGATCACTCGACTCTTTCACTATGGAGAAAAGCTCATTTGTTTTGGCGATTGTTTTGTTTCTTCGATTTTCACGAATTTTAAGGAGCTAAAAATCGGCTAAAAATCGACTTGAAATCAAGAGCAAACACAAAATAACCACTCAGTCGTTACAGTACCTTGTTTAATCTTTCCAACCAGCAGGTTTGTTTTCACAAAACACACCAAGCGACGGTGAACCACGCCGATGTTTGCACTGCATTTCACTCGACCACATTTTCCTGCTCCCACCTCCAATTGCATGCTGGGTAATGGACAAAAAAATCGCAAGGGGTCTCCCCCCCTCGGACTCCGGTAGGGTTTTACCCCTACAACCAAGAGCGGTGATTTGGACTCAAGCCGTTGCTTTAAAGTTACAAAAACACATCCTAATAGGTTGAGCAGGGGTAAAAGGATGCCAACTGCAGGATTCCAAGGATTTCATTGAAGAATTTTTTCCTGTGTCTCAAAGCACAAACACAACGGAAAAACCCTGTGAAATCCCCTCACAAAGCCTACTAGAAGCAAACCAAGTACTTTTCAGCCATCCTCAGACTTAATGATGTCTTCAAGCTCTCTGACAGTGGCATATTTCTCCAAAATTAGAGCACATTTCATTAGAAACCCTACCGAAGCAGCCATACCTACCGTCAACGAGTGAACAGAATTATCCCAAATGGCATTGTGGGAAAAGTTTGAGCCCTCGGCTTAAAAAGTCAGCAGTATTTCACTAGCCCGGGCTAGCCACACAGCGGTCAAACGTCTGCGCGTGCGTATTAGTCTGGTATTTCCCGCGCAAATTTACCTTAAAACATATTACAGTGAACTTCTACCCCCAAAAGTTAAGAAAAATACGTGAAAGTTAAGCTTTTTACTTTCACAGTCGACGGGAAATTGAACAAACTTCAAACTGTGAGTTTACCCAAAAAAATCGTAATTTACCAAAGAAGTTCTCAAGGTTTGAAAGCGGGTTTGTGAACAGTGACGGCCGCCGGCTCGCTTTGAATTTGTTTTGGAATAGGTTGTTGTTGCAAGACTTTTGACGCATGCGCAGACGTTTGACCGCTGTGTGCGGGCTAGCTCACACAGCGGTCAAACGTCTGCGCGTGCGTATTACTGTCAGTCTGGTGGGCGACCGCGCGAATTTCCCGCGCAAATTTACCTTAAAACCTATTACAGTGAATTTCTACCCCCAAAAGTTAAGAAAAATGCGTGAAAGTTAAGCTTTTTATTTTCACAGTCGACGAGAAATTGAACAAACTTCAAACTGTGAGTTTACCCAAAATTTTCGTAATTTACCAAAAAAGTTCTCAAGGTTTGAAAGCGGGTTTGTGAACAGTGACGGCCGCCGGCTCGCTTTGAATTTGTTTTGGAATAGGTTGTTGTTGCAACTTTTGACGCATGCGCAACCGTTTGACCGCTGTGTGGGGATAGCTATACTTGAACTGAAGGGGGAGGGTTGAGTTAGCACTCAGGATTTCACCAATTGAGCTCACACACGATCGGACGACAAAGAGTTAAAGGGGAACTGAACCCTAAAATCAACCCAACGACTGTACAAAAATGTACTCGAAAGATTTTCTTTCTCTGTCTAGCGCGTCTGAATATAAAATCGAAAAATAACCGAATGTCCGCTGATAAATCTAGCTTGTGTGGCGGCTCAATTTAATGGAAATTTCCGCATAACGTACGTCACACATACCAAGGGAACACAATCACACCTCCAGCATAAAGAAAACAATGGTCCGCAATTAGGAGTGGCTTTAATCCAGCTTTTCAATGCCAGGGACATCTAGCAAAACAAACTTATTTCCATATCTGATTATGACGTCACAACTGATTACAAGACTTGAGCTGTCTCTACAGTCTGTATCAAAGTGGAGTTGTAATGTTGGTTTTCAGAGACGCGCAACACAGAGAAAGAAAATATCAACTTATTTCTTTCGAATACATCTTTGTATAGTCGTTGGGTTGATTTTAGGGTTCAGTTCCCCTTTTAGAGTGAATTCATACTAAATTGTTTAAAATTATTAAAATTTGTTTGGAGTGGGATACGGTTTCGGTGTTTTTTGATTTTTTAAAAGATCAATAATGACTGTCCTGGGTAGGGTGATCAAGATAGTTCCATAGTTTGCCCCTCTGAAGGAGACTGAATTTTCTCATTGTTTCAGTTTTTGTATGAGGAATTACGAGATTGTTAGTTCCCCTAAGGGAATACTTCGTGTCTCTTTAAAAAAATAGTTTTTTAAAATATTTAAACATATTTGGGCCGCGTCATGCAAAAAGGGCCTGGACGACATGAAATGGAAATATCTTTTGAAGTTGTTCTATGTTTTGGATACCTGTGGTACCATTAGAATCTGTATCATGAGCACCACAATCTGTTACTGTCATGTAGTGTTGATTTCATGAAATTGACAAGTGAAATTGCCGACGAAATTCACGATATGTTTACACGGGCAGTTGATAGCAATTGTAGCAGACACACATGATAGGCTATCATGTGATGGTTATTTTAAGGT
Source organism: Actinernus sp. WN-2022 (assembly GCA_030867875.1). Lineage (NCBI taxonomy): Eukaryota > Metazoa > Cnidaria > Anthozoa > Actiniaria > Actinernidae > Actinernus > Actinernus sp. WN-2022. The sequence goes on from JAOWCC010001501.1 coordinate 29,732,766, forward strand.
ATAGCTTGTACTGCTGCTAAAATCATATTTCGAGCTACGTGGGGCAGAATTACTGCAGAAAAGGTATTTTGGACGAAAAAGTGGTCATGTTGTTCATCTTATTTTATTTATTACTCTTTAGCGCCAGCAGGTATACATGAATTTCATACATCAAAATAATCCCCAATGATAGGATTCTTAATTTTTGTGGTTTCGGGCATTCGCATCAAAATCACGTAAATTTCACATCAGGTTTTTCTTGTCAATTTCATGAAACTGACATTTGATTTTAGGAATGAAATGTAGCGCTCCATGTCAAGAATAAAACGAAACCTTTAATCTGTTATTACGAATGATCGAGTGCAAAAAATGCTTGAACGAAAACAAACCTTGCCAATACATAGGAGAAACTAAACGCAATCTTAGTGACAGATTTGGAGAACATCACAGATCAGTTGAACACTATCAACGGAAGGAATCTCACACAACCAACCACTCACTTGATGATTTACAAATCATACCGTTAGAAACTATTCATAACAGCAGATACAGTGTCCGTAACCCGGGGGGGGGGGTGTACTCCCTTATGTGAGGGGTACATGGATGCTCGTCGTACCTTTCAGGGGTCAAAATCAGGAGTTTGGTACCACTTAGGGTATCCACCATCAAACACAGACATTTCTATGTAAAGTGGGTGTCCGACAAGCATCCCTACCCCTTTTATATGGGAGTCCCCCCCCCCCCCCTTGGGGTCCGTAATAGCTAGGGAACGGCACACCTTATCTCTAAGGCTAACACTTTAGAACCTCATTGAATGATCAGTCGCGATGAAATATAATGCTCCCTTTACCTATACATATGTGTTCTCCTTGTAATCACTATAGTTACAAGCCGCATTACCTTTGTTTACGATTTTACCATATATTGTATCTCATTACATCAGACCCAAAAACGGTTCCATTTCATATTTCGCTTAGCCAATCAGCGTTGTATATCTCTACTGTATATAATGTTTACTTCCACTTGTATTCCTTACTTAGCTCATAAGGTTCGTTCTGCAGAACCGAAATATAGGGTACAATAAATAACATCGTACAGCCGTCCGATCAGCCTTGCAGTCTTCAAACGATATTACGAAGACTATCATATGAATTATTTAACTTAAATTTGTTTGTCATCTGCCTTTACGTTACATGTCACGCCAGCATCATTGTCCGTGTACTCTTATTAATCATAAGTACGTCATAAAATGTCGCAAGTGGAGATAGATGATTTCCATTCACACTTCAAGAAATTAAACGTCACCACAGGGGCAGACCGAGTCATGCCCAGAAATAATAACACAACTCATGTCCCTCTAGACATATCCACTGAGGAGGTAAAGACCGCTATTGGAAAACTAAAAAATAGCAAAGCCCCTGGACATGACAATATATATTCTTAATGAACCATTAAAGTATGGCAAAGAAAGTTACTTTCCTATATAACTAGGCTGTTTAATATAATTTTATGTCAGTTGTCTTTCCACAAGAGTAGAACGCTTTATAATACCTATATTCAAAACATAGGGCCCTTAAGGGCAACTCGTGGATGGTCAGTGAGCTATTTTGATATATACTCAAAATCACGTGACCAATGACGTCATTACCACTAAGTGAATCGTGGGAAAATAATACCATACCTGTCCAAGTTTGAACTGTCTGGCATTAGAAATGAGGGAGATATTGGCATGTACTTAAAATCACGTAATCGATGACGTCATCGTTACGTCATCGCCACTAAGTTATTGATAGCAACCCACTACCATGTCTGTCCAGGTTTGAGCCAGCTGGCATTAGAAATGAGGGAGACATGGGCATGTACTTAAATCACGTGACAGATGACGTCATCGTTACGTCATCACCACTTAAGTGATCGATCGGGACCCACAACCATGTCTGTCCAGGTCTGAAGTGTCTGGCATTAGATGGGCACCGTCAATACGTCTTCTCCAGCATGACCAAACCTTTTCGAAACCTTGGACGGTCATTCGGAAAGTCAACGGCGAATCGTCGAGTCACAGAAAAAACGACGAATAAATTATCTCGTATCCACCTAAACCCAATAACTCGTTCTGCACATGCGTGCATCCACGAGTTAAATTACTATTGTGTGTGGAATAAACGACCTATTCATAGCTTGATTACATCTAAAATCTTCGCTTGAAAATGGCTAATTGTGTTGACGCATGCAGTCTAAGTAGTTCTGGAAACTTCCAATCTGAACAAGGATTGTGTGACAAAGTTATTATTTAGTGTAGCTAAATCAAATTGAACTTTAAATCTAAATGCCCCGCTGAACTTTGAAATCACATATCGAAGAGGTTAAAACGAGTTTTTATCCGTTCCACATCGCAGAATTACGTTTTTGGGAATCTAACGCCAGCCAAATGTAACTTCCAAACGTTTTATCAAATATAAACAGTGCATGACCTGGAAGTCAACTGGCTGGAAGATCAAAGAAAACACAGGTTTTTTTAAACAGGCTTACTGTTTTTTTCACTTGTATTCTTGAAGGTTCTCTATCACGATTTCTAACTGCAGACAATCTTGATTTGTGCCTGCTACTCCTAGATTGATCAGTATTCAAGCCTTTACTAGATAACAATACAGTGCTCAGCTGTTCGCGTTCGACCGTCAAATTCAAACCATTTGACATTTCAGTGATATTTACCGTATCATTTGTCGAACTGATCACATTATTGCTATTCTGTATATTACTAAGCTTTTCCGTTGGCTTTTGTTTGGCTATATATGGCTTTGCTTAGCTTTGCTTTCCTCACTTTCCAAAATATTGGCTATCATTTCCAAGCGAGCAGGGGCTATATCGATGTTAGTTAACATCTCCTCGTCGTTCAACTGAACTTTAAGCTTATATTCACCCTGACGAGTAGAGTGCAGCACGTTCTATCTCTGAGCCTAGGGATGTATTATGAACGTGCCATGATACTCCGGGAGGTTTGTTGCGAAAACAGTTGTACATTACCATCTCTATCTCTGTTGCATCCAAAACGTTCCCAAATCTGCCAACACAGTACATTCAAGACATTAAATTCTGCTTAGCTAAGCCAAACGCGCTTATAAATTTCCGGACTTCTCTCCTAAATACGACACGCGGCCAAATGTCTGTTTTTAACAATATAGTTGTAGCGATAAATTAATTATAAGGCATTTCAGAATAATAATTAATACGGCCAAATCCTTTCGAAGCGTCTTTCCGATGAAACGAAAACTTGGACTCATGCCATAAACTCCGTCAATACATCTTCGGAAAATGGAAGACTATTCAGACAGCCAACGGAGAGTCCAGATGTGCACAGAAAAAACAAAGTACACACCATAAAACGATGAATAAATTAGCTCGGAGTACTAACCCTAAATATAGGGCCCCTAAGGGCAACTCGTGGATGGTCAGTGCGCTATTTTGGAAAATACTAAAAATCACGTGACCGTTAAGTCATCACCATTAAGTGAATCGTGGGAAAATAATACCATACCTGTCCAAGTTTGAACATTAGAAATGAGGGAGATATTGGCATGTACTTAAAATCACGTGACAGATGACGTCATCGTTACGTCATCACCACTTAAGTGATCGATCGGGACCCACTACCATGTCTGTCCAGGTTTGAAGTGTCTGGCATTAGATGGGCACCGTCAATACATCTTCACCAGCATGACCAAATCTTTTCGAAACCTTGGACGGTCATTCGGAAAGTCAACGGCGAGTCGTCGAGTCACAGAAAAAAACGACGAACAAATTATCTCGTATCCACCTAAACCCAATAACTCGTTCTGCACATGCCGTGCATCCACGAGTTAAATTACTAGTGTGTGTGGAATAAACGACCTATTTATACCTTGATTACGCGTACGTCTAGAACCTTCGCTTGATACTGGCTAATTGTGCTGACGAATGCAGTCTAAGTAGCTCTCAAGCATGTTAAGGCCTGGTTCATTTAACGGAAAATAGATTTACGATACAAAATGTTTTCTGACAGAAATAACAGTTTAAACAAAATCTAATTATATCATAATACTAATATCAACTTCCTTAAATTTGTTAAAGTGCCCCTCAACCCTTTTGCAATTTTTATATATATGAAACTTTGAAAGGTTTTGAGTACTTCTGCGAAGAAAGTTTTGGCTTACAGAGGATACTCTATATTCTAGGCTTGTTTGAAATGGTGAAAATGTGACCTCTCCTGACCCATTACCGTGTAAGAAAAAGCCTGGGTCGATTCCCTATCTTACGTCATCCAATTCATTCGACTTTACAATAACTTGAATAAATATTTAGCATTTTGTCTAAAATAGCTGTTTTCTTTACTAAAATCTCACAGACTGTGTATATTCTCTATATATCGATGCTGTTGTGATAGAAAGGCGTCATGGACAATAATGCATTAATGAGGTGACGTAAGATAGGGAATCGACCCAGGCTTTTTCTTACGCGGTCATGGGTCAGGAAAGGTCACATTTTCACCATTTCAAACAAGCCTAGAACATAGAGTATTCTCTGTAAGCCAAACATTTCTTCGCAGAAGTACTCAAAACCTTTCAAAGTTTCATATATATAAAAATTGCAAAAGAGTTGAGGGGCACTTTAAGTGGATGGTTGTTAATCGGGCTGCGACGATAAGATATGAATAAAACGTAACCCTGCTAAAACATTACTCCTCCCGAAGTGTTTCAGGCGATGCTTAGAAAACATGACTATCATGTAAAGATAAGGAGATATTAAGGGTACAAAAAGTCATGTGACCTATTTTGCATATTTTCGCCTTAATTACTCGTTAACGAAACATTGTAGTCATCTGTTCTAAGTTGATTTAGGTAAAAGGCTTCAACCTTAACTAAACATACCCACTCATCATCCTAGCTGTTTTAAACTCGGAGCCGCGTTTTTGATGTACTGATTTCGTGTAGATACCGCTAACGATAATCCAACATGCGTGTTAGATGTTAGCTACGTCATAGCGCGTGTTGGGTAGTGCCATGCAACTTGCATGGTAGTGATCGTGGGTGTATGGTTATTTTCCACCTACTAAGGCTCAACTGGAATATTGGAGCACTTCCCGTGGAAATAAGTGGCCTAAACATCAGCGAAAAAAGTTTCTCCTTGAAACGATTTTTATTTTCCTTCCAAGTGCATTGAATGTCATCACAAGCTCGCGAACCGACAGCCATCCGCAGTTCATGCCGCATGGCAGTCGTCGCGTCGAGTACAGAAACCATGCTTTTAATTCTGCCACATCACTTGATCCATTGTGATTTGAAGCTGCAACCTCATTCTAGCCACTTCTAAATGTATTAACAGGTTAGGCATGGGATTTTCCACCCCTCCCCCCTCAGTTTTGCAAGGTTCGCATTTCTTACCCCAAATTTGCAACCAATATGTTGTGTTCGTCGTGTTTACTACCAAAACCATTATTTTTAAGCTGCAACTTCATTCGAGCCATTTATAATGGGGGAGGGGTCCATTATTAACAGGAAAGGCATAGGATTTTCCACCCCTCCCCCCTCAGTTTTGCAAGGTTCGCATTTCTTACCCCAAATTTGCAACCAATATGTTGTGTTCGTCGTGTTTACTACCAAAACCATTATTTTTAAGCTGCAACTACATTCGAGCCATTTCTAATGGGGGAGGGGTCCATTATTAACAGGAAAGGCATATGATTTTCCACACCTCCCCCCTCAGTTTTGCATGGTTCGCATATTTTACCCCAAATTTGCAACCAATATGTTGTGTTCGTCGTGTTTACTACCAAAACCATTATTTTTAAGCTGCAACTACATTCGAGCCATTTCTAATGGGGGAGGGGTCCATTATTAACAGGAAAGGCATATGATTTTCCACACCTCCCCCCTCAGTTTTGCATGGTTCGCATATTTTACCCCAAATTTGCAACCAATATGTTGTGTTCGTCGTGTTTACTACCCAAGCTACGATTTTAACGCTGCAACGTTATTTAATCCAGTTCTGGACTGGGAAATAGCAAATAAAACTGTCCCAACATGCTTTGCGGCCAAAACGGAAAGGGCGATGGATTTTTACGGGTAGAAAAGAACATCGTAGAGACATGGGGTTTTCACCAAATTGTTACCCATGGAAAACTGCAGGGGGTCTTCTTTATTTGGTTGACATTAAATTCCAGGGGGGGAAATGACAGGCAAAACAAAAAATCAAAACGGCTTAACCCCCCCTGAACTTCATTTGCGCGAGTAATAACGCAAAATAATCATCTAGTTGCGCGAAAATACATAAGATAGGCTAGTTTTTGTGTCTTTCACTATTCGCTACATACCAAACATTAATTAATTATTTAATGATTGTATTATTTCTATGATTATCGTTACATTAGGGGATATTAAGGGTACAAAAAGTCATGTGACCTATTTTGCATATTTTCGCCTTAATTACTCGTTAACGAAACATTGTAGTCATCTGTTCTAAGTTGATTTAGGTAAAAGGCTTCAACCTTAACTAAACATACCCACTCATCATCCTAGCTGTTTTAAACTCGGAGCCGCGTTTTTGATGTACTGATTTCGTGTTCTAAGTCACGTGACAGACCACGTGACACGTTTTGCTACACACAAGCCACTTAAGGTAGTCAAGAATGGCGATATCTATTATCGTGAAAAACTTGGCGTACTTGCCATACTCGGCTGTGCTGAAATAAGGAAAACAGATTTTACCCGAAATTTGACCCCTGAACCAGGCCTTAAAGACCCTTTAGCACGATACGTAGATATCATCTACGTTACCAGTCACTCATGGCGTACCCCAGGGTTCAGTATTGGGACCTCTCCTGTTTGTCATTTTCATAAATGATTTATCGCTCCACACTAATGAATCTACCATCGACATGTATGCTGACGACACGACACAAACTGTATCCGGGAAGACTCTAGAAGCCATTGAGCAAAAGTTAATAGAAGGATTCAAACCAATCCAGGCCTGGGCTTCTCATAATAAAATGGTTATCAACACCACGAAAACGAAAGTCATGCTCGTTGGAAGCAAACGCAAAATTTCGGCGCTCGATCGCGATATAAGCATTGAAGTCAATAACACAAAACTGCAGTCAACTGAATCGATTAAACTACTTGGTGTACATATTGACAAATCATTATCATGGAATATCCACATTGATTATACTGAAAAGAAGGTTTCGCAACGCATCGGATTACTTAACCGCAATAAAAGGTACATACCTCATGCAGAAAGAATACTATTTTATAATGCACTAATTAAGTCTGTGATCGAGTACTGTGCCACAGTTTGGGGTGGATGCTCCATAGAAGGTAAGTACCGCCTTCTTAGATTACAAAAACGAGCTGCTCGAATTATATTAGACGCACCTGCACTTAGCCCTTCCGTTCCCTTATTTAATACACTTAGCTGGATTCCTATCCATGAAGTCTGTAATTACTTGAGCTGTATATTAATGTTTAAGATTTTAAATGGCTATGCACCAGCCTATCTTTCAGATGGCATTAAATCTATTAAGAAAGTACACAGAATACACACTCGCTCGTCTAGGTTTAATGTACAGATTCCAAAGATATCCCTAACAACAGCAGGCGGCAGATCATTTGCTTTTAGAGCCTCATCATTGTGGAATTCATTACCAGTTGATGTTAAAGATGTATCCTCTTTTAATATGTTCAAGTCCAAATACTTTTATAATATTTTATTGCAACAGATGTTAATTGACCATTTTAAAGTTTAGCTTTTTGTAATTCACTTATCTTAATCTCTGTCTCTAGTCAATATATATGTACTCGTTCAATTTCTAGATTATATTAGATCGATTTAGCTATATGTTATTAGTTAGTAATTGTGGTTCTGATTTCAATTGTATATAATGCATATCTTTGTTTTATCCGTAGTTTTTATCATATTTGCTACCTAAAAAAAGTATATGTAAAGTTATATTTTATACTTAAATTAGTAGTTGAGGGCCAAAAGTTTGTAAGCTTTGCTTTTGGGTGTTACCCTCTTTAAATAAAGAATATTATTATTATTATTATTTGCGCGAAACCAGTGTTTTTGTTTTGATTTCGTGTTCACTGACTGTGACGAGCGCCTAACTCAACAAGTAACTCAACAACCGTCGTCAAAATTCTATGGACCTCTATGAAACTTTATATAAACGGAAATAATGCCTAGTTTAAGAAAGCCCTAAAATCGATTCAGCGTTGAAACCTGAGACTTATTCATTAATCAAACATCCACAAAGGTAGAACTTGGAAGAGAACGTGATGCAGGACGTTATTTAATTATTCAGCGCGTTCTAGGATTTTAAAACTGATGCACGAACACTTATTTCATATCAGATTATAGAGCACAAACAGTAACATTATTGATCAAATACACATCTAACTAATAATCTAGATGAGGAATAAGTCAAGCAACAACATACAGCAATGGAAAATCAGTAGCAGCAATAACTTTATTTGTTCGCTGAGGAGAATATTATAATAGTGTGTACTGACCGATCGCTAACAAAGTATTTGCGTTGACTTGACTTCGGTTTGAACACTTACAAGCTACTAAATATCGGAATTAGTAACACGGATACAACGGAGGAACGGCAAGGTATTCATTGAGTTTATCCACTGATATACACGCAACTAGAAAACTGAACCACAAATATCATACCTTTGGAGAATCGACAGTCCTTTGAATAGCCAGAGTCATCCGCTCGGCATCCGCTAAGCCGCCGGCTATTTACAAATGTACTCAGAAATGCAAGAATGCAGAGTACTCTCCAAACTCACCGCAGTTGCTTGTGTTTCCCTAACTGGAAGATCGGAGAATTATTGGCGAATGATCTTCTTACCTTCGTTTTAGGAAGGAAGACAGACCGTGACAATTTTCTCGGCGGTTGTTGTTTGCATTTGCTAGGCCGTTGGATGTCACACAAAATCTGTCAGCAAATTTTGGTTCAATATTTAAAAGAATGCCCTAAATAAGTTCTTTAGAAGAGTATTCATCGTATGCTCTTATATAATAGTAACTATCAGCGGTAACAACGACGATGCAAGCAGATTCTTTACATGTAGACATTGCCGGTCACAGAACTTAATTTCGTGGTCCACGAAAATACTTGTTTCGCGCAAAGCATCACGGGGCGTGCTAAGGGTCTTTAACATGCTTGAGAGGTCTGGAAACTTCCAATCTGAACAAGGATTGTGTGACAAAGTTATTATTTAGTGTATCCATGGATCATAATGTTGTAGCTAAATAAAATTGATCTTTAAATCAACATGCCCCGCTGAACTTTGAAATCAAATATCGAAGAGGTTAAAATGAGTATTTATCCGGTCCAGATCGGCGCAGAATTGAGTTTTTGGGAATCTAACGCTAGCCAAATGTGACTTGCAAACGTTTTATCAAATATCTGAAATATAAACAGTGCATGACCCGGAGGTCAACTGGCTGAGAAAATCGAAGCAAAAGTTTATGTAATCAGGACGAAATCTGTATCAAATTTAGAGGTCACTTATCGCACATTCATTCCTGTGTTTTCCTTTATGAATTATTAATGAGTTTGATAGGGCATATAAATACGTTTTCAAATAAGGTTACCTCCCAGTTTAATTTATTTAGAAATAGGCAGTTAATCACATTTTAGTGTGAGAAACGAATGTAATTTGATGATTGCTTTGGTTTTGCGCATCCGTAGCTTCTCCGATTCACTGTGAAGAATGTTTTGTGATAATTCTAGCACACGTGTGCGATGGATGAAATCAAAGTAAATGTGCAAAAATGATTAACAAACTGTGCGTAGATTTCGTCTTCAAGGAAAATATTGCATATCCTTCCAATCAAGCATTAAGGGAGGGGACTTTAACCTGTTTGAAGCCAATTAATGGGCCTTTTGCAGGAATGCAATCACGTGGTTGTAATCTTCATTCATATATTTAAAGGCACTTGTACGAGATCGGTAGTGTTATCAGCAAAACCTGTGTGTAAATGCTATTTTCCACCTCCAGTCAATCTTTCTAAAACAGCGTTTTTAAAGATAGCTTCCCACGGGTCCAGCATCCATGGCAACGCCTTTCCAATGGGGATCACGAGCTCAATTCATTCGTTAAAGGGAACCTCGGCTGAAAAACGATGTTTGTTCTCAAGTGTTTGTTATGGATGCCTAAGGCTACTGTTATGTTTGTCTTCACTAAATTATACACTACTGAGTGATGTCATTTATGCATCGATATTCCTGTCGATAAAACTCATTTGAATTCCCTGCGCGCCGCCATCTTGGCAATCATGAAATCACAGTGTTGCCCCTATGGTTGCACAACAAAATAGCTATTGGTTTCTGACAATAGGGCAACACTGTGACGTCATAAAATCCAAGATGGCGGCGCGCAAGAAATTCAAACGAGTTTTATCTATAGGAAAATCGGTGCATAAATGGCATGTAGTGTACAATTTACTGGAGACAAACACAGAAACAGACTTAGACATGCATAACAATCACTTGAGAGTAAACATTGTTTTTCAGCCGAGATTCCCTTTAACGAAGTATTATATCAGCACTGGACTGTTTCCTGCAAAAGGCCTATCAACAGCCACCAACCGAATATTGATTCCATGCAGATATGTGCAAAACCATGACACAGCACCTTCACTTGATCATTGTTTTCCTGTCGATGTATTATCCATTTCTTATTTATAGGATAATATGGTCATTTAATAAAGATTTGTTGCTTTATATTCAAGGTTGTAAAATACCAGTTTACTTACTCTCACAAATGAATCCGATCTTCGTGTTACATGGCTCATCGTTCAAGCGAAATCCGATCCCATTTGGGTCGGAATTCAGCAGGTTTCCACAAGGTCCGTCTCCACTCGGCTCATTTCGTCCCCACAACTCGTTGTTCACCGGGCGGCTGTCAACATATCGCCAGACTCCTGCTGTATCTTTCTTAAAGCCAACATGCACGGGATTGGCATTTGCAGCACTGAGATATGGTGTGAGAGCGTTGATCTGTGATTACAACCTTATTACGGCAAGCTGCGCATGTTCCTGCGCGCACGAGTTTTCGGCCACAGGCCAAGTCACCTTCGAGGTTAAGTGTAACTTATAACAGCGTTCTCCAATGTACTGGAACCCATGACTACATGGATCTGTAAAGCAAATAAACGAATACATAAAATACAATATGATAAACAAAAATACCCCACCTGCCCTCCTTGAGCTAATTACCTCTTCTAAAGATATCCAACACCAGATATGCGGCAAACCAAAATTTGTTACAGGCCAGCCTCCAGGATTAACTATGGTCTATCACGATTCAAAGCAATTTCATCGAGAATCTGGGAATCAGTACCCCTTACTATTAAAATCCTGCCCAAAACCAGCTTTAAGAAGCAATACATACAGTTTTTACTAGATATATAAACAGTCATAATATTTAAATTTGTGCCTTACACAATCAAGACAAATTTATACAAATCAGCTACTTATATTGACATTTTTATTCTCTTTATTCTCGATAAGATCAAACAATAATGTAATGTCCTTCTATACATAACTACATGAATTTATTTAAAATCTCACTTCGTACTATTCTTTATTACTATTTATTAGCTATATCTAGTTCTACCCTCATTTAGTTTTATCAATGTAGTGGCCAACTCGAAAGCCATTGCTACTTTGGCCACTACGCACATTTTTTTTCTAAACATACCTATTCTTTTTTACACTTATTTCTTTTATATATGTATATTTATATGTTAATGTCAGATAAGGACCGATGGTTATAATTATGTGCAAATAAATGAATCTTGAATCTTGAATTATCAAATAACGTTAACTTACAGTTCATATTGTTTTGGAATATGTATGATGATCGTATGGGGCCGGGTAAAATGAAGGATATATTTCACGCTTGTTTTTCATGCAAAGTTTGAAAAATTGCCCGAGTCGCGCATGGCGATTTTGCAAACTTTGAAAATACGCGTGAAATTTATCCTTAATTTTACGAGAATTCATGCGATTACTTGTTTATAATACAGAGGAAAGTACATTGAAACAAAATCTACGACTAAGTGTGCTCGATGAAAAACCTAGAGTGAAACTGATGCCCTATCGTTACATTCGCTTCACGTAATCTCGACCAAAAAATATATTTTAAATAGACCCTTTCAACTTGCCTGTTTGTTGTCCCATTTCAGACCACGTGATTTTTCCCTTGAGTAATGCGTTTTTGTTTTTCTGTATCCCAAGAGGAAATGTACCAATTACAATAACTAGAACACAAAACACTGAATCCTCTGGAGAACTATCACGTGGTCTGAAATGGAGCAACAAACAGGCAAGCTGAAAGGGTTTATTGACTTTGAACTTGATTACTATACTATTTGCTCTACAAAAAGGTTTAAAGTGGAAACGAAGAACTTCTGAACTTAGTTTGTCAGGCAACTGAACAAACTCAAACTCACTCAGCCACTGTCAAAAGATCAATTAACTTTGCAGTGACAAAATAGACGACAATTAAGCTAAACTGGTACCATAGTATTCACTTAAAAGAGAACACTTTACAGTTTAGTAGACTCACTTATAAACTTGTTGCTGTCATGCATGACATGCTCGAGAAAGCCTTATTTGTTCGCTTTTTCGAGCAGAAGTACACCCGAGCTGAAGGCAGACTGAGAATTATCGACAAACTTTGACTAACTGCAGCGCGAATCCTGTTGCTAGGCAACTTATCGAGCAATCAAAAGGTAGAATTCGAGATTTTGCCCCGAATTAAGAATCAAGTTGAATATAACCCATCAAAGATTTTCTCTCGCGCATGATTGTTTGAATGCATTACGTGACCCTATATTTTCTCTCAGCGAGCGGGAAATATCAGTGAATACACCCCCTGTGAGCGTAACTATAAGCACGTGTCAAAGAAAACATTTGAAGGATTATAACATTGTGGCGTCGAAATATATGCCCTAATATTTGTCCTTGGACATTATCTGATCCTCGAAGCTCACAGTTCCCCTCGAGCTTCGCTCTCGGGAACTGTTCTCTTCTCGGATCAGATAATGTCCGTGGACGAAATATCATGGCATTTTCGACACCACAAATAGGTTAATCAGTGCATTTTTAGCCAATCAGATTACAGAAATTTTGCCCTCCATGTTATAACTCAAGCATGTTAAGACATCGTTTGAACATGAAAACGAGGCTACAGCTATTTTGTTAAATATAGTCACTTGAATTTGCTCAAATCCTAGAACAATGGTGGTTATAACTAATCTCAGCGTTTTTCGTCGTCCTAATATGAAATTTTGGTAAAATATCTATCACGTGACCAACCACGTGATCCCAAAAAGTTGAAAATTAAACTAAAAACGGGGTGGTCCATTGTATATTTTAAGTAATGATGTTGTGTTTATCTGATTACGCTTGGGGTCAGTTCGGAATGGTTGCCCCTGATAGACTGTTAAGGCGAAAATATAGAAAACAGGTCACGTGACCTATTCTTGGAACCATTTTTCGCCATTTATATCCTCTTCAGTGATAAAAAGTCAACCATTCCGGACATAGTCTCATTTCCCATAACAAGCTTAACATTTCGAACCGAAAATCTGAAACAAAACAATAACTTCCGCCACCCCATTTTGATTTCTTTGTTTTATCATCCTTAAGGTCACGTGACCTTCAAAACACTAAAATACCGATCCTTAAATGTTAAGACCTACGGTTACCGTATTATTCCAAAGTTATAGGGTATTTCATACATAAATGACAGAGATAGCGAATTTTTAATGTTTTATCAGAACTGCTAAAAAACCATGCCTTAACATGCTTGAGAAGTTATAATACGAGCTAAGAAATTTCTGCCATTTGATTGGTTGCGAGCAGTGGTATTTTAGGGTAATTTGTAATACCTACGTGTAGGTATTACAAACCTATTCCATATATGGTAGCTTTTTGCCATATTTGGAAAACTACGCAACCAGTGTTTCTTGAAAGGAAAACTGGCGGACATGTTTCCCCGAAAGTGCGAGTTAAGGTCCAACTTAAAACACCTTTTTCCAATGTATTGAAAACCAAGAGGACATGGATCTGTAAGTCAGTAGATACAGAATGAGTAGCCGTCGGTGCTTTATTGGATTTACAAATTCGAGCTGGAAGCGAGAGTTTGTAATTAAATCCGATAAAGCACGGACACGAATTATGTATATGGCTTCTCAAACGTCTAAGTGTGCAGTGTCATGTTGGCGATACAACCTATTTCGGCTGAGAAAATCGAAGTAAAAGTTTATGTAAATCAGGACGAAATCTGTATCAAATTTAGAGGTCACTTATCCGGCGCACGTTGATTCCTGTGTTTTCCTTTATGAATTATTAACGACTTTGATAAGGCATATGAATAAGTTTTCAAATTAAGTTACCTCCCAGTTTAATTTATTTAACACACACTAGTACAAATGAAACATCTTGGCCGATGCCATAACACTGAAAACGTATTAACTCGGCCAATATTGATGGTATTTATGGCGCAATAGAAATAAATTGACCTCCAATAATCACATTTTAGAGTGATTTTCGATTGAGAATCGAATGTAATTTGGTGATTGCTTTGGTTTTGCGCATCCGTAGCTTCTCCGATTCGCTGTAAAGAATAGATAGATAGATAGATATTTATTTCAACTCGGGGGGTTGAGGCTTGTTAAACCTCTAGCAAGTACATGCTAATTAGCCGAGACTATCTACTTACAGCTAGTACATAAATTGAAATCTTATATACAATTACATATGAGTACATTATATTAACCATAACTAGTATTAATTACAAGTGGACTATATAAATATATATGTATATGTATCGGTAAAAGTTAAACCAATATGGAATTGGAAATTTTAAACTAGAAATTGAATTTAACATAGCTGATTTGTTTTTTGAATGATTTTAAAGTAGGTAATGTGCGCAGAGCATCAGTTAAGCTATTCCAAGCTTTGGCAGCAGTGTATGAAATGGAGTGAAGCCCATATTTAGTTGTGTTACATTTAGGTACTGTAAGTTTACGCTGGCCTCTTAAGTTCTTAATGTTGCAGCGCTCTGAGAACATAGACCTGATATACATAGGCGATTGGCCACTAAGTGCCTTATAGACTGTAATACACAGAAGTTGCAGTCGGCGGTTATAGAGACTAGGTCCTAACTTATTAAGCAAAGTTTCGTAGCTCGTATTGGAAAAATCATTATAGACATATCTTAATGCTCGTTCGTTGAGTTTCTCGAGCTTAGAGGCATTGAGCACAGAACAGTGTAGCCAAACAGAACTACAGTAATTAAAACAAGGTAAGATAAAAGCTCTATAAAGACATAATTTAGTGTACTCGGACAATATGTGTTTAAAGCGGCTTATGACTTCAACTTGCTTACACGCCTTTTTAGCAATTCTTGTAACGTGTCTATTAAAGTTTAATTGGTTATCTATTATAACCCCTAACAGTTCAATTTCTTCTATGGCCGGAATAGGTTCATTGTTCACACTTAGCGTCACACTTGGTCGTGTATTAGACCTAGAGAGCACCATGAGTTTGCATTTGTCGGGATTAAGTTCTAGTTTATTATAGTTAAACCATTCTACAGCTCTAGCTGTTTCTCTTGACAAAACGTCGGTCAAAAATGATTCATTATGATGGCTAAAGTATATTTGATTATCATCTGCATAATTTGAAAGTTTAGCTTCATCAATGAAAAAGAATAAGTCATTAATAAAAATATTAAAAAACAAAGGGCCAAGCACTGAACCTTGAGGAACACCACTACGGATTATGGACCAATCAGAAGTCGAGTCTTCAACTTTTACTTGGCTCTGTAGTCGGCCATGGAGATAGCTCTCTAAAAGAGAGCAGCTGCTCTCAGATACACCATAAGCCCTTAGTTTCGCAAGCAGTAGGTTATGAGGGATCTTATATAATAATACGCTAAGTGTGTGTGTGTGTGTCAGTCAGTGTGTGTGTAACGCTCTTTCCCAGGGTCCCTCGATCGATTTCCTAATATGGAGGACGCGCGCTCGCGTCCGAAAATGGCGCCAAAAAGTGACGGCGACAGGTATTCTTCTGTCTTGGTCTTGGTTGCATTTGAGGAAAGAATGTTAAAAAGAAATGAATTTTCTCAAGTTCTACACTTACTTGGGCGAGCGAGCCATCGAGCTTACGGGAATCTGTTTTAGGGAAAACCTGGGCGAGCAAGCCATCGAGTTTACGCGAATGTTTTGGTTAGAGTTTAGGGAAAACCTATCGCCAAGCGAAGCGGCCAAGGTCAAACGACCGAACGAGGTAAGTCCGTAAGACCAGGTATTCAAACACAGTTAGAAATGTTGTCCGTGGAAAAGGCTGTTTTTTTTATCTTACAACTCTAATAGTAATATATTTTGTCCATGTCTGTTTTCTGTATCCAGTTTCCTGTGTTCTTACATGTAGATATAAAACCAACTGTTTCGGCGGCCAGATTTGTTTTCGTCACACGAATTCATGTCTCGAGCTGCCTGTGACCGTCAGTTTTGGCACTTTTTGACAAGAATTGTGCTCATCGGTTTAAGAAATTAACTGAGATCCGTAAGATATTATTCCCTTTAAAAAAAATCACAATACAACCTTGAAAATATCAACACGCTAAAACATTGTGCCAGGAGCCAGTCAGCCGGCTAGACTTCTACACTTAGTTGGGAGAGCAAGCCATCGAGCTTACGGGAATCTGTTTTAGGGAAAACCTGGGCGAGCAAGCCATCGAGTTTTAGGGAAATCCTAGGCGAGCAAGCCATCGAGTTTACGGGAATGTTTTGGGAAAACCTATCGCCAGGCGAAGCGGCCGAAGTCAAACGACCGAACGAGGTAAGACCAGGTATTCAAACACAGTTAGAAATGTTTATGTTGTCTGTGGAAAAGGCTGTTCATTTATTTTCGGGGGTAGAAGCGGAATATTTTCACTCTAAAAATTCCGTATTCCTCTGCTCTCCTGAGGTAAATATTCCCATTCCCTACTAAATTTTTTTTGGATATTCCTTATTCTTTTTAATTTTCGAAAGTGTCATGCGCTTTATTGAAATATTCCGTATTCAGTATATTTTTCAGGCAAATATTCAATATCAGGCAAATATTCAATATTCCTCAGTTTTCAACCACGATATTCAATATTCAATATTCCGCTTCTACCCCCGAATTTATTTATCTTACAACTCTATGATGTGTCTAAGAGTAAGATATTTTGTCCATACATGTCTGTTTTCTGTAGTTTCCTGTGTTCTTAGTCTTAGATATAAAAACCAACTGTTTCCTCGGCCAACTATTGTAGGCTTTTCAGACCATAAACTCACTACAACCAGACATTCAAATAACTTGGCTTTCGATTATTGTTTTTATTCCGTTTTCCTGCTTCGATCAATCTCTTTATGCGACCATATTTGTTTTCGTCACACGAATTCATGTCTCGAGCTGTCTGTGACCGTCGGTTTGAGCTGTCTGTGACCGTCAGTTTTGGCACTTTTTCGACAATAGGTATAATGGTGCTCATCGGTTTGAGAAATTAACTGAGATCCGTGAGATATTAGTGCTTGTTTTTAATCAAAATACAACTTTGAAAACATCAACACGCTAAAAACCTCCAGTACACAACATTTTGCCAGTGGCCGGTCAGCCGGCTAGACTATGTTACTATATCACATTTGTTGATTTCATCAGGAGTGTAACTTCCGCGGGTCCCTGCTAGTTCTATAATATTTTGTGATAATCCTAGCACACGTGTGGGATGGATGAAATCAAAGTAAATGTGCAATAATGATTAACAAACTGTGCGTATATTTCGTCTTCAAGGAAAATATTGCATATCCTTCCAATAAAGCATTAAGGGAGGACACTTTAACCTGTTTGAAGCCAATTAATGGGCCTTTTACAGGAATGCAATCACGTGGTTGTAATCTTCATGGCACTTGTACGAGATCGGTAGTGTCATTAGCAAAACCTGTGTGTAGATGCTATTTTCCACCTCCAGTCGATCTTTCTAAAACAGCCTTTTTAAAGATAGCTTCCCACGGGTACAGCATCCATGGCAACGCATCGGGCAGAATCCGACGACATTTTCTGTATCACGTGACACGGTTTCACGCGCTTGATTCAAATTTCTGCTCGAGCTCACATGCCAAATTACAAAGAAAGCTTTTCGTGTTCAATAAAGCGTTTTGGTCAAGAGTTAAAAAAACTTTTATAGCTTGTATGGGGTTTGAAATCTTTCGCTTGGATAGTGCGAACAATGCCGAGGTTCACCATTGTCCTACTTCAACAACATTCAAGTTTGTGATCATCGATCAAGATCCTCAAATAAGAGTTATCACTGAAAAGAGAATTTATATACATAAAAAATGTAACTACAGAACTAGTTGTTCTAAATAAATCCCGATAAATGTACACATACCTTTAAGGTGGTTACTGATTAAAACAAACTGAATTAAAGACAGGCCTAAGAGTAAAAGAAGGGCTTTGTACAACAAGTGCACAAGTGTCTCCTGATCACATTCTAAATTCTCCTTCAAATTCCTTGTTTTCAAAGGAAGAATTTAGAATGTGATCAGGAATCACATATGACCTTGTTGCACACAATTCACTATTGATCTTAGTTTGGTGGATTTAATTTATTGATCTTAGTTTGGAGGATTTAACAAGTTAAAATACTTGTAAAATCTTAAGATCTATTTTGAACGCAAATGTATGAAGGTTCAAATTCAAGGAGATGAAGGGGCTTTAGCTAATCGCAGTGGTCCAGAAGACGGATCGATCAGATCAGATCACACATTATTGTTGAAATGACTTTTTCATATTTTTTTCTCCAGGATCTATTTTTCATAGAACCTGCAAGGGACCATTCATTATTTATGCCTACAAAAACGTTTTGATCCACCTTTAATACGAAACAAAAATGTATGACCCCCTGCCTCCTGATGCTGCCTGCATACAAATGTAAAGTACAAAACATAAGATCATTTGATAATTATAAACATCACAGATTTATTTTTTGTCCTTGATAAATACAAACCGTGACATTAGCTAATTTTCTGGAGACAAAGAATCACAATTCTTCTTAAAATGAATTTATGTATGTAAGTCTCGTAAAAATAATCTAAAATAATTTATAATTTTCTCAAAGGCTCGAAACAAATCGAAAGTGTAAAATATTATTTTAATCGAACCTTCAAAGTTGTACCACCTATTCCTTGTTGGAATGCCACACGGCCCGAGTAAAGGCTGGTACAGCCTCTTGTTAGTATTAATTCACTCAATAATATACTGATAAATCTTTCGGGCGAAAAGTCAAATTGTGTTTCACGCCCGAAATTTTCCGTTTATTAGTATTAATTCACTCAATAATATACTGATAAATGTTTTGCGCGAAAAGTCAATTTGAGTTGCACGCCCGAAATTTTACGTTTATAGTATTAATTCAGTTTAATAATATTCTTAGAGTACTTCTTTACGAGTAAAGATTTACACCCATTTTTCATTTAATAGTACTAGTAAAGTTCTTCACAAACTTAGCGTGTATGTGAATTCCCATTACAAACCCTTAACCGTATTCTTGGTATTCAACTAGAAGGCTTGAATGTAGCGAAATGCCAGCTTTGTGGTTCGTTAAATTGCTACAGTCCTGTACGATGCACAAACTTGAAGGATTATATCTATTCAAAACATTTTGTTTGCTTTCCAAAGCGGGAAAATGGTACACTTTCTTGCTACATATGTTAGTTCGCGTGAAGGTCTGTATGGGAAAAGTAGCCACACCGGTTGTTGTGTTAAGTGTATGACGTCACGTACGCTAAAAAAATGACCAGTAGGCATTCCTCGCCCACAGGAACGGGTTTGCGTATAATGGCGGACGTAAAATTCAAGATTCGGAGTCCAAAAAATAAGACTTCCCGTCGTCGTATCGAAAAACGGTTTGAACTGGTAATAATATAGCAACTCTACTTTATGAATATGAGAAAAATTTGTTATGTCAAAATTTGATCGTAGGGGCACTTTAAAAATGCCCTGAAAGTGTCGATGAATTAACAGCATGGCAAGGCCGCTTAATCGATCTTCGGTCATTGATGGCCGAGTCCACAGCTTCAGACGGCGTAGGACTGAGAAGGAACGTTCGCAGCTGACGCTTCCCACTGGCGTGGTTAGAAAAATCGCCGCACCTTGCGAATGGCGGGAAATGCTTGTGGACTGCATTCAGGCATTGGTCGATCTTGCTCTGGCTCTGCCTCTATCGCATGTTTCATCCTCCACCTCGCCAGCTCTGCGTCAAAATTGGACTTCTCCGAAAAATGTAGATGCTTGTCATAGTAGTTCTTGATCTTGTCTACTTGACTATCAGTTAACTTGAGCAAATACAAAGGTAACAGATTCTGAGCGGCAATTAGGCCTTCGTGCTTGTTTGAAAATCTTGTTTCAAGTTCAGCAACAACGTTGTCGATGAATGGATAAAACACGTTGATCCTGTACTAGTCTGACGGCTCTTGCTCGTGGTTGCGGTACCTGTTGTGGCGTTTGCTCGATGGCGTTGGACATTAGCTGTGCGAGGCTTTACTATAGCGTGACGTTAATAGACTCAGTTACTTGGTTGATTCGGCCCCACACCTTCTCCCAGTATTTATCTACTCTTGCTGCTTTGATGCATTCCTTGGCGAGAGTTACATCTTGGTATGCATCGGAAAGGTTACAGCTCTTAGCTTGTAGGGACTTTGTTACTTGCGCTAAAAATGACAGAACAAACTGAGCGACTGTTAAGGCGACTATGAATTGTGAATCTTCGAGAAGACATGAATAGGTTGAAGCATCACGCTTAGCATCTCCACTGATCGATGAGGAAATCTCTTCCAGAGCTTGAAGTACAGAGATGTATTTTGCCAGAAGAGCGGAGGGTAGTAACTCTTGCATTCCAGCGGGTAGCACAGAATTTCGGTACAGTCTTCCGTCTGTTACCGTCCTCTAGTGTCCTAGCAGATTCATCAATATCTTCGTCGTCGTCAGCACACGAGACTAGAGTGGTGTTCAGCAGTTCGTTGTCATCATCGGCAGCAGTCTTAAGAAATATTTATTTCCTTTTTGCGCTGCCACTCAAGAACCACGTCAGTTCGCCCACGTTATCAAATAGATTTCGAATAGATTGGACAGCTTAGCAACCACTCGAGATTGCAAGGTTCAAGACGTAGAATCTGCTGTGAACGTAGGTAGCATCAAGGCAATGGCCTATGCCCCCCCCCCGCCCCCCGCTAGCTACGGCCCTGCAGTAGGGGGTGCAGCCGACATATTTTCTAACCCTATTTTCATTAAATCGTGCTAAATTTTCAGTGTCATGTTGGATATCTACTGGAGATCATATCGGGTTGATAGTAAACAAATTAATACGCACTAAATTTCTTTGATATTCAATTGAGATCATATCAGTTTGATAGCAAACAAATTAATACGCACTAAATTTCTTTGATAGCGATAAATCAGCACGTGACTGTTTCCTGCAAAAGGCCTATTACCAGAGTAAGCCTTGGGTGACTAGATCATGTGCAAGTCAGCCACTAAGATCTTATTATTAATATGAATTATCTACAGTTCTGTACCTTGGCTGCCTGGTAAACAATGAATACGTTATAGTCAGAGTACATTCTCTACAGGAGTAGGATTCATCATATAGTAATTAATTACTAGGTGTTCAGTATTGACTTACGTTTGCATCGGTAGCTGTTGCCATCGCTGTTCATAAAACATATCTCCCCAGGATTACGGCATAACAATTTGCTACAAGTAAAGGGATGTAGAACATATATCATGTAGCTTCCGTGAGCATCGCTGATCAAGTCCTGAGGATGGGAGAGGTGAGTAGCATTGTTCAGTTCGCATACACCTTGGCCAACGTAGATGTTGATGCTGTGACATTTGGAGGATGTATCACATCGCCGTTGACAATCACCAAAGTCGCTCCTTTGAAATGTTTGGAATGTGTGACCACGAAGCACGTGATCATACTGAGGGAGGACGGGAGCATCGCAAGAACTTACAGCTGACAGTCGCCATAGCAACAAAAGATTGACAAGTATAGTGACAGGTTTCATTACTGTAGTTCAAAATGCCATAGAGTGACAGATCTGAAAAAGAGATAATTGAAATAGCCCCTTTATTAATATTTTGGATCAAAAGTACCATAATATTTTTGTTTCCAGGTGTATTAATTTGACTTCTTATTCTATGGAGTTAGTTTCGATTTATGTGAAATTTCTGATGCTGAAACAAGGCTACTGAAAGATGAATAACATTATTGTTTTCAATTGACTCATTTCATCAAAGTCGGTTACATGTATTTCTGAAAGCATCAATTTATTTTTGTTTACTTTGATATGCCATCTTTCTTTCACCAAATGACTAGTTGTAAGCATAGACGATAGAGAACTCGTGGATACAATTAAGATAATATTAATTTTATTGTTGGCAAGCTAAGATTAGAATGATGGTTCTCCGTGCCATATAAAAATATGCTGCAAGCAATGTCAAAAGATATGTATTAAAACAAGAAGTCTCTGTAAAAATCAAACAAAATCGAATCATTGTTTTCACTCATATTCTATACGTAGGCCCTAGAGTGGGCGGGGGGGGGGGGGGGACGTTAGACAGATTTAGGAAGCATTAATTAAGACCAGTTCTAGAAACTAGAGATTAGGGGGGGGGGGGGGGGGGGGGGGGAGGGGGGGGGGGGGGGGTGGGACGTTAGACAGATTTAGGGAGCATTAATTAAGACCAGTTCTAGAAACTAGAGATTAGAGCAAAAACATGAGCTAACATGGCGGCCATGGCTTTTGAAGTTGATGGAAACTGTTTGGACTTTCGACATAAATTAAAGAACCAACCAAACATGCAGGTATTTCCATAGACCTGGTAACGAGAAAACAATCATCGATACATGTACTAAAGCTTCTTATCGACTACACTCATTTTCTACAGACCTCTCGGTAATTTTATAACCCCTTCAGTATAACTGACTGCTCTTCCAGAAGGCCGACTTTGTACAACTTTACCCCCTTCTCAGACAGAGACGGAAATAGAGGGTTTCCACCATCACGTGACGGGAGCCATGTTTGATGACAGGAACAATATAATTTCATTCCTTTGCGATTTAACTTTTCCCATTAAACAAATTTCATTGTTCCTGCCATCCAACATGGCTTATGTCATTGATATTAATTCCGTGACACATGCAGTTTTATAGATATCTATATATAGTTCTATATATAACTATTCTCGGTTAAAACGAAGCAGGCGAAGGAAAACAAATCCACATTGTTGCGAATCGAACTTGAACCACATAATAATTAAACCAAAAACGAAACGAATTTATTTTAATTTTACGACTGAAAACTCTGTAAGAAGTTTTTATCTCCCACTGACTGTTCACTGTTAGCTTTTTTTCTACGGTTTGTTGTGCAAGATCCTTTTTTTTTTTCTATTCTCTCTTTTCTTTTCTATTATTCCTTTCAAACTTTTTCAATAGAGGATGGCAAAGATAAGGCTTAATTTCGATTACAGTTAACCGATTTTAAGTTACAATTGATTCAGTTAAATTTCTCTTTAAAAAAACAGTATTTTTCATCCACTCGAATGGCTTTGCGTCAAATTGTGTCAAATTCTATCAACTGAGTAACCGTAAAAGTATACTCTGCTAATCGGAGTAGTTATTTGTGTCTTTCGCCATGAGAAAGTTTATCTGTTTGGGGTTGACAGTGCCCCGGGTTTAAGGTGAACAAAAAACTGCGCGTCCACTTCCTGGAACTTAACTCACCCGAGAGATTTCTCTCGATATTTCAACAGAATAGCTACATGTCTGATATGTCTTTTGCGCGAAAAAGAGAGAATGCCACTCCTTATTTTAATCTCCTATAGGTATACTTAATAACTGAGCTTGATAACATTTTCAAATTAAAAATAGCTACTTTTTCATACCTGTAAAAGTATAAATGAAAAGAGTAAAGTCCCGATAATATTTGCTGAAACTATTAAGATTGCACATGCAGATCGACACTACTATAATACTAGATTTGCCGCCAGACACAACTTTAATCAGTAGTAGACCGTACCTACTGAAAGCACGAACAAATCATTTAAATTTATTTGATCACAAATTTGGGAAACCATTGATCTTGGAATGAAGCAGTCTGAATTCAACCTCTACATTTAGGACACAAATAATATACTCAATCTCTCCTTATCTTACAGACACATTAATAATGTTTGACAATAACTCTTTTCATTTATTGAGGCTGAACATTTTAACCACGTCCGACCTTTTTTTAGCTGTTAGACGTAGGCATGCAGTGATCAATACGAAATCATCTGCTACTTTGATCACGACTAATTGATTATAGTTTCTTTTTGATGTAAATGTTACTATAGTTGTATTTTATCTATTCTGTCATTATCCATCTACTATCCTGTTAATTAGAAAGTGTGCGAATAAACTGAAAGGTTGAAGTCTGACACAGCTTCGAATCAGTACCACTTCCTAAGAATTTGCAGAGGGACACATGCCGTTACTTGAGACAAACTGGGCAATTATAATAATAGAATAACATAAAAAAACCAGAATAATATTTAGTTAACTGTACTTAAAGTCTTTTACGACGCGAGCGGGGATAACTTTAATTTGTTACTTGCGCATTTCATTTGTATTAATATCAGGCAAACTCTATATTTCCATTTTCTTGTAAAACGAAATACTAATTTACCAAACTAAGTACAGCTTGTTTGGTTTCTCTCTAGGGCCTACCTAATATACTATAACTGAAGAATGAGTGAAAACAGTTGTTTGACTTGTTCCACAGAAAGTCCGGCCCTATCTTGAACAATAATTAAGTCAACTAGTTCGACGATCTTTAATTTTATACCGAAATAGCGATGGATAATCAAAAATTAAGTCGCGATAAATTATTATTATTATTATAGTTTCCTTTTTCTGTTTCTATTACGGAAGCCCTTACCTCGATCGCATAGAAGATGATACACCGACGCCGATACTCTGCCATTTGTAGCGGGAGAAAGATAACAAATAAAAGGGCTTTAACCAGTTTTCAAGTTTCTTTTTCATAATAAGATCATTCATAATTAATGCTTTATTTGTTATGGACGTGTAGCGATGAATACTGCAGCCAGTAGGGAACGTAATATTATCAAACTGGAAAGGTTAAAATAGAAACCTTTACAATGAAGACTCGTAAATTATTGAATATCAATTCTACCTTGCATTCATAGATAGTCACTCGTGCTGCCTAGTGGGGTGCTAACCAATTACACCGAAAACATCTGGTCGTAAATATAAAAATAAAATAAATATGGGAAATAAGATTGAAAAAATAAACATAAAAATGGTACCCTCAACATTCGGAATGACCGCAAAGAGCAGGAAAACTGCTAGCTCACGTCTTCCGTCCGACAAGTAGATCTGACTTAATCCAACCGGAATCTCTGCATGGGATTTCGTACCGTTGTGAATGGTTAGCACCCATCAACCGTGGTGTTTCTTATTTTTCACATGGCTCGGTTTACTTTGCTATTTCAAGTAAATATATCGCACTTCAGTTTCTTTGCGGGAGAATCTATTTTTCACCTTGCATTTTAACACTGATGATTCAATATACTAATATTCCTCTTGCATTTTAATGTGTTAACCTCGACCTATTCCCTTTGTCCTCTGTCCTCTGTCCTCTGTCCTCTGTCCTCTGTCCTCTGTCCTCTGTCCTCTGTCCTCTGTCCTCTGTCCTCTCTACTACACTATACTACAAACTGGTTTATAAAGGTTCAAGTGGTTAAAGACTGAGAGAAAAAACAACGAGAAGCCTTGTGAACAGTAATTTTATGCGACATAGACAAACAATGAGCTTCCTAACGATTTATGAAGATAGATATTGTTGATATTACAGTTGCGTGCATTGTAACGAATAGCAGTTTCAGCGGTAGATTTGCCACAAGTTGATCACAATTTTTTTTAAAGGACCAACCCAAATCGTAAAAAAAGCGTATGGGCGACTTTGAAAAAGCCGTCTATTTCAGCCGCGGTATTGACTCAAACGCCTCTCTTCGATGTAATGAAGCGCTCCTGAACCATCATTCTTGCATGACACTAACATCCTCTCAGTAATTAGACGCACGACTAATTTAGATACACAGTTTGGATAGCGCTTCATTACATTGACGTGAGGCGCCGGTTCGGGTTAAACTATTGCGTAGATTGACAAAACCTCGCCATTGTTGGGCGGAACCCTCGGTAAATAATTCCATAATTACTCCCGAGCGGAAGGCAGACAATCCTTGCATATAACCCGAGGCCGCTTCATTAATGAGCCGTGCTTCTAAATGCCTTTACGATGGACGTTGGAGCGACCGGTTGATTTAACCGATTCAGTATAGAGATCGGGGAATCTACATGGTCTAGAATTTAATTTTCGCGTAGAATTTTAATTCCAAGATAGCATAATTGATGAGTATAGTCACGGGATTTAGTTTGGCAACATGAGAAAGGCAGTTTGAATCAACACAGCTCCAGTGTGGCAGAATGAGACAGCATCTGCCGAACTTAACAGCCCAATTATTGGGTTGCACATGATGTCACGGCGGCCATGTTGGAGGAACATTAACAAAAGATTCCTCATTAGTGTCTTTTGTTCCGTCCTCCAACATGGCTGCCGCGTCTTTGTCTTTTGAATCTCCAAAGATTGATTGCAACCCAAGAATTCCGAGATAAGCCTCCCTTCTTACATACAAAGGAATCAATACGACGCTCCGTGCATAATGCTCAGTCGTTCGTGACGGCAAGACAACAGCACTTCTGTAGTTTAATTTGTCACGAACGACTGTGCATTATGCACGGAGCCTCGTATTGATTCGATCCTTTATACGTAGGAAGTGAAGCATATCTCGGAAGTGGGCTATTCATCTGACACACCAAATTCAAGCATATTATATCTCTCTTCTGTCATACTTAAGGCTGGTTCACATATAATCGCCCCGATCGCCCGAATCGCTCCGATCGCCCGAATCGCGTTAAAAAATGTGCAAGCGATCGAGACGATTCGAGCGATTCGCTGTTCACATATGATCGCACCTGATCGCATGTGAGTTCAATTTCACACGCCATTCCTGGACCCGAGATGTATTTTCGCGCCATATTGACACAAAATGGCGGCAGAAAATCGAAGAGAACAGCTTATTGCTTGTTATTTACTGCTTTTGATAACATTACGACGCAGGAGAACAAGGGCTGTTTACTTATTACTTTTTTCAGCTTCCTCCGGCGCTAATCCAAAATTCTCTCCAAGTTTTTTCCAGCAGTTCAATCTTACAAACTTGTTCTTGTAGGCTTTGGAATATTTGTTATATAAACATTTTTAAAGTCTTCGCTACCTGCCGCCATTTTTAAATGAAGATAACAATGTTTGGATGTGAGAATAATGCATCTTGGGTACATGCAGTGCATTTTGGGACATATTTCGATCGTCCGAATCGTCCGAATCGCCTGGCCATGTTCACATATAATCGCTCACGATTGCTCGTGGCTTTTTCTCGATCGCACCGATCGCCCCGATAGAGCAGTGTTCTATCGGGGCGATCGGTGGCGATCGCGATCTTCCCGATCGCCTGGATCGTCCCACAACTTAAAACGTGTGTTCACATATAATCGCCCGGATCGCCCGCGCACTATTTCAAGCGATTCGGGCGATTCGGGCGATCGGGGCGATTATATGTGAACCAGCCTTAAGATGCCCGATCTAAAAATCGGTATTTTTTTATCTTCAACGTTTAACATTAAAGTTTATAACTCATAATCTTCCCAGCAACTAAAAGTTGCTGCATCGGTTGTTTCTCCATCCCTTGTATACATTTTGAATCAGGCTATTATTTCTTGTTGTTTCCCGGATGATTGGAAAGTCGCCAGGGTTTTGCCCCTTCACAAAAATGGTCCACGCAATTTGCCTGACAATTTTAGGCCAATTTCTGTTTTTACCAGCAATAAGTAAAATAATGAACGAATCCTAAGTATATGATCAACTACACGAATACCTCTCAGCTAACAATCTCCTCTGTGAACGCCGATTTGGTTTTCGAAGATTACACTCTACTGTTTCAGCACTGCTGGACTGCACAGATAGCTGGTATATTTAACATGGACCGTAAGATGTTTAATTTGGTTGTTTTTCTGGACCTGAAAAAGGCATTCGATACAGTCAACCACGAAATACTGTTGCGTAAAATGGAAATATACCGTATAACTGGGAATGCCTTAAACGTTATAAAATATTATCTAACAAAATTGTAAACAAATGTGCCAGCTTAATGGAGTAATATCTGCAGATAGCCACATGGCTGCGGAATTTCCCAAAGCTCTATATTTGGCCCTCTCTTCTTCCTTTTGTATATAATGATCTACCAGAATGCCTAAAACAAACAACACCTCGCTTAGTTGCTGATGACATTAACCTAACAGCATCTGGTCAGTCAATTGAGGAAGTTGAGAGGGCTATGAATGGGACCTTGAGCGCGTAAAGGAATGGTTATTAGCAAACAAATTAAGCCTTAATGTGGCAAAAACAGAATTCTTCTGATCGGCTCCCACTATAACCTAAGAACACCCGCTGCTAAGCCCAACATAACAATTGGTCGAAAGTCCTTAAAACAAGTTTACCATAGCAAGGTTCTTGGTGTCGAAATTGATCAGTTTTTTATCTTGGGACAAGCATATTGAAAGTATTGCCAAAAGGATTATACATCCGGCATAGAAGCCATCAGGAGAATAAGATAATTCGTGGACAGAGAGACCCTGGTCTCCATATATATGCCATATAGTGCAACCCCACTTCAACTACTATTTAAGAAATAGAAAACATTTCCCGTGTTTCTATAGAGTTATAGAAACACGAGTGGGAGTTTGGGAGAACGAGAAATGGCAGTGGGAACACGAGCCCGAAGGGCGAGTGTTTCCACAGCTATTTCGAGTTCTTCCAAACTTCCACAAGTGTTTCTATAACTCTATAGAAACAAGGGGGAAATGTTTTCTATTTCCTTTATAAAATAAACGAATAAAAGCACGGAAATGCTCGCTTAATTTGGAAACCAAAATGTAAATTCTCACAACTAGCTCAAGCGCGCGCTCAACTGTCTATGTTTCTATAGAGTTTTATAATATAGATACGATAGTACGCGCGCTCTGATTGGCTAAGAAGCTATGTTTTATCAGAGTATATAACATGGTTAGCCGTGTTATATAGTTTTCAACTGGCGGTTTCCTTTCATCGCGCGCGTAAATCTATATTATAAAACAGATAAAGAAGCCTTAAATCCATGTTTTATACTATCATAAAACACTCTGCTCATTTGAGAACACTCTAGAAATGTTGAAAGCACGCGCCTTCGGCTTGTGCTTTAACATTTCTCTCATGTTCTCAAATGCCCATCGTGTTTTATGATAGTATAAAACATGGCTAAGGCTTCTTTATTTGTTAAATAGAAACACGGCTTACAGCCAATCAGAGCGTGCGTACTATCGAAACTATTTTATAAAGCAAGGTATGGGACATCCATGGTGAAGGTCTCTCTAAACGTCTGCAAAAATTACAAAACATATCTGCAAAAATAATTACACGTATGAGTAACGAAATTCCCCACCAAGAAGCTTTGAACGCTTTAGGTTGGGAAACTCTTGAAATTCAAATAACCAAAATAAAGGCCAAAACATGTTTAAAGTACTTAACGACATGGCCCCAAATTGCTTTGCAGATCTTTTCACTAAAAATCAGGATGTCACCAAATATAATCTAAGGGGTTCCACTACCTCGCTACAGTTACCTCTCCCTAAAATAGTAAACTTTAAGAAAAACATTTCATATAGTGGGGCAAAAGCATGGAATTCCCTTCCAGAAAAATTACGCAACCGTGAGTCATTCCTCTCATTCAAGTCTAAAATTGCCACTCACATCTTTCCTACTCCTTAACTTAACTTGAATTTTTAATTAACTTGATAAATAATTACATTTATAATAGGTATATTTTTTAGACAATGAATAGTAAAATATTATTTCATAGCAGACTAAGGTTTAGATTTTCTTAAAGATTGTAATGTTTATCCACACGCTCCTTGTGGAAATCAGCAATAGTTGACGGGACAAGCGTGTTTAAATAAAGTTGTGCCTACCTACCTGCCTGCATGTTGAAGAGAGTTCTAAGGGCCCGTTCACATGGAAACATGTTGTCCAGGGTACGAAGGACACCTCCCCAAATCCCCCCCGAGCAAACGTTTCCGAGCATTTAATAAGTGGCCCATAATATTTGAGAAAATTATATGCTCTAATGTTTTGCAGAGAACACAAGTTAGAGATATAGGCCTGTAATAGTTTCTGGGGTTTGAACGGGAACCCTTCTTAAAAACTGGGGAGACAAGAGCATGTTTCCATTCAAATGGAAAATCGCCCCCATCTAGGGACTGCTGATAAATAACCCTGAGTACAGGAGCAATAACTCCGCTGGAAATCTTCAAAAGGTGAAGGGGGATCTGGTCCGGACCAGATGCCTTTGATAGGTTGAGATTTGTCAAGAGACTAGCAATGCCCTCTGTAGTAACTGTGATGATACCCACACTGCGGCAAAACGTTACGCGCATGCGTATTTGATATTTCTTGTCGGCGCGCGGTCGCACCCAGTTTCCCGCGAAAACTGAAATGAAACAACAGGCACATACCCGTGATTTTAAAATTTCTGCTTAAAAGTATCCATATGTGAACCTTTGTCAAAAAATAAGAAAACTACTTAAAAGATCAGCCTAAGACTTTAACAGGTCGAAGTTTTCTTAATTTCTAATTCACTGTGAGTTTACTAAGTTATAAAATTATTTACTAAAAAAGTTGAAACCCTCTGTAATTTGTATTTGATAGCAGAGCCTTCGTTCTTTTGGCCAGCGGAGCATACCGTTTTGCCGCGGTGTGGATATTACCCATAGTGGGAACACTACTTAAGGTTATCGTATACCTTCAGGGTACTGTTCCGGATAAAATAAAGTAATGTCTCGAATAATATTCGTCGTATTTAGATCAATTATACCTCATTTTAAAGCTTATAAAATTGGCTACAACGATATACCTAAGGTTTGTAATTTTGATAAAAGTGCGATTTTTAAATAAACTTATTTTCCGAACAAGCGAGTTGGCTTCCAAGAGCTCCAACTCCACGGCAATTTAATGAATTTAAGATCTGTTTGCTTTTCTGGACTCCCACAGACCTTGTTTACGAAACCCGTGTCGGCGATTGTGGAAATTCGAAGCCGTTCTGAAGATATTTCGGTCTTCGTGAAACTGCTAACGCGCAATCCAAGTATAGATGCGTGAATCGCTCTCAGCGCCTCTCTTTAAAAAAAAAAAAATCGCCGACATAGTTCTTTAGCAGATGTAATTGCGAACAATCTGTGAAAATTTGAAGTAATTCACACAAATTCGCGTCGAGTTGGAGCTTTTTTTCAAACTATGATTAGAACGAAAATAGAAAATCAAGAAAACGCTCTGAAAAGTTTTAGCCGGCCGGCGATACTGATTCTGATGCCCCGCCTCTTTCACAGTAATCAAACACCTTCTATATAAAAGCAGCCAATGATGTTCAACCAGAGCGTGACTGGAAAATGTCACTGTCAAAACTTCCCACCAATTTCTCAGCGGCATGAAAGCAACACAATCAAAGGTGAGTTAGTTTTCAATTACTAGTACTCTTCATTATGGGCAAAACCAAGAATAAGCTGGTCAAACCACAGGCAGCCCAAGCTCAAGTTACGAAAATATAAGGGTTTGTATGGGAGTGTAGCGAACTCCGTTTACTAGCCAGAAATACTGTAAAATATTTGAATAAAATGACTTACCTTGCCACTGTGATGTCTTCTGACGTGTTTCTCTCCTTGTTGGGTAGTTTTAAGCTGATTTCAGCCGGTTTTTTTTTTTAGGGAGAAGGGGCTCCGAAAAAAATAAACCAGCCAAAGACAAGAAGAAGGCAAAACCCAAGCAGACTAAACGGACGCGGAAGACAAAGAAAAGCACGAGGACAGATAAATTACCCGAAGAACTGAATCAGCCCGCGAATATATGCTCCGGAAAATGTCAGAGATTGGGCATGTTATTGTAGAAATACTTTTTTAAGAGGAATCAAGCGGCCTAATGTACAACACAATAGTTTAGCCAATGGTAATAAGAATATATAATTTAGCACATTCCTTTGATTTTTTCCTCTTTCTTGAACTCCAAGGACCAGATACTTGTTTTGAAGAAGACATCTACGAACGATTTTAGCGAATACGCTTCGAATTTACGATGACGTGAGAAAAGATCATAGGTTCGATAGAACGCTGACAAACCACAGAGCGAACTACGAACTGAACTGTAAACAACGACTCCCGCCGGTATGGCGGTCCGTCGCAGACAAGTCGAAATTCAAAAATAGAAGTCCAAAATCAAAGATTGAAGTCGAAATTTCAAAACAGAAGTCCAAAATCAAAGATTGAAGTCGAAATTTCAAAACAGAAGTCCAAAATACAAAATTAACTGTTTAAGCGCATAGAACAGTCGGAAAAAGAACAAAAACCTACATGTCTATGCATAATAATGAAGTTCACAAAAGTCCGAGAAGTCCGAGTCGAGAACACAAAAATATAAGTCGAGAACTCAACATTATCAGTCGAGAACTCAAAAATATGAGTCGAGCCCTGGTTAGAGAACGCTGACCAGTTGTTATTGTGGCCCTGCGGAGATGCAACACGCGACACGCGCTATGTAATATTAGTATACCTTAATATAGGAAATTAACGAAGCATGTTATTAACGCGAATTTCCAAAATTCGCGTTAATTAAATGCCCCTTAATTTATAGCATCGTTAATTAAAATACCACTAATTTACAGCATCGTTAATTGAAGACACCTTTATTTCATGCCAAATCATATTAGTCGGCTTCACTTTCAGACTCACTTGACACCTCTTCAAGTAACAGGGACTTTAAAATGTCTTTTGATTCGTCGATGTAGTGATCGTCCTCTCCCAGAGGGTAGCTCACTTCTTCTACTCTCACAGTTACCTCAATGAGTATTTCAAGGCCGCCTTGGACAAGTGGGGATGGCTTAATTGTTGGAAGTTGTTGTTCTGTCTTGTAAAATGCGCAGTTTGCTATAGCTTATTATACCTAAGACATCAAATTCGCGTTAATTAAATGCACGTAAAAATATTTCGGACGGAAAATCGCGTTAATTTAATGCACGTAAATGTAACTTTTCAGAAATTCGCGTTAATTTTATGGCGTGTTAATTCTTGTCGCGTTAATATAGGGCTTCGTTAATTTCCTATATTAAGGTATACCACACTAGTGAATATGACTTTTCGTGCGTTCTGATTGGCTACTCAAACAGTGAATATGATTTCATATTCACCCCCGAGCGAAGTAGCGATCACTTCGCGCGAGTTTTTGTCCATTTGACAGAAAATAAATAACTATTTGGTGCTGGCTATTCACCTGGAGTGTGGTATATACTAAAACAAAGCGGCTCGGTAAATATCCACCACCATTCACCTCCACTGACTTCGGTGAATAATTGTTAATTATTATCCCCGATCACTTTTTATTTTAATGCAGAAAAAAAAAAGGTAAATACGGCCTTTTTAAAAATATTTTGCGAATTGGATGATGCAATATGGTGACTTGTTTGGTCTGGCTGTATTACGGATGGATGGAATTGCGAAGTTCGTCAAAAGCTGAGCGAGACTTGCATCGAGTGTTGCATGTTTATATCAGTTCGCAGCAAGCTCGGGCCGAACGTTCAACCTCTGTATTATTTACTTCTCGAAGTGTTCAAAATTACGGCCAAAAAAGACAGCAATACATCTATAAACGACTGACTTTGATAAATAAAGGCCTTCGTGGCCCTGGCTGGAGAGAGTTTTAGCAGAATGCCGGGCTTCTGTGAGAGCAGCTTCTTTGTATTGATAGGACCAATAGAAAATAGGACTAAAAATATCCACTAAAATCACATATATATATGTTCCTGCATGATCTTAAACTGGTGTATTAGTAGACCAAACGAAGTTTTGACTGAAAGAGAGTTTATCGGATGTAAAGAAGTTCGTATTTCAGTATCAATACCTAAAGGTTTAAACAGCCGGCTATTTAAGTCTTCTTTCGGGTTCTTTCGCATATAGAGCGAAATTTATTATTTTGGTCGCCTTGTTTGGTCGGCATGCAAGTCAACAATAGTCACAAAATATGTTCCGCATAAAGGCCGTATTTCCCTAATATTTTTCTATATTAAAATTAAAATTGATCAGGGATACAAGTTGCCTAAAATATTCCGATGGGAGGGGAGGGGATACACGCCATTGTTGTCAGATAGCGTGTGTTGCATCTCCACAGGGCCACAACTGGTCAGTGTTCTCTACTCAGGGCTCGACGCATATTTTTGTGTTCTCGACTCGGACTTCTCGGACTTTTGTGAACTTCATTATTATGCATAGACATGTAGTGTTTTTTTTCTGTTTTCGACCGTTCTATGCGCTTGAACAGTTAATTTTGGATTTTGGAGTTCGATTTTTCAACTTCGACTTCAATCTTTGATTTTGGTCTTCTATTTTTAAAGTTTGACTTCATTTTAATACTGTTCATAATTTTGTCCGCGATGGAACGCCATACTAAACTGTAACAATGCAATAAAACTTTTTGAATAGACTTGTGTTCGCTCAACGGCTCACGTTACTGAGCTTTCAAGTCACATTATCATGTGTGAGAGGGTCAATGAATCACAAGCCTTGTTAGACGTTTAGCCAATCAGCGTGCCAGGGTCAAGATCTTGATTGGATTAGAAAAACAATCGCATACAACGGGCGACCAGAGGTTGCTATGGCGCGCCGATCCGGACAAAAATACTTATCTTGAAATATATACAACTTGTTGTGAAATTATAGAACTTGATTGAAAAATATACAACTAGTTAGGATAAATATACGACTTGTTTGTAAAATATACGACTTGTTTGTGAAATATACGACTAGTTTAAAAAATATCTACGGCTTGTTTGAAAATATACGACTTGTGTCAAAATATACGACTTGTGTCAAAATATAATACTTAGCCCGCGATGATTCGGTCAGCAGACAAACTTCGCATGGAGGAAGCCCGGGTACTAGTCGCTTTCGCTTCCCATGCACACACAAAACGGCGTCTTCGAACGATCTGGCTGTATTTGTTGACATTTTAAGTGATGGAAAAATAATATATCAAGAGATTCAAAGAAAACTATTCATTGCCGATGACGAAGAAGCTAATTTACTTCAAAATCGTTGCAAACAATTTATCACTGCACTCCTTATTGTCTCAAGGCCACTAGAATCATATCCGCACATTATGGATGATGTACTACAAGTTGTGGAATTCCAGAAGATTAATAACCGAATAGAAGAGCGATTTCATGAATTACAGCAAACTAACACACAGTATGTGTGCCCTACGGAGTCTCTGTGCCAAAGAATAGGTCGTCCAAGCCTTGTAATTCCCAAAGAACAGCTAGAAGGCTTGCGATCTCTTCATTTCTCGTGGGCTGCTATTGCTAAAATGCTGGGTGTGTCAGAGAAAACATTGAAACGCAGAAGAGAAGCTTACAACATTCCTTCATCGTTTGAGCTTTTTTCTGAAATAAGCGAAGACGAAATTGACCTTTTTGTGAAATTTGTTTTGGATATATCGCCGAATTCAGGTGAAAGAATGATGATGGGTTGGTTTTGAGGAAGAGGACTTCGTATTCAGAGATGGAGGCTTAGGGAATCAATGATGATGGTAGATCCAGTCGGTAGAGAACTCAGAAGAAAAACAGTAACTAGAAGAAGAGTTTACTCTGTACCAACACCTAATTCTTTGTGGTAAGAACATACATGTATTTGCTAAATCAATTAATTGAAGCACATACCAGAAGTGGGCTTTAAGCTTCATGTGTGGGGTACCACCTTTTTTATTCATGAACACCAGATTTTCAAAATTACAAATTAGTTATATGTACTTAATTTTAGCCATACACACAATTTATTTATTTTTATAAAGCAATTATGACAACATAAGCCAATGATATCTTAATGTTTTATCTTTCAGGCACATTGATGGACACCACAAACTGATACGATGGCGAATTGTTATCCATGGTGCCATTGATGGTTATTCAAGAACTGTTGTTTTTCTTAAGGCTTCAACGAATAATGAAGCATCTACGGTTCTTGAACTCTTTTTAAAAGCTACTGAGATTTACCATTTTCCACGAAGAGTGAGAACAGACTATGGTACTGAAAATGTTGCAATAGCAAGGGAGATGCTGACTAGATTTGGAGTAGATTCCAATCCAATGTTAACTGGACAATCATTGCATAATCAACGAATTGAAAGGCTTTGGCGTGATGTGCACAATTATGTAGTAATGTACTACAAAAACATTTTCTATTATTTGGAGAAAACACAGGTGTTAGATCCCTGTAATGAAATTGATGTGTATTCATTGCATTATGTGTACCTACCACAGCTAAACAACACAATAGACCAGTTTGTAATGCAGTGGAATAATCATCCAGTTTCAGGTGAGGGTGGATATTCGCCTCTTCAGATGTGGACAGAGGGATTTTACAATAATGCACTATCTGATTATACTACTGTCAAAGATGTATTGGGCCCAAACATTGCTGACAACAATTATGGGATTGATGATAATGCACCATTACCTGAACTACAAACTGTTAACCATGTTGAAGTGCCCAAATCTACCATTCAACTTTCTGAAAATGAGTTCTCAACTTTATTGGATACAGTCAACCCACTTTCTGATGATAATGAACATGTCATTTCTCTGTTTTCAAATGCAAAAAGAGTTTTACAAGGTATTTTATCCAACCGATAATTATATCCAACCACATAAGAAAAAAAATCCAATGAAAGTTCAAAATATTGGTACTCAATGTAACTGTAACAAAGGTTTATATAAGAAAAGTATTTTGTAATAAAATACATGTAATAAGATTGACATAACTGTAACAAATGTAACTTTAAAATTTAACTATAAAATTCAATTCTATGCTATGAAAAACAACTAAATGTTGTGAAAGACTTCAATGGGAAAACATGACAATATGCTGCTACATTTCAAAGAGTCCTATTGTAAGTTTCACAGCTAACATTTTCCAAAGCCAACTCCATTTAATATTGCATGATGGATCAGGTTGGTGAACTCTGAACAATCATCATGACCTCTAGGCAGACTGAGGGTCAATGAACAGGTTGATGACCACGGCAGCCTCCTGACATTCTTTTCCATGTCGTAGAATTCAATTGATATCGGGTTATCAAAGCCAAGAGGTGGAACACGGTTATTAGCTCCTGTTATGA
Organism: Actinernus sp. WN-2022; assembly: GCA_030867875.1. Taxonomy (NCBI): domain Eukaryota; kingdom Metazoa; phylum Cnidaria; class Anthozoa; order Actiniaria; family Actinernidae; genus Actinernus; species Actinernus sp. WN-2022. The sequence continues at coordinate 29,770,260 of JAOWCC010001501.1, forward strand.
ATATCAGCAAGTCCTCAATAGACAAGCCGTCAATCTCACCATCCTCCAAGTCCTGTAGGAACACTTCAAAGCAGTACATGGTCTTCTCTTCCTTCTCTCTGTTGTTTGAACCACTTTCAGAATATGCAATAAAATAAAGCTTTCTAAAACTTGCGTGAGTGAGCTTTTCACTACTTTCTGAAAGAACAGCATTGAAAATGTCAGGATTGTTTAGTACCGTATCACCAAATCCTCCAATGAAATTCAGGCCATTTTTGAATTGTTCAATCTCGGCATGTACTGAAAATAGCAGTGCTTGTTTGAGAAGACAGTGTTGGATTTCACTTTTCTTGGAGATATCAGAAGTGTAGATTTGGGTATATCCATAATTTGCAATCAATTCAGCTTTATAATTCTTAATTGCAATAAACTCATCATTGGTGGAACAGGACTCCAGATCTTTGAGAACTTTCTTGATCTCCTCGTCAGTTACAACATTTATTGCCTGATCATGGTTAAATGGAAGGTCTTTGATGACCAAATATGCATCTGAAGAAAGGGACTTGAACCCAGTGGGCCTCCCTGGAGAATACTCCAAGACACTAGTTTTCCTGCCATTTCATATTTTTTTGAATGCAGTAATTGAAGATCATGAGCAAACCATTTACCTTGAAGAAAAAAGTACAAAATGAGTCTTGAATCAACAAGCTATGAAGTGTAAATCAGACAAAAACTTACCAACATTTCTTACGACATAATGAAATTTCGAAGTTAAACCTCCATAATTTTGAAAGAATTTGAGTGCACAATGCTACTCATAGACCTTATACATGTGAACTAATTTTCAATATCAGAAATGTGGGATCTTTCTAGTGAAAACAGCCTCTGCCATGAGACCATGTCAAGATTAACATATTTGGATTTTTTTAAATAGTTTAAGATGAAAGCTCAAGATGGTATCTACAGTAGATAAACTATTAAAATCATCCAGATATGTTAATTAATCTTGACATGATCTTTCGGGTGAAAGAGGCTGTTTTCTTGAGAAATATCCCACTTTGATATTAAAAATCAGCTTGTGTGCATAAGGTCTATTGGCTTATGACTCATAAAACATATTTTTTTTACCTTCAAAAACACCAAGGTTTTTCAAAGACAACATGAGGAGACGGAAATATTCACGTCTAGGTCCACCTGCATCCACTCCATCTTCACCTGAATAATAATAATAATAACAATTAGGTATGAATATGCAAACTATGTATAAAACTAAAAATAAACTGTTACTAAGGTTTTCTTACCAGAGAATGTGATATGAACTGGTTTTAAATAGGAAAATTTACATCTTTGGACTGCTCTGAGGGTACTTGACAGCACATTTTTTCTGTTAACTACAATGTTAACATAGTTGTTGTCCAGGTTATCACTGTTGTTGTCCAGGTTATCATCTATGAATCTTTTTATGACATCCAATGCTTTCACTTCAAAGGAACTGTGACTTTTTTCAGTTCGATCCTCAAGGCTTGCATGAATAGCTGCAAGGATTTCAGGGTCATCGTCATCGTCATCGTGATCCAGTATATTGATATACTTGTCATAGCCTGTCAGAGTGTGTGGCTGTTGGCTTTTTTCTTTCTTTTGATAAGTCTGGTTACTGCAGCTTGACTTTGCAGGAAAGTGGTCAGTGACGACAGATTCTTTACTTGTAGTAGCACAAAGTGAGTCATCCAGTTTCTTGATCTTTGGTTTAGAGTGAGTTTCTTCAGAATCACTTGTGGAATTTGTAAAAAAAGGCTGCATCAAACATTCATCATCAGTGCTTTCATCGTTCTGAGCTCCTTTATTGCCACCATACCACCTCTTCAAACGTGGATCAAAAACTTCAGAAGAAGCCCTAATGTAGATTGGACCTTGTTTTGAAAGATATTTAACAACTTTTCCATTGAAAGGACCAGACTTAACTTGAATAATTTTACTTCCAATAGCTCTGACAAACTCGTACTTAGGCTCGTCGATGACTTTAAGCTTTCGCTCAAACAAATCGTTGAACTTTATTCTAATTTCTTCCTCTGGTATGTCATCAGCGATTTCGACTGCACTCACTGCGTAATATTTCGTATAGAGAGATTCTCGAAAAAGTCCTCGTGGCACTTCTTCAATATCGGGAGATGGAAGCAGAATCACATCCTTCAATACAGATTTGGACTGACTGCTGGTATTCGTCCGCACTAACTTTCTCTTTCCACGGGATGTTGAGCCTCCTTTTTGTTTAACCTTTGTGTAATCGATCTTCGGGTTAAAAGAACTGGTCGTCGACGAAGAGGATGACGAAGACGACGAAGCTTGGCCTCGGATTCTAGGAAATAGCTGTCTCAAAGCAGCTTCTCTGTTTTGTGGTGACTCACTTTCTTGACTCTGTGGACCAGCGTTTATACTGTTGTTTTCTCTTAGAGAATTCACAGCCTCAACAAGTTTGTTCAGTATTTCTTCTGCATACAGGAGACATAAAATGATAAATACAGGACACACAAAGAAGGTGTGATGTGACCAATTTGGCGGGAAAATTACTAGTACCCGGGCTTCCTCCATGCGAAGTTTGTCTGCTGACCGAATCATCGCGGGCTAAGTATTATATTTTGACACAAGTCGTATATTTTACAAACAAGTCGTATATTTTCAAACAAGCCGTAGATATTTTTTAAACTAGTCGTATATTTCACAAACAAGTCGTATATTTTACAAACAAGTCGTATATTTATCCTAACTAGTTGTATATTTTTCAATCAAGTTCTATAATTTCACAACAAGTTGTATATATTTCAAGATAAGTATTTTTGTCCGGATCGGCGCGCCATAGGTTGCAGCCGCGTTGTAAATATATTGTGAGCTACGTTGTCGATATTGTGAGCTAGGAGAAGCGGATTTCCAACCTCTGATCCAGGGTAGTTCGCTCTTTGCAAGCGCGCAGAATACTTTATCGCCAGAAATGGAAGGCTATAGCTGAAACGATGGGGAGCCCTTGTCACTTCCGATGCTAACGGACTTTAGTTAGTGAGTGAGTTAGTTAGTTAGTTATTAAGCTTCTCCTGAAGTTAAAATACCCGATCAGGAATGATACCACGAACGATAGTTTTAACAAATTACAATGATGTAGAACCAAAATGATAAAAGGCAGGGTGGCCGCAAACAGCTAAAGCCAATTACTGCGGGCCCAGACACTAAATTAAATTTATAATAGTCAAAGAAAGAACTAATGATAAGGATTTCACAACCACAAGGTGACTAAAAACAACAAGTTAAAGGACTGAGTAGAACACGGATCCGACCGACTGAATACCAAGGCATTTGATGTCATTTCTTAGCTTCCTTGCTTTAGTTGCAACAACTGATCACTGCTAGGTCAACAGGAATGTTAATTTTATTCTAACTCATCTTTATTACAAACAAACCACCATATACACACATAAAAATACAAAAATATATAATAAATTACAGTGGAAGATAACCTAAATGGAAGCCGAAGACTTATTTATTACTTTAGGTTGCCTTTTTAAGCGTGAGGTAATAATCTACTAGCAGGGACCCGCGGAACTTTCTCAAGTTATGATGCTAACGCAGACGAACCGGTTCCATTCGCTGAAATGGAAAAAACTAGATTATCAGCGTATAGTTGATAAAGCCATTTTAATGTATAAAGCTCTTAATAACGAAACACCCGAATATTTGAGCTCTAAATTCATCAGTCGAATGGACATAACGTCTTATAACTTGAGAAATACTGAAAATAAGCTAGCAGTACCGCTTCCGCGTACAGATTACTATAAAAACAGTTTCAGTTACAGCGGAGCGGTGCTGTGGAATAGCTTACCATTAAATTTAAGACAGGCGTCGTCACTGACAACCTTTAAGGCACAGATACATTGCCACACTTTTCAGAGTGTTTAACCCGGCCAGTTTCAGCACGGCGTCCTTGGAAAGCAGGATTTTTTTTCTTCTTATTTTAGATACATATCTACTACATTAGAATATTACTATAAATTAATATAGATTATTATCGTAGCTTAGACTTGATTTTAGCATTTATTATAGTATATATTTATAATATATTAATATATATTATACATTTTAATATTTTTATACATTTATATCCTGATGGACCTACCGTGGGTAAATAAAGTTGTCCAGTCCAGGATGGACCATTATATTTTTGAAGGGAGGGGGGGGGGGGGGGGGGGAGGTACGGGCAAATACCCCCAAAAAAAATCGAACACAGGATTTGAAAAGGAAAAAAAAATCCTGCACAATAAATTGAAGGAAAAAAATAGCGTGCATGAATAAGCATACGGAGTGACTAAAAAATTCATGCAGAACTTTCAGTCATACAAAAATTTCGATCCAGAAATAATTGCCCAACCCTCCCCCCAATATAAAGGTCCATCCGTTACATGAAATCAACAAATATGATATATTATTACATGGCAAGCCACTCTCAATGTCAAATCGAGTGTTTTGATTGGCTGGTGCTCGGTCAGGATTTTGCCGTACGGACCGTTACCATGATAACGGTCACAAATTCGCATATTTTGGTCTAAGTTCGGGAAATTGAAAACTCAAATCGAACCGGGTAAAACAGAGATAACTATGCACTTACTGATGATGCAGTTTAGCAGCACAAACATCGTAATAATACGGCCGTTTTTAAAAGAGAGAAAGCCGGTCCATCAAAAAAATTGACCTGTAAATATAATTACAAAGCTTACCTCCAAAACGAACTTGACCATTTGTTGTCAAACATTATCATTGATGTACGCAAAGTCAACCAGAAAAGGACAGGAAAGAACTAGTTGAAATACAATGCCATCCAAAGGTCTAGTGCTACAGAGACAAGATACATGTCCTACTGATTAGGTTCTACAGAAGCTTCAGAAGTCACCGTCTAGCAGAGTTCAATCAGTACGTATACGGAAGAACCATATTCTCTGGCCGTCAACTACAAGCGAGTCCCAACATGAAGTCTCCACTCGGTATAGAAACGAAATTAGAACATAGCTCAGTAATGTATCAGGTAATGCAGGAATCAAACACCCCAGCAGCGAAATAACTGAATAATCCGACTCAATAAAGATAAACCTGCTAACGCTGATCCTGAAAGCTTCGTGGCTCTGTTGAGTGTTGCATATCAAACAATTGGTGTCGTTCAGAGTAATATTTGGGCCTGACTAGATGTTAGTGAGGCATACGCTCATCATTTTCAAATTTCGCTATCGAATCTTCAAAAAACGATTCGATTTCTTTAATCGCACTTCCTGTAGCCTACGTTGTATCCGCCTCTCTTCAGCCGGCTCGCTACACTTTCTGAACGTGTTCTAGAATTCGACGATCCGTCCTGCTTTCCAAATATGGAATATATTGACCATATATGGAATATCACAGGGAGCTCTCAGGAACGACACTTTTCTCAATAAATTGTTTGATATGACACGAGAACTCGATCCGTCCAGTGGAAGTAGCGAGTAAAACTACAAGACAACAACTCTGCCAGCGACTATCACCAGAGCCAGAAGTCATAGTCCATATTTCAACAAGTTTACTCCTCTGCAGCCGGCTTTCTTTCGGCTTAAGAAATTTGTCTTGAATGTCAGCATCCGTCCAGTTTACAAATTACAATCCCTCACTATAAACCAGGGAAGTTCTGATTCCATAGCCGGCAAACAGTTTTGCCGATCAGTAGCAAATATCAGAGATTTTCAGGTCCAGATTTTCCACTGATGTCCTCCCAGTCAAAGTTGTCCAGTATACAAACAAACAGCATAGAACTGTCATCGCCGAAAGTGATCCGACGAAGATCTTGAACTTTTTCGCCGACCACATGGCACTTGACTTGAGCGAACGGTTTGTTTTTCGAGTTGATTTAGTGGAAATATGTTCTTTTCTGATAGCTTTTTCTACGAATTCCACCTTTCATGCACTTTGAATTAGCAAAGTTTTCTAATTCTGAATTGATTCTGACATCTGACATTGTATTTCCATTCATCTTTTGTATTGATTTACGGAGAGCTGTCAAATAGATCCCGGAATAAATTCTGAACGGCTTCCACTTTGGTATGTAAATTTATGCAAATTAGGTATATCACGTTGTGTTACGGGGCGCGAGTCACTTATTTTCTCATTCTTCGTTTATAACAAAGTGCCATATAATAATCGGTCTTTACGGGAAAATATCAGACCTCGCTATCGCTCGGTCCGTACTGTCAAGACCTCGGTCTGATATTTTCCCGTAAAGACCTCGCTCTCGGTTAATAAGAAGTTAGTAGCATAGTCTAACCGGCTAACCGACTCCTGACACAATGCAATGGCGTGTGTACTGGAGGTGTTTAGCGTAAGTTATATTTTGATAAAAAAGGCAATACTATCTTACGGATCTCAGTTAATTTCTCAAACCGATGAACACAATTATACCTATTGTCGAAAAAGTGCCAAAACTGACGGTCACAGGCAGCTCGAGTCATGGATTCGTGTGACAAATACAAATATGGTCGCCAAAAGAGCATTGATCGAAGCAGAAAAAAGGAATAAAAACAATAATCAAAAGCCCAGTTATTTGAATGTCTGGTTGTAGTGAATTTATGGTCTGAAGAGCCTACGATAGTTGGGCGAGGAAACAGTTGGTTTTTATATCTAAGAACACAGGAAACTACAGAGAACAGACATGGACAAAATATATTGCTCTTAGACACACCATAGAGTTGTAAGATAAAACAAATGAACAGCCTTTTCCACGGACAACATTTCTAACTGTGTTTCAATACCTGGTCTTACCTCGTTCGGTCGTTTGACTTCAGCCGCGCTGCGCCTGGCGATAGGACCGGGGCGATAGGTTTTCCCTAAAACATTCCCGGCGTCTCGGCGAAAACTCGATGGCTTGCTCGCCTAGGTATTCCTGTAAACTCGATGGCTTGCTCGCCCAGGTTTTCCCTAAAACAGATTCCCGTAAACTCGATGGCTTGCTCGCCCAACTATAAAGTGTATAACTTGAGAAAACTAATTTCTTTTTAACATTATTTCCTCAAATTCGACCAAGACCAAGAGGCTAGTCGACAGAGAGCAACTTTTCGCATGATTCGTCGTCTTTGTTGGGATACCTGTGGCCATCACTTTTTGGCGCCATTTTCGGACGCGTGCGGTCGCGAGCGTCCTCACCTCCATATTAGGATATCGATAGAAGGAGCCTGAGAAAGAGCGTTACACACACACACACACTTAGCGTATTATTATATAAGATTATACTGAATTTTATTTATTATGATAAGAGAAAGATGATTGGAAAGAAAAGGAGAAGGGAGCGAAGAAGAGTACACATATAGATCAGTTAGTTAAAGTGCATATGAACCCTGGCTGGATACATTTTTTATTAAAAGATTCATGCCCAAGGTTTCTAAATTTCATACCAAAAAATCCCTCCGACGTTTTCTTTGTGAGATATCACCGGTTAAAAATGGCCAAAATGCACGATTTGGGTTGTCTATGCCCAATATTCTCGCGCGCGTAAAAAAAAGAGACTGGAACTAGTTTGCTACGTCACCTCGGGATGTTGTATTTTGGCGCTTTGCGTGAAAGGCTGCTGAGTCCAGCGGAGTAAGCTTCTTGATTTATTCCTTTATTTATTCCTAAGGTTTTGTATTTTTTTCGGGTAAAATGACAAGGAGATGCGTGGTGGGACGTCGTTCCAACGTAAAAGGCCAGGGAAACGGGATATACTTACATCGAATGCCTTATTTTGGCGACGATCGCCCCGAAGCGAACCGAAGAAAGAAGTGAGTCGATTTCGTTCTTCGGATGAGGGAAATATGGTCTCCGTCGGAGTATTCGGTTGTGCTCAGCACACCGTTTAGAAACGAAGACTACAGTAAGTTGATGGCCTCGTCTAGGCAGAATGCCTATCTAAACCGACATAGCTTCGGGTTATCGGCATCCTCGGTGCTGAGTGGCAATTGCAATGTTGAAGAACCGACAACTCTCAGAAAACGAAATGGAACCTCGATTCGAATCTATCTATTGTCGTGTAGCAGGCCGGCTCTCGAGATGTTTATTTTGAAGCGCTTATGTGTTAGCGAGTTAAATACACTCACAAACAGCAGTGACATAATCCGGGAGAGAACTCAGTGAACTTTCAATTGCCGAGAGAATTTCGCTTCAGCCTGTTCAGGCACAGGCAACCCAAGCTAATGATTTTTACAAGGAATGTATGGGAATGTTTAGAAAAAATCTAAAACTGTACTAAAATGATCAATAAAGTCATAAAACATTACCTGTGTGTTGTGAAGTTGTTCCTCTTCATCACTGATGTGTTTATTTCTGGTTTGAGGCACTTCTGGGATTTTTTCCCCTCCCCTATATAAATATTGAGAAGGCAGGAAACACGAGACGCCATTAGTCCACGTGGCGACTCTTCGAAGCCTCGTAATTCTTCGAAAATCCAAACTTTCAGCATTTTACCTCCAGAAACCCTTTCTTACATTCCTCTAGCACTCATTCAATCGATCCATCGCTTATTTCCTCGCTTTGTAAGTACTCAAATTCGACAGTTTCTGCAGCCAACCTAGCCTGTAACGAGCCGGGGTTGGATCATCTTAGCCTTTTTTTTCATGGGCTGCCTGTGCTAGTTGAACCACAGGCAGCCTGTGGTTGAACGTGGCTTTTCTTCGGAAGCAGTGACGAACGAGTGCCGAAGGAATTCAACACCTCGTGTATTTTCGAAGAGATTCGGAGAAGAAAGTCATTGTGCTCAATCGACCAATCGTTGAACGGTGAAATCTGCTGGGGAGACCCACGAACTTTTCAGCAAACAATAGGTGAAGTAAATGTCAAATAGAAATTTAGTCGATTTCTTGATTTAGTTTTCCTCAAAAGCTGTTTCAAATGTAAAATAACCAAAAACGGACTGACTGACCAAGGTAAGTTGTACAAGAATTTGTTATAGACGATTTCGTTGAACTGGCTGCAATATGAGAGTGAAAAAATACGTCCGTGTAGCGGCTAGAATATGGTGTGACAAATAGGTCAGTGAGAACTCGTATTGACCCTTATCTTCCTGGAGCCTAACAGATGAGCAAAGAGCAGTTAGAACTGCCGAAGCAGGACATATTAGGGACTTTAAGCAACCAGCCGACGGCAATGACGACGGGACGTAGAAAAGTGCCTTTCCCCCGAAATTTGGTGTCTACTATTTTCCTCGTTCACCTTGAATTGTTTTTCGAAAAATATGACCGAGTATAGAGTTCCGTTCACGCCAAACGAAAAACGGATTGATTTACTTTCTTTAAAACGTACAATTTGGGGTTTTCACGTTGTGTTTTTGCAGAGAACGGTGGAAATGTAGGCGAATGCGTGCATTTTCACGTGCAGCTATCGTATTTTGTAATTAAGGCTATTGTTTTATGCCGTCGTCGAAGACATTGCCGACGTGTTTTGCTTAAAGGGGAACTCAACCCTAAAATCAACCCAATGTCTATACAAACATGTATTCGAAATAAATAGGTTCTGCTATTTAATTTTTCTGTGTTGCGCGTCTAGCAAGAGAAAATCCGAAAACCTTCCTCACAGCCTCCGGTATGTACAGACGGCTCAAGTCTTGTAATTTGTGACGTAGTATACGGGGAATAAATTAGTTTTGCCATGCCGTCCCCTACATTGAATAGCAGGCCTAATGGCTTCTAATTGCGGACCATTGTGCTTTCTTTGTGCTAGAGGTGTGATCGTTCTTCCTTGGTATGTGTGACGTACGTTATGGGGAAATTTGCACTGAATTGAGCCGCCACACAATATAGATTTTTCAGCGGAAAATCGAACTTGGAGACTAATTTTCTCCTCATAGACGCGCAACACAGAAAAATAAAATAGCAGAACTTATTTCTTTAGAATACATCTTTGTAAAGACGTTGGGTTGATTTTAGGGTTTAGTTCTCCTTTAAAGTCCCTATTAATATCATGTTGAGTAAACGAAACCGTAACGCGTCTGAAAAGCCTTGGACGAAATGTTGTAATGGTGTGTTCTAGTGCATGGCATTTCCGCTACTGTATTTGACGATTCAAAGAAAACTGTCCATTCCCATTACGCTCTTCTAATGGCTGATATGCCTTCTGTTCTGCATATTTCACCGTTCAGCGATTGGTCGATTGAGCACAATGACTTCGTTTTCCGAATCTCCTCGAAAAAACACGAAGTGTTGAATTCCTTCGGCACTCGTTCGTGACTGCTTCCGAAGAAAAGCCACGTTCAACCACAGGCTGCCTGTGGTTCAACTAGCACAGGCAGCCCATGAAAAAAGGCTAAGATGATCCAACCCCGGCTCGTTACAGGCTAGGTTGGCTGCAGAAACTGTCGAATTTGAGTACTTACAAAGCGAGGAAATAAGCGATGGATCGATTGAATGAGTGCTAGAGGAATGTAAGAAAGGGTTTCTGGAGGTAAAATGCTGAAAGTTTGGATTTTCGAAGAATTACGAGGCTTCGAAGAGTCGCCACGTGGACTAATGGCGTCTCGTGTTTCCTGCCTTCTCAATATTTATATAGGGGAGGGGAAAAAAATCCCAGAAGTGCCTCAAACCAGAAATAAGCACATCAGTGATGAAGAGGAACAACTTCACAACACACAGGTAATGTTTTATGACTTTATTGATCATTTTAGTACAGTTTTAGATTTTTTCTAAACATTCCCATACATTCCTTGTAAAAATCATTAGCTTGGGTTGCCTGTGGTTCAGGTTTCAGCTCGCGCATGTGGCACTTCTGCTCCAAAAAAAGCAAACAAATAAGGATTTTAAAACCATTTCATGACAACAGAAAGTTTATAGGAATATAGGTAGGTCATAAGTGTTATTATACAAATTTCTAAAGGATCATCGCCCAGAATGGGCTTTGTTAGAGGGACACTTCGAGATTTTGGAATACATTAAGGAGTTAAAGGATTGCCCTACGATTGGTTTAAATAAATGAGCTTTGGGAGTTGCTTGTCCCTAGCTGATCATCGCCAGAAATAAGCGACATTTAGCAATTGTCAGCGGCGTTACAAGTACGTCGGTTCTATAGTCAAGCGGTTAGAGCGTCGGCCATAAAATCCCGCGACCGGAGTTCGACTCCTACGCGGGACACGAAAATATTTTTTGTTTACTTCTTTTTTTTCTTTCTCAGTTTTATTTAAACTTTTCCTCTATTTTTAAGCTATTAGAGCCGCCTTCCATACTAAAATATTGTTGTTTACTGTCTCTCAAGCCTCAAAACGGGCACGAATGGGAGATATCGCTGACCACAATTAGTATCGCAGACTCTTCTCTATAGGTCCGACTAGGGCCTATTTTTAAAAAGGGACAATTCATTTGAATAACTGCTGGTCAGTTACAAATACACTGCAGTTTCATAAGGAGAGAACAAGTTGTCCATTGGTATGTGTTCGTGGTGTTTTAGACGCTCGTGGCCAGAGATATGATGGTCTCAAGACAGCCAAATTTACAGGATTTAGCGTACAAAGATGGCGGATTCTGCCGGTTTATCCAAGATCGAAATATTCAACTGCAAAAACGAAACCGCAAAGGAATCAACAGCTGCTCTAATGGCATTTAGTGACGACGATGAACCCTTCGTTCAGAAGGCCTGGTATAGACATTTTGCAAAATACAGTATATTCCACCTCAGAATCCAAGTTATAAACAGTAAGTAAGCTCTTTTCTCGCCAATTCTCACTCTAGCTCTGTAATAATTTGAGTCAAAACACTCGTGTATTTTTAAAAAAAAACGACACCTAAAATTCACGAGCTGATTATAGAAATGTAGGTAGAACTATTTAATTCATATTGTAGATTGAGATCCTGGTTAGACATTTTTTAAATCGTACTCAGGAAAGTTAGAAATCGAGATTAAGCGTTTTCCCCCCATAGTTTGCTTGTAATTTTATATGAACTGTGCTTGCTGACCTCTGAGCCGAAATTGATATTGCGCAATCGGCCGTGTCGCGTTTTTCTGGCGATGTCTCAAATGGAACGAGCTTTGGGAGTTGCTAGTCCCAAGCCGATCTCAATGTGAAAGTCAATTCAATAGAAGTTCGTAAAACAGTTAAAAAACTATCTCGTCAATGGAATGAAAGAGCGAAACAATAGTTTATCCTCATGCAAAACGACAAAGCCCCTGGCTTAAACCTCATGCTCAATTTTTTCACAGTGTGTTCACATCCCATCGAAAATAAGTCTAAATACAGATTCTAGGAAGTTGTAGCTTTAAAATGAGATATTATTCAAGCCTATTCCTGTCCTAGAAGTCAAACAAAATCACCCAATGAAACTGAACTGAGTATAGTATAGGCTCGATAAATTGGGGATAATTCCGCTCCAATTCACAAACATCGGTGTTTTAGAACACAAACAACTCCCTTAAAGACTGGGATTCCAAATCTCTTTGCTCAAGAAGTACGAAAGTCGTTTGCTTAAAAGTTTACTCATGTGCTAACTGCTGAACTATGGATTTATCTACGTCATAACTGCGCAGTTTTGTGTATTTCCCTCGTTCGTTTAAGAGCTGCAGGAACTTATATCTTTAAAGCAATGGCGGATGAACAGGCTCGGGAAAAGTGCAATCTTGAAACGGAGCTGCGATATTATTATCACCCATGATAGACTTTTAGAATCAGAATGTTAATAATGTTGAGCTTCTCTTTTCTTTTACTAATAAAACTGGTATCCAAGCAACTAAAATGCAGTTGCTTAGATTCAGAAGGCTAAGGTACATGGGTTTTTGAAAGATACAACTGAGTGAGATTGTATTTGAAGCTGGTGAGAGAAGTTCTATTTTTCAGCTCGTCAGGTATAGAATTCCAAAATTTTGGTCCTTCATAGGCTATTGAAAAATTTCTTATATTTGTTCTTGAGAATGTTGGTCTATAATCATTAGCTATCCAGTATGACAAATCATTAGCTATTCATCCACCAACTTTAGGTCTTAATTAGGTCTGGTTGTCGAGCTTAGGTCTGGGATAGGGTATGGAAAATCGCCTTTGGGATAGGGTCAGGGTTTTGAGGTCACGCCGCCCACACCTACCTAAAAATCCCCCCCCCCCCCCCCACCCGACCCGGGTATGTAGTGCCCCGAGCATGGACCTGTACACTTCTTACAGTCTGTACCACCAAATGGGCGTTCAGGATCTGGAAGAGGTAACGGAAAAACTCAATGGATGGACCTCCTGGATACCACGTTATCTCATTCGTTTGACCTTGTTGACAAACTGGGTGGCTGCATCCATCTTGATAACAGCAACAAAGCACAAATGCATATTTAATGGCCAGTTCTTTGTTCCAAGTGCCGATCTCGTATGTCGAATGTTGACTTGAATTTGTCATGCATTACTGGGTGCTCCTTTGCTAATTTCGCCGTTTCAGCTTTACTGCCTTTCATCTAGTAAAACCCCCAGCAATCATCAAGGTAGCAAGCGACTACATTTGTGTAGTTGGAATTTTAATAACATGAAACCCTATAGAATTCAAACATTTAAATCACCAAAAAGCATCAACATGAATTTATAAACATAGCCAATGTACAGTGTACCAGAACAAAAGAGACTTCAAGGTCAATTTACTAACCTTTTCGAGGCCACTAAACAGGAGTACCCAACGATCCATTTTCTCGAAATGGTGAAAAATGATATAAACACGACTCACGTCGCAGTGCACTCTGGGATGGATATATCAGTTGCCATTGTTAAATCCAAGATGGCCGCCCAACAACAACAATGGAAAACTGAGATATCCATCCCAGAGTACACTGCGACGGCGGAGTTGCGATATAGTCTATGTAGTATGGAGATGTCAGAGCCCGGGGGACGGTAAAAAGACCCAATGATGGCTGACCGTGTTCCCTGAAGGCCATGCAGTTCCAACCAGGTAATCCGTGCTAGTGTGGTGAGTAACTGAGATGCTGGATTTAGTATAGCAATAAGTGCACCCCCGTAGCAATAAGTAAATAGTAATAAGTTCTGCTGATAATTGGAAGCTCCGATTTTAGGCTTGCCTAAATATATATATTGTAAGGCACGCGAACGACTGCTAATTTCCTCACCTGGCGTGATGAAAGGTACTGGGTGTTTCGTCATAATAACTACAATAACAACAGTCTCGGGCTCGGATTTTGAAAACTGACGAGCTCGGGCTCGGATTTTGAAATCTCAAAGTCTCGGGCTCGGATTTTCAAATCGCTCTAAAGTCTCGGGCTCAGATTTTGAAAACGCAAGTCTCGGCGTCTCGCAAAATCTCGGATTTACCATTCGCCACCCCTAAGTTCTATATGCGTAAAATATTGTGTTTACCCTACCCCCGTCAAATCAGAAGTAGCGACTATAATGACTAGTATAAGGCAAACAAGGGTTTTACCCTCGTGGAGGTTTTACCCCGGCCCCTCAAATAAGAAGAAGCGACAGGAGCGAGTCTCATTTACTCTGGTCTAGTGTCTATGGCCGAAGGTCTTCCAACCTGCAAAACATCTTGATCAGGGTGTTTGTTTAGAAAGAGTTATTCAAGTTTGAAAACGTAACTATGACAAGGAAAACGCAAACTAGGTTTTTACTCTACCCCCCTCCCCCTCAAATAAGAAGAGGCGACAGCAGTGACTCTCATTTACTCTGGTCTGGGGTCTATCGCCGAAGGTCTTCCATCCTGCAAAAGATCTTGATCAGGGTGTTTGTTTGGAAGGAGTTTTCTAGTGAAGACATGAGACATCTGATATGTGTTTGTTGACCTAAATCGGTGTTATTTTGAAGAAAAAGTGCGCACTTTTGGCAGTGAGCTAGTTGATGCATACATATGCCGTCGCATATGAAGAGCCAGTTTCCGAGTTTGAAACTTCGAATTGGCAGCTTCTAAAAGCCGAATAGCTAACTTCAGCCCGGTCGTGCCATGTGCGTTTTTATTTTTGGTAAAGCAACTTGCTTCGAGAACGTCCCTGTTTACTAATCAACTCTTCGTCGTTAGACATCCCTCCAGCATCACTGTCGTTAATGCGATTCGATTCATCTTGGATGTAGGCTCTCATGTCAAGTTTGAACTTGAGAAAGCTGCCAAATGTCTAGATACTCATTCAAGAAATGTTATTTGTCTGCCATCACATGCAGTTTTTACTCATTCAGTGTAATTGTATTAACACAGAGAGAAAGTATCACGACAATAGATATGGAGTCTTAACAATTTGAACTAAACGAAAAGTGGGAATAAAAAATACACCTATTATTTATGTGTCGTGTCTGATATCCCAGTGCTGTGCACATTATTTTCGGCAACTGTCCTCTCACTGAAGATTTTCAGTACTTCACTAAATTCCATGTAGGCCCGGGGGTACTCCCCTATATAAGGTATACGGTATGTGCCGCGCTATAGGGTATGGTTTTCGAGCTCCGCGGTCTGGGATAGGGAATCTAATTTGTCGTTTTGGTCTGGGTAAGGCCATTTTCAATTTCGGTCTGGTATAGGGTACCTATTCTGGTCTGGGATAGGGTATGGCCGGATCTTTAAAAGGCATACTTGTAGAACTTCTAAACACCTAAACTAAACTGTAACAATGCAATAAAACTTTTGTAATAAACTTGTGTTCGCTCTTTGCAAGCGAAATGGAAGGCTATAGCTGAAACTATGGGGAGCCCTTGTTACTTCCGATGCTAACGGTCTTATTCAGAACACGGATCTGACCGACTGAATACCAAGGCGTTTGATGTCATTTCTCAGCTTCCTTGCTTTAGTTGCAACAAGTATCACCAACTTTAGGTCTTAATTAGGTCTGGTTGTCGAGCTTAGGTCTGGGATAGGGTATGGAAAATCGCCTTTGGGATAGGGTCAGGGTTTTGAGGTCACGCCGCACACCCCTACCTAAAAATCCCCCCGGGTATGTAGTGCCCCGAGCATGGACCTGTACACTTCTTACAGTCTGTACCACCAAATGGGCGTTCAGGATCTGGAAGAGGTAACGGAAAAAACTCAATGGATGGACCTCCTGGATACCACGTTATCTCATTCGTTTGACCTTGTTGACAAACTGGGTGGCTGCATCCATCTTGATAACAGCAACAAAGCACAAATGCATATTTAATGGCCAGTTCTTTGTTCCAAGTGCCGATCTCGTATGTCGAATGTTGACTTGAATTTGTCATGCATTACTGGGTGCTCCTTTGCTAATTTCGCCGTTTCAGCTTTACTGCCTTTCATCTAGTAAAACCCCCAGCAATCATCAAGGTAGCAAGCGACTACATTTGTATAGTTGGAATTTTAATAACATGAAACCCTATAGAATTCAAACATTTAAATCACCAAAAAGCATCAACATGAATTTATAAACATAGCCAATGTACAGTGTACCAGAACAAAAGAGACTTCAAGGTCAATTTACTAACCTTTTCGAGGCCACTAAACAGGAGTACCCAACGATCCATTTTCTCGAAATGGTGAAAAATGATATAAACACGACTCATGAAGCATGGCAGTTCACACCTCGTAAATAATTGAAAACATCTGGGAAAAAAGTATCCGCTCCACAGCGCCAGCTTGCATAAAACTATAAAAAAAAGTATAAAAAACTATAAAAAAAAGAATTTTCACGTCATGAAGGGTTACCAGCCAGGCCAGGTCATTTTAACATAAACATTAAGTAATGGTCCAGATAAGAACAGCCTCCCTCGCATACGATTTTGCTTGAATATGCCTTAGTGCTTTAGGTGTCTACAGTCCAAGCTATTGGCTCTTTTTTCTGTGAAAACTCAGACAAGCCAACATCATAGAGAAAACAAAATATTTTTCTATCGCAAATTTGATAACTTTCCCCACACACGATATTCTTCGAAATTAAACCATAGTTAGTTTGATCCAAAATAAATTCAAACCCCAAAAACATATCGAACTTATAATGCATTGTTTCGATGGATTTCTATTGAATTTATAAGTATCAACCAATGAAATTACGAGAAAGAATAATAGAAAATTAACACCTTTTAACATTCCTTGCCATGGAGCACTACAGTTCTTATCTGGACCATTACTTAAGCGCTCACCTTCCTCGCCCAGGTTGAAGCGAGAGAACAACGCCGAGCAGAGAATATCACGTGACATGCACAGTGCGGGGAAAACACGGTACCAGGCTCTTCGCGGTTTGACAAATAGAGCCCGACCCCGGGACAATCGTTATTCAAACAACCCTTCTCTCGGGAGAAATAGGATTTTTTTTGACCACATCTAAACTAAAAAGTGTCTTTTAAGTGGTTTTTCGTATCTGGCGTGGCACATTTCACGTAGTGTATATGATGTACGTAAGTAGGGCGTGTATGACGCACTGTAATTCTGGCGTGATATTCCGTAAATCTGACTGCCTGTCACTCCTTAACAAACTATCCAATATGAACGTCTCGGTGGAGTGTAGGCAGAATAAGCAGAAGTTTCTAATATTGACTTGAAGTAGCAACCGCCCTACTATCCAAGAAATGCAGTTAAAAACGTTTGTTCCCCCCCCCCCTTTATCCGGTTGCGGAATATAAAAAAATTGGCTCTCCCTATCTTTCCACCGCCTCTTCCCCAACCATAATTAAACAATGAATGTTCCCTAAGCCCACAAGTATGTCAAGTTATAAAAACGACAATTTCAATGTTCCCTTGTTTTAACCTTCGTTTAATGTTGCTTTACATATTGATAACACTGCATACATGCATAGCAGTGGGTTTTCACAAATACATCAATTTGGTACGGGTGTTTTTCTAGCACGCTAACTGGAAAATTATATCTTGAATATTTCAACTGAATACATCTTAAGTTAACTGTACTGAATTTCTATTAATGTTCTTTAACGTAGCCGTTTGTGTTTAGTGATGCTGATAGACATTAACTTTTAACTATTAACTTTTACGGTGCTTTTGTGTGCTGTGCTGACTGGCAGAATCTGCTCCAACTTATGAAAACGAGCTTGGCACTTCATCCTAATGTAAATGTAGAAAAAAATTGTAGATGTAAATCAAGAAAACACAAGAATTATAAGAATAGAGTACGCAATGTAAAGCTTGTAATGATTTTCAATAGCGACAAAAGCATAACCAGTGCTAACGCAGTGCCGTATTTATCATTAGCGGTACTTGTTCTACTCACAAGTGTGATATAAGACAAGCGCCGCTATTAGCAATGAACAATGCATTACTGTGTCTGCATATGTTGCTTGTACTTTACCTACAATCCCAAAATCTTTGCTCTTTCTTTTACTTTTTTTCTTACTTATCTGAAATCCTATTACTGTATTTTATGGATTGTAGTGATAAAACAATAAATATATACCTAAAGCATAAGGGTCACAGATCAGAGATACTGAGCATAATTAAAGGTTGTCGAAAAAGGATAAAATACATTGAATTTGGCAAAGACATTTGGGTTATTAATAATAACCATTTAGCAACTAGTATGCATGATCTATCTCCTACATTGCCGGCAGTTGTTTTCAAAAGGGTTGACACGCTGCAGCAATTCCTGCAACATTGCACGCAACAATTTCAGAGGTGGACAGACGTTGCTATTTCTCTGTTGCCGGTGTTGCAGCGTGTGTAGTGCCTTTAGTCCTGTTGTGTTTGTACAGGAGCCCATTACCAGGAGCGTGCATCTCCCAGATTAGGTATGTCCAACAGCAGAACAGATGATGTAGCTATTTTTAGCTTTGTGTTTCCCGCGAGAAGAAACAAAGGCCGCCACTTTTAACCAATCAGGATGCACTGAAAAATTGTAATTAACACGGTTCAAACTGCTAAAAATACCAAAGCGCAAGAGAACAAAAGACAACGTAATCGCATACCAGAACTTCGCGACTATAACTGATAGACATGCACATCACATAGGTACGCTCCTGGCAATGGGATCCTGGTTTGTATAAAATAATTATCTCAAGTCAAACCAAGTAGTAATACTTTAAAGTATATATCAGGTCAAATATTGTTATCATTAATATCGCTTCTACATCAAGTGAATGGTAGAATAGTAGATTTGAGTGTTGCATCCATGAGTTATAGAGGTTTATATTTATAATATATTCAAGCCGGTGACAAAGATTCGGTCTTATTTATTATACAAAAACATACCGGTAGAGATAAATCATTTAAATCAGTAAACGGTTTCATTCACAAGGAAAAAGAAATGAAAGTATTAAAATTCCCGAATTTACGTCCAATTTACGTCACATCATTAGCATATTGGAAATAGAAACCTCTATAACACATAGACAGAACACTCAAATCAAGAAATATTGTACTATTCAACTGTTCACTTGATGTAGAATCGATATTAATCATAAAAATATTTGACCTTATATACACTTTAAGAGAAACCAGCGAATACAAAGGTGTCATTTAATTCAATGGCTACTTTCGTAATGGGAAATAAGAAGTTGTATTCGTAATAGCGATGTTTCGTGTTGATAAACATTGCAATTGTTATGCTAATGTGCCAACCATGATTTGTAAAGCCCGCTTTGTGTTAGGAACCAATGGATCTCTGGTTGGCACATTAATGACAATAGATGACGACACACGAAACATCGCTATATACTCTAGGCTGTCTGTGCCACACAGTAATAATAAAAAAAATAAAGTAATAATAATAACAATAATAATAGTAATAATAATAATAATAATAATAATAGTAATAACAATAGCAGTAATAACAAAACAATAATAATAGGGTTTATTAATACACGATCACGTTAAAACTGCAGCAAAAGCTGATGTGATTGTGTCGTACTTATAAATATAATAAAACGAACTAGTTGAAAAATATTAATCTAAGCTATGTAATAAAGAACTAGTTAAAAATATAAATCTAAGCTATGTAATAAAGAACTAGTTAAAAAATATATCTAAGCCTTAAAGCGGAACTGAACCCTAAAATCAACCCAACGACTGTACAAAAATGTACTCGAAAGAGTTTCTTTCTCTGTCTAGCGTGTCTGAATATAAAATTCGTTTTCAAGTTCGAAAAATAACCGAATGTCCGCTGATAAATCCAGCTTGTGTGGCGCGCGTCTCAATTTAATGCAAATTTCCCCATAACGTACGTCACACATACCAAGGGAACACAATCACATCTCCAGCATAAAGAAAACAATGGTCCGCAATTAGGAGTAGCTTTAATCCAGCTTTTCAATGCCAGGGACATCTCTCAAAACAAATTTATTTCCATATCTGATTATGACGTCACAACTGATTACAAGACTTGAGCTGTTGCTACAGTCTGTATCAAAGTGGAGTTGTAATGTTGATTTTCAGATTTTCTCTTCGTGGACGCAGAGAAAGAAAATATCAACTTATTTCTTTCGAATACATCTTTGTATAGTCGTTGGGTTGATTTTGAAATTATTGATTACACACGTTTTATTACCTTTTTATTTTAACACTTATTGGAACAACACTGATGTAAGGCTGTACTTTACAAGGTGCCAATAAAATATGATGTCTGTCTGTCTGTTACCTGGGCAGAAGGGTAGCCCGTACCTGAATCATTTTGAAAACCCGGGCTATCTTTGACCCCAGTGCTAGGGTAACCCTATCTCCTTGTAAACAGGCCCTTGGGTTTTCCAAGTTAAAAATAAAATGTTCTCTGTCCGTGCCGAGGTATATTCTAAACGTTGATTTACAAAGTCTGCAATAATCATGTACACCAAAGAATGAGTAGCCGTGCTTGATTGGATTTACCTATTCCATATATGGTAGCTTTTGCCATATTTGGAAAACTACGCAACCAGTGTTTCTTGAAAGGAAAACTGGCGGACATGTTTCCCCGAAAGTGCGAGTTAAGGTTCAACTTAAAACACATTTTCCAAAGTATTGATAACCAAGAGGACATGGATCTGTAAGTCAGTAGATACAGAATGAGTAGCCGTCGGTGCTTTATTGGATTTGCAAACTCGAGCTGGAAGCTGGAATCCGATAAACCACGGACACGAATTATCGGTAAGACGGTAGTATCGTCGTGTACCGTTTAACCAACTGCGTCATACAATTCCCTTTGTTACCTACGTTCGCTATGAGTAATTTGAGACTCAGAAATTTTATACGAACATCCGAATCGACACATAGAAATTTTAGAAGGATTTACGTTATCCTCAGTCCGATAAAGCACGGACACGAATTATGTATATGGCTTCTCAGACATCTAAGTGTGTAGAGTCATGTTGGCGATACGACCTATTTCGGCTGAGAAAATCGAAGCAAACGTTTATGTAAATCAGGACGAAATCTGTATCAAATTTAGAGGTCACTTATCGCACATTGATTCCTGTGTTTTCCTTTATGAATTATTAATGAGTTTGATAAAGCATATAAATAAGTTTTCAAATAAGGTTACCTCCCAGTTTAATTTATTTAGAAATAGGCAGTTAATCACATTTTAGAGTGAGAAACGAATGTAATTTGATGATTGCTTTGGTTTTGCGCATCCGTAGCTTCTCCGATTCACTGTGAAGAATGTTTTGTGATAATCCTAGCACACGTGGGCGATGGATGAAATTTCGTCTTCAAGGAAAATATTGCATATCCTTCCAATAAAGCATTAAGGGAGGGGACTTTAACCTGTTTGAAGCCAATTAATGGGCCTTTGCAGGAATGCAATCACGTGGTTGTAATCTTCATTCATATATTTAAAGACACTTGTACGAGATCGGTAGTGTTATTAGCAAAACCTGTTTGTAAATGCTATTTTCCACCTCCAGTCGATCTTTGTAAAACAGCGTTTTTAAAGATAGCTTCCCACGGCTCCAGCATCCATGGCAACGCCTTTCCCATGGGGATCACGAGCTCAATTCATTCGTTAACGAAGTATTATATCAGCACGTGACTGTTTTCTGCAAAAGACCTATCAACAACCACCAACCGAATATTGATTCCATGCAGATATGTGCCAAACCGTGACACAGCACCTTCACTTGATCATTGTTTTCCTGTCGATGTATTACCATTTCTTTAATATTTATAGGATAATATGGTTATTTAATAAAGTTTTGTTGCTTTATATTCAAGGTTGTAAAATACCAGTTTACTTACTCTCACAAATGAATCCGATCTTCGTGCCACATCGCTCATCGTTCAAGCGCCATCCGATCCAGGATCGATCCCATGCGTTCGCATTCAGCAGGTTTCCACAAGTTCCGTCTCTACTCGGCTGATTTCGTCCCCACAACCTGTTGTTCACCGGCCGTCTGTCAACATATCGCCAGACTCCTGCTCTGTCTTTCTTTAAGCCAACATGCACGAAGTTGGCATTTGCAGCACGGAGATATGGTGTGAGAGCGTTGATCTGTGATCCCAACCTTATTACGGCAAGCCGCGCATGGTCCCGTGCGCACGAGTTTTTGGCCTGTCCCCAAGTCACCTTCGAGGTTAAGTGTAACTTATAACAGCGTTCTCCAATGTACTGGAACCCATGACTACATGGATCTGTAAAGCAAATACACGAATTATCAAATAACGTTAACTCACAGTTCATATTGTTTTGGAATGTGTATGGTAATCGTATGGGGCCGGGTAAAATGAAGGATACATTTCACGCTTGTTTTCCATGCAAAGTTTGCAAAATTGCCCGAGTCGCGCATGGCAATTTTACAAACTTTGAAAATACGCGTGAAATTTATCCTTAATTTTACGAGAATTCATGCGATTACTTGTTTATAATACAGAGAAAAAGACATTGAAACAAAATCTATGACTAAGTGTGCTCGATGAAAAACCTATAGTCAAACTGATGCCTTATCGTTACATTCGCTTCACGTAATCTCGACCAAAAAAAGGTTTAAAAAGACCCTTTCAGCTTGCCTGTTACGTTTGTTGTCCCAATTCAGACCACGTGATTTTTTCCTTGAGTAATGCGTTTTTGTTTTTCTGTATCCCAAGAGGAAATGTACCAATTACAATAACTAGAAAACAAAACACTGAACCCTCTGGAGAACTATCACGTGGTCTGAAATGGAGCAACAAACAGGCAAGCTGAAAGGGTTTATTGACTTTGAACTTGATTACTATACTATTTGCAAAAAGGTTTAAAGTGCATATGAGCCTTCGTGCAATTTTCATAGCTATGAACCTCAGGAAAGTTTTGAGTACCCCTGCGAAGAAATTTTTGGTTTACAGAGAATACTCTATCTTCTACGCTTGTTTGAAAACGTGGAAACGTGACCTTTCCTGACCCATGACCGCGTAAGTAAAAGCCTGTGTCGATACCTCGGTAGACGTCATTTAATTAATTCAACTTTGCAACAATTTGAATAAAAACTTACAATTTTCACTAATATGACTTTTTCCTTTACTGACAGCTCATAAACTGTGTATATTATCTAAAAAGCGATGTTGTTGTGATAGAAAGGTGCCATGG
Source organism: Actinernus sp. WN-2022 (assembly GCA_030867875.1). Taxonomy (NCBI): domain Eukaryota; kingdom Metazoa; phylum Cnidaria; class Anthozoa; order Actiniaria; family Actinernidae; genus Actinernus; species Actinernus sp. WN-2022. The sequence goes on from JAOWCC010001501.1 coordinate 29,793,645, forward strand.
AGAATAATGCATTAATGAGATGACGTCGACCGAGGTATCGACCCAGGCTTTTACTTACGCGGTCATGGGTCAGGAAAGGTCACGTTTCCACGTTTTCAAACAAGCGTAGAAGATAGAGTATTCTCTGTAAACCAAAAATTTCTTGGCAGGAGTACTCAAAACTTTTCTGAGATTCATAGCTATGAAAATTGCAGGAAGGCTCATATGCACTTTAAAGCGGAAACGAAGAACTTCTGAACTTAGTTTGTCAGGCAACTGAACAAACTCAAACTCACTCAGCCACTGTCAAAATATCAAGTAACCGTTGCAGTGACAAAATAGACGACAATTAAGCTAAACTGGTACCACAGTATTCACTTAAAAGAGAACACTTTACAGTTTAGTAGACTCACTTATAAACTTGTTGTTGTCATGCATGACATGCTCGAGAAAGCCTTATTTGTTCGCTTTTTCGAGCAGAAGTACACCCGAGCTGAAGGCAGACTGAGAATTCTCGACAAACTTTGACTAACTGCAGCGCGAATCCTGTTGCTAGGCAACTTATCGAGCAATCAAAAGGTAGAATTCGAGAATTTGCCCCGAATTAAGAAATGCAAGTTGATTATAACCCATCAAAGGTTTTTTCTCTCGCGCATGATTGTTTGAATGCATCACGTGACTCGATATTTTCTCTCCGCGAGCGGGTAATATCAGCGAATACATAATAATAATAATAATAATAATAATATTTATTTACCCACGATAAATTTACAGCGTTGCTGATGTGGTCGTGCTTATAACTACGCTATTCTACCCTAATAATAATAATAATAATAGTGAATAATAAAACTAATTAACTTATACTAATTAACTTATTCCATTCAGTTATTTACAGTAGTTCAGTGTTTCTTTTAAGATTAATTTTAAAACTATTAAGTGATTTAGTTGACCTTAGGTCGTTACCGTTCCAGAGCCTCGTACCTCTATACGTTATCCCCTGTGAGCGTATACGTTATCCCCTGTGAGCGTATACGTTATCCCCTGTGAGCATATACGTTATCCCTTGTGAGCGTATACGTTATCCCCTGTGAGCGTATACGTTATCCCCTGTGAGCGTATACGTTATCCCCTGTGAGCGTATACGTTATCCCCTGTGAGCGTATACGTTATCCCCTGCATGTGAGCGTATACGTTATCCCCTGTGAACGTATACGTTATCCCCTGTGAGCGTATACGTTATCCCCTGTGAGCGTATACGTTATCCCCTGTGAGCGTATAAGCACGTGTCAAAGAAAACATTTGAAGGATGATAACATTGTGGCGTCGAAATATATGCCCTGATATTTGTCCTTCGACACACAAATAGGCTAATCAGTGCATTTTTAGGCAATCAGATTATAGACATTTTGCCCGACATGTTATAAGTTATAATACGAGCTAAGAAGTTTCTGCCATTTGATTGGTTGCGAGCAGTGGTATTTCAGGGTAATTTGTAATACCAACCTATTCCATATATGGTAGCTTTTGACATATTTGGAAAACTACGCACCAGTGTTTCTTGAAAGGAAAACTGGCGGACGTGTTTCCCCGAAAGTGCGAGTTAAGGTTCAACTTACCGGACTTAAAACACTTTTTTCCAAAGTATTGATAACCAAGAAGACATGGATCTGTAAGTCAATAGATACAGAATGAGTAGCCGTCGGTGCTTTATTGGATTTACAAATTCGAGCTGGAAGCGAGAGTTTGTAATTAAATCCGATAAAGCACGGACACGAATTATCGGTAGTATCGTCGTGTACCGTTTAACCAACTGCGTCATACAATTCCCTTTGCTACCCACGTTCGCTATGAATAATTTGAGACTCAGAAATTTTATACGAACATCCGAATCGACACTTAGAAATTTTAGAAGGATTTACGTTATCCTCAGTATAAAAAAACCCGCCTGAACCGGGATTCGAACTCGGGCCGGTTAAGAATCAATGCAATGGCTTACCCACCACCGACACAAACCCTAACCATTAGACCACGAGAGAATTCGCTGATTGCAGTGGTTTTTTTACCAGATTTATATCAACTGTCATTAGCATGTTCATAAAATATTCGTTCTATTATTGTATAATATATAATATAATAGCGGTACGACAACCCTCCGAGCGCACGAGGTGTGATTCCCCACGGATCTCAACGGTACACGACGATACTACCGAATTATGTATATGGTTTCTCAAACGTCGACTAAGTGTGTAGAGTCCTGTTGGCGACACGACCTATTTCGGCTGAGAAAATCGAAGCAAAAGTTTATGTAAATCAGGACGAAATCTGTATCAAATTTACAGATCACTTATCGCACATTCATTCCTGTGTTTTCCTTTATGAATTATTAATGAGTTTGATAGGGCATATAAATAGGTTTTCAAATAAGGTTACCTCCCAGTTTAACTTATTTAGAAATAGGCAGTTAATCACATTTTAGAGTGAGAAACGAATGTAAATTAATGTAATTTGATGATTGCTTTGGTTTTGCGCATCCGTAGCTTCTCCGATTCGCTGTAAAGAATATTTTGTGATAATCCTAGCACACGTGTGCGATGGATGAAATCAAAGTAAATGTGCAAAAATGATTAACAAACTGTGCGTAGATTTCGTCTTCAAGGAAAATATTGCATATCCTTGCAATCAAGCATTAAGGGAGGGGACTTTAACCTGTTTGAAGCCAATTAATGGGCCTTTGCAGGAATGCAATCACGTGGTTGTAATCTTCATTCATATATTTAAAGGCACTTGTACGAGATCGGTAGTGTTATTAGCAAAACCTGTTTGTAAATGCTATTTTCCACCTCCAGTCGATCTTTGTAAAACAGCGTTTTTAAAGATAGCTTCCCACGGCTCCAGCATCCATGGCAACGCCTTTCCCATGGGGATCACGAGCTCAATTCATTCGTTAACGAAGTATTATATCAGCACGTGACTGTTTCCTGCAAAAGGCTTATCAACAACCACCAACCGAATATTGATTCCATGCAGATATGTGCAAAACCGTGACACAGCACCTTCCGTTGATCATTGTTTTCCTGTCGATGTATTATCCATTTCTTATTTATAGGATAATATGGTTATTTAATAAAGTTTTGTTGCTTTATATTCAAGGTTGTAAAATACCAGTTTACTTACTCTGACAAATGAATCCGATCTTTGTGCCACATGGCTCATCGTTCAAGTGCCATCCGATCCATTTTGGGTCCCATGCGTGCGCATTCAGCAGGTTTCCACAATTTCCGTCTCTACTCGGCTGATTTCGTCCCCACAACTGCCTGATCACCTTACAACGGCTGTCAGAATATCGCCAGACTCCTGCTCTATCTTTCTTAACGCCAACATGCACGAATTTGGCATTTGCAGCACGGAGATATGGTGTGAGAGCGTTGATCTCTGATCGCAACCTTATTATGGCAAGCCGCGCACGTTCCTGTCTGCACGAGTTTTTGGCCTGACCCCAAGTCACCTTCGAGGTTAAGTGTAACTTATAACAGCGTTCTCCAATGTGCTGGAACCCATGACCACATGGATCTGTAAAGCAAATAAACGAATTATCAAATAACGTTAACTCACAGTTCATATTGTTTTGGAATATAATGTATGGTAATCGCATGGAGCCGGGTAAAATGAAGGAACATTTCACGCTTGTTTTTCATGCAAAGTTTGCAAAATTGCCCGTCTCGCGCATGGCGATTTTGCAAACTTTGAAAATACGCGTAAAAGTTATCCTTAATTTTAAGAGAATTCATCCGATTACTTATTTATAATACAGAGGACACGGTGGGCGGAAACGATCTTAAAAACGGCATGAGTTCTATATTTAAAAAAGTTTTCAACGCAGACGATTGAATTTTGGTAGAAGGATGTAGAATGGTAAAAGGAATAAAGCTATGTTAATACCATTGTGACGTCACAATGACGTCATTTGTCCATTTGTAATACGTTTCTTATAACTGTTCATTACCTCTAAAAACGGAATGTCGTATATTGTTAAAATCTCCTCGTGATGAGAATGAAGGAATCGAAAACCCGATGTCATTTGGTTAAGGAAATCAAAAGTTATGAAAGTTTGAATGTTGTCCATTTACCCGCCAAAATTTGGCGGGAAATAAACAACATAAACGCGTTTATGAAAATATCGCTTCATTCATCTTTTAGAGTTGTGAATACTGTTGCATGACATTTTGTCCAATCATAAAACACGTTGGTGGCTTAAATCGTATGTTTTTAGAATTATGATTTTTTGTCCATAACCGGCTTACAATTGAAGTCATATTTTCGGCAACGTCATTATGACGTCATACTTTTTTATACATGCCCTTAGAAAAAAATCCTTTGAGTGAATTTCGAGTTTTAATGATGAAATGCACTATTTTGGCACTCAAAAGTCACATTAATTTCTTTTCTTGACTTTTTAACAATAGGTACTACTCCTAACGTCACTAAATATGACGTCATAGCAACAGTCATTCCTCTATAACTTTTGCATTAGTAGTCGTAGAATGTTCAACTTAGCGCCAAATGAATGTGTGTCATGAAGGCCCTTCGATGGTGTAGTCTGTTTGTAACGTTTGTTAAAGAGGGGATTTCGCCAAAAAAGGAGGCATCACTTATGACGTCACAACAACGTCATCATACTAACATAAAACACTTAAAATATGTAGTTTCATTTTGTTACCAAATCACCAACATTTCTTCAAATTGAGACTATAAGTAAAGAAATGGTAGGTGTTAATTTTAATTATTTGGCACGCTCACTGATGCCGATTTTGACGTTCTATATGCCCGACGTGCTTGGCATATCAAAGTCTCGCTATAGATTAACTCTTTGCCTGATTGTAGTGTTAAATTTGTATAACCAAGATGTACACATGCATGTGTCACTGACGTGTAGTGTTGCAACTCACAAGATATGGCGATTAGTAATGGCTATCTAGACAACTCGGACCTAGATTTCTCTTCAGCCAGGCGGCCATCTTACTGTTTGTAGTTTTGGTATCTGTATGTACAGCGAAAAGCAGAATCCAATACAGCAAGCACGCCAACAGAATTCACAGTCTCGGTTGTTATGTACCAATCAAAGCGAAACATTAACATCCCCCAGGCAACCCCTGGGCATTTGAATTTTTGGAGTTTGGTTTTTTCAAATTCTGGCCCATCCCCCGGGCCAAACATGTTGTTCAAATGCCCTACCCCATCGTCGAGAGGGAAGTAGAACCTCTGGCACCCAGGGTAGCTTTAAAACAGTATTAAAGATGGAAATATAAATAGTTAAGGTCAGACTGCAGCGAGGGATTTGCTATATATAAAAATATCCCATTTGATGTCTCGTAGATCTTTGAATGCAAAGATCAATGAATAAATTTAAGCTAAACATTGTTAAACTTACAATTTCGAAGGATTTAGAACCAAAAATCATTGTGAATTGTCACAGATTTGACTCACGTGTTTTTCACTTAGCAGCGATGATTTGCATAAATTATTTACAAGGGACGCTGGGAAGGGCTGGTTTGATACAACCATCTAACGTATGAATTACAAATATTCCTTACTCCACTCCCCTGGAAATTTTATATTTCATTTGCGATAACAAACGTGTTCGGAACGTCATTTCTGAGAAAACTGATCGGTTTCCAAGATTTCTAGTTGTGAAAATAACTACAAAATTAAAGTGAAATCGTTATCCAGGCCCCACTCGTCCAAGACAAAGGGCGATACATTTTTACGGGTAGAAAAGAATGTCGTAGAAACATGGAATTTCCACCAAAATGTTACCCATAAAAAACCTTTTAGTTTGGTTGAATTCAATGTTCAGGGGGGAAATGAGGGCGAAAATAAAATTTCAAAACGGCTTAATCCCCCTGAACTTCATTTGCGCGAATATATCACATTAAAAAATTAAGTTAAATTACATAAGATAGGCCGGTTTTTATTCCTTTTAACTATTTGCTACGTACCAAACATTTAACTAATTGTATTATTTATATGATCATAATTATCGTTAGGAATTAGTAGTAGTAGTAATAGCAGTAGCAGTAGTAGTATACTAAATGTCAATCAAATTATTATTATTCTAAAATAGAAACTCACCTGCTCCTACAAAACCAGAGACCATCAGGATCAATGACAAGGAGAGAATCAGCGAAGACGAAAAGAAAAGAAAACCTGTCATGTCTTTAATCTTTTCCCCTGGAGAGTAGACAATGATAATATTAATGATAATTACTTGTAATATCAGTTTTTATGTACTGGGGATAACAACACAGAACAGTCAAGCATGTTAAAATATCTTGAAACACAATACACTCATTTAACATCTCACCATATAGAAATCTCAATGTATGAAAGATACATATTTTCGCGGCTTTTGATAAAAAGGTGAAGACATTCACCTCGCTATTACATTCGAGAAGTAAATAAGTAAAAACAATGTTTTAAATAATATAATAAATAATGGATCCTTTTGATTCCTGTAAGGAACGTGCATTTATTATATACTTGAGTTTTTTCTTGAAGACAGACTTAGCTGAAGTTCTCAATTTGTTTGGCACAAAATATTTGAAGGGGTTTCTTCACAGCGGTTATATTGACCAAGCGTGAGGCCCGGATTGGGGGATATTGGACGAGTTATTTTGTATGTGTGTTGGATCGAGCGAGGTCCATACACACAAAAAATGAACGAGACCAATATCCTCCTTATATGGATTTTGCTGAACAAGCGATTCAAAGCTGTGCTTTCTTTTTTCCAACAAACATGTATCACTGCAATTAATGGTTTCTTTCACAAGCTACAGTAGCAGTGTTAGAAAGTGAAATTCATTTACGGGAGTTCACCTCGATTTCTCCGAGAAAACAGCAATGAAAATCCGGCTAAATGTGTACGGCAAAACTTTTCAACTCGGGGTCAATATTTACTTGTCATTAGATTATTTGTTGGATATCCAATTTCAGATTAATTAATATTATATTTTTAAATAATTAATTTCATTTCTTCTTATTACTATAATTATCTTTATAATATAATATAAGTTAGAAAACTGAACATACTAACTCAAATACACAATATTAACCTAGGAACTAACTAAGGAAACCAATCGGTTAATTTAGCCCCTAGGACGCACAAATTTCTTGCAGATTGGAAATTTAATTGATAATGTAAGTTTGTATAGATGGTATTATTGTAGAATTAAGTATATATAAAGTGTGTGAATAAAGATGATGATCATGGTTATGGTGCCCGTGTTGACTTGTATACTGAACGAACGGTTGTCACTTGGATTTGCAATATTACGTAAAGCCTGGTTTTCACTAGCGACGCAAGCACAAGAGTCCTTATTTCACAGTGAAAACGAGCTCGACGCAAGCGCAAGTACTGACGCAAGCACAAGCACAAAGATCAAAATGTGTCCTTTTCCTTGTGCTTATGCTTGCGTTCGCGTTGTGCTAGTGAAAACGGAAGACAACGCAAGCACAAGGGAGTCTTTGACAGCAGTTAAAAGCGTATTTTTTCGATGCTCATTTATCTTGGAAACATTTCAATCAACATTTCTCGCAGCGCCATAACCATACCGACCGGTCGTACGGCGATTTACTACTTATAAATATAATAAATATTGAAAATATCGAGTAAATTAAAATGTTAGATTAGGTAAAGGGCTCTCTAGGCTCAGCAAAATGCATTATTTCCGTTCTTCGCGTTTTTGCTGAAAACAAATTTTAAAATATTGCCTTCTTGTTACCTTCCGATTATCCCAGTGCAATATATGAAGCATCGAAGTCAGTATAACTCTGTAAATCCCATGCCGCGAAATGTACAAATGAACATAACTCCATTATCTAAAGACCAACAGCCGAAAATCGTTTGCTCCGTACAATTTGCCGAAACCGATCATGGAAGTAGACCTACTTCTTATCTGACCAATGAAAATTTGTTTCCGAAAATTGAAAATCAATTGTTTCCTTTTACCATAGAAATACTTCATTTAGAAAATCGTTTTTTAGAGCGCAATCGGTAAACGAGTGTCGTGAATATCAACTTCCGTTCTGTGAAGTCAGGTGAAGTTCAGGGTCCTTTTGTTTGCCAAATAATTGGTATTTGATATTAAAATGTTGACTAAAACTATGGCTTTCAAAGCCTATAAAGGCACCTGGGATTGATGAACGAATTGATGAAAGAATGAACGAAGTTGGCAGCAGTAGTATAGCTATATATTGTTTTATTCCATCGTCCTTGACGTCGCTGTGGCTCAATAGGTACTATATTCTGGCCATGTGATTTTATTTATTTACAACGTTTGCTTTTCAATTCCTTCTAATTTCATGTGACCCAGGTTCGATATTCAGTTCGAGTTTCAGTAATCACACGAGCCTTGGTGAGAGGTGTTTTATATGACTGGTTCAAATTCTATCTAACCAACCGAAAACAATCAACCAATAGAATGACCATATTTCAAACCAAGAGACAACACTTTGTGGTGTACCACACCATCTGTACTTGGTCCTCTGCTTTTTTTAATTTACATGAATGATATTCATAAGTCTTCTCTCGATTTCAGTTTTCATCTTTTTGCCGAAGATACTAGTATAATAGTATGCAAATAATAATTTACATACAAAAAAAATGGAATTGGCTTCATGCCAATAAATTGACTCAGAATATAAAAAATCCAATTATATAATATTTCGACCACGTCAAAAATCTATACTCTTTAAACCTAAATTAAAATCTTTAATAACTTAAATAATGCTGAACAATTTCTAGAGATGAAATATTTTGTTAAGTATCTAGGGGTATTTATAGATTCAGGACTCTCGTGGAAAAATCATATAGAACATATATGCCAAAAAGTCAGCAAATCCAAAGGAATCATTGCCAAATTAAGACATTTCATTCCCAGGTATCCCCTTTTAAGCATTTTTCGTACACTGATCATACCTTACCTAACCTATGGTATTTGTGCATGGGGTCAATGTGTACGATCTCATCTAAACAAACTATTAATCCACCCAAAAAGAGCACTCGGTTTGATATATTTTGCACAAACGAGAGATCACGCAATTCCTTTTTTTATCCGATCAAAAACACTATATCTGTGATTTTTATATTTTGAGCGCCTTAGTAATTTTATACACGATGTCCAAAATAAAGTAGCTCCTGTAAACATACTTATTTTTTCAACAAACTAACGAATACATCAGTATCGAACCAGATCTTCATCAAATGAATGCTATTACATCAAGTATGCTTGAATCGTCATTTTCACGAATAGGACCTCAAATCTGGAATGAACTCGCTTCTTCTGTAAAATTGCTAAAAAAAACAATTTAAGCGAAAAATATAAAAGACCATACTTTTTTATATACTTGCACATGAAGATGATTATGTTGAAGTCTCTCGAATATTGTCCAATATCCGTAGCAAATAGCTACAGCGCGTTATACTTTATTTATACCGTACCTTATTATCATGAATTGTCATCATAAATTCTCCATAGATCGATAACCATAAACACTGTCACTCATCTTGTACACAAACTGTATTATAATTAGTCATTTTTACAAATTTCAACTATGCAGATAAGCTTCTGATAGTTAGTTTTCTTATTCTTATTTAATTAATTATCTTTAACCTGCCTCCGCCTCGAATAGTATTGTTTTTGCTAATTTGCGGGTTGGCAAGTATCTAAATTCTTTGTACGTGTTTTTCATAATAGATTGTTGTTTTTGTTGTTGTTGTTTCAACCTCGACTGTGATTGGCTAAAATAAGAACTAGACAAGACACATTGTATAGTTCTTCAGCATTTGAATGGCTTAGGAGGCAAACCAGGGGCGTGTAAATATGAACAGCACAGTCGGTAACATTGTCCTTGTGGAAGCTAAAGTATTGTTAAGAAATCTATTTCATATGTAAGACAGTTTCACAGTAAGAAAAATACAATACTTATACCATAAAATATCACTAAATTCAAACTCCATTCTTTCGTTGAGATAACATAAGACTTACCGCATTGTATAAAGAAATATAGGGGAAAAAACTACAAAATTATAAGAATGTATTACAACAAAGATATACATCAACATAACTCAATCGTAATCAGTTCTATCATGGCTGTTCTTCTCACAGTTCAATACCCTGTTTCAACTTATTTAAGAATCAATAAATGTCAAAGGTTGTAGATTATTGAAATTTGAATCGTCGAATATCTCGATGTGATACAGTATGGAAGTTTCATTCCAACCAAATAATTCTTCAACTTTGCTTTAACAGTTTTAATTGAACTTAAAGCTTTAAAATAAAGGGGGAAACGAGTATTCCTTTCAATGCCTCTCTCTGTCCGGTTTGTTTTGTATTACATTGTCAGAAATCTATTCAATTGTGGGCAGGGCGTAAAATTATGCAATATCGCCTGTCAAGCTAGTAAAACTGTCGACAGCTTGGGTCATGCTGACCTCAGTCTTCTTCTCTTCTTACATTGTTATTCACTGTTAATCTTCCGCTTGGTATTCCTTCATTTACCGTTAAAACAGGTGAAACGTTCCTCGCTAGAGCCAGAAACAAAGTTCATTATTCGAAATTTGATTTCATTCTTCGTTTCAAATTTTCATTGTTGAAATGAAACTTGCAAAATTAAGAATGAGCCTAAATTCGAACAAGAGGCCCTGATTGGCCTTAACTCGGGCCACCTATAAATAGGTTAATACATGGAGTTCTAGTATATTTTTGTGTCATACATGGTTTGTGCTAGGGGACCGGATAATTGATTCACTTCTGATGCTTGTGATAATTTATATATAATGGAATTGACCTTTTGCAGGAATGCAATAATGTGGCTGTACTAGATGGCAAACAAATATTTAAAGGCACTTGTACGAGATTGGTAGTGTTATTAGCAAAACCTGTTTGTAAATGCTATTTTCCACCTTCTTACAATTCTCAACCTCCAAAGGTGGTCACGGTCACTTACAGGAGCTTCTAATTACAAAGTTTTACTAAAAATTAAAACCAGGTTGCGTAAGGGTGGTCGCTGAAGGGACTGGTCAGAAATTATGAGGGGAAGGAGTTGTGAAAGGGGAGGATCGTATTTTTTTGAATCCCCAAAACTGGAAGGTCATAGATAATGGCCAACTGAAAAAGGATTGGTCATAAGGGAGAAAGAGTCAAAATATTTCATACTAATTGTCCAGGGCGGGTTATACAATTTTAGGCTTTTTTTTATCTCCACCCCACCCCCTCCCCCTTTGCACCTCCCCTGCTAATTTTTGACCAGTCCCTAATGTTTAATAAAATATTGTGTGCATTGATTTCATGCATGTAGACCACTTGGAAAATAAAATTAACTTTATTTAAAGAGGGTAACACCAACTAGTACACACATAGAAATGCGCAGCCTCCCCTACAGTCGTTTTTAGGGGCTAGGTATGAGCCCCTAAAAACGATTTGAAACAAATGTAGAACATGATTTAGATTAATATCAATTACCATAAAATATGTCACTAATTAAGCTAAATATTGTCTGTTCGTGACTGTAATAATAATATCAGTATACAAGTGAATGCATATAAATTATATATCACTTCAATTCGTTATCTGAAAACATAAAAACATAAATACTTCTGAAATACTATAAAAGTAGATTGGAAGGATTGGAGGATCAGTAATATGCCCCCAAGAGAGAAATGCACAGGAAATCCCATTGTCCCAATTTCAAAACCTAAAGTATTCTATTTTTAGTATTATACAATTTTCTGATGATGGTCATTCCATTTTTCAAGTCAGCTCTAATTCAATTTTCTTTTTTCTTCTTTTGACAGTCGTCCTACATTATTTGTCTTCTTTCTTCGGTATTTCGACATATTTTTCAGGGCAACAGTGTTCGCTTGGTAAATAAATCTCCAAACCCAATTCTATTTATGATTGTTTTAATCAGTTCCAGTATCTGTGTATAGCTCTACCAATTCCAAACCTGCCCATCTCCCAAGGGTGGGGGGCATAAGTGAGGCATTTGACTGAGTTTTTGTCCCAGGGGTGAGACATTTTGGAGCAAACAAAAGTTGGCAGGGTGGGGAATTCATTAATTGTAGAAAGAGAGTCAAAATAGCGAATTTGATAAGAGATTTGCACCCGTACCAAAGCCCCACCATGGAGCATTTGACCCCACAGTGGGGCATTTGCAACGTTCTGATACCCCACAAATATCCAGGGGGGAGGGGGGGGGGAGGCAGGTTTGGAATTGATAGAGCCATAACTTATATAATTGTACTCTCCAGTATGGCTTTACAAAACAAATCCTGTTCTTCTTTTGACATTTTCACGTCCAATTCAATTTTAATTCGGTATTCTCGGTTTGGGAACGATTGCAGAATATCCCACCACTTGGTTCATTAATAATGCATTTTCTCAAATTCTCATACAAACCCTCTAAAAACCTAACCCTGAAATTCAAATAAATCTTACCCATTTTCAACTCCAAATCATTCATAGAACGATTCTAATACACCTGAGCTATATAAATGGATAATTTTGCACAATTTGTAAGGGCTTTTCAAGTGATCTTTCGAAGTGGTAGGGTATTCTGCAATCTAGCCATGTAAGGGATGTAAGTCATATCCAGTTCTGTTTATGGGTATAATTCGTAGTAAATTCGAATCCTCTCTGTATCTTCCGAGTTCTGTTATTGTTTTGACGATCGATTTTAACTTTTTCTTCTTGGTCTCTATAAAGTCACATACAATTCAACTTACGGACGATTTCATTTCCAGTTCGAATTAGTCACCATTACACTTAATAAAATTTTAAAAGTAGGGAACAAGCAAGATTTGTGTGCGCATACATGTATATAAACACATAATTTCAACCTCACCAGTTCTGATTTCCGTTCGCGTTCAAAGCAGGGTCAATCACTGTTCACTTCCAGCTTTTGCGACTCTTGAATTGAAGTCTTAGTAGTTACTAAAGTTCGGCATTGGTTGACTGGTTTAGTCAAGATTCCCAGTTGTATAATCTCAAGAGTATTTCATTTTCAGGAGAGGCTTCGCAGTAAACAATTACAGCCAACATTGCAAACAATCAATCCCTAATTTGACCTCCTCACAGTGTGTGATGGTAATGAAGAGCATTTCAACAATATCAACAACGCAACACTGCAATCGTATGGCACTTAGATGCAGCAGTACAGGCATTTTCTTTCAGTTTCCGTGGATTATTGGACCAAAACCATCACTCCTCCGGCCGGCTAGATCATAGACTAGCTAGTCTAGTAGCTTACTGTGCGATATTTGGATCGCCACATCCCTTTCGTAAATGTGAGAATTTTCCATCGAAAGCCCCTAAAAGTCCTGTCAGCCCTAGAATAACTGAATATCTTGATATTTCATTCGAAGAAACCTTTGGTTTCAGCAAAATAATAGTTCAGAATGAACCCAAACCTTCGCTATGTTGCTGGCTTTGCCGAGATCTTGCTGGTGTCGGATCTGATTGGTTGATCCTGTCACGTGTTGGGAATCGAACAATGGCTCCTGTGTAATCTGATTGGTTACTGGCGCCAAACAGCGACACAAAAAATAATAATAATAATAATAATAATAATAATAATAACAACAATAACAAGAGGCCCTGAGTGGCCTTAACTCGGGCCATCTATAGCATGTACTGCATGGAGTTCTAGCATAATTTTGTGTCAACATGGTTTGTGCTAGAGTAGCCAGAGAATAGGTTCTCTACTGATGCTCTTGTCTGTCAAATGTCAATGTGCAAATGCCCCACGTATTCCCGGGGGGGGGGGGGGGGGGGGGTAGGTTAGGGTATGCCTGGGGGGGTTGGAAATGATAGAGCCATATTACACACACAGCACACACATATACATACATGCTGTGCATGTACATTTCAGCCACAGTTTCCTTCAATTCTGTAGTTTAATATTACTTTCTTTTCAATATTATTGTTCCTTGAGGATCGTTAGAATTACAAAAAAAACTTGGTATGGGTGTTGCTGATTGAAGTGCAATGGTTATTTGAGTAGTCTGCACGATATTGAGTCACTCAAATTTGATGCATTGTAATTATATCAGGTGCAGTACGACTATGAGAAATCAAACAATTTAGAACAACAAATTCCACACAATGTTGCTATTCATTGTGAATAGTTAGGTAATGTCATTCTACATGTGAAATAAAGTCATCTATTTGTAATTCTCAATTATTAACAAACCAGTGGAGACGGCTGACATTCAGGCTAAATTCTCAATACAATATTTTCGATTGAGGTCGTAAACTACAGACCACCATTTTCTAGTATTAGTGAACTGCCACTGTGCTAGTGCTCATTTTCTACATCTTGAAGGAGACTGAAACTTATAATGGCAGGCCACAAATAAACATGCAATGTCCACTCTTTTTATATCATTGGGGTCGCAGCAAGATTAATTTTCATTCCCAAATAATTCGTAAAAGTACTCGTACTCCTGATCATGACCGAGTGAAAGTGATGATGCTGACGCCAAGAACTGAGGAACAACAACAACAATTACATTTATTTTCTCATAAGATGATGGAAATGTTTACGAGTAATAAGGCATAATAAGAAATAGAATGATGAGAAGGTAGGTCCTTAAGGTAACCTTAGGGTTATCTTAAGCCAGGACCACTTCAGATGGAAAACACTGAAACAAGATCTAGCTAGCTTGCATGGATATATAATGGTAACAAGAAAGGGGAAGGGAAAGAAAGAGTGCCACTTGCATGTAAGTATACTCTCAGTTCTGGACCAAATTTAGTTATGTTATTATGTTATAAGCTTGCAATAATGATAAATACACTACTCTATACATAATATCATTATGTCAGTTCTAAAAAAACAAACATTAAATACACTGTAGAATGCCTAAACCAAGAGATAATAATCAAATACAGAGGTACAGGCCAGATGTAAATAGACCCGGAAATAGAACAAAATAAAACCAGTGTCAATAACACGCCACAGATAAATATGCGATTTCCACATCAGAGTCATTTATCGTTCGTTTGAAAAAATCTTCAATTCGGATTACTTACTCAGTTTATACTCACTCACTACATGCTGGATTTTCGTTCCCGAATTTATAGACATTTAAATACATGTGCATGGGGGGCGAAACGACTGTAATTCTTTTAAAAGGCCCCTGTCAGTCAGAGAACTGAGAAATCGGGTCATTTCTACTACACTTTCGAGAGGTTAATAACAATAAATAACAACACGACGACAGTCAATTGGTATAAAGGTTATCATGTTCAGATTAGCGGCTACTTACATTTACTAGCTGTTGTCTTTATAGATAGTCAGTGTTGATCGCAGACTGGAGTGTCCCGTCTCACGAGTGTATCTTAAGCATGTCGCATAATATGTGATAAATTCCCGTCCAAAGCCCGTTAAACACTTCTCAGCTTTAGAAAAGACAAAAAATATTGGTATTGCACTTGAAGAAACCTTTGGTTTACACAAAAACCAGCTGATATAAAGGTTCTGCTAAGTCAAAACTCCCACTCTCCGCCATCTTGAAAAACATGGAAATGTTGCCACTGTCCACGTGACCAGCACAGTACAATCTGATTGGTACGGTGGCGAAAAGAACTTCCAAAGAAGGCACAATCTGATTGGTTGACGGCGCAAAATCTCGACACAAAAAATAATAAAGGAAAAAAACTTGCGATTTCTGACTCGAGCCAGCCGAAGGCCTGGCCCGAGTAATTAGTTTCCTTTGCAACCGTTCTTGGGGCTAGCGTTTGTGTGACAACACGTACCAGGAACAGCTGTGAAGGAGACTAAAATTCAAGTACGCTATGGAATAAGATGTACAAGCCTTTTGTACATAAATACAATCAAAATTCGATTGGAGCTCCTCACTTCTCTTGAGGGAAATTTTCCCGGACAAAAACATAATTTCGGCTTTTAGAAGGCCTAAAAATCTTAAAGAGTTATCGCGCCTTCTAAGTTTAAGACTGATCGGTCAGCGCCTCTAGATCTAATCAACAACAAAGAGGGGTCATCTAACGGTTGCTTTAAGAGTAACAAGCGGTGTGATCTTTGCCAAAATTACTTTGTAGAATCAGACCATTTCACTAGTTTCGCTACTGGTAAGCAGTACCGCATCAAATAACACCTTTCTTGCGCTTCGAAGAATGTTGCGTATTTAGCCTCTTGTAACAAGTGTAAGCTACAGAATGTAGGCTCTTCTACTAATGAGTTCAAGGTTAGATTTCGCAACCACAAATCGTCTATGAAGACCAATAAGAAGACGTGTGAAGGGCCACTCTTTACAATAAGGCGCCACACTCGCTTAATGATTTTTCCTTTATTTGTATAGAAGCACTAGTTTGCACAGACCGTAGCAAGACCAATGATATTTTGATCAATAGGGAGGCATACTGGATTGCACAACTGTTTACATATCAGCCTCATGGTCTTAACAAAAGGCAGGAGTTTAAATCTAAAAACCGCATCCAGAATAATAGCTAAATTTAGCAGACCGTCAGTAAACCGCACCCCAGTTCGTGCGTTTTCCGGTTTACAATTCATTTATCTTGTAATTATAATAAATCCATTGTCCTTATAATTAGTACCACTGAGTCACCTTTCTTGTAAAACTATTTTGTTATTGTTAAAGCCTTTGGTATTCACACTTAGCTCTAGTATATAAGAGTACCTAGTAACTTGGCAGGTATTTTAACCTTTTTAACTGATGAAGGCCGAAGGCCGAAACGTTTTAGTAAATTTTTAATAACAGTCCTGAGTTGCTATTGTTCACATTTTTCTGTTAAATTTTTATAACAATTACTGTGGACAAGAACTTGGAATCAATTTTATTGATCCTCTTGGCTGGACTAGCTGTTGGCCTAAAGACATTTGGACGTTATATACATACATATACATATATATACACTTGTTTTCAAAAACTTTGCTTTTGATATATATAATATATATATGTATTTTGTATTCCCATCAAACCTCCGTGTCTGCGTGTCCCTGGTCTTTTCAAAAGACAAGGTACAATAGGCTATTAAGAGACACAATAGCTCTAGAGACTCAAGTAGACGGTCAATGTTAACTCAATAAAGGTTTTCAGGTTTTATTTTTTTGATTTTGTCCCCAATAAAATAATAGTCAAACAAAACATTGATATTAAAATTGATTTTGTGTACAATTTTAGCGTCAAGGTTTTGTATGGAAACTTTCAAATATGAATATTTAATTTAGTTGGAATTATGCAGTCTACACAAAAAATTAAAATGGTAACCTCGATTTAAATACAGTTGATTTTTGACACCGTAAAATTCGAAAGCCAAATTAATAATTGAAGTTGTTTTTCCGTGGATGATTTCTTAGACCCTGTCCACATTAATCCTGAAAAATTCGAAAACGCGTCTTTTTTATTAAAAACGAATAAAATAGTCTTCCCTCCACACTATCGTTTTCGAATTTGTTGCCGTCCACACTAAAACGCGTGTTATGAATCTTACTTTCTAGCATTACCTTAGTTTAGTATAGTTTAGTTACAAGGACGTTTATTATTAGCTCGGGCTGCCTGTGGTTACGGGTCCACAAGGTGGTCAGCGGTTACGTACCAGACATTCTCTTGGCCGCCATGTTTGTTTAGTCGTTTTGAGTTCCGTAGCAAGAGATCTAGTTGTATAAATTGTTGTCGAACTAAGGTGACGAGTGCCAGTCATATGTGGGCTTTATACAACTAGATCTCTTGCTACGGAACTCAAAACGACTAAACAAACATGGCGGCCAAGAGAAAGTCTGGTACGTAACCGCTGACCACCTTGTGGACCCGTAACCACAGGCAGCCCGAGCTAATAATAAACGTCCTTGTAACTAAACTATACTAAACTAAGGTAATGCTAGAAAGTAAGATTCATAACAACGCGAAACCGGCGTTTTCGAATTTATACACCCTGGAGAGCGTCTTCAAAGAGATCCGGATAAATTCGAAAGTGTATCTGTTTTTAGCCGTTTTAGTGTGGACGGAAGGCCTAAACGGATAAAAAAGATGCGTTTTCGAATTTATCCGGATTAGTGTGGAAAGGGCCTTATTTTAGATTCGAATCGCACATAAGAGGAAGAAGAGCACAAACTTTGCGAACGCAGTTTCGCACCCTTTCACACTTGGTTTCATACACTCAGTTTCACTAAAATTAAACTGATACGTTTTGTTTCAATGAACAAACTGTATTGCATTCAATCAGGAACCTGTTTAAGCTCATCGTGCCCTCCGTGTTTTGCTTTGCATTGCAATTGTTCAACGGGAATGTCCCACTTTTTTGGTAATCACTGTCACAAAGAGCTCTGTGTCCACAATATAAAAACAATAACAAAATCAAAGCTAGATCATCTGAAAACAGAAGAAGTTTTTCTTGAAATAAAAATACCCTTTTTGGTAGTCATTATTTCGATATTGTTGTCGGCAAGTTCATTTCTTCATGGAACACAACACCGATTTACAATGGGAATATTGAATCTGCTGTGACCGTTTCCCAAAAAATAAACACCGCTGCTCCAATGAAATTAACCAGATTTCTGATTGAATGAAGTATTGTTTTATTGAATCGAGGTTTCTTGTTTAATGTTTCTTCTTAATATTTGGTGTAAATCAAGCGAAAACTGGCGCGAAAATGCTTAATAAGTCGCAACTTTTCTAAAACATTTTTTTTGTTAAAGGCCTCCTGCTTTGTACGCTGTCAATTATCCTCTGTAAATATAAAATTAAAATGAGGTTTCCTTTTTCCATTTTATTCCGTAGTATAAACTGTAGACATCGGCTAAATCGCGGCCAATTGACCTATATCATTATGACGTCAAATCAAAACAATATATTGTTTAAACGCTAAGGATCACGGTCGTGGGAGGGGGACAAAACAGCAACAACACAAAGGAAATCGCTATCAAATGCATTTTGTAGAACGTAGAATAGCGGTAACAGCCACCAAATACGGTAAATATTGTAGGATAAACTTTGATACAGCTGATATCTGGAAACCAGACAATTCGAAGTTAAATTTTCCTCAGCAGAGCAGATTTAGTTCAAAATTCTATTGTTCAAGTCGATTCTGTCCCCCTCATAAACAAGCCGTGACGTCATAATGATATAGGGTAATTAAATACATCTTATTAGATGATTTTTCGGGTAATACGGGCTGATATTTTACGAGTTGCGAATGTATTTTTCCGAGCCCCGCAGGGGCGAGGAAAAATACAAGCAACGAGTAAAATGTCAGCCCGTATTACCCGAAAAATTATCTAATAAGAGATTTATTATACAACACTTGAATATCTTTGTGATTGATTTCCTTTTCAGTTCGAAGACAAAATATCCACGATATCAAGAAATCCGTGCGTCTTTTAGATCAATGACGTGAGCGATGGAAAGCCAGAAAAGTGCCTTTAATTTCATTGGATAATAAACTAAAAGTATGACATGTGATATGAATCTCGTAAAACCAGCTTGTTTTTATAAGCTGTGACAAACGTTCTCGAATTAGTTCAACAAGGAAAAGTGCTTCAAAGAGAATATAAAGCGAGAAATTCAAGCCAAAAACGTCTAATATACTTTTGAACTTGACAAAGAGGCTCTTAACATTCTCTTTAAGAAACAGTGTTCAGTCTAAAGTTCATCGTCACTATCAAGAAGCGGCAAAATTCTCTTGAATCTTCTGGTTGGTGTTTTTAACCCGCCACAAGGATAACCAGCATTTCCACCGAAGTTCAATGAACAGTTGTTGAATACGGCACCACAGAACATTGCTGGCTTTAAGTCTTGTTCGGCAGACATCATATTTGGATTGGTCATCAGTGGTTTGAGGATTTTCTTCTCTGGCTCCGAAGATTCCTTCGACGTGTCGCGCGTCCCTTGGCCTTGAATGTGTTGACTGATTTTGCTGGACATGTCTTTCTGTTGTTGTTCTGAGGCTTCAGAATAACTGTCCAAGGATTTGAGATTTCTTTGACCTGCCAGTCCAATAATATTGAGAGGCTCAACATTCTCTTGTCGTAAGGTTGAAATCATGGTTCTTCGTACAGAATGATTAGTGTATCGGCCATTCAATCCCGCGGCTTTGCTCATTTCTTTCATGAAAGAGCCAAGTGAGTGCTTACCAAGGGGCTGTTTCTTGAACCAAGTCTGTGATTCTGGCCTTGGAATTGATGCTAGGTAAAAAGGAGCATCTGGGTAGTTCATATCTGCTGGTCTTCGGGATATACTCCGTGAAAATACGAACAGGACAACATGGTCCATCGGTGGCGTACATTTTGGGATTAAATGGCCGGTCAGGAACAAACTCGTTCTCGCCGGTACGAGTTTTACTACCACGCTCAATGACCCACTCGACATACATTTTTCCCTCTGGCCCATCCTCTTTCGTTACATGGAAGTCACCAAACCTTACACGATGGTGTTCATCCCGAGCTCTCCAGCCAAAATAGATGGTATTATTGAACCAGACTGTACGTAGAAGGGTTTGAGAAGAACAGTTTCCATGCTGTTTTTGTTGCCATAACTGTTGGATCTGTGTGTCGTTTAGTCCAAGGGCTTTATTCGGCCTTTGACCTTTACCAGAGCGACGAAGTTCTTTTCTTTTGCAAGACAAAGCTTCTCTGGCCTTTGAGAATTGTCTGTCAAGGAGTATGCTGTATGTTTTGCCTTGTTCTCGCAAAAAGCGGTCAAAACTACGAAAGTATGAGGTAAGCGAATCTGGCTCAAATTCGTCACCATCTTGGTTTCGTACTTTCACTACAAAGTGTGAAAGCACACTGTCAAGTTCAGTAGGCGGTACATTGTCAATAGTTCTCGTTTCGTTAACAGTTTTTGCCCATTTATAAAACACGTTAAGGTCGCTTCGTGTCTTTTTTGTTGTGTTTTTGTTTCTGTTATCCTCGATAAATTTTGTAACTTCGTCATTGTCAAGTTTTGTCTCTTTTTTCTCGCTTCTTACATTGCCACTGGAACTGTCAGTCGTTTCAGTTTCCTCAAGCAACTCGACAGCGTTAATAAGTTCTGTATCAAAGTCAATGTCGTCGAAAAGTCCTGTTAAGTCAAAGTTTGGGTAGTCCGCGTTGAGTTCGTAACAATTCTCATCGGCCATTTTTGCTTTGAACTCAGTATACGGTCGTGTACTAAACCGGTCAATACTGGTTTACTAGCGGGTAATACGACAATCTAGTGGGTAATACGCTGGCATATCAGTCCGTTTTTGTGACCTAATATGGTAAAATTACCTCATAGTTGTATAATAAATATTGATATTTTGAAATTTCTTTGACTAATAAAAATATTTTTAAAAATACGACGCAATTGTACAAAAAATCGGCCTAGATTGAAATACTAATTTAATTCGGGCTATTTCAGTGTAAGTTGTTGTAAACACCTCAATTTGTATTCCCGCATGGTATGAATAAACGGCGGGAATACAAATCCAAGAATAGAACCATTATAAATAGTTTTACACTACCTCTAGAAATATTACAAATTACTCAATTAGTAATTAGCGCTTTAGTCAGTAGAACACACAGTAACTAACTTTGGAAAATATTCAGCAGTATTACATAACCTTTGCGATATTACATAACTGTTTGGATTACGGCTGCTCACATTGAATTTTGATCCTATTGTATTTATTTGAGGAACGCTAATTTCTTTTATTCAAATGTTTTTTTAAACACTATTGTATTAGCTTTCTGTATATATATAGCACTAAACCTGAATGGAAATTTATTTATTTTTTACTTTTTAACTGATGAAGGCTGAAAGCCGAAACGTTGTACTCTAGTAAATTCTTTATATATATATACAGTGAATTGCAAAAAATATCGGGTGCATTGTGGGAACGATTTCCCGTTACTGTCCCGCACAGAGACCGATGCGACAATGGCTACGTATACGTACTGTTAATGTACATCTAAGGGTTTTGGATGTAGTAACTAAACGAAATTTTCCCAGTATTAAACAGCTTTTAAGTGTCGTATTTATTTTCAAAAGCATCATCCGGCAAGAATCCCCGCAGTTATGAGCGCGTAGATTATTGTCGCGGTTCGTGACTAGCGCGCTGGCTATTTGGAACGTCATGCACAGAGTACTAGACGAAGCAAATAAACATTTATTTTTCTATTAGCCTCATTATCTAAGGTGCAGACACATTTCAAGCCCTCCTTACCAAAAGCCTTCCAACCTTTACCTACAATATTGGGCCGTGTTCGACAAACAATAACATACAAAGGAGCTACTGAAATGTAAATTCAAGGCACGCGCGAATTTCTTGACTTAGGAAGCAATTATTTCTAAATCACTTTTTATAATCCAATGGCAATATTTTTTCCAAAAATAGTAAGCAATGAGAAAAATGAAGTCATTTGTAAATTTTGAAAACCATGATTCATTGGAAGGTTTGATATTAGATCGTTATAACGTTAACAGGCTTTGTAATTGTCATATTTTCGCTAATATGCCATTTTTTTCGTTTGCAGTGTCGACGTTTTCATAACTAATAAAACCTTAGGAAACAAACTTTTACTTCAGAAATAACATTTGAACCTTCTAGGATGATAAAGTGGGAAAGCACGGCTTTATTTACATGTATTTCCGTCTAGTACTCTCAGCTTTAGCCAGCGCACTAGTCACGAACCGCGACAATAATAATAAATATATCATCTATGCGCTCATAACTTCTAGAATTAAACGCAAATGTTTACTCGTCAAATACAGATGAAAGACAACCTTCCTGTAAACGGATACTGCATTTATCCAATTTGTGTCTCTCTCCTGTATACTTGCTACCAAACTATTCTGGAACTCGAGTATTCTTGCTTACGAATCTTCGTTTTTTCTATATCTCCGGGCCGCGGGTCTTACCAACTCGCGACACCAGCGAACCACAGGGAATTTAATATATTCTGTATATACGGATACGTGACAGTTATATGTTTTATGAAAGACAATAGACAATAGCCCAAAACAATGGATATTATGGTATTATATTATGTTCTGCTGGACAACCTTTTTGGCATTGACTGTATATATATATATATATATACTGGAAAACTCAACCAATTTCCATAGTATGCAAATAATTTGGAAATAGTTTGGAAATTTACTGTAAATCTGAATTTCCAAGAAAAACGGACATTTCCAATGGGAGCGAGGGTTGTTTGGAAAGAATTTGGAAATAATCTTGATTCTTTGGAAGTAGTTTGGAAATTGCATCGATATATTTTTTGGAAATACATTGGAAATAATAATCTCACTTACTTGTAAATATTTTGGAAATAAATCTAGTGCAATTCTTGAAATTTTACTGGGCCTTATTTGGAAATAAATTGGAAAAACGAACCGGGATTTTTGTAAATAGTTTGTATGTTATAAGATTAATTTGGAAATAAATTGTAAATATGAACAGGAGTTTTGGAAATAGTTTGTTAATTCAAACATACTAAATTGTAAATAGTTAGTAAATCCGAACATGAATTTTGTAAATAGTTTGTAAATTAAAACAAATTAATTTGGAAATAAATTGTAAATACGAACAGGAATCTTGTAAATACATGTAGTTTGTAAACTGAAACAGATTAATTTGGAAATAGTTTGTAAATACGATCAATAATTTTGGAAATAATTTGTAAATTAAAACAGATTAATTTGGAAATAGTTTGTAAATACTAACAGGATTTTTTGTAAATAGTTTGTATATTAAAACAAATTAATTTGGAAAAAAATTGTAAATACAAACAGGAATTCTGGAAATAGTTTGTAAATTAAAACAGATAAATTTGGAAATAGTTTGTAAATACGATGTAGGTTCGATTCTATTGACAGTGGGCCCCTGGGTAGAACTGTGACTGTATGTCCTGATATGCTTTACAAACTTTTTGACAGAGGATGGCAAAGATTAAAGTGGATAACAAAGTTTATTTAGAAACTTGATTTTGGTAAATTTAATACAGACTGAACTGATTTCAAGTTGATTCAAGAGCTCAATTGATCCCAAAAATGGGGCCAAAACGGAAACTGATCAAGATGGGCCAAAATGGCACATACTTTATGGCCGTTTTGGCCCCATTTTGAAAGGGCTAATTTAATTTATTTTATTTAGGATTGAATTGATCCTTTGTTAGGGGTTGGTTCGATCCCCTCAAGTGCTGATTTGGAAAACAAATACCCATTTGAGGACGTCAGTTTAGTCCTAAATTATGGGTGCATATGGCTGTTAATCAGGGGTTAAATAGACCCTCCCTAAGTACTTACTTGGAAAACGGTGGAATCAATTTTGTTTTTGGGGGGGCTGAAATAGCCCCACAAATTAGCTATTTTGGTACCCATTCGAGGAGCTATTTTGGATTCAGCTAGTATATCATAAGAGGGCTGATTGGACCCAAACAAAATGGTTATATTGGACGCATTTAATGCACTTTTGGGATGATGGTCAGAATAATTAAGACTAAATTCACCCAGACTGAAATTAACTAAATATAACAAAGTTGGTAAGCTTTGCAATTATTCATATTTAATTGTATCGTGACTTTCTTTTACTTTTGAAATTGTCAATATAATATTCAAATAAATAACGGAACAGTATGAAATAATAAATTGTCTATAGAACAAAGTCTAACATATATAAACATTTAAATACTTATAACTTATATACATAATTCAATTTACTCTCAGGTGCAGCACTGCATTTGCAGGTGGTCCCTTCATGTACCAACACATGAATTGCTATCAAAATACAATAGAATTAATACAATACAAAACAACAGAACGAAATACACAATTTGGTAGTAATTCATGTCTTACTACATGAAGGGAGAACCTCATTTACAATTTCCTTTCAACTAATATCCTGATTTACTCTGTAGATATATTCTACTGGCTTTTGCCATTGGATATAATGATAATATGGTAAACGTTAATCAACAACCGACAATTTATTTGTACTAAGAAAATTACATAACGAATAACAATGAAAAATTTAAACTAAAATTTAGATACAGGCAGTAAGTTTGCTCTAATTGCATGTTATACTATACAAAATCTCGTTATAATTGCATAAACACTATTGGAAAGGCTGCAACATATGTTTCTTTAAAGGAATCCCTCTTGGTAATATGGTCTTAGTTGAAAATATGTTGACAAAATTGGAAAATGTATTTTAGTTTTTGAAGAAATAGGCACATGATTACGTTTCACGGCGGTCCCTATTGTCAAAAAACAATAGCTTTTGTCTTGTAACAATAGGGACCGCCAAAAAACGTCATCAGATCCAAGATGGCGGCGACCATGCCCAAAATGGCTCGTACTCATGTCCAATTTCTTCAAAAACTAATATATATTTTACAATTTTGTCAACATATTTTCAACTTAGACCATATTGCCAACAATTTAACGGCAACTTGTTCCAACAGCCAGGGATTCCTTTAACATTATACAAATCATGTAGCATATGTTCCCCTGTCTAAAAGCAAGCTTGTGAATGAAGAAAATAATGCTATACATGTAACTGCAATAACTACAATACTGTCACTTTATGTAAAATATATCAAAGGCTCTCTTAGTATTTAACTTTGTTTACTGTGCTTTCCCCCTTTTGTTTTCCTTATGTTTCTCTCAGGCTAAAAAAGTCATTCATCATTGCATTAACAGATAAAACCCTTTTACTTTTGATTCATGTTTGACAAAAACATAAGATATATGAACCTTAATTAAAGGTATAGGACCAAAGGTTCAAATTGTTTTTTTTAAAGCTACACACAGTTGCGTCGCAATTTAAGAGTTGTACTATATGTCATTCTAAAGGCCTTGAAAAGAGGAAATTGAATATTGATTTCATTCTTTAAGAAAAAAAATACATTCGGATTCGGAGTTTTTTAAATGAAAAATCATGGCTACAGTCAGTCCTTGTGGTTTACCACAAAAAAATCAAAATACATCCAGTTCAGATCACAACTAAATTGTCTCAAATATAGTCAGGGATTTTTTATATGTTGTGTATTACCGACTTTATTCCTTCACGAAGTTCAAAAAAACATATATTTGGAAATCTGATCATAGCCTGATTTTCACCCGCTCACTTCCTTCCCCTCCCCATCTGATGGACTTTGGCAGAAACCATGTTCCTGACATCATTTTCATTTTGACCAATCAGAGTGAAGGTTTCAATTTTAGAGAAGTGAGGTATGCATGGAATGCTACGTGAAACCAAAATGGCGGAAGATACGGACAGACTTTATAGAGTAGAGAGGAACTGGTAGTGGAATCTCCCTCCTCCCTAGTTTTCGAATATTTCTCCCTCCTCCCTAGTGAGTTTTAAAAATTTCTCCCTAGAGCATTACTGTAGATCCCATTTTCTCCCTCCTCCCTATATGCTAAGTTCTCCCTTCTCCCTAATTTTCTGGACATTTCTCCCTCCTCCCTAGATTTGTTTAGCCGCGTTTCTTCCTCCTCCCTGTGTTTCGAAGGGATAAACTCTCTTTAGTTTCCCCCTTTCCGGGTACCGGTATCGTTACTCCATAAAGAGCAGACGAGTCTTAGGTTGGACTTCGCTTGCTTTATTCACTTGTCCTGTGCGGACCTCCCGCACCAACCAACTGGTGCGGATCCCCCGCAACCACCAACTCTCTTCTCCGCTTTTGTTCTCTCTCTCTCTCTTACTCAATTTACAATGCTACTCCTTAAGTAGTAAACGACATACACGCGTGTGAAAGCTTGCAAGTTATGCTGGAAAAACAAGTTATAAACCTGTCTTATCAGATATTCAGTTTCATGACGTAACGTCAAATCGTACGCCCAAACGAACCTTAAAACGAATTTTAGAGTATTTTAGAATTACGAAACTATCCAAATTTAGCAATGTTCGTTTTAAGACAGTAAGACCTAATTGTCCAAGAAGAAATATCTAGGTTAAAATCGAAAACAAGTGAATTCAAGAAGGTGAAAGTTCTATCTAGTCAATGACTAAATAAACAAAATGACAACGCTCAAGGAGGTGCTTATTATAGGTTTTTGTGAGAACAACCTATACAAATAATATATGTCACTATTTTTAATCCCTTAGTTCCATTAATTTTATCTTCCAAGAAAAGCCGCCAAGACAGCTTTCTTTGCAACAAGACCTGCGGTGTCAGTTAGTTTCACTAATCTCGAGCGCTGATAATTAGGTATCCAATTAGGAAGCATATGCTTTTTAATTTTCCTTTTATCCGTAGTTTTGTTTTGCCATTAGTATTTAATTTGAGGAAATGATATGTTCTCGGAACATAATTACTAGCGAATTTCTAGCTGGATTTCTAAATTCAACCGAGAAAATGGACTTTAACTCTACCTCTCCTATTAGTTATATTTTGAATATATATAATTTAGCTATGAGCTGCTAGCTTGCCACGTTTGGCCGAACGTTAAATGAATGGGTGCAGTCTTCCGTCAAAGTAACCGCAAATGTCAATAATGACATTTGTGTTAGAAAAGGAAACTCCACACTAATTACCCTAGGGGCCAAGATATTGATTACATGTATATATTAAGAAAACCACTATTCCTTGGCTTTAATAACGCCAATTTTACACTAAAAGAGAAACGACAAAAAGTGTTTTTTATTCCCTTTTTTATTCCCTTTTTTTATCGTGTAACAGCTATCCACATTTTTCAAAAACAAATGTCCTCATTTGAGAATGAAATAATTAGAACTGGTGGTATTCTCATGTTGAGAATCAATGATGTGTACGTAACTCTTTTTAGGGAAAATACTTAAATTAAATCTTCATTTTGATGCAATTGTTTCGACTCATCCAGTATTCCTTGGCTTTAATAACGCCAATTTTACACTAAAAGAGAAACGACAAAAAGTTTTTATTCCCCTTTTTTATCGTGTAACAGCTGTTCTGTTCCTCACACCTCCTGATGGTATGACTTTGGAGAAAGCGTGCAAAACGTTCGGCATTTCTGAATTATTTCCTTCGTTTGCCGGAAGGACCTTGGCCATCATAGCTGCATCTATAGGCGACGACCAGGTCGAGAATCGAGAGTATGTAGCCTTCTACAACTTCTAGAGCTCGCCGGCCAAAAACATGCACTTTCATGCACTGCAGAATAATATTCTACAGCTTCAAACTTATGGAAAACATGTTGTCCTCAGACGTGTACCGGGAAAATCTGATAGGAAGCGCTATCGATACCGCGATGTTTGTGAATCTACCTACAGGTTAGGGTTAGGGCTTTGAAAAATCATTAATCTTCCTATGCTGTGAACACACATACTGAGTATATCATGGTAATTATAGTTTCACGACATTTGAGCAAATATTTGTTTTCAGAATTTTTAACAGACTTTATTTTGACAATTTTGGTGTCCTAAAAGCTGAAATATTTTAGCTTTTTCGTCTTAAAGACCCTGTGTCCGAGCCCATGGTGATTCGCGCCAATGTTATGATTAGTTTGTTTATCAACGGCCGCATAAATTAAAGGCCAGCTTTTAGGCGAACTAAACTGCCCTCGATTGTTTATAAGTTTCATAAAAGAAGTACACATACACTTTGGATAACGAATTTCATAATTTCTACCGGATTAAAAACCCAATCGAGCTCACGAATTTCCCCGAATGCTTCGAATATGATTTGAACAGTACTCGGCAGGAAGCCAGTTGTTCTGTCTTTAGATTCTAATTCGATTTACGAGTGCCACTTTTCACAACTCTACAAGCAAACACATACTCTTGCTACCTTGTTTTCATGTCTCCAGTATTGCTTAGCTGTATTTGAAGATCTCTAATTTCCTTGCGAATGATATATTTTGAGTGCGAAATGAAATGTCGTACTCGCACTCGAGTCAAACTCACAGCGAAGTAACAGTTGAACTCGGCAGATTGGAGTTTGACCCGCGATCGTAGTTTTGTAGCAAGACTTTCTGGACATACTGGAGGATGAAAAAAAAGGTTAAGGACATTGCTTTCTCTGCTAATAAAAATGCAAAACATATACAGATACAGATAAGTCGTAACACCTCAGTGGAGCTTAGCCGTGCGAAATTATAATTACGAATGTTCTTGATACCAGAAGTGGTTGCTTTGTGTTTTGTATTTCCAACGAAGCCCGCCGGTCCCTTAGTGCAGCAAATCCCCGGGAAACTCACGTAGTAGTCCTTTTGAACCAAAAGTGTTCTCTTGTAGACCTAGAGAAAGTAAAATGTGGACTGCTGAAGGATTATTTGTCGAGTCACTTCGCCTCGCTGTCTCGGTCCTTTCTTCGGCATTCCTCTACTCGCCACTCTAGACCGGGTTCGAAGAAATATTCGAACTAAAGTTTCATTTAAAAAAAGTATATATACAAATGTTAAGATAAAAGAAAGTCAGTTAAGCATATATACCTATGAATAATTACACGATGGCCCAAACTAGGGATGGATTTCGAAAGATTCGAGAGTGACATACCCTGGTTCCAGAGGTGCTCAGGTACGGATATACTGTAATGTGCCGCGATCGAAGGAGTTTTGATTCCCGAAGGAGTTTTGTTTTGCGAGAAGACCGTTGAGCACCTCTGGCCGCTCGAATAGCCGGCCTCAATCCCATGCCCATAGCCTCGCTTTTATGTTTACAAACCGGTTTCGGCTCACGGGTTAATTTACATATGTCACTTCCACGTACGTATGATTCAAAACATAAACAGGCGATTGTCGACTCTCGACTTGCGAAGATAAAGGAAAATTCTCTTCGATTTACTTCGTCGACTTTGATGTTTGGATCTCCCAATGAGCATGCATTGATTCCTCGTTGTTCTCGCTCTGTTATGTGGGGGTCAATCGGGGCATTTAGAAGGCAAACCACCAGTACAATTACTCGTTTTGGATAATCGAACGTGAAGGAAGAAACAAATGCCAGCCGGGTATGAGTTGGAAAATCAGCGATTTTCCTTAGCCAGTGGGCCGTATTGAGAAGACATCACGCCGCTTCAAGAACATGAACAAATATCTTTGAATTTCGAGGCTAACTCAAATTGTACAGCACTGTGAATTTTAACGTGTATAATCTGTCAAGACCGGTTTGTAACACGATCTCAAGATGGAGCCAATCAAACTGTTCGTTGGATCCGAATGCCTCAGTTTCCATGGTCACGACTAAATCAACCAATCGGGGACGAGGTACAGATTCTGTACCGGAAAAAAACGAAAATCTCTACTCGGGAGGCCAGAGGCTCGTCGCTTCGCGACTCGTGCTGGAATCAAGCCTGCGGCTCGACGATTTCGAGCCTCTGGTATCCAGGGTAAGAGTCACATAACAACAACAACGATCTTTCTGATTTTCGTAGCCTGCGAAAATGATTTGCGCGCGCAAACCACCATGGGCTCGGACACAGGGTCTTTAAGAAGACAACATTTTCCATAAAATGGCATGATATTTCTACAGGAGTGAACACATATAGTGAATATGTCATGGTAAAAGTTTGATTACATTTGCCTACATGTAATTACTATTTATGTTTTCAGATTTTTTAACACACTTGATTTTGACATATATCGAAAGTACAACAAATCCGGTAATAATTAGACTGCGAACAGTCCCTCCTTTTCCCTCCATTGATAGTAATTTGCGAACGGGGCGAGCGAACAGAAAATATGGCAAACGTTCGAGCGGAGCGAGAGGAAGAATGGGGACGAGAAAGAGGAGAAGAAAAGGAGGGACTGCAGACATCACACACAGGAAATGATTACCGCCCCCTTTGATTTTTAGGATACATGCTTTCATCGAGTTGCCATTGTCCCACCCCTTTTCATCAAGTCGTCATTCTCAGCTCCGCCCCTTTCCGTGAAATTCGATGTAAACATAACATTGCTCCACTTGAGTCCCAAAATATACCGCCAAATGCAAACTCAGGAAAGCCCAATGTTGTCGACGACTCCGGTAAAAAGGCAAAAAACCAAACCTTCGTATAACGATTTCTGCCGTGTTTGCAGTTGCTCTTTTAAAAACTATTTATACAGTAATTTTTGGGAAAACCGGGTCTCCACGGAAAATCTATTTTCAATTCCTGGCAAAGCTGGCGTGTTGAAGCTTTCACTTGCAGAAATTTTGCAAAACCTGGGTTATTCTCAGCTCGAGAAAACGATTGGTTCATCCTCCCGTGTTTGTGCAAAGTGCGCAACAAAAACTAGGAGAGCAGCAGATCTAAAATCGTATCTAGATGCTGGCTTGGCAAAACAAAAATGTGCCCCACAAATCGAAGTCAACTCACCGCAGCGATTCAAACGTATGTTTTCGTCACCACAAGTTTCGGAAGCAAAGAAAAGTGCGAGAATTTACTCGCCTGGAGTATAGTATGGCGTATAACATGATATGTATCTAAAAATGACAAATATACGGGCATCTACAAAGTCGATACGTCATGAATTAAGCCCGGTTACAATTTGAAATTAAAATTACATTGTGTTTTGGTTTAGATTGAGAGTTACTTGTGACCTACACCAAAGCTAGACACAGTGGTGTTTCATGCCGTGAACAGGAAACAGCGTGTTAATTAGGGTTGTTTAGTGGAGGGCCGAAATTAAACAGAAGTTGAAGTTAGGTAATAAACCATATGTTTCAAACTCAAAGGCGCCTAGACTTTCTCCAAGCCATTTATGAGATACGTTGTTTTTTTACTTCGTCGCTCGCTGTCGCCCTCCAGTAAGCAGTTTCCGAAGTATTCAACTTGTGCCGCTGTAACAGGGTTTTGGTTCCTACCTGATTTGCATGGTTCCTGGGGCAACCAAATCCCTAGGGTTTTCGTTCCGGGCGGAACCGTATTCCTAGGATTTTGCATTAATGAGGCCTATTTCAGTTAGGGATGTGGTTCCTCTCTGGGGTTTTGGTTCCTACCTTTTCTTTTAAGCAAAACAACAACCAAACAGGTGACATAGTCACAGACACAAAACAAACATCACCCGTCCCTTTGAGTGGTGTGACATCATCAGTCACGTGACTTTTAGCAAAATCGTGTATATCTTGCCTCGGTTTAGCAAAACAACAACCAAGCTGAAAGGAGGACATTCTGGATACGTTTTTAGACCGATGTTCAGGATTTTTTTTCGATATTTTAATTTGATTTGAGGAAGAATATTTTGCGAAGACGGAAATATTTTGGTATTTCCAATATGAATGTTGTTTTGCTAAACCGAGGCAAGATATAAAGCGATTTGCTAAAAGTCACGTGACTGATGACGTTACACCACTCAAAGGGACGGGTGATGTTTGATTTGTGTCTGTGGCTATGTGACAGCAGCTTGGTTGTTGTTTTACTAAACCGAGGTAAGATATAAAGCGATTTGCTAAACGTCACGTGACTGATGACTTCACACAGCTAATAAGGAAGGGTGATCTTAAATTTTGTTTTATGTGGGTATGGTTCTCCATGTGCAGTTTGCACAATGGTTATGAACTGCACTGCAACCCTAGGGATTTAGTTCCGACCGGAACGAAAAAGCTAGCCTTTTGATATGTCGGAACCAAAACTCTGAAATATGATGATCCCGGAACCATATCCCCAAAGGGGAACCAAAACCCTAGGGAAATAGTTCCGACCGGAACCATTTCTCTGTCCGGAACCAATCCGCTGTTACACCGCCATGAGTTTGAACTTTTCAAACACGCTTCGACGGCCACCGAGCTCGCCATGTTGATTGATACTCTCAAATTCCACTCCTGCTAGTTCGTGATTGATAGGTGTTGACACGCTGCAAAATCGTTAGCCAATGGGAATTTTGCGTTGTTCCAGCAACGCGTAATTATTTCCTCTGTGTGATGTCTGCAGTCCCTCCTTCTCCTCTTTCTCGTCCCCATTCTTCCTCTCGCTCCGCTCGAACGCCTGCCACATTTTCTCTTCGCTCGCTCCGCTCGCAAACTACAATCAATGGAGGGATAAGGAGGGACTGTTCGCAGTCTAGGTAATAATTCGCTTGAAATACTGTACGAAAAATCCTGTTGAAAACGTTTTTACTGCCCAAAGAACCAGAGCAGCTCAAACAGGATAGCCTTCTGAGCAATCGACATAAGTTTGTAGCTGTAGAACATATTCTGCAGTGCATGAAATTGCGTGATTCTCATTTCTGGTGAGCTGTAGAAGTTGTAGAAGGCTATTGTACATACTCACGATTCTCGACATACTGTACATACTCACGATTCTCAACCTGGTCATCGCCTCTCGATGCAGCTGTGATGGCCAAGGTCCTCCTGGGGAACGAAAGATAATAATGCATTTCTCGGTGGTCCCTTCATGTAGGCAACACATGAATTGCTATCAAAATACAATAGAATTAACACAATAGAAAATAATAGAACGAAATACACAATACAATAGAACACAATACATAAATAAATACAATTTGGTAGTAATTCATATCTGCCTACATGAAAGGAGAACCCATTTCTCTGTTCGGGAAATAATTCAGAAATGGCCGCCGGCAAATCGAGAGGGGTAGTCTATCTCTTTCTCGTTGTAATCGTTTTGCTTAAAACTTTGACAAACATGATGTTGTTATGACCTTAACAGTTAAATATGACAGTTTCCATGGAAACTTGGAATGTGACCTTTGAACTCTAATTAAAAAAATATATATTCAAAAGCCTCCTGCATTATGGTAAAGTGTTTTCATATGCCGGGGATATTTATGCATATGAATCAGAGATAGTCCATAGTTTATAAATCCAACGAGGACACTAGAGAAACATATTATTAAACGGTCATAAATTTGGGGTATCAAATTTCACGTTAGCGTAAATGAATCTTCCCCATAATATTTTCAATTGTCCTCGTTGGATTTATAAACTATGGACTACATGTAGTTAGTTGATAGAATGCCACGAAGTGCTGAAAAATCGGTACAATAGAAGCAGTAGAAATTAAACTAATATACTAGGTACTTGTAAATTGGTAGACATACTGACACAATAATCAGTTCCTGGCCAGATCTCGAATAAAAACCAAGGTCTCATCTCAAATATAAATGCACCCTGGTGTTAATTTGAAATCATCCTGCTCATACAGGCCTTAATATTTTGCTAACAAGCTAAATTGGCTCTTATTATAGCGCTAAAATAACATAAAGGGGCCGGCCAAATTATAAATCTATGGAGTCAATTTGGTTTTTATTGGGACAGCTCTTTTGAATTTACAGTGTAAAGTTCGCTTAAAAGCAGTATTTTTCATCCACTCGAATCTTTGCCATCCTTCATCGAAATTGTCTACACTTTTCTTCAGTATACCTGTAGACAATACTCTGCTAATCCACACCGCGGCAAAACGGTATGCTCCGCTGGCCAAAAGAACGAAGGCTCTGCTATCCAATACAAATTACCGAGGGTTTCAACTTTTTTAGTAAATAATTTTATAACTTAGTAAACTCACAGTGAATTACAAATTAAGAAAACTTCAACCTGTTAAAGTCTTACTAGCTTAGCTTTTAAGTAGTTTTCTTAGTTTTTGACAAAACAGTTCACAAATGTATGCTTTTAAGCAGAAATGTTAAAATCACGGGTATGTGCCTGTTGTTTCATTTCAGTTTTCGCGGGCAACTGGGGGCGGCCGCGCGCCGACAAGAAATAGCAAATACGCATGCGCGTAACGTTTTGCCGCGGTGTGCTGCTAATCTAAGTAGTTATTTTTTGTATTTCGTCATGACAAAGGGTTGACATTGTCCCTTTAATATAAAGTTATAAGCTTAGTGTAAGAATTTCGTAGACTATAGGCTCTATAAACTCAACGTTTTATTTCTCTAAACTCTTGCAACGAAGTGATCTTGACTCTACTCTCTCTCTCGTAGACTCGACGCTTTTAGCCTTCTCTCTACTCAAACCACATGCTACAATGTGTGTCAATAATCCTACGATTGTCCTATCACAGCGAGAAATAATCTAACAATTACAACTGTCCAATCATAAAGCGAGAACATGAGCTAATTTACATATTAGCTAAGTAAACAATGTCTCACACTTAGTTAGGGAGGACTGCACAAGTTCCAGATGGATAAATTAACTGCAATATACTATATACTGACTTACCGATAAGCAGAATCGTTTCTTCTCTTCATACGCAAAATATAATTACTTCTATTAGGTTTGTGGATTGCCTGCTGCTGAGAAATGCTGAACAAATGGCCGAACTGCACAATAGTTTACCTCCCAGCACCACGGCATGAGATAGAAATATTTTACAAAGTTTCTTAAATCGAACTAGAAACATTTTTTTTATAGCAAAATTATTATTTTCAAAGTATCGAGGGGCCCCCTTTTGCATTTTCAAAGCGTATTTTGGGGCTCCCTTTTTACATTTCCAAGCAATTTCCAAATTAAAGTTGAGTCTATCTCCATCTACACTTACAAACAATTTCCAAACTAGCTCAAGACTATTTCCAAACTATTTCCAAAGTTATTCGGGATAATTTCCAAACCATTTCCAAAGTACTTTGAGCTCCATTCTGTTGCATTTCCAATTTATTTTCAAAGTAAGTCGAAACTGTTTCCAAATAATTTCCACAAGTATTGAGGGGGCCCTGTTTGCATTTCCAAAGTATTTCAGGCTCCCTTTTTGCAGTTCCAAGCAATTTCCAAGCAATTTCCAAATTAAAGTTACAAATTTACAATTAAAGTTAAAATTTACAAACAATTTCCAAACTAGCTCCCGATGTGATTGCAAGACTATTTCCAAAGTAACATATTCGGGATAATTTCCAAACCATTACCAAAGGAGTTTGAGCTCCATTCTGTTGCATTTCCAATTTATTTTCAAAGTAAGTCTAAACTATTTTCAAATAATTTCCAAACTATCCAAGCTAATTTCCAGATAATTTCCAAAGAACTGCTTTAAATTTCTTTTTAGTTTTCCAAATTGTTTCCATACTATCACTCAATCATTTTCCATATTATTTCCAACATCGGTTTTGTTCGTGCGGCCTTGTACAAGTTTCCAAAGTATTTACAACGTTAGATATATTTGAAATTCATTTTACCTCAATTTACAAAGTATGGAAATAATCTGGAAATGAATTTACATAATATAGAAATTACATTCTCCAAAGGAATTACATACAGTCAACTCTCTCGTAAGCGGACACCCTCGGGAATTGAAAAAAGTGTCCGTTAGTAGAGCTGTCCGCTTACGAGAATTATTCCCATAAGCGGACACCAAAGAAAAATAGGGTGGATGTCCGCTTAAGGGAGAGTTAATTAGTGGGTGTTAATTATGTTTTATTGGGTAGACAAAAATAGCAACTGAAGATATAAAGCGAAACTCTTTATTGATGTCAAATGTTAAAACTCGACAAAATATATATATACTGTAGTAAAACTCTTCTATATTTAACAAAAAGTTAAACGGGACTTATTGCTGCCGTCCATACATGTAACTTTGGTGCTTTGTCCGCTTACGAGAGAGCGTAAACAAAAGAAAATCCAATTTTCATTTTCAAAAGTGTCCGCGTCCGCTTACGAGAGAGTGTCCGCTTACGGGAATGTGTAAATACAGAGTTTGACTGGGAGGTAAAACGGGGATTTGAAAAGGCGTCCGTAAGTAGAGCTGTCCGCTTACGAGAGTGTCCGTTAGCGGAGAGTTGACTGTACTGTGGAAATGGTAAAAGTTTTCCAGTAATTTCTTGCTCTATGGGAGGAACGCTTAAACTTGTTTTGACGGCTGTAAAAGCTCAATGAGTGTTTCTACCCCCAAATTGATCTTCTTCAGCTTTCCCTATATTAACAGGCATGCATGTGTAAGGGCTCTCAGTCCAGCAGAAAGACTCTCCAGCTAGGGTATTCTGTCGTAAGACATGCCTTAACTGAGTGTTCGGAGTTAAGCCATGGTAGACTCGAAGTACTCATATTTCTCAGTTGTTCAGGTACATTTCACTACCTATTTAGGCAACTGAATTTCTTAATTCACAACGATTTTAGGGAAATAATCTAGAAGTGTTGTCATTATGGAAGAAACCTTTGTAAATCATTTAGCTAGAAACGAGACTTCTTAGGGGTAAACAATCATGTTAGTTTTAACATATTTTTTTCAATGCTTTCGCGAGAAATTTTTTACTCCAAAAAAAAAAGAGTTCTTATATTGAAAATCAACACACCCAATCATACAGCTGCTACGAATCTACAGGTTACCAGGATTTTACAGGCAAATCGAGTGAGTAATGACGGACAAACTGCTCTCAGGCAAAGAGGGGAAAGAAAGAATATGTGTTTACGGGACTCAGTTATACTGTTCATACAAGTTGCGGCTGTACAGAAACTTCATAATCACTTATATTCATCCTCACTGGGAAGCGTGAGGAAAATGTGAAGCCACATTTGGATACATTTACGTGATAAAACGTCATTTGACCTACTAGAAACAACAACTGCTCGAGTTTTATACTGTAAAGTTAACGTGGAAAAAGACTGGCTCCTTTAGTTTACAGTTGGTTTAAAGTTTCTTTCCTATTTGTGGAGAGCATAGTTTGTGAACTGAAATTCCCGTGCATAATACATACAAAGACTTAAGGTAACACATATCGTTCAGTTAACACTGTGATTTCTTACCTTTAGTACTTCTTGTCACTCTCTTCGAAGGATGAAGTATTGACGCTTGAATGTCGCGTATTAATGCGCTTCGTTTGTCAATGACATGCATCTCGCATGGATACCTGAAGTGTTGCATGGAATGATGTTCGTCGATCACCAATTAGGAAACATGTGAGAGTGTAAGTGTGTGCACACATGTGTCTGTGGGAAAATACAAGAAGATCAGAAAACTAGATAAGAATAGAATTAGGATTATATGCACCTAAAAACTCAAAACGTGCAACATTAAATGTAGTTTTATGACAAGTAATATAATTTCGGTTGTATAGAGGTTGTATAAATTTGGCAAGGAAAATTAAAGGAGACCACTTCTGTAAATATGCCCTCTTTTAATTTGTTGTCAAGGAATAACATATTCCCTCACAGCCTGTTTCATAACGTTAAAAAGATGCTTTCCTCTAATTTGGAATGATGCTTCGTTTGTCAATAACATGTACCTGCCATGGATACCTAAAGTGTTTGTGCGGAATTATGTTCCTCGGCTCACTGATCAACAGAAACATGCATGTGGGCCATTCCACATGAGAAGTGAAAAAATGGAATTTTATTAAATCAATATCTTTTGAGTGATTTCTATACCAATAAGAAGAGAAACCCTAAAAGTATTGATAACAAGTATGCAACATTGCAATCGAGCCACGCCCACTCCCTGGGGAGTCTGCCATGTTGGGGTTCAAGAAATAGAGAAAAACCACTTATCAAGACATACAACTTCATGACAATCTACCCAGGAGACAACAATTAAATCAGTGTACTTACACATAACGCATTCTAAACTATTTTGTCATTTTCTAAACTATATTTTCTCTGCAAATTCTATTAAAAATTGAACTTACTTGAGGGGACTTTCAACTGTTCTGCAATATACATTGTTTTGAGTCCTTAAAAAATATAAAGCAATGCAATGCAATGCAAAGGGGAAAATGCAACCGTTTAGACCCAACTTGCATTGCCTGCTCTGAATTTCAGAGTAGCCAACTTGCCTGCTCTGAAATTCAGAGTATCCAACTTGCCTGCTCTGTACCCAACTTGCCTGCTTTCTTCAAAGAAAGTCTCCTAAAAGACCTGATAATTATCGACATTTAGCAGAAAAATATAGTTTAGAAAATGACAAAATAGTTTAGAATGCGTTACATATATGTTGGTAGCCACCAAATTGCAAGTCTAGTTTTTACTAGAAATTGATAATTCCAACTTTTGAATACTACTTCTGTATTTTATTCTGGATAAAACATTCTACAGGTACTATGTAATGTCCGTCACAAAAAGGTAAGGTTTTTTTCTATCTCAGACAAGATTCAACTCTGTTAGTTATATTACTTCTGCTGCTCTTTTAGTTTGTTAGGTGCATCATTTCAGTCATTATTATTTTACTCAACTTAGTTCTTTATTTACCAAAAAAGGTCAAAAGATATGTAATGTCCGTCACGTAATGTCCGTCACGTAATGTCCGTCACAAATGCTAGGCCAAAGAGAGATAAAAGAAGTAGATAGTTAAGAATCAAATACAAAGCAAGTTACCCTGGCCCTACATATTGCGTACTGGCATATCCTGTACCGATACAATGCGGTACTCGTCAGTAAACAGAAGTTGACGTTTTTAATGTATGGCTAGATTTCAGATCAGAAATAAGCTGTTCATTTCAAGAAATTGATATCAAAAATCAGTTCAGTTTAAATTGTACTTGATCTTGATGCAAACAATTTAATATAAGTCGAATTAAACAATTTGCTTCCTTTGGGCACGTGCTCAAAGGGATTAATTGCATAACTGACGGATGCTGTCATGGGTATTATATTTCGGTAGATCTGATTTCAGTTAGTTCCTTTGCTGGATGTGATCGGAGTCGCATGTACCCTGGTTCCAGAGGCCACAGTGACCGACGTAACCGAGTGGACCTGCTCAAGCATATTAAGGCCTGACTCGCCTGTTAATTTGACATATTTTTATTTAAAGGGAGGCTTCCATCCAATCTTTGTGAAACTCGGTAGGCTGTTTGTTATCGGTATTTGTAACAATATGAACTACTTGTGTCTTTCAAAGTGGTGTCACGTGACTTGAAAACGACCGTTAACGGTTGAAATCTTGGGACAAAAACGGGGTACGTAAAGTGAACTTAAATGAATATTTTTTCTTCATTCTTCTATGTCTCATAATAAGGGCTTGAACGATGCGCCTTTTAATCATGTCCAGATCATAACGGAAGTAATTGAGTAAAGGAAACAGGTCACGTGACATAGTAAAAAGTAAAATATATTATAATATAAGTGACCGATACCACCTTAAAAGGCGCAAATGCAATGCAATAGTCATTTGAAGCAGTGTGAGAGCAAAACAAAGCCAACTTTTCCTGTGTAAACCTCCCCCATTTCAAAGAACTCGTTTTATGACGTCACCAACTGGGGAATGTCACGTGACACTAAAGGAGACTTCCATCTGATTAAGAAAGTCAAATATTAGGTATTTTCATATTTTGGACAACTTACATAGAAATATATCGACAGAGAATTGAAGATCTTTAAAATCTCTGCTGGGGGTCTGTTAAGGACGAAAATCCAGGCCTTAAGTTACTTGAGTGGGGTCGAGTAAGTCGCATGTCGATTAACAGTAGTCTCAAATGTTATTTTCGATTTATGCATTTAGAGAGTAGGACTCTGTATGGTCATATCATCCAGGACAAAGTCTCTCCTTTTATTGGCTCCTCGAGTGCCAAGGTTATAAGAGAATATCATTATTTGCTGTTTAACGTTCATTTATACCTGCTTGTGTAAAACTATGGATAAAAAGATGAACAATATGATGAACAATACGCGTTTTCATTTGGACATGTCCTTTGAGGCGATCTTCCTGGACCGGTCCCATCTTATTTCGTCCCAGCTGGAAAATAAATATCGCAGATTTAGATAATTAAAACTAATTATCGCTACTTTTAAACTTTGTAAGGCCCTCAATTTACAAGAGAACAAAAATATCCACTTGCATTTAAGGTTAACGGATACATTCAGGGTGCGTTTCCAGTCTAAATTATAATGGCGAACAATTTCGTACAGTCAGCGGTTGTCATTGCGGGCGCGTACGTGAAAATCATTTTTTTTTAAGAAAGCCGTTGATGAGTGTTTATAGAATGAGGAGAGGTGAGCTGCTGTTTTCAACGTCCTGCGCGAAGGGAAATGTAACAGCTGAACGAGTCGGGTCTGTCCCTTTAAAGTGCTTATAAGCCCTAGCCAATTATCTTTGATATCGATATTGTACATGAAGTGGATAGTCCAACGGTAGAATAGTTCTTGATTTGGGTGTTGCGCCTACGAGATATAAAGGTTTATAATTCCAATATGCTAATGATGTGATGTCATCACCGACATTTGCTGAATTTCTTTGTGCTTGTGAATTAAGCTATTTTCTAATTTAGAATATTTTTTTGGTAAAATGACTTTGATAAGCTTCAAATATAACTTAGAATTTTTGTATAAATTTTTGTATAATAAGTGATGTCGGTGATGACATCACATCATTAGCATATTGGTAATCTAAACCTTTATATCTCGTAGACGTAACACCCAAATCAAGAAATATTCTACCGTTGGACTATCCACTTCATGTACAATCGATATCAAAGATAACTGGCTAGGGCTTATATGCACTTTAAACTTTGTACGTTTGGGAAGGAGAGTTTTGGCGTTAAAATGCAGTTAGTTACAGGACGTTTGGAACCACCAAAGCAAGTATTTCAACTCGTTTTTCTGGCGTTAGAATCTACTTTGGTATCTGCAGAACAGATTCAAACTTGTGGACCTCAAACATGAACTACTCGGAAGTCTTTGTGATTGAGCTTTCTGACTGGCCTTTACAGTATTTAACAGAAGATGTATGGCGGCTCCAGCTAATTTGGGTCGTTTTTTAGCAGAGCATCGGGAACCGGTCTAATCATCCACAACTTGTTTAGCAATCATAGTCGAGGGCAGGAGCAGGCATGTTAATTATAACTGAATTTAAAACTTGTGGACCTCAAGAAATATAAATATTAAAGCAGCAAATTGGAAAATTGCGAAAAGGTAAGCCTTGTCTTCACTGTCTTCACTAATTTTGGAACGACGTGTAATGCATTCTACGCATGTGCGGCGGCCATGATGTACGATATTGTTCGCCATGTGTAGCGCCTCGAGGAAACATCGTAGACAAGTCATCCATGTATCATTTTAAAGCTTATAAAATTGGCTACAAGAACACATAAAAAGTTTTGAGTTCTTTGAAAATCACGAATTTTCCGCCATCCCGTTTCTCCGATCTAGTGAGATGGCTTTCATAAGCTCCGAATCCGAAAATATTTAAGTGTAAGTTTTAAAATCTGTTTGATTTGTCGCATTTCACAGGAATCGTATTACAAAAATTTAGTTCAAAAGTTATCATGCTCTTCGTGAAAAGATGAAAACATAGTCCGAGTAGATATGCGAGAAACGCTGTCAAGAGCTCTCTTTTTAGAATATCCAAATTTCCCGACACCCCGTTTGCAGCTGCGATATCAATTGACATTTTGTGAAAATTTCACACAAATCGAATAAATTCCTCTTGTGTGGGAGCTTTTTTAAAACTCTATTTTGGTTGAAAATCGAAAGCGTAGAACATAGCACTTCAAAAACTCCAGCCGTCTGTCGTGCGTGAATCTGAAGCCCCGCCTCTCCAACAATCAGCGAGCTCTTGGCCAATCATAGCCTGCTTGCAGGCGGTGGAGGGTGTTTTTTCGCGCAGCAAACGGGTGTTTTTTCGCGGCCGCCATATTGGCCGAGCGTGATTGAGACCTGGGATCGAATGTCAAATGGAGGGGGGTGGGGGGGGGGGGGGGGGGGGGGTGGGGGAGAACAAGCAGATCTGAAAGACCGCCTGCACGAAAGCCCCTGGTTTCTGAATTCCGCCCACCACGCACATGATTTCCGTTAACTTGTAACCCATTCTTAATTGACCAATAGGAGTCGACGTGTGACAGCCTGCCAATTTTGATTTGGTTTGATTGAAATGCGTGCAATATTCAAAACAAACTTCGCTCGCTGTCAAATGCAATGCAAAATGCTAGTAAAATTGTCAATTGATTCTTAGATACGGAAATTTCAATGAAACCAGCTATTTTTGTTCAAAGTTCTCCATGGAAAGGACTGCAACAGTACCACTTTAGATATGTATGTAGACAGTTCGGTTTTAGCTTGTTGCGTTCGCCCCATCAGTCTCTCAAAGAGTTTGCAAATCCTCCGAAATGCATACATTTAA
The DNA here is from genome assembly GCA_030867875.1 of Actinernus sp. WN-2022. Classification (NCBI taxonomy): domain Eukaryota; kingdom Metazoa; phylum Cnidaria; class Anthozoa; order Actiniaria; family Actinernidae; genus Actinernus; species Actinernus sp. WN-2022. Next base: position 29,836,515 of record JAOWCC010001501.1, read on the forward strand.
TACAAACTGCTTCACAAAGCCGCCAGCACCGCAGTCAGGTGCCACACAAGTGGTTGCTTCCTTTCTTAAAAGAATTAAGCTCGCATAAAGATAAATACAGGATCGAAAAAATCTCTAAACTTCAAAGAAAACTCCGATGGAGACAATGTTTTGTCTGGAACTGGATATTGAAGAACTCGTGGACAAACAAACTACGAGTGCAAAGTACACATGCAGGTAAATGTTGTGATCGTCTTTCTCTGACAACTGAACTCGAAGTCCATCTTAGTGAATGTTTGCCGAAAGAAATGGATGACCGTTGCATAAATGTATTGAGGCGGATTTCTGATTATTTCCTAGTTCAACGGCCGTGAAGTCAATAGCCGGATTGCATCTCTGCAATTTGGTCGACAACAATACTTTTGAGTGGCGAATTAAATCACGGTTCGTTGTCAAGTTCTCTTTACCGTACGTATCATACTCTTTTCAAACCTGTCGAAAGCACAGCCAGAACGGCAGGTTTAAAGTACAGGTCACAATTCTCAGGTCATGCAGGTTGTTAAATTCTAAGACAAAATAAAGGCTCTGTATACTAGCTTCCTTCTGCTCTGTTTTCAAAGTACCTTTAGGGGCCGTCGACATATTCGAAATGCCCCGCTTAACGCACAACGGACGTTTAGGGGGGGAGGGGGTAAGGGCATGGACGTTAGTGTGGGGCATTTAGAACAAACACTTTTTCATCAATAGAAGTACACTTTTTAACCAAACGTTTCTAGTCAGCTAGATCTACATTAGAGCCCAATTCTGTTGAATTTCCCGGAAATTTCAACAAGGTCTTTTGATTAGAAGTATCATGAAATACCTCAAACCTCCAGGTAAGTGAAACTCAGTTTTATAGTCGTGTCCGAATGGGTATTTTAGTCAAGATCCGAAATGAGCTCGTACGGGAATTCGAGGTACTGACTGACTGTACAGTTGCAGCTATTAATGCTTTATGGCTTGTTTTATACTTTGTTTATAAGTGAACTGCCGTGTATTTCATTACTGTTTTTCCTGACCTAAAAAAAGCATAAAACAATGGGTGGACGTTAAGGGGGAGGGGGGGAGGGGGTCTGACCTTAACGTCCGTTGTGCGTTAAGCGGGGAATTTCGAATATGTCGACGGCCCCTTACCCAGCCGCGGAGAAAGAAGCGAGCAGCTGTGTTCTCTCTAGAAAACCTCTGGAACCAGGGTACTTCACCTTAGTCTTCAAAAAAGACAAAGCCTTTTGTATTATTCGCCATATTTTATCAACTGCAAGCTCACTACACAACTCTTATTCTAGTTACGCAACTTCGCAGGCTACACTTATTCCTTTCAGTTCTTGCTTTCAACACTTGCCGCGATAAGCTTTGATTGACACCGTTTCAGCCAATCATATACCCCGTCCGCTGGTGGACGGGATCTAACTTTTGTACTCGGAAACCAGGGGCTTTCGTGCAGACGGTCTTTCAGATCTGCTTCTTCTCCCCCACCCCCCTCCATTTGTCATTCGATCCCAGGTCTCAATCACGCTCGGCCAATATGGCGGCCGCTTCGTTGATCCGTTTGCTGCGCGAAAAAACACCCTCCACCGCCTGCAAGCAGGCTAGGCCAATCATTTCTCATCACAGTTTTCAACTATCTGTCAATGTTGATTTCCGATCAAAGCTACGCGCCGCATCGAGAAAATGTTAGTCGGTTGTTCTAGTTCTCTTGTGTGAGTTGAAAAATGGGAAAGACAAAAAGACCTCGAGGGACAAAGCCAAGGTGAACACCTAGAGACGCCTTGAATGCCAGCATAGTTAGTAGAGGAGACAGCGATTTGCAGGCGTCTGGCGAGTGAAACAGTACGGTAATAGCGACATCGTCTCAAGTGATTCAGAGTCACCGTCGGACTTTAATACGTTCCATCTAAGCTTTCTTGATCCGGGTTTCTTGGAAACAAATATCCTCTCGGCTGGCTCCTATCAATTCTTCTTTTATTATGTTCAGATGTGAACCACTCGGCACTTTGTCTGAAAGTGAAAATATGAACCTTTGTCGGTTTTGCGAGGACTTCTATTTATCTATTTGGTTGTTTGGCCTTGTTTTTCTTTTCTTTGTTTTTGAAGACATAAGGCCAACAACCGATGGAATTATGGAATCGTGTGTGGAAAAACTTTTCTCAATAAACGTAAACATGAATTTAACATGCGCTAGCTTTCCCCACAGCGTCGTTACGGGCGATTAAGCACATGAATTGTCTGTTTATTGATCTGCTGTCAATCAAACATAACCTTATACTTCCGGTTAAAAACTTCCTTTTGGTATTTCTCCGTCAATATTAATTGTTTTCACGGAGTTTTTGGTATATGAGACACTACTACTAAAACTACATTTCTGTGCGGAAAAAAATTCCCATCTTAAATTTCGTTTTGAAGGTATCCGGTAATAGAAGATTCCTTGACTTTATCTTGAATTAATATCTTGAATTAGTATTTTGAATTAATAATTTGAAAGAATATTTTGAATGAAATTTTTTTGGATGAATATAATTTTTTTATGAATATAATATGAAATACTTAGGTGAATCCCGCTTATAAAATGCTAAGCAAACTTATTTCTAAGTCATACCGTACTTCAGTTGTCTAACTTAGCTTTCTTTGAGAGGCAGGAGTGGAAATTAAACTAGAATAAACGCTACCCGATCGCGAATTGCGGGATTGATTCATCTTGTGATGTCACAATGAAAACCTACGGGATTTTATTGTAGTAGTTTTCTCTAGGGAGGGAGTTGATTCATCTTATGACGTCACAGGTTCCACGAAAAGTAACCAAATGCCAGAAATGTTACAAAATTTGCAAGATTAATACCTTTTTGTGAGAAAGAAACACAATAGTACAATTAATTTTTATTTTTTGACATGATACTTGCACTTTAAGGGATCTTTTGATGAAAAATACAATGTAAGCCCTGAGGCTTTCTTTAATCGTTAACAATTTTAGCCGGCAAACCAACAAAATCGAGAAAGACAAAATATCGGTATCAAAAGTGAACCGGTTACTGCTTTAGGATTATTAGTAATATGTACGAATCAAGTAAAATTTACAAAGCCATTACTTAAGAAATAGAAAACATTTCCCGTGTTTCTATAGAGTTATAGAAACACGAGTGGGAGTTTGGTAGAACGAGAAATGCCGGGCGAGTGTTTCCACAGCTATTTCGAGTTCTTCCAAACTTCCACAAGTGTTTCTATAACTCTATAGAAACAAGGGGGAAATGTTTTCTATTTCCTTTATAAAATAAACAAATAAAAGCACGGAAACGCTCGCTTAATTTGATAACCAAAACGTAAATTCTCACAACTAGCTCAAGCGCGCGCTCAACTTACTGTTTCTATAGAGTTATAGAAACACGGCTTACAGCCAATCAGAGCGCGCGTACTATCGAAACTATTTTATAATTCTAATTGTGTCACAGTTCGATAAACTATGTGAAGTTATATATATGTTCTTTGTCATCTAATTTGTGGTGTTGTTTAAGGAGGACTTCCATAATTATATTCAGTGTACGAAACCTAGAACTCCAAATGCAAGATATATGTAGAACGGTATGCCGGTATCAGAGCTTGAATAAACACTTAATGACTGGCCCCGAGGGAAACAGTGAGTTTTGTTTCCCTGAGATCCTCGATGTTCCCCGAGACGGAGTCGAGGATCGAGGGGAAACAAAACTCACTGATTTCCGAGGGGACAGTCATTAAGTGATTTGTTATATAGCCATAAGTTTTACAAGAGGCAAAGTTGTGCATATTAAATACCTGATACGAGCGAGGTCTTCTCTTCTGCTTTTCAACACAAATTAACTCTGCCAGCATCGATCTCGCTACGCCATTTGTAGTATCGTTTTGTGTCTTTCTTGTATCCTTTTTTAGCTACCAATTTCTCACTCTCGCGCTTGATAAAGATGTAAATTGTTTCTTTGGAGCTGGTTCCATTTTGAACGCTTTTTTTCGACGAAAAATGGTCAGCTTTTATGAAGATCTAGACGTTTTGGTAAACAATATTCCCGCCTTTAGCTAGCCAGTGGCACGTGCGACAATCACACCATCTTCTGTCACGATGTGATCACGTGGCGCGCGGGAAACATTGGATTTTGATGACTGCCACGTGACCCTGAATCAGCAATTGAGAGCGTGCCTTGTGTCTGGAAAACTTATGGCTATGTAACAATATTTGATATTACACTGTAACGTTCAATCAGTAGTCTCTATTGAAGTTCAACAATGATTAAAGGAGGAAGGCAGGCTTTAGATGTTTTTATTGAATAAACATTCGGCTTTCTAAAATTTTGCCTTTCAGTGGTGAAGCAAAAGAAGAGGAAATTGAAAACAAAAATAAGCTATTACAGCACAAGTGAAATAGTTCGTATTCACAGCAAAACATATAATACTGAGAACATTGAAATATATAAAGGAATAACTATTTTTGAAATGTGATCATATGCTATCGACATTATATAAGTAAAATAACTTTCCCCATGCATGTAAACAAACATACATACTGTATTTACATAATCCGTGAATTAGACTTCCAACCGATCGTCTTCGCACCTTAGTTCAGTTTTAGTTATCTATCCATTCAACGATAATGGTAATGTAACTTAAAGCCTAGACTTCTAAAAAGAAGGAGGCCGTTGCTATAACATGGCAAACAATTTCATACAATCATGGCTGCCAAGTATGCACATTCGAGCCATTAAAGGAACAGCAAGGAAACGTAATTTAAAATGTTCTTTATCTCGGCGTTTTTCCTTCCTCCCCTCGATCGTGTACTTCGTTCTCATTTTCCAAATATCTAGATTTTTCTCCATCTGCTATCATGCAATCATTGGCCTTGTTTTAAGCATATCGAGTGCCTCTAAACCCGTTCCTTTTGTTTCAAAGTTATGGCCGTTGCGTAGTATGGTTTTAATAGAAATCCCGCGATTTTCTTGAAATTAATTTCAACAAACTCATTAATAATTAATGACATTTTGTCCAATCAGATGAATCAAATCAGTCACGTGCATGCTCCTTTATACCTGATGAAATCTCCTCATTCTAAAAAGCCCGCGGAGGGATTTGAATTCTGTCCCAGGGGGAAACGGGGTTAATGATTGAGACAATGGATAAGCACCTTGCATCTCTTGGAATTGCTAATTAGGATGAACGTTTTATATAAAGAATACCAATGAACATGACATGTTATATAAAGTTTCATCCTGATTAAGAATTCACTGATAAAGACCCAAAGATAGCAAAAAGTACACGGAACATAAGGTACCTAGATAATATTTTTTGCACTAAATTTACTAATATCAGCAGACTACCGAAATACACAGATAATGTTTTTAAAATGAAGTTTATCCAACTACCATTACTTGTTTACCGAGCCACTGTCTAGTTCCAATTATTAAACCAAACTCAAAGCCGTCAAATAATAAAAACGTGCATTAAACTTACAAACATGCATCTTCTTCATATTTTGTGCCGGAGTCAAAAATTTAGAGTCTGCCGTCATGTCAGTCACATCGCTTTCCAAGTCTTGAACTTTATCGATGTCAACCACGACACCAGATCCTTCAAGTGCAGCTTCTTGCCAAGCTTGTTCTTTGCCACACAATGCTTTCAGCATTGCGAAACGCAGCTTCAAACAACATAGTATGGTAATTTATTCATGTGTTCGTAATCACAGGCGGTGATTACTCGAATAATTTGCACGGTGTTGTGAATACAAAGGTTCAATGGTTCATTAAAGGGCATGGTCATGAGCTTCCCTAAACTCCGAGTTAAAATCCCGAGGTGGATTTCGAGTTGGATTTCGAGGTGGATTTTCGAGGTGGATTTTCGAGGTGGATTTCGAGGTGGATTTCCGAGTTGGATTTTCGAGATGGATTTCGAGGTGGATGTTTTCGAGATCGGAAATTTCGAACTCGATCAGGATTTTCGAGGGCGGTATTTTCGAGGGAATTTTCCGGGCGGCAGCCTCCTCCTGCCATGCGTCGTGGCTCGCGTTTGGACGTACGTGCCGTTTACCGTCATCGTTTGTTCAATCGATGCTTACACACGAGCAAATTACCAAGGATTTACCGCCTATATTAAAACGCTGGTTCCTTTGAGAGCGGAGCCTGAGTGTGCGATGGATGCGAATCAAAAAGGTTTGTTCCCCTTTCGCATTACGTATATTACGTTTGAGGACGATTACCAAACTGTTGCTCATCGAGAAGTCAGCAGAAACTAAATAGACCATTTCGCGGTAAATTCCGACATTTTGAAAGGGGTGCTAACATGGCGGGAAATACAGTGTTTGTATGGGAATCGATGGGAATCCGATGCCAAATATAATCCATAAAATCGAATTTCTGAATTATTCTTCAAAAACAAACTTAAGATACCAGGTAATTTGAGGGATATAGCTGTGCTGGGAAGCGTGCAATCGTGTCAGTCAGTTTTCCATACATTGTCTGTAAAAACGAGTCAAATTCCGTGTGAAAATTTACAGCCGAATGTATGGAAAACTGAAAAAACGATTGCATGCTTTCCAGCACCTCTACATCCCTCAAATTTCGAGCAACTTTTCTTTTATCAACCTCTTGTTTTGTTTTTATTTCTTTGAGCAGCTTTTTCAGTTTTTGGCAACTTTTGACTAGAGCAACTTTTTCTATTTTTACAATCTGGAAAGGCTTAGCCTCCATTCAGGCCAAATGAAAAATGCACACCCCAAGATTTCAGAGAAGAAATTCCATACTGACATAGAACTCGTTGATTGGTGGATTGGCAAGCTGGATGTTCATAACTGATCTGTCAAGGGCGTGACCTACATTGTAGCTAGCAGTATAAACCATTATAAATCTATTGTTTGTGCTTTAGCACTTATGTAGCGCTTATCCAAACTGTTCCAAGCGCTTTACAATAATTAAAATAGTAACAATCTGAAGTTTTAAAAAAGTTATAAACACCTAACTAATCCAATAAAAGCACATAAAATGAAATAGAAAATAGAAAAACTCTTTACTATACTAATGACTGATAAAAACTCCTAACTTATCTAACAAATAGACCGCAACATGTAATATAAAAACATGATAAAAATATTCAAGTGATGAGTCAGTTTGCAATTTTTACAATTTCATAAAGCTCGGTTTACAGCCTGCAGAAACAACCGCCTCTATTCGGGCCAAAGCCGCAAAAGTGCAAACTCTGAGAGGCTTTGAAATTTTAGACGACTCTCTCGGGGTATGCATTTTGCTTTGGCCTGATCATGAATAGAGGCGGCTTTTTTCGCAGGCTAACATATTTCTCACCCCTTAAAAATTAATACACAGAAACATAAACGCAATGTGATAAGAGAAAGCCTTGTGGCGTTGAAGGAGATCCTCCACAGGGCATCAATCCTGAGTGCCCTGCTGCCTTCTTTCTTTGAACAATTCATTAGTTCCTTTGCAAGATTTTTTTTGTGTGCCTTAGTGCTTGCAGGAATTTTTTTAGGACATTTAGTGGCGGGGCCATGCATTTGGATCGTCCTCCGCGGTGCCTTATTTGTTCGAAAAAAATATAAACATATTTTTTTTCTACGACAAGGGACTGTTGTCGTGTTTTTGCATTGTGCCACTTTGGCGAGCTTTCATTTGCCCCTTACCGAGAAATTTAAACACTATTATTGTTGTGCATGTTGGTCATATCCGTTTTTTCCACTGAAATCTCATTTGTGAATCGGGGGTGGGGGATGTCTATTGCAATGGAGAAAAATGTATTATCCTATCTTTTGTGTGATGACCTACCCGAGAGACAGTTGCCACCGATGCCCTGTTGTGGAGAAACAGTCTGTGCCCCTTGTTTCATCAAATTTGTAGCACGGAAACTTAAGTACGACAAAATACCCCTTTGTGACTGTTGTTTGACCCAGATTAGACACCCTTTTTTTTAAAGGCTGGCACCGGATTATTTTATTCCACCATTTAGAAACGGTTGGCACTATAAATTGCCCAATACAACAGCGCTACAGCAACCACTATAATATGCTTTGATTACCATTTTTCTCCATTGTAATTTTTACTTTTTATCCTAGAATTGGGGCTATTGCGCCTATTATGTAAAGTTCCAATGGAACAAATACATATGTAAATATTTTTAAATAACTAATAGTGCGGTTGCACATTTTCATACTTTTTCAACAAATAATAGTGCGATTGCACATTTTCACACTTTTTTCAAGCCAATGTCTTTTTCAACAAATAATAGTGCGATTGTACATTTGCATACTTTTTCAAACCAATGTCTTTTTTCAACAAATAATAGTGCGATTGCACCTTTTCATACACTAACTCATACTGCTGTAAACATTCGCGCTCTCTCTCTCTGGAGCACGAAAGAGGCCCCACGCTCATGTAAATAGTAATAGGGCGATTGCCTATTTTCATACTTTGTTAATCCAATGTCTTTTTCGACAAATAGTGCGGTTGCACGTTTTCATACACTAACTCATACTGCTGTAAACATTCGCTCTCTCTCTGTGGGGCACGATAGAGGCCCCGCGCTCCTGTAAATAGTATTATATTATTGATGTAACTTATTGAGAAACAAAGTTGTTGTTACACAAACACAAGTCTCTTTAATTGTTTCGGGGTTCCTGTCTTACGTATAATGGTTGGGCTACAATAAAGCCAAAAGGGTAGACACTCCAATTTCCACATAGTCCTGGGGATTGTCTTCGTAGATCAAAGCTTGTCCCAACGCGTGCCAAATTCGGTTCTTGTAAGTAACGAGGGGTCTTCGTATTCTTCAAAATAATACAATTTATAATACTTGTAAATCTCGGCCTCCTTTAATTTTTGCAGCCGTTCAAACACGGTATAATTAAGGGAGCAATAATCCCCGCGAGGTGCAAACTCTGCAAAGCCCGTACGCCCGTATCCCGTAGAGCCTCTAGGGTAATATGATCCCGGACCTCCGCCACGCGCGTGTTGAAGCTTTCCTCGGTAAAAGACCATAACCAGGAATGGTAACGTTCGTCCTGTTGGCTCTGTTGACTATAAATACACCCCTCGCAATTCCGTCCCCGTTGTCGCATGCATTCTCGGACAAACACCATGACGTAGAGTGTTTTGTACAAAGCCCACCCGGCTTTTATGGTGTCCTCATCCCGGTTGTCCGGCATGTCAACCAAATCTGGGTCTTCTTGACTCCCGGGCATTACGGCCAGGCCGTTGTCGGGATGTTTATAGGGGGTGGGGGTGGCGGGGAACCCTCGACCATTGTACCAGTAGGGGTCCGGAGGGTACCAGGGGAGTCGCTGCGGGGCTCGACGTTGTCCCCAGCCGGGGCCCTGGGGCGTCTCCGCGGGCGATCCCGTAAGCAGCATAGTGGTGGTGGGACTGGTCCAAGCGACGGGTGGCGGACCTTGGGGGGCCTGTGGTGTCCATGGCGAAGCGTAGAGTCGTATTTTCGTGGGTGGTGGGGGTCCGTTCACAGTAGGAGTCGCGTTAGGGTCAGCCCACATAAACCCAAGTGGAAACGCACACTTCGGGTTGGGCGCCGGGGCCGCACACGTAAAGAAGACGCGGTTCGGATTTTTCACACTTTGGCTCACGCCTACTTTCATCCACAAATTATGGCCAGACTTGGGAAACGTGGTATACGAAACGCTGTCCGGGATAGCCGCTTTCACCAAAGAAATTTCCTGGATCGAAAAATAAAAACTGCACGGCAAGACTTGTGGTTGCGACTTGTAATTGGCCGTTTGTCCACACTTGTACACACACTCTGGCGTCCCGGCCAATCCTTTCACGACATTAGCGTAGCACCCGCAAAAGCAAGTAGGGTTCATCGTTCACACTAAATTTACAACGGAGGTTCACTTTTTTTATACTCCCTGAGAGGTTCTACGGTCCACCACTCAGGAGCCTGTATTTGTTCTATAATCCCGGCCAATCAGGAGCCTGTATTTGATCTATAATCCCGACCAATCAGGAGCCTGTATTTGATCTATAATTCCGGTCAATCCGACGCCTGTATTTGATCTATAATCCCGACCAATCAGGAGCCTGTATTTGATCTATAATCCCGGCCAATCAGGAGCCTGTATTTGATCTATAATCCCGTCCAATCAGGAGCCTGTATTTGATCTATAATCCCGACCAATCAGGAGCCTGTATTTGATCTATAACGGCGGCGGCAGGCCCCACCCTTTGTGACGTCATCGCCCCGCCCATTTTCTCGACCAATCAGGAGGCCGTATTTGATCTATAGTGACCCCTTAAACTACTCTCATGATTAATAATTAATGACATTTTGTCCAATCAGATGAATCAAATCAGTCACGTGCATGCTCCTTTATACCTGATGAAATCTCATCATTCTAGGATTTGAATTCTGTCCCAGGGGGAAACGGGGTTAATGATTGAGACAATGGATAAGCACCTTGCAACTCTTGGAATTGCTAATTAGGATGAACGTTTTATATAAAGAATACCAATGAACATGACATTTTATATAAAGTTTCATCCTAATCAAGAATTCACTGATAAAGACGTAAAGATAGCAAAAATTACACGGAACATAAGGTACCAAGATAATAAATTTTGCACTAAATTTACTAATATCAGCAGACTACCGAAAAACACAGATAATGTTTTTAAAATGAAGTTATCCAACTACCATTACTTGTTTAGTTCCAATTATTAAACCAAACTCAAAGCCGTAAAATAATAAAAACGTGCATTAAACTTACAAACATCCTCTTCATATTTTGTGCCGGAGTCAAAAATTTAGAGTCTGCCGTCATGTCAGTCACATCGCTTTCCAAGTCTTGAACTTTATCGATGTCAACCACGACACCAAATCCTTCAAGTGCAGCTTCTTGCCAAGCTTGTTCTTTGCCACACAATGCATTGCGAAACGCCGCTTCAAACAACATAGTATGGTAATTTCTTCATGTGTTCGTAATCGCAGGCGGTGATTACTCGAATATTTTGCATGGCGTTGTGAATACAAAGGTTCATTGGTTCAATAAGGGGCATGGTCACCTGGTAGTCATGCGCAGTAGGCGTGTAGAAAGTACTAATTAGCATATCAAAATCTTCCCGGTTGAGCGGGCGTACGTGAGATGGTCGCAAAGGGGAGGATTTGTAGTAGCATTTTGAAGGCTGGCGGTCCTGTATTAGGGAACCACGTTGTAACAATGGCTTCAGAGTCGATGGAAGAAGAAGTTCAGTTGGATATGATAACATTTGGACAAATAGTTCTGTTCTTAGAATTGTGAACATGCTTGATTTGGACAATTTTGCATAAAATCTTATATCGGCGAATTATGTCCAAACACTGCTAGTTTATATATCATAATTCGCAAAGCTAATGCGCATCACTGCGAATATATAAAATAAATTACGAAGAACAAAACAAACAAAATTAAACTAAATATGAACAAAACATTGGCGGTTTGCTAGATGCACGAAAATGGAAGAAAAAGTACATCAAAAATACTTTCTGATGCCAAACAAACTACAGGAACACAAAGAGCATAGTCTTCTGATCAACCGACATACATATTCATGAAGCTGTAAAATAAGTTTCCAGTCCATAAAAGCCGATAGTTCGAACTCACTAGTACAAACACGCTAGGTAAGCTCAAAGGATTTTCTTCACAAGTAAACATTGTAGTGTCAAGCACCAAGGGCACCCAACGAGTACTTTTTGAAATTCGTTTGAAAACAGTTGTCTGCAGCTTATCCACAGGCAACCCAAGCTCTAATTGTGTGTATTTGTCAGTATAATATAGGGTAACTACTAAACGGCGAAAATCATGAATTTTACTACTATTGATAGGTTAAAATCAACTGAAATAAACGTACCTTTGCTCTATATGTTGTCTTTTGTCGTTTATTAGCGATTTGGGCCTATTTTCCTTTTCGGATCTAGACAACATATAGAGCAAAGGTACGTTTATTTCAGTTGATTTTAACCTATCAATAGTAGTAAAATTCATGATTTTCGCCGTTTAGTAGTTACCCTATATTATACTGACAAATACACACAATTAGAGCTTGGGTTGCCTGTGGCTTATCTAGCTATTTTAAGGCGCCTAACTATGTCTTTTGACGTATTCTAGAAAGCTATTAGCTGTTCGGATTTTCTTACCCTGCGAGCAGAGATTTCTCATCTCTCTGCCTTTCCTGTCGCCGAGAGAAACCTCTGCCACGAAACGATTGCTTTTCGTGTTGAGCATGCGCCACGGTGTCTGGATTACCATTGGCCGAGAAAAACGAGACGGTAAACATTGTAGATTCATTGTATGTAGATTTCAAATTGTCTATTACGGCAGTGGAGAAAATAAAATTATTGTCCTTCTTCGAAGGTATAAATCAAAGCTTTCTTTAGGATAAATTAAGGTAGATTTATTGAACGGTAATTTCAAGGTCTTCTGTGCAGTTCAGTAAAGTAAGGAGAGGACAAAGCCGTAGTTTGAAGCCCGTTCGTATCAATCGTCGGCAAACAACAAACGCGTGACGACATAAATAACGGCTGCGAAGGATACTGTGGGCTCTTGCAAAACCAGCAAAGGCCAAAGATCGCCAAAAAGTCATGCCCGAGTGATATCAAACCGGTAAAACCGGTTTGGTATCTGGTTTATCACGTGGTTTACCTCCAAGATTTTGGAGGTTGCAAGTGCGCATGTTCAACGGGAAAAGCAATCGTTTCGTGGCAGAGGTTTCTCTCGGCGACAGGAAAGGCAGAGAGATGAGAAATATGTGCTCGCAGGGTAGATTTTCTAGGTGGAAATCGCGTCAACCGAAAATACTATGGCAAAATATTCCCGGCCTACGAATTTGTTAGTAGCCTAGAACATAACAAGAATTTTCTAGCCCAAGTAACTTCATGTTGCAACGTTTTGTGGAGGTACGAATTTCTTAGGGATTCTTTTTTCCTGTTCTGACTCTATTGATCAGACGAATTGGGACTTACGAATATTTTAGGGGAAACCTTTTAGTCTCCCTTTTCTTCTATAATTTTCTAAGGATTGAAAACAAATTTTCTAGCCAGTATTTCAGAAAACAATTTTCTAGGGACATCTTTTTCAAATCCGAAAGTTTTAGGCTAACTTACTCTCCCAAACAGCTTTTTAACCGAAAACGTCGTTGGGTGCCCTTGTTATCTGGACTATTACTTAAGCGCTCACCTTTCTCGCCCAAGTTGAAGCGAGAGAACAACGCCGAGCAGCGAATATCACGTGACATGCACTGTGCGGGAAAAACACGGTACCAGGCTCTTCGCGGTTTGACAAATAGAGCCCGACCCTGGGACAATCACTATTTTAAGTGGTTTTTCGTATCTGGCGTGGCACATTTCACGTAGCGTATATGATGATGTACGTAAGTAGGGCGTGTATGATGCACTGTAATCCGTAAATCTGACAGCCTGTCACCCCTTAATAAACTAGCCAATATGAACGTCTCGGTGGAGTGTAGTCAGAATAAGCAGAAGTTTCTAATATTGACTTGAAGTAGCAACCGCCCTACTATCCAAGAAATGCAGTTAAAAACGTTTGACCTCCCTTCCTCCGGTTGCGGAATGCATGGCTGGAAAAAAAATTGAACCCCCTTTGAAAAGTATAAAAATATGGGCTCTCCCTAATTTTCCACCTCCTCTTCCCCAACCATAATTTAAAAAATGAATGTTCCCTAAGTCACAAGTATGTCAAGTTATAAAAGCGACAACTTCAATGTTCCCTTGTTTTGACCTTCGTTTATTGTTGCTTTACATATTGATAACACAGCATACATGCATAGCAGTGGATTTTCACAAATACCTCTATTTGGTACGGTTTTTTTTCTAGCACGCTAACTGGAAAATTATATCTTGAATATTTCAACTGAATACATCTTAAGTTAACTGTACTGAATCTCTATTAATGTTCTTTAACGTAGCCGTTTGTGTTTAGTGATGCTGATAGACATTAACTTTTAACTGTTAACTTTTACGGTGCTTTTGTGAGCTGTGCTGATTGGCAGAATCTGCTCCAACTTATGAAAACGAGCTTGGCACTTCATCCTAATGTAAATATCAAGAAAACACAAGAATTATAAGAATAGATTACGTAATGTAAAGCTTGTAATAATTTTCACTAGCGACAAAAGTATAACCAATATACGCAGACGCAGTGCCGTGTTTATCATTAGCGGTACTTGTTCTACTCACAGGTGTGAGATAAGACGTACACGCGCCGCTATTAGCAATGAACAATGCATTACTGTGTCTGCATATGTTGCTTGTACTTTACCTACAATCCCAAAATCTTTGCTCTTTCTTTTACTTTTTTGTTACTTATCTGAAATCCTATTACTGTATTTTACGGATTGTGGTGATAAAACAATAAATATATACCTAAAGCATAAGGGTCACAGATCAAAGATACTGAGCATAATTAAAGGTTGTCGAAAAAGGATAAAATACACTGAATTTGGCAAAGACATTTGGGTTATTAATAGTAACCATTTAGCAACTAGTATGCATGATCTATCTCCTACATTGCCGGCAGTCGTTTTCATAAGGGTCGATACGCAACAATTTCAGAGGTGGACAGACGTTGCTATTTCTCTGTTGCCGGTGTTGCAGCTAGCGTGTGTAGTGCCTTTAGTCCTGTTGTGTTTGTACAGGAGCCCATTACCAGGAGCGAATTACGAGATTGTTAGTTCCCCTAAGGGAATATTTCGTGTCTCTTTTTAAAAATAGTTTTTTTTAATATTTAAACATATTTGGGCCGTGTCATGCAAAAAGGGCCTGTACGACGTTGACGAAGTTGTTCTATGTCTTGGATACCTGTGGTACCATTAGAATCTGTTGTTCTATGTTTGGGATACCTGTGGTACCATTAGAATCTGTATCATGAGCACCACAATCTGTTACTGTCATGTAGTGTTGATTTCATGAAATTCACAAGTGAAATTGCCGACGAAATTCACGATATGTTTACACGGGCAGTTGATAGCAATTGTAGCAAACACACATGATAGGCTATCATGAGATGGTTATTTTAAGGTATAGCTTGTACTGCTACTGAATCATATTTCGAGCTACGTGGGGTAGAATTACTGCAGAAAAGGTATTTTGGACGAAAAAGTGGTCATGTTGTTCATCTTATTTTATTTATTACTCTTTAGCGCCAGCAGGTATACATGAATGTCATACATCAAAATAATCCCCAATGATAGGATTCTTAATTGTTGTGGTTTCGGGCATTCGCATCAAAATCACGTAAATTTCACATCAGCTTTTTGTTGTCAATTTCATGAAACTGACGTTTTATTACTCGGGCTGCCTGTGGCAGCAACGCCGAGTCTTAAAATGCAAGTCTTTATTATTATTACTCGGGCTGCCTGTGGCAGCGCCGAGTCTTAAAATGCAAGTCGTTTTTTTTATTTATTATTATTTCATGTCGCACGGGTTCTGCGCATGCGTTAAAGGTCAAATTCACACCAATCAGATTGCACTGTGCTGGTCACGCAACAATCGCCAGGTTAATGTATTTACAGAATTTAATACAGTAAATCAAAATGGTCGACCCGCGAGGGCGAAAGCCTTCCAACAGGCTCAGGATATTTCAACTGGCGCTCTTGTTGACCATAAAAATACATGAACAACCAGGAGCCGTAATACATTCGATGAGCGCTGTTTGGACAGATCCAATGTACATTTAGAAACGTAAGCGAAATACAATATCCAAACACGTTTGGATATCAACGGGTATCGAATTATCATCAAAGGTTAGATCTCGTCAGGCGCGCTCAGATAAGAAAGTTCAAAGCTCTCAGACTAGGCGAGACAAGGAGATATCACTTTCAATGAGTCATTGTCAGAAATCTATTCCATCGTGGGCGGTCTTGTACAGCTAAGGCATGTTTTACGACAGAATAACCAGAGTCTTTCTACTGGATTGAGAGCTCGAGACATTATACATGTCGGCTAATATGGGGAAAACTGAAACAAAAAATGAACTTTGACGGCAGAAACCCTCAATTGAGCCAAGCGGAATATTTACATGATCCGCTCAGATTTTTACAAATCTTAGTTAAGCAGATGTTTTCAGTGTATGCCAACTGAAATGCGGCAACTACACGAACAAGAAGCATGAACTGCCAGCAAAGAGAGCGGAAAAAGTATTTGAAATGCACAGCGCTAGCTGAAATAGGGCATATATATAATATCTGAGACGTTAAATTACGTTACTGTGAAGAGGATCAAAATTCAAGTTTTGTAGCTTCAGACTGTCTTCTGCCGTGACTCGTGAGAGAAATTGGAAAAGATCTAGCTGTTTCATTCAGACACTGGCAAATTTATTGAAAGCTACGGGCTTACTTTATGAGATTATTATTCATTGTGGAATGAAAGGAAACAGGTTAGCTGAAAGTTAAGTTCGAGGTAGGCTTCGACTTTCATTCCGATTCAGTGCATATGTGCACGAAGGTGGGTGCTGCCAACAACACTACCAAAAGATCCAAAACGAAAGTTCAGTTACGTAAGTACTGTAAGTAAACTCTTTTTGATTTGAATAAATTTCCTCTCAGTTTGTCTGTTAATGTACTTTTTCTTCTAATTATCGCTTTATTTAACATCTGTGATTTAGAGTATGCGTACCTCAGAATAAATTATTTGAAAGGTCAACTGAATTCTTGTGTCGATAAGCGCAAATGTTTTTTGTGAAACAGTCTGTGTATATGAGAAGCGGCTTAATAGAAGAGCTTTCTCAATTATAGGAATTACAAATTTTTTTCTTGCTATGAAATTTATGTTTCATTTCACATTTATTCATACAGTTTTAGCCGGACATTTCCCCGAGTTTTTGATCTATTTTCAATCAAATTCAAAGTCTGAATATGTCATTGCATTGCATTTATACACTTGAATTGCCAGTATTCTGTTGTTCGAATCCTGCGTTATCATAGTCATGCCATAAAAGCGATTAATAAACCAGTCTGTTTTTTTGACGTTCTCACTGGCGAATTAAAGCACGACTTGATACTAAGAGGATTTCAAATGAAAGTGTATTTCATCTTCAATCTCATGTGGCCCGAGTGAAAGCCCAGATGGGCTATTCCGTGTAGCAAGCGTTCTGCTCATGCGTTAAAGGTCATGCGTTAAATTGCACTGTGCTGGTCACGCAACAATCGCCAGGTTAATTTATTTACATAATTAAATACAGTAAATCAAGATGGTGGACGACGGCGCGAGGAATTTTCTCTCAAATTTGGAGTCCCATCTCTCAAATGTAAGCAGTTTAATGTTTTATTTAAGTTCACTCGTGCGAAAGCCTTCCAACAGGCTCAGGATATTTCAACTGGCGCTCTTGTTTGAGGTACGTTTCGTAGGTAATAAACACTCGGCACAGAATATGATGACCGAAGCAGTTATTCAAATCTCACGGTAAACAAGACTCCTGACTCACGGCCGAGGTTTTGGTTCGAGAAATTAAAGGCTTCCAACAGTTCCCTTTATAGTTCTGTAATAAGTTTTGGGAAGGAGGGTAAAAGCTTTTAAGTAGAGATAAACAAATCGGGCTTTTCAGTTAATAATCTTTAGACCAACAAATACCGATATGGACGCGATCAGCGAGCTGTGATAATAAAGAGCCGCACTGGGTAGAAAGAACAGTATGGAGGGGGATTCTGGACAAAAATAGCATTAGATCGTACTGTAGTGGTGTATTCCATCGAGCCGCCATACCACTATGTCAAACCGTAGTCCATTATATCGAACCGTCATGCTATTATATCAAACCGTAGTCCCATTATATTGAACCGTCATGCCATTATTTCAAACCGTCATGCATATGTCACATCGTAGTTCATTATATCAAACCGTAGTTAACCATTATATCGAATCGTATAGTTCATTATATCAAATCGTCATGCCATTATATCAAACTGTCATGCCATTATATCAAACCGTCATGCCATTATGTCAAATCGTCATGCCATTATATCAAACAGTCATGCCATTATATCAAATCGTCATGACATTATGTCAAATCGCCATGCCATTATATCAAACCGTCATGCCATTAATATCAAATCGTCATGCCATTATATCAAACCGTCATGCCATTATATCAAACCGTCATGCCATTATATCAAACCGTCATGCCATTATGTCAAATCGTAGTCCATTATGTAAAAACCGTAGGCACAGGCAGCCCAAGCTCAAAGTTTGAAATTATTTGACAGTTGAAGTACGAAGATTCAAACATCCAGAATATCTGGTATTTTATCGCACTAAATGGCAAATGAATAACACAATAAACTTGCTTTGATGAAGATGTTGTTGTTGTGTCTTGAATTTGGGGGTTTGGGGGCCGATTTAACGAGTTTCTAGGAAACCTGGATTCACTCTACCTATAAAAGAGACAAAAGGCCGGCAAGTGGATCGCGATGGCGTCAAGGGCACCCAACGAAGTTTTCGGTTAAAAAGCTGTTCGGGAGAGTAAGTTAGCCTAAAACTTTCGGATTTGAAAAAAATTGTCCTAGGAAATTGTTTTCTGAAATACTGGCTAGAAAATTTGTTTTCAATTCACAGAAAATTATAGAAGAAAAGGGACACTACGAGGTTTCCCCTAAAATATTCGTACGTATTCGTCTGATCAATAGAGTTAGAACGATCCGGAAAAAATCATTGGTTTATAGAATGAAAAAAAAAACATTATCACAAATCATTTAGTGCGGAAGCGGCCACCTAAAGTTTTCGAGAACACATTTTCATTCCCTAAGAAATTCTGACATCTAAAAACCGAAAGAATAAACCTTTAGCAAATGGAGGTCACCGAAAAGAATTGCCTAAAGGAAAAAAAAGAACCCGTAAAAAAATTCATCCCTCCACAAAACTTTGCAACATGAAGTTACTTGGGCTAGAAAATTCTTGTT
The DNA here is from genome assembly GCA_030867875.1 of Actinernus sp. WN-2022. Classification (NCBI taxonomy): domain Eukaryota; kingdom Metazoa; phylum Cnidaria; class Anthozoa; order Actiniaria; family Actinernidae; genus Actinernus; species Actinernus sp. WN-2022. Next base: position 29,855,444 of record JAOWCC010001501.1, read on the forward strand.
TATGTTCTAGACTACTAACAAATTCGTAGGCCGGGAATATTTTGCCATAGAATTTTCGGTTGACGCGATTTCCACCTAGAAAATCCGAACAGCTACTAAATAGCGTTCTAGAATACGCCAAAAGACATAGTAGGCGCCTTAAAATGTCTAGATGAGCTGCATACAACTGGTTTCAAACGAATTTCAAAAAGTACTTGTTGGGTGCCCTTGATGGCGTGTCACATACCTGTCATCTCCACGGCAAAAATGACCCTTAAATCCATGCACTCAATCAACGTGATACTTCTGGATCCCGTAGACAGATCTCCTTGCTACGTATCCTCCAAGTTTCATGACCAAACATTCAACGAGTACCGAGAAATGATTTTTGTCACCTCGCATTTCGCCATCCTAAACACCTCTTCACAGTTTGATGAGACACCGGAAGTCCAACTGGCCTGAATTCCAGCCGTCTCCTCTGGTTCGTTCCTCCGTCTCCTCTGGTTCGTCTCCTCTGGTTCGTTCTCCTCTGGTTCGTTCGAGGAGACGGCTGAAATTCAGGCTAAAGTCCAACCGAAATGATACCTCGTTTTGGAGTTGAAAATCACAGCATCAGATGGGAGAGTACCTTTTATCGCTCAGTTTTGACAGCCCCACTAGCTAGGGGACGGGAAAGTATTCTCCGCGGTCATGTAAACAAATCGGCGTTTAGCCGGCTTTGTTAAAGTTGTCAAGATCAAGCCGGCGTTGTTGTTTTTGCGTATTATTAAAGAGGTTCCAGTATGTTAGTACAGCAACTACAGAGAACATTTTGAAATGTAAGTGGGATTTTGTTTGTTTAAAACTAAGAATACGGACAGGAAAAGCTATCTCACTTCAGACTACGAGTCTTCTACTTTCCTAGAAACTCGTTCCGGTTAAATTGGCCCCCAAACCTCCAAATTCAAGACACATTATCTTCATCAAAGCAAGTTTATTGTGTTATTCATTTGCCATTTAGTGCGATAACATACCAGATATTCTGGATGTTTGAACCTTCGTACTTCAACTGTCAAATAATTTCAAACTTTGAGCTTGGGCTGCATGTGCCTACGGTTTTACATAATGGACTACGGTTTTACATAATGGACTACGATTTGACATAATGGCATGACGGTTTGATATAATGGCATGACGGTTTGATATAATGGCATGACGGTTTGACATAATGGCATGACGGTTTGATATAATGGCATGACGGTTTGATATAATGGCATGACGGTTTGACATAATGGCATGACGGTTTGATATAATGGCATGACGGTTTGACATAATGGCATGGCGATTTGACATAATGTCATGACGATTTGATATAATGTCATGACGATTTGACATAATGGCATGGCGATTTGACATAATGTCATGACGATTTGATATAATGTCATGACGATTTGATATAATGGTACTACGGTTTGATATAATGAACTACGATTTGACATAATGGCATGACGGTTTGAAATAATGGCATGACGGTTCAATATAATGGACTACGGTTTGACATAGTGGTATGGCGGCTCGATGGAATACACCACTACAGTACGATCTAATGCTATTTTTGTCCAGAATCCCCCTCCATAGAACAGTAGAGAAATATAGTGATAGCTCCATCATAGGTGGACAGGATGCAACTTATAATATGGGACAAATATAAACATACATTTGAGACACTCATCTATTAGTACTCTGAAAGAATCAATGCCTTCAGCTGCTTCAGTAAGATTCCTAGTCATATCAGTAATGGTGACTACCAAGCATTGTTGCTGGGGGAGATGTAAAAGTGACTCTAGTTACTAGAGGATTACAAATGAAAGTGTATTTCATCTTCAATCTCATGTGGCGGGCTCTTGTTTTTTTTTGGTTTCGTGCAACAAAATTTCACCTTTAGACCCATGCGGTTATTTCCTTTGTTCCCATGTATTAAATTGCAAGCGAACTTTTCTACTTTCAACACACGGTCGCTATAAAACTGTAAGAAATCTCCAAGAATAAATCCATAATGTCCAAACTAACGGGAAAAACTGAAAGAGGAAATCCTTGTGAGCAATCGACGTACATATGAAGCTATATAAGTTATAATCGACTATATGGGAGTCAAACATCGAGCTGCTGTGAAACCGCTTGTGACAGTTTGTTTACGCACTTTCGTGACAAGCGAACGTTTCTACTTTCGACACACGGTCGCTAAACTGTACGAAATCTCCAAGGATATATCCCTAATGTCCAAACTAAGGGGGAAAACTGAAAGAGGAAATCATTGTGACCAATCGACATACATATGAAGCTCCAGAAGTAATTATTGAATACATGAGAACCCATAGAGAAAACCGATAATAATGAACACGGTATTAGTTTCACGGACATGTGGCTTAACTGAACTCGCGCTACAGCATAGCTTGCAATACTGTACGAAAACTCCTGTTTAAAAATTTCCTGATGCCGAAAGGACCGTAGCATTTAAACAAGATATCCTTCTGACCAATCGACATACATATTAAGCTGTGAAAGTATGTTTCCATTCCATAACAGCCGATAGTGCAAACTAGTAAACTGCCACTAGTAAATTAATAACCTTGCCGCGTACTTCCGCGAGTACTGTTTACGACTGGAACCTGCAGTTTTACCGGACCTGCAGACTAAATTGTAAACGTGTGTTGCATGAATAAGTAGTGTTTACAGTAAAAGATCAACTACTTTAATTTACATACGAGAAAACAAAAATATTAAATTACATACATGTATATATACTAGGGGAGCAGAGAATGAAAGTCACCGCGCTACCGGCCACTCCTAAATAATTCTTCCCTTTGGTTATTACTTATTTCATCTTCAATCTCATCAGTGTGGCCCGAGTGAAAGCCCAGATGGGCTCTTGTTTTAGGAATGAAATGTAGCGCTCCATGTCAAGAATAAAACGAAACCTTCAATCTGTTATTACGAATGATCGAGTGCAAAAAATGCTTGAACGAAAACAAACCTTGCCAATACATAGGAGAAACTAAACGCAATCTTAGTGACAGATTTGGAGAACATCACAGATCAGTTGAACACTCTATCAACGGAAGGAATCTCACACAACCAACCACTCACTTGATGACTTACAAATCATACCGTTAGAAACTATTCACATCAGCAGATACAGTGTCCCCGTACCCCCCCGGGGGGGGGGGGGGGGGGGGGGGGTACTCCCTTATGCGAGGGGTACATGGATGCTCGTCGTACCTTTTAGGAGTCAAAATCAGGAGTTTGGTACCACTTAGGGTATCCACCATGAAACACAGACATTTCTATGTAAAGCGGTACCTTTTAGGGGTCGGGTGTCAATTGAACAAAAAAAGCTGTTATCAATTTACATTTTTATTATCTTTTAGGGGTCAAAACAAGCTTGAGCCACGCACATTTTAGTACCTCTTAGGGGTCAAATCGAAAATTTCCGACGAGCATCCCTGCCCCTTTTATATCCACCTAAACCCAATAACTCGTTCTGCACATGCGTTCATCCACGAGTTAAATTACTATTGTGTGTGGAATAAACGACCTATTTATAGCTTGATTACGCGTACGTCTAGAACCTTCGCTTGATAATGAATGGCTAATTGTGTTGACGCATGCAGTCTAACTTCCAATCTGAACAAGGATTGTGTGACAAAGTTATTATTTAGTGTAGCCATGGATCATAATGTTTAAGCTAAATCAAATTGATCTTTAAATCAACATGCCCCGCTAAACTTTGAAATCACATATCGAAGAGGTTAAAATGAGTATTTATCCGGTCCAGATCGGCGCAGAATTGAGTTTTTGGGAATCTAACGCTAGCCAAATGTGACTTGCAAACGTTTTATCAAATATCTGAAATATAAACAGTGCATGATCCGGAGGTCAACTGGCTGGAAGATCGATCAAAGAGAACACGTTTTTTTAGGATGGAACCTATGTGAATATATTATGTTATTTCAGTTCATTTTCTCATTCGAGAATTCTGAATACAGAACTTCGATTTCAGGAATACTCATGATTGACTTTAAAACACTTTACTTATAAACTGGCCATCTCTATCTACACTCACGCCATTCTGTTCAGCTGAGCTAAGCAAAATGCCGGTATATACTTCATTGTAGTGTTCCGTTCCATATATTCTCCCTGCATAATACTGTAATGATTATGGAGGGTGCCTATATATGGAACGGAATCCTACCATGAATTGTATACCAAAACGCCATCGGAGAGTCCCGATGTACCGAGAAAAAACGAAGTACACACCATAAAACGACGAATAAATTAGCTCGGAGCGCTATTACTAGCCGGAATTACTAGTCGCTTCTATGAAGTCATGACTTCACTCTATGTACACGAATGACAGATCTACAGTTAAGATAGGCAGCACAATCATGGAGCCGAGCATTAGATGTGCTGTCCAACACTCTTTAATCTTTTTCTAAGTGATTTCTACGAAACCCTAGCGAATTCAGCTTCACGGCACAAAAACGGTAACATTAATACCAACTGCCTTTATACGCGAACGATTTAGTTTTTTTTTCTGAAACTAGTAGTAGTCTCCAAGATCTTCTTAAAGTGCCTATCACCCTTTTGCAATTTTGATAGCTTATGAACCTCCGAAAAGTTTTGAGTACTTCTGTGAAGAAAGTTTTGGTTTAAAGTGAATACTTTATGTTCTACGCTTGTTTGAAATCGTGTAAATGTGACCTTTCCTGACCCATGACCGCGTAAGTAAAAGCCTGGGTAGACGTCATCTCATTAATGCATTATTCTCCATGGCGCCTTTTTATCACAAGAACATCGATGCATAGAAAATATACACAGTTTTTGAGTTGTTAGTAAAGAAAAAGTCATTTTAGTCAACATGTTAAGTATTTCTTTAAATGATTGCAAAGCCGAATTAATAATATGACGTCAAGATGACGTCTACCCAGGTCATGTGTCAGGAAAGGTCACATTTACACTATTTCAAACAAGTGTAGAACATAAAGTATTCAAAACTTTCTTCACAGAAGTACTCAAAACTTTTCGGAGGTTCATAAGCTATCAAAATAGTGATAGGCACTTTAAAAGGCTAGAGGATTATTCCAGCGAAAATAAGTTAACAGTTAATGTCTCTAAAAACAAAGGTGATGATATTTAACAATAGCGGTGTAAGACGATGAATAATTTCATTTTTTCTTGGATCGCATTCAGTTAGAAAACACTAAAATGTACAAGTATCTCGGGTTCACATTTAGTCCGTTTGTAAATTTTACCATAGCGAAACACGGAATTGAAAAAAACTGCGCTCGGAAAGCGTTATTCAAATTAAAGAGAGGTCTCGGTGCCCACTTCAGATCAGATATTCATCTCTCCCTAAAACTCTTTGACGCGCTTATTAAACCCATACTGGTTTATGGCAATGAAATTTGGGGTGCAGATAACAAAAATATATAGCTCAAACGATAACGACCCCTTGAAACTTAACAACATATAAAAACTGCAGTTCTAGCTCATGAAATCCTCTATGATAAACAGAATATTCCATTGATTTTACCAAATGTTCTTGTCCCAGCTTCTCAAATACACAGAACTACTGAATACTAGTTATTCCTCAGGTGATAATTGACATAAACCACAAATAAGAACTAATTATGGATTATTCTCATTTCGATATTTCGTTACTCTAGTATGGGAAGAAATACCACTTAATATAAAACAATTAGGAATCTGGAGCTTCAAGAAAGAATACAAAAACCATTTGTTGTTGAAGCAAGCATAGAATTCCTTTGTATAATAATTATAAAAAAATTGTAATGTTCTAAGCTTATAGCTTAAAATACCTTAGTAGTATGTACTTGCATTGATTTGATATTTTTTAAATTATTATTTTAAACTCAATTTCACATAATATGTAAAAGCATTGCCCTTTTATGGCAGAGGCCAACTCGAAAGCTCTGCTACGTTGGCCTCTGCTCACTTATATGAGGGTCTCAATGGGGGGTCTACATGTCAGTTGTCAGTTAATTTTTTTGCCATTTGTCAGTTGTCAGTTAGCCCTAATTAATCATTACTAGAGAAAATTTACAATGTTTGACCCACAAAAAAACAAATTTGTCAGTTGTCAGTTATTTTTCGGTTGTCAGTTGTCAGTAAAAAAGTTGTCATTTGTCAGTTGTCAGTTATTTTTAAGGCCGTTTGTCAGTAGTCAGTTAACCCCATTCAGACCCTCTTATATATGTAACTATTTTTTCGTATTCTTTTCTTATTTTTCCTCTTGATTTATTATCTTCTATTCTCGCATTGTAACTTGCTCTATCGATAAGTGTAAAATAAAATTGAATTGAAATAGAATGTGTGTATCTCAAAATTTGCAAAATGGCCATGGCTGCAAAATACATATACGACTGCTTTCAGCGAAGATCCACAAAAATGAACATTTCAGATAAAACGTTAGAAACTACATCTATTATATAAATTATTAATTAGACACACGTTTTACTACATTTTTATTTTAACACTTATTGGAACAACACTGATGTAAGGATGTACTTTACAAGGTGGCAATAAAATATGATGTCTGTCTGTCTGTCTGTTACCCGGGCAGAAGGGTAACCCTACCTGAATCATTTTGTAAACCCGGGCTATCTGTGATCCCAGTGCTAGGGTAACCCTTAGTCCTTGTAAACAGCCGCCCTTGGGTTTTCCAAGTTAAAATTAAAATGTTCTCTGTCCGTGTCAAGGTATATTCTAAACGTTGATTTACAAAGTCTGCAATAATCATGTAAACCAAAGAATGAGTAGCCGTGCTTGATTGGATTTACCTATTCCATATATGGTAGCTTTTGCCATATTTGGAAAACTACACAACCAGTGTTTCTTGAAAGGAAAACTGGCGGACCGGCATGTTTTCCCGCGAGTGCGAGTTAAGGTTCAACTTAAAACACCTTTTTCCAGAATGAGTAGCCGTCGGTGCTTTATTGGATTTACAAACTCGAGCTGGAAGCGAGAGTTTGTAATTGAATCCGATAAAGCACGGACACGAATTATGTATATGGCTTCTCAAACGTCTAGGTGAAAGGAGTCATGTTGTTCAGTTATTTTGGCGATACGACCTATTTCGGCTGAGAAAATCGAAGTAAAAGTTTATGTAAATCAGGACGAAATCTGTATCAAATTTAGAGGTCACTTATCCGGCGCACATTGATTCCTGTGCTTTCCTTTATGAATTATTAATGAGTTTGATAAGGCATATAAATAAGTTTTCAAATAAGGTTACCTCCCAGTTTAATTTATTATTATTATTACACACACTAGTACATATGAAACATCTTGGCCGATGCCATAACACTGAAAATATATTAACTCGGCCAATATTGACGGTATTTATGGCGCAATAGAAATAAATTGACCTCCAATAATCACATTTTAGAGTGGGTTTCGATTGAGAATCGAATGTCATTTCGTGATTGTTTTGGTTTTGCGCATCCGTAGCTTCTCCGATTCGCTGAAAAGAATGTTTTGTGATAATCCTTGCACACGTGTGGGATGGATGAAATCGAAGTAAATGTGCAAAAATGATTAACAAACTGTGCGTACATCTCGTCTTCAAGGAAAATATTGCATATCCTTTCAATCAAACATTAAGCCGGAGGGGCCTTTAACCTGTTTGAAGCCAATTAATGGGCCTTTTACAGGAATGCAATCACGTGGTTGTAATCTTCATTCATATATTTGAAGGAACTTGTACGAGATCGGTAGTGTTATTAGCAAAACCTGTGTGTAAATGCTATTTTCCACCTCCAGTCGATCTTTCTAAAACAGCGTTTTTAAAGATAGTTTCCCACGGGTCCAGCATCCATGGCAACGCCTTTCCCATGGGGATCACGAGCTCAATTCATTCGTTAACGAAGTATTATATCAGCACGTGACTGTTTCCTGCAAAAGGCCTATCAACAGCCACCAACCGAATATTGATTCCATGCAGATATGTGCAAAACCATGACACAGCACCTTCACTTGATCATTGTTTTCCTGTCGATGTATTATCCATTTCTTATTTATAGGATAATATGGTTATTTAATAAAGTTTTCTTGCTTTATATTCAAGGTTGTAAAATACCAGTTTACTTACTCTGACAAATGAATCCGATCTTCGTGCCACATCTCTCATCGTTCAACTTCCATCCGATCCAGTATCGATCCCATGTGTGCGCATTCAGCAGGTTTCCACAAGTTCCGTCTCCACTCGGCTGATTTCGTCCCCACAACTCGTTGTTCACCTGGCGGCTGTCAACATATCGCCAGACTCCTGCTGTATCTTTCTTGAATCCAACATGCACGAGTTTGGCATTTGCAGCACTGAGATATGGTGTGAGAGCGTTGATCTGTGATCGCAACCTTATTACGGCAAGCCGCGCATGTTCCTGTGCGCACGAGTTTTTGGCCTGAGTCCAAGTCACCTTCGAGGTTAAGTGTAACTTATAACAGCGTTCTCCAATGTACTGGAACCCATGACCACATGGATCTGTAAAGCAAATAAACGAATTATCAAATAACGTTAACTCACAGTTCATATTGTTTTGGAATATGTATGGTAATCGTATGGGGCGGGTAAAATGAAGGATAAATTTCACGCTTGTTTTTCATGCAAAGTTTGCAAAATTGCCCGGGTCGCGCATAGCGATTTTGCAAACTTTGAAAATACACGTGAAATTTATCCTTAATTTTACGAGAATTCATGCGATTACTTGTTTTTATAATATAGATACGATAGTACGCGCGCTCTGATTGGCTAAGAAGCCATGTTTTATCAGTCAGAGTATATAACATGGTTAGCCGTGTTATATAGTTTTCAACTGGCGGTTTCCTTTCATCGCGCGCGTAAATCTATATTATAAAACAGATAAAGAAGCCTTAAATCCATGTTTTATACTATCATAAAACACTCTGGTCATTTGAGAACACTCTAGAAATGTTGAAAGCACGCGCCTTCGGCTTTAACATTTCTCTCATGTTCTCAAATGCCCATCGTGTTTTATGATAGTATAAAACATGGCTAAGGCTTCTTTATTTGTTAAATAATACAGAGGACACGGTGGGCGGAAACGATCTTAAAAACGGCATGAGTTCTATATTTTAAAAAGTTTTCAACGCAGACGATTGAATTTTGGTAGAAGGATGTAGAATGGTAAAAGGAATAAAACCTGATTTTTTTAGCTATGTTAATACCATTGTAACGTCACAATGACGTCATCTGTCCATTTTTGTAATACGTTTCTTATAACTGTTCATTACCTCTATAAACGGAATGTTGTATATTGTTAAAATCTCCTCGTGATGAGAATGAAGGAATCGAAAACCCGATCTCTTTTGGATAAGGAAATCAAAAGTTATGAAAGTTTGAATTTTGTCGATTTTCCCGTTAAAAGCTTGGCGGGAAATAAACAACACAAACGCGTTTATGAAAATATCGCTTCATTCATCTTTTAGAGTTGTAAATACTGTTGCATGAAATTTTGTCCAATCATAAAACACGTTGGTGTTTTTTTTTTGGTCCTTAACCGGCTTAAAATTCAAGTCATATTTTGGGGACGTCATTATGACGTCATACCTTTTTATACATGCCCTTAGAAAAAATCCTTTGAGTGAATTTCGAGTTTTAATGATGATATATGCACTAGTCTGGCACTCAAAAGTCACATTATTTTATTTTATTGACTTTTTAACAATAGGCAGCCTTATTTAGGTACGACTCCTGACGTCACTAAATATGACGTCATAGCAACAGTAATTCCTCTATAACTTTTGCTGTGGTCAGTAGTCGTAGAACGTTCAAATTTGCGCCAAATGAATGTGTGTCATGAAGGCCCTTCGTTGGTTACACAAGTGTAATTACTTCGTAAGTATAAAAACCCGGCGCTGGTAATTCGCGTTTATAAACGTCTTCGACATCGGGTTAAAGTGACTGTAGTTTTAAATCTAGAGTAATTCCGTATAAAAGAACCTATTACTGGTATTCTTCAGTTATCAACCTTTCCATTGATATATAGGTTCCCATATTTTGTTTGCCGAGCGCCCGCGTAAACGCATTTTTGCGGAAATCACTTTTGAAGGTATCCAGTAACCTTAACGGTTTCTTGCGTGTTCACTCGTAAACCCTGAGGAAGGTTGGCCGTGCCAGCCGAAATATTGGTTATTGTGCTTAAAGCTACATCTTCCAAGAATCTGTATTCGCGATGCCATTTGAAAAACGACTGGGAGAAAACTGAGAACGGCTTGGAACTGACTGTTAGCCGTTTTGCCAACCGGCTTTTTTACCACTACGGCAACCAGCTCAGTTTCTTTGTGGGTGATTTTGTGGATCCGATTTTGTTTGACTTCTAGGGTACGGATAAACTTGAATAACATCTCATTATTTTTAAAGCTACAGTTTCCTAGAATCTGTATTTAGACTTATTTGCGATGCGCTGTGAACACGCTGTGAAACAATTGAGAGCATGAGTTTAAGCCGAAGGGCTTAGTCGTATTGATCGTTTGCATTGACGTCACAAACAAAATTGCCTCAAGAAAAAACTTATATTAGTAAAATATTTTTAATGCTGTGTATAGAGTAGGTAAAAGTATAGAAATGACCGAAATCTTGGAGCATTAGAGTACTTCGTAACCAAGCTGTCGGCCAAATAATATTCGAACAATTTAGTGTAATTAGTATGCGGCGGCCATGTTGGTGTACAGCTTTAGTACACCAAGATGGCGGCCAAAACGTACTCTACAAATAAGACTGTTCTCCCCATCAATATGATTAGCATTCACTTAAAAACACTTTAGATATCACTTTTAAAGGTTTATCAAGTCTAACATTTGAAATTGGCCGAAATATATGGATTTCCTTGACATTTAGGAAACACGCTGACCTAGGCTGTCACAAAATTCAAAGTACTGTAACTCAAAAACGAAACACCGTATCGACGTAATTTTTTCGAAGAATACTGAGAATACCGATATCTAAATCATATTAAAAGAACAGCTTCATATATCTCATAGTTTAGATTTTAGAATTTTGATGACGTCACATGCAAAGGATAAACTATTGTTTCGCTCTTTCATTCCATTGACCTGGTTTTACGAACTTCTATGGAATTGACTTTCACACTTGAGATCGGCTTGGGACTAGCAACTCCCAAAGCTCATTTATTTAAACCAATCGTAGGGTACTCCTCTAACTCATTAATATTATAATTAGCTGACCTTCGAAGTGTCCCTCCAACGAAGCCCATTCTGGGCGATGGGCTATTTTTAGATTGTGGCGGAACAGAAGATGCCTGGCTGCTAAGCTTTTGTGATTTTATTCCCTTAGGAATGATTGCAATCTGAGAATAGCGGGAAACCATTCTAAAAATAACCTGAAACATGTGCGAGAAGATAACTTCTGTATATCCAAGCCGCAGCCATGTAATTTACTTTCTATTACATGAAAACAAGTAACGTATTCAAGCTACTTCCCCATGGCCTGTGTACAGCCGTCCGGCTCCCCTCAAAAATCGGAGAGGGACCGTCGTTAATCGTGAGTCACGGGGAGCTGTAGGAGAATTCGTAGAAAGGCCGCTGATTGGCTAATACGCGATAATCTATCACGTATGGCACTTCTTGCTCTTTGATTGGTTAAACGTTTTACTGATGTGTGGCTATCCAGTTTTGATTAAGTTGACGTCTAGAATTTAGACGTTTCACGTATTAACGATAGCCGATGTCCTCTAAGACAGAGAATATCAAGCAATACAGAACACATAAGTATTTGAACAAGAAACATGCTGTTGTGGTTTTATCGATGTCCAACGTAATACGATATGGTTAATTGAAAATGGTAATTCATGCGCATAAATTACTCGGAACATGATTAACGGCGGCATGGCAAAGCACAGACCTCCCTCCGATTTTTGAGGGGAGACGAACGGGCGTACACAGGCTATTCTCCCGATTCCTAATTAGTTGTAGGCGAATATTCGGTGCGTTTCTGGGGACACATTCTAGGTATTCCGACAAAGGGAATAACTGAAAAATAAATAATCATGTTTAGATTAGCAAACACAAAAAATAATTCCGAAAGAACGTAGTAAAAGCAGCGTCTGCTTTTAACTGATTTCAGAAGACGAGTTCAGTTATGCATGTTTTCGAGGCCCGAAAAAACGCACAACAAATTAAATTTCCCTCCACAAAATGTCAAGCCATTGCAAATACGTATAGGCACGTCATCAATAGACCCTTTGCACGTTTTACGTCATAGCCGCCATGTTGGTGTACAGTTAACAATAGATTCTTCGTTAGCTTCTTTTGTTCTATACACCAACATGGCCGCCATGCCCTTTGTCATTTGAATCTCTGGGGATTGAGTGCAAACCATCGGACCATCTATTTAAAAGTTTCATTATAAACTGGTAATTGTTTCGTCAGAAATATATACAAGCTTGAATAGATTACGTACCTGGGATAGTTGGGGGAGGACTGGGGGTGGGAGGCCTTTCGGAAAGTTTGTCGATCTTTGTTGACATTTCAGTGACGAGATTCGTTAGTTTGCACAGCTGCATCTTGAAGTATTCGGCATCGGCCTCATCTAGAAAATAGCATCGAAAAGATAGCATGCAACATGATGAACTGAGCTGGGTGATACAGTAGTATTTCTCACACATCATTAGATATTCATGATACATCGGCCAATAAGGAGTACCGTTTCACGTCACGTGGTAATATATGAAAACCAGGGATAGTACGACAAATTTGCATATTTGCTGTATTTGGAAACGATTTCAAAATACAGTAATATGCAAATTCGATAAAACAAAAGCTAATTTGCCTATTTGCTGTACTTTGAAACGTTTCCAAATACAGCGTATATATATGCAAATTAGTTATGGATTACAGTTCTAAATAACTACAAGAAACACGAAGAAACAGAAACATGAAACATATAAACTTTAACGGCTCTATGAGTCTACTTACATTTTTGTCTACGAAGCTAGTATAAAATTTCATAAGACAAACATTGTAAGATTTCCGTTTAATATACGAATCTCCAAACGTTTCTCTTCTAACTGGCCGAAGACATGCTCTGCCGGCATGAAGACTCCATTCCTGCAATTTGCACACGCGCCCGCGTGATTCTAACACGCTGTGACCTTGCACAGTTGATTTGATAGTCAAAACGGTTCAGTCTTCGTCGTTTAAAGTGTATATGAAATGAAAAATATTAACTCCTAATATCCTAAATTAAGTCTTCAAAAGTCCGAATTTTTGGGTCTCGTTTACCTGTTGCGATTTCATGGCATATTTTTTTCGCCTAGAAGTTCGGTCAGAACGCTTCAAAAATGGTACATTTCCCGCGCGGCCATACGATCCAATTACAGGGCCTGTGACGTAGTAACCGTGACACAGCGGAAAGCGAAACATGGCTACCAGTGTAAGAATAAGAGAAAGCTAAAGAACGGCGGCGATTATTGTGTGGCTGGTGGCCCTAACAAGGTCGGTTGTAAGAACAACAGCTATACGGAAGGCATGTCTATGTACTACTTCCGAAAGGAAGAAGCTGTGAAACAGCAGTGGACGCGTTTTGTTCATAAACACAGGAAGGGTTTTGCCCCATCAAAGAACTCTGTTCGGCTCACTTTGACTTTGAGCAGAGCTGCTACGAGCACAGGTCGATCATTTTCTCTGGTCCGTCAGATACTACGAAACCGCAGTTGAAAAAAAAAATGATCAGGGGAGCAGTTCCGACCAAGGATGCCGTTCTAGTCGCGATGTGTCCTCTCCGCGCCGCCGCCGAGTGCTCGCAGCGAAAACAAGTAAGTCCATTTCTAATGTCCTTTGTAAAACAGTGCACATGCACATCGCCCAAAGCATCTTTATTTTTGTTTTAAATTGATTGTAAACTAAAGTACGCAGTACGGAAGTAAAGGTTATTTCCTTTTGAATATTGGATGTGCGAAATTATGTAATAAAGAGTATTGTACATTCTACTTTTACAATAATCTTTGTAAATTTTAATACTGACATTACTGTTTTGATAATTTTGCTAATTTATCCGAAAAGATTAAATATATTACTCTCAAAGTTTCAGTGATTACTAAGTGTGGCATTCTCTTTCGATTTGTGGAGTCTGTTTGTTTGTATCTTTAAGTTTAATTTGATTCTTGAAGTTTTTTTATTTATGCTAATGAGGCAAAATGTAAACATTGCACTCTAGCTCTCCAGAGCCAGAGGTTTTCTAGAGAGAGAACGGCTCTTTCTCCGCGGCTGTTCTTTCTAGAAAACTTCTGGAACCAGGGTACTCTCCTGCCTAAACCGATAGCAGAGGATGATGAAGAAAGTGATCAGGATTCCCAAGGAAATAATTCTCCAAATAATGTTAGGTACTGTAGATACAACAATAATTTATTGTATATTTATTCTAAGATGGGCAATTAAGATGTTGTATTTTACCGACAACATATTTGGCTGTAGATATATAAAGTGTGACTATACAATTTTAAACTAAAAGCTGGTAAAAATCAAATTCAGAGTTCGACCAGGCCAACCAGCCCATGAAAAGCTCAAGTTCATTGTGTTTATTAGCATGCTAATGGCATTGTTCACAATGTTTTACTTTAAGTGCAAGGAAACCAAGCCTACCATAAGCATCAGACGTAATTAATGGTACCATGGTGACGGTATGCCAGCATTGTCCAAAATCTGGGCAAAATGCATTCAAATGGCAGTCTCAGCCATTGGTCCTTGGGAAGTGCCCATGCAACTGGTAACATCTTGCCCAGCTTAGCTGTTCTCGTGGCTGGGGCTTCCATAAGCAAGGTGTCGCTGGTCTTCAGACACATGGGGCTATGTGCTTATGATATAAGGACATACTTTATTCACCAAAAGAAGTTCCTGTTCCCGGTGATCTTACAGTACTGGGAAAGCTATAGAACCGTGCTTGTGAACAAACTTATTAAATATTAAGAAAATGAAGGGTGTGGTGTGGGGACAGGACATTTGACTCTATGGGGCAAAGTGCAAAATACGGGGCTTACACTATGTTCTGCTGCACAATCCAAAAACGAAAGGCTCCTGTGTGCAGCAAATGTGGACAGCCCAAAAAAGGGACACCCTAAAAGTTCTTGTGAATAGTTACTGACCATACATGTATAACTGACGATCCCCCACTATCAAAAATCAAAGTTGTAAATAATAAATTGTATTATATTAGCCTTTTACAACTAGTAGAATGATATCACTATAATCTTAGCAAATCATATTGTCTAACGCCAGACCAAAGAAAGCCTCTGTTGTAAAGCACACACCACCACTAATGTATATCAATTCCAAGTGTGCCCAATCGTCCCAGTATCCGGGAAAGGGTGGGACATTGGTCAACCAACCAACCAGTCCTGGGGATTTTGTTTATTTTAACACTTTTTACAGTACTTGAGTAAGGCTTTGTAAGTCCGACAGTGGAACGTTTGCAAGAAATATTATAAATAGAGAAATTCCCAGGGGTATCAGGCATGCTTAGAATTCAATTAATGGAGGCACAATTGTATGCATGGCACATCCTTATAGCGAGTAACAGTGGATACAACTTACAAGCATTTTGTTTTTCTACACCCAAGAGAGGCTAAGGATCTATCATGCACATTATTACCACTTGGCATTGTGCAAACTCTATTATATATATACACTTTATATACATGTATATAATTTCCATTTTAACTTATACTGATGCATTTATGTTGATAGAAGTTTCATTGAATAACATGCAGCAATGCATAAAGTATTGTGCCCTTGCTTCTGCTGGCTGGTAACTGCTTGCCTGGTGACGGGGTGTATGTCCTAAATACAGCTGGCTGGCAATGGCCTGGTATTGTCCCAGCCCATATAGCCACAAATTCTACAGCTCGTAGGAAGCTACAAGAATAAAGTTTAATGTAGGCTTTCCCTTAGAATAGTTGCTATAATAGTAATGTTGTTATTTGTATTTCATTATTTATTTGTTTGTGCAAAAGGTGGAGCCACATTTGTATATCTAACTTAGGTACATGTACTTATTCTGTATATTTCATTACTCTGCAAGGATGAAGTTACTTTTAGGACTCGTATATTGACATCATGCAAGTCGTAATCGTAAACATGATTTTTACGACTCATTGTTTTCACGACTCACCTACTCTGCTTATTATTTGGCAGGAATCTGATAAACCTGTCCATCGATATGCTTTACATTTTCAGCTCCAAGCCTATAAAGAGTGCCAAATTTGCCTTGACTTCCAGTAGCTGGAGTGCTTTGCTTTGTCACGTGCATATGTGCAGTAATTCCCCTGTCCCTACCCCAGAAAACTTCCTCAAATGTGTGGTAAATGCTTGAGGGTCAGTGTAAGAAACTATGCAAAACCCTGGTATTTCCCCCACTATTGCCTGGTAATATCCCCACCTGTTGTGCAGACGGGTATAATATGCCATATTGGAGCAATTGCAGAACTGACCCCACCACTGGGTTCATTAATAATGCATTTTCTCAAATTCTCATACAAACCTTCTAAAAACCTAACCCTGAAATATAAAAAAATCCTACCCATTTCCAGATCATTCATTAAGAACGAGTGTAAATACACCTGAGCTAAATGGATAATTTTGCACAATTTTTAAGGGCCTTTCAAGCGGTCTTTCGAAGTTGGTTCTCATTAATAATGCATTTTCTCAAATTCTCATACACACCTTCTAAAAACCAAACCCTGAAACTAAAAAAAATCCTACCCATTTTCAACCCCAGGGAAGGACAAAGGGAAGACTAGCCACAAATACGTTTGTATAGAGTACTGTCATTTCCTATTAAACATGAATATAAAAAAATCACTTACTCGTGCACGACGACGGTACCCTCTGCCATTTCGGTCTTTCAAAAGAGGACCTACGTGAATTTGTCATTGCTGCGAACCTGGAAGTTTTCGTGCTTTGTCACATTTTAAAACGTTGACGAAAACGAGTTAGGGAGGCTAAACTACAGAATATAATACAGGGCCACGAGCAAACGAGCTCAATTAGTCAATATGAATATGACGAAACCAATATGACGGGGCTTTAACAGTGGCCCTGCATTCTGTAGTTGCTCCCGAAGAGCGGAGGATTGCGATACAAAGGCTTCCTGTAGTGATCCACTGATTTACCGGGACTTGGCCCTCGAATCTAGAGGAGTAGAGCACAACACCGCCAGAGACATAATTTTCGTCGTCGTCTTCCCCATCGCTCGAGCCCACAAGCGGCTCATCTTCGTACGGTTGAAATCCTTTCGCCCTTACTCCACTTCCTT
Source organism: Actinernus sp. WN-2022 (assembly GCA_030867875.1). NCBI lineage: Eukaryota > Metazoa > Cnidaria > Anthozoa > Actiniaria > Actinernidae > Actinernus > Actinernus sp. WN-2022. The sequence continues at coordinate 29,872,770 of JAOWCC010001501.1, forward strand.
CCACTCTCTGAACTCGAAGATGAAGATAAATTTGCTCGCTTTCTCACATCTTACTTTGGTTTTGCAACGAAGAGCAAGGACGGTTCGCAGGTTTATCGAGCTTGTTTACGTCTGTGCCACGAAGTATGCTATCAAGTGTGTCACGGTTTCTACGTCATCACGAGCTTGACTCGCCCCAGTCTCCTGACCATATTTCCAGTGCATGTATGACAACTTTGCGAAGCGAAATCTCAGCTTTATAATTTTTTTCTTCGCAATTTTCTTTTGCTTTGATGTTTAGGAGATAATGAACGATAGAAAAACCCCAAAAAAAATTTCGCTTCATATACACTTTAAGACCCTATTAATAGTTTGCATTTTCGCTTCTCTCCATAGCCGTTTCGTCGCCTGTCATTCTCACTCTCACTTCCAGCTATGATTTGATTATACGAACTTGAGCACCGAACTCTCATTTGAATATGAATATACAAATCCGGTGGAATTTTCGCTTTCAATTTTTCCTGTTTATATTATTTAACAAGAGCCCATCTGGGCTTTCACTCGGGCCACATGAGATTGAAGATGTAATACACTTTCATTTGAAATCCTCTTAGTAATAACCAAAGGGAAGAATTATTAGCTGAATTTAGCAGTCTTTAGTGGCCGGTAGCGCGGTGACTTTCATTCTCTGCTCCTCTAGTATACATTGTATATGTAATTTAATAGTTTTGTTTTTCTCGTATGTTGAACACTACTTATTCGTTTAACACATTGCATTTGAGTAGGCATATATTCATTGTTTTGAACCCGAGAATTAACCGTACTACCGTACTTCATGGTCCCTTTCTTTAGTAGTGAGTTGTCGGTCAGGTGATTGTAAACTCTCGTGGCTCTTGAACAAACTGATAAGCTTCAGTAGGTTGGGTAGAGTCTCGGAACATTGGAGACCTTGGTCCTTATTGCGGGCTGACAAATTTATCCTCGTGAATAATCTAAAGAATTCCGTCTCTTCCGGTTTGAATTTGACTCATGTGTATGTTGCTTTTGGAGTTTCAAGGATGTGTTGATCCAAAACTACAGGCACTTGGGGTTTTTCATTGACTTGTGAACTTGCAGGCTCTGTAATTTGTTTTGTTTTCTTAGTATAATATAAAGTGTTGAACATGTTCATGTTCTCAAGCATGTCGCGCGTGACCTCTGTTTCTTCATTCATTAAGTTCTCTACTTTCATCTGTATTCTGGGAAACTCAATCTTTGCCCATGCCTTGGCACATAACTATTCTTGTTGTTAAGTAGACGTGGATGATTATAAGTAAAATCCTTCGACAGCTTGTACCGTTTCCGCTAGGTCAATATCCTCGCTGGAACGAAATAACTTGATCTCAATACTCTCTGATCCAACTTACGGTAAATTTAAATCTCTGACAGTTTTTAAGAGACTCGTAATATTGGTCTTACAATACAATACAATACAATAACCTTTATTTCGACTCGAATTTAAGGTAGCACAGGGTGCTAATATCTTCGAGAAAGTACCTTTACCCAAAATAATATGTTTTCCTCGGATGTTTTAAATGCAGCACAGCGAGCCGATGGCTTATAGATTCCAATATCTATTTCTTCGAATTTTAGCTTTCCGGATCCTGGCCCCAGTTCACTGGCTTCAGGTCGTCGTACGTGTCGTATCACTGGCCATCTGGGTAAAAAACGCGGTCCTTCGGCTCCGTCAATAGCGCCAGTTGAAATATCCTAAGCCTGTTGGAAGGCTTTCGCACGAGTGAAGTTAAATAAAACATTAAACTGGCTTACATTTGAGAGATGGGACTCCAAACTAGAGAGAAAGTTCCTCGCGGGTCTTCCGCCATCTTGCTTTACTGTATTAAATTATGTAAATAAATTAACCTGGCGATTGTTGCGTGACCAGCACAGTGCAATCTGATTGGTGTGAATTTGACCTTTAACGCATGCGCAGAAATTTTGCGACACCCAACAAAAAAAAAACGACTTGCATTTTAAGACTCGGTGCTGCCACAGGCAGCCCGAGTAATTAGGAGATATTGTAGTTGAGTCTACGAATAGCAGTTTCAGCGGTATTGACCCGAACGCCTCACTTCAATGTAATGAAGCGCTATTGAAACCATCATTCTTACACGACACCAACACCCTCCTAAACAAGCACAACTAATTTAGATACACAGTTTCAATAGCGCTTCATTACATTGAAGTGAGGCGTTTGGGTCAATACCGCTGAAACTGCTATTCGTAGACTCAACTACAATATCTCCTAGTGTTCAGTTTTTATATCATTGTCCTCTGTATTATGAATATCTAATAATATGTGACAAGCCATTTCAAAGCTGCCTGATTGTTTTCATGAGACACGTATGTGGTTTCTATATATATGCCATAAAAAATGTACGGGCTACGCCCTCGACATTGTTCATGGCACTTGGTCTTTAAACCACGTCTAAAAAAAATGAAATATTACTTAACCAATCGAAATTAAATAAAACAAGTTTTTTCGGATGTCTGTTAGTTACGTAATGGTAATATTTTTAGCATGAAAATGTTGATTACTTACCGTTCGGGTCATAGCGACAAACTTCTCCGTCAGCCAAGGAACTTAATGGCACAATACACAAGATTAAAGCCACAATCAACTTCATGACGAAACCTCTCAGTCTAGAAGGGATGGACAGGGACATCGTATTAAAAAAATGTGGTAGGATTTGCCGGATGTTTTTGCTATTTTACGGAAATCAATAGAAGCAATTTTAAGCGCTTCCCAACAGCAGTTTTGCAATCACAATAAAAGTCAGAAACTCTTGTAATGGGTTGTTGAAAACGTACAGCTAGCTAGAGTCTTGAGATATCTGTCAGCAACTCCTACCTCGCTGCTAGTTAAAAATAAATTAGTACTGTTCAGACTAAATTCTGGTATGCGTAATCTGAGCACTTTAGAGATTTAGTTTGTTTACCCAGTACCATACATGTATGTGCCACGACTGACATTAGCTAGCCTAGTAACTAGTAGGTTTTACTTTTTGTTTTGAATTCCCTCTTCTGGTATGTTTCTATCTCCGTTAAAGACAGCATTTGGTCTACAACTGCCCTTGGCGCGAATGTTTTGTAATCACAAATAATTGACCGCCAACCAAAATATTAAAACTGTGCGAAAAACTACTACTGACTGGTGTTGTTCGGCGATCCTCGTTATCCATGATGGCTCAATTGACGTACAATACACCCGGTAGTTGTCGTGGTAAGAGAAATTACCTCGGAGCGAGTAGTGGACGTGGTTGTAGCGAGAGCTAGAAGAAAGTCGGCGAGATCGGATGATAACACTGACTTGACATTTGTGTACATTTGTGCTTTTAGCGCGCTATATCCTATTGAAGCCACCTCGCTACGTGGCTTGGAACTTCATAGCCTCCTCCGCAGGCATCCCTAGTTAGTAAGAAATAGTAAGGTTGGGAACCCTGTGGCCGGATATATGGGTGCGCGAGGGACCCTGGGGCGAAGGCTAGGAACTTCAAAGTATTCCACCGACCGGCTAGCTAGCTAATCAACTGTCCAGACTAGACAAGCTCGCTACCTCCTGTGGTTAGCTAGCTAGATTTACTCGGTTTGTAGTAAACTCTCTAGGGAGGAGGTCAAAACAATGGTACTCGATAGGGACCCATTTTTTTTTTCAAAAGGTTGCTGGGTCCCGGGTGATACCCCCTCCACACACACACCCAAAAAAATCGTCTAGGGTCCCTTTTTTAGTGGTGGTGGCGGTGGCACCCCCTTTTTTACAGTGGTGGTGGCGGCGGCATTACAGAAGATCTGTAACTATATTTACGTTATCATTCGGAGTTATTACAGTTATCGGAAGAACTCCCATATAAACCTTGTAATTCACTGCTTCGATATATATAGTCAGAATTTGGGCGGCCTGTGATATAAACAGCACTGATGTTTACATGTTTGAAAATAGATGTGAGCTAAAAAAATCACAAGTGAACGGTTCTACAGTAAGTTCTGTCGACTGCTCGTACTTTCGTGGTGTAATGTATTAGCGTGCGACAGCAGACTTCTTTACAATTTGCGAGCCAGGAAACCCAACATTTACCCTGGTTCCAGAGGAACAGCCGCGGCCGAGAAAGAGCCGCGAAGTGAACTGCGAGGAATCACTGATCGCCGCGGGCTGTCGAGTCTCTCTTAAGAAAACCTCTGGAACCAGAGTAGTTCAACATTCCATTTTCTTCCTCTTATTCCGACAATAAAAACAGTGAAATCTAACCGCGATTGCCTGCGAGCGCAAATAAGTCAGCTTTCTTTCGCAGGATACTAGTAGGCCAGCTAGGTGTAAATTCGTAGCCTGTGAACAGCGCTAGCCGGGCTGGATATCGATTGTGGTACGTAGCCTGAAATGCAGGCGTTTTATTTGGGAAACCGCGAAATGTATTCGCGAGGGGGGAAAGCGGGCGAAACGAAAGCGGGGGAAACCACTAGAAACGCCTGCATTGCAGGCTAGGACTGTGGAAGAGAAGTAGATGGGGATTGGGATATCCTGTTAATGACATGACTATGTCGATGGAGCAGAATGTAATCAGTATGTGTAAATCGGCGTTCTACTATCTTAGAAATATCGGGCGAATAAGGAAGTACATAAGCTTACAAACAGCGGAAATTCTAATGCATGCGTTCGTCACATCAAGACTTGATTTCTGCAACTCTCTTCTCTACGGACTACCTAAACACGTTACCAAGCGGCTACAGAGCGTACAGAATGCAGCAGCAAGAATTGTTACTTTAAGTAGAAAATCTGAACATATTACCCCTGTTTTATATAACTTACATTGGCTTCCTATCGAAGAACGGATTGTTTTTAAGATTCTTTTGCTGACATTCAAGTCCCTTCATGGTTTGGCACCTCCGTATATTGCTGATTTGGTCACTCGATATGTACCTACGCGTTCTTTGAGATCTGCCACCAGCGATAGGCTGGTTCAGGTGCCATATAAATTAAGTTCATATGGTTGTAGGGCATTTTCAACTGCTGCACCTGCCCTATGGAACGGCCTTCCACAAGACATTAGAAATTGTTTAACAATAAATGAATTTAAGAGTAAAGTAAAAACTTACCTTTTCAGGAAGGCTTATTCAGGACATTTTTAATTTTTCGTAGTACTTTTTATCACATATTTTTAGATCAGATTTAAGGATAGTTTTAATTTCTCTTAATGCTTTTTATCATATACATATTTATTCGCTATGATATTTTCGTTCTTTTAATATTAGATATGTGTATTTAAACCTATTGTAAAGCGCCATTGGACAGAGATGGAAATGGCGCTATATAAGAACTGTATATTATATTATTATTATTATTAAGATACCAGAATCGGAGTAGAGTAAGTAACATGCATAACATTTTATTTCCCAGGTATCACCTCTGAGAGTTTGTGCCTATTACGTAGGATCTATTACGTAATCCTTTGATAGACTTTCCTCGTATATCGATTCTTAAAGCAGCCAGCGAGACTCCATAAATCTTGCCACACAGCCATACATCATGCTAAAATGGAGACTTCTCGCTTGCAGAGTTAACTTATAATTAGGCAGCGTTTATCATCTCGTTTCTCGGCTCTTTCTCCGTGTATCAATGTCTTCAAGTAGTAACTCAAAATGGAGACTTCTAGCAGAGAAAACATACTTTGTATTTATCATACCGTTTCCGGCTCTCCTGAGGAGAACGTTCCTGGAGAACATTGACGGTCGTGAAAGTGACAGCTTGCGCCTTGAAACACCCGCATATGTCCATAGAGCGGATTTCAAATGAGTGTCGAAAGTATTTTGGTTTTGCGTTTACTTAGCTTTTCTATTGGCTGAGAAAATGGCATGTTATTAATCGACCAATGAAATTGCAAAGTAAAACCAATCATGTTTTGGTCTTGTTTTGCTTTGGCTCGTGATTGGTTCAGGCGAAACCCATTCACGAACTTTTCCAGCCTTCAGTTGGCTTTTTTGTATTTACTTGCTCCTGTGATTGGCTGGCTGTGAGTAATTTGCGTTTGGTTTTACGACACTCATCTGAAATCCGCTCTATCACCACATGTTCTAGCCGCGCGACTTTATTTCTACCACAAACAAATAGTCCATGCAGGGATTAACTTCCCACGCCGACAGCTAGGAACATTTTGTGAAGGTGTTGAAATAATTTATATGACACCATGTCGGGTAACTTAAACCCCTTCATTGTACGCTGATGAACTGGCCGGGAAACCTTCAAAACTATTATCTTTGCCGAGACAGGACTGATACAAACTTTAATACTATGCTGAATAAAGTGTACCGGCCGTACGGACCACTGTAAATTTGATGTTGATCCATTTAGTCCAGTTCGCGGTTAATTTCGGCATTTTGAAAGGGGTGCAAACATGGCCCGAAATACAGTGTTTGTATGGGAATCCGATTCTAAATAATTTCCGTAAAATCGAATTTCTGAAATATTCACTGTCTGCAAACTTAAGGTACCAGGTAAAAGATTACCTGATCTAAATTTGAGGGTCTACGATTGAACGCTTCCCAGCACAGCTACTGATCCCTCGTATTTTGATCAGTTAATATTTTACTTAGTATCTTAAAGGGATACCCGAGTGAAAAACACATTGGGGCTCAAAAGAATCTTCAACATGTTCTTTGTTCAGAAAATGTATTAAAATTTGATCAAACGTTTTTAGTATTAAGAACGAGCACCTCAAAGTTGGCCCCGCGAAGACATGGGCGCCGCCATCTTTGTTTGCATTTACGGAAGTGACGTCACTTCGTCCCACCAGCGTATCGCGGCTACTTGTCATTTGTATGATTTTCATCGAGATTGCAGAGGAATTCTTACAGAAACCGGAATTATGATGAAGACGACATTATGAGAAAAGTTCAGAAGACTGGGAGGAGGAAGAAAAGCATTGGGAAGGCGAGAAATTATCAGACGAACAACAAGGTCTCGTAACTGCCATTTAATAACAGCAAAACAACATGGCTTAAAAGACTCGAGTGACTTCTGAATAAGTATAAGAACTACAATGTATGTGAGGTACAGTTAAGGCGTTTATCATCCTAAAAACACCTAATAAGTGAGAGAGTAGAACGCTGGTGGGACGAAGTGACGTCACTTCCGTAAATGCAAACAAAGATGGCGGCGCCCATGTCTTCGTGGGGCCAACTTTGAGGTGCTCGTTCTTAATACTAAAAACCTTTGATCAAATTTTAATACATTTTCTGAACAAAGAACATGTTGAAGATTCTTTTGAGCCCCAATGTGTTTTTCACTCGGGTATCCCTTTAAGTTTGTAGACAGTGAAGCCGTTCAGAAATTTGATTTTACGGAAATTATTTGGCATCGTATTCCCATACAAACACTCTATTTCGGGCCATGTTTGCACCCGCTGTCAAAATGTCGGAATTAATCGCAAACTGGTCTATTGTTATGGGTTGCCACCGATATATTCGTTTCGGTGGGTCATTTTGATTGACAACAACGCAGGAATTTGTCTTTTTCCAGATATAGCCGAATGATCGCGATCGGTTTGACTTTTTTTGAAACATTAAACTCGCACTGCACTGGACTACACGAAAAGTACTGATACTCTTTGATATGAGATGCTGCGATGCTGAAGCGTACCAGAGGAGATGGCTGAAATTCAGGCTACGTTGACCAGTCCCATCGGTACAGATGAACATCCGACAGAAGCTGTCACTTTTATCACCCTCGGCTGAAAATTTCCAGAAACGTTCTCCTTGGGAGAAACGGTCGACGTTCAATATCAGTGTGGATTTTCAGTAGTAAATCAAATTGCCAGTTTTTTTGACAGCTTCGTTTTGTTGTTCCTAAAATAACTTTTCCTCCTGCTGCATCGCTGTTTACGGGGTATTTACACGACACTACTCGCTGTTTTGGGACAAGAGAGAAGTTTATTCAAAGTAACGACGACCGGTCACTAAGAAAATACACGTGTGAATAAACCTCTCTGCCACCAAACACCCCCAAAAGGCGAGGAGTTGAGACAATTGGTACTGTGCAATTAGGCGGAGACGGAGCTGGAACGAGGTTGAGCATGCGAACACACGCTGTAACTGGGCATAGGAGGGAACTGGAATACGAACTAAAGGAATATGTAACTTGCACTCCCCTCTTGTAAGGGGCCGTCGACATATTCGAAATTCCCCGCTTAACGCACAACGGACGTTAAGGTCAGACCCCCTCCCCCCCTCCCCCTTAACGTCCACCCATTGTTTTATGCTTTTTTTAGGTCAGGAAAAACAGTAATGAAATACACGGCAGTTCACTTATAAACAAAGTATAAAACAAGCCATAAAGCATTAATAGCTGCAACTGTACAGTCAGTCAGTACCTCGAATTCCCGTACGAGCTCATTTCGGATCTTGACTAAAATACCCATTCGGACACGACTATAAAACTGAGTTTCACTTACCTGGAGGTTTGAGGTATTTCATGATACTTCTAATCAAAAGACCTTGTTGAAATTTCCGGGAAATTCAACAGAATTGGGCTCTAATGTAGATCTAGCTGACTAGAAACGTTTGGTTAAAAAGTGTACTTCTATTGATGAAAAAGTGTTTGTTCTAAATGCCCCACACTAACGTCCATGCCCTTACCCCCTCCCCCCCTAAACGTCCGTTGTGCGTTAAGCGGGGCATTTCGAATATGTCGACGGCCCCTAAGCATGAAGGCAAAAACATAAAAAAAGGAGATGAAAGTAGTTAGGAGACACTGCAAAAAAGAAACGAGGGCAGCAAAGCGAGAAAGAGAGAGAGAAAACAAATTTGAATACGTTTCCGAGAAGATGAAATTTTGACGTCTAAAGAAATTTGTAGCCCTTCAAAGAATAATTTGAATTATCTGTAGTTTATACACATGCATAATTATATAGTTTATATTGTATCACCGACTGAGAAGAGTCAGAATGGGGTTAACTGAAAAACTGCCTAAAATTCAACTGTCAAGTGACAAATAAGGCTATTTTTAACTGTTAACTGATAATAGAAGATTTACTGTTAGCTGATATATTTAAGATCCAGCTTTGAAATTCAACAAAATAATATTAATTCTCATTACTCGGGCTGCCTGTGGAAGCGCCGAGTCTTAAAATGCAAGTCGTTATTATTATTTATTATTTTTTTATTTCATGTCGCACGGGTTCTGCGCATGCGTTAAAGGTCAAATTCACACCAATCAGATTGCACTGTGCTGGTCACGCAACAATCGCCAGGTTAATGTATTCAGTTACAGAATTTAATACAGTAAATCAAAATGGTCGACCCGCGAGGGCGAAAGCCTTCCAACAGGCTCAGGATATTTCAACTGGCGCTCTTGTTGACCATAAAAATACATGAACAACCAGGAGCCGTAATACATTCGATCAGCGCTGTTTGGACAGATCCAATGTACATTTAGAAACGTAAGCGAAATACAATATCCAAACACGTTTGGATATCAACGGGTATCGAATTATCATCAAAGGTTAGATCTCGTCAGGCGCGCTCAGATAAGAAAGTTCAAAGCTCTCAGACTAGGCGAGACAAGGAGATTCACTTTCAATGAGTCATTGTCAGAAATCTATTCCATCGTGGGCGGTCTTGTACACAGTGTACAGCTAAGGCATGTTTTACGACAGAATAACCAGAGTCTTTCTACTGGATTGAGAGCTAATATGGGGAAAACTGAAACAAAAAATGAACTTTGACGGCATGCGGCAGAAACCCTCAATTGAGCCAAGCGGAATATTTACATGATCCGCTCAGATTTTTACAAATCTTAGTTAAGCAGATGTTTTCAGTGTATGCCAACTGAAATGCGGCAACTACACAAGACTACACGAACAAGAAGCATGAACTGCCAGCAAAGAGAGAGGAAAAAGTATTTGAAATGCACAGCGCTAGCTGAAATAGGGCATATATATAATATCTGAGACGTTAAATTACGTTACTGTGAAGAGGATCAAAATTCAAGTTTTGTAGCTTCAGACTGTCTTCTGCCGTGACTCGTGAGAGAAATTGGAAAAGATCTAGCTGTTTCATTCAGACACTGGCAAATTTATTGAAAGCTACGGGCTTACTTTATGAGATTATTATTCATTGTGGAATGAAAGGAAACAGGTTAGCTGAAAGTTAAGTTCGAGGTAGGCTTCGACTTTCATTGTGCATATGTGCACGAAGGTGGGTACGGTGCTGTCAACAACACTACCAAAAGATCCAAAACGAAAGTTCAGTTACGTAAGTACTGTAAGTAAACTCTTTTTGATTTGAATAAATTTCCTCTCAGTTTGTCTGTTAATGTACTTTTTCTTCTAATTATCGCTTTATTTAACATCTGTGATTTAGAGTATGCGTACCTCAGAATAAATTATTTGAAAGGTCAACTGAATTCTTGTGTCGATAAGCGCAAATGTTTTTTGTGAAACAGTCTGTGTATATGAGAAGCGGCTTAATAGAAGAGCTTTCTCATTTATACGGAATTACAATTTTTTTTCTTGCTATGAAAATTATGTTTCATTTCACATTTATTCATACAGTTTTAGCCGGACATTTCCCCGAGTTTTTGATCTATTTTCAATCAAATTCAAAGTCTGAATATGTCATTGTATTGCATTTATACACTTGAATTATCATAGTCATGCCATAAAAGCGATTAATAGACCAGTCTGTTTTTTTTACGTTCTCACTGGCGAATTAAAGCACGACTTGATACTAAGAGGATTTCAAATGAAAAGTGTATTTCATCTTCAATCTCATGTGGCCCGAGTGAAAGCCCAGATGGGCTCTTGTTACTCGGGCTGCCTGTGGCAGCGCCGAGTCTGAAAATGCAAGTGGTTATTATTATTTTTTTTAATCAGTGTCAGACGGCTTCTGCGCATGCGTTAAAGGTCAAATTCGAACCAATCAGATTGCACTATGCTGGTCACGCAAACAAAGGTTAGATTTCCTCAGGCGCGCTCAGATAAGAAAATTCAAAGCTCAGACTAGGCGAGACAAGGAGATATCAATTTCAAATAGTCATTGTCAGAAATCTATTCCATCGTGGGCAATGATGCAATACAACCTAAATTTGGGTCAGGTCCATGTTTTACGACAGAATAACCAGAGTCTTTCTACTGGATTCGGAGAGCTCGAGGCATTATACAAGTCTGCTAATATGGGGAAAACTGAAACAAAAAATGAACTTTGACGGCAGAAACCCTCATATTTGAGCCAAGCGGAATATTTACATGATCCGCTCAGATTTTTACAAATCTTAGTTAAGCAGATGTACGCAGTGTATGCCAACTGAAATGCTGTGCTCGTTTTGTGGTTACGGCTCAGTGGGGCAACTACCCGAACAAGAAGCATGAACTGCCAGCAAAGAGAGAGGAAAACTGAAAGAGGAAATCCTTGTGAGAAATCGACGTACATATGAAGCTATATACGTTATCATCGACTATATGGGAGTCAAACATCGAGCTGCTATGAAACCGCTTGTGACAGTTTGTTTACGCACTTTCATGACAAACGAACGTTTCTACTTTCGACACAACGGTCGCTAAACTGTACGAAATCTCCAAGGATATATCCCTAATGTCCAAACTAAAGGGAAAAACTGAAAGAGGAAATCATTGTGACCAATCGACATAAATATGAAGCTCCAGAAGTAATTATTGAATACATGAGAACCCATAGAGAAAACCGATAATAATGAACACGGTATTAGTTTCACCGACATTTGTGGCGTAACTGAACTCGCACTACAGCATAGCTTGAAATACTGTACGAAAACTCCCGTTTAAAAATTTCCTGATGCCGAAAGGACCGTAGCATTTAAACAAGATATCCTTCTGACCAATCGACATACATATTAAGCTGTGAAAGTATGTTTCCATTCCATAACAGCCGATAGTGCAAACTAGTAAACTGCCACTAGTAAATTGACCTTGCGAGTACTGAACTTTCTAGCGTCAAATGCATGTGTTACGTTTCCAAACTTTAGGACAAGAAATCTTCCATAGAATGTTCTATTTTATTTACAGCTGAGAACTGTATTATTAAACATAAGAAATAAAACAATGGTGCCATTTGAAGAATTATATCATGTCAAAAGTGCAAACGAAGAAATATATATCTACGGACGCGAGCAGCTCGATCGTTTCACTTTGGTCAAACTCGGACTGTTTACGACTGGAACCTGCAGTTTTATCGGACCTGCAGACTAAATTGTAAACGTGTGGCCGTGTTCAGGCTAGTAAATCTAGCTAGCTAACCACAGGAGGTAGCGAGCTTCTTTAGTCTGAACAGTTTTTCTGCTCTGGTGATTAGCTAGCTAGTGGTCGGTGGAATACTTTGAAGTTCCAGGCTACCTAGCGAGGTAGCTTGAATAGAATCTAGCGCGCTAAAAGCCCATCGATGACAACTACCGGGTGTATTGTACGTCAATTGAGCCATCATGGATAACGAGGATCGCCAAACACCAGTCAGTAGCAGTTTTTCGCACAGTTTTAATATTTTGGTTGAAATTTCAATTGAGCACTTTGGCGGTCAATTATTTGCGATTACGAAACACTTGCGCCAAGGGCAGTTATAGACCAAATTTCTATCTTTTAGAGAGGGTCTGAATGGGGGGGTCTACATGTCAGTTGTCAGTTAAAATGTTGGCCATTTGTCAGTTGTCAGTTAGCCCTAGTTAATCATTACTAGAGAAAATTTACAATGTTTGACCCACAAAAACCAAATTTGTCAGTTGTCAGTTATTTTTCGGTTGTCAGTTGTCAGTAAAAAAATCGTCATTTGTCAGTTGTCAGTTATTTTTAAGGCTGTTTGTCAGTAGTCAGTTAACCCCATTCATGCCCTCTTTAGAGATAGAAACAAACCAGAAGAGGGAAAAACAAAAAGTAAAACCTACTAAGTTACTAGGTCTGAACAGTACTAATTTATTAACTAGCTGCGAGTTGCTGACAGATATCTCAAGACTCTAGCTAGCTGCACGATAGTAGTCTGAACATACATACACACATGAATAAGTAGTGTTTTCAATAAAAGATCAACTACTTTAATTTACATACGAGAAAACAAAAATATTAAATTACATACATGTATATATATACTAGGGGAGCAGAGAATGAAAGTCACCGCGCTACCGGCCACTCCTAAAGACTGCTAATAATTCTTCCCTTTGGTTATTACTAAGAGGATTTCAAATGAAAGTGTATTTCATCTTCAATCTCATGTGGCCCGAGTGAAAGCCCAGATGGGCTCTTGTTACCCTTAAAATGCTATTTTTTAAGAGATCAACTGTCAACTGACACAAATGGTCTAAGTTTTAACTGTTATTTGTCAGTTAAATAAACACCCATCCCTACCATCCAGTCCCTCCATTAATCAGACACTAATTACAGGGCTTACAGAATATTTTTGAGTCGGAGGTCAACACAAGGACAGGAAAGTAGGCATCTGGTACAAAACTCGGGGTGAAGGCAAAATTTTAATTGTCTGTTGATAAAGACAAAATAACTGCCAATGGATATTTTATTTGTTGAATTTGTTAAAACTACATTTTCTTCTAAATAAACTTACCTACCGGTGTTACATTATTTTCTTAACAAAATACAAAAATATATGCCTGGCTTGCTTAATATTCTTTGTTTAGCAATTGGAGCTGATAACTTACATACTCAATGTTGCAATCCAAAATGTTTTCTTAATTTATCTCTGTCATTTGATAACTTAATTACAGTGTATTTAACCGAACATATCCATCCCCTTGTATAAATTATAAGTCGAGACATTCAAACTTTTCACATTTATTATTTAAAGACATATATATTTTGGATCAGGATATTTTACACCCACAGTAGACTCGGTCTGTTATTGACTATTGTGTAGTCTAGATTGTTGCAGTGATGTCTCAGAAGGGTGTGTATTTGTGACTACCACAACTGTTCATTTATTTTGTTATAACTCGGGAACAGGGAGGGATGATAATTCTGGTCTTAAAAACCATTTCGAACGCACTTTCTAATCTATGATTATCACTAGTATATTTTTTATTATGGATTTTTGTACCGTAGGTACCGGTCTTATATTAGATCCGATCATTCCTGTTGTCATCATTTATAAAGCTGGTCTGGCCAGCATAACCATATCTCTCGCAAGGCACTGACACGATTAGTTCAGATTTCCTTGGTTTTTGGCTTTTCGCCACACGTAATGGCGTGTGACCCGATAACCAAGCATTTCTGTTGCTCGAAACTAGATGCTTTTTAGCTCAGTCCGGGTCGATGGTGCAGTGGTACCGAAGCCTGCGTACTGTTTGCTATGCCATACTGACGAGTTCTAATCTGGTCCGAGCGCTTTTCGTGTCAGGCCTAGCTAACCGTAGTGCTTTGTGTTAGATTTTTACGTTGTATATCAGCTTTGCTGTAGTCTTCGGACTTTACATTCGTTATTGTTTATATTTTTGGCTGCATAGGTCCTCACTTCGGATCCAACGTATTTTTGCAGGATTTTTGTCTACGGTATTTGCTTATATATTTTCGCAAGGTGAGTGAGTAGACGCCTGGTGGCGAGGCCACATGCGAAACAAAGGTTGCCTCGGGCTTTGAGTCACTGACGATGGTCACCAGGTGAAAAGAGCGAGTTATAGCAATTTGTGAAAAGATTCATTTAGGTTTTGTCCAAAAAAACTTCCCCTATTGGCATAATACTGTTAGGAAGCAGTTAAAAGGTAAAATAGTACCGAAGTGTAACGCGTCGGCACGGTAGCTATTTAGAAGCTCATTCCCACAATGGAACTCTTGTGCAATTTCCTGCTTGCGAAGTTGATAGGAAAATTCACAGTTTTTCCAATACTTTCTTGGTCTTAACAAGGGCGCCTAATGTGGCTGCGAGGAACGAAGTTGGAAGAGTATCATTGAAACCACTAATTTATCGAAACATGCTTCGTTTCTGGATGCTTCTCCAAGCCCTCCCCGAGGGAAGTATTGCGAAACAATGTCTTTATATGTCCAATGCCCTTGCATCATCTAATAAGATGAGCTTTATGACCCACATAAATAAAATAGTGGAGTCTTTTAAAGATTTATCAGATTTAAAATCGTATAATAATACGCAATCAATGAAACGTTTTTTGGATAGACTTAATATAAAAATAATACAAAAATCTAGGATACATCAGATAAAACTTATACAATTAAACACAAAACTTATTTTTTACTATAAATTTTCTAATGAAACAAAAAATATTAATTCATGTTATGACCTGGTAAAGAATGCGAAATACAGACGAATGCTCGCTAAGTTCCGCACAGGAAATCATTCATTAAGAATAGAAACTGGTAGACTCGCAAAATACCTCGTGAACAGCGTTATTGCGAGTGCTGTTTATCAAAAGATGTAGAGGATGAGTCTCATTTCTTTTTCGACTGTGTTTCTCATTCCGACCTAAGGAAGTCTATGTTTGAAGAAATTAGTAAATATTGTAAGAGTTTTTCGAGATTAAGAGATAAAGATCGAATATCTTTTTTCTTTAGTAATGTCGATCCATTTGTTTGCAAACAAGTGAGTCACTTTATATATGAAGCTTTTGAGAGGAGAAATATCTTGTTACAAAGAACTGTATAATTTTTTTTTCTCTTCTCTAATCTCAGTGTGATTGTATATTAATTAGGCAATACCATGTATGTACAATGCTAATAAACTATTGATTGATTGATTGTATTGGAACTAGCCAAGATGCCATGCCAGTACACGCGAGTAGGGACATTTGATTCAGTCTCGTCAAGAAGAAAACTCAGAACTAACTGCGTGGATTTGCGGGAGGAAGATCTGATTTTTTGTAAGAATTATGTCGAATGCCGAGTTATAGCTGAATTATAGGGACCTTAAGTAATCATGACGGTGACGACGGGACGTAGGAAATAGAGAGGACTTGCTTGCATTGCTCTTGAGAGAAGGCTGATTTATACTGACCCATTGTTGACTGTGAGATTTCCGGTCCTTCCGTCTTATGAAACGCAAATTACGTGTAAGGAAACTTTTCCTGTCCTGTGTTCTGCCCTTTACTGAAACGGATTAACCCCCCCCCCCCCTCCCCCCGGGGGGTGATCGGCGCTTCTTTTAGGAGTAAACATTCTCGTAACCGTACCTTTTAGGGGGTCCTTTTCGCACGAGTTACTTGCACAACCCGAGTCGTACCTTTCAGGGGTTCAACATGAAGAAATCACTTTATGAATTTTAATTTATGCGTTCCTTTTAGAGGTCAAAGTTATTATGGTTTTTAAACCTCCTTTAATTTATGCATGCCTTTTAGGAGTCATTTTGACAGAGCACCCTCCTCATTTTGGTAACCGGAGTCCCCCCCCCCCTCCCCCCCTCACGGATTAAACCATACTACGCGAAGCAAATAAATGGGTGATCGTTGAGCTAGTCGACCATTCATTCAGCGATCGTAATCGGACTTAATCTGAGTTGTGAAATACAATATAGTTTCTGATTAACTAATTAATTCTAAGTACCATGATTTATAGGATATAAAAGTTGCGAAGGAAAGAGTTTAGTCAACATAATCTTACTGTTTTTTTAGTGTCATGAAAAGGAATCTTTTTTTTGGGGGGGGGGGCAGAAGTCGGAACTTGTGAGAAACAAACTAACGTAATCTGAATCTATGAACGATTCGTATACGTATACGTATCAAACTAACTGCGACCCACAGTCACTTAGATGCTAGAATGACCTTAGCTACACGATACTGCAAAGCAGCTTGACTCTAGATAACAAGAAAGTGAATACCGTTTTACCTGAATTCTTGCGATACTCTGTTCTTTAGTTGTGTAGTGTCGTATGAAGAAACCCGTTCAACGTCGTGTTCTATTTATGCAGATTTTTAGTAATTCTATATCACCAGTCATACTACAACGTCAACAATATGCCAGGATATTAGAAATATGATGTTCCGAAAGCTGTGTGTTACATTATATTCTGCTCTGTAACTGATAATATAAGATAAGCTTTATTTAACCACTTGACATTACTGAGCCTTAAAAGGCTCGTTACAAAAATGTACGTAAATCTCTCCTCGTATTAATTCATTTACCCTGCCTACAAATAGCTTCGCTAAATGAGGGTTGGTATGTCGAGATGAAGTCGACATACGTAAGATTATGCCCTCATATCTCTCCTCGTATTAATTCATTTACCCTGCCTACAAATAACTTCGCTAAATGAGGGTTGGTATGTCGAGATGAAGTCGACATACGTAAGATTATGCCCTCATATCTCTCCTCGTATTAATTCATTTACCCTGCCTACGAATAGCTTCGCTAAATGAGGGTTGGTATGTCGAGATGAAGTCGACATACGTAAGATTATGCCCTCTTATCTCTCCTCGTATTAATTCATTTACCCTGCCTACGAATAGCTTCTCTCCTCGTATTAATTACTCGGGCTGCCTGTGGCAGCAACGAGTCTTAAAATGCAAGTCGTTATTTTTATTTTTTTATTCCGTGTAGCAAGCGTTCTGCGCATGCGTTAAAGGTCAAATTCACACCAATCAGATTGCACTGTGCTGGTCACGCAACAATCGCCAGGTTAATTTATTTACATAATTAAATACAGTAAATCAAGATGGTGGACGACGGCGCGAGGAATTTTCTCTCAAATTTGGAGTCCCATCTCTCAAATGTAAGCAGTTTAATGTTTTATTTAAGTTCACTCGCGCGAAAGCCTTCCAACAGGCTCAGGATATTTCAACTGGCGCTCTTGTTTGAGGTACGTTTCGTAGGTAATAAACACTCGGCACAGAATATGATGACCGAAGCAGTTATTCAACTCTCACGGTAAACAAGACTCCTGACTCACGGCCGAGGTTTTGGTTCGAGAAATTAAAGGCTTCCAACAGTTCCCTTTTATAGTTCTGTAATATAATGATCAGACTGCAGTTTTGGGAAGGAGGGTAAAAGCTTTTAAATAGAGATAAACAAAACGGACATTTCAGTTAATAATCTTTAGTCCAACAAATACCGATATGGACGCGATCAGCGAGCTGTGATAATAAAGAGCCGCAGGGTAGAAAGAACAGTAGATAAATATAGTGATAGCTCCATCATAGGTGGACAGGATACAACTTATAATATGGGACAAATATAAACATACATTTGAGACACTCATCTATTAGTACTCTGAACCTGCAGAACAGCAGACTAAATTAGGACCGAATTCGTATTTTTTTCGATAAAAAAAAAGAATCAATGCCTTCAGCTGCTTCAGTAAGATTCCTAGTCATATCAGTAATGGTGACTACCAAGCATTGTTGCTGGGGGAGATGTAAGAGTGACTCTAGTTACTAGAGGATTACAAATGAAAGTGTAATAAACTAACACTAAATACAAATAAATCGAATTTTGTCCATTTCACTCCTAGAAGACAGAAAACCGAAAAGCACCTCCTACTTAAAATTAATGACGAACAAATTGAAGAAAAAATATCAACAAAATATCTTGGTATGATCATAGACAAACACCTCAGTTGGAATGAACATATTGCGCATATTAAAATTAAAACTTCTAAGTCCCTTGGGATACTCTATAAAGCAAAGCATTATGCCCCACCTAAAATCCTCAAGCAAATTTATGATTCTTTGTTACTTCCTCATTTAAATTACGGAATCCTACTTTGGGAAAACACTTTCAATTCCTATATTGAACCTCTAATTCAAAGAAAAGCCATTAGACTAATATCAAACAAGAAGTGGCACAGTCATACTACACCACTTTTTCGTCAATTAAATTTGCTAAAAATTGATGACATTTATAAATTAAACTCAGCTCTATTCATGTATGATATATATTATAAAAGAATAGGTAATACTTTTGTTGATATGTTTATTCCTTTATCAGATATTCACAATTATAATACCAGACAATTAAAGAGGCAAACATATTTTATAAAATCTAGCAATACTAGCTATAAATTAAAATTTATTACTATAAATGGAATCAAGATATGGGAAGAGATACCTCAAAACATCAAATCAATAGTTCAAAAGCATTTATTTAAAAAAGAAGTTTCATCTCTGTATATTGATAGATATATTGCTGAGGACAGTTAGATTTATATCCTTAATGTATATAGATATTTAATTCTTGTATAAATATGTATAAATGTACTGTATATATACCTGTAATAACAATTCAAACATTTTGCTGCAACTTGGTCAACATCATTAACTATATTGCCTGCAAGTCTCTTCTCTCGACATTATAACTAATAGAACTATGCATGCATGTTTCTCACTTTGTAATTAATTTTTATTTTTTCGTATTTGCTTGTAATTATAAATGATATTTATCACCTGACCGACCAGGTAGTTCTGACTTGATAGCCCTGTGGTTTTTTTCAGAACTTTCCTACTCTTGTACTATAAATTTATAAAAGTAGTTTCTTTTTGTTGTGTGTGTGTGAAAATTAATGTAAATTTTATTATCTAGAGTGAAATAAACTTCTTGTTCTTGTTCTTGTTCTTGTATTTCATCTTCAATCTCATGTGGCCCAAGTGAAAGCCCAGATGGGCTCTTATTTTGTTTTGTTTCATGCAACAAAATTTCACCTTTAGACCCATGCGGTTATTTTTTCTTTGTTCCCATGTATTAAATTTCAAGCGAACTTTTCTACTTTCAACACACGGTCGCTATAAAACTGTACGAAATCTCCAAGAATAAATCCCTAATGTCCAAACTAACGGGAAAAACTAAAAGTGGAAATCCTTGTGAGCAATCGATGTACATATGAAGCTATATAAGTTATCATCGACTATATGGGAGTCAAACATCGAGCTGCTGTGAAACCGCTTGTGACAGTTCGTTTGTTTACGCACTTTCGTGACAAGCGAGCGTTTCTACTTTCGACACACGGTCGCTAAACTGTACGAAATCTCCAAGGATATATCCCTAATGTCCAAACTAAGGGGGAAAACTGAAAGAGGAAATCATTGTGACCAATCGACATACATATGAAGCTCCAGAACTAATTATTGAATACATGAGAACCCATAGAGAAAACCGATAATAATGAACACGGTATTAGTTTCACGGACATTTGTGGCTTAACTGAACTCGCGCTACAGTATAGCTTGAAATACTGTACGAAAACTCCCGTTTAAAAAAATCCTGATGCCGAAAGGACCGTAGCATTTAAAAAATATATCCTTCTGACCAATCGACATACATATTAAGCTGTGAAAGTATGTTTCTATTCCATAACAGCCGATAGTGCAAACTAGTAAACTGCCACTAGTAAATTAACCATGCGTACTTCCGCGAGTACTGAACTTTCTAGCGTCAAATGCATGTGTTTAATACGTTTCCAAACTTTAGGACAAGAAATCTTCCATAGAATGTTCTATTTTTTTTACAGCTGAGAACTCTATTATTAAACATAAGAAATAAAACAATGGTGCCATTTGAAGAATTATATCATGTCAAAAGTGCAAACGAAGAAATATATATCTATGGACGCGAGCAGCTCGATCGTTTCACTTTGGTCAAATTCGGACTGTTTACGACTGGAACCTGCAGTTTTACCGGACCTGCAGACTAAATTGTAAACGTGTGTTGCATGAATAAGTAGTGTTTACAGTAAAAGATCAACTACTTTAATTTACATACGAGAAAACAAAAATATTAAATTACATACATGTATATATACTAGGGGAGCAGAGAATGAAAGTCACCGCGCTACCGGCCACTCCTAAAGATTGATAATAATTCTTCCCTTTGGTTATTACTAAGAGGATTTCAAATGAAAGTGTATTTCATCTTCAATCTCATGTGGCCCGAGTGAAAGCCCAGATGGGCTCTTGTTCGTTTACAAATAGCTTCCTAAAGCAGACCCCCGCGGCGACTTCCGTTTCACTTCCCCGCCACAAGCGTCTGCTCAGAAGAGCAATACATTTCTTTCTCGGCGATCAGCCAATCAGAGTGAGCTTCTGGTATCCGTAGTTGTGAGAACTTTGACCTTTTCAAGTGAATCATAATAAGAAGTTCGTCTTTAGATCGACTTGTCGCTTTCTCTAGAAATGCATTGTTGAAATAGCATTTGAAGACCGTTTCGAAGCAGTTTGCGACAGATTCAAGATCCCCAGAACTTGAGTGAACATCAAAAGCAATCATTAAGGCGATCGTTCCCCAATAAGAAGGATGTTTTCGTGAACGTAACGACCGGTTACGGTAAATCTCTTATTTTCCAATTTCCCTGCTGCAATTGGCCACTCAGTTAGAAACGAAAAAAGGACTGGGTCGAGTTTGTAATGTCAATTTCATTATAATTACTCGGGCTGCCTGTGGCAGCACCGAGTCTTAAAATGCAAGTGGTTATTTTTTTTTTGTTGGGTGCAACAAAATGTGACTTTTGACCCATGCATTTTAAAATTTCAAGTTTTTCACCACCAATCAGATCGCACTGTGCTGGTCACGTAACACTCGCCAGGTTAATGTTTGCATGCTTGCAGGCTCTGGTTGATTTGGGGTTCCTAGCCAGAGCCTGCAAGCAGGCTAGGTTAATTTCTGTACAGAATTTAATACAGTAAATCAAGATGGTCGATCCGCGAGCAAATGTCTCTCTAATTTGGAGTCCCATCTCTCAAATGTAAGCACTTTAATGTTTTAAAGTTGGATATCAACGTACAACGGGTATCGAATTATAATGGAAGGTTAGATTTCGTCAGGCGCGCTCAGATAAGAAAGTTCAAAGCTCTCAGACTAGGCGAGACAAGGAGATATCAATTTCAATGAGTCATTGTCAGAAATCTATTCCATCGTGGGCAATTATGCAATAGAACCTAAATTTGGTTCAGGTCTTGTACAGCTAAGGCATGTTTTCACTTGAAATGCACAGCGCTAGCTGAAGTACGGAATATATATAATATCTGAGACGTTAAATTACGTTACTGTGAAGAGGATCAAAATTCAAGTCTTGTAGCTTGAGACTGTCTTCTGCCGTGACTCGTGAGAGAAATTGGAAAAGATCTAGCTGTTTCATTCAGATATTGGCAAATTTATTGAAAGCTACGGGCTTACTTTATGAGATTATTATTCATTGTGGAATGAAAGGAAACAGGTTAGCTGAAAGTTAAGTTCGAGGTAGGCTTCGACTTTCATTCCGATTCAGTGCATATGTGCACGAAGGTGGGATGCTGTCACTGAACAACACTACCAAAAGATCCAAAACGAAAGATTCAGTTACGTAAGTACTGTAAGTAAACTCTTTTTGATTTGAATAAATTTCCTCTCAGTTTGTCTGTTAATGTACTTTTTCTTCTAATTATCGCTTTATTTAACATCTCTGTGATTTAGAGTATGCGTACCTCAGAATAAATTATTTGAAAGGTCAACTGAACTCTTGTGTCGATAAGCGCAAATGTTTTTGTAAAACAGTCTGTGAAATTATTTGAGAAGCGGACTTAGAAGAGCTTTCTCATTAGGAATTACAATTGTTTTCTTGCTATGAAATTTATGTTTCATTTCACATTTATTCATACAGTTTTAGCCGGACATTTCCCCGAGTTTTTGATCTATTTTCAATCAAATTCAAAGTCTGAATATGTCATTGTATTGCATTTATACACTTGAATTGCCAGTATTCTGTTGTTCAAATCCTGCGTTATCATAGTCATGTCATAAAAGCAATTAATAGACCAGACGTTTTTATGACGTTCTCACTGGCGAATTAAAGCACGACTTGTTACTAAGAGGATTTCAAATGAAAGTGTATTTCATCTTCAATCTCATGTGGCCCGAGTGAAAGCCCAGATGGGCTCTTGTTTAATCAAAAAATGAACTCCATCACAAGAAAGAGCACACCGAAATTAGTAAGTTTGATGAGTTTGGTGACGTTTCGTTCGATATTTAGATTGGCTGTGCGGCACAGCAGTAAAGGTATATCTAGTTTGGCCCTATTAAACTAACTTGGCTGCCAAATATGCGAATTCTCCTTGCTGCTATTGACTCAATTTTGGAACGAATAAAACAAACTTGTTCGTTGACTTTCTTTGGAGTGTTTTCTTTAAGATCCGAGTTCATTTAGAGAGCAATCATAGTATGATGAGAGTTTGATTTGGTTCAACGAGGGTTTAAAGCATGGATCTCAAATCAGCGATCAAAGTCGTTGGCGGGGAAAAAGACGGGTGTCAAATTTACGTCAAGCTGTGTGTTTACATTACGAAAGATTTGATTGGTTAGCCGTTACAATAGAGAAAGGAATGTATTGCTCTTCTGAGCGGACGCTTGTAACAGAAGTCGCCGCGGGGGTCTGCTTTAGGGCTTATGCTTGGTGTAAAACGCACCAGTGATATCACAAACCTGCTACACAAAATATGTATAGGTCTTGGTCTAGAAATACACCAGTGACGTCACGTCACTCTGGCTTAGATATTTCTCAGGGTTAGGGTTTTTTGATTGGTTAGGGTTGTGTGAGTTTTTATAGGTGCTGCGGGTCTTGTGGGATTTCTGGGTTATGTGGGTAATGTGGATTTGTATAGGTTCTGTGGATGGTAGGTGTTGTTGGTTTTCTAGGTCTTTTGGGTTTTCTAGGTTGAGTGGGTGATATGGGTCTTGTTGGGTTTCTAGGTCGTACGGGTTGTGTGGGTCGTGTGGGTTTCCTGGGTCTTGTGGGTTTTCTAGGTTGTATGGTCGGGTTTCTAGGTCGTACGGGTTGTGTGGGTCAAGCACTGCCCTTCGTAATACCATTCCACCCTGCTCTTCCCCCCATTTCCCACATTCTACACTCATACTGGCCGATCATCACAGATGACCCTACCCTCGCACGCATCTTCCCCTCCCCTCCCTCTAACTGCCTTCCAACGCCACCGCAACCTTAAGGACATCCTCATTCACACTAATTTTATCTTGGAAACAAACAACACATAACCAATTACAATCACACACATATCACCCACCAACACATTACACTTACCAAACCCTACAAGTAATATTGACCACAACGTCACAAGAGCCATACCAGCCCTTCACCCTCGATGATATCCAGATTGCCCTCTCTACGTAGTGGATTGCTGGACCCTAAAAAACCCACCTGACAAGCAGAGATTCCCTCCACCATAACCTAACAAACCTTCAATAAACCACAACCCAAAGTACTACTCCTACAAACAAGCAAACTCAAGAAGACCTAAAGTCAAAGTCTACGCTGCACCACCAGTGATCTCCTACCACCCCCACCTCGTGTAGCCCACCATAACACCCAGGCCCTATCCATCCTACATGGACACAGCCCTCTACTGCATATCATCAACATAATAAGAAAATAACACAGGCCCAAACAGTATGAACACTACCAGACACTTATTTACATCATGTAATAATTAGTACCCACATTACTACACAAGGGGACTACTTCGTCTTCTATTACATGGTAGCCTTCATGGAATTTTCCATTACACACTTGTATATGCTCCACCAACCACCAGATTTTATTTTTTTATCTAGTTATCAATTATATAACTGTTCCAGGAATGTACAGCACAACTTGTATTTCCTCCTGTACCTCTTCTAAGTCCTTCTCAGTGCACTACTGCCTCATTGTTACCACTATCAGGTTCCACTACCAGGTTCCCATAGCTCTATGTATTACAGCCAACCTTGTACCGGACGTTATACCACCTACACTATTTGTACATTAGTTTTTTTACTTTCGACTTTTCGTAATACATAATTTTTTTTTTTTAGTTATTAAAGAATTACCTCCCATAGAGATACTGTAGTCTTTCATTTTCCTCATATACACAAACACAATCGCACCACACACTTCCCTGCCGGCTCCACACCTATTCTTGTATAGTTCTAACTATCACAAACACACTTATTTGGATTCATGTACCTTGCCTTTATTGATTCCCTCTTCATTTCAACGCGTTGTTTACTTTCCGCTAGCTAGCACTTGTCCTATCCAGTCCGTCGCGCCACACACCATCTACTGCCCAACCTAGTACTCCCCATAGTTTAGTTCCATCCGCTTAGTATTATTTTTACGGAATTTTTGGGGTTTTACTTCGTTTATCGCACACATTATGCACCTATCAATGTCAACCCCGAGGGGGGAGGCCGGGCAGATGTGGGGCATTTGACTTTTTGGGAGAATTTGTGGTCAAAATCCCCACCCTGGGGACTAAATTCTGAGTCAAAACGGTTCAAATCCCTACCCTTGTATGAAATTGATTTACACAAATTCAAGAAGTATTTGGAACGATCTATAGTAAATAGGAATGAAGCGTTGAAGTATTAAATTAATTTATATTTTTAATGTGAACTGGACGGTAAACCTACCTTTTAGACGAATCCAAAATCGCCGACAAACATGAGGCACCGATATTTACTACGAGTCCCTCTCTTTCAAAAGTCAAATGTCCCCACCCTGGGGTCCAGGCTCCTGTTCAAATTCCCCAGGGTGGGGATACCAAGAACGGTCAAATGCCCCACATCTGCCCGGCCTCCCCCCTCCCCCCCCCCCCCCTGGGGGTTGACATTGATAGGTGCATTACTCTCAACCTACACAAAATGGATACTCTTATCAGTCGTACCCAGTCTCACACACAGTCCACAGGAAGCCCACTCCCACTTACACCACCCTCCGGATCTACCTCAGCGCTCCCCCCATTTCACAGCCTCATTGTATACGTACACTCACAGTTTAGTCCCATTCCAAAAGTATTACTTCTACTTATTTAAACGTTACATTATTTCGGGGTACATCCGCAAGATTACCATTCACGTGGTACCCAGTCCCACGCGCCCTTCCTTCACAGGTATACTACATCCCTGAACTTCAAGTTCATTGTTTAACTTTATTCTTACCGAGCCCTACGGGGAATCAATTTTGTACGCATTCACCGAGCAGCACCCTCCTCACAGGGATCCCACACCCACAGGCCTCATAAGCAATTATTTCGATATACACTCGCTAAATGACTACTCCTTACATTGTTGCCCTATCTCGCACGCCCCTCCTCCACAGGGACCCCACTCCTCCACACTTCCCCAACCTCCTGTTTAGCCCCTGTCCCAGAGATCCAGTCCCTACATTCACTTACATCCCAGCCCCATTAAGACAGCATTACCGCCTCCCGGTTAGCTCAGTGGTTAAGCGCCGGTCTGTTGTGCGGGAGGTCGCGGGTTCAAATCCCGGTCGGACCAACACTCGGGGTCTTAAAATAACTGAGTAGAAGGTGCTGCCTTTGTGAAACAATTTCGTTCACGAGTTGCAAATGGTTAGACCTTCACGTCTTCTCGGATAAGGACGTTAAATTGTAGGCCCATTAGTGGATGAAGAGCCACCTCGTGGATATGCCACTGATTAATCCGTTATTATATTATTATTATTTATTATATTATTATCTAGACCAAGTTTTACGGATATTTTATACTTTAATTCCTTCAACACTCACAAAATGGCAACATTTTACAGTTGTTGCCATAGGAATCCCACTTCCAATCCCACCTCGATCCCGTTCATTAGCCGTCACCTCCCTGGTTTATCTATGCTGCCCCACAATATCCGGTTTGTATTCAACCATCCAATCACATAGTTTCCTCATTTGATACTTTAAGCCAACAAAACACACACCTTCCCTCTTTCGGCTCGCTATGCACTCCAAGAAGGTCCTTGAATTACGCAAGAACAGGGTTCCTCGTCTACTACTCTCAACTCCTATTTCTGACGACAAAGGTGCATTCACAAACCTATTTTCTTTTATAGTACTGCCTCATTTTACCTTCATATATTACTCCCCCACCTCCCCAATTTCTCTCCCGATGTCCGTCCCACTTCTCGGTGAGCGCTTTATGCACCTAGATTTTCAACAATATCCTTTACACACACTTCGTGTCAACCCTAATTTATCCTAATTCCCTACCAATAGTACCCCTATTTCACACAACAATATCCCACCTAACCAGCTACCCTGGTACCCAAGAGCAGTGTGTAGGATAGATACATCTGGGCCTAGATGTTTTTGAAACACACTCAACCTCTGAAGAGAATTGTCGGTATTTGTGGTCTTTGGGAACTCTACTTGGGTTTGCTTTCGTATGAGCTCATCTTTTCGGTATCCTTCCCTCCTTTCCTATCCCAGCCATACCACAACTTTTCTAGCCATTTACCATGCATATGGCCAGCAGTTCACAAAATTCCCACATCTTTTATGCCCCCAAAACCCGCGATTTTCTCATATAGTAGTATACAAAGTGGCGGTTCTGGCACAGCACCTCAGTTTTTGTTGTGTCGTCACATCCGATGACCCCCTCCCCCCACCGCATCGTTTGGACTTGCTGCCCCAAATCCCAACTTATTATCTCCGGGGTACCATAGATGTTGTAATTTGGTACAACAAAGTCCAAACAATACGTTGGGGTTCGGGGGCCATCAAACGCGACGACACAATAAAAACAAAGGTACTACACCAGAACCTCCACTTTCTATACTACTTTATTGTATTTTGATACCCAATTAGAGAAAGGTTATTAATAAGGTATTATACGATGGCTGAACACATACTTGAATTCGTTCGAGTGCCCAGGCCCATTACGGGCTATTTACGAGGATGGAAGATGGATGTTCCAGATGGTAACCCTCTAGGAGCAGACCCAGCTGCTTTCCTAGCTGGCGTGCGGAGGCAGACTACCGAAAAGATCGAGGAAGAGCTACAAGACCTCAATAGCTTTAAGGTTCAGCTAGCTCTGAACATAACACTCCGGCTCGACAAACCCGAGGGTTCAGTATATGACATAGTTACCTTTTGGAGTTCGCAAGCAGTTTTGACCAAGAGAGAAGTGGATAAGTAGAGAAGTGGATAAGTAGAGGATCGAACTGGGTTATAGATAGAGTCAACATCCTATGGTTAAATATCGCTCGATACCAACCACTCCGTGAAGGTTCATATTTACCACTACCCCCCGAAATCGCGAATAAGAAAGCCGCGATCAATGTGAAAAACAAAGACGACTGCTGCTTCCGTTGGGCACTACGCGCAGAAACGTTTCGAGTTGTAAAAAACCCTCAGAGAACGTCGAGTTACCCAAAAGATGATGGGTTTAACTTTGATGGGGTTGACTCGCCAACACCAATCTCACAAGTATCACGGTTCGAGAAGCAAAACAAAATCTCCATCAATGTGTATGGGCGGCCGTTACCACCAAAAATACAGAACAGGAATCATTTAACAAAGAATTGTGGAATGATCAATACAAAACACGAACGGAATAGACAGAAATGAAGTCATCTAACTATCTCTTGTCAAATGGAACAGACAAAACACAAATGATAAAGACAAAACACGAACGATCTAACTACCGACGTAGAAATGATTCAACCAAGTATCAAATGATCAATACAAAACACGAACGGAATAGACAGAAATGAAATCATCTAACTATCTCTTGTCAAATGGAACAGACAAAACACAAATGGTAAAGACA
This sequence comes from Actinernus sp. WN-2022, assembly GCA_030867875.1. Classification (NCBI taxonomy): domain Eukaryota; kingdom Metazoa; phylum Cnidaria; class Anthozoa; order Actiniaria; family Actinernidae; genus Actinernus; species Actinernus sp. WN-2022. Next base: position 29,901,260 of record JAOWCC010001501.1, read on the forward strand.
AAACACGAACGATCTAACTACCGACGTAGAAATGATTCAACCAAGTATCAAATGATCAATACAAAACACGAACGAAATAGACAGAAATGAAATCATCTAACTATCTCTTGTCAAATGGAACAGACAAAACACAAATGGTAAAGACAAAACACGAACGATCTAACTACCGACGTAGAAATGATTCAACCAAGTATCAAATGATCAATACAAAACACGAATGATCCAACTCGCTTATGTCAAATGGAAAGATAATAATGAAATGATCCAACCTAAATACAAACGATCCAACGCAAAGTAATTCAATTCAACGTAAACACAAATGGTTTGGCGTGATGTCAAATGATCAAGTCAACAGTCGAATGGTTCAGTCAACAGTCGAACGGTTCAGTCGACGGGGGGTCTCCATGACGTCACGCACTGCAAAATTGGCGGCAAAACAAAAAGCTGCCATGTTTGGACATGTTTGTCTCCTGAGTTGGTTCTACTATAAATCGATTCTGGTACTAAGTGTTTATTGCTATTTTACATCATCCTGAGAAGTTGTTAATAATATTTTATCAGCTTGTTTTGCTAGTCACCCAAATTAGTCTAGTCTAGCTAGGAAAATCGAAGGTCTTCCCGGTTGCAAAGTGGGCTTGAACTGATCTATATTACAGGCGCGGATCCAGAAAAACATCTGATCGGTTTCCGACTTCCCAATTCAAACTCCAAAATTGGAAATTTTACTGAACCCCCCTCCCCCTTAAATCTGGAAATTTTGACCGGTTTCCGTAAACCGTTTAAACCGGTCTGGATCCGCGCCTGTATTATGATTCCTCTTAGACTTTAATAGTTCTTAATTACATCATTGATTATAACACAAAAATATCCGAACATTTAACTTTCATTTGGAATGTTCTGTCATGGTTCAGTTCAAAGAGAAATCAGACGCCTCTATACTTACGGATTTCCGGCCTCGGACTTTAAATGCATGCATACCTGGAGCCATTAGCTCCTGCATGTGCATACCTCGTTCAAACTGCTACAAGTTCGCATCGAAATTTTCACCGGAATACAACACTTCACATATGTAATTGTTGTGAGCCTCTGTAAATCCGCCTAAGCAGATGTTCTCAAGTGGATCGGAAAAGTACATGTATGTGATATTTTTTGAAATCCAGTTAACATACTCTCCTTGTCAGTAGAAATGATCCACGAAATACTCACTCAACATCTTTATCAATCGCCACTGACATTTGACTCAGAATCAGAATACCAGTTCTACCAAGAATGCACGAAATATGCATAAGAGGGCACCGAATATGAGACTATTTCAGGTAGTTACAGTGAAATGGCTTTTCATCACCATATATAGTAAATCCCATTTCTCGAGCGAGCATATAAGAGTTTTGCTTATTATGGAAAGAAAATAATATTTATTTGCACAATTTATATACAAATGTAATACAAACTTCTCTGTTGAAACATCTGATACGGCAATTTGCCTCGACCATGCTAAGGCCATCCCAATAGATGTTTTGTTTACCATCATCCGACCGACTCTTTTTGGGGGGAAATCCAAAAGAAATTCAAAGTTTATAAAGACCGACCCAATTTTGTGGAAAAGTTTCTTACTTTTCTCGTGCAAGTTGTCAATCCACAAATTATTTTAATTCATCGACAAGACTAAAAGGAAAAGTAATATCGCAGGATAATGTATTTACATTTTGAAAAAGTTTTGAATGCCACTAAGCTGAGCGAATAACATCATATAGTTCTTGCGTTTGCAATACGTGAAACTGATACCGCATCGTGAAAGCTTATGAGGCGGGTTCGATGACACTTCAGATCGACGTTGTAAGGAAACTGCTGCAGCGAACGCAGCTAAAGCAGCTTGATTTTCAGACGGGCTATTGTCCGTAGCCAATACAGTAACAACGTCGCTAATTGGGCACAACAAATCAGCCGGGAATGTGGAACACATTCCTGATTTGTGCCAAATCAGACGAGAGCAACTAGAGCCGCTTTGGAACTAGACTTTATAGTGTTCCCAGGGCTCTTCTTCTTCCTTCTCCTTTTCTTCTTTTCCCTCCCGCTCCCTCTCCTTTTCTTCGCCCGCTCTTCACCCCTTTCTCTTCGCCCCTGGGTATCCGAGGTAGGGCTTAGCAAGTAAGCCTCCTTTTGTGTTAAAACGTATGATCTTGTGTAACAAAATTCAAAGTATATTGTCATTTCGTGAGGTTTTGATGGACTTTGATGTAGTAAATGGGAAAAGAATCCTAGTGATTTTTTCGAACAATAGTATCGGCACTTATTTTGAGCGGAAATGCCCTTAAATTTGCTTTTTGTAGCATCACAATAAGGTAACGGTATTTCGCGAGGTTTTGATGGATTTCTGAGTCAAATGTCAGTGGTGAGTGATAAAGATGTTGAGTGAGTATTTCGTGGATCATTTCTACTGACAAAGAGAGTATGTTAACTGGATTTCAAAAAATATCACATACATGTACTTTTCCACTTGAGAACATCTGCTTAGGCGGATTTACAGAGGCTCACAACAATTACATATGTGAAGTGTTGTATTCCGGTGAAAATTTCGATGCGAACTTGTAGCAGTTTGAACGAGGTATGCACATGCAGGAGCTAATGGCTCCAGGTATGCATGCATTTAAAGTCCGAGGCCGGAAATCCGTAAGTATAGAGGCGTCTGATTTCTCTTTGAACTGAACGATGACAGAACATTCCAAATGAAAGTTAAATGTTCGGATATTTTTGTGTTATAATCAATGATGTAATTAAGAACTATTAAAGTCTGAGAGGAATCATAATACAGGCGCGGATCCAGACCGGTTTAAACGGTTTACGGAAACCGGTCAAAATTTCCAGATTTAAGGGGGAGGGGGGTTCAGTAAAATTTCCAATTTTGGAGTTTGAATTGGGAAGTCGGAAACCGATCAGATGTTTTTCTGGATCCGCGCCTGTAATATAGATCAGTTCAAGCCCACTTTGCAACCGGGAAGACCTTCGATTTTCCTAGCTAGACTAGACTAATTTGGGTGACTAGCTAAACAAGCTGATAAAATATTATTAACAACTTCTCAGGATGATGTAAAATAGCAATAAACACTTAGTACCAGAATCGATTTATAGTAGAACCAACTCAGGAGACAAACATGTCCAAACATGGCAACTTTGTTTTGCCGCCAATTTTGCAGTGCGTGACGTCATGGAGACCCCCCGTCGACTGAACCATTCGACTGTTGACTGAACCATTCGACTGTTGACTTGATCATTTGACATCACGCCAAACCATTCGTGTTTACGTTGAATTGAATTACTTTGCGTTGGATCGTTTGTATTTAGGTTGGATCATTTCATTATTATCTTTCCATTTGACATAAGCGAGTTGGATCATTCGTGTTTTGTATTGATCATTTGATACTTGGTTGAATCATTTCTACGTCGGTAGTTAGATCGTTCGTGTTTTGTCTTTACCATTTGTGTTTTGTCTGTTCCATTTGACAAGAGATAGTTAGATGATTTCATTTCTGTCTATTCCGTTCGTGTTTTGTATTGATCATTTGATACTTGGTTGAATCATTTCTACGTCGGTAGTTAGATCGTTCGTGTTTTGTCTTTACCATTTGTGTTTTGTCTGTTCCATTTGACAAGAGATAGTTAGATGATTTCATTTCTGTCTATTCCGTTCGTGTTTTGTATTGATCATTTGATACTTGGTTGAACCATTTCTACGTCGGTAGTTAGATCGTTCGTGTTTTGTCTTTACCATTTGTGTTTTGTCTGTTCCATTTGACAAGAGATAGTTAGATGATTTCATTTCTGTCTATTCCGTTCGTGTTTTGTATTGATCATTTGATACTTGGTTGAACCATTTCTACGTCGGTAGTTAGATCGTTCGTGTTTTGTCTTTACCATTTGTGTTTTGTCTGTTCCATTTGACAAGAGATAGTTAGATGATTTCATTTCTGTCTATTCCGTTCGTGTTTTGTATTGATCATTCCACAATTCTTTGTTAAATGATTCCTGTTCTGTATTTTTGGTGGTAACGGCCGCCCATAAATGTGTTTGGTTGGGATTTTGAGGAAAAGTGCTTGATCGTACATCACATCTCGAAGGAGACCTTTTCGAAGCGTGTTAACCTCTTCCTAATAGAGTGCCCAAAGAGCGGCTGACAACACTACTGCTGGATCAAGGACCTCAATCGCCTCCTATTCGATCAAACAAAGCACGAACATAGGAAACACTTCTGCGAGCGATGTCGTCTACATGGATATTCCGACGAAGCTCTTCTTGCAAAGCACACTCCAGAGTGCAACGGCGCCGATGACCGAGCCATTCGCATTGAAATGCCCACCAATGAGAACAACAAAGTCTCCTTTCAGAATATCCACAAACAGCTTAAAGTTCCCTACATTATCTATGCAGACTTTGAGGCTTTGACCACTAAGATCGAGGGACCCGCCCAAGACCCCGGAAAGAGCAACACGCAAAAGACAGAAGAACATGTTCCCTGTGGATTCTCTTCTAATCCAACAGTCCGCGAATACGTAGGAGTTTTGATGTTCACTTGCTGTTAGTACCAATACTGTATTAGAAGGCTCCTTCCCTGTAAGACGAGTCACCTCGTTGTTCATGGCTTTGATAACATCAGGAAGTCGCAACACCCATTCTCTACTACGCTCGTCTGATCCTTCCGAAGTAAGTACCATTTCCTGTGCATATTGATATCCAAACAATCTCTCAGCTAGTGTTCTGTTTGCTCGCTCAACGAATCCTTGCGCCCTGTGGTTGCCGGCATCATCCCGTTGGACTTTCGTACCATGCCGTTCCAATGTTCCAGACAGCTGCCCCATCAATTCTCTACCGGGATCGACTTGTAGCGTTTTTGGCCATTCTAGTGGACTACGCTTGTATATTCGTTCAAAAGCTGCAGCCACTTCACTACTATCTTTCGAGGCTAAAGGCTCGGCTTCTTTATATCGAGAAGCAACATCGATCACCACTAAAGCATATTTATATAGCTTTCGCCCCCGCCCAGGTCTATCATGAGGTAGAAAGATCAAATCAGCCTGGTGAACCTCATTTGGTTTCGATACAGTCCAATGTGGTCGTGGGATATATCGCGGCGGTGGTAGGTATATCTGCCATAGTGCTTGTTTCTCTAACCAACTCTTAGCTGCATCTTCCGATACCTCTGCTGCCACCGCTAGCTTACCAATTGCGGCGTAGCCTTTTCAGTATCCCTCAGGACCATAGAAGGTATTCGCAAGTCGAGACTCCATTATATCTACACTATGCTTCAAACTTCAATAAGCAGAAATATATTCCGTTTTTTTAAGAGCACAGCTATAGCCAGCGACTAGCAGCATAGCCAATAGCAAGCATCCCCCACCTACGTAGATTAACTCACCTTTCTTTTGTGAACTAGAAGGTTGATAGTAGTCAGAGAAGTGTGGTTCCTTAAAATCCCGCGGATGTATGTGGTCCAATCCCACGTTTACAGTATTATATAGCTCGAGGTTTTTGTTTGTATCGTTGCTAATCACATAGGCACTGCGCCCCATATTAGACTGCTCGTGGAACCAGTCGGCCACGCGAGCTCGGTTTCTTATATAAATACCAGATGCGGTCTGATACTTCTCTAGTGCCAGGTCGTGTCGTTTTTGCTCGGCAGCCGCCGCAGATGGATCGCCACCAGTAAGTAACCTGACGAGGTAGCCTCCCCCTACGAAGGCCGTTGCATTTAGTACAGCCCCACCAACTGCAGTTATTACGGCCGCGATCATAATGACTTTGGAATTATCTTTTGGTCGTCAAGATATTGCTTGACAGTTATGCTACCAGCCAATACGGCCGTCCACTTTACGTAGTTTATGATCGACGATGAAGGTTCACTAAGCATGGACTCTTTGATATTTTTTTTTGATACGAACCCCAGGCCAGCAGCAATGCCAGTTAACATAGCAGCGTCCTGTACTGTTTTCATCAGCTTATTCTCTACCATCTTTACATGACATATATGGAATATAGTTCTAGTCTTCAAATGATGTAGCATCTACTCCATACCTGTCAACACACGTGGTGATGGTGCTATAGGTTGTTCGATAACACGCGGTATACTACTCTGCTCTGTAGACGAATAGTCGCAACAGTTATTGGCACGTTGTGCATTATTGTATTGATAGTAAAGCCCTATCAACGCTATGCCTACGCCAATAACTGCAAGTGTAGTGTTAGAAGATATGTCATCGAACCAGCCGGATTTAGTCACCTTGCTTTCTTGCACCACTTCACATTCGCGCGCCACATCGCGATTTAATACTTCTCTAGCTAGCGATACCTCGAGATTTGATGCTTCTCTATCTAGGCGTCTGCTTTCTGCCGATGCTTTTCCGGCAGCTTGGTTTTTTGGATTTGGAACTTTTTTAATCGCAGTTATCCGATCCATCTGTTCCGCCATTTTGTTGCAGGGATTCACAGTATCCTCCATCTGTTTGCGTCGTAGATGTTTGAGATATATTAGTTGTCTGTATGTCTTCAATATGTAGATAGCTTGGTGTAATAACTACGTGACCAGCTACGTGTAGCATAGCACTAGCTAAAGCAACAAAGCATCCTGCTTTAAGAGACAACATACCAACCTCAGTGGCTATCTCATTCCTAACTAGTCGGTCTTCTTGTAGTTCCTTAATAAGTGCTTGCTGATCGTCTATAGTAACTAGGTGCGAAACTACGCGAGTAGCTAGACGCATCGCACCATCTACTATATAGGCTCTCTGTTATTTGCTGAGCTCGAACGGCCTGGTACCTTCTATGTAATCGCTCAACATCTTGCTCAGCTAGTCTAGCAATATATCCTAGAGATAAATTTTCACCTAGATATTCCTTTGTAGTACCTGTCACAGCTAAAATAGACAGTTCTTCCCGATGATCATCCTCTGACTCAGGTGGAGGACCTGTTTCATCCTCACCTAATAAGTCTTCGATTTCTTTATCATTCATGGCATATACTGTTTGGTGCAGGTAGCTCTAATACTACCACAAAGGGATGGCGTAAACAAAAACATATACGAGCAAACTTGTGGGCCTGTAGCTCTGATTGCAACATCTTTTTCTCGCTCGACTCTACTCCTCCGCCATAGTCATCAAATAGCACCTTGGCATCTATAGCTGATGCAGTATGGAAGGCCACTACTATAGCTACGTTTTCTCGGAAGGGTTTGCAGATACTTGTGAGTTGTTGTGTGAGTACCCAAACAGAAATACCGATATGTCGGGCAGAAAATGCCAACTCCACTAGCTTGTCAGTCCTCCTTTTTACATCCTTTGAGGCAGCACAATCATCAAGTATCAATAGGGTATTGGTCCCTTTCCAAATTGTGGAACAAACATGTAGTGCGGCATTGATAGCACCCTGTGAGGGCGACATAACGAAGAAACGAGGATCTCGATGGGAAAATCCACGATAGGTTTTGTTGTGGGCATATGTGGGGCAAATTAGTACGATATAGTCAAACTTACCGCGAAATGGTCCATGAAGTTGTTCTATTAGAAATGCTGTTTATCCACAATTTGTGGGTCCAACTACTAGGGCATTGAATGGGATGTGTTCTACAAGGGTATCCATCAGTATGTAAGACTACTAAGGGCTCCATTCAATATATTGACCTGGGCATCTGACAGAACGTAGATGTGCATGTTCACAGTTCCGCTGCCTCCACTCCTAAACACACGAATGTCGATATTTTTTCTCCACCTATTTGGGCCAAGCCATCACCATGGACAACTGAATCCTTTGCTGTGCGGCAATCAACCAAGATGGCAAATTTGTTGTTGTAGAACTTGGCGGGTGTCATAGGTGTCATTTTCGGATCGACATCTACTGATGTGCCAAACCATCCCCTGGCAGCCTCCCAGAAATCTGGTGGTAGTATACCGGCCGGAAAGAAGAAACTTGGAATGCCATTAACATCCACCTCTACCTTAGTGATGCCCGGATTGGTGAATGCCTCGCTGTCCCGGGCACCTGCAGTGTGTGGTGTTACGAATAGTAAAAGTAGTCCAGTAAATGATCTCCGTGGGACTGTTAGGCTCTTAACCACCTAAGTGTCTGATGCCCGGTTAATAGGTACGGTAGTAGAGTGTAAAGCGTGTTTGAATATAAAGGCAGCACCTGTAGAATATGCATGCGCTGCTTGTCTGGCTAGTTTTTAATCCTCAATGACCTCATACTCCAGCTGTATGTTGTTGAGCTTGTATGTGCCTATTTTGGTTGTATCTGTTCCAACCACTATATCGATGGCGGGTGCTATAACCAATTCAAATGAAATGATGTCGTCGAGGGCATGTGGATATAGAGTTCCATGTTGTGTCAGAATGTCAAGGTCCAGTGGGATCCTATATTTTGAACCATAAGCAGCCAGGAGCGCAGTTTCTCCATCGTTCGCGGCGGTTGCGCCGCTAGTCTTCGAGCGAAGTTTGTTCATATTCTCTGATTGGATACCTTGTTGAATTCGAGCTTCTCGCTCTGGAGTAGGAAGATAGAGATCGGCATATGTTTGCAGGAAATCTGGTCGGGCAAGGTCTTCTATTACCTCCGTTCCAATTCTACATCTGCGATGAGAGACTAAACAGCGCCCAACATTTGATACCACACGATTGGGGTTGAGCCCACCAGACAATGCAATATCAGCCAATAGTGAAAAACTACCTGGGATTAGGACAATGTTTTCTCCTAGTTTTGGAACCGCAACATAGAGTGTTTCTCCAGGGTTGGCAGATGACGGCGCGAAGGTACGTCTATATAGGATGCGTCGAGCTTTTAGTCCGAGGGGCTCTCTGCGTGTTTGTGCTGGAACTAGCTTCGACGATATCATATTGAATATAGTAAGATATATAGGTATGTTCAATATGGACGTTGAGGTTGACCCGACCGAGGAGAATCCTGGTGGAGCTGAAGCAGGTGGAGACTATGACTATGCGGATCAGGATGATATCAACCAAGCGTATTGTGATTCTTTATTTCCAAATGACCAAGACGAGCCAGGAGGTGAAAGTCTCAACATGAAAACCCGCCGCGACTATAACAAAGAAGGCGCTAAGCCGAAGACTCAGGAAACCTCGTTTTCGATGGCCGATGCGGTCGAGGAACTCGCCGATTCGAAAGTTTCTGTTGCGGAGCTCCAGGAGATTCTGAAAGATCTTAGAGAAGAGAAACCCCCCAACTTTAAGACCCGAAATATAGTCTTCAGGCAAGACTTATCAGATGAAAATAAACAGATGTTGTTTGAGACTGTCTGGGAACGCTATCCAGATGCGGGAATTAGGGCCTGGCTTGAGGTAGCAACCATGCCTGACGGTAGAACCGCTGTCCACAGTTACGGAAGCGAAGAGAAGCCTATCCCTTTGACCAAATCGGATAAGGAAAAAACGTTATATAGGAAGACGGGGAAGGACATCAGGGGGGTTCTGGGGCCTAGTATGAAAGAGGCAGCACAAGAAGTCATCACAGCTCGGGAACAGCTAGGTGAGCGGCTCAAACAAGGCGAAGGTATACTCCAAGACCCCACGACAACTGCCGCCCAGAAAGAAGTGATCATTAAAGAAATGGATACCACCAAAACAGAAATGGAAGTCCTAGAACAAATAGAAGAAACCATAACAGAACGTATGCCCCTGCGGGATCGTATAAAAGCTATTTTCAAGAAGTACGGCGTTAGTATAGTTAGCTTGGTGGATTCAGCAGGTGCCATAGTTGGTGTAATAGTTACCGCGCTGACTAAGGCCGTTCCCGCGCCGCCAGGGGGCCTGACTGACGCTATTAAAGAGGCGGCCAAAGCTGCTGCTAAAGCGTTAAAAGCAGTAGGAAAAAAGCTGGGGGAGGCCCTACCTACGATGATTGGACCAATTGCAAGTTTCATATTTAGTATGGCTGGTGACATTTTGGGATTCCTAGCAACTAATGTTTGGTTGTTGATAGTGGCTGTCGTTGTGTTCGTAATAGAGCAATACAAGAGGCGCTAACGAAATATCAACCATGCTGCGCCGGCCGCAACAATAGACGCCACCGCTAGATTGGTTTCGTGCTGTGTAGTAGTAGGTTTTGCCTTTGGTATATGCTCAGTTGTCTTTGGTATCTGCGTCGTAGTGGGCTTCGTCTTTGGTGTGGCGTTGTGTGGCAGGTGTGTCTTTGAGCTCGATCCTTCCATAGGCGGATGTGGTGGGATTGTGTGCTCCGTATTTATATGGCCATTAGTACCCAATTGCATATCTTTTGTGGCAGACTGGAGTGCATTATTATAACCTATGGTTATACCGAAGTCGACCACCAGATTACTTGGTAATAACCACACACCGCTAGCTACGGATATATTTTGTCTCATATTTGCCTTTGTAATAGCCAACTGAAACTTTGCTATGCTTTCGGATAAATCGTTTATAAGGATTGATGCTTCAATCAAGACTTTGAACTCGGCTTTAGCCCCTCCCGCTAAATTGAGGATGGATTTGCGTGCGTTGGTTTGGGAGGCTACGACACAATATACAAAGGCCTCTACTGAGCGATTAATCCTGACCAATCCGGCCTCTGTTAAACCATTTCCTATTTGTGGCGCGAACCAATTGTATTGTTTTCCTTTGTGTTCATCGTTCCGAATAAAGGATACAAGATCTCCCATGTCCTCCTTACCTCCTTCGTCTTTAAACAAATTATTGTGATTTGGCCACTTATCTGCTTCTTTGTTATAGCCTCTGATTACATGGACGTTTTTGTAGCCATCGCCGTACAAAAGGAATACGTCTCCTAATCCACCATTCCGACCTCCTTTCCATCGAAAGTCCGGTGTTCGAGATAAACCAAATTCGATGCATAAGTTCTCAAGAGCTGCTTTGTTGTAGAGGTTATCAAGTTGCGTAAAAAGAGGGTCATCGGGTAGAGGAGCTCCGAGTTCACGCAGAATTCGTCGTATTGTGAAATAAACGTGAAATCGATAGAACCCCTGAACAATGGGTGGATATGCCTTGAAAGATGGGTCGGCCAACGACACACCACAGCCAGCAGTTGCACACCACGTTGCGAAATTCAACTGTTGAGGCCAATAGCTGAAATCTGGAGCCGCCCGCCATTTATAAGACTCGTGTGACGTTTTATGCTCTACGACAGTCTCCTTGAATATGTCCTTAACACCTGCTTTGAATGATTCCGTGGGTGTGACGTAGATATTTAAAGTCGTTAGATCGAGGTCTGGGGCTGATTTGGTAAAAGGAATTGATGGAACAGAATATTTCACACTTTGGTCTAGTGTCAAGGTAGATGGGAAACCTCGTAGCGCGTCTGTCGATGTGGCAGAAAATGCCGGGCCCGGCAAGCAAAAAGCAAAAAGCAAAAAGCAAAAAGCAAAAAGCAAAAAGCAAAAAGCAAAAAGCAAAAAGCAAAAAGCAAAAAGCAAAAAGCTCTCTAGGAACGAAAAGGCGAAGGAAGGAAAACGGTGAAAGTGGTTTCTAGAGAGGTTCTGGTGATACCAGTTTTGTTTTTTATTCTTATGTATTTCTTTCTTTTTTAAAAGCTATATCACTAGTTAGACCATGCTTCGTATAGATGGGCTCGAAGTGGGAATGGTAAGCAAGCAACTCGCCTATAAAACGTACGTATATGTAGTTATGATATAAAATCATGTTTGCCGCGTAGCACTAGTAAGTGTACTAAATAATGTGATGTAAAGTGGTAAGCTGTAGTGCTATGTGTGCACGCCCTACGAGGGAAAGAGAAAAAATCTCTGACCCAAGTGGGACTCGAACCCAACGACCTCCAGGTTGCATGTCTGGCGCTCTACCAACTGAGCTATCAAGTCAGATGAGAGCAATCGTGGGTATTGGTGCGTTTTATGGGGTCACGGCGATTATATATGTATATGTAGTTATGATATAAAATCATGTTTGCCGCGTAGCACTAGTAAGTGTAAATAATGTGATGTAAAGTGGTAAGCTGTAGTGCTATGTGTGCACGCCCTACGAGGGAAAGAGAAAAAATCTCTGACCCAAGTGGGACTAGAACCGTACTAAAACCGTAACTAAAACGTACGATCGAGCAAAAAGCAAAAAGCAAAAAGCAAAAAGGCAAAAACCTCTCTAGGAACGAAAAGGCGAAGGAAGGAAAAAGGTGAAAGTGGTTTCTAGAGAGCATCTGGTGATACCAGTTTTGTTTTTTATTCTTATGTATTTCTTTCTTTTTTAAAAGCTCTATCACTAGTTAGACCATGCTTCGTATAGATGGGCTCGAAGTGGGAATGGTAAGCAAGCAACTCGCCTATAAAATGTACGATCGAACTCTTATGCGTACCACATCGTTTAACAACGTCAATAAGAGATATACACGATCCTGAACGGTGTAGCACCTCATAGCTTGCTCCAACAGCTTTGGTGTGAAGCGTTGAGTGGAGACCTATGTGGCCTTTTATTGCTGTATGAACGACCTCGTATACTATTTGTCGTGGATGTGCTTCGGATAGGTCGAGTTTGGCAAAAGTTGTTGCGATATGAGGAGCTATGCGATCAGCGTTTAAGTCAATATCGATTTTATCGTCGGCATATAGCGAGTGTATAAATACGCTACCGCTATGGATACGCCGATCGTTGAGTTGCATGAAATGAGCAACCTCACTTTTAGAGCGAACGAACCCACATTGTATACATGCGTGGTAAAGTAGAGCAGCCAGAATAGTTCTCTTAGCATTACTACGCTTGACAGAAACTTTCTTAGATTTGATGAATTCATCGGCTACAATTACTAATACATTTGTAGGAAACGAGAGGTTGTGGGCTTGTTTATAGGCGGCGTTATATGCCTGTAGTTCTCTCATAGCTGTGCGTCGGTTGAAATTCTCGGTTATCTGCTGGGATCATACGATCGAGATCGCGTTGATGTCGAAAGCTATCGGGGCCTACTATACGTAACCGAGTAGCAACATTGATCGGTTCTTCGCTTAATTCGGCCTCGGAAACAAGACCACAGGTGGGACATATGAATTCAGTTCCTATCACTTTCATTGAACATAGGCATTCGGACCATATTCCTGGGGGGTTGATGCGTAGCTGTAGAATGGTAAGATTAATACCAAGCGCGCAATCCAAGTACGTCGTCCATACTAGTGGCGTATGCTGTAGGTCTATCTATTGTTTAAATGAAAAAAAAGAAGGAAGATAGGAGTGAGCATCCTGTCTATCTTCCTTCTTTTTTTTCTTTCATATCTCGATTTCTAATCCTCTAGAAATACCTTATGGTTCTTCAATTCCGCCAACACATTTGAAAACAATCCTTAGTGCGGAGTTTCGTCTCGAGGTATTTCTTCTCACGAATGATACGGCGCTGTGGTGCACCACACTTCGTACAAAGTCCGTAACTCGTACGATATCCACGACCACACTTCGAACATGGCACGAATATAGCGCCCCCTCTTTGTATCTGAAAGTTGTGTTGAGCACAGTACTCTGATATCTTAGCACACTTCCTTACACATTTCGTGTCCTTACCCCGCATCAACCAATCGCAAGTTGTTATCTTAGTCATCGTGCGATATATACCTTATGATAGCCTTTCTCTAATTGCTGTTTAAACAATAATAAGTGGGCCTTCGCATATATTCTAACAGCTCGACCCTATTAGAGAATGGGTTCACATGGTATATACCCAATAATAATGGCTAATATGTTAGACCTCCCTCTAGAAATCTTGACTAAGATCGTAGAGCACGCGGGCCCCTGGGCTTTCGCAAGCGTTTCTTTGGCTTCGAAACGACTGGGCTATGCGGCATCTCTAGCCCGCTATAAAAATGTGCGTCGTATACTGATCTTTCGAATCCTCACGTACGATTTCGGAGGTGCTTGCACTCGGGAAGATTTGGTTAGGACCTTCGGTATTTCAACCGCGGATGCGTGTCTAGAACTGGGCTTCCTATGTCGTGGGGGCTATCTTGATAGCGTTAAATGGATCACGAAGCATTTCCGGCTTACTGCGCAGGATGTCCGCGATAGAGATAACCTTGCTCTGTGCTGGGCCTATTATGGGAGGCATCTCGATGTCGCCAAATGGCTCGCCGAACGTTTTCAACTCACTGCCGAGGACGCACGCGCCCGATATAATTTTGCGCTATACTGGGCCACCAGAAATGATAGTATCGACGTCGTTAAATGGCTCCTCAATCAGTTCCAGTTAACTAAATGGGAGATATGGACAACGACATCTTTTGCAATAATCGATGACATCAAATGGGGGATTATCGACATCGATGAGGAGGGCCGGAAAGATTTGCGGCTCATTGCCGATAATTTGATCTAGGAATGTTTGCGGCCGGCTCGGGGGGGGGGGGGGGGGGGGGGGGGGAGTGGGTGTGCATCCACGATGTTGAGTTGGAAGTAGTTGGCGAGCCATTTGGCGACATCGAAATGCCCTCGTCTGAGGATAGTGTGCAGTTTATGGATATCGAAGGTACGTGCATCCTCGGCGTTTAGTTGGAAGTGGTTGACGAGCCATTTGGCGACGGCGAGATGTCCATTCACGCAGGCAAAGCGCAGCGCATCGTTATCGCGGGCGCGTGCGTCCTCGGCAGTGAGTTGGAAACGTTCGGTGAGCCATTTGGCGACATCTAGATGACCATTTTTACAGGCAAAGCGCAGCACATAGTTGTCGCAGGCGCGTGCTTCCATTTTCCGATATGTCAGACCACGTGTGTTTACAGGTATAGTACAGTAGTATTATCTCTCTAAATGGATATTTATGGGCCCCCGAACCCCAACGTATTGTTTGGACTTTGTTGTACCAAATTACAACATCTATGGTACTCAATAGATAATAAGTTGGGATTTGGGACAGCAAAGTCCAAACGATGCGGTGGGGGGAGGGGGTCATCGGATGTTACGACACAACAAAAACTGAGGTGCTGTGCCAGAACCGCCACTTTGTATACTACTCATATTTTTCAATAATTGTCCCGCAGCCCCATATGTTCCTTTATCCTCGGCTCTTTAATGCATGCCAATTGCTTGGATCATGTTTATCCTTCCCTCCTTTACTATCCCAGCCCGCCCCACATCTTTTCGAGCCATTTACCCTAGCTAGCAGCTCACTTTTCCCGCCATTTTACCCTAAAAACCCTTCTTTTCTTCGCCACACGCTTCAAATATTTTCCATAATTTCCCCACCGCCCCGCACATTTTCCTTTTTTCTCGGCTCTTATTCCACACCAATTGATAGCCCTATGATTCCACCTTTCATTTTAACCCTATGTATCTCCATTCAATATCGTTATACCTCAGTTGGTCTTAGTTCCTTTCTATATCTTCGTGTAAATTGCTTTCGGAAAACATTTTGTTCGGCCTACGCCACCGACTTCACATTCCTTCATGTACATCTAGATTTTCAACACTATCCTTTTCACGCACGCACTTATCTCTCCTTACCCGTTACCACAAAGGAAACTACGCCTTCCTACTTAGCTTAGCTCGTTATTATCCTATCAATCACTTCCTAACACTCACCAGTCCTCCCCAGTTTCCCATCCTCCTACCACAGGTTTCCCAACCATTTCCGCCCCCTCACTTTCTTTTTACTTTTTTAATATTTTTATCCGAAATATATTTTATCCTTAATGTAGGCATATATATGTATTGGGGTTATATTTTCACCACTGGGTTTCCCCTTCTCCTTTTTATTATATTTCTGCTTGTTCATTATTTTTCATGTATATTTGCCATTACATATGTATTTCCATACCAATCAGTCCCCCCCTTTTTTTCTATTCTTTCAATTCTATTTTGTATTTAATTTTTTCATTGGTCAGTCCATTTCTCACATGTTTCATCCCCTCACCAGGTTACATTTACATTTTCTTTATCACATTTACATTTTACCATCTTTCAAAATATATTTTTTTTTACTTATTCATTTTCTTAGCTGTATATTTATTCGTTCATTTCATTCACTTATTTTCTTAATTTCACTTAATTTTAATGTTCCATACACTCCTTACCTACCCACACGTGCCCTACATAAACTACCATTAACTACGTTAACCACAATTAACCACCACAAATTCATTTGTATTCCCTCTTCCTCCCTCCCCTCCCTCTCCAAACAACTGAGTCCGAATACCCGAACAACATATAAAAAAACTCTGGTGATCGAAAAAAAGCTCGATCTGGTGATTGAAATAAACTCTGGTGATTGAAAAAAAAACTCTGGCGATTGGAAAAATCCTCTGGTGATAGAAAAAAACTCTGGTGATTAAACTGACATATCAAAGTCATTGCGTACAAAAGCATCGGGTGACTCGCTTCCGGTATCGGGCCAGTCATCTCACTCGAAAATACATGGTTTTGGAAGCTATTTTGCCTTCTAAAACAAATAAAATGATTTATGACTTCTTGCTACCTTCAAATCAAAGTTAAGTAACATCTAATCTGCAACTGGTAACTGTTTGGAGTGATTATGTTAAGATTTCGTGCTTTCGCGAGTGAAGTGATTTTTTACAACCACGAAGCGGGAGTGCAATTTGTAATCAAGAGTATGATTTCAGAACAAAATTGCACTCCACTCAGTTCTATTACCACTTGTAAAATTCATGAATAATTAATGAGGGTTAAAACCAATCCCAGGTCAGTATATTCAGATCACATGCACAGTACTGTAAATCCCAATAAAGATCAAGTAGCTAAAAGCACGGGGATGGTCTGAAAAGGCAGGGAAAGGCTGGGGTTGATGAATTATTAATTAGCAGCTTAATACGTATTCATAACTTTGATAAAGATCTCTAACTCAGCTAATACGTATTCATAAACTTTGATAAAAATCCTTAAAGTGTTTATGAAACCAAATTTTGCATCTTTATTTTATTGCAGAATAATAAAGTTCATTGCTTTCTGATTATCAAGAGTATATTCATTTTTCAGTTCCGCCTTCGAAAAGGTCTTTTTTTCGCCATTCAAATTGGCTACTTTATGCTAAAAACTGTCCCGTTTGCCGCGCGGCCAAATGAGCTGCGTGACGTCACTGTGAGGACTCGCTGTTTAAAAACTACAAACATGGCAGACACGGAATTGTGCAACCTTCAACAATAGTGTGAATGATCAAACTTAAGGTACGCATAGAATTAGACCAAAAATCAACAGTCCCTAATAGAGCTAACTCTGAATAAACTAATTACCAGCAGATCGCTCAAATTCAAATGAATCACTTAGCGAACTTATCTTATTTGTTTGTAGATTGCCAATGGAAGCTTGAACAAGCATTCCTCCAGTGCCCTCGATTCCACAGGCGAAGCAAACTCCTCTCTTTCTGAAGTTTCCAGGCGTAAAGGAACTTGACCTCGAATTGTCCTCCTGAACCCACGAGCTTGTGAGGAATGCGCGGATACGCTAACTACTTCACCAGAATAAGCCGGCTTTGAAAAACTGAACTGATTCTTCCTAGCTTTGGCTACTTTTTTAGCGTCAACAACAGCCTTCTATACAGTTTTTTCCGCTTTATAATTTCGCTTTTCATCCTCAGGGTTGTCAGCCAGAATATCCGTTAAATAAGCCGAGCAGAGGCTGTCGTCCAGCCACACTCCGACCGATCAGCTATTTGATTTGCTTTTTGGCAAACCACCACAAGCTGTATGCCTTCTTGAAGCTCATGCATGGCCTTTTCGAACTTGCTTCTGTCAATGGCTGCACTAGCTGCTTCAAACTTGGACTAAACTGCCTCGTTGAACTGGAACTGCACATTCCATTTTTCCATTCGTACGGAGCGACTTGTTTTACTTTCTTAAGGACGGTGCCTACTATTGTCAGCGCGCACGCCGTTCTGCGCATCTTGCGTCCCGCGGGTCAGCCCGCGAGACAGGCCATTTGCAGAACTATTTTTAAAAAGCGGTTTTAAATGTATAATTTTACAGACAGAAAGATGAAGGATTTTAAAATACGGACGAAAGATATGCTTGAGAAATGAACGATTTGGGAAATCTTTAAATTCCACTACACGGCCACGAAAGACAATTTTCAGCTGAAATGGTATTAAAACAGCCGACCATTTCAATGATTTATCGTGAGGAGATGGTCGAAGAATCGTAGATTTACTCGACCAAGTGAATGAAGGTTGTTTGGACTGCCATGAATCACTACTGTCTTTTCGCCCAGCGCCTTGTGCTTTAGGCATGTCGATGCTTTCGAGTTTCGTCAGTTTCTCCAAACATGGACTCGGCCGAGTATAAACAATGTGTGAATACGGTCAAATAAGCTTTGTGGAAACGGGTAAACCTCTTGGAAATCCAAAGAAGAATGAAGAAGGAATGACTGTATGGGGTTTGAGCACAAAGGAAGCAGCAACAGGTTTGATTTTCAATGAAGAAAGTCGAAAGACGGGACTGACTCTTTTCCCCACCGCCATCTTGAAAATCTCCCAGAATGTAATAAAAGAAACCAATTTTCAGACATACTAGGGAGGCCTTGGTAAAAAATGTCAATTTTTGAAAATAAAATTAGCGATAAAAAGGCCTACTGTACACATAACTTTTTAAAACGCGTGGATACCCCCATTTTTTCTTTTTGTAATCTATAATATAGAAGCTAAACAACGTTTTCATACATTTTTTGTCTTTATAAAATTGAAACTTGATGTCCATTTCGGCAAAAAATGCGTCTGTTCATGGTCACTAATGAGGCTCACAAAGCAAAATTTGTACAAAAAATGATAATCATTGTAAGATAAATAGTTTGATTCGCATCCTTTGTGAAGAACGCTATGTCTAACGTTTTTTGTCCTGATATTTTTCCGGATAACCAAAAATATTAATCGAATTAAAAAATTGTTTATCGGACAAAGAAAAATGCTGAGTCAGCACTTTTTTCGATTTTCATCCTTAATTATCTCTCTTAAACGTATGGGTACCCCATAATTTTTTTCTGATTTCAAAAGCTCCTTAGTATGGAGCGTCATTAGTGCCAAAATTCACTTGTGGTATTATGATGTAAGTATTTAATTTCCTGAGGAAAAAATAGAGTTATGATGATAATTGTATCGAGTAAAAATGACATTATGAAGTGAAATTCAAATTTGCGATGTAAGTTTGGAATTATGAAGTAAGTTTGGAATTATGAAGTAAGTTTGGAATTATGAAGTAAGTTTGGAATTATGAAGTAAGTTTGGAATTATGAAGTAAGTTTGGTATTATGAAGTAAGTTTGGTATTGGGAAGGTATGAGCACTTGCGAGCGTACTCAACGCGAAAGGGTTCACGGGAAGAGAAACACGTGTTCGTTCATCACCTACAAACATGGGGGACATCGCGGAAGCACACACGCAGAGCTTTTAAAGTTATCTACCGAGCTGTCTTCCATTGATCTTGGATATAGTGGAGTAAGCAAGTCTCTGTATGATTACGCAGAACATTTAGGCCAAAGAGCTGACCGCATTTCTGGATATTATGAAGTAAGTTTGGTCATTGGTATTATGAATGCGAGCGTACTCAACGCGAAAGGGCTCACGGGAAGACATAATTGGCCGGGGTCAGCTCCCCACTATGACCACTATGGGGCTTTGGAACAAGTGCAAATCTCTTATAAACATTGATGTAAAATTCGGTATTTTGACTCGTTGAATAATTGCCACACCCCTCCCCACCAAATTTTCTTTGCTGGCAAATGCCCTACCCTCAGGGTAGAGACTGAGTTGTAAAATGCCCCACGTATGGGAATGGCAGGTCTGGAATTGAGAGAGATCACATTTTAAAATTCTTTGCACACTTATTAGATTGATACAGGACGGTGGAGCACAATTTCAAGTGGGCGCGCTAAAAAAATTGAAGAGGCTAAAAATTGTCATGAAACTGACCTGCGCCGTCCCTGTGACACCTATATTTTCATACAGAATGACATTCAACCAATGTATCTCACATGGCTCGCCACAATATGTTTTCTACAAAAAAATACATTTTCGTATGGAAACCATAACACAAGTACCCAAAGTACACCATTGTCAAGCATGCCATCAACCAACTCTCCATTCTAGGAACTTGACATGTTTTTACCCAAGGAAAGTGAAAATGCAGGGTGGAGACAATTCAGGATAACTAAAGCTCCAATCCAAGACTGTGTTTTCACTTACTTAATTCCTATATATTTTGTGAAAACAGAGAGGAAAAACACCCTGGGTTTATTGCTGGTAGCAAATGCCCCACCCCTGGGATGTGCTCAACATGAAAATGACTCGCATGCATTGGCCTGGGGGAGGAAGGCGGATCGACACAGTTGGATTATTGCCAATTAAATTTTAAAAAGTCAGCATCATAAGAAACTTCAGTAACCGTGACTAATTTATTGTTGTACAAAATACATGTACCATTCATTCATAGTGTGACAGAGAATGGCCCCGGGGGGGTACTTACATGAAAAATGGGTATGCATGTGAGGCCAAGAGACTCAAACCCTGACCCTGTTTGACCCAATCCGAGCTCCAAAACCCTGATTGCCCCCTTTTGGGAAAAAAAAACCCTAATTGCCCCTTCTTTAAATTGTTTTCAAAACACGGTCGGATATGTATCCCGGCCGGTATACCGCGTACCGGGATTGCATGCAAAATACGGAACATTTCAAGTCGGGACGTGGTATTGGGTAAACAAATCAGCAGATGGAGTACATAGATAAGTACTGAAGTACGAATTAGCGGCGTCACAATGTAAGGGAACTTCAGTACGGTGGCCCGGTCAGGTTACCACGTTAGGAACTAACGTGGTAACGTGGTTTTGAACGAAATTCAAAACCATGTTACCACGTTAGAAACGTCCGCGTGGAACTGGGCCTCGAAGCACATGGTTAACAAAATGGCGGAGGGTAAGGAAGGCAGTGAATCGAGCGGAGATTTTCCCGGCGATTTTCATCTGTTTGAAGATGAGGTAAAGCTCAACGTCCTGCACTACAATACAAAAAGACCCTCCTATAAATGTAATTGTAAAGCTCAACGTCCTGCACTACAATACAAAAAGACCCTCCTATAAATGTAATTGTTTTTATCATATATATAAGCTTACCACTGCCACTAACAACTGATTAAAATTTAAAATGTCTCAATCGTTGAGGGATCTTTGAAATAAACACATCAGTATATAACATACTAACCATTCAAATACGTTGATATCGGAAAATCTCGTGGAATCGGGATTCCCTGTTGAATACTGCTCAACGGAAACCATAAAACAAAAAGAAAACTAACGAAAAGACGAGGCTTTGCCATTATATCAGTCATTTTTGTCAACCATGTGCTTCGAGGCCCAGTTCCATGCGGAATTTCCTAACGTGGTAACGTGGTTTTGAATTTCGTTCAAAACCACGTTACCACGATAGGTTCCTAACGTGGTAACGTGGTTTTGAATTTTGTTCAAAACCACGTTACCACGATAGGTTCCTAACGTGGTAACGTGGTAACGTGGTTTTGAATTTCGTTCAAAACCACGTTACCACGTTAGGTTCCTAACGTGGTAACGTGGTAACATGGTTTTGAATTTCGTTCAAAACCACGTTACCACGATAGGCTCTATCGTGGTAACGTGGTAACCTGACCGGGCCACCGTACTTCAGTGCTTGCATGTGGACAGGCGATCAAAATGCGGCAACAGAATGTATTTTTTTTGACATGGTAGCTAAAAATAAAATGAACCCTAACTGCCTAAAAAATACTGAACCCCGACCCTGACTGCACCCAAATTATACTCAAATCATGACCCTGATCTGCCCAAATCAGGTCAAAATCCTGACCCTACCTGCCCAAACTGAGCTCAAAACCCTGACCCACTCGGGCGGCACATACATAATACGTCACAAACAGGAGTACCCCCCCCCCCCCCCCCCGGGAGAATGGCGAAAAGGAAAGGTGCCAGAAATGCGGTCAGCTCTTTGGCCTAAATGTTCTGCGTAATCATACAGAGACTTGCTTACTCCACTATATCCAAGATCAATGGAAGACAGCTCGGTAGATAACTTTAAAAGCTCTGTGTGTGTGCTTCCGCGATGTCCGCCATGTTTGTAGGTGATGAACAAACACGTGTTTCTCTTCCCGTGAACCCTTTCGCGTTGAGTACGCTCGCAAGTGCTCATATACCTTCATAATACCAAACTTACTTCATAATACCAAACTTACTTCATAATTCCAAACTTACTTCATAATTCCAAACTTACTTCATAATTCCAAACTTACTTCATAATTCCAAACTTACTTCATAATTCCAAACTTACTTCATAATTCCAAACTTACTTCACAAATTCGAATTTCAGTTCATAACGCCATTTTTACTCGATACAATTATCATCATAACACCATTTTTTCCTCAGGAAATTAAATACTCACATCATAATACCACAAGTGAATTTTGGCACTAATGACGCTCCATACCTTAGGGGGTTCAAACAATCCATATAGATTTTTAGAAAACAAATTGGTTTGCAATTAGTAGGCACCGTCCTTAACAACGGTTTCCACGCACGTCTCTTGATCTACAAAATTACTTATTTTTAGAACGTTAAGCGTAATATCCACTTGTTCAAGAATCTTTTGCCGTGAACTAGCCAAAATTTCGACAAACTATTCCTTGTCCATGCTAAATAAGCGAACAAGCTACACGCTGCTGAGAAGCGAGACCGAGATAAAAGACCTTGTGATTCGAGGTTTGACCCATGTGGAACTGAATTTCAACCCTTAAGTATTGCCGTCAGACACGGTGCATTCCATCGCACCAGGATACCGATGACGTGTCCTAGCGTCTGGACTTACTGTAGGGAGCTCATTTTCCTGCTAATTCCCACGGTCAACCGCAGAAAAATACTGTACATGCCCACAGGGAGTCCACTGCAAGATTAATATGCGTTCTCCTTCGAACGCAATAATAATAATAATAAACTCTTTATTTATTGAGCCAATCAGAGTGCATGTACTATTGAATCTATTTTATAAAGTTTTATACTGGCACTCTGAGCCAATCAGAGTGCATGTACTATTGAATCTATTTTATAAAGTTTTATACTGGGAGGTTCCGCCCGAGGTCCAAACCCTTACTCTTTTATATACCATTTATGACAGAAAAGGTAACCCTTTCATATACCTTCCATAAACAAATGGTACCCCTTTCAGACTTTTACTAAACTTTTCACTTGAGTAACTCCTTAAAATACTTGTCCAGATGAATCAGCCATTTATTTTTATAGGTGCATCTGTTAGAGATATTTTGAAAGGCCCTTTTAAATACCTAAATGACAGTTTTCCCTACCCTTTTCTTTACTTCAACTCATGAAATCCTCCCTACCCTTTAATATACCTCCAGGCCAGCCTGAAAAGGTACCCCTTTCGGGCGGAGCCTCCCTGTATAGTCCATTATAGGGAGTAGTACCCCCCCGGGTTTACATGTATGTTGTTCTCCATGCAATTGACGTTTACATCTTTGTGTGGACTAGTACTTCGTCAAATAGGTAGAAATGAACCAGTGTTGATATGAAAAGCTAGTTCATTGTAGGGCTGTTTTCTGGAGCTAGCATACTACTTGTATCAATCGCCTGACGACAGCAAGACATTCAGATTGCAGCATTGATGTTAGAACACTATTGGTTTCTACTAAGGAACAAACCATATTTTTTTGGAGGATAGGCATGCAAATAGTTTTTTCTGCTCATGTGGAAATTTAGCAGTTAGCAATTACTCCATTTTCAAAACAATTTATTTTAAGTTTGCTGCCTGTTTCAATATTTTTGATCCCCCCCCCCCCCCCCCCCCCCTCCAAAAAACAATGGTCCATCCCTAATAAGAAATAGAAAGGTATTGGGCAAAGCATTAACAAAAGTAAATTGATATACAATTGGCTGTATAGTTTACTCCTTTTTTTCAAAGAAAGGCTGTTATTATTATGCATGCTCCAGTAAACAAAGTAAATAATTGAATTGAGGTTATTTTAGTTTTATTAGTATTTCAACTTTTGAAAAACACTTTTTTTATTTCGATCATTTATGTTCCTGAAATAATTACATAAATTGTATAACTAATCAGAACAAGGAGCCTTCAATACAGTGATTGCAATAAACTTGTATAAGTTATTAGTCGACTAATAGACACTGTATGATGCGCTGATTCTATTTTCATTCAGACAGATTTATTGCAATCACTGTATTGGAAAACTGTAACGATAGTCGCGGTTACACGACCCAAGGTAAAAGTTGTTTCCCCAGTAAATTTGATCCTTGGTAAACTTGTCTCACCCCGAGCCAACTTTCCTTCATATAAACAGGGCCTAATAGACACTGCATGATGCGTTGATATTTTTTTTCAGACAGATTTATTGCAATCACTGTACTGGAAAACTGTAATAATGCATTAGTATCTTATTAAAATCGTATGTAATAAATTTGATCATTTCAACTTTTGAATAACATCTTATTTTGCTAAATAAATGGCCCTATTTCATTATGACGTTAACAACGAAAACAAGCCGCTATTTGAGGAAATAAAACACAGAGAAACAAATATAAATTTGTAAATTTGGATTAAAACATAAATGTTGAAATGGGGCTCATTGTCATTTCCAGCTGCTCTAGCTCTCTAAGTACACGAGGCCGTCGTCATAATTTTCAGTCTCGACATCGCATGGCTCTTGGCCATTCAATTGCTGTGAAGTACATTGAACATTTATTGAGCTATACATTTTTTGTTTACAAAACATAAATGTGAAGACGAAGCCAGTGGCAGTGGCTTATTTGATCTTTTGACAAGGGTCATTAAAATACAATTACAATAATTACATCGATATAGAACTTGAAAGTATCTAATAAGTATGAAAACCTTTCATTTGACCAGTTACACACACTCTGCGAAAGCTGTAGCTAATCAAGTTTGTAAATCTTAGGAAATTCATGGTAAAATTTGGACTTAAACTCACCGATATCTTACAGAAGCTGGGCTCGCTTGGTAAAAGCACAGGCTAACCATCCTCCATTTTGTGTATTTGTCACTGATGTTTTAATAAAATACCTTTTCACTTGATTCTGCTGTATATGTGTTGATTTAGCGCGCGCTCATAATACAGCTCGGGTTTCCTGTGGCTCAGGTTTGTTTACATATAGCTCGGGCTTCCTGTGGCTCCTCTCGCCAACTACATAAAAATACACAAGGCAGACAACTAAATTCAATCCAATCTAAACCCCCACCCAATAATACGTGGTAATATGGATTGATTTCTGAACATTTTATGGAAATCAGGGTATTTTCGTTAAATAACTGTATTATGGTAATCCAGATTTTAAAGCTACTTTTGTTCGTTCATATCAAACAATTTATTGAGAAAAGTGTCGTTCCTGAGAGCTCCCTGTGATATTCCATATATGGTCAATATATTCCATATTTGGAAAGCAGGACGGATCGTTGAATACTAGAACACGTTCAGGAAGTGTAGCGAGCCGGCAGAAGAGAGGCGGATACAACATAGGCTACAGGAAGTGCGATTTAAAAAATCGAAAGCGATATTTGAAAAGGATGATCGTATGCCTCACTAGCATATAGTCAGGCCCAAATATTACTCTTGAACGACAACAATTGTTTGATATGTTCGGCAAAATTCTCGCGCGCCTCGCTTGTCGGCGATGAATTTAGTTGCCTGCCTTGTGTATTTTTATGTAGTTGGCGAGATGAGCCACAGGAAGCCCGAGCTATATGTAAACAAACCTGAGCCACAGGAAACCCGAGCTGTATTATGAGCGCACGCTAAATCAACACATAAACAGCAGAATCAAGTCAAAAGGTATTTTATTTCACAATTTGCTAAGAAATGATGGATTATTAAAACATCAGTGACAAATACACAAAATGGGAGGATGGTTAGCCTGTGGTAAAAGGCAGACTCTTTATACGTCATCATCGGCGAATATTCGTCCTTTTTCGTCCCCATTTTCTGATTGGATATCGCTTACTAAATGAGGATCCGAGTAATGCACGAAAGCCATCGCCACGTTTAATTTGACCCGAATAATTATTGACAATGTTAACATCCTTACATCGGAAAATCAACACGATAACATAGTGCCTACAGCTTCTTCAAGAAGCAGTAGACACAAAAACTGTTGTTTGTTAAAAACATCCTTCCATAAAAAATTCTTAAAAGAAGATAAGGAATCCTTCTGGCGAGTACTTAGTGGAAGGCTGTTCCATATCTTGCAAGTGGAAACTACAAATTAAAGTTCTTCCACCTTTCTTGTGATGGAGTGCATTAACCTCGTCCCCAGGGTCTTCTCGGTCAGATCCAAGATGGCGGCTACCCGAGAGAAGACCCTGGTAAACGCTTAACTGTCACGTATTCTGATTGGCGATTATGACACAAGTGTTGTTCTAACAATGCTTTTTATTGGCCAAACGGACTGGGTCCAGAGAGATGAACTTGTATATAGTTTAGATTGCTCAAATTTTATCAATAAAATGATTTTAAATAACCTTATAACACGTTGTGTAGATAGAGCAATAGATGAAGTGCATTACTGGGTAGTTTTCTGGTAAGATTCATCAGTGGGAAAGCCAGGAGAAGCCGTTAAACCTGAACATGTGCTATCGATCGCTTCGCTTCAACGCTAACGAAAAATGAATGGCTTTTTAGGATTCTCTTCTAGCTCAGATACATCCTGGTAGCTTTGTGATACCTTTCCACTGTTTCTTTATCCAAGTAAACTCCATTTCGAGCCATTTAGTATACCTGTTTTCACTGCATCGTTCTCCACGTGGAAATACCGTTAATCGCTTCTCGCTCACTCCGGATTGGGATACCTATGGTTTGTACACGTCATGAAATATTCCCATATTTAGCTAGGCCGCCATCTTAGATCGCCAAAACACGTGACAAAATACTCCCAAAATCTGGGAGAATTTGATCACGTGATCCAGCCTTTACCAGGGTCTTCTCTCGGGAACTCTCTCGGGTAGCCGCCATCTTGGATCTGACCGAGAAGACCCCGGGGACGAGGATGAGATTTACGGTAACCGGTCGGTAAGTTTGTTTTCCGACGTAAAAAATGTGTTTTTATGGATGAAAACTGACCTGTACTTTACTTCAGATGTACTGAGTTTCAATGACAACTTCATCAGGAAGGCCGACTGCATTATCTAGAGAAAAAAATGTGCATATTTGTGGAAGATTTGAAAGTTGAAAACCGGCGTTGAAATCACTCGAGTGACGATAACTCACTAAGCACACTGCAAAACTTGACAAACAGAGCTGTAGAAGAATACAAACAAACTTGTAAGTATTAATTAGTAAATAATTTATAAGCCAATAACCAAATGTGAATGCTGAATTTCTTAGCTCATACAATATAAAACCTGCTTTCTTTAATTGATGAAACTGGTGCTAAGCTTACTCGTTTCCATAATAATTGTATTTCTTTGTACCACGATTGTAGTAGCGTTGTGAGGTAGCCGAACTTTTCTTTGTGTTTATGAAGTCACGGCCATTTCATCTTCGCTATAGGTTTTTATCTCCCAAGTCCAGCTCCATTCAATTCAGTCGCTTTTGCTGCAGTTGTTTTCATCGAACTTGCGAGAGCCAGGAAAACTGCATTCACTGATCCCTCTAAAAAGTTTAGTTTCTTTCAAAATGTATGAGTTCTATCGCTATTTGTTTACGAAAAATTGTGAGCGAAGTTGGAAAACCTGAGCGGGCAAGATGAAAAAATCTTGCCCGCTGAGGAACCAATCAGATTGCAGCATTCAGAGTCATCTTGCCCGCTCGCGCTCACGGAGCTGCCACATAATAAAACATCCTTCTTATCGGGAACGATCGCCTTAATGATTGCTTTTGATGTTCACTCAAGTTCTGGGGATCTTGAGTCTGTCGCAAACTGCCTCGAAACAGTCTTCAAATGCCATTCCAACAATGAATTTCGAGAGAAAGCGACAAGTCGATCAAAAGACGAATTTCTTATTATGATTCACGTGAAAAGGTCAAAGTTCTCACAACAACGGATATCAGAAGCTCACTCTGATTGGCTGATCGCCGAGAAAGAAATGTATTGCTCTTTTGAGCAGACGCTTGTGGCGGGGAAGTGAAACGCAAGTCGCCGCGGGGGTCTGCTTTAGGAAGCTATTTACTCGGGCTGCCTGTGGCAGCACCGAGTTTAAAATGCAAGCCGTTATTTTTGTTTTTTTGTTTTTTTCTGTTTCATGCAGCAAAATTTATGCGCATGCGTTAAAGGTCACGTTCACACCAATCAGATTACACTGTGCTGGTCACGCAACAATCGCCAGGTAAATTTATTTACATTATATTACAGAAATATAAAGGGAACTGTTGGAAGCCTTTAATTTCTCGAACCAAAACCTCGGCCGTGAGAGGAGTCTTGTTTAGGTTGAGAGTTGAATAACTGCTTCGGTCATCATAAATTATTCTGTGCTTATTACCTACGAAACGTACCTCAAACAAGAGCGCTATAGTTGAAATATCCTGAGCCTGTTTGGAAGGCTTTCGCACGAGTGAAGTTAAATAAAACATTAAACTGCTTACATTTGAGAGATGGGACTCCAAATTTGAGAGAAAATTCCTCGCGCCGTCGTCCACCATCTTGATTTTACTGTATTAAATTATGAGCAGACTGCAGTTTTGGGAAGGAGGGTAAAAGCTTTTAAATAGAGATAAACAAAACGGGCATTTCAGTTAATAATCTTTAATCCAACAAATACTGATATGAACGCGATCAGCGTGCTGCGATAAAGAGCCGCAGGGTAGAATGAACAGTAGAGAAATATAGTGATAGCTCCATCATATATAGGTGGACAGCTAGCTAGCTAGCTAGGATACAACTTATAATATGGGACAAATATAAACATACATTTGAGACACTCATCTATTAGTACTGATCTGAACCTGCAGAACAGCAGACTAAATTAGGACCGAATTCGTATTTTTTTCGATCAAAAAAAGAATCAATGCCTTCAGTAAGATTCCCAGTCATATCAGTAATGGTGACTACCAAGCATTGTTGCTGGGGGAGATGTAAGAGTGCCTCTAGATGTCGAAAACCTTCATAAATCCGGCGCTCAAAGAGATATGATATGTCTCGGAGAATGAAGCATCGATCGGTACACCGCTAGTAGAGGTTTCTCATCTTTTCTCGGCCTTTTTGATCACTTACAGGAGGAGCTTTTCTGTTTCAAAACCTTTACAGCAAATTCAGTGAGAAATGTCAGCGTTGGGGTAAATGTTTGTACAAGAGACCTTAAAAGCACAGAACAACGAGACTATAGGTCTGGCAATGAAACGTAAGTGGCTGAAACCCTGACTATACCCACCAGTAAACAATGAGAAGGAACTACTGTTCAACCATTAAGTTTACTTGAATTTATCAGTGGATTCTAAATAAATTTTGAAAGCAAAGCCTCGTCTACAGTACATTACAATGCTTTGATTTATTTTCTGAGAACAAATGAAGTTAATTTCTTTCGGAGCTGCAGGGCATTTGAAAACTCGATAAATGCAAACAATAATATAATGGTTTGAAAGAGCACACCGACATAAGCAAGATTGCCGAATTTTAGGATGCTATCAGTTCATAGTTTTAATGTATATGCTCTTCCAGCCACAACAGCTTTGGTCTCCGATGAGTTTTATTGAAGAATTTCCTATCTCCATTCGCCGATGAATGCACTCGGCACGCGGCTACATACTTTTGTTTTTGCTTTAATACAGGAAAACCTGACCTTTGTAACTTTTCAATGTTTAGGTGAAGTCTTACAACGATAGAAAAGATGAGTTTGGGATACAGTTTAAATCCGATATTATTAGTAAGCATGTCTCGTTGGTTCGGCCAGCGAAGATGCAAAACTCGCTTGACAAGATCGACGTTTGTCGCTTTGTTTCAATCCTCTGTATTTCAGCCAAAGTTTAAGCTGTTCGACAGTATAATCATCAAGTTCTCTTTCAAAATATGGTCCAGGAAAGCAGTCATTTCTGGTAGAATAGACAGAGGACGAACTGAAGTGCTAGTCAATTCTTGTAAGGTGATACAAGAAAAGCGGTTTGTTTGTCTGAGTCTTGGCGGGGGGTCTAGACTTGTGACGTAATTACCGCGCTCCGCTATTAGCGTGCGTAACATGAATAAGTAGGGGTCAACTTCTTTAGTTTACATACACGAGAAAAACACAATATTAAATTACATATATATACTAGGGGAGCAGAGAATGAATGTCACCGCGCTACCGGCCACTCCTAAAGACTGCTAAATTCAGCTAATAATTCTTCCCTTCGGTTATTACTAGAGGATTTCAAATGAAAGTGTATTTCATCTTCAATCTCATGTGGCCCGAGTGAAAGCCCAGATGGGCTCTTGTTGCGTTCGAGCGAGAGCGAGAACGCATACTAATCTTAACGCGGGCTACGCAATCCAAACACGAAAAACGTGGGTTTGTACCTTTGCGCATAAATTAACTCAGCATGTCCATGATGCATTACGATTTACGGTTCGCCTCGTGGTTTGAACTCCGAGTGCCGGTGAGTAGTGATTTATCTCGGTAATACCTTATTATAGGAAATTAACAATGCACTTTATTAACGCGATTTTACAAAATTCGCGTTAATTTAATGTATCTTAATTAATGTCGATGTAAATTTAATGCACGCTATTTTACAACATTGTTATTTTAAAGCACCTTTATTTCATTTCAAAACCTTATTAGTTCATGACTCCTCTATTGGCTCTTCAGAGTCACTATTGCGGTTTGGTTTCCGTCAATCAAACGAGTGAGCAGCTCTTGGTGATTTCACCGTGAGGCTTTGAAAGATCTTTTGAATTGATAGGGTCTAGTTAGGCTTCAAACCCAAATTTTCGGCTTTAAAAAAAACTTAGAAACATCCGTGCACTTGTCTTGGAAGGTTTTATTGACGGAAGCCAAAACGCAGTTTGACGTTCAGAAATGTAAAGTGCGAGTTTGCAGAATTATGAAAATCGCAGTAAATAAAGCAAGATGCTTATCGAAAAATTCGCGTTAATTTAATGCATGTAAACCTAACTTTTGAAAAATTCGCGTTAAATTAGTGTAACGTAAATTTTCTTCGCGTTGTCAACGTGCATTGTTAATTTCCTATAATAAGGTATGCTGAAGAAATTCATAAGTGTTGCTCATCAAAGCGTGGTGACTGATCAAATTCGAAACTTAACCACAGATCGTCTCTTCTCGCGTCAATATTCTTGCTGCTGGAGCGGAAAGACGAGAAACATATCCAGCTATCGTTGTTCTCTGACGCCTCTGATTCCGGCTGGGGAGAGAGAACGTCTGCACGCAGGCTACATCGCGAACTGACTGATCGGATCCGAAGCATTAAAGCTCTTTTAATTCAAAAGGAATTGCACTTTCCCAGTAGAAGTTTTCTGGTAAGAGTATAGAAGTTTTTGCACGTCTTTCAATATAACAAACGTTGCTTCAAAACTCTGTTGATGTTCTGTAAAAAATTAGACTGACACGTTCACGCCTGACTGATTGCATGCACATGGAAATTGAGACTCCAAGAAGAGTTGAGATTTTAATACGCAAACATCTACAATGATTTCTGCCGAAACCTTTTAATAATAGTAACAAGACAAGGATCTGCCGTAAACGTGAAACTACACTGAAGCAAAAGTTTATTTAGTGTTATGCTTTGCGCTCAGCGAGTGAGTCAAGCTTTAAAGCGGGCCACGTACTACCGGTCTGGGAACTAAGCGAGCAGCCGTTTTGTTTATTTTACGGCTCACGATATTTCGATAACTGCATGGTCCGAATTTACTTGAAAACTTTATGCAATGACTTTTACAAAATAGTGAAGAAAGTAAACTTAAACATGGTTAGGATGCTATATGCCCGTAGTAGACCATTTAAACGAAAACATTGCTACACATTAATGCATGTTAGTATACATTACACATCAAATCTTATACCGTTACCGTTAAAAACAGTTAAAATATATTAGTTATGTTACTATATAGTTTTATACCCAGGGAGCCAGAGGCAAATCTTCCAAGTAAGAATTGCATGTGTACATATAGCAGATAAGTCTAGCACAAGGGTAACCAGTTGAATTGATATTCATACGATAATTGTAAACAATGAGAATAAATATATTCATTATTCACTTGTGTTTACTAGTCCATTTCCTCTAGACGCAATCAGACAAAAGGGAATGATGTAAAAAAAATATAAGAAGAGGTATATTTTTTCGGTACTGTCCTTGGTTCACCAAACGAATACATTTCTAAAATCTGAATGAAATTTATATTACTTCAAAATATTTTTTTTTCGAACGAACGCACTTCCTAACTGATAGTTACTCTAGTTGTAAATGAATTAATACGAGGAGAGAAGCTATTCGTAGGCAGGGTAAATGAATTAATACGAGGAGAGATAAGAGGGCATAATCTTACGTATGTCGACTTCATCTCGACATACCAACCCTCATTTAGCGAAGCTATTCGTAGGCAGGGTAAATGAATTAATACGAGGAGCGATAAGAGGGCATAATCTTACGTACATTTTTGTAACGAGCCTTTTTAGGCTCAGTAATGTCAAATGGTTAAATAAAGCTTATCTGATCTGATCTTATCTTTACAGAGCAGAATATAATGTAACACACAGCTTTCGGAACATCATATTTCTAATATCCTGGCATATTGTTGACGTTGTAGTATGACTGGTGATATAGAATTACTAAAAATCTGCATAAATAGAACACGACGTTGAACGGGTTTCTTCATACGGCACTGCACAACTAAAGAACAGAGTATCGCAAGAATTCAGGTAAAAACGGTATTCACTTTCTTGTTATCTAGAGTCAAGCTGCTTTGCAGTATCGTGTAGCTAACGTCATTCTAGCATCTAACTGACTTTGGGTCGCAGTCAGTTTGATACGTGTACGTATACGAATCGTTCATAGATTCACATTACGTTAGTTCGGTTTCTCACTTAGTTCCGACTTCTCCCCCCCCCCCCCCCCCCCCCCCAACAAAAGACTCCGATTCATGACACTAAACAATCAGATTATGTTGACTAAACTCTTTCCTTCGCAACTAATTAGGGGGGGGGGACTCCGGTACCAAAATGAGGAGGGTGCTCGGTCAAAATGACCCCTAAAAGGCACGCATAAATTAAAGGAGGGTTAAAAACCATAATAACTTTGACCTCTAAAAGGAACGCATAAATTAAAATTCATAAAGTGATTTCTTCATGTTGAACCCCTGAAAGGTACGACTCGGATTGCGCAAGTAACTCATGCGAATGGTACGGTTACGAGAATGTTTACTCCTAAAAGAAGCGCCGATCACCCTCATCAGTTAAATATAGAAAAAGTTTCCTTTCACGTAATTTGCGTTTCATAAGAAGGAAGGACCGGAAAATGGGTCAGTATAAATCAGCCTTCTCTCAAGAGCAATGCAAGCAAGTCCTACAATTCTCTATTTCCTACGTCCCATCGTCACCGTCATGATTACTTAAGGTCCCTATAATTCAGCTATAACTCGGCATTCGACATAATTCTTACAAAAAATCAGATCTTCCTCCCGCAAATCCACGCAGTTAGTTCTGAGTTTTCTTCTTGACGAGACTGAATCAAATGTCCCTACTCGCGTGCACTGGCATGGCATCTTGGCTAGTTCCTATACAACCACTCCAAATTTATACAGATTAGTTGATCAAATTTGCAATTTGATCAATTGTGGCTCTGTGTATTTTCCTATCAACTTCGCAAGCAGGAAATTACATAAGAGTTCCATTGTGGGAATGAGCTTCTAAATAGCTACCGTGCCGATGCGTTACACTTCGGTACTATTTTACCTTTTAACTGCTTCCTAACAGTATTATGCCAATAGGGGAAGTTCTTTGGACAAAACCTAAATGAATCTTTTCAAAAATTGCTATTACTCGCTCTTTTCACCTGGTGACCATCTTTGACTCAAAGCTCGAGGCAACCTTTGTTTCGCATGTGGCCTCGTCACTCGTCACTCGTCCCATACAAGAATATTTCATAAATTCGATTTTACGGATTTTATTTGGCATCGGATTCCCATCGATTCCCATACAAACACTGTATTTCGCGCCATGTTTGCACCCCTTTCAAAACGTCGGAATTTACCGCAAACTGGTCTATTATTTTCAGTTCAGAATAATAATAAAAAGATTGTTTGTTTTTTTGCTTATAGAACTGGAAAAAAAGTTTCCTGTGCCCCTGAGCGTGAACAACTTTTTTTTTACGGCTCTCCTTAGACTTTCTCAAAGTCCCTTAAAACGAGATTTTCATTTCCCACATTCGCTTCTCTTAAAACGAGAAGAGGTCGACTTGTAGCAAGTCTAGGTTCTCCTATACGTTTCAACAACCCGTTACAAGAGTTTCCGACTTTTATTGTGATTGAAAAACGTTTTTTTAATTCACACATTTGGCTTTGGCTGCTTTGGGAAGCGCTTAAAATTGCTTCGACTGATTTCAGTAAAATAGCAAAAACATCCAAATCCTACCACATTTTTTTAATACGATGTCCCTGTCCATCCCTTCTAGACTGAGAGGTTTCGTCATGAAGTTGATTGTGGCTTTAATATTGTGTATTGTGCCATTAAGTTCCATGGCTGACGGAGAAGTCTGTAGCTCTGACCAGAACGGTAAGTAATCAACATTTTCATGCTAAAAATATTACCATTACGTAACTAACAGACATCCGAAGAAACTTACTTTATTTAATTTCGATTGGTTAAGTAATATTTCATTATTTTTGACGTAGTTTAAAGACCAAGTGCCATGAACAATGTCGAGGGCGTAGCCCGTGAATTTTTTATGGCATATATAGAAACCACGTGCGTGTCTAAAACAATCAGGCAGCTTTGAAATGGCTTGTCACATATTATTAGATATTCATAATACAGAGGACAATGATATAAAAATAGGCAGTCTGGGACTGCATGTATCTACGGGGTATAGAATAGGAGTGTTGTAAAAGATAGACATTTCATATAGATTTTGAGTTGAGAGTAAGGAAAAGTTTTAAATAGACCTCTTTACCTTCGTATGCAAATTGCTCATTTCAGACCACATGACATTCCGCTGACAAGTTTTGCTCCCCAAAGGGAATTCTTCGACGCTATAAATTTAAAGCGTTATTGTTGAGACACCGTGTGCAATGAGCCATCGCAAGTACTGGGATGCACGAACAACCAACTGTCATGGACGCTCAGGACGCTAAATAAACACTTAATGTCAAACATTCGACGGCTAGAATACATCCCAAGAACGTCAAAGAACTTAAAAAATACCTGGCGAAAAAACACTCGACACATTTCTTGAAAGCTGTGTCTGATTTTTAGAGGAAAAAAGAATAAATAGATGGCAAATAGTGAGTAATAACTTACCTCCAACAAATAGGTGCGAGGCAAAACGAAGAATCCAAAGCGACCCAAAGCACATAGGAGACTCGACAGACGATGTAGATCACCGAAAAACAGTCGATGATTTGTCGATCCTGTCGACGTGTACCGGTAACATCCGAGAGATGCCGATCGTCGTGCCGGATACGAAAATCGGATGATATCGGAGAAGACCGAACCGAATTCCGACCATTATCCGAAGATTTCTATTGTTACGGACGGACGGACTTACACCTGGATAGCACAGTATCTACGACTTCCACAAGGAAGCCCGTAGATACAAATAGTGTTCTGAACACAATTAATTAAACAATCTAAACACGAAAAATTGAAAGCGAAAATTCCACCGGATTTGTATATTCATATTCAAATTAGAGTTCGCTGCTCAAGATTCGAATAATCAAATCATAGCTGGCAGCGAGAGTGAGAATGACAGGCGATGAAACGGCTGGATGAAGAGAAGCAAAAATGCAAACTAAAAACGGACGAAAACTGAACCCGTTTGACTATCAAATCAACTATCAGGTGCAAGGTCACAGCGATTAGAATCACTCGGGCGTGTGCAAATTGCAGGAATGGAGTCTTCATGCAGGCAGAGCAAGTCTTCGGCCAGTTAGAAGAGAAACATTTGGAGATTCGTATAACGGAAAGCTTACAATGTTTGTCTTGTGAAATTTTATACTAGCTTCGTAGACAAAAATGTTAGTAGACTCATAGGCCTGGGAGTAATTGCAGAATACCCCCTCCTTTGGGTCATAATAATTAACTTCTCAACTTTTTCATACAAACCTTCTAAAAACCGAACCCTGAAATAAATAAAAAAACTAACCATTTCAACCCAAAATCATTCATAGAACGAGTCTAAATACACCTGAACTAAAGTGGAGAACTTAGCGCAGTTTTCAAGCGATCTTTTGAGTGGAGGGGGTATTCTGCAACTAAGCTGACTCATAGAGCCGTTAAAGTTTATATGTTTCATGTTTTCTGTTTCTTCGTGTTTCTTGTAGTTATTTAGAACTGTAATCCAGAACTAATTTGCAAATATGCTGTGTTTGGAAACGTTTCAAAGTACAACAAATATGAAAATTAGCTTTTGTTTTAACGAATTTGCATATTACTGTATTTTGAAAATCGTTTCCAAATACAGCAAATTTGTCGTACTATAATCCCTGGTTTTCATATATTACCACGTGACCTGAAACGATACTCATCATTGGCCGATGTGTCATGAATATCTAATGATGTGTGAGAAATACTACTGTATCACCCAGCTCAGTTCATCATGTTGCATGCTATCTTTTCGATGCTGTTTTCTAGATAAGGAGGCAGATACCGAATACTTCAAGATACAGCTGTGCAAGCTAACGAATCTCGTCACAGAAATGTCAACAAAGATCGACAAACTTTCCGAAAGGCCCCCCACCCCCAGTCCTCCCCCAACTATCCCAGGTACGTATACTATTCAAGCTTGTATTATTCGTGACAAAACAATTACCAGTTAATCAATGACGTATCTATACGTGCAATGGCTTGACATTTTGTGGAGGGAAATTTAATTTGGGGTGCGTTTCATCGGGTCTCGAAAACATGCATATACTCGTCCTCTGAAATCAGTTAAAAGTAGACGCTGCTTTTACTACGTTCTTTCGGAAATATTGTTTGTGTTTGCTAACCTAAACATGATTATTTATTTTTGGTTTATCCCCTTTGTCGGAATACCTAGAAAGTGTCCCCAGAAACGCGCCCAATATTCGCCTACAACTAATTAGGAATCGGGAGAATAGCCTGTGTACGGCCGTCCGTCTGCCCTCAAAAATCGGAGGGACGTCTGTGCTTTGCCATGCCACCGTTAATCATGTTCCGAGTAATTTATGCGCATGAATTACCATTCCATTTAACAATATCGTATTACGTTGGACATCGATAAAATCACAACAGCATGTTCCTTGTTCAAATACCTACGTGTTCTGTATCGCTTGATATTCTCTGTCTAGAGGACATCGGCTACCGTTAATACGTGAAACGTCTAAATTCTAGACGAACTTAATCAAAACTGGATAGCCACACATCAGTAAAACGTTTAGCCAATCAAAGAGCAAGAAGTGCCATACGTAATAGATTATCGCGTATTAGCCAATCAGCAGCCTTTCCACGAATTCTTCTAAAGCTCCCCGTGACTCACGATTAACGACGGGCCCTCTCCGATTTTTGAGGGGAGCCGGACGGCTGTACACAGGCCACGGGGAAGTAGTTTGAATACGTTACTTGTTTTCATGTAATAGGAAGTAAATTACATGACTGCGGCTTGGAGATACAGAAGTTGTCTTCTCGCACATGTTTCAGGATCCCATAACCTGGAGCGTCCATCCTACATACTAGACCTATGTCACAGCGTTTTCACAAGTTAGGTTATTTTTTGAACGGTTTCCCGCTATTCTCAGATTGCAATAATTCCTAAGGGAATAAAATCACACTGAGCGTAGCAGCCAGGCATCTTTTGTTCCGCCACTGGTGCATGTAACCCACCAATTGGCGGGTTAACTATTCTAAAAATAGCCCAACTTGTGAAAACGCCGCGACAGCTATATAGGAGACATGGACGCTCCTGGTTATGGGCTTCTGACTCGAAGTTACATTCCATTTCTCCGCGCGGCATGTACACTTTGCCGTAGGCTAAAGCAGCCGCCATTGTGATAAATTGAAGCGGTTTTCCGCTGCCGTGACGCGGGCTCAATAAAATTAAAAACTCCGATTCGCTTTGTCTCTCAGCCCGGCATGGAATCGAAATACGTCAGTATTGCATGTACGTAGCATCAGGTTTCAGATTGCCCAACACTCCTAGCTAGTATACGGGTTCGTTAGTTTTATATCCATAATATCCTATATGTACGTTATACTGAGCTAGGTCTTCGCTGTTTTCACTGTTTTGAGTATTTCTTACAACTTTCCTTTCTTTTTTTGTCCAGAAAACCTCATTTCCTGTAAAGCCATCAAAGCCAATGCAAGGTAGGAGCTGGTGTTGTTTTACTGTCGCTTGATTTCTACGGACAGTCTAAAATACCAGCGCGCACTAGGCTGAAGCGAGTCTTTGTGTAGATACTTTTCATCCAACCGGCAATATTGGACGATGGTAGACGATGTTGGACTCGTTTGGACAGGCCTTAACTACGAACATCTTGTGTAATAATTTCCTATTCTCATTTTAGACTTTTTCTTCTCACAAAACTTGAAAACATTCGTGCCATTTGTGCTGTAACGTCAGTCGAATACAATTACCGGATTCCTTTGGAATTCTTTTTCTTATTCAGATTTTGAAACCAATGGCCAAAATTGGAAGAACACATTTAAAGAATCATTGCAATGAATTCTGATGGTTGTAGTAAACTATCATCATAGTGACCTATAGCGATATTCACTGTACGTCATCCATTGGCATTAATGTGCCAACCAGAGATCCATTGGTTCCTAACACAAAGTAGTCCTTTGAAATCATGGTTGGCACATTAGCATTGCAATTGTAATGTTTATCAACACGAAACATCGCTATTAATATGATGTCTTCACATTTAGGTTCTCTGTCAACCAGTGTGCATTACACGCATCTATTATTCCTGTTCATTATCCTGAACCTTTTAAAGATCTGCCCTCCGAAGCATTGTGCCATTCGTTGTAGTCTTCAAAAGTCACCGATATATATTAAGCAGTAATAAACAAAGCCTAAAGGGTCTCATACCTTTTGTTCCTTTCCCGAGATTTTCGCGAGATCTGAATTTCGGGGCCTACAAAATGGCCGCAACTGGGATTTCGGCGCGCAATGAATGCTGGTTAAGAGAGACCGTTTAAAGGAATCTTGGCTGAAAAACAATGTTTGTTCTCAAGTGTTTGTTATGGATGCTTAAGTCTGCTGTTGTGTTTGTCTCCAATAAATTGTACACTAGATGTCATTTATACACCGATATTCCTATCGATAAAACTCACTTGAATTTCCTGCGCGCCGCCATCTTGGATCTCATGACGTCACAGTGAT
The DNA here is from genome assembly GCA_030867875.1 of Actinernus sp. WN-2022. Lineage (NCBI taxonomy): Eukaryota > Metazoa > Cnidaria > Anthozoa > Actiniaria > Actinernidae > Actinernus > Actinernus sp. WN-2022. Next base: position 29,940,702 of record JAOWCC010001501.1, read on the forward strand.
GCCCTATTGTTACACAACAAAAGAGCTATTGTTTTCTGACAATAGAGGCAACACTCTGTCGTCATAAAATCCAAAATGGCGGCGCAAAGGAAATTCAAATGAGTTTTATCGATAGGAAAATTGGTGCATAAATGACATCTAGTGTACAATTTACTGGAGACAAACACAGATAACACTTGAGAAAAAACTTTTTTTTCAGCCGAGATTCCCTTTAAGCAAAGTACCCGTTTTTACAGACCCGGTTATTTTTAGAATGCATTTCCCGTGAGTTCGGTTTCCAATAGCCAATCACAAGTATTTGCGTAATGTTGCAGCTGCCACGTTGGTTTACCAAACGAGAGAAGCCAATGAGGCATCCTTTGTTAACAAAATACCGCGATGAAAGAGAGGAATGAGAAATAAAATATAAAAATAACCCGGTCTTGGATTAAACGCTGCATCATTCACGAATATAAGATGAACGCTCCTAATAACCGCGTAACTTTGTCAAGGGGCTTATTTTATAATGCAAATCGATATCTGAGAACATAATGGATCGGTTTAACTATTTATAAGCTATTTATACTATGTTTACTTTATACTATAGATATTTATAAGTTATATAATACATTGTCATGCATGCATATTTCCTCAGCTTGGTGACTCAAAGCAAGGCCTACACGCTGACTGTAAGTGGACGTCGTTTCCAGGCCTATTGCCACATGAGCGCGCTGCCGGGATGTGGAGCGGGACCCTGGACAATGGTCATGAAGATAAATGGGAATTCGGTGAGAAATCCTGCTGTTATACTTAACACATGCAGACTGAACTAATTGCCTTTTGGAGTAGTTAAGATAATTAAAGCAATCTGAAGTATTATGGTAAAGAACCGTCTCAGCATCCATTTTTGATGCCATCGAAAATAGCTACCAAGCCAAAGTACGGTTTATGGTTGGATCGCCTCAGAACCAGTGAGTAATTAAATACCTTTAAAAGATTCTAAACGAACTCATACTCCACGTGTGCATCCACTCACAGATTTCTAAGACCTCCAGCGTTAATTGTTTTTTTACAAAGCAGTGAGTACCATTCTCAGTCTGTTTAGTAATCCATCGAATGCTATTATATGATAGTATTCCAGTACTACTATGTGTCTGTCACTGCTTATCAATATCATTAACAATAGCAACAAAGATAAATCATTAAATACGATTATGACTTTACACATTACTAAGATCTCAAACATGCATTATTTGATACAAAGCATCATCATCATTCTATATGATTACGTATTTATGTATTTTACTAACATGTAATATATAACATTACTGAACGTCCTGTTTCAAGGGACCTAATGATATCTGATGCCTATATTAAGGCAGAGAATTACATGACGTAGGAGCGCAAACAGAAAAATATTTATGTCAATATACTTTTAAAGGGGCTATGTCATGGTTCTGCAAATGTTTCGAGTAATCGCTCGGTTGGTGGGTGTTAATTGGATACAAACAGTTAAACCTCCCTCCCTCAATGCTTGATTGAAATAATTTTCAATATTTTCCCTGGAGACTATTTATATGCACTGTTTGTTAGTCATTTTTGCATAGTTGCTTTGATTTTAAGCATCCCGCATGGCCGAGAGGTTCGTTAGTTCATATCAGAATTGGTGTAAATTGCTGTTTCCGGCCCGGAACGCGAATGTAAAGTCTATTACCGTCACACAGCCCTTTAAATTGTATTGTGATACTTCTCCCAAATAAATAAGTTAGTGAGATTCGTTCTAGAGAGAATATGGAAGAGGAGAACATCGTAAGAATGCGGGATTATGTTGAGCTCCTCGTGTTTGTTTTTAGCTACCGTTGCGCATGCGCAATGGAGTATGATATTACACTTTAAAACTCCACTCAAACGGTTTCCACATCGGTGCAACATCGGTGCAACATCGGTACAACAAGTTCAAGTTTTACACTGTTCAGTTACATATATTAAAAAGAAAATAGAAACGTATAGATAAGATAGAGCTAAGATACAATCATGAAAGGTAAAATAGGTTGAATTATTGTTTAAGTGTGTGCAGTGATTATAGTAGCAAAAGCTTTCGAATTAATCACTGCCTATAGTAAAGTTGTAAATTACTACATAAATATAATCGTGTATGATGTAATTATTGTAAATATTATGAAACAAGAACAAAAGATAGTGAAAAAGAGTAGGAAAAGAGAGAAAATCTGAGAAAAAATACAGATGTTTGTACAATATATATATATATATACACACGCACACTCATCTATATCTATTTATTTACTACATATAAGTATGTTTATAATATTTATCATGACAGCAACAAAATAATAATGGGCAGGTTTGTCAGTTTTGTCGATTTAATAAATATTTTTTGTATTGATTCTTGAACTGAGTAAGGGAGAGGGCTTTTAGGTGGCTGGGAATGTTTTCCCATATTTTTGAAGCTGAATATTTAAAGGTGTGGATACCATAATTAGTTCGAACTCTAGTTCGATGGAAATTTTGTTTTGACGCATATCTGGTGTTGTATGAGTGGACCTCAGATACCGGTGTCAAGAAGTCTTGAAAAACAGGAGGGATATTCAATTTGTTACTTAGTTTATGAATGAAACAAGATGTCTTTAAAAAGTAGATGGTTTCAAGTTGTATTATGTCTCGCAGTTTATAGTAAGGTGATGTTTTTTCTCTAGACTGAGCAAAGAAAATGCTCCTAATACATTTATTTTGTTTTATTAACATTTTGTTTAACTTTGTTTTGTAAGTATTACCCCAGGCTGATATTCCATAACTAAGATATGGATAAATTAGAGTATAGTAAAGCTGTTTAAGCATTCGTAGATTAATATAGTATCTAAGTTTGTTAATGATACCTATTAATATGTTTTTAGATATTTTGCTAGTCACATGTGTTATTTATAGGGCTCCCAGTTGACATGTTCATCAATAAAAACACCTAAGTATTTGATGTAATTTTTACGACTTATCTTATTGATGTTAAAATTAATAACATTTTTCCTTAGTGATTTAACAAGCATAAAATTTGTTTATTTGAAATTAATTGACAATTTATTAATATTACAGTAGTGGTATACATGGGGTAGTTCGCCATGTGAGGAGAGACTTGCCCTTTATACCGGAACTTCTTGTTTAAAACATCGTTGCATGGAGAGAGTTGATTTGATTTCGTTTAAAGGCCATTTCAAACGCCGATGTTGTGCTGATGCTGTGCAGACGCTGTACCGATGTTGTAACCATTTGACTAGAGTTTAATCGAGGACTGGCTGGCGTACGTACGGCGGGTTTGGCATCAACCACAATTGAAAAGTATAACGAGTGAATAGCAATCATAAATTTCAAAATTTTGATAATGTTTTGCCTATTTGCTATTTCTCGATACAGGTATTTTATTTTTATTTCAAGATTGTCCCAATGGTAGGAGATACAATATACCACAACCCCCACCTCTATAAGATAATTATTTGTCTAGCCCTACCCTAACGCTACCCAATTAAAAATATAGGTATACCGTATTTTTGCGAATATACGCGCGGGGCGTTTCTTCAAAACTGATCTCTTTTGAGGAGGCGTTTAATCGAGAGGAGCGTTTATTCAAGATGCTGTTTGGGGCATATTTTTCAAACTAGGACCCTTAGGGAAGGCGTTTATTTGATAGGGGTGTTTAAATGAGAAGGGGCGTTTAAATGAGAAGGGGCGTTTATTTGATAGGGGTGTTTAAATGAGAAGGGGCGTTTATTTGATAGGGTTGTTTAAATGAGAAGGGGTGTTTATTTGATAGGGGTGTTTAATGAGAAGGGGCGTTTATTTGATAGGGGCCGGTGTTTAAATGAGAAGGGGCGTTTATTTGATAGGGGTGTTTAAATGAGAAGGGGCGTTTATTCGCGAAAATACGGTGTGTGTACAGAAGTTAATGAAAAGAAAAATATTGCTTCGTAATAGTTATTTCTGGGTAGCATTTAACATTTTGTTCGGCTTATCTATAGTTTAGCCTGAGAAAACAGCCGGCTCTGGCTGCGTACTCAGATTAACACTCTAATTACTATTTTATTAGTCACAAACAAACACAAATAACATAAACTATTGACTAAGAACGGTTTTAGCGTGGCATAAAGTTAGTTTCTTGCTTTTCTTTCAAATTTAGTCAGCGATTGAACAGCCTTAATTTTCGTATTACATATTTAGGTCTAGCCCTGACGAGAGCAATTTGTTTTAAATTTTTAATTTCGCTTTCGATTAACACTCCAATTTAACTTTCACCATTTAAAAAGCAACAAGAACATTGTGAAATCAAATCCATTTTAGCTCGGCACAAAACTCAGTCATTAGCCTGTTAGGTTTTGGCGCCCAATACAGCGATTTTGTAAAATATCTCCTCTTAATTGTATCTATGGTTTAGTATACGTCATCAGTATGAAATTTTTGACCTCGAATCTTGAATCACAGCTTTTTAAACATAACATGAAAAAACTTATTTTATTTGTTAAGGACATGACCGTCTTTTTTCTATTCTTAGCGGACGTTCCACTGGAATTCAGGTTTCTGGGCAAACACACGAGATTACAATATTAATGGTGGAACGACTGGGTTCGACAATCAGGAAACGAAGCTGCCGACGTAATGGGGAACCCCCTTCTCCAAGCTTTGCGTTGGAATGAAGGTAAATATTAAATACTTAATGACTGGTCCCGAGGGAAGAGTGTGTTTTGTTCCCCCGAGACCTCGATGTCTCCCGATACGGAGTCGAGGGGGGCATCGAGGATGGTGGAGAACCAAAACTCGCTGATTCCCGAGGGCCAGTCATTACGTAATTTGTTGTATAGCAACAATTATAAAATTCCTTTTGCCTGGGATTTGGTACACAAATATTTATTTTCCCGCCTTTATATAGTCAGTGGCGCGCGACACATCGCACCATCTTCTGTCATGATGATGGCGGGATACATTGGATCTTCACGACTGCCTCGTGACCCTGGTTAAACCAATGAGCGTTCGTTGAATCTGGAAAACTTATGGCTTTCTATGGCGAATTTAAAGTGCCTGTGTCGGCCAGACACATTTATTTTAAGCAATTTTGATATGAACTGACGAACCTCTCGCACTGCCTCGTATTCAGGCGCTTTTTGGTCAGATGGGGCGCAAGGGAGCACGGGAAGGGGGAAGAGGAGGAAGCGACTGGCAGATTATGAATGGTGAACTTTAATTTATGCAAACATATACGAAATGAATAAAATCGTGTTTTACTTTCATAAAGCGAAAGATTTTTTTATGAGGCAGTCCTTTAAAAAAAGTCTGAATTTTAATGAAGCATGAAAGAACCATATAGGAGCTGACCAAAGCCCTCATAACTCTTATGTCGAGAATAGCGATACTTCGTATTGATAAACATTACAATACACGACTTTCATAATGGCCGCCTCCGGCCGCCTCCTAATTTGCATAATGTTACTACATGAAAGATCACATTAAAACTAGTAATTGTTTTGAGTTTTAGAGGAATGTGAAAAATTGCTGTTGAGCTATGAGCATTTGTAATGCAGAAAAATATGAAAGCGAGGCTATAAAGGCCTCCGTCGTTTTTCTCATACGAATATCTCTAATTTCAACTGGCTGTAACTTCATTGCTTTATAAGCTACAGCACTCAACTTTCACAAGGTCACTAATGTCTACATACTCTTTCACATGGCAATGTTTATATTTTCTATACACGTGGATAAACTACCGAAACGGGAAATCACATATGCAAATTAGGAGGCGGCCATTATGAAAGTCGTGTATTGTTAATATGCTAATGTACCAACCATGATTTCAAAAGGCCGCTTTGTGCCAGGAACCAATGGACCTCTGGCTGTACATTAATGACAATGGATGACGTGGCAGTAAATACCGTTATAGTGATCAGTTTATCAAGCACCACTTCAGAATCGCTCTACCCTGGCTGCCATGCCACAGCTTTGTTCTCTAGCTGCTGTTGCTTTCATATTGAAGGCCTTGGCTTATTATAATCAACAAAACAAAAGTAAAAGGTATAATCAACGAGCTTCAACGAAACAACTAGGAATTCGTCTTTAACTCATCTCCAAGCCACGGGAAATACATACACGGGATCATCCGAGTCGTCGAGTTCGTAACATCACATCCGTCGTGTAAACTTCAGGGTGTTGTAGTTGTGTCGAGCCTCAAGCATCTGATGCCATAGAGCTCCTGAACCTGACTGAAGCATCCATTTTCGACTCAAAAGAATATTCAGTGAAATCGCAAAACAAATATTCGCCAAAAACAACAACTGCCTGATCCCGCCATAATTAATGCCGACCGACAGAATGTACCGATATTTCACCTATGCTTAGAGATATTGCTTCGCTCCTCGCTGGCGGTAGAAACGTTGGTACCCCCCTCTACGGGGAGCCAGAATGGCGCAGTGGCAAAAGTGCCTATAACCCCAATTTTGTTATCATTACAATCGCCTCTCACCTCAGTCTGTCACCCGCGGGTTCGAGTCCAGATCGCGGCGCCATATGTGAGTTGAGTTTGTTGGTAGTATCTCCCTATTTCTTCAAGGGTTTTTCTCCGGGTTCTCTGGTTTTGTTCCCTCCGCAAAAACCAACACGCTAAATTCCAATTCTATCTGTGGTTTATCCGGGTCCTAACTTTGATCAGCCCCTATGGTTGTTTCAGGTCACGTTAAAATTGAAATTCAGCATTGTTTATCTCCTTTAAAAAAAAGCGCCTTGGTACGAGGTAGCTTCATGCACATATGGGATGGTTAAAATAAAGCAAATATGCACAATTGAATGACTAACAAAATGTCATCGAGGGAGGGGATTTCAACTGTAATAATTGGTAGACAATCAGAACAACCTCCAATCGAGCAGACACTAGACATGTGCAACACCATGACATTATAGCCTCCTTAACGCTGGATGTGATCACCATAGATCGCATCCTTGCATGTACTCCTTAATGAAAATGTTTTCACGGTCTCTATATTAGTGGGGTAGTACTTCAGTTGCCTACACTGCAGTGTCCCATACGCATGACATCCATTCGGTCCTTTACGTGGGGGCTCGAAATTATGCTTCAACCTAGCTCAGGTAAAAGCTAAGGGGCCAGCTTCAAACATATGAGTTTTTCCCTTTGTTTTTGAAATAACAAGCAACCACCTTGGCTCGAATTCCAACTGTGCTTCGGTGCGCCCGCGATCCTCTCCCCACAGTTGGGGGAGGCTTTGGAGAAATCGAGCTTATCACAACTGCACCAACCTGCATCCCCAACCAGACGCATGTTATAGATTTTCCTTAGTTACTTATTTCCGATAGATTATAATTAATTGTTCTGTTCGACCCATTCGGGACGACTGAGGAAAGTTAACCTGAAGTTGATTGGCCTGAAATTATTAATCGACCAACTGTGCAGTTAACTTCTAGACAGTAATTACAATTAGGGTGGTTGGTTCGATTCTGTATGTGAGTTAGGTTTGTTGTTGATTCCTTATCTGCATTTGGGTTTTTTTCTCCGGGTTCTCCGGTTTTCCTCCCTCCGTAAAATTCAACCGCGGGTATTATTATTATTATTATTATTGTTTCGCTAAGCAAAACAAACAAACTTAAAAGGACTTAGGCGACAACTTGATCACTTCTTGGTTTGCATGCGACGTAATAAAAAAATCGACTGAATATCTAAACTATAAGTCCTACAAAGTTGTTCTATATGTATATATTCTAGACATCGATATTAAAAGTCTACAGTAAATTTCACGTCAGTAGGGTGTTTCAGTTGTTCTGGAATAAAACAATTTTGATTTTGTTATGACAAAACCGGCCCAGCATGTTTTCCGAAAAGCATAGCAATCCAAGTACTCATTCCAAGTTCTTTTTTTAAACTTGATGAAACCTTAAAAGTTACATCCTGATTGGAGTGAAACCAAATGATGTTGATGGGAAATTAAGCTTTATTTGTATTGTAGATTTATGGCCGCCATGTTGGCGTCCCAAACCGGAGGAACACCAAGATAGCGGCCGTATGCGATGTTATATCAAATTGTCGTCTATTATTAGGAAACATTCTAATGTTCCAAAATGTGGGATGTTACTTTATTTTGCTAGTTCTATAAGGACCAGAATGTTTTATTTAATTTCATCAGCGCAGGCAAACCAATTTTGCGATCGACGGAAGCTAAGAACCTATAGGTTATATAGCCTGTGTGAGCAAAGTATTCAGAAAATTAAAGTGCAGCAATTATCTTCCCAGGTTGGCGGCGGACCGGTGAGGTGGATTGAGATTAACAGAGGAGCAAGTTCCCTTCACGCGCTTATCCACCATGGTCGCTATACCGCTACCCATGTGGGACGTGCAACCTGGAAGTCACTTATCCCCGGGTCTTCCCTGCAGCACCACTGCAACCGAGAAGGTTTTAACGTCCAGGCTGAGAATCCACCAGCAGCCAAGGCGAGGATTGGTATCATTGCCAACGACCCTGACCATCCCGTCTGCAGATCGGCAGACTCGTTTATCGGGTTTGGGACATCCTACCCCGCTAGTTGGCTCATGGATTCAGACTCGTGTGGAAACGAGGCTATCTTTAACGGAGATCGTGGCGCTAAGCACATCAAGGCTTTTGGTTATATTATGGTGCAGTAGGCGGGTACTATATAGTATCTTCAATGGGATATATGGGGTTGGAATCCAAATTCTACAATAACTACGCATGGCATGTGCATAAGTTAACTCAAAATCGATTACTACGAAGCGAGCCAAAAATATATAAACCAGCACATTTTGTTTAATTCGATGTCAAATTTAACGAAATTTTCGTATGTTAATATTAAAATGAAAATAGCGTCTTTAGGATCAAGCACGTTTGTATATTGATTTTATTGTGACGTCAAAATTCTGCATTACCAAAACGTTTGAAATAAAGCATGTTATCACAACAACATACATGTGTTTTTGAGTGCCGCAATTTTAAAGTCTCTACGATAAATATATGCTGTTATTAAGAACTGAAGTTTCCTGTGACGTCACATTTTCTGACGTTATGAAATAATAATAATACCGTCTTTTATAGCTGCGGTTACGCTACTCCAGATAAAGCCGTTTACCCAGTAAAACTGGCCCCAATAAAATCCATCTGGGGTTTGAATTTACCTGGTACAGCGGTTACACGAAGACCGTTGAATATCACGCCCCAGTAACTTTGTGGCGCGAAGGCCTATTGTACCGGCGGGAGCTGTCAGATCTTCGAAATTTCATTGGCTGAACTATCTGGGGTCGGCAGCGACCGCTAGGACTTATCTAGAGTGCTATCAAGGGAAAGTTCCATTGGTCGTTCTTTCGTAGGTACGTTTTCTCCTGGGGAAATCGGTTAGACACGAAAACACGAATTTACCCGGGTAAATTTCCAATATACCTACATGTAGTAAAACTGTCTAGTGTAGCCGCAGCTAATGTACAGTTTAAAGTGCCGATACACACTATGCATAACTCGCGCGGTCACAACACGAAAAAGAGGCCGGTAGGTCCTCTGGAATGTTGAAGTTGAAATGCTAACAGGTGTGAAACGTGTTGAACAGGATTGTTTAGTTGAAAAATGTTGCTAATATGTCCTCATTTATCCTTTATTTTTCTTTATAGTACAACCAGCCAGGCGCATAGCAAATTAACGGCATTGTTTCACTGAACATTCATTCAGTGCATTTCACAATCTCCTCGGGAGCTTCAATTTCAACATTCAAGAGGACCTACAGGCCTCGTTGACCAGGACTTATGCATAGGGTCTATGAACCCCATTTTTTTATTTTAGATATCAATTCTATATCAAGTGAATAGTAGAATGGTACAAGATATCTTGCTTTGAATACTGTGCCGCTGAGTTAAGGGGGTTTTAATATCCAAAATATTAATTACATGATGTCAGGGGAAGCATCTATTATTATACAAAATGTTTTGTTACAATTAAACATTTTTTTCTAATTATCAGTGTTATACTCATTGTTGAAATAAAGTGATGTTAGAAATTTGTTTTGCTATATCAGTAGAAACGCCCATTCACGACCACTATAGCCTAGTTTCCATATAATCGCTACGATCGCTGAAAAATTGTCCCAGCGATCGTAGCGATTACAAGGAAACCAATTTTTCGGCGGTCGTAGCAATCCTGGCGATCGCCGAGATAGAACAAATTCTATCTCGGCGATCAAGTGGTGATCGAAACGATTATATGGAAACCACTCTCCAGCGATAGTGGCGATCCTAGCGATCCAAACGGTCCCATGATGTACCCAGGTTTTCTCGCACTCGGCAAAATGGCGTCTACCAGTGCAGATACTAGCAACAACGCGAGTTTTATGGAAGAAGTCCAGGTATACGAATGCCTATAAAATAAATTCAGCAAAGATTACAATAACAAGTTTGTCAAAATTAACTGCTGGAAAAAAATTGCCGAAACGTTATCGATAAATTCTAGCAAAGCAGAAAAGAAGTTCAAAAACATTAGAACCGCATACCCCTCAGGGAGGGAAGCAGTGCCCGTCCCGAGAGAGTTTAGTCAGCTGGACTGCCTGTAAAACCTCAACGTTTTCTGTGTGCTTGGACGATCGTAGCGATCATATGAAACCGGTCAAAGAATTAGGATCGCTACGATCGCTACGATCGCTGGGCCAATATTTCAGCGGTCGTAGCGGTCGTAGCGAATATATGGAAACTAGGCTGAAGAAGTGATTGCAGATACCTCCCCGAACTCAGCGGCACAGCATTCAAAGCAAAATATATTTTACCATTCTATTATTCACTTGATTTAGAATTGCTGGTTTGCACTCAATCCCCTGAGATTCAAATGACAAAGGGCATGGCGGCCATGTTGGTGCCCCAACAAAAGAAGCTAAAGAGGAATCTATTGTTTAAGGGCAACAACATGGCGGCTGTGACGTCACGTGCAAACCAGCAATTGATATCTAAAATAAAAATATTATTCATAGGCACTTTAAAACAAGAACAGCAGTGTTAAATCAATTTTCAGACTTGATAAAACATGTGCTGCGAGTGTTTTGAACGGCTTCAAAAACGCTTTAAGACTGCCATAAAAGAAATTAATGAGAGGTTACTTAGTGTGTCATTAGTGGATCTATTCATTGATTTCAATTGTTCAAACACAATTTTCCTGTTTGAAGTACACAGTTGGAGGTCTTTGAACATTTACCCTTCTTGCAGAAAGCGAATAGGATGTCACCCAAAAGGATATTTCGGCAATCGAAAAGTGCGTACGCGAAAAGAAATTATTAGAGTGAAAATTGTCGGTTTTGCATTCGCATGAGAAGACATGTCAAACACTCATTCTTCGTCTTTCATCAGGGGATTCCAAATATTTCGAAAACTACGCCTCTCGGGTTTCATTTGTTTTCTCAATATTTGGAACCCCAGATGAAAGACTCCAATTCCAAATCACTAGTGATGTTCATCTGTGTTCTCATTGGGCATCATTCATGCATGTGTTGGACCTAATTAAGCCACAGGCTAACCATCCTCTCATTTTGTGTATTTGTCACGTATATATGTTAATCCATTTGTTGATTTAACGCGCGCTCATAATAAAGCTCGGGCTTCCTGTGGCTCAGGTTTGGCATATAGCTCGGGCTTCCTGTGGCTCATCTCGCCAACTACATAAAAATACACAAGGCAGGCAACTAAATTCATGGCCGACAAGAGAGACGCGCGAGAATTTTGGCGAAAAACGAAAACTTACAGGTTCCTGCTCCCTCTCTAATATTCAAAATGTTGAAGAACAGTAAATGAGCTAAGTTTTTGGTGGTAATTCACGGCGATATCGAGTGCTACACACTCGCAAAAGCTTCCTAGAAACCGTCAAACTGGTCCAGATTTTCGCCAATTTTTTTTTCTCCCTATGATCGGGACAGATATGAGCCATCATAAGGATTTATAACGGTCATCACATTCAAATTTTTAAAATCAAACTGTCGAATGACCTCCCGTCTAGAGTCCCCAGCGAAGAAATGGACAGTGGACATATTTCCCCTTATCTCCCTCGTATAGGCTGTTTTGCAACTTGACACCACCCCGATGAAGTAGTTTTTTGGCAGCTTCCGATAAACGAACCGGAAGAAAAATATCTTGAAGACTATCGCGGGAAGTTTGTTTAGAAAAATATAAAAATCGCACGCCCGCTAAACTCTCGTACTACGTTTTCAGACCAAATTTCACTCCACTCTACTAGTATTACCATCAGTAAATTCAGCACAAATACAGTTTATCACATCATAAAAAAAAAATTAACTAGCAAATTACCGTGTTTGTAGTGAGCTCACAGGTACCCCAAGCTCCCTACATGTATACGAACTGTTTCTAAATTTTAAAATCGATAAATATGAAATAAAGACTCACCTTTTTATCCAAATGTGTTTTCCTTTATTATCTCTATCGATTTTAAGAGGGGAAAAAGTGAAATCATAAAACCCTTCAAATGGCCTTTAGACTCCCAAAATCGATAGAAAATAAAGGAAAACACATTTGGATAAAAAGGGGAGTCTTTATTTCATATTTATCGATTTTAAAATTTACAAACAATTTTAAGTCGAGTTCATATATATATAGGGAGCTTGGGGTACCTGTGGTGAGCTTGCTCATTCCAAGAGTGCCGGGATCTTTGGAGTGTGAAGAAGTAGTTCCACTTTCGTCCGATTTGTCGAAGGCAAAACATTGTACAGCGTTAAGTGTTTCAGCGGCTCAGAAGTCTCAGCTGGTCTCTTGCATTTTTACCAGCCTATAATACTTACAAATGTCGGTTGAAATCATTTCACCACGTCAGGCCACGCCCGTTAGGAGAGCCAGCTAATCCCTAATCTTTTCGTAAATTACGAGAAAGTTCCATCCGTCGCTCGCATTTTTGGCCACTCACGACTCATGGTGTTCATGTCAATAAATCTCTGGTTAAAAAACGTCCTTCGGCTCCGACAAGGGCGCCAGTTGAAATACCCTACCAGTCCTGTCAGCCAGTCCCTGGTTACAGTAAAACACTTACTTTTTGAACGACTCGAGACCTCATTTTACAACACACGCCAGCAGGAGCAAATCCAAACAAGACTGATTTTCATAAACAGCTTCTTTAATCTCAAGTTTATTTGTTTATATGTACAATGTTCCATCGCGTACTGAATAGACCCGGCTTTATCCCAAATACAATTATCTACTCGATACAAAACGTGCGATATTTCACTTACCGAAAAGGAAAAACTAGTTATCTGCTAGATTCAATACATTAATAAGCCCGGTTTTTACTGGCGACATAAGCATAAGAAATATACGCAGATGATAAATTAGCGGTACTCAAAACCTTGCATTTTATTGGACATCATTTGGATTGCACTTACAAAGAATAGGAGATATTGTAGTTGAGTCCACGAATAGCAGTTTCAGCGGTATTGACCCAAACGCCCGACTTCAATGTAATGAAGCGCTATTCAAACTGTGTATCTAAATTAGTCGTGCTTGTTTACGAGGGTGTTGGTGTCGTGTAAGAATGATGGTTTCAATGGCGCTTCATTACATTGAAGCGAGGCGTTCGGGTCAATACCGCTGAAACTGCTATTCGTAGACTCAACTACAATATATCCTATTGTTTTAGCGTTGGGGTTTGTATTGTTTTAGGGTTAGGCTACTGTTTGGGTAGCCAGTACTATTCCAGGTTCCGAAGTAAAGCCTTTCTACAGAGTGAGATACGAAAATAGAGCCGTTAATGATCAATGCATTACTGCGTCGGCGTATGTTGTTTATGCCGCAATTGGAAACCAGGCTTTATGCTATTATAAATTCAAGACACTTCCTTCAATCAATAGTATCGTGTGATTGGCTAACGAATCGAAATAATTACGATAATGCTCGACTTGTTTAATCAATTGTCAAAAAAAAAAATTGTGTTACAGATCGAGTTTGCTAAATCTTACTCAACGTATAGTATGAATTAGGAACAAGTAAAGTATTTACGGTATTTAACACTTCAAGGAAAATGTTTATATTTCGTCCGAACAAATACAACTGTTTCTTATTTTGATACAATAACAGACTTCTTTCAAAAGCGGTCATGTTTCGATCTTCTCGTAGACAGCAAAATCGCTACCCTGGGTTCCAGAGGTCAAATGTTTTGCCTTTTGTTGGTAAATTCGGCGAGCCGCGCGGAAGGCACAAATTCATCCTCGCACCTTTTGCGTTCGCCAACGCTATTTACCAACAAAAGGCAAAACATTTAACCTCTGGACCCAGTGTACAGAATCGCAGGGAAAACTACTCACTCCCACAAGATATGTGAAAGGCTTACTAACTAAAGGCTAATGAAATAGCATTAAAATTTGTAATACGAACAGTATATCAAGAATAGGTATCAAAAGTTCAAATCATTTTGTACTGACTTGTATTGTAGAAAAAATAGCTTGCATTTATTTGATACAAAATAAAGCATTTTATACCCTGCATTCAGAGCGGTTTACGATCGAGTGTCGAAAGTAATAAGTGATTTCTTTGGTTTTGCGTTTGCTTAGCTTTCTATTGGCTGTGAGAAATGGTTTTGATTATCATACCAATCTGAGACAATCAATGTCGAAGTCCCATTATTTCAGTCAATCAAGTTCTAATCCACGATTGCGTTTACTATACCTCGTGATTGGTTGCTTTTTCAAGTAGAACCAATCTCGACATGTCAGTTCGTGATTGGCCAATTGTGATTTTACTTGCTCCCGTGATTGGCTCTGTAATTGCTTTCCTTTTGGCTTGCGACACTCGATCTAAAACCACTAATGCGCCACAATGCATAACTTGCACAAGTCAGCCCCCAGATCGCACCGTCTAGAATGACGAATTGTCACATGAACTAACCGTGAACTCCGAACATGAACCATAAAACTTACCCTTACCATTTCGAAAAGAAGTTCCATGCAGGAAAGCGATGACTCTCACAGCCCTCACAGCGGCAAAACGTCACGCGCATGCGCTTTTTGATGAGCCCAGCGCACTCGCATCTCTCCAGTTTCCCGCTGAAACTGAAAGACAACAGCGACGTTTCTAATTTTTGGTACGAATGCGCAATGTTTCGCGAAAAACAAGAAGACTACTTAAAAGCTAAGCCTAATATTTTAACAGGAAGAAGTTTTCTTTGTTTGTAATTCACTGTGAGTTTACTTAGTTATAAAATTATGTACTAAAATTTCTATTTGAAACCAGAGCCTTCGTTCTTTCGGCCAGCGGAGCACAACGTTTTGCCGCGGTGAACACCAACGCGTTCTCGAGGTTTAAAGTAAGCATTACTTCTCAAATCGCTTTAAAGTAATGATAATCATTACTCTAACAAATCCTAACCCGAACCACAAAACGAACCCTTTGGAACTCAATTGATGAAAACCCAAAATCCAAAAGTCGGAAATGTTTTGCAAAGCTTCTCAGAGACTCCTTTATAATGAATTATTGATGAATGTCCTTTTTATTATTATTACTACAAAATATTTTAATTAACTATCAGTATTATTAGCTTCCTACCTTCCTATTGCCATCTTTAAACATTTAATTTTGTAGTTTTATAATACTTATGTACTGTAGCTCAGTAAACATTGGTGTTCTTGTCCCCTGGCCGTTCTTGTCCCCTGGCCAATCTTGTTCCAAAATTTTCAAAGCAATTTTTAACGCTACTTAGCTCGAATAGCCCTCATGGTTAGTCTTAGCAGCGTTTACTCCATCTAAGTCTTAAGTACCATTAGCAGCAGATTATTATATTTTTCCTATATTTTGTTAGTTTCCGTATTCTTATTTGTAAATGTAAATGTAGGAGTATAAATAAAAGCTAATTGAACCCTAACCATCGAACGAGTTCACGGGCAAACGACGAGTTCTCACTCACCCAGGGCTAGGATTCATAGGTAAACAAGAAGAGAATGTAAACGAGAGAAGACGTTTTTTTCGAGCGGTCCTATTCTTGGTTCACATGAGGTCATCAAAAATCTAAAATATAAACTATAAGTCCTACAAAGCCGTTCTTTGTATATATTCTAGACATAGATAATAAAACTCTACACAGTAAATTTCACATCGATAGGGTGTATTGTTCCAGAGTAAATAAATTTTGAATTTTATGACAGAACGACCCAGTGTGTTTTCTGGAAGGCATAAAAATCCATGTAATTGTGTGAATTTCTTTTTTTTAACTTGATAAATCTTTAAAAGTTGCATTCAAAGAGTTTTGCAGTGAAACCCAATGATTTTGATTGGGAATAAAGCTTTATTTGTATTATCGTTTTATGGCTGCCATCTAGAGGGTCACAAAGATGGCGGCCGCATACAAAGTACTGTAAAATTGTCGTACTTTCACTGGCCCACAGCTCCGTTAGGAAATAATCTAATGTTCCAAAATTTGGGTTATAAGTGTATTTTAGGTAGTTCTACAAAGACCAAGAGGTTTTATTTGATTTCATCAATTCCATCCAATTTTGCGATCGCGTGTCACGACGATGAAAACCATCAATTGGGGCTCGTACTCGTAAGCATTTGCGTGTGGGGCAGACGTCATGACCACTACTCTAAGCGGGTCTACCGCCGTTCGCAATGTGACAAATCTTTATCTTTATCCTCGACTGTTTTTAAGAGTAATGATTGCATTACTTTAAAGCGATTTGAGAAGTAATGATAATCATTACTTTGACTTCGAGATCGTGTTGTGTGCACTGGCCGAGGGTTAGGATTCCCAGGTAACAAGTTCCCAGTATTACTCGGCTGTTCTAGACGGTATGACCTGGGGTTTACTCTTGCACAACGCGAGCAACCTCCTGAACAGGCTTAGTAACCTCCCCTCAGAATATAGACATAGTCTTACCTTTCTGTTGCTTAGCAACCGAAAGATATCAAAAGTCGTTACGAGTCCAGCGAAATAATTGGATTATATCCAGTATAAACTATTGTGTAGCCAATTTCGATAATCACTTGAAATCTAACTAAGGATGGCCAAGAAACGGTAAGGTACGGAAATATTTCACAAAGGCCAACGCGCCAATATTTTTCATGAACCCCGTTTTACTTGAAAACAGGGAAGAAATTACTCTTACGAAATGATAGCGCCACTAATCTTTTTCTGCTTATCTAGTTTTGTCTTTCCTATAGTATTGGACTACTGCACCTAAAACCAAAATCTTACTTTTGCTTTCTCACTGTGAAATAAATTCCTTTCCTTGGATTTTGCAACATTCATATCGGTTAACCTTATTGAGTTACATTGACATTAAAGTAATGATTTATGAACGATAGCAAAAGACTGTAGGCTTCGGCAATCAGCATATCACTCATGTCCAGAATCAGTTACAAGCAGAAAATCACGAATCCTACAATCCGATTGGCTAAGCTACTCACTATCTATTCTGTGATAGATAGTGAGTAGCGAAAACAAGCCAGTTTTCAAAGCTAAACAATGGCTGCCAAGTCGTCAAAACATCTTGTTTCAGTTTAAGATTGAACTACTAGTTGGTTTCAACTAAAACAATTAGACTACTCGCTCTCAGTTCTATGGCTGATAGCCGACTCGGAGCTACGCTCCTTGTCAACTATCAGCCGTTATAGTTCACCACAAAATTTTGGCGCGCGCTCATTGGCCAAGAGCGATCACGTGACGTGATAGTTGTCGTCCGCGGAGGCAAACTATCAGGCGATAGTGCCCGCTGAGAGCTGAAGACAGTTTTGTGATGAACAATAACGACAAATAGACTGTGTTTGTCTCGGAACTATCGGCTGATAGTTTCCTTTGGAAATTTGATGTTCTTAAAACTAGCATATAAGCTAGCATATAAGCTTATATTTGTTTTAAGAACATCAAATTTCCGCGGGCAACGATCAGCCGATAGTTCCTCGACGGACACAGTGTATTTGTATAATAGGAACTTCGAGCTCATAGTCCAATTGTTAAATAGGAAAGGGAGAATACGAAATATCTTTGAATCACAAATGAGAACTTTCCACAAATACGATTTTCTTTTAAATCAAACCATAGCTTTAAGGTTTCTTCAAAATTAAATTCAAAAATGAAAATATGAAAATATTTGTTGATTTTCTGTTTAATTTAAGAGTATCAACTTTTGTTGTTCATGCTACCATTCATAACATTACTTAAACAAGGGGTCCGCACTATAAAAGGAATTGCTCACCCCATTGAAAATATAATCCTCCTAGAATATTAAATCGGCTTTCTTGAAGGTAACAGTCACGTGCTGTTATATCACTTCAATGGCCAATGAACTGCGCTCGTGATCCCATGGGAAAGGCTTTACTGGACGGCAAACGCCGTTTTAGAAAGATCGACAATTGATCCATTTGAGATGGAAAATAGCATTTACAAACAGGTTTTGCTAATGACACTGCCGATCTCGGAGAAGTGGCTTCAAATAAATGAAGTCAGATTTTGTTGCCGTCCAGTAAATCCACCTGATTGTATTCCTGCAAAAGGTCCATTTCTGACTAAAAAAAAAATGGCCACAGAAAAGTAAACAGCAGAAAGATAGTTGTAATGTGTCAATGATGTCTTAGGACCGTTTACGATTTTTTTTTAGTGTATAGGTATTTACTTCACGAAGGTTGATTGACAACTAAGGCCCTTTTATAATGCGGATCTTGTTTAGGTGTCCTCGCGTTATTTCGTTCATTATTTAAATTTATCAATTAAGGTTTTTGACCCTTTCTTTATACGTACTTGACATTGTCTCTACCCTAACTTTATAACAGAAAATACTTGCTTCAAACCAGACAATTTGTTGATCCCACATATTTGGAAAATACAAAACATATAAGCCACACTGGCACGTTAAATCAAATCGCTTGATTTGATATTGGTATTAATATAACTTCTAAATTTCGGTTGGAATAGCATCACCTTTACGCTATCAATGTCCATGCTACGTCTGTAGTGGATACTCAAGTAACCCTCATCATGGTACATGTAGATTTCTTTATTTTTACGGTGAGCGCGTTTCATCATTTATGGTTTTTCTTTGCTGTCCGACGCTGGGCTAAAAGAGACGTTTGGACCGGTTTAAGGCGTCGGGGATCTGGAGAAGAGTGCAGGGCAGAAAACGTTGCCTTCACTGCATCCTGTGAAGCAAAATAAAATCGTTTGAACAACTAGGCTATTTACACGGAAAGTTGTATCATACGGTTTTATTATTTCTCGCCCTTGAAGGTCGAACAAAATAAAAATAACATTGACGAGTAAAATTTCCCAGCCGTATTACACAACTTTTCGTGTAAAAATGACATTACATTTTGTTTCTTTTACCTTCCAGCTCTGTTTCAAGAAACTATATTCGAAGTCAAATGTCGGCGCGCTGAAAAAAAAAAAACTTTTCCCGCGCTGTTGCACTTGAAAACAACCTTTTAAGAGCTTTGTAAACCTGTTCGTGACAGGGGTAAAACGCTTGCATATTTGCACTCGTTTTATCCCGTATTTGCGCTAGTCAGTCCACACAAAAGATTTCGAACGTGTGAGCGAGGCTAGTCAGTCCTAAACAATAGTTATTAAATTGGACGCCATTTTTCGAATGGGTCTATTAGGTATTATAACTTACGTTTTTAGATCAGCATTTATTAATTAGTGTATCTTATCTTTATAATTTTTGTCCGACCTGTTGTTTCTGTCCTTGTTCGCTTTGACCATAAATCTTGTAATGTAAAATAATTAGCTGCCTGACTAGTCTAGCCCTATATGGTTATTTGAGGTAGCTATTACCAGATTTCCAGAATCTCTTTTTTCGTTATTATCCTTACTTATATAAATTTACTATTTAATGTACAAATAAATCGTTATTGTTGAGCCCGAAGGGTGAGTCAATTAACAATTTGGCAAAGTAAAAATATCCGCCATACCACATACTAAACTTTCTAATACGCGATGTATTATCGACCTTTGCTTTCTAAATAGGTGAGTTTTCTAGAGTATACATAAGAAATGTACAATATCACGGATATCTGTACTCGTTACGGTGGCCAACTCGGAAGCTCAATGCTACTTTGGCAACCGTACACCTCTCTACAAGTATCTCTCTATTTATTCTGTATGTATATCATTAATTCGTTTTAAATCTATTCCAGTACAATGTCCTGGATATCATTTGACTCTCAGCGCATGGTAGATATCGAACAGATGGTTTACACTGATGACTTACAATTATTTTGGCCACAGCGCTCCTAACTTGGGCACGGACTCCAAACAGGCGGGCGAGACTACCTTTTCACAGGGTCTTAGCAGCACTAGATTCTCTGGAACGCGTCCAGGAACATTTACATTTACACGACAAAAATAACGGGTACCGTGCCGAAAAAAATTGGCACGCAAACCTAAAATGCCGTGCCCAAAATGCTTATCGTGTACACCGAACTTAAACGTCCTACTAACATTTGTTCAATTAATTAAAGCATTTTTTTTTTAAACCGGTAGCCTCGCTTTGTGAAGCAAGGACTGTGGCAAGATTAGCAATTTTGTCATCACATTATCAAACTCATTAATAATTCATGAAGCGAAAACAAAGGAAATCACTGAGTGATAAGTGATCTGTAAATCTGCTAGAGATTTCGTCCTGATTTACATAAACTTTTGCTTCGATTTTCTCGGCCAAAATAAGTCGTATCGCCAAAATAACTGAAAACATAACTCTATATATCTAGACGTTTGATAAGTCCGATACAGAATTCGTGTCCGTGCTTTATGGGCACTCTGTATCTATTACTTAAAAATAGGGACGAAAACGAACCTTAATCTTGGACACACTGCTCACGTGATGAAGTCTGTGTTGGGACAGATGATTTCTACTAACGATCCACGGGTGCTGAAGAACCTGGAAAACAACGCAGAATAGGATGTGAGTCAAAGGAGACATCTTTGGGAGCTCTTTCCGTTTTGTTACCGTTTTCATTGAAGTGCGACCCTGGAAGTTTCAAGTCTCGTTTGGAAAATTACATTTAGTCGACCGTCAAGCAAATGCGCAATGTGCTATCAAAGGCCTAGACTTAATTAAATATAGGCGCCGGGGGGGGGGGGATGTCGGAAAACCTCGAAAATACCCTTAACCGCGAAAAATTTTCCACCCTAAAATGTACCTCATGATCTAAAAATCACCCTGAAAATAGATTTCGCTTGGACAACCCCTAAAAAAATACTAAATCGCCGATTTCAAACCCTAAAAAATACGACGATCACCCCTACCAGCCGAATATAGCTATAGGCAATACTCATTTGATTGACGGTCAGCTAAATTCAATATTTCAAACGAGACTTAACTTCCAGGGAACTTCAATGAAAACGCTAACAATATTACGATCAAGATAAGCACCTCTTTTCTGAACCATAGTTGGACTATTATTTGTGTGGCCATTACCGAAACTAAGAAAGGACTGGGATCTAATGATATTCTCAGTGCAATATGGGTAGTAGTTTGGGTAGACAGGTTTGAAAACAACATAATGTCCCAAGGGAAGGAGAGACACGGTCATAGTTGCTGTCTCCAGAAACTAGGCGAAACTACTTCTTTAATGTTACTGATACTTCATATATATCTAGGCACTCAGTGAAGATTTATCATCGCAAAACCTAAACATAGTCTCCCGATGGTGAACTCGTGGATACAACGTTAACTGTATTTTCAGCAACACTGCATTACATTGTGTAATTGCGAAAAAAATATTCCGAACAACATCAATAAGTACCAATTTTTCATTTCTGAAGAACGTTTTTTCCGGTTGGGTATCGGGAAAGACCATGCACACAAGATATGAGCTCTTTCACGACAGCGGCAGTACACTAATTAGAAGCATTGGTCTATTACATCGTGCATTGTATATGACGTAAGATCGGGAATCCATAACAATAGAAACCACAACAAGTGCAAGAGAACAATGGCTTTTTGCCTCATCTCACGTCACTCGACCAAGACCCCAAACTGCGCGGCCGTGAAACAAATTCCCAGGTACTTCTATGAAGATTTAAAAATAAGATTATACAACCTCATGACCAGGGTCTTCTCGGTCAGATCCAAGATGGCGGCTACTCCGATAGAAGACCCTGGTAAAGGCTGAACTGTCACGTATTCTGATTGGCTCTTCGGTTATGACGCAAAGGTTGCCTATAACAATGCTTTTTATTGGCCAAACGGGCTGAGACCACGGAGATGATTCGTATAGTTTAATTTTCTCAAATTTTATCAATAAAATGATTTTAAATAACCTTAAACCACGTTGTGTAGGTAGAGCAATAGATGAAGTGTATTACTGGGTAGTTTTCTGGTAAGTTTCATTAGTGGGAAAGCCAGGAGAAGCCGTTTAACCTGAGCATGTGTTATCGATCGCTTCGTTTCAACGCTAACGGAAAATGAACGGCTTTTTAGGATTCTCTTCTAGCTTAGATACATCCTAGTAGCATTGTGACACCCTTCCACCGTTTCTTTATCCAAGTAAACTCCATTTCGAGCCGTTTAGTAGACCTGTTTTCACTACATCGTACGCCGCGTGGAAATACCGTTAATCGTGGTTTGTAGGCACGTGTTACATTTCCATATTTAGTTTGGCCGCCATATTGGATGCCCACATCACGTGATTAAAATATCCAGGATTTCTGGAGATTTTTGGTCACGTGATTCAGCCTTTACCAGGGTCTTCTCTCGGAGTAGCCGCCATCTTGGATCTGACCGAGAAGGCCCTGGTCACGAGGTTGGGATTATACCATGTCACTTTTCTTTTTCATTCTATAGTCTTTGAAAACAAATACCTAAAATGGTGTTAGGGTTACAGTGTAAATGTCCAACGAAGATTACTAATTGGTGCACAAAATACAGATTATCACGTACCTGTTTGGCTGTGAGTCGCAGTCTTGGATTCACGTGTAGCAGTTGTCTAACGAGGTCCTTCAGATACAAATGCATAAACAACACTTTAATCAATATTGCTGGGCAATTTTAATGAAAATAATTTCTCTAATGACCATCAGTAAAATGCGTGAACTTGTCACACGTGGTAACAGTCAAATCGTCACGCACAGCATTTCTACTGATTGTGTTTACAAAGTTCTATCTTGTAAGCGCACAAGTCATTTAACACACAGTTATTATCTGCTTGTAACTCTGACTGAGAACATCTCAGACAGCACTTAAGACACATTCAAGCAAAATCATCCGAGAGGACACACTCATTGCCGCAGTCTGTTGTCTTTTCCTGTAGTTCTTACGCGAATCATTACTTAGTCTATGAAACGATTTTTTTTTTACAGTTTTATGGGAAAATTATTAAAAATGACTAACTATAACAAAATTGATGTAAAAGAAAATTTCAAATGGAAAAAATGTAAGGGGCCTGGAACACAATTGTGACGTAAATACCTTTGCAATCGCTTTTGTATACGTTTTGTTTTTGTTTCACGTCACAGGCCTAATTTACATGCTTCCGACCGAGCGAAATTTGTCGCATGAATTTTGCCATGTTCAACTGAGCTTTTCCAGTTTTGGAGGGTAGGATATTCAGTTCTAAGAACAGAAGCCAATTACTTAAACCTTGTTTCATAAAATTATAGTGAAAACAATTTTCGTTTCATTGACACTTTAAAATGGTGTTGTTATGATAGCCGTCAATTATATTTGTCTCGCCTTTCGGACTCTATGCAGTCCTATTTAATTACACTGTACCTTTCCGTGTAAAATTTAAATGTATTTGCTAGTATTGCAGAAATTAAGCCTCACAGATAAGAACCCTTTATGTAATAGATACAGAACGAGTAGACATGCTTCATCGGATTTGGCTATTCGTTCTGTATCTATTAATTATCAAACGTCTAGATGTACAGATATAGAGTCATGTTTACAGTTATTTTGGTGATACGACTTATTATGGCCGAGAAAATCGAAGCAAAAGTTTACGGAAATCAGTATCTGTTTTACAGATCACTTATCACACATCGAATTCCTGTTTTCCTTTATGAATTATTAATGAGTTGAATAATAACTGTAATCGAATTTATTAATAATTCACGAAGGGAAAACAAACGAATCGATGTGCGATAAGTGAATGGAATACCTCCTGATTTGCATAAATTTTTGCTTCAATTCTCGGCCGTATCTAGACGTTAGACAATCCATATACAGAATTTGTGTCCGTGCTTTATCGGATAAAACATTATGCACGGTACATTGCTTTTGTAGTATTCAGAGTTCCAGGGAGTGTTGATTACCTTTGACAGGTCCGACGCAGCATCCCAGGGTCCTCCCACTAAAGTATACTTGCCAGCACCAATACGAGACAATATAACAGAGGGCGTGTCTTCTGGACCCACGGCAAATGGAGTAAGCCTGCAATAACGTGAATAGTATAAGCTGTCTGGAGAATTTAATTAGTATGGCACTATTCAAAGTGTTAGCAAAGTACGTTTATAAGTAATAGGCTATTTGAATCAACAGTGCATTATTCAATAGCGTTTTTCTAATATAAAATATAAATGCCTCCTGTGACATCATTCTCATATTTTCATATAATTTGTAAATAGAAATGTCTGTGACTCAGACGCAACACTCCCATCAAGAAATATTTTACCATTAATCTATTTACTTTGTAGAATCGATTTTAATGATAAAAAAATGGGCTTTTTGGCACGATAAGGTTAGGGTGAAGTGTGGGGGAGGGGTGGGGGTTAGGTTAGGGTGAAGTGTGGGGGAGGGGTGGGGGTTAGGTTAGGGTGAAGTGTGGGGGAGGGGTGGGGGTTAGGTTAGGGTGAAGTGTGGGGGAGGGGTGGGGGTTAGGTTAGGGTGAAGTGTGGGGGAGGGGTGGGGGTTAGGTTAGGGTGAAGTGTGGGGGAGGGGTGGGGGTTAGGTTAGGGTGAAGTGTGGGGGAGGGGTGGGGGTTAGGTTAGGGTGAAGTGTGGGGGAGGGGTGGGGGTTAGGTTAGGGTGAAGTGTGGGGGAGGGGTGGGGGTTAGGTTAGGGTGAAGTGTGGGGGAGGGGTGGGGGTTAGGTTAGGGTGAAGTGTGGGGGAGGGGTGGGGGTTAGGTTAGGGTGAAGTGTGGGGGAGGGGTGGGGGTTAGGTTAGGGTGAAGTGTGGGGGAGGGGTGGGGGTTAGGTTAGGGTGAAGTGTGGGGGAGGGGTGGGGGTTAGGTTAGGGTGAAGTGTGGGGGAGGGGTGGGGGTTAGGTTAGGGTGAAGTGTGGGGGAGGGGTGGGGGTTTCCCAGAAACCGGGATTGATCCTACAAGGGTTAGATTTTCTAACTCGTGGACTACTGATCTGGGATTTAAAATTAAATGCAGGATTAACGCTAATCCAGGAACCTGGCTGTACAGAGAGTACTACTCACCCTGATAGCATCGTGTACAGTAAGACCCCAAGGCTCCAAATATCACATGCTGCATCGTACCCTTGCTTTTTTAGCACCTCAGGGGCCACAAAATTTGCTGTGTAACACGGCGTCATCAGCAAGCCATTGGTAGCGCGCATTTGTTTGGCAAAACCAAAATCGACGATCCTGAAGGATTCCGGGG
Organism: Actinernus sp. WN-2022; assembly: GCA_030867875.1. Classification (NCBI taxonomy): domain Eukaryota; kingdom Metazoa; phylum Cnidaria; class Anthozoa; order Actiniaria; family Actinernidae; genus Actinernus; species Actinernus sp. WN-2022. The sequence goes on from JAOWCC010001501.1 coordinate 29,966,255, forward strand.
TACCACTGTCGTCTGCATACATTATATTGCTGGGCTTGAGATCACGATGAACAACCTGATACAAAACAATAATTAATACTCAAGACTTATAAGCCATCGAGGCGGTTTGTTATAAATAATATTATCAAACTCATTAATTATTTCATGAAGCAAAAATAAAGGAAACTATTGTTTAACGAGTGTTTCTAAGTGTGAAATAGATACGGTCTCATTTGCATAAACTTTAACTTCGTTTTTCTAAGCCAAAATAAGTCGTATCGCCAAAATAACTGAAAACATGACTCTCTACATCTAGACGTTTGATAGTCTGATACAGAATTCGTGTCTGTGCTTTATGGGATTTACAAACTCTCGCTTTCAGCTCGAGTTTGTAAATCCCATAAAGCACGGCCCACTCATTCTATATCTATTACTTACAATTCGGTCACTCGTATTGTAACCAGTACATAATTTTAAAACAGTTTCAACACGTCGAACCAAAGGCTCTTCGTCCTCTTAAGAAATTAAGAAATTACATCAAAACTGTGTGTTGTTCGATCAATTTGAATTGCAGGGATTATTACACAAGTGCCGATAGTAACAAGGTAATACCTTTGGGCTCGTCAGTAACAACGTTAATAGCCTACTTCCGAGATATGCCTCACTTTCTACATACAAAGGAATCATTAAGAGGCTCTGTGTATAATGCTGTCGTTCGTAACAAGGCTAAAGTACTGCTGTAGTTTGTCACGAACGACTGAGCATGATTCACGGAGCCTCGTATTGATTCCTTTGTGAGAGTGAGAGGGCTAGTAAAGACCGGTTTAAACGACAAGCATTTTGGGCACGGCACTCCTTACTTGGGCACGGCACTCCAGACTACCTTTTCACAGGGTCTCAGAACCCCTAGAATTTCGGTCGCGCGTACCTGGATATTTCCATTTACACGACAAATGTACAGAAGTTATGTGGAAACTAGCCTCCTCCGCAGGCATCTCTAATTTTCGAAGAAATCAGATTTAAAAAATCGTGAATTGGGTTGCCTGACCCTCTCTTTTCTTCACCTGCCACAGGGAGCCCATCGTCTGATTTCTTAAAAAAATAGAGATGCCTGCGGAGGAGGCTATGTGGAAACGGAAAAAAGACTTTAAATTACAATAAGCGTACCCCTTCCTCGTGTAAGAACGCGATTGTGGACGTAAGAGTGTACATAATGCTGGCTGTCTCTCGCTCTGATAAGCCCTTGTGCTTCAGTATTCTGTCCAGTAGTTCACCTCCATGCATGAGCTCCATTACCATGTACACGTGTTTACCATCATCATACACCTTGTAATGAGGGTGATAATAATTATTATCCTATAAATATTGTATTTCAGCCAATCAGAGTTCGGCTTTACTATGAAATACAGAGCGGTATTTAATGGCTAGATCAGGCTAATTAAAATACAGGAAATTTCGCGCCCTAACTTTATCAGCCAATAAGAATTCAAGATTTTGAATACATAATTAGTCTGACATCTTTTGTTTTCCGGCGAGAAAATTCGCAGTCTCTCGTCCAGTAAGTTACATTGTACTTTCATGATAAATCCTGCCGTAAAATCGTTTTTTTATAGGAGGATATGGTTATTTCATGGTTTTCAATGGAATATAAGCGAAAATGTCACTCGAAATTCATATTATTTTGGCACACAACTCGTTGCATACCAAATAATACAAATTTCTCGTTAAATATTCGCCGGTATTCCATAGAAAACCATGAAATAACTTACTTACTTACTTATCTTTATTTATACATGGAATATCATCAGTTACATACATAGATAAAAAACACTAAAATATGAAACTGTTTTACATGAAAGCCATGTTGCAGGGACGAATAAGAAAAATAGGAATGTCATACATGTATATAAGAAATATTTACATAAGGTTAAAATAACTCGATTTCGTAAGATTAAAAATGAAGTTATTTAAACTAGTTGATTGCCTTACATCCTCAGGCAGTTCATTCCATAACTTAGCCCCACTAAAGCGAAAAGCCTTTTTACCGAAATTGGTTCGTGGCCGTACGAGGGTTAGTTTTGTTGATGAGCCCCTAAGATTGTAATTTGTAGAGGCTGAACGTGGTATAAATTTTTAGGATAAATATTCAGGAGACAGGTTATTTAAAGCCTTATAAATCATTATTGCTTTTTGTTTGATTCGTCAAATATATATATATATATAAAGAGCTTATTATACGGAAAGTTGTGTAATACGGCTGGGTATTTTTACGAGTCAGCTTTATTTTTTCGAGCCTGAAAGGCGAGAAAAAATAAAATTGACGAGTAAAAATTCCCAGCTGTATTACACAACTTTTCGTGTAATAAATTGTTTATTATACGACAGCTAACACGAACAAAAAAGGTTTGTTTTGGCTTACCTTACTACTGTTTGAAGAAAATCTTGAGAGAAGAAATCTCGTGAGAAGAAACCTCTCGGCCTCATCGTGGGCGGGCGCGCACTGAAAACGTTTTTTCCCCGCGCTAAAAGCTGATTGGCTGTTACTCAAACAGCCCCATTTCGATTGGCTCGCGCGCCTACAAAACCTTTTAAGTGTTGAATAAACCTGTGCAAACCTGTTCGCGACCCGTGTAATACCGTCTCATATTTGCACTCGTTTTAGCCCGTATTTGCACTCGAAAACGCCAAGTCGTATAATAAATATATATATATAACAGTATATAAATGGTCAAGCATAGGAAAACTGATAGTAAAACAACCCACAGCATATACACTCGTAATTAATTCTGCAAGGCTTAACCTGATATTGTCTAGATTTTTCTCTCTATTGCTGTATAAAAAAAATTGGACCTTACACCTAATATTCACTGTCATTGCCTTTATTACCTAGCTCGATTAAAGGGGAACTGAATCCTAAAATCAACCCAACGACTTTACAAAGATATATTCGAAAGAAATAAGTTCTGCTATTCTATTTATCGGTATTGTACATCTATGAAAAGATCGAAAAATATCTGATTCTCCGCTGATAAATCTAGCTTGTGGCGGCTCAATTCAGTGCAAATTTCCCCATATCGTATGTCACACATACCAAGGAAAAGGAATCACACTCCAGTAAAAATAAAACACACTGGTCTACAATAGGAGATATTGTAGTTGAGTCTACGAATAGCAGTTTCAGCGGTATTGACCCGAACGCCTCACTTCAATGTAATGAAGCGCCATTGAAACCATCATTCTTACACGACACCAACACCCTCCTAAACAAGCACGACTAATTTAGATACACAGTTTGAATAGCGCTTCATTACATTGAAGTGAGGCGTTTGGGTCAATACCGCTGAAACTGCTATTCGTAGACTCAACTACAATATCTCCTATTAGAAGCCGTTAGTTCAGCTTTTCAATGTCGGGGACAGCATGGTAAAGCGATGTTTTCCCCGTACCGACGTCACAAATTACCAAACTTGAGCCGTCTGAACATAGCGGAGGTTGTAAGGTAGGTTTTCAGATTTTCTCTTCATAGACGCGCCACACACAGAAATAAAATAGCAGAACTTATTTCTTTCGAATAGATCTTTGTATAGACGTGTTGGGTTCATTTTAGGGTTCAGTTCCCCTTTAACTACCTTAGTTACCCATGATTCACCAAAGAACTGGAGCAAAAGACAGTAGGGTGCAGCAATGAGAAGTTACCCAATTTTCCTTGAATACGCCTTAAGAGCTGCCTGATGACCACAGTCAAAGTTACAAACAGAAAATAAAGGAAACTGAGTGTTGTTGGTCATTTTTACTGCATGTGAAAATTGAAAGGAACTGAACCCAATACAGCCAACTGGAAAGGGGGAAGACAAAATATCTTTGAATCACAAATTTGAGAACTTTCCACCAAATACGACTTTCTTTGAAATAACTACATGTACGATGATTCGTTTTTCAAAACGCTAAGAGTACAGTGTACAAGTACATGTACGTTGTAGAAGTAGATGGAGAGAGAAACATGTTATTGGGATAATAATTCTTGGCTTGGATTCAAGTCAGCCAGTCTTGCCACCAATCTCAACGCTGGCAGGATTTAGTGACTGAAGACTACAAACTAAATACGCATGGTGTGTTCAACTTACATCTCGTAGATGAATAATGTTCGGATGATGACCAAAACGTAACAGAATCTGAAAGAAAGAATAACCCTTTTTAACACGAGTGTTTAAAGTACCCCTAAACCTAATTGTTTTTATTTATTTATTTATTTAAATCCTCATAACCTTTAGAGTAATTCTGTAAAAAAAGTAGTTTTTGCATGAATCCTTGATTGTCTACGACCTGTTCAAAAAGGCGTAAACGGCGATCCAGCTCTTTTCATGACCGAGCGGTAGTACACAAATTATATAGAAGCATTGGTCGGCTAGATATCGTGCAGTGTGTGTGACGTAAGATGAGGAACCATAACAATAGAAACTACAACAAGTGCTAGTGAACAATGGCTTTTTGCATCATCTCACGTCACTCGATCAAGACCCCAAACTGCGTGGTCGTGAAACAAAATTCCCGGGACTTAAAATAAGAGATTGCACCGATAATTCTTTGTCCTTTTCATTCGTCTTCAATTTTCATAGAGCCTTTGAAAATGAATAAAACTAAAATGGGGTTAGAGGCACATCAAAGCAAACAGCTTGTGGGGTCGTGTATTTGTCAAATTAAACAGAATAAGAATTCCAGTCGACAAGGAGGTAAATCGACTGGCTATTAACAAACATGGTCGAACATACGAGGAATCCAAATCAGGGTGCCTGGATTACGAGTCTGATTGGCATTGCAGTTAGGTTCAGTTAGTCCGATGGCTGATATTCAATCATCATTATACCAGTAACATGTAGTTGATAGCGATTTTATAAGTTAGCTGTTAACTTACATCATATATTGTATTGAAAAAGTTCCTCAAGACAACATGTTTTTAAACTAGACTTTTCTTAGCTCTCGGTGTTGGAAATAAAGATATGTTTCCATTGAGCTTGGAAAAACATTATAAAACGTAATTTACCCAGCGAAAACCGCTGATTTGGGTTACATGTGTTTAAAAATGGCCGGGCAGAAAAGAACTGAGACCGAGTTTTCGAGTGATGCCTGTGATGTCATGTAAGTGGCCCAGATTCAGAAACTAGCGGTGTGATGGACTTTAGAGACGACAGCGAACGTAACGATAATCGATGACAATTCCACTCTTTGAGATGGAGACGAAGCGAATACACTCGATCTTGTGGTAGTGAGCACAGCACGATCATTACATGACGTCACAGATGCTATTTCTGAATATGCAAGTATGGCAGCTCGTAAAAAATCGAGGGTATCATCAAATTCCTTCTTTTACGGGAATTGGTTTATTGTACTGCAAAGATTTCAGCTAAATATTAAGGTACTAGGGCTTACAATGTATATGCTCTTTAATCAAGTTAGACTGAGAACCTGAGACATCAGGTGTTTCATACCTCCATCTCCTCACTTGGGTCTCTCTTTCCTTTTTCGACAATCTGGAGAGAACAAGATGTTTCAACATGGTCACATCTAGTGAACTGGAATCGATTGTTGTACAATTCAATATTAATTTATATGGGTGCTAACCAATCCAAACGCATCACTCGAGCTACATGGATACCTCGGTAAATTCCCATACAGAATCAGCGGCAGAATCGATATCCTTACGTGTCAGTAAAAGCCTGGATCGATTCCTGGCTAGACGTACATGTAATCTCATTAATGCATTATTCTCCATGCCGCTTTTTAATCACAACGATTTATAAATAATAATTTATTTTTTAAGTGTTAGTAAAAAAAACTTTTTGTAAAAATTTGAAGTACATGTACTGCAGAAATTAGTAAGTACGTCTTTCTCAAAATAAGTTGCACCGTCTATGCTGAGGAATGTTATACGGAACACAACTGAGTAATTTATTCTCTCAGGTATGCGAAAAGTGCTCTTTTCGTACGTTTATATTTGACTTTATGATTTTTGCTATGATTTAAAGTGAGTCTCAAAAAAAGGTGAACACTTAAATAATAGCCAAAATCAAAGTCAGATATGCATGTACCGAGAAGTGATCGTGCGAGACCGAATTCCTTTGTCTTCCACAAAACATTCCTCTGCGTAGACATTACACAAGACATGTAGCAATTTACTTCTAAACCGTCTGTGTTTTATTTCAACTGATTTCTGTAGTATTTCTTCAAATTATTGCGAAGTGAAATCAATTAGATGACGTCTAACCAGGAATCGACTCAGGCTTTTGCTTACGAAGTCATGTGTCGGGAAAGGTCAGGTTACAGTACCACGATTTCAAAGAAGTGTAGAACAGAGAGAATCTATTCTTTGTAAACTAAAAATGTCTTCACAGAAGTACTCAAAACATTTTAGAAGGTCAAGATACAATGTAAATGAAGAACATGTACAGGATATATTTATCCATGAAGACACTCAAACCATTTGTGGGAACAAAACCCTTTGCATTTTAAAACAACACGTTTGGTCAAAAATAACATAGCTGCCCTATCTTCCTTATATGTTTCCTACAAATAACCCCACCCTGGGCAGGCAGCGTATGTGAAAATCCCCACCCTTGGGGTAGCCCTGCCTGTCAAATCTCCACCCCTTGCCCCCCCCTCGGGCTTAACATTAATAGGTGCATAATAGTAACAATAATAATAAATCATACAAGCATCATTATAATTTGTGGATCATAACATTATCAGATCACAATAATATGAATTTTAATGGTTTCTACATGTGGCATGGTAAATTGGGATTTTTATAATCCATTACTACATTTAGATCATAATATATTCAGTGGCTAGATGGCAATAATCATCATGATTAATATTTTTAAATTGTGTCCTGAGTTTGTGCGTTTATGCATGAATTTCTCTGAAAATCTACCACAACTTATACATTGTCCTGGAAATTGAGGAGAACATAATATTGAATCTCACCTTGACTGCATACTCATGTCTATCTGCCTTGTGGATGCATCTCCTAATAGAAGAATAAGATCCTTTGCCTATTTCCTGTACAGAGAATAAAAAACAAAACAGTCTTTGGTCTGGCACAGCAGTGTTGCTACACAAAATATGCATGTACACAGCATGGAATAAACAAAGTATGTAAACAAATGTAAACAGCGACAACTGAAAACAGTAAACAAATGTAGACAGCATGGAAGCAGTTCCTGGATTTCAGGATTCTTATGCCGTTAATGGGCATTTCTATAGTAGAGATGCATGATGCATCTAGACGTACAGTATTTGGGCAAAGAAAACTTAGTGTGTCTTCTTAGTTCGTCTGGTATAAACAAAGGTACATTGTACCTAAAACGTACATGTACAGGAGGCTATTTGCAGCATAGCTTACCCCACTCCATCACGTACGGTTCCAGCTCTAGCCCCAGTCCTTCGCAGCTAGGGGCATACCATCCACATGATCCAATCTGACACACCCATAATACGATGACATGAGGCACATTTGCATAGCAAAATAATAGCCTCAAAAATGGGCACAAGACCTGACTGGACAAACTAAGTTTTCTTTGGCCAAATACGTCTAGATGAATAATTAATGTGGATGAACTAAGTTTTCTTTGCTCAAATACGTCTGGACGAATTAGTGTGTGTCTTTGTATAGTATAAAAACGGCCAACAGCCCACTTGATGTACATGTAAAGGTGACAGGATTCGAAATTATTGGTTTGTTACGTTTGTCTGTAATTGGTTTTGTTGTTTGTCTAGAATTGGTTTGTTATAATGTTTGTTTATAATTGGTTTGTTACATGTATGTTTGTTTTTAATTGGTTAATGTTATGTTTGTTTATAAGTAGATTGTTATAAGGGCTGTTTATAATTGGTTTCTATGTTAATGTATCACTCTATTATTTGTTTATATGACCTATGAAATTTACTGAAAAAGACAATCAGATGTTCTCTCAAACGGGCTGCACCGAGTTTGTTTACTTAATTCTTTGACAGTTTGAGCTCATCAACAATTTATTTTATTTTATTTGTACTTACAGTGGCAGATTACATGGGTCGGATGAAAGTAAACAAGTTATAAAGTAACCGGGCACCCGAAATAACTATAAGGAGCTAATCTAGTCGGGTGCCCATTAAATGATAGAGTTAATTTTACAAGTCAGAAAAAGGCGAAAAATCAGCAAGCACATAACATTGAATACATTGAATAACTAATTAAGGTGATAATAAATACACACGCAACACACAATATACACACTAACAAACAAAGTTACTATTAGTAAGCAGGATGTGGGTCAAAACAGTTATTTAGATTATTAATAAAGATTTAGAAGTTTGTCTTTAAAGTTTCGCTTGAAGCAGCGAAAGCTCAAAGATTTTATAGATTCATCAACATTGTTCCAAACTTTGGGGCCAAGATATCTTATTGCGTTCGACGAAGGAGAACGCATACTAATCTTGCACGGCGCTCCTTGAGGTGATGTGTGGGCTACCTGTGCATTTCCAGGCGGAAGGCACTCGAATTTTTTTGGGCGATGTCTGTTCATGTGAATCTTCAATCGGGTACCCAGCGGTACATATGCGCACGCAGGTATTTACCGCCTCGTGGCTTATCAAAATGGCCGCTCGCATGGTTTGTGTTTTGCTTGCGATCGGTAAGTTACTTGCCTTATTTTCCGACAATCCAATGCAATTATGTTTCAAAGGTTCGCAAGTACAATTGAGCAAAGCCTGACGAAAGTGTGTAGTACATCTGGAGGACTGACAAAGTCCAATACGGTCTGTTTTGCACCTTGAACATTATCCTGGGTTCCAGAGGCAGAGGCCCGAAGAAGTACTTATAAAGGCCCGAAGAAGTAAACTACATTCAACTCGGCCATAATTATTTATTTGTGTTGATCCAGTAAAAACCGAGTGAATCTGCGAATAATTTGCTACGATTTGTCGAAGCCTGAGGAAATTCGGAAAGTGTGTGCTACCTCTGGACCGGGCTCTGGAGTATAAGCCAAAGATGGTCTGTTTTGTCGGCGCGGTCTGCAGTACAATCAAGTTGGCCATAATTTGTTCTGAACTATATCCACCGAGTGAATCTGCGATCGAAAATTCTGTTGGCTTGCTCGCTGTATTGGATTCTGCTTTTCGCTGTACATACAGATACCAAAACTACAAAACAGTACCTGGCCTGAGTTTTCTAAACACCCGTATCTTGTCAGTGTGAGTTGTGACACTACACATCAGTGACACATGCTTGTGTGCATCTTGGTTATACAAATTAACACTACATTCAGGCAAAGAGTTAATCTATAATGACACTTCGATATGCCAAGGAACTTAAATATCAACACAGTACAAGGTGAGGGAAATTCAGGATCAAAGTCCTGAGTTCATTGCTGTGTTCAATCCCCTAATCATTCTGCAACTAACAACACCATTCAATATTCTGCAGCCAACCACCATGTTCTCACTTGAAAAATAATTCCCATTTATGTTCTACACTGGAGTGTACTTAATATTGTGAATACTGGAATGCAGTTTATACACATCTGAATAGCCGTAGCTAGCTATAGGGTTGATTGTGTTCTACACTAACTCTAATATTTATTGCTTTACACTGTATACCACACAGCAAAATGTGCTACAAATGCTCAAGTGAATGATAACCATATAAACCATATGTATATTAGCACCACATGCATCCAATGATTTAATGTTACACAATATAAATATTAAAGTTTTATACCCATATGCATCCCCTTGTATATTAATTTATAAGTCAAGACATTCAAAATTTTCACATTAGTTAAAAAGAAGCATTTTTAATCAGGATTATTTACAATTTACACCCACATCATTGCAGCAATCTTTCAGTCTTTTGTGTTACCACAGAAAGCCCAGTCCTTCCCTTACAAAAGACATGTCGAACGCACTTTAATAATCTATGATTACTTCTAGTATTAAATTTTCCATAATTTGTACGAATCTTTGGAAATGGGAAGGTGGATTTAGATGCAAGGCGAGTCCTATACATTGTACTTATGCTTACTGCTAGTAGCTTGAAAGAAAGTGTCAAAAACGTTAGGAAGATTGCCCATAGAATACTGGTGCATAAAGGATACAGTATAAAAAGTAATTATATCATGAAGTTTTAGAAGTTTAAGCTGACTAAAAAGCGGACTGGTATGGGCATCAAATTTTGAAAAAGTAATTATGCGAATATTTGCTTTCTTTTGTAAGATTTCTAAAGGTTTGATATTGGATTTGTAGGTACTCCCCCATGACAGATAATTTAGCAGATTGATTATTTGATTATTTGATTATATATTTATCGAGCACAACACTTCGCTGTTTTATTTTAAAAGATAGTAACTGTTAATACATCTCAAAACCAGAAAACTGAACGAAACTATCGCAGCTCATGGAAATGAAATTCCAGTTGTTTAAACTTACAATGTAGTACAAGCAAGGTTTTATCTTTAGGAACGTCAATTTCGGTTCCGTTTTCATTCACTGAATCAAACTTTCCTTGTCTGTCAACTGCATGTTCACTCGAAGACTTGAAAATCACTTTGAACTTTCTCAAATCACCCCAAGACTCCATTAGCAGAGGCACAGATGACATTGCTGTTCATTTCTATACCCAACTCTTCAAATTTAGCCATCAAAAGCCAAGCATTTGCCAACATAAGTCCGTAGCTTTGTAATTTGCTGCACCCACGCTTGGCAACCTGAAACTGAGCTTCAAACCAGGGGGCATCGCTTTCATAACAAAAGTTTAGGGACGTGAGGGGTTGTATTCAGAGCCTGACCCGGTTTGCAATACAAAAATTGAAGGTATTCTTATTAACCAGAATTTCCATGAAATTTGTGAAAATCAACCCGAATTGATAGATGTTTTACTCCAAAACAAGACTTGGTTTGCGAAATTGTTCTCAAACCTGGACACGGTACCGCCACACATCTCACTTACGTTGTGTACTCTTTTTATTAGCTTTTGTTGGAGTTACATTTTTTTTGGAGACCTCTGCATGTGTTTTATAAGGTATGTGAACGACAGCTAATTGGTTGAATGGTGAATTCCTAAACTGGTGTGATGACAGGTACTGGGTGTTTCATCATAATAACTACAATAACAACAGTTTTGTGCTCGGATTTTGAAAACGGACGAGCTCGGGCTCAGATTTTGAAATCTCAAAGTCTCAGGCTCGGATTTTCAAATCGCTTTAAAGTCTCAGGCTCGGATTTTAGAATCTTAAAGTCTCGGGCTCGGAATTTGAAAACGCAAGTCTCGGCATCTCGCAAAGTCTCGGATTTATCGTTTGCCACCCCTTTGTTGTTGTCGTTGTGAGGTGTGCAATATTGTACCTGCTTCAATTCATATTCCTCAAGGATTGATGTCGTTCTGACAGGAAACACTTGTCTCTGTGGCTGGAAAAAAAAAGAAGATAAAATAGATGTCTAATGTTAATAGACTTTTTAAAATTAATGATCCACCTACATTGTAAGAACGATAGCAAAAGACTCCTCACATATGATTCTGCTTGAATAGAGTGGTAAAGTGTGACGTCACGAATTTGTAAATTTCTGAATTTTAACTTTTGGTCCATCGATATTGAAAGACCAACTCAAAAGAATGTTGCACACCAAAAATGAGGTGAATTGGTTAAAATGCGGCTGAGTATGAACAGCTGAATACATTCTTTAACAAATCACTGTATTTTCAGCTCAGAAAATTATGTATTCAGCTGCTCATATTTCAGCCGCATTTTAACCAATTTGCCTTGTTTTTGGTGTGTAAAGTTATTTCACGGCGATCTTTTAGATTCAATGTTCAAATATTGTTAAAGCGAAAATTTATGTTTTGTGACATCATCGCTTTACCACTCTATGTGCCTTAACTGCTGTCTGAGATGACCACAGTCAAAGTTACAAATAGAAAATAAAGAAAACTGAGTACTGTTGATCATTCTTACTGTGAAAAGTGATAGGAAACACCATCCAGTCAATACAAAAGGGCAAAGACAAAACATCTTTCAATCACAAGTTTGAAAACTTTCCTCACATGCTTTTCTTTGAAATGAAAATAATGGTAGTCAGTATATTTTTATTATTACTTGGATGGTTTTCTTTTGAATTAATAAGTACATGTATCAACCATGCATTTAATTTATGATAATAATAAAATATTAATACATTTTACATTACATACATGTAGCCATTCATACTCATTCTTAGCTGGGACTTAATTAAAATGTGTGTGACTTAAAGGGATACCCGAGTGAAAAACACATTGGGGCTCAAAAGAATCTTCAACATGTTCTTTGTTCAGAAAATGTATTAAAATTTGATCAAAGGTTTTTAGTATTAAGAACGAGCACCTCAAAGTTGGCCCCACGAAGACATGGGCGCCGCCATCTTTGTTTCCATTTACGGAAGTGACGTCACTTCGTCCCACCAGCGTTCTACTCTCTCACTTATTAGGTGTTTTTAGGATGATAAACGCCTTAACTGTACCTCACATACATTGTAGTTCTTATACTTATTCAGAAGTCACTCGAGTCTTTTAAGCCATGTTGTTTTGCTGTTATTAAATGGCAGTTACGAGACCTTGTTGTTCGTCTGATAATTTCTCGCATTCCCAATGCCTTTCTTCCTCCTCCCAGTCGTCTGAACTTTTCTCATAATGTCGTCTTCATCATAATTCCGGTTTCTGTAAGAATTCCTCTGCAATCTCGATGAAAATATATCCACTTTAATTCCGAGCGTGTGAAAATCATACAAAGACAAGTAGCCGCGATACGCTGGTGGGACGAAGTGACGTCACTTCCGTAAATGCAAACAAAGATGGCGGCGCCCATGTCTTCGCGGGGCCAACTTTGAGGTGCTCGTTCTTAATACTAAAAACGTTTGATCAAATTTTAATACATTTTCTGAACAAAGAACATGTTGAAGATTCTTTTGAGCCCCAATGTGTTTTTCACTCGGGTATCCCTTTAAGTTTTTGTAGTATGAGATGCTGTACATGTACCTACCAGTATAATAACCATAATAACAAAATTATGATGTCATTATAACAAGCACTCTGATTGGTTGAAAACAGTTTTCTAAACCTTTGGAAACAAGGAAAGTTGTGCATGCTCTTGAGCTAGTTGGAGAATTTACACTTTGTTTTTAATGAGCATTTTCCCATTTCGTACTCCGAGTGAGTGTTTTTATAAATTAAAGGAAATAGAAAACACAGGATGGTGTTCTCACAGCCATTTCTCGTTCTTCCAAACTCCCAGTTCTGTTTCAATCTATACAATGTACATTGTAACTCTATGGAAACATTGAAAGTGTTCTCCATTTCTTTAACAGAATGGTACCTGAAGAAAGAAGGACTGACTGAATTTTATCAAGTGCAGCCTAGACAATGAAGAGATATGGGCCGCGGCATTCAAAAAGGGCCCAGACTACATGAAATGGAAATATCTTTTGAAGTTGTTCTATGTTTTGGATACCTGTGCTACCATTAGAATCTGCATCATGATCACAAACTGTTACTGACATGTAGTGTTGATTTCATGAAATTGAAATTGCCGACAATTTACACGTTTACATGGGCAGTTGATCGCAATTGTAGCAAACACAAGTGATAGCCTATCATGAGATGGTTATTTTAAGGTATAGCTTGTACTGCTGCTAAAATCATATTACAAACTACGTGGGGCAGAATTACTGCAGAAAAGGTATTTTTTGATGAAAAAGTGGTCATGTTGTTCATCTTATTTTATATTATATTAATATTTGGAGCCAGCAGGTATACATGTACATGAATGTCATACATCAGAGTAATCCCCAATGATAGAATTCTTAATTTTTGTGGTCATATTTGTAATTGGGCATTCACACCAAAATCACCAAAATTTCACCTAAGATTTTCTTGTCAATTACATTAAACTGACATTTTATTTTAGGAATGAAATGTAGTGATCGATGTCAAGAATAAAACGAAATCTTCAATCTGTAATTACGAACACTATCATATGAATTATTTAACTTAAATGTCGTCCGAGCCCTATCTGCATGATACAGCCCATATACAAATGTATGAACATATCATTTTACACTTTAACTTTGCAGACCATTTCAGCAAATTTGCTACTTACTTTGTGCTCAACATCCATATTTTCAGATGTATTTCCAGTTTCCTAAGAAAAAATGGGAATAAATGAACTGGATGAATGCTGTGCCATTTTTTTTATTGAAACTGAATATACATACATACATCATTACACAGTGCTTACTCCAACTGGTTAGGGACTCATCAAGAGCATTTACAATGAATTAAATTACAAGGGCTTGAAGAAAACTAACTGCCTAATTTATGCATGGACATTGTGAACCAAAAAAAAACACAATGACAATACTAATAATGACAACACAAAGATACAGGTAATTAATAAAATAATTATTATGAATCTATTGAACTACGAGTTGGTATTATAATAGTAATAATAATAAATCTTTACTCTTTACTGTACTTATCTACATGTATGTTACAATAATTATTGATATGGTAATATATTAAGAAATATAGCAATAATTATAATTACCATTGTAATTTGAATGTGCTTACAATCATCTAAGTAGGATAACAATATGGCCAAACCATAATTATTTAAAAATTAATCTATTTATATAACTGTTCTTGAAGCGTTCTGTGCTTACTCTGGGCCTGGCGCTGGTTTTATTCCATGAAGCATAAGTAGTAGGTTTAAATTTAGGGATTATAGATCTTAGCTGGTGCGAGGACTGTGCTTAGTTTGTTTTTTAAATATGTGTATCTATTTTCCAAGATGCTATAAAATAATTGAGAACGGCTGCAAGGTGTACTTCCATTTATAGCACCTCTTGAGAAAGCACTGAACTGTACTGAGGTTGGACTCGCTTGCACGATAGTTTTATAAGTTAGATGCTCTGAGATACAATCTCATGCATTTTGGTAGACAACATTCAAGAATTAAATGTAAAATATTCACCACAAAACTGGCTAAACAGTTTGAAAGGGGAGCTTCCCCCTTCCACCTAGGCCAGTAAAAGAAGCCTGCCTTCTATGAGTATAATATTTTTACTGTAAAATTCTATTAAAACATAATCATGCATTTGCATGCATGTGTTTAAAACTTACATCCAGGAATTCTGGTGCTACATAACTGAATCCTCTAAATAGCTGATGGCATGTTGCACTTGGAGGGATAGCAGGGGAGTCTAACAAAAAAAAAAGTTTATAATTTTTTATAGCACATCATTTACAAATTACCACTGGTACACACAATAGCCATTGCAGGATTCTCACATCTTTTTAAATGGTGCACTTAAATGTACTCCAGGGCCCGATTGTTTGAAGCAAGGGTAGCTTTATCCCTAGCATAGTGCTACATCTGTAATTGTAATATGTACAGTTTAATAACCTCGGGTTAGCAATGTAACACCAGGGTAGCGAGCTTACCTATGCTTTGAACAACTAGACCCAGGGCTGGCCTAAGAGTGCAGAGCAGAAAAAAACTACATGGTATTAAAAAAGTTGTGAAATCGAATAAAAATATGTTCGATTGCTAATGAAAATCCTACAGTGGTCTAGTGTTTCTCTGAAATGCATATGTCCCACAATTTTTGTCTTAAATGTGGGTCCTAATGAAACTCACGCTACAAAATTGTGATGAGAACATGGATTGTGTATGGTCTGAAGTGAAGTGGATACATGTATAAACATGATAAAATGCTTGACGCTACCGTGTGGTTCTTTCTATGTTTAAATGTTACTACATGTTGACTTCGTACATGTATGTATCTTTGCATAAGTTGCTCAGTGCTCAATAATACTTACAGTTTTTAAGAAGACACTAGAGTTTCTCGGTAAGGTAAAAATACAGTTGATGGATTATCAAAAATTAATGCCCTTATGATCAATAACTCGTGAGTGCAATTTAAGTTTCTCTGCTGCTTATTTAACATGGTTTCCCATGTTCTATAAAAACAATGATATGCAAGTGAATGCACAACCCAACCACCGGTACATTTAGCAGCTTTGCAAAGCCTCTAAGGTGCATTAATACTTTTTTTATTGAACATGGGAAACCATCTTCTACAAATGTATGCTGCATTTGTTTTATTCGAGCCCTGACTATTTTCAGCTATTTTGGATATACATGTACATGTACCTGTAGTTTAAATTTGATCGACTTATATTAAAAGCATGGTCCATACAAAATTAAGAATTTTGTCTTTGAGTACTTTTCAAGGACAATCCACACTTTCAAGGGCTTGTTTTCTACTGGTTATAACAAATTATAAATGACTTCAAAATTCTATGCAATTTAGACCCAATGTAAGACCCTTAATTTCTATGACTTATTTCCACAATAAATCATTCAGTGCCGCTCTATCGGTTGCAAAAATGAGGCTGTTTCACTGTCTTCTCTAACGTTGAAAGGGGTTTCAACAAAATTAAAGATGTTTTTGCTAAAGACCCTGTGTCTGAGACCCGTGTCGGAGACCATTTGCATACACAAATGATTTTCGTAGGCTACAAAAATCAGAAAGATCAGTGTTGTTATTGTCTGACTCTCGAATCTTTCGAAATCCATCTCTAGTTTGGGCTATCATGTAATTATTAATTTTATAGATACATGTATATGTATGTTTAACTGACTTTCTTTTATCTTAATTTTTGTACATAATTATATACCTTTTAAAATGAAACTTTAGTCAAATATGTCTTCAAATCCCAGTCTAGAGTGGCGAGTAGAGGAATGCCGAAGAAAGAACAGACAGCGAGGTGAAGCGACTTGACAAATAATCCTTCAGCAATCCACATTTCGCTTTCTCCAGGTTTACAAGAGAACACTTGAGGTTCAAAAGGACTACTGTACTACGCGAGTTTCCCAGGGATTTGCTGCACTAAGGACTGGCGGGCTTCGTTGTAAAGATAAAGCAACCACTTCTGGCAATGATCAAGATCATTCGTAAAAAATTATTATAATTTTGCACGGCTCAGCTCCACTGAGGTGTTACCACTTATACATGTGAAACTTCAGATTTGCATTTTTATTAGCAGAGAAAGCTTTCAATCCTCAAGCTTACTAGAAGTAGTTCAGACACTTGGTTTGACTCATTTTGCTGCCAGCTGTTTCTCCTGCAGGTTCAGTTTGAATAACTCTATTTTGTACTACAATTATGTCACAGAGATGTTGATCCTCACCTTGTGGGGTCTTGGATGTGAACTCAGGGTCAAAATAAAATGCATCATCTGCTCGACCAGCTGCTGGCTTGAATGGAGGTTTGATCTCTTTCTTGGTCAATTTCTGATGAGACATTTACATTGTGTACCAGTAAATCAATTTATTACTCAGTTCCTAAGTATTCCAAATTTTGATTGGTTCATTCACCTGCAGATAATTGCATGTAAATAAGTGTTTGCTGCAGATATTGTTGTGAGCATGCGCAGTGCTGTTCAACAACAAATCCCAGCATGGCTGCTCGGTTTCCAGAGCATTCAGCGAAGGAAATTGCAATCATCTTGGATGCCCAAAGTATTGAATAATAAAATAATTATTGGAACTGTGGCTATTGCAAAATATGATGAATTGTCTGCGTCTCACTACCAGTTATTTGTCTCTGCCTCAACAAATAACTGGTAGCTCGCCACAGACAATTGAAGGGCTGTGTGCAAAAGTGATCAAGTGACGATTTGAAAACTCTTGATAGCCAACTTCACTTTTTGATTAAGAAAACCTGTAATTTCTATTCTAGAATGTTAGGATAATTATCACTTGAAATCTCAAATAAATGAAAGAATAAACACATTAAGCAAGCCATCAAGTCATTTCTACAGCGAAAAGACCAAGAAACCACTCAAAAGACCAAGAAATCATATCCAACATGTACTTGTACTTAACTACAATACCGGCCAGAAACATATGTACATTTGTTCGCAAAATTTTCGCGAGCAGATCGCGTCCAGTGTTCGCAATCTGTTCGCATTTTTTTCGCAAACTGTTCGCAATTTGTTCGCAAATTGTTCTCGATTTCTTCGCGAACGCAAAGTGTTCGCGAACAAACATCGCGAGCATACAATACAGCCCAAAAATTTACATGCACAAGAAGTCCCGCAAGAATTTCTGGCGGGGCCAGAACCCGCAAGAAGTTGCAAGGACACGCAAGAAGTTTAACGAGTCGATAACTGCCTTTTTTGCGGCTACACTGCAAGAACGTGCAAGAACGTGCAAGAAGTCCACTCAATGTATTAGAACTTAGAGATGCGAGTACAGCACACGCTAATTGCTAATTCGTGTTTTGTTTATATTTTTTTGCACAGCAAATTATATCGAGAGCCTTTCGGTAATATTTTTTGCTGAACTCATTTTCAAAGACAATGAGATGTATTTTAATATTTAGCGTTCGTTTATGGTAGTGTTTCGCTGCTCTCTACGAAATATCGTGCAAAATTTTGTTTGGTACTCTGCGAATATTCGCACGAAACTTCGCTTCTTCGAAATGTTGATCCTTCAAAATTTTGATCCTTGCCTCCAAGATGAAGTTACTTTTTCCGCCTCACTCGGTCAGTTCGACCAACCAGAGTTGTAAACTTTATTCGGACTTTGATTAACTGAAATTTATGTCTCACTTTCTAACGGTACAGGAGGACCTTCAGTTCAGTCAGTATAATCAGGCTATAAGAATATAAATCTGATGCTTTGAACCCGAATCAAAGATTACCGACGTTACTATAAATCACACGTCCCAACTTCGGAAGTGTTCAATTTTGTAAACGGTATTTTAATCCACAATAATTTCAGGATTCGGCTGCAAAACTCTTTAACTCACTAAGTCCTGAAGCACGATCCATTAAGCCATATACATGTAGGCCTTTCCTTAAGGAGGTTAGATCACAGTTTCTGATACAGACTAAAGACTATTATAATTCATGATATGGTAGTCTGTAAATTTATTAATTATTATTTTATTAATGATATATATGTATATATACTTAGACTTGAACTTTAAATTTGTAGATACATGTATATTTATATAACTAGTTCAGTTCCATAAACAACCTATATTAATGTACATTTTAAATTATATCAGCATTTCTTTATAACATAATCACACAAGTATTGTATATTATTTTAACTCTTAACAAATATATATTGTAAATATTTTTAATTAGCTCTCAACAAATAAATTGTAATTTATTTAACTCTAGACGGATGAAGAGCCATTCATGGAAATGCTGTCTAATAAACTTTTATTATTATTATTATTATAATATTCAGATTCGCCAGCCTTCCAGATCTTTGTAAAAGTCATTGCATAAAGTTTTCAAGTAAATTTGGACCATGCAGTTATCGAAATATTGTGAGCCGTAAAATAAACAAAACAACGGCTGCTCGCTTAGTTCCCTCGCCGGCGGTGCGACTGGCCCGCGGCCCGCCTTAAAGCT
Source organism: Actinernus sp. WN-2022 (assembly GCA_030867875.1). NCBI lineage: Eukaryota > Metazoa > Cnidaria > Anthozoa > Actiniaria > Actinernidae > Actinernus > Actinernus sp. WN-2022. Next base: position 29,985,729 of record JAOWCC010001501.1, read on the forward strand.
CGACTCACTCGCCGAGCGCAAAGCATGACACCAAATAAACTGTTGCTTCAGTGTAGTTTCACATTTAAGGCATATCCTTGTCTTGTTACTAGGTTTCGGCAGAATTCATTGTAAATGTAAATGTTTGCGTATTAAAATCTCAATTCTTCTTGGAGTCTGAATTTCCACGTGCAATCAGTCAGGCGTGAACGTGTCAGGCGTGAACGTGTCAGGCGTGAACGTGTCAGTCTGAATTTTTACAGAACCCCAACAGAGTTTTGAAGCAACGTTTGTCGTATTGAAAGACATGCAAAAACTTCTATACTCTTACCAGAAAACTTCTACTGGGAAAGTGCAATTCCTTTTGAATTAAAAGAGCTTTAATGCTTCGGATCGTATCAGTCGGTTTGCGTAAATGGAAATTAATTGCGCCTTCCCGCGGTATTTGTGTCAGAAATGAGACACATGTCTGGCTGACAGTTACGATTGACGGGGACTTTTATTATATAAGAATCTTGACCTTTTGATGCCTCTGATACGCAGGGTATTTACCAAAACCATACTGTATGTTTGTAAACTGTTTGTCATGAATTCGAATTTGTCATGCACGTAAAGATCCTGGTGAAAGAAAGGTTAAAATACGAAATTGTGCAATGAACACGTACGCTTCGAAATTTCATCGAAGTTTCGGATCACAATATAACCTGGTCCGAATTTTCTTTTTGACAATATGGGAAATATCTACAACACAAGCGTGATGGCTTGATTTCGTAGCTTGAAAAAGTGACGATCCACGAAGTCATATGACTAGCGAGATGAATGTCAGAGTTGTTCCGCGATCAACTGCGAACACAGAAAAGTTGATTGCGATCATTGCACGAAATTTTCGCGAGCAATTTGCGAACAAAGTGCAAACAATTTGCGAACATGGTGCGAGCAATTCGCAAAAAATATGTACATATGTTTATGGGCGGTACTGTACATGTATACTGATTATTACAAATCATAATACATACATTGTATGTGTAGAATACATAAGATCCCAAGGAATGGTGTGGTTTCTGGTTAAGATGAAGCTAGAGAACATTGAACTCTAGCTATATTTCTCTATTCCTTACCTGCCAGTCAATTGTGGAAAAGAATGCATGTGTCTTGATGTCCTCAATCCCATTATCTCCTACACCTGGTAGGTAACAGAGGGGAGGGGAGGATTGTCAAAATATATTTTGTAGGGGAGGTGTGGGTGAAATTTGTTTTCTTTTTAGTTCCCCCCCCCCCCCCAAAAAAAAAAAATATATAAAAAAATTCTTTATGAATCCCAAAAAAAATAAAAAACATTTTTAGAATATTGAAAAATATTAACCAGGTTAAAAAACTTTGAACCAATAAAATTTCAAACACAACATACATATACATGTACATGTGTACATTGTAGTTGACATAAAATAAAAATAAACTTTTTGTTACAGTTGGATCACAGAACAAAGAATGATGAAATGGCATAAACTAAAGAAAATAAATGTATAAAAAATAATTTATTAAGATTAATGCATGATTTGTCGAACCACATGTATAATTAATTATGTACATGTATGTAACTAGTCATTTCATTTAAAAGGGGAACTGAACCCTAAAATCAACCCAACAAAGATGTATTCGAAAGAAATAAGTTCTGCTATTTAATTTTTCTGTGTTGCACGTCAATGAAGAGAAAATTAGTCTTCAAGCTCAATTTACCATTGATAACAGAGGTTGTGAGGAAGGTTTTCGGATTTTCTCTTCATAGCTGCACAATACAAAAAAATAAAATATCATAACCTATTCATTTCGAATATATGTTTGTACAGATGTGGGATAATTTTAGGGTTCAGTTCCCCTTCAACTGTACTACATGTACAAATGTATTACAGCTAGTGAGTGCAATAACATAACAGGGAATTCCTCCTACCAAGCCTGTTCATGGGATTTCTTTTGAATAACATTCTTAGCAGACTCTGAGCATCTGCAGTCAAGAACTGTGGCATAGCCAGCTTTGCTCTGGAAATGAAGAGTCAGATAGATGTTTGTCAAAATGGGGACACAATAAATATGTCAGTTAAAGGTTACAGACTGTGTGGCTACTGAAAGCGGGGCCACTTAGACAACGAGAACCAAACACATTGTAGAACGAAAACAAAGCATTACAACTTCGGTGACTTCAGCCAATCAGTTCCAAGTACAATACAATAGCGATTCAAACCTGCTTGAGTTTGTAATGCTTTCTTTTCGTTCTGCAATGTGATTGGTTCTCGTTGTCTAAGTGGCCCCGTTTTCAGTAGTTGCACTGTAACATCCCACATACATTTACATGTACAGTACATGTCATGGTAGCTGTTCAAAAGTAATGCAAGTGAACTACGATAAATTTCATTCACTGTTCACTGTACATTCAAAATTTCAAGATGAAATTCAAAACTTTTCAATTAAAATGTTGACCAACTTTTGATTAGTCTTTCGAACTTTCGTATAAATTTCAAAACTTCTCGAAGCAAATACATTGTAGCTGTTACTACGGCTGAGCCAAATAGTCAGTGGTTTCACCCATCAGCCCTTATGAAAATGAGGCTTTTGGGTCAACTATTTCAAAATGGTACAGAGATGGAGTCACATTGAATGGAGATCACCAAGAAGATGATGCCCCAAATGTTTATTTTCTAAAGAAAAGCAAGAATAAATGCTAAGTGGTGTCTGTCCTTGGCCTCTGGAGTGATTTGACAAATATTTTTTTGCCTTGTCTTCATAAGCTTCTTGGTTCCGTAAAGTCAACAACTCACATGATAACTCCTCTCCGCATTCAGCCTTATGAAATCGGTTAGTCCATCCTTAGGCCACTCAGCATCTTACAATCGCTACTAGTATATCGAATGAAGAGACAGGAATGATAAACGAGGATATCTCATGGAAAATTTAACTCAAACAAGCTCAAAGCTGAAACAGCCTCAACGAGTCGATGACCTGATAAGATGGGTGAAACCACTGACCGTTTCATGGTATTTGACTCAGCCGTAATAACAGCTATTGAATTTTTTTTTAAATCATTCCTTCAAAATAACATGTAGTTGTAGTTTAAGACTTTGTGATAATGAACTTGTTACGGTAATTGAATTATTGAATAGTTTATTAAAAATATTGTTGTTAAATTTAATCAACTTGTTGCTTATATTTACACTAGTGTGGCCACAAATGTGTAAAGAGTACATCTAGACAATTGAAACCAAAAAAGTGCAAACATTATGTGAATCTGAGATTTTATGGATGGAACATGTTTATCCTTAAAAGTGACAAGAATCACTCAATAGAATTCAAACCCAATCTCTAACACAAACCCTAACAATAAAACTTACAGTACCTGTCACAGGTAAACAATAGAACAAAGTAGAGAGAGAAGAAATGCGAGGTTTTTATGGATTCCAAACTCATAACCTTCTGTCATCAAAGCCAACGTGATAAACAACACTAAGCGAACATCCACCCTTGAAGTGTGGGAAATTCTCAGCTCAATGTTTGATTAGCTAGCGCCAGTCCTTTAGCAGCCAAGGGTGGTTTCGGTATCTGTTGAGCAATTCCTGTCCTTAAGAACTTTTGTCGATCAGAGCCTTCTTTCATCAGTCAATAATGATTGAGACAAGAATGATTGAAAATTAACAGTGCAATACTGCAGGTAATACAAATTCTATTTTACAGCGAAAATCAGATTAAATCAGTATAATTTATATGTACATGTGACTGTTAAAACCTTTTTCTCTACAGAAATTTTAATTAGTAATTTGAAATGCTTTTAAATACAAAACAGCAATTCACTATCACTGTTCAGATGTGTATGTAAAATGATGATGATCTAACTTTATTTAAACATGCTGGCCTCGTTCAACTTAAAAGCTGGTTTCCAAGAGAGGCGTGCATAATAATTATAAACATCTCAATATCTGATTATAATTACTAATACTTATCCTAAGCTAATATACATAATTGATAAAGTAATCTATGTGGTAATATAAAAATATATATATATATAATACACAATCATAAAAATAAAAAATAAAAAAACTATGCACAATAACTAGTTTACTATTAACGTCTAAAAGTAAAGCCTGTGGAGGATAGTTTGTTACAAAACGATTCATACTGTATGAGCTAGAACCCCTTATGCCCTCTGGTACCTTATTCCATATTTGAGCTCCGCTATAGCTAAAGCTCTTTAAAAAAAATTATGTTCTAGGTCTAGGAATAAAAAGCTTAGTTGAGGATCCCCTTAGATTGTAATCAGTTTTTGAGTTTAATTTTTTTTATATTACAGTCTTTGGGGCGCTAATTCGTGAATCGTTTTGTACATGAGTCTGGCCTTCATTTGTGACCTACGCTCGTCTAAAGATGTCCACCCAAGTGCGTTTAGAGCCAAACTTGATTGGCCAGCTTCATTTCTGAAATTCATGATGACTCTGGCCGACCTGTTTTGAAGTTTCTGGAGACGTTCATTTAGACCTTTACCCAACGAATCCCAAACCTCGCAACAATAGTCAAAATGAGGCTGAATTAGAGCATTGTAGACCGATACAAGAGTGTCTCGATCGACAAATTCTCTAAGTTTTCTAATAGCCCCAATTCTAGACGAAATTTTACTTGCAATGTACTTAATGTGTTTCTCCCATGTTAGAGATTCGTCAATCTGTACTCGAAGTACTTTATAGTTTGTTACTCTATTAACAGGTTGATTATGAATGGTAACTCTTGGTTGGACAACTACATTATTTATCTTATGTTTTGAGGTAATTAAGACATACTCGGTTTTGGCTATATTTAAGCTGAGTTTGTTAGCAGACATCCAATTTCTAACATTTATCAGGTCCCTTGTTTATTCTCTCTTCTGTTTCATTAAGTGTTTCACCAAAAGCTGTCAAACTAGTGTCATCAGCAAACATTCTAGATGTTGTGTGCTTTAAACAATTTGGCAAATCGTTTATATAAATAATAAACAGGAGGGCCAAGAATGGATCCTTGAAGAATACCACAAGTTATTTTTCTCTGATTTGAAAACATGCCCTGCAACTGACACTTTTGTGTTCGGTCTGTCAGGTAACAACGTAAAAGGTAAAGTGCTTTTTCTCCAAAGCCATACATTTGAAGTTTTTGAATTATTATTCCATGATTTATGGTATCAAATGCTTTCTTTAAATCGAGAAAAACAACTAGATTATAAAGTCCCCGGTCCATATTACCTAATGTGTGTATAACAATTAATTCAACAATAAATTATAATAATTATATTTTGGTCTTACTTGAGAATCATGTTCATTGTTTCTTTTCTGTCCCTGCCTTGGAAAGGAAGACTACCTGTCAGCATTTCATACTGAAAAGAAGAAAAAACAGTATTAACAGTTGACACAATTTTTAAAAAGGCACATAATTATATGATTGTAGATTTATAATATTACATGTACTGCATGTACACATTGAAAAGTGAACTTAAAGCTGGATTTTGCTGTAACAAAGAAGAATGTGATGTGAAAACAACAATTAAAAGAAAAGTAAAATCCTTCAAAATGTGATTCAAGCTGTCAGATTTTTACAGTGACTACTGAAACAAGGGCCACTTAGACAATGAGAACTAAACACAAAACGAAAATAAAGCATTCCAAAGTTTAAATCCTAGCATATCCATATAATTTTCTTCATTTGCCGACTGTTCATTGATTGGTTCTTATTGTCTATAAAGTGGCCCAGGTTTCAGTATATATTTGCACTTTAATCTAGTTGTTTATTAGCTCACCATCAGAACTCCATATGACCACCAATCAGCTGCTTGACCATGTCCTCTCCTGTTTACAACCTTAAAATGTGAACCAATGTAAAACGGAAGTAAGTTTTTTTTTTATTATTAAAATCATATGGTACATGTACAACAGACAGTTATGTGCCCTCACATTTATATATTTCAGCACAGCATTAATAATTATAAACAAGTGCCTATGGGCAGGCTGAACACAGGCTTCCTATAAAAAAATTTTTTAATAACTTACATGTACATGTATCTCTACCAGCTTGTTTTTGTATAATTAATGAATCCTGGGTAGATTTCATATTCGTTAGCATATTGGAGATATAAACCTCGTCTATTAGGTACTTATTGACTGAGTGGGAGGGCCACAGGGAAAAATATTTGGCTCGAAGTTATGACGTATGGACCGAGCGCAGCGAGGTCCGTACAAAATGACCGAGAGCCAAATATTTTCCCGTCCAGCCCGACCTAACTCAGTCAATAGGTTCTTTATCACACAACCTAATTTTTTTGTAGAACAAACCATGCCATAGATGTCCGGCCCTCATCATGTGACTTTTGTAAATGGTTTTGAAAGGAAACCCGCACACGGGGCCGTACGGGTCATATATATGATAAAACTCATAATGCAACACTCAAATCCAAAAACATTCTACTATTCAACTATTCACTTGATGCACAAATGTAGAATCAATATTGATGATTTAAAAAGTAAGCATTAGAGACACTTTAATACAGTGTGTACATGTAACATACATGTAGCTAATAATACATAATTTGGGAGTAATAATAGACAAATACCTCTGGAGCCATATATTCCACTGTACCACAAAATGAGTATGTTTTCTGGTCTTGCTCTGACTCTTTGGACAACCCAAAGTCTGCAAATCAAAAATAATTGATAAAGGAAATCTTAATTTGACTGGAACAAGTTATGTAATGATTATTATTGCTATAAAACTTGAAGAATCAATAATAATTGTTAAGATCTGTACATGTACATGTATCACTACTGTTCATGATTCCCATGAAAATCCCATGAAAATTCAAGTACATGTACATGTCGATGAAAATAACACACATGAATATTGCATTCTAGTGAAACATCCCATGAAAAGCCTAGAAATTGGTTCATATTCATGGGCTTTTCATGTGATTTTCTTGGGATGTTTCACTAGTAAGAATGCAATGTTCATGGGTGCATGTTTTCATTGATGTACATTTGTACTTGTATTTTCATGGGAATGACAAGCAGTAGTGTATGGAATTACAAACGTGTACAGTAGACATTGTACATGTACATACCAGTTAGAGCAACATGGCCACTTGCATCTAACAGAATGCTATGAAAACATAAGAAAATAATTAATTTGTGCTCAGTAATTTCACTTCTTCACTTTTTGTAATACACACTTTTTATTACTGAAATGTAGTTGAAAGTTCTCCATTTTGAGAAAATAAAACTTCATGAGGAAATCTTATTCGACTTGACTGTTGCATCTTTTTCATTTGTTGTAATATTACATGTACATTGTATGTGAATAAAACTATTATGTACATGTCGTTAAAATTTACTTTGTAAAAAAAATTCGATGACAATTATCAATCTGTGCCAAAACATACTTAATAAGGTTCATACTCTAGTTACTACGTTTCAGGTCTAGTCAAGCCAGAAAAATATAACCAGACTTACTTTTCTGGTTTCAAGTCCCTATATATGATGCCTATACCATGTAGATGATCAAGTGCCAAGGCAAGCTCCGCCAGGTAAAACTTGACATCCTCCTCAGTAAACATGATCTGCAAATACAATTAAAGTAATCAGCAGCATGACTGTCTGGTTTTGCAGCTGAGAAACAGGCACTTACAAATGTAATTTGTCGACTAATATGATGTTTAATAGCAGAGCTCCAGTCCTGCATGGGCTGCCATAACTTAATATACATGTAGTGACATAAACAATTGCTATATCCCCTCATGTCCATCCAACCTCTACTATTCATAGCACCTTCTCTCTTAATTTAATTGATGTTGTGATAGCTGTAGCTCATTGGGCAGCACACACTCTCAACTCAAGAGTTCCCAGTTCTAGTTTATATACAGTACCGCCTGGAATTATTGAAGCATCGGGTCGTGGTCAAACCGCGGTATAAACGCGGTATTACCGCACCATGGACGAGGTTTTACCGCGGTAAATTTTTCAGCGCAACGAAAGCCGCGGTCAAAATCCGCTGTCATGACACAATACTGTAGTATTGTGCAAAAGTCATGCAAACGTATTTCGACGAATTTCGCTCTTTGTTCCTACGAATGTCGCCGAAATTTCGACGGGCGACTTTTCGTTCGAAATTTCGACGAAGAATTGATCAGATACGCGAAAATTCGAATGCCAAGGCGAAATATCGCCAACCTGCGAGCGACATTTCGACGATATTTCGTTTATTGTCAAACGAAAATTCGGACCAGGTTATCGAAATATCGTGATCCGAAATTTCGCATACGTGTTCATTGCCCAGTTTTGTATTTTAACCTTTCTTTCACTAGGATTAACGCGTGACGAATTCGAATTCATGACAAACAGTTTTACAAACGTACAGTAAGATGGTTTTGGTAAATAACCTGCGTGCCAGAGGCGTCAAAAAGTCAAGATTCTTAATAAAAGTCCCCGTCAATCGTGAACTGTCAGCCAGACGCGTGTCTCTTTTCTGACACAAATACCGCGGGAGCGCAATTAATTTCCATTTACGCGAACTGACTGATCTGATCCGATGCATTAAAGCTCTTTTAATTCAAAAGGAATTGCACTTTCCCAGTAGAAGTTTTCTGGTAAGAGTATAGAAGTTTTTGCACGTCTTTCAATATGACAAACGTTGCTTCAAAACTGTTGATGTTCTGTAAAATTTCAGACTGACACGTTCACGCCTGACTGATTGCACGTGGAAATTCAGAAGAGTTGAGATTTTAATACACAAACATTTACAATGATTTCTGCCGAAACATTTTAATACAGGCCTTCTGATATTTCGCGGGGGAAAAATCCGAATTTCGCGGGATTTTAAGGTGTATTTCGCGGGAAATTTCGGTGCTTAATTTCGCGAAAATAAACTTTTCTCGCCGTTCTTTTGCTATTTTTGCGAACGTATCTATAGTATAGAATATTGGCGCTTTTGTGATACACATTTTGAGTGTAAAAAGTTAATTTTACGGGAAACGAATGCAATCTATATTCAGCAGAAACAGTCGTTGCTCTACAAATGTAAAAATTGCCGCTTCAGCCGAAAATGACAACACGCAGTTTTCAAAAACATCATGTATTTATTGATTCCTTCTATTGATCATTTACATCAACAGGTTGCAAATAGAAAAGCAGCATACTTTCACGTTCTTCTACTATTCGGTCTGAAAACGTCAAATAACATTACGTTCTCACGTTTAAAATTATACCTGGGCAGTTGTTTTGACGTTAAGAGACGTTTTCAGGGTTTGCTGCTTGCCAGCGGCTTTGCTTTTATCGCTTCTCGATCTTTGAACGTGTGTCACTGATTCGAAGTGTTTGTCAAATTATAGTCAACTTCCTCGTGTGGTCCAACACAGCGTTGCGCGTTGAGCAGAATAGGAGGCCATCGTCCGGACGTGAAGAGTTCCTTTGGAATAGCTTCGTAACCGATCATATGCTTTGGTCTTCAGGGCAGTGTGGCTGTCCTTCTTTTTGGTCAGAAACTTCTCCATACTTTTGAAACTTTAAAGCCGCCGCATGCGGTAAAGACTACATACTTGAGAAATACTACATTGCTGAGTTTTAAATCAGTTCTCCGCGGTAATCCAATCTTGGAACGCCTTGCAGTATCGCTTTTAGCGCCCAGTTCTCCGCGGTATTACACTTGGAACGCCTTGCAGTTTTTTGTCGCGGCAACGTACTCGATTGATTTTGAATCGGTTTTGAAGGCAATTTCCCGACACATTTGGACTTTATGGCATAAAAATGACCTCAATAACTGTGACAAGCGTTTATTGTAGTTCAATGGTATGTATTTTGCAAAATTCCTGGCAAATTCCGTGCGATTTCACGGACTTTTTGCAAAATTCTGGCAAATTACGCGGGATTTCGCGGACTTTAGTGAATTTCGCGGGATTTCACGGATTTACCTAAATTTCGCGGGCCCGCACCCGCGCGAAATATCAGAAGGCATTTTAATACTAGTATAAACAAGACAAGGATCTGCCGTAAATGTGAAACTACAATGAAGCAAAAGTTTATTTGGTGTTATGTTTTGCGCTCAGCGGAGAATCTTTTAGAATCTTTTATTTTCGCCGTTCATTCAGAACTCTAACGGCGGGTTAGAATCTTAAAGATTCTAAAGTCTTAATTAGTTTCACCGAATAGTACTTCTTTACCCGCCGTTTGAGTTCTGAATGAAGCGAAAATAAAAGATTCTAAATCTAAAGTCTTAGTTTCACCGATGAGTGCTTCTTTACCCGCCGTTTGAGTTCTGAATGAAACGAAAATAAAAGATTCTAAAGTTAACAGCGGTGTTGAATAAAGAATGAAAAGAATGCCGAGTCATCGCTACATCTTCACACTAAAGTCAATGATTTCGGCGTGATACAAATTTCAGCGGCCGCGGCCGTGACCGCAGCCAACTAATTACCGCAGTTGACCGTGGTAATACTGCGGTCATTCTGAGGTCAAACCGCGGTATTACCGCGGTCATTGTACGCGGTAAAACCGCGGTAAATGCTTCAATAATTCCAGGCGGTACTGTATCTCTTACAATAATTTATTATCATTTCAATAAAAACAAAAAATTCACTAGCCACATGCATGCATGTACATGTATGATCAGATACATATCTAATTGGAACTCTGCCCCTAAAATTCACATACATGTATCTAATTGGAGCTCTGCCCATACAGGCTTGGATATATATTTTAAAAAACATAACTCTGAATTCTGTAAAAAAAATTAACGGGACCTGAAACAACCACAGAGGCTAATCAAAGCCAGGACCTAGCTATAATCCTCAGATCGAATTGAAATTTAGTGTGCTCAGGTTTTTGCAGAGGGAGGAAAACTGGAGAACCTGGAGAAAAACCCTTGGAGCAAGGGCAAGATACCAACAAATACAACTCACATATGGCACCACATCTGGGAATCAGGCCACTTTATACAATGCACATATTTTAAATTATGTGGTATACCTCACGTATAAGCCACACTTTTTTTACCTTTCAGATTTTCAAAGTAACGAAAGCTGGGAGTGCAGCTTGTATGTGAGTTTTGCAAAAAACTTTTTTTGCAATGACCTGACAAACAAAGTCATATGAACAATAGAAAGGAGAGCACGAGTGAGCGCAAGTTGTTCTACTCAAGCTCCTTTCCTTCGCTTTACAAAGAAAACTGGCAGTCCATTTGCTTCTCATCTTGTCTGCTAATACATGTACTTCACATGATTCTTTGTATTGTTACAGCCCATAATTGGCCTCGGAAGCACTCTAATTTTCAGTATTGTTCTTGTTGAGTTTTCGTTCTGCAGCACTCGCACCAGGCCTCCCTCCTTGGAAATCCAAGATGGCAGATCACGGACTCAGACACGTGCACATATAGTTTTGCCACAAAACCTTGCTTTTTCTTGGATTAAAGGAATGAGGTGCCCTGAATATTTTGCTATTTAAAAGCAGAAGAATTCTGGAGTGATTTAAAGACAGCAGGTTAAAATATACACAAGAAAAAGTTGAAACCATATTCGAAATTGCGATAGCAGTTCGTATGATTTGGAATGACAACCATCTCTTCTGAAGAGGTATTGCTTCTTGAGTACGAGCAGTTATGAACTCGAACAAAAGATTATTCTTCCCAAGTTTGGGGTGCAGCTTATATGAGAATTTTTTCCTTAGTAGACTTTTTTGCTAAGCCGGTTCTCATTTGTCAGGGTAAAGTTAGGGGTGTGGCTTATACGTGAGGTGCAGCTACAGTACCGACCAGAACTTACCTCCAGTTAAATGTTCGCTCGGGTCCGCTTTAGTGAACGCAAACTGAACGCAGGGTTTGCTTCAACCGAACCCTGATATGGTCCGCTCGGGTTCGCTGCGTTCGCTTGCGTTCGCTTTTGCCCGGCCTGCAAAAAAGCGAACCCGAGCGAACTCTGAAAAAGCGAACCTGAGCGAACCCTGCAAACTCTGAGCAAAGCGAATGTATATGTGCAAAAGGAACTAATCTTAGGAATATTATGTAAGGCAAAATTATTACCCACAGAAACTGCCAATAAATATAATATTGTTCGCTTCATTCAGGCCGCGCCGTTCGAGAATTAAGCCAAAGTGTGCTTTATTTCAATCATAAAAGTGTATCTTTTTTGAAAAACAACTTCTGCAAAATTAAAAACAAATTACCATCAGAGAATTCGAAGTGAATTCTGTTTCTTAATTACATCAAACGGCGCGCGATAATCGGAAGAAAATTAATTAGTCTGAGAAGTAAACACGGCCATTTCAGTTCCTGCGAATGTTTATAATGCTGCTCAATAACAGTTTTCCGACACTATTTTCACCGATGAGAGCACAGTCGAAGTTCACTGCTACACAATGAAGAAATTTAGAGACGTAAAATGGAGAAGCGAATAAATAAAGGTCAAGCCGAAAACATCCTTTGAAGAAAGCCGACCTGGGAACGGAAGTCGTAATCACGGCATGAAAGCGAGGCTGAACTTGACACATTCAAAGTCTTCACAAGGTCGGCAAATTATTTGAGTTTATACTGTATAAAACAATAATAAAACCACTCTAAATCGTCTAAGAGGTTCTTCAAGGTGTTAAAAGATAAGATGGGAAGGAAAAGATGTTGAAAGAGAGGCGAAAGTTCGCAAAGTTAAGTCTTTGTTTTGACATTTATTTTAAAGTGTTTTCAGCACGTGCTTGGATGCAAAACTGCGTTTGCTCGAGGGTTCGCTTGGGTTCGCTTTGTTCGGTCTGCTCGAGGGTTCGCTTGGGTTCGCTTTGTTCAAGCGAACCTTGAGGGTCTGCTCGAGGGTTCGCTTGGGTTCGCTTTGTTCAAGCGAAACTTGAGGGTCTGCTCGAGGGTTCGCTTGGGTTCGCTTTGTTCAAGCGAAACTTGAGGGTCTGCTCGAGGGTTCGCTTGGGTTCGCTTTGTTCAAGCGAACCTTGAGGGTCTGCTAGAGGGTTTGCTTGTGTTCGCTTAGAGCGAACGCAAGCAAACATTGAGCAAACCTTTGAGCGCACCCTGGGTTTGCTCGAAAGCGAACCCGAACCCGGACGCACTGGTGGTTAATTCTGGTCGGTACTGTATGTGAGGAAATATGGTATATACAACACTGTACTGGCCCAGAGATTTCATTAGAAGCCAGGAACCAGATACTGGTACCTGTCTACTCTGGAGACAGTACCCATTACGCTTTGGTCTGGCATATACATGTACTATACAATGGACCTGCATGCCTATACTCCAGCATAATCACCCTCGTGTTTCCAGAATTAATGAAACCCCTACTGGTCTGGTTACATTGTACATGTGATATAGATATATATATTATATTATTAAGCTTACCAAAACATACACATACATGTACCAGTTGATTCTAGTGACCAATACAATGTACACCCAAATAAACACTTCTAGATATAATAATATTATAGTTACAAATTTTCACCCAAAACTTTGTGATGCAGCTGTGCACCTAACGTTTATTTTGTTATCACAATTTTATATTGATTCTACATGTATGTGTACATGAAGTGAATAGTTGAATGGTAGAATATTTATCTACGCAATGTTGAGTCTATGAATTATAGACGTTTATATGACCAAAATGCTAATGAATGTGATTGTCAACCCAGGAATTTACTGTTATGTATTTCACCTCGGATTTAGTCAAAATATTTAGTCAAATCACTGATCACTACAAACTATAATTACATAAATATGACATGGATGTTGATCAGGCTATACAGCATGTTGATCTCTATACAGCATGTTTTTGTATAATAAATGATTCTGGGTAGACCTCATATTCATTAGTATTTTGAAGATATAAACCTCTTTGAGTAGATTTTATTTTACATTTATTATTACCTCCTTTGACAATCGTGTGAACAGATCTCCACCACGTAGAAAATCCAATATAAGATATACTTTGCCTTCAGTCTGAAAAGCTAAAAATAATGTAGTTCATACAATGAATTAGAAACATTTAATTAATGACTGCATGTGCTACATGTATATGTACAGTGCTCTTGAAAGTCAGTTCTACGAGTCGTTCTTGTCTCGTATACTAATGCTAATATATACTACACTGTGCAGCACTTGTCAATATAAATCAGAATAGGTGATCTGGAATGATGTGGCCTGCATTTATTACAAGGGGAAGTAGCATATAATATATAATAAATGTATATAGTTTATGAACTGTACTAAGTGAGAGGGCAATTTGATATTCTCTTCAAAATACTAGTAATATAAAATAAGGCCTTAAACATGATGTCATGTTTTTGTCATCACCACCAAACCTCACTTTTGTGTTGAGAGGAAATGTTCTGCCAAAGTGAGGCTTGGTTGTGATCACAAAAACAGGATATCATCATGCATAAGGCCAATTGGAATTTGATTGATTAATGCAAATTACAGTACGGAAAAATATTTATTATTGTATTAGGCCTTTTGCAGGAAACAGTCACTTGCCGATATAATACTTCCTCAACAAATGTATCGAGCTTGTGATCCCCATGGGAAAGGCATTGCCATGGATGCTGGATGGTAAGCTATCTTTTAAAATGCTGTTTTAGAAAGATCGATTGGAGACCGAAAATAGCATTTAGGCAATTCCACACGAGACATGATGAAAATGAAAATTTTAAAATCTATAATTTTTTAGGAAACTTTATTTTAGTTAAGAGCAGACATCTTGGTCTATCAGATACAAGTGAGATATTGTGAATGTTGGCCACACCCGCTCTGTGAGGGCCTTGTTTAAGCACATTCCCAAAATGTAATGTCTGCAACTATTTTTTGTGTAATGTCCGCAACGCATAATAAAGCAAATAAAAACTACTACAGTGAGCTTTGTTGAACTTTATCATTAGAGTTGGGAAAGTTCTCTGGTTATTAGCAAGTTTAGAAAGTTCATTTGTTTTCTTGGAACTCCTCACAACTCACAGGAATTAAGAATTTAAAAAGTTGACTCAAACCTGTGGTTGTTTTTTTGCTGTAACGTCCGCAACAAACAATGGTAATGAGGAAATTATTATTTTTTTATTGAAAATAGAGGCCCACCCAAGGTGTGCTATGTATAAATGTTTCCCCTTAACTCCAGACTACAAAACAATCTGATTCTATGCACATTCCCAAAATGTAATGTCCGCAACGATTTTTGTGTAATGTCCGCAACGCATAATAAAGCAAATAAAAACTAGTACAGTTAGCTTTGTTGAACTTTATCATTATAGTTGGGAACTCTGGTTATTAGCAAGTTCAGAAAGTCCATTTGTTTTCTTGGAACTCCTCACAACTCACAGGAATTAAGAATTTAAAAAAGTTGTCTCAAATAAGTGGTTGTTTTTGCTGTAATGTCCGCAACAGACATTTAGATATTAATTAAAAAAGAGTAATGATAGGGAATAATATATTTTTTAATTGAAAATAGAGAGGCCCACCTAAGGTGTGCTACAATGTATGTATAAATTTAAGCAGCACAGGTATTTTAAATTAAGTTTGGGAAGCATTTGTAATCTGATTTTTGGTCTCTGAATGTAATGGCCGCAACATGGAATTGCCCATTTACAAACAGGTTTTGCTAATAACACTGCCGATCTCGTACAAGTGCATTTAAATAAATGAAGTCAGATTTTTTGCTGTCCAGTACAACCACATGATTGCATTCCTGCAAAAGGCTTTTTAGCATTTATGATGTACCGTATTCATAAGTACATGTATGCTAACCAATCAAAATGCAGCATCCAGGTACTTTGGATACCCTGTAAACCCCATTCAAGATTCTAGTCAACCTATTAGTATTCTGTATCAAATGATACATACCGGTAATACTAACTAAGCTACAATCCTGTGTCAAATCGTACAGGATACCAACATGCTAGCATTAGTACCACTGACTTCCCCATCCCAGGAAGGGTGAAATTGCAAGGTTCATCTAACTGCTCTTAATGCATACACACCATATCTCCAATGTGGGACATGTTTTTGTGCATGCTGCACATGTCCATGGTGCAAACTATTGCTCAGAAGCTTTATTTATGCTTTTCTTCAAAATTTCAGAAATTATATATAGTGCATGTCATGTGTGGCTCGGCATTGTAAATCCCATACAATTTGGTCACTCATATTGTAAATACTGTATACCCTAAAGACCCGTGTATAAGCCGCACCCGTAGATAAACCGCATCCCAAGTTTTGGTGCTCGAATTTAAGAAAAAAACTTTTTTGAAAAATACAAAAAATTATTAGAAAATATTTTGTCCGAGTTCATAAACGCTTGTACTTGATGCCAAACTTCTTTAAAAAAATGATTAATATTTTGTTCGAGTTCATAAAATTAATGCTCGTACTTGAAGCAAAACATCTTCAGATTGTCATAAATACATAATCGCAACTTTAATTTCATTGAATATGGTTACAACTTCCCTTGTCATTTCTTGTGTATGTTTTAACCTGCAGTCTTTAAATCACTCCAGAGTTCTTCCGCTTTTGTTCCCCCATTAACTAACAACATTTCCAAGAAACCTCTTTCCTTTAATCGTTAGAGCAAGGAAGGTTTTCTGGCGAAACTATACTTGCACGAGTAGGTCTGAGGTCCGCCAGCTTGGATTTTCATTAACTAGTGCCAATCTCTCACATGTAAAATTGCAAAGAATGCCTGGTTGTTTGATTCGCAGCGCTCATCACAGCACGCATCTAGCGTGTTTTGGAAGGTAAATAAGCTTAAGCACGTCTAAATATTCATGAAATTATAATATATTAGGTCTTAGGTACAGTACCGCCTGGAACTAAGGTACATTTGATCGCGATCGAGTTGCGATCTGCTCGCACCTGCTCGTGATCTGCTCACACCTTGCTCGCGATCTGCTCGCACCTCACTCGCGATCTGACTGCGATCACTATGATGATCGCGATCATCAGTCGCAGTCTACAGCCGGGAAACAAAATGCCTGCTTATGAACATTTCCACAAACCTGTTGGGTCTATAAAATTTACGTGTACATTCCACTTGAACTTTTTATTAGTGAAAGAGTGTAAATCCAGGATCCTAAACCCAATGCAGAGGAACAAGTATTAATTCGAGATAGACGTTATCATATGATGAACGGCAAAAATCCGGCCAAGCGGCAGGGTGTCTCGATCACGCCATTACGTACATGTAGCAATTAAATGAAGCTTTTGAAGCTACAGTCTTCAAATCCGCAACGAATGTTCCTTGGTGGTCTTGACTATCTAATGGTTCATCAAAACATTCGAACGGATGGTCTTGACCAACTCTCTGATGGTTAGCCAAAATATTCTATCGCACGTGGCGCCACATGTGAGTTGAGTTTGTTGTAATCTCGCCCTTGTTCCGAGGTCCTCTGGTTTTCCTCCCTCCACAAAAACCAACACGCTAAATTCCAATTCGATCTACAAATTATTTGATCAGCAACATACATGGTTGTTTTAAGTCTTATTAGAAATATAAATATCGAAGGGTCGCCAAAAGAAAGGTTGCGTGGGATTGCGTTACTAAATACCATCCGATCGTTAGTAGTCGGTGTTTTTATTCAACTGATAAACTTTACAGACTTCTGTACTTTCATACTTTAATATATCCATCAATCCCTTCACAATTCTTTAAAAGTCGTTGCGTACGCTGTATGTTTTCAATTCAACAGATTCAAGAAGCCAGCTTTTCGGTGTTTACATGTGCTTTCAGCCGTGGAGACTGATTGTCTGGTTTTTGACACAACAAGAGTGCCACGAACTTCGCTGGACATGTGATTTTATTGCAGAATGCAGAGTTAAATAATGCGGGAAAGTTTCTCAACTTTTAATACTGGCAAGTGATAAACGTCTACCAAATAGAATATTCTGGAATTCTTTTTAATTAATGTGGGATCCGTCATTTTGAATTGAAAGGTGATGAGGTCCGAGTCTCAAATTGCACAAACAGAAGTGTGGCATTTTTGAATAATCAATGAGCTCCGACAGTAGTGTTTGTTTTGCTTTGAGATCACACCAAAAATTATCTTCCAACCGAATCGAATGCTTTGAAAGTTTGTATTTTATTTACGGTCTGAACAGTTTTCACCTAAATGCGAAAACTGGTTTGAGTCTATTCTGTCAAATAAAAACACCCAGGTGAAAACATTTTGGATATTTTAATTCGTTATTGGTTAATTTGCCATGAGATCGCACCAAATCTTCTGGAGTTACCATTTCAGCTTTTTTACTTCATCACTTCTTCAGTTTGTGATTGGCACTGCGGTTTATAATTGCTGTGAGACCAGTCTGCAGCGATTGGTCTGATGTCCGATGTGAAACAAACAAGTCTCAGTGCTCCTGTTTGTTTTCAAATATGTGATCGCGAGCAAGGTGCGAGCAGACCGCGGCCAGTGATCGTGATCTCATCGCGATTTGCTTGCGATAAATGTACCTATAGTACCAGGGGGTACTGTAGATGCCAGAAGAGTTTTTTGCTTTAATTCTTTCAAATTGCATGATTTTTGTGTGATTATGTTTAAATTGCTATATTACACGATCGGATGGGATTTGAACCCGATTGTAATAACGCACCATCGCATAATAAAGGTTCATACAGATTCATGATATGCAAATACAGGGCATCTGGAAAAGTGCGGCAGTGCGGATCCGCACTTTTGACCCAAAACCGCACTAAATTGCACTTTTACACTTTTCCCGCACCTTTCCGCACTTTTCAAGGAAAATCACTAAATATTGCATGTAAATACCTTTTAAACACGACGATTATGAAGTATCACATGTAAATACTTAGTTAAATACGTTGATGTTGAAGTATTAAAGTAAAAAAGCATCGAAAATCTAACATTTTCTTTGAGTTACAGTCGGAACGAGTCGGAACCGAAGCAAAAAAATACCAGGCGTCCCGACAACAAACCGCAAGAGAATGAGTACGAGTAGCCGTCAAGTACAATAACTGGGATTGGATAGAAATTAGCGAATAGCTGATCTTGTAAGAAATGTGTCAAAATGTGGCGGCTTTTTGTCATGCCTTTCTTAGATGATCCGCAATGGACAGCTTCGTGGTCAAAGGGAAACCATCCGCAAAAAACGCGACGAATATAACAGCACACGATAGAGCTCGCCGTTATCCACATGGAGAAAAACCTTCTATTTCGTTCCACGTGCAACGTGGTTGTCGATCACTTGAGGAAATTTATTGTCGATCGCCATCTTGACACCGCCTTGCACAAAGATAAGAGCTCGCCGAGGTGGAACAGGTGCAGCAGTTCCTCAAGAAGGACATGAAAGTGTCTTAGTGCAGTGTCCATATTACGCCGGTCCCGCTTTGAAAAGTCTAGGACGTTTATTTGTTTAGCTGTGCATTGCTCAAGAGGAACAAAAGCATGAACATAGCGAGAAAATGTTATGCATATCATGTACACCACTGGATGGTTTCTCCTGTTGAGTTAATAAATAAAACTGACTACCATGACTACTGTGCAAATAAAAAAAAACAATAGAAAATAAACAGAAACGACTCGCTAGGATCCCAAAACAAAAGTAAACGGCGAAATAAAAATATATATTACCGCACCTTTTCCGCACTTTTGAACGTTTTTCGCACTTTTTCCGCACTTTTGACCGTTTTTGCCGCACTCTTTCCGCACTTTCTTGGGGAAAAAATCGCACTTTTCCGCACTTTTTGCGGGATTTTTACCGCACTTTTCCAGATGCCCTGCAAATATATGTTAATGTTGGGTCTCCTTTCTAGGTGTTCCCGTAGATAAGCCGCACCCCAAATTTTGAAGTAAAAAGGTGCGGCTTACACACAGGTCTTTACAGTACATATAACAAACCAAAGAATTATCTGAATAACATGGTAAATTATTTATCTACATGTACAAGCATCAGCATACATGTATATGTACCTAGTTACACAAATACCACACAAATGATGTGGCTGTATCGCAATTGGTATCTAGATTGATTGATTGATAGGATCTCTTAAGGCTCACAACAGTTGTTTAAATGCTACAGAATATCTACATGTAGTTCATTTGGTAGTAATTGCTTTGGTTAGCTGACAGACTGTATCTTAATTATTATAATATGGAAGAATTAGAGGCTAATTATTTCCATTTCAATAATGCACTTGTCCCTGAGGGGGGTTGGCAAATGTGGAGACTGCTAATTTTGTAAATTATTGCACATTTCCTACTATATTTCCCTACTTGTGGGTCACTTTTTTCCATTAAAGTCCCCAGTGCTTGGAGTACAGCAAGCCCCCAACAACAATTACATAACCCATGCAACATACAGTACCGCCTGGAACTATAGGTACATTTATCGCGAGCAAATCGCGATGAGATCGCGATCAATGACCGCGGTCTGCTCGCACCTTGCTCGCGATCTGCTCGCACCTTGCTCGCGATCTGCTCGCACCTTGCTCGCGATCTGCTCGCACCTTGCTCGCGATCTGCTCGCACCTTGCTCGCGATGTGACCGCGATCAACTGTGTTCGAGATGGAAATGATCGCAGTTACGTTCATCGGACATTAGATTTTACGTACACATTTACCCGAGCCCTTGCAAAACGTTTTACAATTTCTTCCCTTGACAAAAAAACGCATTAAGCCAAAAACGTAAAGCTCAATATTACAATTTATATGAAGAAGTACTTGAGAGTAAACTGTCGCTGGTTTAAGAACGGATCATAAAAGTTGACGACCATTCCTATCACATATTTGAAAACAAACACGAGCACTGAGACTTGTTTGCTTCACATCTGACATCAGACCAATCGCTGCAGACTGGTCTCACGGCAATTATAAACCGCAATGCCAATCACAAACTGACGAAGTGATGAAGTAAAAATGCTGAAATTGAAACTCCAGAAGATTCGGTGCGATCTCATGGCAAATTAACCAATAACGAATTAAAATATCCAAAATGTATTCACCTGGGTGTTTTTATTTGACAGAATGGACTCAAACCAGTTTTCGCATTAGGTGAAAATTGTTCAGACCGTAAATAAAATACAAACTTTCAAAGCATTTGATTCGGTAGGAAGATATTTTTTAGTGTGATCTCAAAGCAAAACAAACACTGCTGTCGGAGCTCATTGATTATTCAAAAATGTCACACTTCTGTTCGAGCAATTTGAGACTCGGACCTCATCGCCTTTCAATTCAAAATGACGGATCCCACATTAAATAAAAAGAATTCCAGAATATTCTATTTGGTAGACGTTTATCACTTGCCAGTATTAAAAGTTGAGAAACTTTCCCGCATTATTTAACTCTGCATTCTGCAATAAAATCACATGTCCCGCGAAGTTCGCGGCACTCTTGTTGTGTCAAAAACCAGACAACAGTTTCCACGGCTGAATTAAAGCACATGTAAACACCGAAAAGCTGGCTTCTTGAATCTGTTGAATTGAAAACATACAGCGTACGCAACAACTTTTAAAGAATCGTGAAGGGATTGACGGATATATTAAAGTATGAAAGTACAGAAGTCTGTAAAGTTTATCAGATGAATAAAAACACCGAACTAACCGATCGGACGGTATTTTAAGTAACGCAATCCCACGCAACCTTTCTTTTGGTGACCCTTCGATATTTAGATTTCTAACGGGACTTGAAACAACCATGTATGTGGCTGATCAAAATAATAATCTGCAGATCGAATTGGAATTTAGCTTGTTGGTTTTTGTTGAGGGAGGAAACCCAGAGGACCTCGGAACAAGGGCGAGATTACAACAAACTCAACTCACATGTAGCGCCGCGTGCGATAGAATATTTTGGCTAACCATCAGAGAGTTGGTCAAGACCATCCGTTCGAATGTTTTGATGAACCATTAGATAGTCAAGACCACCAAGGAACATTCGTTGCGGATTTGAAGACTGTAGCTTCAAAAGCTTCATTTTAAAATTGCTACATGTACGCAATGGCGTGATCGAGACACCCTGCCGCTTCAGCCGCTTGGCCGGATATTTGCCGTTCATCGTATGATAGCCTCTCTATCTCGAATTAATACTTGTTCCCCTGCATTGGGTTTAGGATCCTGGATTTAAACTCTTTCACTAATAAAAAGTTTAGCCCGTGTTCAAGTGGAACGTACACGTAAATTTTATAGATCCAAGAGGTTTGTGGAAATGTTCATAAGCAGGCATTTTGTTTCCCGGCTGTAGACTGCGACTGATGATCGCGATCATCATAGTGATCGCAGCCAGATCGCGAGCAAGGTGAGAGCAGATCGCGAGCAAGGTGCGAGCAGATCGCGAGCAAGGTGCGAGCAGATCGCGAGCAAGGTGCGAGCAAGGTGCGAGCAGATCGCGAGCAAGGTGCGAGCAGATCGCGAGCAAGGTGCGAGCAGATCGCGGTCAGTACACGCAATTTGATCGCGACTCGATCGCGATCAAATGTACCTATAGTTCCAGGCGGTACTGTATGTATTAAACTGACTAAAATTGAAGCTCTCATAAAAAAAATATCACTCGATCTTAGCCCAATGCAAATACAATTTTACAGATGGCCTATTTTATAAACAAGGGTTAAATTCATAACTTTTCAACACCTTCGAAGGAACCCATATTGGATTGAAAGCCTAACCTGCAACCATGCCCCTTTGCTATCAATTCACAGCACATGCGGGAAAGGGAGAGAAGGAACTGATACAAATGCTTGCCGAGTGTGTGTAAATAGACCAAATTCTGGTCTTTTTCTGATTGGTCGAAAAACAATATTGTGGTATTCTGATTGGTTTGTACATTTTAAAAGTGTGACTTCCATTCTGGTGTGTGCAGTTGAATAATTATTACAGTTTCATTGACTTGGATAGCTCATGCAAAATTTGAGACATGATTGGTGAGAGAGGGCAGAAAACGACTCCACAAGCATTTGTGTCACAGGGGTTTCAATAGAAGGCGGCTACCGGCGATAAACCGCCGGTTACTTTGCTTCTTACCGCCGGCTACTTCACACGATCGTTGTTTTTTTTGTTAAGTGTTGAGTAAAGTTTACTAGGTAAATCACTGCCTCTAACGTCAGGACCGCCGGTTGCCTAAAAACTTATTGAAACCCCTGTATCAGGCTCTCCTTTTCCTCTCTCCTGGTCCCCTTCTTTATGTATTTATTTACTGGAAGAGAGAGAGCCCGATCACAGGTTACAAGGAGCCATGCATTAAATAATAAGAGTGATAGTGCTCTCTCCAATCAGATGAAGCAAATCAGTCAAGTGCATGCTGCTTTATACCCAGTAAAACACAAGGGTATATAATTATATTGAATTCACTAGAGAGTGTCTTAATATTATAAAGATTCATGATATAGACCTTTTCTATTTCTTCAACAAAGGAAAAAGGCCTCAATCTTGACTCTTTAACCCCCCTCCCTCTAGTGAAATCAATATAAAGACCCTCCCAGTCATTCCTTATAAAACCAAGGGATTCACCATGAATCTTTATAAAGACCCTCACTCATACGTGAAAATCTGATGGTATAAATACCTGTATAAAGACGTGATTAATAAAACATCACTGATGTTTTATATCGATCAGGTCTGCACTGGGGTTTTATAGAGGCCATCCTGGTGACATTCAGCACACTACATGATTGGCTAGTACCCTTATGAATTATTAATGAGTTTAGAAGTGCAAATGCCCTCGCAGCAAGGTCGCAAACTAGGTTACAATATAATGGATACCAACTAATGTAGGTCTGCATTGGTGGGGGAGTTAAACACTTACGTATATTATATAATCAACTAAAAGTTGATTACGGTATGCTAATTAACTGCTGTGAGATGCATGTACAGCAACAGCTGACATTTCAAGTGTTAACCCTTCATTTAACTACATTAATTATATAAGTTACAGTGTGACGTCTGAAACCGGGGCCAATTAGACAACGAGAACCAATCACATTGGCCGAACTAAAACAAAGCATTCCAAATTATGGTTACTTGAGGCAATCAGTGTAAAGTACAAGACAAAGTATTTAGACTTGCTGGAACTTCGATCCAGTAAAAGGCAAATTTGGTTGACTAGTTCTGAAGTCAGTCTTTCGAATGAAGAAAATCGAATGGAATGCTAGGATTTATACTTTGGACTTCTTTAATTTCATTTTGCAATGTGTTTATGCACCTATCAATGTTAAGCCTGGGGCCGGGGGGGGGGGGTAAGTAAGTAAGTAAATTTTATTTAAACATGTCGTTCTATCAGTCTGTTACAACACTGTTTTCCATAAAAGCCGTGTATAAAAATATTACAATATTTTGAATATAGAATATATTATTATGATATAAAAATGACATAAAAAGGATAAAATGCTCAATTTACAGGGTATCAAAGAAGCAGTGGGGTAATTTGTTCAGCTTATTTCTAAAATTAGTTATTGATTTGGAAAGTCGTAGCGTCTTCAGGTAACGAATTCCAGACAAAAGCTCCTTTGTAGGCGGGGGGGGGGGGGGGGTGGGGGGGGAGGTTTTGGGGATTTTACATTTTCTCCCCAAAAGAATGTCAAATTCTCCATCCTTGGTACAACACATTTGGTCAAAAATATCAAATATCTGTAGTATCTTCCTTGTTTCCAATAAATAGCCCCACCCTGGGCAGGCAGCATTGAGAACCAATGTTAAACCTGAGAGAGAGAGAGAGAGGGAGAGAGGGGGGGGGGGAGGATTTGATAGGCAAGGCTACCCCGAGGGTGGGGATTTTGACAATTGTCTAAATGGCCCTTTCAGTAGTCATGCTGTAAACTTTTTGACTAGAAAAGTATTGAAGTAGCATATTTTTTTTATAATCGCTATTAATATACATGTATGCTGTTCAAGTCTGGTGGAATAGGGATTTAATATTTAATATTCAAATTGACAGCATATGTACAAGAGCTAAAACAATGGAGATAAAATGCCGCTTCGTCTTTTGATAGCCAGTGTACGTGAATACTGGCGATTAAAGTGAAAAACTTGGGTTAAACGAATTCTCAAATAATTAAGATTTCAAAGTATGTAAAGTACACACGTACAACTGTACATTTTATATTAACATTAAAATCTTACCGTAATGTAAATGAACAATGAATGGATGCTGGACATCCACTAATATATCACGCTCTTTCTTCGTTCTCATCCTGTCTCGGACTGCAACATATATTGACAAACACTGGAAATTAAAACTTCAAACTCTTACATGTACTTCGGAACTGTCGGCGCCCATACAGATCATCAGTCCAACAAATACTTTAATTGACATTATATTTGGTTTCAAAAAACCCAAACATTTAACTTACACGTTCAACATAAACCAAATTTTAATTTATACCAGAACTTTTTATTCATTTATATTCTAAAGGTGAGTATAATCCGAGGGGCCGCATTTCTTCCGATTGAGGGTCATTATAAGCTTCATTTAGAACAGTTGAAACACATCATGTACAACTTCGTGTAAAAAATTGCCGCCAATAAATTAATAAATTTGCCTGTAAAACCATATCTAGAGTTTGAAGCCATGTTATCTTTTGTGAGTAAGATCCAATAATTGACGTTTAATTACCTTTGAGAGTAGCTTTCTTGAGTACTTTCATCGCGTAGAGAGCCCCGGCATCGTGACCCGAGATCTTACGGACGAGAAATACCTACACCAAACCGAGGAGGTTAGTTGGATATTACTTTAACTCATAACAATAAACGAAGTTACAATATACTCCCAGTCATACCTAAGATGAGATCATACATAATACTCCAATAACGGACGTATTTTAAAGAATTACGGAGCCATAAACATGTTCAATGACACCCTAGTCGCGCCATATTCAAACTCCAAAATTCAAAATGGCGTATGAACAAACTGCGCCCAAACTGATAATACTTCTTACCTTTCCAAAGGACCCTTGGCCAAGGACTTTGAGAAGTTCAAATTGAGATGGGGTCTGCTTTTTCAACGGCTTTAGACTTCCCTAACTCGCTAGTAACATCAATAACGGAGCCATCTTCATTGGGCTGTGAAATGAAAGTTTGGAGATAGTTGTTTTCAACACTGATTAAAACTCGTGAAAGTATGACCACAAACGCTCCGAAGTATCGGTGCTTTTGAAAGATTATACGATTATTTACCCCATTCTTATTTTCATCAGTCATTTCCTCGTCTTGGCCCTACAACAATACGAGATAACGTGGCAAAACTTAGTTACATGTATATCGAGTAGCTAGCAGAGCCAGAAGTGATTCGAAATCCAAGACTCGAAATCTACAATATCGAATATTTGACAATTCGTGCAACTTTCAGTGTAGCTTCGTCACAAACCTCCAGGTCTTCCGCCACATTCATCTTTTGCCATGGATTTTGCAAAGCAAGCGGCATTTTGCCCGCTGTAATGATCTCTACAACAGCAAGGTGAGATAACTGAGGTTTGTGGTCGCGTAGAGGATTTGGAGCCGAGAGTGAGATCGAGGTTCTGGCAACCACGCCTTGGGTGTTCGATACCCTCGATGCTTTACTACAACCGGAAACGGAAGTTGCTTCACAACGAGCCAAAAAGTTAATATCTCGCAGGTTTGAGGACACAGAAGAGAATCCCTTAGTACCGCAAAACGTAAGCAATTTCCTCTAGAAAAAGATGGAACAATACCCGCGAAGCGAAATATCAATATAACACGAAACCACATGATAAGCGAGTTTATTTTGGGAGATTACATACTCACAGAAGCAACCAAACTTTCGTTTCATGCTAAATCCTTCCATATATTATTGCATTTCCTTGAATACAAATTCTCGTTACTTTCTCCATTTTTTAGTGTTTCCTTTAAATTAATCCTTTACATTCTTTTACGATATTTGAGCTAACATCCAAGCTACAACTAAGTATTTTGGGATTATTTAAAAACATGATTAACAGCGCCGAAAATCCGTGTTTACAGTTTCAGTTCAACCAGGCCGATATGATACAGATCGCGTGAAAGGTCGCTAGACCGCTTTCCATACTCGAATAAAAGAAGAAAATCAAGTAAAATAATTTTTACGTATTATGAGAATACGGATTTTATATCGAATCTCCATAGGCGATTCCTGTTGTGAACCGTAGGACTGTGTCAGTGTTTAGGAAGCCGCCGATTGAGTATAAACCCCACTCAACATTATCAATGACTACCTGCTTCTCGATACCAGAACACTTCTTCAGTTTAAAATGTTTTCCAGTGGCTAACGTATTTGGGATTAGTAATGGGCTCCTGATTTTGGACTATACAACCCGGGTATACAACGAGTTCATTTTAAATTAGCAATCTCGAAGTTTTGAACTGACAAAAACATTCAACTCTACTTACCATGTTACCCATGTGCCTCTGTTCCAAGCTAGTCCACAATTCTTTCACACCAGGATTTTTAGGCTATACTTAAATCGTTCACAGTCGATATTCCTTTGAACTGCCACTAAAGAAATATATTTTTAAAAGAGAGAGAGAGCAGTCGCGTGTTGTGTACTTCACTCTGTCACCAGTCTGAGTCACGTACCGTGAGTCACGCATTAGCATATAGACCTTCCTTTCGATTCTTTATGACGTTCCGTGACGTCATTTTGGCCCACCCGGAAACCCGCACATGCCTTGGATGACAATCGGCTTGGTTGCGTTTATGCGGAAAATATGCCCATTTAATTCAGATTTCATAAAAAAGGCATGAATCGACGTCAGGTACAAAACAAACGTAATAATGCCGATACAACGGCAGAGCCTTATAAGTACGAAGCGCGTATAACTTGTGATGCAGAGGTGGTTTTCATCGTCATGACACGCGATCGCAAAATTGGTTTGCGTCGATAAAATCAATTAAACATATTGGACCTTGTAGAACTACCAAAAATACACTTATAACACAAATTTTTGGAACATTAGATTATTTCCTAACGGATCTGTGGTCCAATGAATGTACGACAATTTTACAATACTTTGTAAGCTGTGTCCCTCTCTGGGACACAAACATGGCGGCCATAAAAACGAAAATACAAATACAGGGGCGCAGCAAGGAGTTCTGCAGGGGAGGGGGGAGGGGGGAGGGGGAGGAGGGGGGGCCGGGGGGGGGGGGGGGGGGGGAAGGGGATTCCGAGTCTGGCGATCCATCATCTTACAGAGCGTTTTACCCTTTGGAAATCACGAAGGGGGGTTCCGGAACCCTGGAACCTCCCCCTGGCTACTCCCCTGAAATAAAGCTTAATTTCCCACCAAAATCATTGCAACTTTTAAAGATTTATCCGAGTTAGAAAAAAAAAAAAATTGACACCGGATTACATGGATTTTTATTACTTCTGGAAAACACGCTGGTTAGTTCTCGTCATAAAATTCAAAATTATTTTCCTCCGGAACAATACACCCTATCGGGCGTGAAATTTTCTGTGTAGACTTTTATTATCGATGTCTAGAATACATACAAACAACAGCTTTGTAGGACTTATAGTTTAGATTTTTGATAAACGTAACATGCAAATCAATGATTGAACCTGATACATTAGATCGAGAAAAGAGTCATCTACAAAGGTAACAATTTCTGAGCTTATCACCCGTGCTGACTCTTCACTGAACAGTAAAGTCGAAGGGGTAAATACAATTTTGAAGAAATTTTGTAGACAGAATAAGTGGAGCATAGTTAGCCCATGGAAATGTAAAAGTGAAACACCTTAACAGGGGGAGGGTTACATTTATTGCCCGATGGAAACACAGCTATGTCTGATAATTTTATTAACTATATTAAAGATAATAATTGAATTTCGGAACCATCCCTCGGGCAGTGCACTCCAAACTTACCCCGTAGTAACAACACAGCATCTGTCATTTGCCCTGACACACTTAGGTCAGATCAGATACGTTTACATTGCCTAATGAAACGCGGCTTCAAAATGGCTTGCCTGAATATAAATAGTCTAATGACACACACCTAGATGAACTTAGGGTTTTTTATGACGGATACTAAATTAGATATTCTTGCAATTAATGCCGGAAAGCAAACTTGACGAAAGCATTCTTGACAAAGACTGC
Source organism: Actinernus sp. WN-2022 (assembly GCA_030867875.1). NCBI lineage: Eukaryota > Metazoa > Cnidaria > Anthozoa > Actiniaria > Actinernidae > Actinernus > Actinernus sp. WN-2022. Next base: position 30,014,749 of record JAOWCC010001501.1, read on the forward strand.
AGACATTACTGGCTATGAAATAATCCGGCGGGATCGCAATCGTAATGGGGGAGGTGTCTTACTGTATATCAGATCTAATTTAAATTTCTCGGTTCGTTCCGACTTAAATTTTAAAGATTTGGAAAATATCTGTATTGAAATACATAAGCCTCGCAGCAAACCGTTCATTGTCTGTTCTTGGTACAGACCCCCCTCGTCCAATATCGACGTATTTACCCACTATGAGGCATTAGTGGGTAGCATTGATGCTGAGGGCAAAGACCTCTTCCTACTAGGCGACACAAATTGTGACCTGTCGCCACCTATCAATAGTAACACCTCTAAGACATTACTTCGCATTAATAATATATATGGTCTGAGCCAGATTATTAATGAGAGTACACGTATAACCGAAAACTCTAACACTTTGATTGATCACGTAATTACAAATGCTCCTGATAAAATTAACTGTTCTGGTGTCCTTATTATAGGCATCAGTGACCATAATATGGTATATGCCTACCGTAAATTAACCTTAGATACAAAGACAGGCCATAGATTTGTCCAGTATCGTAGTTTTAAAAAATTCAGTAGGCTGGCATTTCGCAATGACCTACGTAATCAATCTTGGGGCAACATGTATGAATCAAATGACCCCAACAAAATGTGGGAAGTATGGAAAACTACATTTCTAAAAGTCGTAGACAGGCATGCACCCACTAAACGTCGAAGAATAAAACCTAAGCGTAGTCCCTGGATAACCAAAGATCTTAGACAAAAGATACTTGACAGGGACAAACTTAAGGCAAAAGCCATTAAATCTAATAATTCTGACGACTGGCTGATCTTCAAAAACGCACGTAATAACGTTAACAATCTAATTCGTAAATGTAAGGCAGACTACTATAATGCTCCTATCAAGAACAATGAGCGTGATCAATCAAAGATGTGGAAAATTGTTAATGAATTAACTTCCAGGAATTCCTCTTCGACCTCTATTAACGAGTTAAGGATCGATGATAAAGTTATTACCAACTCTGAAGAGATTTCAGAGACTATGAACGAGTATTTCACAGGTATTGGCCCGAAATTAGCTAATACTATTCCTCGCAGCGATATCTCTTATAATCATTACCTGAATAAGATTGGCTGCACCTTTCACCTTCAAGAAGTAAGCAATACTGAAGTTCTTAAACTCTTGAAAAAACTATGTATCTCTAAGGCTACTGGCCTAGATAATATCTCGTGTAGGCTGCTAAAAGACGCAGCTGATATTATCTGTGATACAATTACGGACATCTTTAATTCTTCAATCAAATCAGGCATATTTTCTTTAGAGTGGAAACTAGCGAGAGTGTGCCCTATCTTTAAAAAAGATAGTCGGAATGATCCAAACAACTATAGACCAATTTCTGTTATCCCTGTAATATCTAAAGTATTTGAACGTCTCAGAGTATTTGAGCAGCTTTACAAATATCTACAAGGAAATAATATCCTTACAAATTCTCAGTCCGGGTTTAGAGAACTCCACTCCACAGCTACAGCGGTTCTTGAGGCCACCGATGGCTGGTACAGAAACATTGACAACGGCTTTGTTAATGCTATTACATTTCTAGACCTAAAAAAGGCCTTCGATACCGTTGATCACGAAATTCTAATTCAAAAGCTGGCATTGTATGGCATAGAAGGCGTTTCGTTGCAATGGTTTGGGTCTTATCTAAACAATAGATAACAAAGCTGCTGTGTCAACGGTAAAACTTCTACCCTCAAACATGTAATGTGTGGTGTACCTCAGACTCTATATTAGGACCTCTATTATTTCTCATATATATAAATGACTTACCGAATTGTTTGTCAGATGCAGCTACACGTATGTATGCTGACGATACAACCCTCACCGCCACTGGAAACGATCCAGAGGAAATTAAATTAACGAATCTGTCACGAATAACCTGAATCAAGTGAGTAAATGGCTTGCAGCCAATAAACTTTCACTAAATGCATCAAAAACAGAGATACTACTCATTGGCTCAAACCAAAGACTCCAGCCGGGTGAATTTCCCAAAGATATGTCGTTTCCAATTGGTGGTGAAGTTGTAAAGAGAGTTTCGTCAGTGAAGTACCTCGGAGTACACCTTGACGAATGTTTAACATGGAATACTCATATCGAAAAACTCACAAAGAAAATATCATCTGGTCTTGGTGCGCTTAAACGCATGAAGCCATTTGTTCCTTTTGCGACTCTCTTAAGTGTTTATAGGGCATTAATTCAGCCCCACTTTGACTATTGTAGCTGCATATGGGGAAACTTAAACCAAGGACTCTCTGACAAGTTACAAAAACTACAAAACAGAGCAGCCCGCATACTAACTGGTCTACCATTCCATACCCATGTTGACGAGCTACTGAGTAACCTAGGGTGGAAAAGACTAGAATCTCAAAGGGCCATTCAAAAAGCAGTCATGGTTTATAAAGCACTGCACGGCCTTGCACCCGAGTATATGACTAAAATGTTTGAAAGAAGAACCGAAGCTATCCAATATAATCTCAGAGGCTCGTCGACTAAAATCTCCTTTCCTCGTCCGCGCACAAACTTCGGTAAAACATGCTTTCGTTTTGACGGGGCAAAGATATGGAATGCACTGCCCGAGGATGTCAGAGCCTCCGATAAAATAAGTAATTTTAAGAAAAGATTATCTATATTGTAACCTAACTTCCCTATTTTTAACTACCATACTTCAACACACGACATTCATGTAAGACAGTAGGCATATATTATTTTTTACAATCTCTGTATTTTGTAATTGTTTTATGCTTTTACTGATGTTTACTCGTGTATAAATAAAGTGTATGTATGTATGTATGTATATAATCCGTTTAAAGCATTTTAGCAATACAGAGATTTTTTAAGAACCAGCAGAACGAGCTGATATCGTGGTCAGAGAGTGCCAAATATATTCCCCAGTTTGAAAGTAACAGTACTTGTGACATATGATATGGTATTATATATTTTATTGTTTGTTCGTCCCAAGTACAAAAACAGCAACAATTTTAGAAGCTGCCGTTGGCGTCAGTGACGAAGAAGCCTTTAGAAACGGGAAACCGTGGGCTTATGAAAGTTCTGGCTTCCTCTAGATAATATGCAAAATTATTACATTACATTTCTGAAGGCTACAGGTTTCTTAGTGTGTACGTACAGTATTATTATGTATTAACCTCTTGAAATAAAGACGTTATTATCATTATTATTATTATTACTAGTAGATACCGCTAACGATAATCCAACATGCGTGTTAGATGTTAGCTACGTCATAGCGCGTCTTGGGTAGTGCCATGCAACTTGCATGGTAGCCGGATCCTGGGTGTATGGTTATTTTCCACCTACTAAGGCTCAACTGGAATTTTGGAGCACTTCTCGTGGAAATAAGTGGCCTAAACATCAGCCAAAAACGTTTCTCCTTGAAATGATTGTTATTTTCCATCCAAGTGCATTGAATGTCATCACAAGCTCGCGAAACGACAGCCACCCGCAGTTCATGCCGCATGGCAGTCGTCGCGTCTAGTACAGAAACCATGGCTTTAACTCTGCCACATCACTTGATCCATTGTGATTTGAAGCTGCAACCTCATTCTAGCCACTTCTAAATGGGGGAGGGTTCCATTATTAACAGGAAATGCATAGGATTTCCCACCCCTCCCCCCTCAGTTTTGCATCAATATGTTGTGTTCGTCGTGTTTACTACCAAAACTACCAAAACTACGCTGCAACTTTATTTAATCCAGTTCTGGACTCGGAAATAGCAAATGTAACCGTCCCAGCATGCTTTGCGGGCAAAACGGAAAGGGCGATGGATTTTTACGGGTAGAAAACAATGTTGTAGAGACATGGGGTTTTCACCAAAATGTTACACATAGAAAACTGCAGGGGGTCTTCTTAATTTGGTTGAGGTCAACTTTCAGGGGGGGAAGTGACAGGCAAAAGAAAATTTCAAAACGGCTTAACCCCCCTGAACTTCATTTGCGCGAGTAATACATCAACAATTTAATCTCGCTGGGCGAAATTACATCATATAGGCTGGATTTTATTTCTCCTAACAAGAGGCCCTGAGTGGCCTTAACTCGGGCCACCTAGAAATAGGTTAATTTATAATAACATGGTTTGTGCTAGGGGAACTGGATAATTGATTCACTACTCATGCTCATGATAATTTACATATAATGGAATGGACCTTTTACAGGAATGCAATCACATGGTTGTACTAGATGGCAAACAAATCTTAATTCATATATTTAAAGGCACTTGTATGAGATTGGTAGTGTTATTAACAAAACCTGTTTGTAAATGCTATTTTTCACCTTCTTCCAATTCTCAACCCCCAAAGGTGGTCATGGTCCCTTACGGGAGCTTCTAATTACAAAGTTTTACTGATAATAGGCCCTTTGCAGGACAAGAGCAAGCCAAAATTAGTAAAAAGCCCAATTTTTAGGTTCATATCTTTAAAACTGAAGGAATGGCAAATTTTTGAAAACTCTATAATTTAGCTTACTTTAACAGACTTTGTGAGGCTGTTTTTTGCTGACTGGCAAGACCCCCCCCCCCCCCCCCCCCCCCCGGCATCTCCCCTGCTAGTTTTTGACTAGTCCCTAATGTTTAATAAAATATTGTGTTGAACCACTTGGAAAAATAACTATTTGAAGAGGGTAACACTAGGCTGTTTTCTATTGTTGGGTAGGCCAATACTATCGCTCGTTTCGAGAAGTTCAACCCGACTCCTTTCCTGCCGCCGAAAAACGATTACAGCGCCACGGTATCTCGATTTCCATTGGCCGAGAAAAACGAGACGGTAAACATTTGAGGTTCATTGTAGATTTCAGATTCTCCATTTCCTATTGTTAACGGAAAGAGAAGGCGAAGTGAAGAAAGTAAAATAAATTCCTTCTTCGAGGGTATATAAAATCAAAAGTTTCTTTAGGATAAATAAGGTAGATTTATTGAACGGTAATTTCAAAGTCTTCTGTGCAGTCCAGAAAAATAAGATGAAGACAAAGCCGGAGTTCGAAGCCCGTTCGTATCAATCGTCGGCAAACAAAAAACTGCGTGACGCGAAGGTGGAAAAGCTTCGTGCCTAAGCTTTGCGAAGTGAGAACCTCTGGTACCCAGGGTAGAGTTCACGCCATATCCTGCTAGATTTTCGTTCCCGAATTTATAAAAACATGTGCATATAATATTTTAAAAGGACCCTGTCACTGTCAGATCGAGAACTGAGAAATCGGGTCATTTCTACTATACTTTCCGAGAGGTTAATAACAATGAATAACAACACAACCACAGTCAATTGGTATAAAAGTTATCATGTTCAGTTTAGCTACTTACATTTACAAACTGTTGTCTCACTCTTAGTCTTATGCACTAGTCAATTGAAACCCCCACCCCCCCGGTCCCGGGGGAGGGTTGGGGATAACAGGGGCATTGATCACTTTTGAACCACAGTCTGTCCCGTGGGGGTAGTAGATTTGACTGACTTCGACTTTTCGGATGTCCCCACCTCGGGGAAGAGGGGAACTGGGAACTAGTATGGAAGCTTCCAAGATGGCGGACAAGCTGATACTTCTTTTGAATAAATATTTATATAGATGGTGGGTTGATTTTAGAGTACAGACGAGTTCTCCTTCAACAGACTTGAAGGAGAATCGTCTGTACTCTAAAATCAACCCACCATCTATATAACTATTCTTGATTACAAAAGAAGCTATAAGCTTGTCAGCAAATCTTGGAAGACTTCCATTAATAGTTCCCAGTTCCCCTCTTCCCCGGGTGGGGATCGAAAAGTCGAAGTCAGTCAAATACTACCCCCGGACAGGCTGTGGTTCAAACCTGTTTGATCATGTCTCTGTCAAATCCCCCACCCTTCCCCGGGACCAGGGGGGTGGGGGTTTCAATTGACTAGTGCATTAGTCCTATTAGTGTTGATCAGATCTTAGCCATCTATGTCACGAGTGGATCCTTGAGTGGATCTGGATATGTGATAAATTCCCGTCCAAAGCCCGTGAAACACCTCTCAGCTTTAGAAAAGACAAAAATCTTGGTATTGCACTTGAAGGAATCTTTGGTTTACACAAAAAAGCAGCTGATATTAAAGGTTTTGCTAAGTCAAAACTCCCACTCGTCGCCATCTTGAAAAACCTGAAAATGTTGTTGTTCACATGTCACATGGCTGGCGCAACGTACGTGTCACGTGACCAGTCGAAATCTGATTGGTCAATGGCGCCAAAACTCGACACAAATAAAAAATAAAAATAAACACTTGCGATTTCTGACTCGCGCCAGCCGAAGGCCTGGCCCGAGTAATTATGTGCAACATATCAAACATTAAGCCATGAATTAAAAATATTCACTACCCCATCCCCCTGGAAACGGTATACCAATTTGTTTTGGCAACATGTCTCGGGAATGTCATTCATGACAAACCTGATCAGTTCCTAAGTTTTCAAGTTCAATACCGAAAGACAGAATTAACGTTAAATAGCTGCCCAGGTCCCGCTCGGCCAAGCAAAAAGCGAGAAAAACAGCCTTAACCCCCGTGAACTTCATTTGCGCGAGTAATACATCAAAAACATTTTCTAGTTGGACGAAACTACATAGGATAGGCTGGTTTTCATTCCCTTAACTATGCGCTAGATACCAAAACATTAATTAATTAATTAATGATTGTATTATTTCTATGATTATCGTTAGGAATTATTATTATTATTATCATTATTATTATTATTACAGGAGATGGCGGTTACATACAATGATAAAGCTAAGAGAGTAATCGATAAATACCGGAGAATATACTCAGGAAACATCAGATTAAGAAAAGAGTACGATAATTGTCAGGTCTGAATGAGTTCCAAAAGTATGGTCCCCCAGAATTTAATAGAAAATTGTTTGAATTTAATTACTCGGGCTGCCTGTGGCAGGCACGAGTCTAAGTCTGCAGGCCGTTATTACTCGGGCTGCCTGTGGCAGCACCGAGTCTAAATCTGTGGGCCGTTATCTTTTTTGTTTCATGCAGCAAAATTTCTGCGCATGCGTTAAATTTCAAGTTCACCACCAATCAGATTGCACTGTGCTGGTCACGTAACAACGCCAGGTTAATTTCTTTACATAATTTAATACAGTAAAATCAAGATGGTGGACGCGCGAGGAAATTTCTCTCAAATCTGTGCGAAAGCCTTCAACAGGCTCAGGATATTTCAACTGGCGCTCTTTTTTTTTTTGTTTCATGCAGCAAAATTTATGCGCATGCGTTAAATTCTGCATTAATTGTATGCGCGCACCTCGTGGCGATAATAGATTTCGCCATCGGACGCTATTCTTGTTTGGAGGTCATTGGTTTGGAGGTTTGTTTCGTAGGTTTTATGCCACATTTCATTTTACTCTCGGTCATAATACATACCAGCGCAAACACCGTGATCTGTAGGCCAAAACTAAAATAATTTTGACCGTATTTTTGGCTGGTTTACTGATCTCGTATCGAGACCTCTGTACGTTATACTATACAGGTATAATGAATAGCTGATTTATAGCGAAATATAGCGATTTACTAGCAAATATACTGTGGTTGAGCAGTTATGGGTTTCTCTCCTCTATCGAAGTCTGAAGACATCTGAACTCCTGAACTGTGAGAGCAACACTGCCACTCGCCAACACGAAGCCAGAATGCACACTCAGCACATAAATTATAATTATTACTCGGGCTGCCTGTGGCAGCACCGAGTCTTAAAATGCAAGTCGTTTTTTTTTTTGTTGGGTGTCGCAAAATTTCTGCGCATGCGTTAAAGGTCAAATTCACACCAATCAGATTGCACTGTGCTGGTCACGCAACAATCGCCAGGTTAATTTATTTACATAATTTAATACAGAAAGCAAGATGGCGGAAGACCCGCGAGGAACTTTCTCTCTAGTTTGGAGTCCCATCTCTCAAATGTAAGCCAGTTTAATGTTTTATTTAACTTCACTCGTGCGAAAGCCTTCCAACAGGCTTAGGATATTTCAACTGGCGCTATTGACGGAGCCGAAGGACCGCGTTTTTTACCCAGATGGCCAGTGATACGACACGTACGACGACCTGAAGCCAGTGAACTGGGGCCAGGATCCGGAAAGCTAAAATTCGAAGAAATAGATATTGGAATCTATAAGCCATCGGCTCGCTGTGCTGCATTTAAAACATCCGAGGAAAACATATTATTTTGGGTAAAGGTACTTCAAGACCAATATTACGAACTGTCAGAGATTTAAATTTACCGTAAGTTGGATCAGAGAGTATTGAGATCAAGTTATTTCGTTCCAGCGAGGATATTGACCTAGCGGAAACGGTACAAGCTGTCGAAGGATTTTACTTATAATCATCCACGTCTACTTAACAACAAGAATAGTTATGTGCCAAGGCATGGGCAAAGATTGAGTTTCCCAGAATACAGATGAAAGTAGAGAACTTAATGAATGAAGAAACAGAGGTCACGCGCGACATGCTTGAGAACATGAACATGTTCAACACTTTATATTATACTAAGAAAACAAAACAAATTACAGAGCCTGCAAGTTCACAAGTCAATGAAAAACCCCAAGTGCCTGTAGTTTTGGATCAACATATCCTTGAAACTCCAAAAGCAACATACACATGAGTCAAATTCAAACCGGAAGAGACGGAATTCTTTAGATTATTCACGAGGATAAATTTGTTAGCCCGCAATAAGGACCAAGGTCTCCAATGTTCCGAGACTCTACCCAACCTACTGAAGCTTATCAGTTTGTTCAAGAGCCACGAGAGTTTACAATCACCTGACCGACAACTCACTACTAAAGAAAGGGACCATGAAGTACGGTAGTACGGTTAATTCTCGGGTTCAAAACAATGAATATATGCCTACTCAAATGCAATGTGTTAAACGAATAAGTAATGTTCAACATACGAGAAAAACAAAACTATTAAATTACATATACAATGTATACTAGAGGAGCAGAGAATGAAAGTCACCGCGCTACCGGCCACTAAAGACTGCTAAATTCAGCTAATAATTCTTCCCTTTGGTTATTACTAAGAGGATTTCAAATGAAAGTGTATTACATCTTCAATCTCATGTGGCCCGAGTGAAAGCCCAGATGGGCTCTTGTTATGATGAGCCAAGCAATATTCAACTCTCAAGGTAAACTTAAACAAGAATCCTCTCACGGCCAAGGTTTTGGTTCGAGAAATTAAAGGCTTCCAACAGTTCCCTTTATAGTTCTGTAATATAATGAGCAGACTGCAGTTTTGGGAATGAGGGTAAAGCTAGAGTAAAATAGAGATAACCAACAGGCATTTCAGTTAAAAATCTTTAATCCAACAAATACCAATATGGATGCGATCAGCGAGTTGCGATAAGAGCCGCAGAGTAGAAAGAACAGTAGAGAAATATAGCGATAGCTCCATCACAGGTGGACAGGATACAACTTATAATATAGGACAAATATAAACATGCATTTGAGACACTCATCTATTAGTACTCGGAACCTGCAGAACAGCAGACTAAATTGTAAGCGTGCGTTACATGAATAAGTAGTGTTTACAGTAAAAGGGGTTTCTTTAATTTTAGAAGACCACAAATGGGTTTTATTTTCCATTTTTTGTTCATCATAGCCCAGTTTCGTAAGCCTAGTGTCATCTAAACTTATAAGACGTGTCCAGTATTTCATGACTCGAACGGTGGTTGTGAGGCGTGTCGTGAAGCGTCCCAATTCAGCTCTACAGGCTTTGTTGGTCGCTTGCTTACCGACACCTAATAATATCTTGCAGAATTTGCTTTGAATTTGTTCAATGGGGTCGCGCAGTTCATTAAATTTTCCATCTAGGCCCCACACCTCACAACAATAAGTCATGATTGGCATAATTAGAGTATTGTATAGATATATAGATAATTTAACATTTGCCCTAAAATAATTTCCTAGTTTTTTTCTTAAGGATCCCATAGCTCTGAGTGCAGCTTTTTTTAATTCTTGTTTTGCCAATGTGAAGCTACCGCTTGCACTCAGAGTCATCCCTAGGTATCTATAAGATGTTACATTGTCTATGATATTATTATTTAGATAAAAATTAAATCTATTTAAATTTCTCCCATTTGTATTAAATATCATTACCTTTGTCTTTATGCAGTTTATCTTAATACTATTTTTGTTACAATAAAGCGCCAAGTGGTCAAGAAGTTGTTGTAGGCCCTTTTCTGATGTGGCCATTAAAACTAAATCGTCTGCGTATAGGAGAGAGCTCACATATTGGCCGTTTAATTCTAGTCGGTCATTACAGGCAGTTTCTAGTATTGGTGGTAAATCATGTAGATAAATATTAAATAGAGTTGGGGAGAGCATACAGCCCTGTTTTACACCCTTATTACAACTAAAAGCGGTTGAGATTTCGTCTCCGATTTTTACGCATGCCATATCATTGGCATATATGCTTTTGATTACTGCTAAAAAAATTCCATGGATTCCTAGCGAGGCAAACTTGTTGAACAGGATTTCTCTATTCATATTGTCGAAAGCTTTGCTAAAATCAATAAAACAGCTAAACAAATAATTATATTTTGACTTTCTTCTCGATTTAACATATTTGTCGATCAGCATTTTTAGTGATAACACGCTATCACTAGTGCGATAGTTTCGTCTGAACCCACCCTGTTCCGGGCGCAAAATGTGTTCTTTCTCAATGAATGTAGTTAGGCGATCATTCATAATTGCTGTCAACAGTTTACCTACGCACGACAAAAGAGTAATGCCTCGGTAGTTTTCTACATTGGATTTGTCTCCTTTTTTATGTATCGGTATAATGTATCCTAAAGACCAATTCGTTGGAAATATTCCCGTAGACAGGACCGCGTTGAATAACTTGGTTAACAATGGTACAAGTTGTTTTTTAGGAGTTCATTTGGTATATTATCTGGTCCTACAGATTTTCCATTCTTCAGTTTTTTAATTTTGTCTTCAACTTCTTTTATAGTAAAAGGGTAGTCGAGGGGTCGTTCCGTTTGATGATCACACGGTTCGTTCTGCGGTGTTGAATTTCGTGAACTGTTTTCACTTTCAGACCGCGCATTTTCAGTCTCTTGACTCAACTTTTTAAAGTATGTTAAGCTTTCTTCCAATTCTATATGCTGTACTTTACTGCTCTTTTTAATACTAAGGTTCTTCAGTTTTTTTCAAAATAATTTGGAATTTCTGCTTTTGCAATTGCTGATCTCTGAAATTCTATTTTCATGGAAGTAATGCTTTTTTCTCCTTAAAAGTTTTCGGAAGATGCCCTTCTTTTGAGAAAGCGAGTACTTAAGTGCTTGATCGTTTGGAAATCTGGTTATTAGTTTACCCAAGTTCATTATATTTTCTTTTTCATTTCTACATTCCTCGTCGAACCATGGATTGTCACCTTTTTTATCGTTTTGTTGTTTATAGGTATTTTGTAACATTTTCCGTCTGATAGAGCATCTATTAGAAGCTCATTTAACTCCGAGACTGATTTTTCAATGTCTTGTTCAAAATGTTTTGACAACGAGCGCTGAATTCTTTCTTCGTATATTTCTGATTGTAATATGGCCGATACGTTTTTTGAGGTTTCTTCATTCCAAAGAACTTTGTTTGTTAATTTCCTTTTGTTTGCATGTTTAACACTTGTTGACTTTTCACATTGGCGCTGTAAACTCAGACTGAATGTTAACTGATTATGATCAGATAAATGCGGGATTAAGTTGTGCACTATTAGGTACTGGAATTTTTGTATTATCTCATTGCTGCAGATTACATAATCAACAAGGCTGGACCCATTGTGTTGATGGCATGTCTTTTTGCCTTTACGGTCACCGAGAGTTCTACCATTGATTACATTTAGGTTATTTGTAATGCACATGTCTATTAGCTGTTTACCTCTGTCATCGATTGTACTATTGTCTTCAAATGTCTTGGAGATATAAATGTGGCCGTATCATTTTCAGAATCTCCCAAGAACTTGTGTAGATCTGTTGTATCTACAATATCCTGGAGAAGACCGGTTCTAGCATTGAGATCCCCTTGTATGATTATGTAACCCTTCTGCGAGAATTCTGAAATTTCTAATTCTAAGTCATCTAGAAGATTATTATTTGTTTGTCTTTCATAATTAGCAGGGCTTAAATATACTGTTCCCAAGAATATATCTTTGTCTATATTGAATGATTCTTTATGTAATTTACACCATATGGCATTTTCATTCCCTGTTGGAATATATGTCACATGTTTTGTGAGCTCTTTTTTGATGTAAATGGCAATACCACCGTAATGTTTATTGCCTCTCTTTTCGCGGAATTTTGCTCGATGGATAAATCCAGGTATTGATAGATCCGAATTTGCGTTTGCATGTGTTTCAACAACGCCAAATATGTCATGTTGTTTTAAGAACTCTTGACAATTTGCTAAGTGTAATTTATTGCCAAGTTCTCTGTGAGAGTGACCATGTATATTCCAAAGCCCTGTTCTTATAAACTGGTCTGGCATTAAGATAACTTAAATGTTATGCTGCACTTAGATATTTATGTTAAACTGTTGGCCTAAAAGTTGGATTAAACTTCTTACTGTTATTGTTGGTTCCTGGGGTACGCCATCTGATCTGTATACGGAGTGTGTTTGGAAGTACCGCTTAGGACTGTGAGCTTGAGATTGTGCTGGAAATGAATACTGCCTCGTCTGATCTGGTCTCTACTGGACGTTATATTGTGGTTTATCCTCTGGTGGGCCTCTGTACTGCGCATTTTGGGGCTGGAATGATTCGTGTGGGATTGATGAATAAGTTCACAATCCAGGGGTGGGGAAGGGGTGGGGGGGGGGGGGGGGGGGGGGTCGGGGTGGGGACACTCATGTACACAACGTAATTGAGGTTTGCAGCATTACCGGGTCCAGGCTTGTTTTGTAAAATATTATCTATCAATTAGGGTTGATTTTCATAAATGTCATGGAAATTCTGGTTAATAAAAATACATCACTACTTTTTATTTTGAAAACCGGGTCGAGCTCTGAAGACGACACCTCACATACCTACCTTTATTATGCAAGCGGTGCCTCCCCCCTCAGTTTGAAGCTTGAGGGCGTTAAGGCATGGATATGGCCGTTGCAAATCAAGAGGGGGTGGTCTATCTCTTCGTGCTTGTAAGATATATTCTTGACACTTTTACAGAGTCATTAAAGTCACAACCTTGACAAATTTTGACCAGCAAAATAAGAAAAGTTTGCTTTTAAATTTCCTTTTTTTTTTGGTTTTTAATCCATGTGACCCGGCCGTTGCCATGAGACAGTTGATTCAAATCTTGTTCAAGTTGTCTGAAAAAAAAATCACCTTTGCTTGTACTAATTTTAAGAACTGCGGTTATTTCATTTGAAGCTGCAATAGTTCAGTTCAATTTTCTGTCACGTGGACAGTGCAATCTGATTGGTTGACGGCGAAATAGCTCGACACCACTTGGAAAATAAAGGAACACTTGGAAAACTCGTCTCGGGCCTGCCCACAGGCAGCCCGAGTAATAACCCACAGGAAACTCTCGCGCTGATTGCCTGAAAGCCGTGTTTATACATGTATGGGAGTCTATAGACATGGAAGTCACAGGCTGTGGTGATGGCACGCGATTGTGAATGTCTTCACCAAACGTCGTAGACAGTTCAATATGATTTTAATCAGCTAAAACACAAACGGTTAACAGTACAAGTCTAGTTTTTAAACAATCCTCCTGTTAGAAGAATAGAGTGAGGAATTGAGCTATAGTCGAGACTAGAGTAGAGGAGAGGGAAAAGCAACACTATTTTGATTTTTTTCCATGTATTTTTAACTCAAACTAAAATTACGCTTTATAATAAGTTCAATTCCGAAATTTTGTCCGCGTCGATGTCAAGAAATAATAAGCCTTTAATATATAAGGCCAATTGTTATCATTTACCCTGCTTGGTCTTAGATAATTCAGATAAGGTTTTTAGCTTTCTCCTTGCCATTATATTGAAGGCAACTATCAGAATTTTGTAAACTCACGAGCGCCAGTTGTGAAGTTGGGCAACCAAATCTTTTTCACAGAACAAAATGAGCTTTTCCCTCATTATCTAGATATTGGAGTAAGGTCCCATCAGCTTAGCCTCCTCCGCAGGCATCTCTAATTTTTTAAAAAGAAGAGATTATGGGCTCCCTGTGGCAGGTGAAGAAAAGAGAGGGAGATTGGAGCCCCAGTCCTCCTCTTCTCTACCGGAGTCACAGGTAACCCAATTCACGATGTTTCCGCGGTCAGTTCCGATACTTAGAGATGGCTGCGGAGGAGGCTACCATCAGCTATAAGATCTTTCCTGATTGAGTTTGGCGAAAATAAAAGTTACTCCAACAAAACTGACCTGCCCAGGTTGAGACTTGGCAAGATCTTGCATGATCATGCATGATTATTAGCCAAAATCCTGGCAATTCTCAATCTGCATGGGCCTCGTATCCTCGTATACATTCAGCGACAAAAGCACCGGCCCAGTTCAAGTCCTCTACTCCTTGAATGCCTTATGACATATGGCATAAAAAGTCTTGAATTCCGGCGAGTTATTCTTTTCGGAGAATGTTGAAGCAGATATTGGGGATTTCCCCATTGTCGTTCCCAGTGCCTCCTCGACTAACTGAAAAATCGGAGGTTAGGATTTTTCAGTTAAGTTGAGGAGGCACTGGGAACGAGAATGGGGATTTCCCGCGCTGTGCAAACTCACCGTCGGTCGAAACCGTCAAACTCACAGTAACAGTCGATTTCTGACGACTGTTACTGTTAGGATAATTGATATTTTTATCGTGCGTGCGTAAGATTTATCTCTCCTGTTTTTCCAGTTCGTTATTTTATAAATAAAAAGCAATATAACACGCTTTCTGTATGTTAGCAGTTAGATATGTTAGCATAACGCAGAAAAACTTGAAAATCGCTCGCCTAGCGCTAGCGGCTCGTGATCAACAATCGATTGGAGGTGAAAAATAGCATTTATAAACAGGTTCTGCTAATAACATTACCGATGTCGTACAAGTGCCTTTAAAAATAAATATATGAATTAAGATTTGTCTGCCATCTAGTTTTTCTATTAACAGTGATGCCTGGAGATCTGGATAACTATCACGGGGTCTGAAATGGGGCAACAAACAGGCAAGCTGACTATGTCTATTATCCGGTTCCCTTATTAGCACAAACCATGTATGACACAAAAATATGCTAGAACTCCATATCCTCCATAGATGGACTGAAAATAATAGTGAGAGTCCAACGAAATATATGACTAATTCTCCTACAAACAGCTTTTTTATTTCACCAGTTAAATACGAGGAAGTTAACCAACTGTTCTTTTCTCTTAAATAAATGATAACAAAGCTTCAATTGGCATTGCAAATAAATTCAATTCTATTCTCTTTTCTATTCTCTCTTGTATATAAAACATTTCTATTATATACAGCACAACGAGACAGGTATGGAGGGAGTCGCCCAGCAGTCGTTTATTGGCTAAGGTAGCTAGAATAAATAATTACAATTGTGTCAAGTCATGAATACATATTTTATTTTTTTATAATAGTCACGTGTATATACAGAAAAATAATAACGTGCTGAGCCGGACACGAAAACCAGTTAAAACCCACGCATGGAAAACATTTTGGAACGTGTTCTCCAACCCAATGCTGCAGCACCACCTTTTGGAGGTTACAGGTACTAAATTACAGAGGAAGACAAAGTTGGATCTAAACGGTAACACTGAACATTAAGGCTAAACAAAATCCTTCTATAGTATTCCCACACCAATTATCAATAGGCAATCACAATCGTCTTATCGAATAATTAATTATATTATTCTTAATTATGCCGACCTCGCTTTAACCTAACAGCCGTAAGTACATGTTGCCGAAAACAATACCATGCGATGAGCCCCTCAAGGATCAACACTTGGTCCATTACTTTTTCTTTTATATGTGAATGACATGACCAATTGTTCAAATAAGATTTCCTTCAGAATGTTTGCAGATGACATTAATCTGTTTTACTCATCTGATAATCCAATAGAATTAGAGACAGTAATAAACGAAGAATTTAAACATTTGTTAGATTATTGTGCTGCTAACAAATTATCCATTCATTTTAAAAAGACACACTATTTGTTTATTTCATCACATAGTAGTTGACAAAAATCTTAACTGGGAACCGCAATTTCAAAACATCAACAATAAGATCTCAAAAAACCTGGGAATTATTAATAAACTCATATATTTTCTAAATTATCAAATGCTGAAACAACTATATTATACATTGATTTACCCTTACTTACAATATGGAATCATAAGTTGGGGAAATACCTAAAAAAGTAAACGAACTAAACTCAGGACAAAACGAAATAAATGCATACGTAGCATATTCTTTGCACACAGCAGAGAGAGTGTCATTCCCTATTTCAACCTATTGGAGATTCTAACCCTTGAACATATTTATAAATTAAGAATAGCAATCTTTGGTCACAAAATCATTACTGACAAATCAAGAGTTCCAAGTATTTTCACCCAATATGTTACATCTGTATCTGAAATACATACTTACAATACTTGGTATGCAATAAATAAAAAAAGTCTGTATCGACACAATATAAGAACTAACTATGGCTTATCTACATTTAAATTTTCTTTATCTAAAATTTGCCACACTATACCTACTGAATTCAAAAGTTTAAATCTCTTTCAGTTAAAAAAAACTGTACCTTATCCAGTCCCAACTATAATGTCTTATTCTAATAATTTATTACAGTAATTGTTTCAACATGTTGCATATTCTACATTATATACTATATATAATTCTGACCTAGTCTTAGGTCTATATTACATGTAAACCCGACCTAATCTTAGCCTTATTTATTTTCCTTGTAGCAGTGGTTAACTCGAAAGCTTAACCTCCTTTAACCACTGCACACCTTCATCTACATTATTATGTTTAAAATAACTAGTTTTTCCCATTATTTAATGATACCTGAACCGACTGTATTATAATGAAATGAATAGTGTAAAATAAACAAAAATGAAACTTCACTTTAATTTGTCTAATTATACCCTGGTCCTAGAGGTTTTCTCCATTGATTAGAGAGAGCCGCGAAGAGGCGATCAGCGAGCCTCTAGGAGGGAAGAGAGCCTCTGGTAGCGGGCGCGAGTTGACTAATTGTATAGCGTTCTCCGATTGGCTGTTGTTTACTGACAGGGGAGAGGGCTTGAGTTAATAATCGCAATCAACGGGAGTGGGATAAGTAGAAAAGTGACCTTCAGTTAGAAGCCCCAACGTCGATTTAACGAAGATATATTTATTTATGACTGTCGAATAGCCTTGACAATGGCATCACTGGCAGGGTAACTTGTAGTTTTGCTCCGTTCAGCCCAGAGAAAGGCTAGAAATCGAGAAAAGAGAAAGAAATATTAAGCCGAGCGGGTGGCAGTTGACTGATCTTACCACGGCAATACATTTGAAGGCAGTGAAGGTCATAAGTAGTATATCATGCACCGAATTAGCCTCCTTTTTAGGGCGCGCTCATTAATTCGGATGACGTCAGAACCTATTGTCTTGGGCTCATGACTAAAATGCGGCGTACGCCGCATTTTGCGGCGTACCTGATCATAATTACAACGTATGCATAACTTAAAGTTGCGCTCTCGTTGAAGTGGTGGGCTCATGACTAAAATGCGGCGTACTAGAACAATAAAATTATTATTTCTGTGAATGAGGTCATCGATCTATTCGGGCATGTTTGACTATATAAAGCCTATTGTTTGGGGTCGTCTATAAAACCAGGAGCGATCGGCCCCGAATACATTCGAAGTTGAATGAAAAAAGTAATAAATATCTCGCAATATCTAAACCCTTTTGTAGCGTAAATAGTAAGAACAAGCTACTCGTCATAGGCTCTAAACTGTCTTTATTATTTTCCTTTACAGTTAATAACTCATAAGATAATTGTATACAAAATCCGGTATGGTTCATTAGATCAACTCTGCTATTGTTCTTAGGGATTAGCGATAACTGAAGGGCCTATTGTTTTGAGGAAAGCTCTTGAGACGCAAATTCTTCTCTAAAACTGAACTATATAATTACCATACGAATAAAAACAAACCACCAGATAAATTAAACAGATCGCAGCAGTTGACTTTGAGGTAAATATTTTTGGATTGTATTTAGACCACAATCTTTTTGTTTGTGTGCAGGTTTTGAGAGTGTTTTTATCTTTATAGACCATGCCGGAAATTCCCGCCGAAGACTGACTGGGAAACAGAGTTGGAAACGGAGGTAAGTGCTATGAAATTTATACAAGTTGTCCGAGATTTAAGCTATAAATTTATTTGAATTCTTTTCTATCCATTCAGAATCATTTGGTCGAAGTCCAGGATATTCCACCCGAGATATTCGAGCCCTGGAGTGACTCGGTAAGTTAGTCGATGGTCTAGTTCTGTTCATAAACCGTATTATTCTTACCACGTTCTCTGAATTTTTTTCTCTTAAGAGGCCACCCCAGAAGTCCAACAGACAAAATTCCCATTTATGCTGACAGTTCTGCCGCCACCATGAACGCCCGCCGCCCGCCAACGCCCGCCGCCCCCTCCTCCTCCCTCCTGCTCCCTCCTCCTCCTCCTCCCTCATTGCTACCCCAAAGCTTCCTTATGTTACAGAAAATATCTGGACAACCGAAAGAGTAACATAAGGAAGGCTCGGGGTAGCGATGAGGGAGGAAGGAGGAGGGAGGAAGGAGGAAGGAGGAGGGAGGAAGGAGGAGGGAGGAAGGAGGAAGGAGGAGGGAGGAAGGAGGAGGGAGGAGGGAGGAGGGAGGAGGGAGGAGGGAGGAGGGAGGAGGGAGGAGGGAGGAGGGAGGAGGGAGGAGGGAGGAGGGAGGAGGGAGGAGGGAGGATGGAGGAGGGGGCGTGGCGGGCGTGGCGGGCGGCGGGCGTTCAGGGTGTGAATTTCCGGCATGGTCTATAAAGATAACAACACCCTCAAAACCTGCACACAAACAAAAAGATTGTGGTCTAAATACAATCCAAAAATATTTACCTCAAAGTCAACTAAAGTGCGATCTGATAAGGAAAACGAACTGTAAATTGGTGTTTTTGAGATTGAATAATTTATCGGGTGGTTTGTTTTTATTCGTATGGTAATTATAGTTCAGTTTTAGAAAAGGATTTGCATCTCAAGAGTTTTCCTCAAAACAATAGGCCCTTCAGTTATCGCTAATCCCTAAGAACAATAGCAGAGTTGATCTAATGAACCATACCGGATTTTGTATACAATTATCTTATGAGTTATTAACTGTAAAGGAAAATAATAAAGACAGTTTAGAGCCTATGACGAGTAGTTTGTTCTTACTATTTACGCTACAAAGGAATTTAGATATTGCGAGATAGTTATTACTTTTTTCATTCAACTTCGAATGTATTCGGGGCCGATCGCTCCTGGTTTTATAGACGACCCAAACAATAGGCTTTATATAGTCAAACATGCCCGAATAGATCGATGACCTCATTCACAGAAATAATAATTTTATTGATCTAGTACGCCGCATTTTAGTCATGAGCCCACCACTTCAACGAGAGCGCAACTTTAATTTATGCCGAGTGATAATTTGAAAAGTGGATGATTAAGTGGGTTATCGAGTGATAATTTGAAAAGTGGATGATTAAGTGGGTTATGGAATATATAAAGTGGGTGATTATATGTAAACAGTGGTATGATATTAATTCATATTTATTTTCTGGATGTCGAGTGATAATTTGAAAAGTGGATGATAAGTGGGTTAGGAAATATGTAAACAGTGGTATGAAATTAAGTAATTAATTTGTTTATTATCTAAAATATTTCAAGTAAACATATGTGTAATCTACTGTTGATTTTTAGATTAAGACTGCATTAGAATCGAAATGCCAAGCGTATATTTCTGAGTAACAGACCCCTTCTTCAGGGATTGTGGAAGTCTGTTAGGACCTAAATTCCAGAGGTGCTCTGAGACGGTCGCGTATTTCTTCCTTGGGCCCAGGAGATAAAGTTAGGTATGCTAAAATATGTTTTACTTACTTTTTACTTTTTCATGTTTTTCGCTCGAATCTTGGTTCTTGTCTCTTGGGCTTTACTCTTGGACGTAAATTAATGTAATATGGATTTAAAAGTTTTATATATAGTTAGTTATGTGTCTTAATAAGAGAAAATAATGAGAGCAATTAGTTAAGAGTCATAAAATTAGGCATTTTAGCTTAGGGAGTGTTCATTATTTATGGCTTGGGGGGGGGGGGGGGGGGGTCGGCATTTCATCGACTTCTCTTGTTAAAACTTTTATGACCCCCTATGAATGAATTAAAACTTAGATAACCCCCTATAAAATTGCTCAAAACTTTATTGACTACCCCCCCCCCCCCCCCCCACCGACAAAAAAGATGGATGTGCAAGAAAGAATGCAAACTGCATATACATGTAATCTATTAAATTTACTATTAATGTTTCTAGATTTATGGTATTTCCCATGATACAATACCTTTTTTTAGTAGAAAACATATATATATATATATATATATATACATGTATTCTTCTGGAAATCTCTACCTCACCCTCCTTCCAGGATGGGTACTTGAAATTGTACTTGTAACATTTAGGTCTGTTTAAACGTCTTTATTGATCCATACAATCAACATAACTACACGCCCAGGTTTGCAGAGACATCTTCTGCTTGCTAACACACAACTCGAGAGCAAGCACATGGAATGATAAGCAATTAACATAATTAGCATAAATTATCATAACGTCACATCTTTCCTTCGATGACAGATAAGTAAAATGTAATAACGTTCATGGTCCATCCGGTAAAATCTAATGAAATATACAAACATGTCTTTGGCCTTGGTGTATATGTCTCTAAACTTAAGTGACATAGGGAACTTGATGACTTATCACGTCTCGGCATAGTCTTTCAGATGCGATGGTTTCTTGATCTTACTCAGTTCCACTCCGTGTAACCTGGGATTCAGGTTCAGCTGCTACTTCTGGTGGCTCTTCTTTCTGCATCAGCTCTGTGGGTTTACTAGCTGCTTTGTCTTCAATCGGTGTGGAGGGTGGTTTGTCTTGTTGGATCTTCCGTTGACCCTCTGGTTGTTCAACAACAGGATTCCGTAGCCGTGTTTGCTCGGTTTCAGCTGCATCTGGGTAGAACGGTTCGTTACTTTTCTTGAGGTGTTTTCTGTTTCTCCGATATACTCCGTCGTTTTCAGTTCTCAATGTGTATGACCTCACATCTACTTGTTGTTCTACTCTCACCTTAATTTGTCCATCTTTCTGATCTATCTCCTGGGTTTGGATACATGCGCACAGTATCTCCAGCTGTAAGAGTTGGTAATTATCTCGCATTCCTGTTATAGTATTCAGTTTGGACTTCTTTTTTTTTATGTAGTTTGTTTCTTTCATCTTCGATGATAGTCCTTGTGATGTTGGTAAGAGTGTCCTAGTTCGTCTTCCGAACAGGCGTTGAGCAGGTGAACTTAATTCCAACTGCTTCTGATGGGGTGTTCATACAATCTAATAACGCTAGGTAGAAGTCAGTGCCTGCGTCTTTTGACTTCTTCATTAGACGCTTGGCCGTCTTAATTGCATTCTCCACACGACCATTGCTTTGTGCAGTTAGGTGAGCTTGTTACATTTTCGAACTCGTATGACTTTGCGAATTCTTCGAATTTCTTGGAGTTGTATGGAGGACCATTGTCACTGTAGAACTCACATGGGATTCGATGATTTGCGAAATGTCGTTTGAGCTTCTTGACGTCGGTCTTCGCTGCATGTCTTGTCCTCCAGACGATCTACTTCAAAGTAACCAGAGTAATAGTCTACTGTGCATAAGTAGCTCTTTTCTTCTAGTACAAATATGTCACATCCTACTTTCTCCCATGGTCTGTGTGGCAGTTCGTGACAGATTAGTGGTTCTCTTTGTTGCTGCTGAGGTTGGCATGTATTGCACACTTCGCGCTTTCTAATGTGGTCTATCAGGTCTTGGTTCATTGCTGGCCAGTAAACGACCTCTCGAGCCCTTCTCAGACTACTTTGGATGTTGGGATTACACATCTCAATCCTTTGAAGATTACGCCATCATCAGGGCTGCTAATTCGACTCTTATGGTGAAGTATGCATGTACTTCGGGTGGAGTAAGTTCCTTACGATCTGGCCATCCTTCCAAGTTTACTTTCTTGAGAGCCTGAAGCCTTGGGTCTCTTGCAGTTTCTTATCGTATCTCTTGTAACTGCGGTTCTGCGATGGATAGGATGTTAACAGCGTGAATGTGTTCTACTTCTGTTTCTGATCGCTGTTTCTCCTCACTACAAGCTCTTGATAGTGCATCCGCTAAGTACATCTCACGACCTGGTTTGTATCGAATCTCTACATCATACTGATGAAGGCGCATTAGCAGTCTCTAGTCGCTTTGGGGTTGCAGCTAACGGCTTCTTGGATATAGCTATATATAGAGACCAAAGGCTTGTGGTCTGTCCACAACAGAACTCGTCTTCCATAGACATATAGGTGATTGTGCTCTAATCCAAAGACTTGGGCGAGGAGTTATTTCTCAATTTGTGAGTATCTCTGTTCCGCAGGAGTTAGTGCTCTACTTGCATAGGTGACCGGTTGACCTTCTTGCATGAGGACGAAGCCAGGTCCTTTACTAGAGGCATCTCCTTGGTCTTCTGTAGGGATGTCAGCATCGAAGTATTTCAGCACTGGTGCAGTTGTGACTGCCTCTTTGATTCTTCCAAATGCTATTTCCTGCTTCTCTGACCAACACCATGGTTCGTCTTTATGGGTGAGTCGTCTTAGCGGCTCGCACATTTCTGAAAGGCCATTCAGAAACTTAGAAAGATACTTGACTAGTCCTATCAGTCTCTGGATGCCAGGTACATCTGTGGGTTTGTCCATGTTTCGTATCGCGTTGACTTTGTTCGGGTCAGGCTTCAGACCATCTCCTGTTAGCAGATGTGGTCCTATGAGCGTGACCTCAGTGCAATTCAGATGGAATTTGTCTTTATTCAACTTCATGTTTCTTTCACGGCACCTTTCAAGCAGTCTTTTCAGGTTTCGGTCGTGGTATTCGTTTGCTTCTTGTGTATCTTTGTCTTGTCCAGTGATTAGTAGATCATCAGCAATGTTATACACTCCTTTCGATATCCCGAATGGCATTCTTAACCATCTGTATCTTCCCCAGGGTATTTGGTACGTAGTTAATTTACTTGATTCCTTATCTAGCTCGACCTGAAGAAAACCTTCTTTAAGATCTACCTTGGTGAAGACTTTGGGCTTTGACAATTCCGGTAGAATCTCTTCTATAACTGGCAGCGGATAGTGCCTTCTCTTGAGTGCCTATTAAGGTATTGAGGATCAAGACAGACCCTGAGCTTCCCATTTGGTTTCACTACTGTTATAGTGGAGGATACGCAATCTGTAGGCTCTTCCACTTTGGTGATAACTTGTGCTCTTTCAAGACGTATTAATTCATCTTTGAGCTTTCCTTTGACAGCTAGTGGCACACGGCGTGGCGGCATAACGGTTGGTGCTATACTCTTGTCAACGTCTAGATGGACTTTGCCTTCCATTGTACCAAGATCTTGGAATACATCCTGATATTGTTCCATGCCCTCATAGAGAGTCAGGCTTTCGTTTTCTGGTGGAGCCAGAGGCATGGAAGCCTTGTTGTTATCTTCATCTTCTTTCTCTGCCACGGTTAGGATGTTTTCGCGTTGGACCACTAACAGTTTCATTTGTTGTGCAGTCCTCGAGCCGAGGAGAGGCATATATTCTCCTTCTACCACGACAAACACTGCCCGGTATTTCTTGTTATTCTTCGAGTTTTTTATGCTTAGTTTTACAGTACCCAGGACGGGAATACTTGATTTGGAGTACATTGCGTGCGCTTTGTGGCAGGTGCTTGCTCGGTAAAACATTACATGAATCACCGGAATCTATTTGCATATTTATGCGCTTTCCTGCAATCTCCATTGGGGCTATTATCTTAGTCTCAAACTTGGTTTTTGCTTCGTTGACACAGTGTGTTTCAATTCGATCAAATGTCACTGACAGTAGATCTTCCTCTGAGATAGAAGGTTTCTACTTCCGGCTACTGTGTTGACCTTTCTTTGACCTTGCTTATCCCCTTTTTCTCGCTTCTGGTCTTTTTTGTCCCTCTCACACTTTTCTGCAAAGTGATTATTTTTTCTACATTTTCTGCAAATTTTGCAAAATGCTGGGCACTTTTCTTTTGCCTTTTCATGTTTTCGACCACAGAATCGACAATCAATCACAACATTATTCAGGGGTTTCGATTTTCGGACTTTGGCGTGCTGACAAAATTGACCTGACCGGGGGAGGGTGCGTCTTATCCAGTCATGTTCTTAACTTGTTTACTTGTCGCTTCTGCAGAACGACAGAGATCCATGCATTTCTCTAGTGTTCAACCTGACTCCTGAAGTAATTTTCTCCTTAATAATTCCACACACAATGAGATTTCGGATCATTTCATCCTTTAATGTACCAAATTCGCATGTTTCTGCTAGGGCGCGTAAAGCGGTGGCGTATGAATCAATCGATTCATTTTGCTCTTGTACTCGGTTGTTGAATTTATATCTCTCATATATGACATTAGTCTTTCCTATGCAATACTTCTGCCATAGGTCTAGGACTTTGGAAATGTCCATCTTATCGTCTTCTGAGATAAACGGTAAACCATTGTGTAAGCGCTTCTGGCCCGATGCAAGTGATAAAGGTTGTGACTCTATACTTATTGTGCTGTTCATTTAGCTTAGTCACAAGTTCATATGCGTCCCATTTTTGTTTCCACTGCTTCCAATTTTTCGATAAATTGCCCTTTACCGCTAACTTCGGTGGAAGGGGCACAATACTGGTAAATGAAGGCGGTGAAACGGCTGGAGCTGCTTGTACTTCTAGGTCCGGCATGGCGGCGGGAAATCGATTGTTCGCTCGACACTTTTATTTACTGCGCGCTGTTACCTGTTTTCCTGCTGTTTCTTCACTTGAAACTTCAGTGTGACTTCACTTCTGACACCATGTAAATTTTAGGTCTGTTTAAACGTCTTTATTGATCCATACAAATAACATAACTACACGCCCAAGTCTGCAGAGACAGCTCCTGCTTGCTAACACACAACTCGAGTGTAAGCAATTAACATAATTAGCGTTAATTAGCAAACGTCACAGTACTGATAATTGCATTCTAGGGCATCATATTGCATTCTTCCGAAGTCTCAAACGAACGAACGAACGAACGGACGGACGGACGACCGGACGGACGACCGACCGGTCGTGCGACCGAACGACCGACCGGTCGTGCGACCGAACGACCGACCGACCGCACACCGCAACACGCACACATGCACGCACACATGCACGCACCCCCATGATTTAACCGATGATTATTAAACGCGAGGATAACACGTTATTTTTTACGAAAGAGCTGATGTCATAGGAAATGATCGTTTAAAATAGAGCGAGCAAGATGATTTGAATTTAATAGAGCGAGCAAGATGATTTAAAAGTTGTACAGGTTGATAGGTTCTAATTAAATAAACTGTTTACAAGGAGATATTAGCCTATTGTTGGTCATTGATTAATGTTCCTGTGCCAAGTGCTAGTGCTTGTGTACTAGCTTTAAGCTGAGATTTCATTATTATTAATAAGTGTAGCTAGGGTTTAAAACTGACAAAAAGTACTAAGTGATCCATGGTTATGACTGTGGATGTTATGTGTGGAATATATTTTGATTAATTGTGTGATCCAGGTTTAATGACTATGGATGTTATGTGTGGAATATATTAATTAATTGTGTGATCCAGGTTTAATGACTATGGATGGTATGTGTGGAATATATTAATTAATTGTGTGATCCAGTGGATGGTATGTGTGGAATATATTAATTAATTGTGTGATCCAGGTTTAATGACTGTGGATGGTATGTGTGGAATATATTTTAATTAATTGTGTGATCCAGGTTTAATGACTGTGGATGGTTTGTGTGGAATATATTTTAATTAATTGTGTGATCCAGGTTTAATGACTGTGGATGGTATGTAGATTATACGAAGGTTAAAATGATCAGGGGCGTAGCGTACACTTTGAGACGAAAATTTCCTGTTTGGTCTTGTATTTTTTTACGAGAGGGGGCCCTTAAAACCGGTAGCTACTGCACTTGTGCGTACAACTTGAAAATGCCTAGCTACACTCCTGATGATGTGAGGGTTATGCAATGTCCTCCTCGCAAAAGGGCAACCGAGACATCTGAAACGGTCCAGGCTAGGTGGTACCGAATCCTATTACTCATCAACATTGGTATATGTATGTGCTTGTATAAGCAATCATGATCACCACCAATTCATACTTATTTATATGTATATGTTTGTTTGAAAATTATCAGTGAGTTATGAAATATGTAAACAGTGGTACGAAATTAATTAATTATATTTATTGTATGGATGTTGAGTGATAGTTTGAAAAGTGGATGATTAAGTGCATGGATGATTAAGTGGGTTATGAAATATGTAAAATGCGAAATTATGAGGGTTTAAAATTAAACAAGCCATCAAAAAGTGAGTAGAGGGAAGAACTCTGTAGCCCTTACCCAAAAGTTTAACATTGAAGTCTTTGTTTAGAATTTCGCACGATAAGCAATCAGTAGGGAGCGCTCAAGCGGAGCATCACAGAAATGTTCACTCGATAAAGGCTGAGTGACAACTGAAGGTGGCAGTGGTCTGGCCATGGCCCTTTTATACCGGTACTTCCTGTTTAATATATATATATATATATCATAAGCGGAGCATCACAGAGATGTTCACTCCACAAAGGCTGAGTGACAACTGAAGGTGGCAGTGGCCTGGCCATGGCCCTTTTATACCGGTATTTCCTGTTTAATATATATATATATATCATAAGCAGAGCATCACAGAGATGTTCACTCCACAAAGGCTGAGTGACAACTGAAGGTGGCAGTGGCCTGGCCATGGCCCTTTTATACCGGTACTTCCTGTTTAATATATATATATATACAGTCGATGCCAAAAAGGTTGTCCAGCAGAACATAATATAATACTATAATATCCATTGTTTTGGGCTATTGTCTAGACCATGACAATAGGCCAAAACAATGGATATTAAAGTATTATATTATGTTCTGCTGGACAACCTTTATAGCATTGACTGTATATATATATATATCATAAGCAGAGCATCACAGAGATGTTCACTCCACAAAGTCTGAGTGACAACTGAAGGTGGCAGTGGCCTGGCCATGGCCCTTTTATACCGGAACTTCCTGTTTAATATATATATATATCATAAGCGGAGCATCACAGAGATGTTAACTCGACAAAGGCTGAGTGACAACTGAAGGTGTCAGTGGCCTGGCCATGACCCTTTTATACAGGAACATCCTGTTTAAAATGGTGTTCTTCGTGGGTAACTGACAAATGACCTAAATTGATTCATTCTCGTACACGTAACTACATGTAACTCAGTACTATCATTATATGTTACAAATTAAAAACACAGATGTATTTAAAATATGGCTAATTCAACGTTTTTATAAGTGCAAATAACTTGTTATTTGTTTCATGTACATATATTTTTATAAAGCCTCTACCCTCGACAGAGCGTTGCCTTAGAATAAAAATAATCAATGAGCGCCTTGCGTACGTATGCTTGATCGATAAAATACGGTGATGTAGTTAACGGACTATTTCAGAGAAACGATATTGTCAAAACATTTTATCATTCTAATGATATTAAAATATCGATTTTGCATCAAGTGAATAGTTGAATTATAAAATATTTCTTAATTTGAGTGTTGCATCTACGAGTTTTCGAGGTTTCTATTTCCAATATGCTAATGTGTGACGTAAATTTGACGTAAATTCGGGAATTTTAATACTTTCATTTCTTTTTCCCTTGTGAATGAAACTGATTTTGACAAAATATTTGGTAAAATCACTAATATAAGCTTCAAACATAACATAGATGTTTACAAAAGGTCATTGTTATCTCTACCAGAATGTTTTTGTATAATAAATGAGTGGATTTACGTCACCGGCTTGAATATGTTATACATATAAACCTCTATAACTCATGGATAGAACAGTCAAATCGAGAAATATTGTGCTATTCACTTGATGTTGAATCGATTTTAATAATACGAATATTTGACCATATATACACTTTAAATCAAGTCATAGTTGAATACTTTACTAGAAGATATAGTTATATCAGTGTCCGCTATCCGCTATCCGCTTTCCGCGTTCCGCCATCCGTATCCTAGTTTTACAGAAACGCCTCGATTTCCTGTATAATTTGTTTATCACTATATATACCTCAATACAACAGCCAGACGTCGAGGAGAGCCAATTCTCGTATTTGTATGCCAATGAATATATTCACGATTCTGATCGTCGCTGCTGCCATACTGACTTCTGTCGAAGGTAAGTTCCTTCTCTTCTTTAACAAGGTGTACATATGAAAACACGTACACGGCTTTTATATATCGAGATTTTTACAGCTTAAGCCTGAGAGAGAGAGATTGAATGTCGACTGCCCGCGTGATGGATACAACGCTTAAACGTTTTTAGTTTTATTAAAGTTCAGAAGATCTCTGATAACAGAACAGTGAAACAGCTAGCTAACGAATTGAGATGAAATGATCAGTTGAAAGTTATACCTTTCTATGCCGATTGACCAACATAGCATTCATAGAAGTTTATTGATAAGCATCTATTATTACATTTTACTTAACGGGTTCGTCAGAAATGCGACAGTTGATTCATACGTCAAATTTTAGTGCGGCAAAAATGCGACTTATTAAATTCGACCATAGTTAATAGAGTGGAATGGTTAGGAAACCCGGCAAACTTCAAAAGGGCTAACTAAGGCGCTGCAATTGAGGTTGGAAGGGGCAAAACAAAAGATTGTGCACTATCATAGTTCATTAGCGTTCCCTGAAGGACTGAACTCACACGTTTCTATTGGCTGATTGACTAACATGTTGGAATTTCTATTGTGTTTTGTGCACGTTCAAGGTCGAAAAAAGCTAACAAAGACCTATAACAAAGAAGGTCCCTGAGTTTCCTAACCATTCCACTCTATTAACTATGATTCGACGTATGAATCAACTGCCCATTTCTGCCGAACTTAATTGAATTGAATTCGACATGGCAGAAATTCGACGTTTGAACCAAGCATTAAGACGATTTATCGGCAATGTTTATTGAAAGGTAAGTAGCTGTCGTTGATCAAGGAAGACGCGTTTAAACCTATGAAAACAATAAAAAAGCTAACCCAATCATGAACTTTCGGGTTTATGTTTAATGAGAAATCAATTGAAGAATAAAATTTTCCTCGTTTCCAAAGAACCAGTAAACTTCCTTGCATTTTAAAATTAACTTTGTAAGTATCTTCGTACTGCAGTAGCGTTAATGTAAACAGTCATAATAGCACATGTAGTAGTGTAGTGTCTACGTTGGCTCGAACAAAACTTCAGTGATGTATTGTCAGTACTAATACATTTTTCTTTCTTTATACATAACACTAAAGCGAATCTCTTTAATGGTTCTTAACTTATTCTTTATATAAGCTTCTATTTTTCACAAGGAATCAGTCATAAAACAAATTTTACATCCGCATTCCTAATTTGACACGGAGTTACTGTGACGTCACACAGGCCTTTGTTGCATTGTGTGGTTATAAGTCTTATAAAAGAATTAAGATTTGGAAGCAGAATTGAGGCTAATTAGATGTATTTTGTGAGGCCCAAATCGCTTTTTTGCTGAAATGGACATCAAGTTTCAATTTTATAAATACAAAAAATATATGTAAACGTTGTTTAGCTTCTATATTATAGATTCCAAAAAGAAAAAAAATCATATCAAACAATTTATTGAGAAAAGTGTCGTTCCTGAGAGCTCCCTGTGATATTCCATATATGGTCAATATATTCCATATTTGGAAAGCAGGACGGATCATCGAATACTAGAACACGTTCAGGAATTGTAGCGAGCCGGCAGAAGAGAGGCGGATACAATGTAGGCTACAGGAAGTGCGATTAAAAAAATCGATAGCGAAATTTGAAAAGGATGAGCGTATACCTCACTAGCATCTAGTCAGGCCCAAATATTACTCTGAACGACAACAATTGTTTGATATGGGGGGTATCCACGCGTTTCAAAAAGTTATGGGGACGGTAGACCTCTTTATCGCTAATTTTATTTTCAAAAATTAACAGTTTTTTTACCAAGGCCTCCCTAGTAAGTCTAAAAATTGGTTTATTTTATTGAATTCTGGGAGATTTTCAAGATGACGGCGGGGAAAAGAGTCAGTCCGGTCTTTCGTCTTTCTTCATTGAAAATCAAACCTGTTACTGCTTCCTTTGTGCTCAAACCCCATACAGTCCTGCCTTCTTCATTCTTCCTTGGATTTCCAAGAGGTTTACCCGTTTTCACAAAGCTTATTTGACCGTATTCACACATTGTTTATACTGCCGAGTCCATGTTTGGAGAAACTGACGAAACTCGAAAGCATCGACAGGCCTAAAGCAAAGGCGCGCTGGGCGAAAAGACACCAGCGATTCATGGCAGTCCAAACAACCTTCATACAATTGGTGGGGTAAATCTTCTAAATCGACGATTCTTCGACCACCTCCCCACGATAAATCATCACTTAAGACATGTTAAGAGCCAGTTAAGATGGTCGGCTCTTTTAATACCATTTCAGCTGAAAATTGTCTTTCGTGGCCGTGTAGTGGAATTTAAAGATTATAGCATATCTTTCGACCGTATATTAAAATCCTTCATCTTTAATTCTGTCTGTCAAATTACACAATTAACACAACAGCTTTTTCAAAATAGTTCTGCAAATGGCCTGTCTCGCGGGATGACCCGCGGTACGCAAGATGCGCAGAACGGCGTGCGCGCTGACATTAGTAGGCACTCTCCTTTAGTGATTTGTGTGTAGTAAAATGTGTCACATGCTCTGTCACGTGACTTAGACCACGAAGTCAGTAAATCAAAAACGCGGCTCCGAGCGAGTTTAACAGAAATAGTGAGGATAATGAGCGGATGTGGTTAAGGTTAAATCCTTTACCTATTTCAGCTTAGAAAAGATGACTACAATGTTTCGTTAACGAGTTATTAAGACGAAAATATGCAAAATAGGTCACGTGACGTTTTGTACCCTTAATATTTCCTTATATTTAAATGATAGTCGTGTTTTCTAAGCGTGGTCTAAAACCCTGCTGGAAGAGGAATATTTCAGCAGGGTTATTTTCTATTAATATGTTATCGTCGCAACCGCATTTTACTTAAATAATTTTCACTAATTATTACGTCATCGATCACGTGATACGACAAATATCCACTTAAGGAATTCAAGGAAGTGGATATAAGTATTATGGTGTGATTAGATTTTGTTTGAACTGTTGTTCCTGTTAGAAACATTTACTGTTTACGGTAAATATATTTTCCGTTAAATGAACCAGGCCTTAACATGCTTGAGAACTTGAATAATAATATCACATATATGCTTAGGGGCCATTACATGAATAGCCTGAAAAGTAATTAAAATTATTTTAAAATCTAGTTGAATTTAAATAAGAACGGAGATGTATGGCAAATGTTGTGTGCCCGAAAAAAACAGTCTAGCAGCTGCATTTTGCACCCCGGCTGAGACTTACATAAATTCTAAAGGCAGTCAATAGAGCAATGCATTACAGTGGACTAAGCGGCTAGTTACAACCGCATGTATAAGAGTTTCTGTCGAATCTTGGTTGAGATATTTTCTAATCACGTGCAATGTTATGTAAGTGGTAAAACGCAGCTTTACAAATCTTGTTAACATGCGAGAACATAGACAGATTACAGTCAAACCATTAACCAAGGTTCCGAACAAGATTTGAAGCTGTGACTACAGAATCACAAGTGTCAATACGGACTTTATCCAACTGCTGCTTACTGCCAACCAACATAAGCTCAGTCTTGTCGTTGTTTATCAAGAGTCAGTTGTCCTTGATCATCCATGCATCGTCTTAGGTCATTAATACAGGCTTCCATGAGCATCAGGTGATCGCCGACAGTTGAGAAACGTTATCATCCGGTTTGAACGCCAGGTAGCCGGAGCTGAGTATCATCAGCATAGCAGTGCACCTGTGGTAAGTGATGGCTATATAACAATATCAAACAATTGACTAGTGTAGATTGTGAACAGAAGTGGTCCCAGGCCCCAAAATTAAAGTCAACAACACCAGGAATACCTATGTCTCCAACCTATTGAGCATCAACATAAAAGACCCAAGAAGTTCTGGAACTACATAAAATCGAAGCGTCAAGATGAAATTGGTATCCCAACGTACATTGCAGAAGGGCAATACCACCTTCTCATCTAGTAAGGACAAAGCTGACATACTAAACAAGAACTTTCACTCGGTATTAATCAAAGAAGAACTTAACATCCCGAGCAAGGGCACTAGCCATATCTCAGATATCAGTCGCCTAAATGTCACCAACGCCGGAGTCCTGAAACTGTTGCAACACTTAAATCCAAACAAAGCATCTGGACCAGACCAGCTGCCAATTCGTCTCCTGAAATCCGCAGCAGAAGAACTAGCTCCTGTGCTGTGTCAAAATTTTCAACACTCCATAGACACTGGAGAACTCCCTCAAGACTGGAAACACGCACTTTTAACTCCTATCTACAAGAAAGATGACCGACATGACCCCGGAAACTATATACCAATATCTCTGACGTGTGTTCCGTGCAAACTTCTAGAACACATAATTAGTAGTCCTTTGCTCAAAATACTGAATTACTACGGTATTAGAGGCCCAATAAATCTCTGGATTCGGGCATTCCTCACAAACAGGACCCAATTAACCGTGGTGAATGGTACAAAGTCGGATATCTGCAGCGTCATGTCTGGGGTACTCCAGGGGACCGTCCTCGGACCTTTGTTGTTTTTGTTGTACATAAACGACCTGCCAGATGAAGTACAGTCCCAAATACTTCTCTTTGCTGACGGCGCTATCCTTTATCTGGAACTCAATTCTACGGCATTTGCAAGTATTCTGCAACAATATCTAGATAAACTTTTTCAATGGGCCAAGGTATGGCAAATGGACTTTAATGTGTCTAAATGTCGCATTATGCATTTCTCCCGTAAGCTAAGAGGTTCGTAAATTTAAAAAAACATATACTCTTAATGGCACTCCCCTGGAAACTACAAACTCGCACCTTTACTTAGGAGTTCACCTGACCTCAGACTTACGCTGGAATACACATTGTTGTCATATCTCAAGGAAAGCTAATAAAACACTGGGGTTTCTTCGCAGGAACTTCTACCATTCCCCCAGGGACATTAAAATCCAACTCTACCAATCCCTAGTCCGTCCATCCATGGAGCACGCGTTACCAGAATAGGACCCTTATACGCAACGATGTATTAACCAAGTAGAAATGGTCCAAAGACGCCTGCTCGCTTTGTTATGAACAACTACTCTAGAGAGACGAGCGTATCCCAAATGCTCGATGGTTTAGCATGGAAACCCCTTACAGAGATTAGGAAGGCGAACCTAATCTAATATTATATAAAGTCATCAATAACTTAAGCGCCATCTAGGCCAATAACTTTGTCAAGATCTCACAGACAAAATCTAGGAAAAGAAACCAGTGGACGCTAATCCCCTGTGGACCTCGAACTGACTGCCTTAAGTTTTCCTACTTCCCTAGAACTATAATTGACTGGAATGAGCTAAATACAGAAATTGTCTCTGCTAACAATGTAAACTTGTTCAAATCTAAACTTAATTCGTATTAGAAGGTACAGTAACAGTATGTACTTGGGTATATATGCGTTCCATCCACGGGAACTACTCGTGTCTCGGAGCGGACGCGTATGTTCACTTGTGTAGTTTTCCTGTGTATGGATGCTTGCTTTGTGGTTATTGTTACTGTTGCTGGAGTGAGCTGAATGCAGGGATTGTTTCTGCCAGCAATGTAAATCTATTATTTATTTCCTTATATTTTAGCGACTTCGATTAATAATTTATTATTTGTTTCGTGATCGGCCCTGACCGCCACCTCAGTGTAAAGCATTTAGCATTACTGAGTAATAAACAGGAAGGCAAGAGCCTGAGGAACACCATGCATGGCCAAACTGCTAGTCAAACTTATTTGCAATCGAACGCGCATCGTTAATAACATGTTGGAACCGACTATTAGATTTGACAGATACGAACGGTACCAGGCTAACACTCTCCCTGTGACTCCGAGGCTGGACTGGAGACGACGAAGATCAATGGTGTCAAATGCAGCACTAAGATCTAGGAACACTAAGAGAGTCACATGTTGCTGGCTATTTATGTTCATAACAATGTTATTACGAACCCTGAGAAGAGCAGTCTCAGTTACAGACCCTGGCTGGTAAGCAGACTGGAACTCCAGAAAAAGGTAACGAGTTGTCATGTGATTTACTCTCTGATGAGCGACAACTTTCTCTGTCAACTTTGATAGAATAGGCCGACCTAGACATTTCCCTTAGGAAACATTTCCCTGAGGCGAACCCTATCTCCAAGTGTACCAACGCCAAGACACTGTAGTTCATTATCTGTAGAAGTCAACACAGTTTGTACTTCGATAAGTTCGGCTTTGAATTTTTGAACTAAGTGTCCTAGCTGCAGTTGACTGCATGATGAAGTACTTGTTCCATGATATTTAGACAGCGATGTAGAACAACATGCAACAACTAACCTGAAAGAACTGAAACAGCGAAGCCCGCGAAATCATATATCATAGCAGCCTGGCAAAAAGCAGTGAACAAAGGAAGCCCAAATATAACCTCGTTCCCAGGCGTCTTACGTGCCTTCCAAGATAGCCGGTGACGTAAAGTGCCTGTGAACCACAACCACCTAATGACATATGTGCACCGAATATATAATGACAGAAAAGTGATGCGTAGCGAAAAGACTGCATAAAAATTACGATGATAAACACGGAATATAATGACGAAACCATCGAATATAATGAGGAAAGCACCGAATATAATGACGAAAAGAACCTCATATAATGACAGAAGCACCGAAAATAATGACGAAAGGACCTCAGTCATATAATTACAGATGCACCGAATATAATGACGAAAGGACCTCATATAATGACAGAAGCACCGAAAATAATGACGAAAGGACCTCAGTCATATAATTACAGATGCACCGAATATAATGACGAAAGGACCTCAGTCATATAATGACAGAAGCACCGAAAATAATGACGAAAGGACCTCAGTCATATAATTACAGATGCACCGAATATAATGACGAAAGGACCTCATATAATGACAGAAGCACCGAAAATAATGACGAAAGGACCTCAGTCATATAATGACAGAAACACCGAAAATAATGACGAAAGGACCTCATATAATGACAGAAGCACCGAAAATAATGACGAAAGGACCTCAGTCATATAATGACAGAAACACCGAAAATAATGACGAAAGGACCTCATATAATGACACCGAATATAATGACGAAATCACCGAATATAATGAGCAAAGCACCGATGATAATGACAAAAATACCGAATATAATGACATTATGTGACATAAGTCCAGTGGTGTCATATTACTCTAAGACTGGAACTACTTGATAAGGTTTATGGATCGCGAAGCTTTCAGTGAAAAGTCGAATAATATGAGCGAGTGTTATCGTTGACTGGCTTGAAACCCTTTTGCAAATTTGTTTGTGGTAAAAATTAGTATGCAATCAGAACAAGTCAAGTCAAAATCTCTATTTAACCACTGTATTCACATCAACTACACGGTTGGTGTTCAGGTAAGCCGTGACATTAAGTAATATTAAAATATAACAATAAAAATACACAATGTAAAATACAAATATTATCCTGTTAGCAATACTAGTTAAACTAATTCTAAAAAGAAAACTAAAGGAGACTGACATTCCTTTGTTTAGCTTTGAAATTTGATAGAGACATTGGATTGCGCAGACTTTGTGGCAACGAGTTCCAAGAGCCCCGCTGTAGCGAAGACTTTTTTCAGATATTTCAATCACGGTAACTTCAATAAACTTGAACGGGTTAAGACGAGGGTAACACTAACACTAAGAATTTGCGGCCAGCAAAGTATTTTAATGTTAATATAGATTATTTCATGGCAAGTTATTGCCAGCGTATGGTATTAGTGAGGTACGAGCGAGTGCGTTTTGTGAAAACAAACTAGTGTGTAAATACCATACAAAAGCACTTTCCATTTCGTATAATAATTAGTGTTGTTGCTGTTTTAACAGCGAGACGATGTCATTCATGTAACAGCCCAAATTGGGGGAGCTGCCACACAAGCTTCACTTGTCCCAATTTATACGTGAATTGCTTTCGACTAGTCGGATACCGCTTGGAATATGGCCAACAAACTCGTGTCTTGGTCGCTGGTTGTGCCACTAGCCTTGCATGTACATCAAGTGGTAAGCAAACCATATGCCAGCAGTTTAAGGTAAGAAGCTCGAGCTCAATTTCATAAATAATTATAATAAGATAACTGTGATTCGTTAAGGGCTCATAAATAGAGCGAATTTCACATGAGTGTTGAAAGTCCAAACGCAGCCAAATTAACCACAGCCAGCCAATCATAGGAGCGAGTAATCACAAGTAACTCATAAATGGCAGTTCCCTGGGAGTCAATGACAAACTAGAGCAAAACCAAAACCAATTTTCGTTTGGTTTTACTTTGGATTCTGATTGGTTCGTTTATTTTCTCAGCCAATAGGAGAGCTTTGTAAACGCAGTGAAACCAAAACACTTCCGACAGTTATGTTTTAGCTCTATTTCCGCTAAAGATCTTTACAGGGGTGGAACAATTTTCTTAACGAGCAATTCCTAGGTGATAAATGAGGTTACAAGGGGGCTTGCCATTTGTAGCAAGAAATCAGTTGGGATGAAATAATGAAATTAAAATAATTTGTATAATGAAAAGGACTTTCTCAAATTATAGCATACCATGCAGCTGGAAGAGTCGTTGCTAATATTGTACGTATAAATGAAAAGGACTTTCTCAAATTATAGCAGACCAACTGGAAGAGTCGGTGATTACCGTTTACAATTCCAACAGATAATCTCGCGGTTGTCTTCAAAAGAGACTGAAAACCGGTAGAAACGTGCAAATGATACAAGTTCAAGTTCACTTTATTTCACACTATTTATGAAGGTTTACACAAAACACGTAATTTTTTAAAGTCTGATATTTTGGTAAAAAATTGGATGCGCATTTATCAATATTGCCATTTTATTCAAACGTGGTGCGCTGAGAACCTATCATACATGAACGACAATTAAAAGCTTTCCCACTCAATGTTGGTTTTTGTTTTGTCAATTGCAAAGTCATGATTTATCATATCACAACATTGATTGGGGGGAGGGAGAGTTTATTTCTTGATATATTGTCAAAAATGTAGACATTAGTATATGTCATCGCATGGGACCTCGAAAATTAAGGACTAATCACTTGCGACATCGGGCAATTTGGTGAAAAGTTTGAAAACACAAGTGATCGAAATTAAATAGTTTTGAAAACGTGAACTACTATACCTATACATGTATAGATCAGTCCTTATAAACACGTCCATATTTCCTTTAACTCTTTACCGTCGGAGCCTGTAAATAGGAGACGCACGAGTCCGTTACTAGAAAAAAATATTGCATCACGTCTAGACATGCTGGAAAGACGATGTTGCGATATTATGCGAAGGAATGTATGGCTTCAAAGTCAGAGCTATAACAGGGATCGCTCGACTCTTTCACTATGGAGAAAAGCCCATTTGTTTTGGCGATTGTTTCGTTTCTTCGATTTTCACAAATTTCGAGGAGCTGAAAAATCGGCTGAAAAAACCTTCCCATTCGCACTTGAAATCAAGAGCAAACACAAAATAACCACTCAGTCGTTACAGTACCTTGTTTAATCTTTCCAACCAGCAGGTTTGTTTTCACAAAACACACCAAGCGACGGTGAACCACGCCGATGTTTGCACTGCATTTCACTCGACCACATTTTCCTGCTCCCACCTCCGATTGCATGCTGGGTAACGGACAAACATTCCACAAGGGGTTCCCCCCTCTGGGACTCCGGTAGGGTAGCCCCTACAACCAAGAGCGGTGATTTGGACTCAAGCCGTTGCTTTAAAGTGACAAAAACACATCCTAATAGGTTGAGCAGGGGTAAAAGACTGCCAACTGCAGGATTTCAAGGATTTCATTGAATATTTTTTTCCTGTGCCTGAAAGCACAAACACAACGGGAAAACCCTCTGAAATCCCCTCACAAAGCCTACTAAAAGCAAACCAAGTAATTTTCAGCCGTCCTCAGACTTAATGATGTCCTCAAGCTCTCTGTGGCAGTTTTCTCCAAAATTAGAGCACATTTCATTGGAAACCCTACAGAAGTTGCAATACCTACCGTCGACCAGTTCGTAGAATTCACCCGAATGGCATTGTGGAGAAAGTTTGAGCCCTCGGCTTAAAAAGTCAGCAGTATTTAACTACCCCGAGCTAGCCAAACTTGAACTGAGGGGGGAGGGTTGAGTTAGCACTCAGGATTTCACCAATTGAGCTCACACACGATCGGATGACAAAGAGTTAAGTAAACTTTTTTGGAGTTTTCACGTATAAATTTCTCCTATAGACACTGCTCCTGCCACGTTTGTCGCTCGTTTCAATCTCGCTCCAGTCCTTCTCATATCCAGAACATCGTTCAATTCCACATACAACCCACGCCGGCAAAATCACACTGCGCATGCGCGCATCCACGAGTTAATAAAAGGATCTAAAATATTAGAGGTGTTGATTGTGGCGTGGACAATGCACAATTGAATTTAAACTGATCATGAATCACTTTCAAGAGGTGTTTTACTTCTAGAAACTGAGTTGCCTGTGTTATCTACATCTACTTAATTTATTCTTCACAAAGCCTTACAGCATCTAGATAATAATAAATAAATAAATAAGTTAATAAATAAATAAATAAGTTAATAAATCAAGAAATCAAGAAATCAGAAACGTCATTAAATAAGTAAATAGATACATATAAATATGGAGATAATTATTAGTTAAGGGTAAGAAACTCCGAAGCCGACTGTTTAAACAATTTGACACTATGTGATGACAACTTCCAGTCTTTAACAGTTCTTGGGAAAAAAATATACTTATAACAATCAATACGAGGTTGTAGAAGAATACAAGTATGTTCGCGGAGGTTTCTAGATCTCTTAGTAATTTTAACGAGTTTAGATGGCAATTCGATTGCAATCTGGTTATTGATAATTTTATAGAAAATTGTAAGCCTGCTTATAGCTCTACGCGACTTGAGACTGTTCCATCCCAGATCCTGAAGGAGGGCTGTGACACTTGCATATCTGTCATAAGTTCTTTTGACAAATCGGGCGGCTCTTATTTGGATTTTTTCAATATCATCAATGTTCGTCTTTGTATATGGGTCCCATGCTGCGGAGGCGTACTCAAGGTGTGGTCTAAACAGCGTCTTGTATGCTGTGTCTTTCATTTCTTGTGTTCACTTACTTTAACGACAACTGAACCATTGCTGTTACTAAACATAAATAAATGCTGATATAGGTGTCAATTTACTGCGGCCAGAAAATATGCGTTATCTAAACATCATGTATAACTATGCATGATCCAGAAACTGCCATGCCTCTTTCGATTCACACGGCGCAAAATGAAACACTTAAAGTGCCCCTACGATCAAATTTTGACATATCAATGTTTTTGCATATTCATAAAGTAGAGTTCATATATTATTACCAGTTTAAATTGTTTTTCGATACAACGACAGGAAGTCTTATTTTTTTATCTCCGAATATTGAATCTACACGTCCGCCATTGCTGGAAGCCGTGCCCTTTGTTCAGCTTTAAACAAAGGTTTATTCACCGGAAGTGATGTCATACACTTAACGCTCGCCTGCAGAAGACAACGCCTGGAGGCATATTTCTACTAAAAACGTATTCACGTACATAAGAAGAAAGTTATATTTATCTTTGCGAGGTTGGCTACTTTTTTTATGCACGCTATTTCGCGCCACGAGGTTGTCGTGTTAAGTGTATGACATCACTTCCGGTGAATAAACCTTTGTTTAAAGCTGAACAAAGGGCACGGCTTCCAGCAATGGCGGACAGGATTTTACCGGTAAACTCTCCTAAAATTTGTGGTTTAAGATGCCCATTTGGGAATATATTTTACTACTTCGGATATTTCTAATACTGATTGACCTATAGACACTGAAAAAGTGGCAAATCGAAATGGTAAATTTTCGTCGTAGTGGCACTTTAAAAAACTGGATATAATGCAGTGTTTAGAACTAAATGGAGATCTAAGCATTTTACGTTTGTACAGAATACAGTTAATTGAGTAGTAGAATTTCATTTGCTTGGTAACACACCAGGTAAGTTGTCGCACTAAGATGTCGTTATTGCCTTTTTTCCAGGTTTATTCCAACTGTGTCATGCAGTGCTGCAGCTACTCTGACATGTGCAATGCGCCGATAGTTTGGAATGGCGTCCCACCACCACGTACGTCTACAGTCAGTCATCATGAGCCCATTACCATGAGTGTTCCTATGTCATGGGCTGGGGCCCCAGCACAGGAGTAGATGTGGCTATATTTAGAATTGCTGGTTTTCACTTGACGCCCATAACCGCCATGTTGGTGCCTTAAACAATATATTCCTCGTTAGCTTCTTGTGTAGGGGCACCAACATGGCCGCCATGCCCTTTGTATCTCTGGGGATTGAAAGAAAACCAGAAATTCGAATTCCCGCGTTGAAAGTGAGAAGAAGAAGAATAAATAATAATGAATAATAATGAATAATAATGAATAATAATGAATAATAATGAATAATAATGAATAATAATGAATAATAATGAATAATAATGAATAATAATGAATAATAATGAATAATAATGAATAATAATGAATAATAATGAATAATAATGAGAAGTGACGTTAGCTATATGATTGGCAAAGACAACATGGCCTTCGTTTATTTCGCGCGAAATGCAATTCTAAATATAGTCACATAATTATACTCCTGTACTGGAAACAGACCCAATGGGGAAGATGGACGCTCCTGGTAATGGGCTCCTGCAGACGTTCAACAGTCCATTATTACAGGAGGGAGTAATTTAGCAGCAGTCGTCTGAATCGGAAAGAGAATTATGCAGAAAATGAGCGCATTTAACACGAGTGGGGAGGGGGGAAGGGAGGAAACCAACCCTCCTCGCGTTTTTAGCATTTTTTCGAGCGACGCCTAATGTAAAACCTCCTCTTTCCTAAATCACACAAGAAGCCTGCATAAACTAATCATTTTATTTCTACTTTAATGTTTAGTTGCACCACGACAATGCTTTGTATGTAACAGCCAAAACTGGGAAAGCTGTCGCTCAACTACAAACTGTCCCGCGTACCAGAGGCATTGTTTTCGCTTGATCGCAAACCGATTAGTAGGAGGACAAGAATCACGTGTGATGGCTGCTGGGTGTGCATCAGGCGCAGATTGCACGTCAGCTGAGATGCAAGCCGTGTGTCAGCGAAGTGGTGTAAGATGCACTATGATAAAGACATATAAGAAGTTATTGTAGGAGAAATCGCATGAACTGCTCGTGCTATACATGACTGATTTATGCCCAGGCATGCAATAAGTGATATTTTGAAAGTTTTGATAATTGCACGAGCCTTTAGCCGAGTACAATTTGAGAACTTTTAAAATATCACTCAGTATCCATAAATCACCTTTTGTTTTACTATTTTGACATGTTTAATTACAATACAATATTACAATACAATAATTACAATGCAATTACAAAGCAAGAAAAAAAATAGTGAATACAATCAGTTAACTTGTGCTATTATTCTATCAGTTCGATCTGTCAGCCAGCCATTTAAAGGGGACCGTTTTCTGTTAACTTTTTCTACTTTTCTTTTGGTTATTGAGTTTTTGTTTTCTATGTGTATCTTTTCTTCTAAGAGGATGAGGAATGTGACGTGTTTCGTATGAAAGCTTGGTACATGTGAAATTTCGCTATTACTAATACGTGGT
This sequence comes from Actinernus sp. WN-2022, assembly GCA_030867875.1. Classification (NCBI taxonomy): domain Eukaryota; kingdom Metazoa; phylum Cnidaria; class Anthozoa; order Actiniaria; family Actinernidae; genus Actinernus; species Actinernus sp. WN-2022. The sequence continues at coordinate 30,056,948 of JAOWCC010001501.1, forward strand.
TTAATAAGGAGCTGTGCTTTACCAGTTCAGTATATCCGCATATAATTTTAGTTGCGCTGGGAGATATTGCTTGTGATGTCTATTTGCACCACTATTCTTTCAATGTATTCCAGAAAAACTTGGCTTTCGTAAAAAGTAAGTATTTGTAGCTAGTTTACCATTTTCGTCATAAAGATCGTCAATGAAAAAAATTCCGTTAATATACCATTTTTTGGTAAAATATAGGTATTGCCACAATTATTCCATATGATTTCCTTTTTTGTTTTGGCTGTTGGATGCTGTTTGAATCATTGTGTTTTCAGATCTTGCCAATAAATCAACACATGTCTATAAAACAACGGGAGGCATTCCAGATTAAGATTGTAATTACATTTAAATAGGAAAGTGCCGCTATATTGATTTAATACTGTCGAAGGAATTATTTTCCATGCTGCGTCTCATCAGCTAAGAGCCTATTTATCCAAAGGATTTTTAAAGATTTTTTCATTTCTACAAAGTTAATCATGTCGATTGAGGCCGCCTTTTTCTTTACTTCCTATTATTGTAAACTTTTTAATTTTAGGGGGTTTGTTTTTCCGAATGAATTTATATGTTAGCTCATCCACCGTCTTTTAGAATCCCTCTGGCACAGTTAAAACAGATGCATTATAAACAAGCCTAGATAACCCTAAAATTTTAACTATAGAAATTCGGCCATGGATAGTGAGGTTCCTTTTTTCCCAAGTTATAAGACATTTTTTTAGATTGTTTAGCTTATCAAAGAAATTTAATTTCTTTACTGCTTAGAATATGCTTTTGAGGCCAGCTGAGGTTTAAAGGTTTTTCTTCGGAGAACCTCGCACTACCTAGCCACATTGCTTCTGTTTTACTCGTGTTAATATTCAAGCCTGATACCTTACTAAAAGTGTCTAGAAGCTCGAAAAGATGCGTTAATGACTCTTCGTCTTTTAAAAAGCATGTTGTGTCGTCTGCATATTGTGTTAACTTGATTTCTTTTTCAATACGATTATTCCCTTTACATCTTCCTTAATAGCAAGTGCAACTGAGTAATTCAATAACGAGGACAAAAAGAGGACCGGACAGAGGACAACCTTGTCTTACTCCGCGTTCCCCAGGGAAGAAATCAGTTGCATATCCGTTGTTTATTATGCAGCTCGATATATCTGAATAAAACGTTTTGATCCCCTACTGTTATTTCTTTCTGATTCTCGGTTAGACTGTTGTAGAGTGGCACATAAAATATAAACTTTTCCTGTTTCCGAGTGTCAGGCACTTGAGAAGTGTATAATTTCTTTTAGTATAATTTCATCAGTGAATATAGAGATTCCCGTGCTCTGATTGGTCGAGAATTACGTCATACGTCGCTATATTCACCTCCAGAGCGCCTGGAGGTGAATATAACATACAAGGCATTACCAAAATGGCCGCTCGCATATTTACTGATGTTTCTCACGGAATAAATAAATAATATGAAAGAAAAAGCTTTTCCAAAACCCACTAAAGAAGCAACTAAATAAGTATGGCTAAACTTGAAGCTTATTTTAATCCATAAGCCGTCACAAACAAAGTTTACTTACGAGTTTTGGCCGGGGTTGAGTTTATTCGGTCCTCGTGAATCACAACTGAAATAACGTCTACTTAGAGCAATAAATAACACAACGGGACTTTGGAACTGTTCGACTTAAAAAGAGTGTACTTACTTGAGTTATTTTCCCCGTGGTTCTTGATAGAAAAACAACAAGTTCTAGTTTTCATTCAGGAAGCCGGTTGCTGTTTAATGCTCTTCTCTCGCCGCTCTCGCCTCTCGGTGTGTTTTCAAGTTTTATCTCATACCGAAATCATTTGTCTCTTGATTTACCATTGTCTTTGATTCTGTGATGGCTATAATCCACTGTACTGTAGTTTGTAGTTTCCAGCAAATTTGTCCTTTGAAGTGAACTCCTGAAAGCGGTTCCTTTCGATAAATTTGCACTCGCCGTGGCAGATTTTCAGTCAGCCGAGTTTGCCCACTTCCACTCATTTTCGCTGCATTTCCTCTCTTTGTAACACGGTTCGAGGTCTCAAAAGTGAGGACTGCTGCTTCAACTTGAATTCTAGTGTGCATTTGGACGCTTTTCGGTATTTCTCTGTCTTTAGCAAATCCATTCTTGTAGTCCCTGCAAGTCTCCTGTCGAGTCGGTTTGTGCAGTGAACCGTAGCGGCATGTGATTATGCAAATGTTGTCACAAAACTACCTGTCACGCGCGCTTGTAAAACTTATAAAAGGGTCGGAAGTCAGACTAATAATTTCTAGTTTTAATTTCTCTGATATTCACTGATGAAATTATACTAAAACAATTATTCACTTCAGTCTCAGTGACTATTGGTGAATATTTACCTCGACTTCGTCTCGGTAAATATTCACCAATAGTCACTTGGACTTCAGTGAATAATTGTTAAATAGTATTTCTTTCGCGTTTCTAAAATCAACCGGGGTTAATTCTTCATTTACTGTGTCATTGTCTTGAAGTTTAATAATGTGTTTAGGATTATAGCTCCGTTTTTCGAGATCATAGAAGTATTTAGAGTTAATATGCTCTCCTTCTTCATACCATCTCGCTTTACTACGGAAAATAGTGCCTTTCGTTCTTTTATTAAGAAGTTTATCGAGTTTTTTTTTTTATTAATTCGATTTCTTGAATGAGTTTCTCTCTCTGACTCTCGTTGTCAGTTTGTTCTATGTTTCTTTGAAGCTTATTTAGCTGTACGTACCAAGTACGATTTTTCGTCTTGGCGCTTGACGTTCTGTTTTCTCTTGGCATATATGTAATTGAAAAATTGGCAATTTCCATTTTTATAAGATCACACAGCAGTCGACCTTGGTCCGTTACCTTAAGCTCCGTGTATTTTCTGTCTCTAAGGAGTGAACAATTAAATTTCCAAAAACCCGGGCCTCTCCTTTGCGTGTAATCCTTGCTTTGAATTGTAATTCTTATGGCCGAATGGTGTGAGAAAAGACATGCTTGAATTGAACATTCGTCTGTATTATACTTTAAGTTTGAGGACAGCAAATAATAATCTAGACGGCATTGAAGTTTAAGGTTTTTATCCCTCCATGTATATCTTATCTCATCTGGGTGTTTTTCCCTCCAGATGTCGCACAGCTGAAAGGTCGACATTAGCTTATTTATTTGTTACATGACTTCGTGTTTAATATCCACTGAGGCACCTACTTTTTTATCTTTGGCGGACAGGGCGCAGTTAAAGTCGCCTGTGTTAAACATAGTTTCCTCCGGGAACTCGTTAAGTTATTTTATCAGGTCGGAAATGAGAGCAATTTGATTTTTTTGGTCGTTTGGCAGGTAAACATTACAAAATGTAAATTGCGTTTCATCAATTGTGGCTTGTAATATGATATATCTTCCATTTTTATCGCTTATCGACTTTTCAATTTTTATATCAAGCTTAGGGTTAAGCAAAATCATGACACCTTTACTGTGCTTTGTAACATGACTGTACAATACATTCCCTCCCCACTCGGATCTCCAATTGGACCTTCTTTTGAACTATAGGTCTCTTGCAGGAATGTAATGTGTACGTTTTGTTGATGTAACCATCTGAATATTTTCCTTCGCTTGATTGCATTGTTCGTGATGCTCTTACATTTAGAGAAACACACTTTAGTTGGAATGATGAAGGTTTCTTACAATCTTTTTCCTCTTGAGCATTATGCCTAATATCGTGTTCTTTTTTAATCACTTTGCACGCTTAGTGCGGTTTAGACAATACAAAGACTTAGACTTTATTAAGTTTAACAACAAATTGTTTACAAACATACACTAACCCGCAAGTAGCATAACTAATCGAGGCGGGTTAAATATACGCTCGTTGTCAAAAACATTGCACTGCAAATATATATATACCTTTCGTATTAATTGTCAAATTTGACAGCTAAAAAAGGTATATATATATAAATCAAAAGCAATGTTTATGAAAACGAGTGTATATATACTGTATATATATATATATATATACAGTCGATGCCAAAAAGGTTGTCCAGCAGAACATAATATAATACTTTAATATCCATTGTTTTGGCCTATTGTTTTAGTCTAGACAATAGCCCAAAACAATGGATATTATAGTATTATATTATGTTCTGCTGGACAACCTTTTTGGCATCGACTGTATATATATATATAAGAACAGCACATGTAATTATAAGGAAAAGGAGAAATGTTTTACGTAGATAAGTAACATTCGCAGATAACTATTGACAGAAGCATTATAATAAAAATTAGAGATATGAGTTTAAGAGTATTCAGTTACAGTTAAAATGCTTCAGGGATTTTTGTTTTTACAAGTTACTAATACAATGCAATACAGCAATCAATGACTAAAATTAAATTAATTTAAATTAATGTCTTGATCAGATTTGTTATGGCATATTTTGAAGTAGAGTTAGAGCATCAACATATGAACCTTCATTTTGTAGCACTGCATGTAGTCTTTCTTTAATTTCTTTTTTGAAAGCTTTTTTTGTTAGATTTCTAATTTGAATTTGAATTTTATTCCAAAATCTTACACCTATTCTAGAGAATGATTTATTTTGAATGGTCTTGAATATTGAGTGTATAAGTTCTGACACACAGATGATCTAGTACTATATGAATATGAATCACTTATATAAGAAAATAATTTACATAAATTAATAGGAGCCTTCTTGTTAACAACATCATGCATTAAGTTTGCAATTGATTCGAGATAAAGAACATTAATAGGAGAAATATTTTCCAATTAAAGTGAATGGCAGGAGAGATTTCTTCCAAAAATAAATAATCAGGTTAAAATTTCTTCTCTCGTATTTGCGAAACTTTGCACACACGGAAGCCCATCAAGGAAAATGACCAGTCAGCCTAGGACATACAAAGGTAAATTTAAAAACTGAAGCATGTGGAATTCTAACATTTGTTCAGTTACAAGTACTTTTGAGTAGTAATTAATTAATTAGTTCTGACTCCTGCATGGCCCAAAGGTTGATCAACTAAAATATGGTCCGAGCGTTTGCGTCAGAAAAACCTATTACTGCACCGATTTGAACCGAATAAAAACTCGTTTGAACCTCTTCAATAATATTATGTGTTCTCAAGGTCTAGCGGGACATTTTTGTCCTAACGATAGTTTTTTTCATGCAAATAAAGTCAAAACATTTGATGGAAGCCATTTTCACTAATTGTGCATGTGAATGATTACCATGATTGAGAGCTCGTTTTTACCGATAGAATAGGAACATGTCTACACTATTTTTTCCACCGACGAGAAAGGAAATTTCGGGTGGAGAATCAAATGGAACCGAAACTTTCGATAAGAAATTTTCGAAAATTCAGGTACGACCGAAATATTGTGTTCCATTCGCCATATTCCACATTAGTATATACCACACCAGTGAATATCACTTTTAGCGCTCTCTGATTGGCTATTCAAACAGTGCATATGATTTCATATTGACCTCCGAGCGAAGCAGCGATCACCTTGCGTGAGTTTTTGTCCATTTGATAGAAAATAAAATAACTATTTGGTGTTGGCTATTCACTAATGTGTGGTATATACTAAAACAATTATTTACCTCAGTGTTGGTGAATAGTGGTGGATATTTACCTCGCCGAAGCGGCCCGGTAAATATCTACCACTGTTAACCACCACTTCGGTGAATAATTGTTAAATATCCGAAAATTTCCTGATTTCTCACCTGCGCGCATTCGAGAGACGAGATTTAGCATGCTGACGGGAACTCGTATTTGGTGCGTTCTTGTGCATATAATCTCACATATTGACTTTTTAAACCCAGTAATAAATTTGTTGTTGTTGTTGGTAGATTTTATAGCACTGCATGTGTAGCAAACGAACGAATTCATGTGTTGTCGTCCTTTATTTCCAGTCGAACTGTAAAATGCAGTGCTGCGTCTCCGATAGATGCAATTTGCCGACTCTTTGGGATGGTGTTCCAACGTCTCGTAAGTATAGTTGTTAATTAATGTGTTAATGATATGTATCTAAATAGTAGTAAGAGTGCATGATCAAACCCAGTAATTTATAGTAAAGGAAGAAAACATTATATTGCACAACGTTAATGGCATTGCACTCCTTCGACAATTTATCGAAAGTACCCTACATTTATTCCTTTCTACTTAATGCATAATATTGAAAAGGTTTTCAGGAAGTGTTGTTCCTTGACATGAAGTACGTGTTCTTTCTGATTTATTTCCAGCACCTCGTCTGAAGTGTTACTCGTGCTCCTCGCGTATCTCGTTTAAGGACTGCGACGAGACCAGTAGCCTGAAAACATGTGAAGCCAATCAAGATACTTGCTACAAAGTCAACGCCAATGGCACCGCCAGATATAGCGGAATTAAGATTGAGAAGCATGAAAAGGGGTGTACGACAAGGTCTGCATGTGACCAATACAGCTCCGAACTTTGCCGACTTTCTTCCCAGTCGAGTTCCCTCTATGAGAACAAAAAGTGCAACCTACACTGCTGTCACCAGAATGCTTGTAACAGAGGATCGGTTGGCCGTGTGAATATTGTTATGGTGTTGGCGAGCATGTTTCGTGCGTTGTTGAGTTTTCTCTAGTGTACTACCAATGATAACGGCGTCAAACAATTCTACTCGTGTTAAAAAGCGTAATATAACCACCTTAAAGTGCTACTACGACGAAATTTGACCATTTCTTTTACCACATTTTTGTATTCCATAAGGACAAAAAGTGGCAGAAATATCCAAATCAGTGAAGAAAGTTTGCAAAGGGGGAACTTTCTCATCAAAATCACGTCCTGGTTCCCGTAAGCGAAGATGCCTAGTCATTTTTGAGCGTAAGTGACGTCATACACTTGAAGCATCGTTATCAAGTTGCTTCGAACCTATACATTTCTTCTTATAATGGCTACAAACTCACACTGCGAATTTTGCTGTAGTTTAGTTAATACCGACCGAGAATCTGTACCAGATTCTTGAGAACATAATAATGTGTCTTTCTGTTTAAATTGTGTCTTTCTGTTTAAATTTATTGCTGGATGTAGATGATTTAAAGGAAATAGAGCTGCTGGCAACCGAGTTGGATTCGCTTGGGAATCGAAGTGGTTTGCCGTTTCTCACCGTGTTTGGGCCAGGGTCATTTCCAGGGTATTTCCCGGCCCTGGTTCGGCTTTTAGGTTGTGCTGTTATCCGGAGGGGGACATTGGGGTTTGCGGTGTTGCGGTGTGGGTCAGGTTTTAGTGCGGTATTTCGGTAAATTAAATCCTATATTGCGGTGATTTCAAATCCTGCGGTGTGCGTTATTTGTGTTTTCAAACCTGCGGTGTTCGGTGAAACGTTTATTTTCAAAGTCAAATCCATGTAAATCACGGGACTCTTAAAAACATATTGCTTCATTGCGGTGTCGGTATTTTGTCAACGTTACATGCGGTGATTCGGTGTTTTCGGATTTTTTTTGCGGTGTTGCGGTATTGAGAGTCCCCCAATGCCCCCCTTTATCTGGGCTACAGGGAGAATTCAGCGGAAAATATAAAGTTGTTTTGTATAGGTAATCATACGGTTTCGAGTGCAATTTGGGATTAATTTGCACGAGTGGGTTTTTCAAACAGTATCAAAATTGCACGAGCCCGCAGGGCGAGTGCAATTTAAGCTCTTTGAAAAAACACACGAGTGAAAATTAATCCCAAATTGCACGAGGAAACCGTATGATTACTTATTAATAATATACATGAAAAAATTTGTCAGGAAGTGACGTTGGCGAGTCATGTGACAAAGTAATTTATTCAGTCAACAAACCATAATAGAGTCACACTTTCAAATTCATTCAAATTGTTCGAGTGTTCTCAGAAGTCGAAAGGATATGTTTAATTGCTTTCCAAAGAAATTTGCATCGTATTTCCTTTTTTCGGCACTATGTTTCCTTTTTTCTGCACTGTGTTTCCTTGAAATTGCATTGCCCTCAACCAATCAGAATTGAGCATTTTTTTCATGTATATTATTAATAGTGAAACACGGACTGCTAGTTCGTATAAATGAGAATTATCCGTGTCCCGGCAATAGATTTTCAGGCGAATCTATATTCTAAAATACAATGTAAAATTATGCTATAAAATTAAATCGCTCTGTTGTATAACATGAAATCGTGAGTGATAAGAATTTACTAGAGACTGAGAAAAGGTATTGAAACTGACTGATCTGCAGCTTTACAGTGGCGATAACAGAACCAAATTTCGCGCGCACTGTCACTGTTTGAGACACAAACAAGGTGCTGTGTATGAAATAATATTGTTCTGTGGTTTATTGTCTTGGAAATAAAATTAGCAGTAAAGTAAAAGGCATACTATACATCGCTAGGTTTATCTGTTTATAGAAAACAGCATTATGACAAACTATGTTCTCAGCAAACCATGTTTTCAGCTTTAGTTATTTTTCGGTTAATTTATAAACTGACATTCTGTCAGTTTGGCCTTCTTCCGAATGTCATAATGGCTCTGGTACGATCTTACCGGCTATTCCATGTGATACAAACAATTCTGGAGAAGCTTCTGTCCTCAAATTGCAAAATGACCAAAACATATACGAACCAACCTTGAGGCTTGAAGATAATTACAAACCTTATTCACTGATTATCTGAGGCTTGAAGATAATTATAAACCTTATTCACTGATTATCACGGCTGCTCGTACCAGTACTCAACTAGAAGGCTTGAATGTAGCGAAATGCCAGCTTTGTGGTTCGTTAAATTGCTACAACCTGTTCAATAATGCACAAACTTGAAGGCATATTTCTATTTAAAACGCTTTCTTTGCTTTTCTTTGCGGAAAAATGGTACACTTTCTTGCTACATATGTAGCATGTTGTTGTGTTGTGCTGTTGTCTTGAGAGTTTGACGTCACGTACGCTAAACAATGACTAGACATTCCTCGCCAACAGGAACAAGTTCGCGTAATGGCGGACCTAAAATTCAAGATTCGGATTAAAAAAAATAAGACTTCCCCTCATCGCATTGATAAACGGTTTGAACTGGTAATAATATAGCAACTCTACTTTATGAATATGAGAAAACATTGATATGCCAAAATTTGATTGTAGTGGCACTTTAAGGAAAACGGTGACGGCTGTGCATTTGACCACAATTCCTTGCGACCTAACAACGTTGAAACCTCTATTCTCTTCAATGACAGTGTATTGTCAACAGCACTTGTACTGGCTTGTTTCTAAGATTTCAAACCTCTCTATCGCGATTTTATGACGGATTTAAAGTGTTTCGCGCATGAAGAATTGTGGGTAAAGTACATGCTGTTATAGGAATGCAAATAATCCTTACATTTTAAGATTGTTCTCGTACCGAGACCATGACGTTTCTATTATAAGCATCGCAGTAACGGCAACATTGCGTTGACTTGGCCAATGACTATTCAACAATTATCCACTGAAGACGGAGTGCATGGCATTGAAAATGCACTGATATTTGTCCGAGGATATTATCTGTTCCGAGAAGCGAACAGTTTCCGAGAGCGAAGCGAACAGTTTCCGAGAGCGAAGCGAACAGTTTCCGAGACCTCGAGGAAAACTGAGAGTTTCGAAGAACACATAATGTCCAAAGACAAATATCAGTTCATATTTTAACGCCACAAAGTTGGTTGTTGTCTTTATAATCCTTCAAATATTTTCTTTTACCGGAGCCCACGCGGGCGCTACGCTCAAAGGGCTGGGGGTGTATTGGCTGATATTTGTCGTCTGGCGGAGAGCAAATATCGGGTCACGTGACGCATTCTACCAATCACGTGCGAGAGAAAATATTTTATGGGTTATAATTACTGGTTATTTCATGGTTTTCTATATATGGATACGGCCAAATATTTCAAGAGAAAGTTACAGGCTCGTTGCATACCAAAATAATATAAATTTCGAGTGACATTTTGGCTGGTATTCCATTAGAAAACCATGAAATAACAATATTATCCTATAAACACAAACATACGGGAAGATTCACATATGGCGCCGCGTCCGGGAATCGAACCTGGGCCACAGAGGTGAGAGGCGAAGCGCTTAACCACTGCGCCACCCGGGCTTCCCAATCAGAGCGATTCATGTTGTGTTCAGTGTCTTGGCCGATTACAAGGTTCAGACCGAGCTGGCTCAGAACACAGGTTTGACTGAGAAGAGAGCTATACAGTTTACCGATGCCCGATAATACGATAGAGCGGATTTCAGTTGAGTGTCGCGGAAGTGTTTTGGTTTTGCGTTTACTAAGCTCTCCTATTGGCTGAGAAAGAAAACCAACCAATCAGAATCCAAAGTAAAACCAAACGCAAATTGCTTTTGGTTTTTCTTTGGTTTGTCATTGGCTCCCAGGGAAGCCATTTATGAGTTACTTGTGATTACTCGCTCCTATGATTGGCTGGCTGTGGGTAATTTGCGTTTGGTTTAAAACACTCAACCGAAAACCGCTCTACTTCTACGGAAACTAGTATCGATTCCAGTTCAATTTCAAAGAACACACACTCTTTTAGGAGTACAGAAAAATGGCACCACAGTAAGCTAATAATTAATATCAAACCATTGAAGCGCTGCTCATGCTCCACACCAAGTACACATTTCATCGCGCTGAAACAAAACCGGCAAACCTTAGCTTCCTGCATTGAATTCTCTGAAAATCTTTGGTCCATTGAAGATAACAAAACTTTGTTGCTTGATTCTTTGTGGACTTTCGGTCTTTGATGATTCTAACTTCTTGGAACTTGAATATAAATTCCTCCAGCCATTGTTTACTCACAAGCTGCTTTTCTCTTTTCATCTTCTTTTTTGAATACCAAGAACGATATACTTTTACCTTTTTGGGCATTGCATTAACGTAGAGTCTTTACGATCGAAAGGTAGCGCAAAAAATCACAGGATAGCGAGAATGAAATAACATGCCCAGTGAATGAAAGCAGCTGTCAATCATTTTCCGCGCCCTTTTTTAGCGGTAAATCAGAAAGTCGCATTTTTAGGCTTTAAAAAATAAATTTGAGTTTGAGTTTTTTTTTGTGATGCTAGATTAAGGCTTTTAGAGTTAGAATTTGCGGTAAAAAACACGTATTTTTGAAACTTTATCGAGTTTGATGTAAGAGTATTCTAGTTTAATTCATTCAGGGGAGCCGTACAATAGAAGAAAGCTTCTCGGTACCATTAATTATCAAAGTTCACTGGCATCTTTGCTAGCCAGTATTTTATAAACATATCACTAAACTAAGACTCGCCTTTCAATTAAAACTGCTGTCATTAATTGCTCTCAGACCGTAGTAGAATGAAGGAAACAAAATTAAAAAGCATCGAGGAAACACATCAAATAATTGTTGTCCTTCAGAATAATGTTTGGGATACCCAGTCAGCTTTCTAGAACATAACATTGGTCGTTAAAAAAATTACTGGTATAAACTAATGGTATATTACACGCACTGCTTTGAAATGTTTTAGCTGGCAAGATGTATTTCGAGTCAATCCTGCTAAAGCGTATCTCGTAGGTACATTTGATCCACTGCTTATCAGATGCTCCCAGCAAAATGATAATGGGCACACACACATGCTTTTGGATATCCACGAGTTACCCTTAGGGTCCCTATGTTTAGTGTAATCAGATTGGTTCACTTTGTTGTAATGTAGCTAGATTAGAAATAGCTAAATATCTGGTATTCAATTATCACTTTGCAATTTTTAACTAACATGTATTTTTGAAGTAATAAGTAATAAAACATTTTATGACAACCGAGGATTCTTTCAAGGTGGCCCGACCCGGTTTTTCAGTGGCTATAATTCGTCGAATAAAAGTATCGTCGAATTATAGTTGACGGCGGTTAGGAGTTCAAATGGACGGAGTTCGAGAAAGAAAATGTAGTCGTGTGTGCTTGATAATACCGGAATGGATTAACAGTGCCATTCTATGGAAGGAACAACCTTTGGGCCTGGAATTCGTAGAGGTTTTGTGAACTCTGAATGATTTTGAAATGGGATTTATCGCTCTGGATGGCGAGCGTTGTTAATATCGAGTGTGCAGCCTTCCCTATTTTTAGGAAGAAGGGACTTCGAAAAAAAGAGAGGCTAAAATCAGCTTAAAACCACCCCAACAAGGAGAGAAACATGACAGACGACGCAGGCTACACAACACTTTAGGTACCCAACTGTTTCTTAGATCCTTAAATAATTTGAGTTCCTTCTTGTATTGTTTTCTTATCTTCTTATATTTTGCCAGATACACATGTGCACACAGGCGTATGTTTTTACTGATCAGTTATTGAGAAACATCATTCAAATGACGGGAAAGCATATTTTTAAAGTTAATAAACAGGTTGTGAGGGAATATGCTATTCCTCGACAACAAATTAAAAGCAATCATATCATTTTACAGAAGGTCTTCTGTTACATGTCAAATCTATGCCTCCTGAGCCTCCATACCAACAAAAGTATGTTACTTCTCATAAAACTACATTTACTGCTGCAGGTTTGGACATTCCACTCTATTAACTATGGTTTGGAGTACAAGTAAACTGTTGTTATAGGTCCACGATTTTTTTTTTATATTCTTATCTTGTCTTCTTCTCTTCTTCTTATATTTTTCCATATACACATGATCATGCATAGGCTTGGAACAAAATCACTATTAACATATTGATAAGTGATTGAGGAACACCATCATCTGTACCGCCTCACTGGTTAGCTCAGTTGGTAGAGCACGGTCTAGAGTGCGGGAGGTCGGAGAGTAGAATCCCGGCCGCGTCCTTGGGCAAGGACGAGGACGTATCCCGGGGGACGTATATAAGCCGTTGGCCTTGTCTCCTTTTACTTCTAATCAGTACTTGAAGGGGACGTGAAAGAACCTGTTGTACTACTCAAAAAAGAGCATGGGATTGTCATCCGCTACAACAGCTTGGCCATTGTACTAACCACACTCTCAACACTGTAAATTACGTGGCAGCTATTAGCGCCGTAAGCAGTTCGAAAAAAATCACTGACGGGATATGTCAGTAATATGTAAAGCGCGATGAGCCTGTGGTGATATGGCGCTATCAAAATATGGCTATTATTATTATTATCATCCCACACACCACTTTAGGTATCCGACTAACGGCCCTTGTAATAATGGGTCGTTATTGACCCATGCAGAGTGGATGGCCTTGGGACAAAATCAATATAAACATATAGATGAGTTATTGGCGAATACCATTCCACACAACAATTTAGGTATCCATGCTAGATGCATGTTATTGACAAAAATATTCCATTTTTGGGATTGAATCCAAAATAAGAAACAGAAATGCAGGAATGTGACACGGATTCAGTTATTCTCGTCTTTTGCTGAATATTAAGGGTGGTTCTCATATAATCGTCCCGATCGCTTGAACCTTTTGTTCGGTGTGAAAGAATCAAGAGATCGGGACGATTATATGAGAACCAGATTGACCGCAAAGAGACCGTCTTAAAATTCAAGCAGTTTCTTTTGATCTAATTAGGTTCGGCGCATGAAAAGTTCGACGTTTGAATCGGGCCTTAGATAATTTCACCTTTTCCAGGCCGGTGTACCAGCGATTTCGCCCCCCCGTGAATTCGCCCCCCGGGGGGCGAAATCGCTAGTGAATTCGCCCCCCCTTCCTCGCCCCCCTCTAGCGATTTCGCCCCCCCTCCCTCTAACCTTTTAAAAGGTTATGAATACAAGTTTTCCTTCTTTTTATTACTGTAATGTATTGGACGTGGAGAATAGTAATACAAAAAACTATCCGTAATGTGTATAAAGGCATGCAATTCAATTTTATTTTAAAATCCACGCTTCACTTTTCTTAGACAAAATTCGTGTTGGTAGCTACGGTAAACGCTGCAATTTTCATTCGCGCGAGCAGTGCAACATACAATCTTCGTCAATATTCGAATGATTAGTTGTTAGTATTTCTTGCCTGAAGCCAACATGTAGATGATGTAGTTATTGTGGATACTTAAAGGTTTTGATAACCCGTTTATTCGCCTACTTTGAAAGTGTTACCGACTCGCGTGAAAACTTCCTGAATAAACAAGCTAATGAACTAATTAAGATCTAAAACGGCGGAAGTTTTAAAACTTACCTCAGTAGCTTGCAGCGAGTGGCCCGTATTTGGAAACAACTGCCAAATAGCCTGATGATTTTTATATGCATGAAAACCATAATGAAGTTGACGTAATTATCGTGGTATTTAAGTTTTTATAACCCATAATGCTCGCGTCGATCCATCTATTTTGAAAGAACTTTGCCGAATAAAGGAGTGTTACCGACTCGCGTGCTTTGTTCTATTTCAATTGAGCTAACGGCGCTTGTTAATTCGGTAATTAGATCAGTTCTAACTAGGAAAACCTTTCTGGATAAACAGCTTATTAACTAATGAGAAGATAAAACGGCCGTAAGTTTTGCAATTTTCTAGCAGTGTAATTAATTCAAATTCGGAAAGAATTTTAAATGACTTTCCGAAGAAAAGGAGTGTTACCGACTCGCGTATTTTTATAGTCAGTAGTAGTAATAGTAGCTAAAGAGGTCTTTCACTTAATTTTTTTTGAACTTTAGATTTATAAGTGCGTTGGCATGTACTGCCTCTATTTTCTGAGGCGGGGCGATTTCAATAAGAATTACGACTAAAATTCACTAGCGATTTCGCCCCCCCTAGGGGGGGCGAATTCACTGAAGGGGGGCGAATTCACTAGTGATCTCGCCCCGGGGAGGGCGAATTCACTAGCGATCTCGCCCCGGGGGGGCGAATTCACTAGCGATTTCGCCCCGGGGGGGCGAATTCACTGGGGGGGCGAAATCGCTGTGACACCGGCACGAATAAACAGGAGAAAAAAACTGCTACTTTTCGTATGAATTGGAACATCTGGCGATGGTGTCAGTTAACACATGCAAAGCTCGTAAAACAGATGCTCACCTCTCGCTCGCTGTCGTAAGTAACTGCTGAGAGGATCATTCTATAAAGTGACTTTGATCAGGTAACTTGGTAGCGTTATTCAGTTCACAGATGGACCGTCTCTCGATGTTGTACGATACACAGCACAACTTCGTCTTCGCTTGAAGACGTTCAAGCCGACAGCGGAAACCAAAACAAAATCGGGATTTAACAAGCTTATAGGATACAAGATGCGGTCCGAAGTTAATACACCCGTTAATACTCGAGAAAAGCCAAGTTCGATTACTGAACTTAAATACGAAGTATGAAGGTTAGAGGAGGGTCTGAATGGGGTTAACTGACTACTGACAAACGGCCTAAAAAATAAATGACAACTGACAAATGACGAAATTTTTAATGACAACTGACAACCTAAAACTAACTGACAACTGACAAATTTGGTTTTTGTGGGTCAAACATTGTAAATTTTCTCTAGTAATTATTAACTTGGGCTAACTGACAACTGACAAATGGCCAAAATTTTAGCTTACAACTGACATGTAGACCCCACCATTCAGACCCTCTTAGAGTGTATAATATAAATATTAAAGCTTTGATACTGTTCTATACATTGCATTTGGGTTCTGCTTAAAGGCTGGTTCTCAGTATAATCGTCCCGATCGCTTGAACCTTTCGTTTGGTGTGAATCGAAACGTAAATTTAAATATGCAGAACAAAAGAATCAAGCGATCGGGACTATTGGGACGATTATATGAGAACCAGGCTTTTGGAGTTACTGATAATTAGAATACGTTGAATATATGGAAGTCCTCCTAAAAACACCATACAAATTGTATGACCCAGTAAGAACACATATTATCAAACTGTGAGAATTAAATAGCCCACATAATAATTTCCTTTGCAATACAACTTAATTTGTATATTTTACTAATATTCTACTCTTTCTCGATCTTGTTGTTTTGGCACAAAACATAATCTTTATTTTTGGTTAATTTTAAAAGTCGCAGATTGATCTTTTGAAACTAGTTATTCGTAACTCAGACAGTTTGCACTAAGAAAGTCAACAATGCATTTAGTATTCTGGTTGGAAATGAGTTTGCTGTCTGAGAAACGCTATTTAGCATTAGCAAACATTTACCTTCTGCATGGTAAATATCACGAAAAGCAAGAAACTAGATACATAAGAAACACATAAGTTTGCTTAGTATTTTCTGAACGGGCGAGATGCTCCTCGTTCTTCTATAAATACGTTTACATTGGTTAAGTTCGTTGAGAGATTGTAAATTATTGATTGCGATGGGACACAAAAAGTCTGTAGCACACTGAGAACAAAATGTCAACAAAGAAGCTTGATTTTCTCTTCCAAGTAAAACTCAAAAAGCAGAGAGAGAATGTACTCTAGCGTGAACGATATTTCGAAAAAAAAAATTGTTGTCCTTTTCTGCAGTGGTTTTACTTTTGTCTTATTTCTCTTACTCGTAGTGCTAGCTGTCAGAGGGATGAATAGATAGTTAGCAATAAATCTAGCATTGATGAACGTAAAGTTTGGGAGCTTTACAAAATTTTAAGACTACGGAATTCAACAAAATTAAAGTGAAGATTAGATGGTCATACAAACTTTGTAACTAAGAACAATTATATTTTTTTAATCACTTCATACAGATTATCAGGCTTCGAGGACAACAGTCAAATCAAATTAATTAACAAATTAATATGCAACTTCCAGAACTTGATTTGTAAATTTCACTGATATAACGTTTCCAAAAATATAAAAGCACCGCTTTCAGATTTGGTACTTTCGTCTTTGTTGTTTTGCCAACAAATTACTTTTAGATAACGTAATGTTATTTTGGGGATTAATTGGCATCCCTCTGACCACTAAGAAAGTCACAACGCATTTAATACCTTGGTTGAAAATCATTTTGCTGGCTGCGAATCGCAATTTACCGTCTGCATGCATGGAAAATGTCAAGAGCAGGAAATTATCTTATTTAGAAATACATGTAAGTTTGCTTAGCATTTTATAAACTGGATCTACCTAGGTATTTCATAATATTCATTCAAAATATACATTCAACAATTTTCATTCAAAATATTCATTCAATATATTAATTCAAGACATTATGACAAGGAAGCTTGGCTTTGTCTTCAAAGTAAGAGAACATAGAAGAAAATGAGATAAACAACACGTTATATAGCCTTAATGCTCTCAAATATAAATCGATAATGTTGGTCTCCTTTAGAAAAACGCAAGGGTTGAGGGCGCTTTACAAAATACCGAATTAGACAATATAACAAGGCTTTAGTTATTAGCGTTTAATGTTAATTATCTTAATCTGCGATATATGTTTTCCTGTTCTGTTTGGGAATATTCAATGCCTGAATGCAAAGTACTGAACAGCAAATAATCTTCTCTCATTGCATTCCTACTTCTGACTAAATTGTTAAAATTTTAAGATCTTGTTAAATTGTTTGCATCAAGATCATGTAAACTTTATATAGAACTGATAAATTGGTATCAATTTCTTAAAATGAAGAGTTCATTTTAGATCTGAAATCTAGCTCACCAGGTCAAGAATATAGTTTACGTTAAAAACGTCAACTTATGTTTAAGAGCACCGCATCACACGAACTATTTAACGTACCCTTTTTCGTGACTCCTTAAATATTGAGTAGTTTTGAGTGAACATTTTTGTATTTTTCATACAATATAAAGCGGTTATGCCGTGTACTGCAGAATTTCTCCGCATATCGCAGCACATAACCGTTTCATTTCTAAACGTTGTCTGTTGATACCTGATTGCAAAAACAAACTTCCACAAAACACTTTAGGTACCCAACTGTTTCTTAGATCCTTAAATAATTTGATATCATACTTGTATTGTTTTCTTATCTTCTTATATTTTGCCAGATACACATGTGCACACAGGCGTATGTTTTTACTGATCAGTTATTGAGAAACATCATTCAAATGACGAGAAAGCATATTTTTAAAGTTATTAAACAGGTTGTGAGGGAATATGTTATTCCTCGACAACAAATTAAAAGCAAACATGGCGTCTAGTCACACGTGCTTACGCTGTGTCTGTAGCTAAATGTGCTCTTGTGCCTTTCAGTCCTATTTTATTTAGTTCTTTGGTTGTATAACATTCGCCTAAGATGGATTCCCTTCCGAAGGAGCAATTAGAAAATGAGATTGTGGCTTGTGGGCCAGAGAAAACATCAGGAGAACAGGAAATCCTGGAAGCGTCCTAGAAAGGAGCGGTTTACTTATTTACAATATCAAGTCAGTCTCGTTTTACTCTGTGGTTAAATGCTCTGAAAATTCGGTACTGGGTTGACTTTGGCAATCAGGATGACTATCGAGTGGAGTGGATTCGTAAGACTGGGCCATCAGAAGACTCCAAAGATATCGTGGAGGTGATTATTCAACTCTACAGAGTCCAAGATGGCGATAGCGTAGAGTCGTTGCTGTTCACGATAACTGTTTATGTCACGAAGCAGAAAGTCATGGTTCAGGGTTAAACACCGTGAGTTTTGGAAAGATCCTTGAGTTGGCATATGTCGTAATGGCGGTTGGTCGTGTTTGACTGAGCTCCGCTATATTCGGCGCCAAACTGCCTTTATGGCTACATTGAAGGAGATTCAGGATCTCCTAAAGAAGGAAATGTTACCGATAAATGATAAATTAGGGAAGCTAGCAAAGAATTTTCAGGAATTGAAGGACACAGTTCGGTTTATGTCGGATAAATACGACGAATTGCTAACGCAAATTCAATTAACGAACCAGAAACTACTTAGTCAAAGTCTGGCCGTTAACTCCTTAAAAGAAAAGCTTGAGAACGTACAGAAGTCCGCCTCAGATGCCAAACTACAAACTGATGAGCTGGCTCAGTATTTAAGGAGAGACTGCCTTGAGATATCAGGCATTGAAATAACCGACGACTGCTCCTCTGGCGAAATCGTCCAGTCAGTCGGTCAAGCCATTGGTGTTCCAATCGCCGAAACAGATATTTCGACGAGTCATCCTATCCCCTCGTATAATTCAGAAGCTCCGCCAAAGCTGATTGTCAAATTCGTGCGAAGTGATGTACGCAACAGGTTTTATGCTAACCGAAAGCGACTGGCTAACAAAAAAGCAAAGGATCTTCCGAACCTGGGCCTTGAGTCATCTGCCAACGTATATATATCTGAATCCCTTACTCCGTCAAGGAAAAAACTCTTTGGTGGCGTGAATAAGATAAAGAAGCAATGGAAATGGAAATTCATTTGGACTTACAATGGACGGATCTTCTTGAAGGAGGCAGAGAACACGCAAACATTCTCTTTCGACACCGATGAAGACCTCCGCGACTTTGAAAGTAAGAACCGCCGCCATTTGATAAGCAGATAAGCTTATTACCTTTATGTATACCACATTATTTATAAATATATTACTGAAAAACTATGAGCAGAATAAGGTTAGTAACTTTAAACCTACATGCATCGAATTATCTTCAATCCAATGATCGCTAGCAGTAGCTATACCATGCTTGTTGAACTACCATTCCATGATCTTGACGATAAAGAGTTCCTAAACATAACTGGCGCGTGGGTTTACTCCTCCCCCACCTCTATATTTGACTCGAAAGACCTTTTCCAAGATATCATTGAATGCCCAGATAAACAAGCTGAAGAATTCGAGAATTACATAGAATCAAAATATTATTCTATTAAACAAACTGGATCTTTATTTTATAAGGCAACTCGACAAAATGGATTCTCAATTTTGCATTGCAATATGCGCAGTTTATCTAAAAACCTCTCAATGTTAGAAGATATCCTTCTCACATCGAAGGAATCACCAGATATTATTGCTATCTCAGAAACTAAACTGAAAGAGACAAACAGCCAAAACATTAGCATACCAGGATATTCGTTTTTGCATACAAACTCTAAAACATTGTCTGGAGGTGTTGGCCTTTATCTTACGAAAGAATTGGAATTTGTGAGAAGGCATGACCTTGAACTAACTGCGGAAGGTGTAGAATCCTGTTGGATTGAGATCATACGAAAAAGACAAAAGAATATTATATTTGGCTGCATTTACCGACACCCACATAATGACCGCAAACATTTTCTCGAAATCTTAAAAGTTAAGCTTGAGTACTTAAACAGTAAAGGACAAGAAATTTTCTTGCTCGGAGACATAAACATAAACTTCCTAAAATACAACGTTGATAACCAAACATCTGATTTCCTTGACATGATTCTAGATTTAGGTTTCCTGCCAATTATTACAAAGGCGACACGAATCACTGATCATACCTCGACTTTAATAGATCATATTTACACCAACATTCCACAAAAAGTATTAAAAGCAGGTATTTGTTTAGCTAATATCTCTGACCACCTTCCTATATTCTGCACGGTCGCGAATAAGCTACCCGTGACAGACGATTTACGATATTTTAGAGATTTTTCGAATTTTAACGATGACTTATTTTTTAATGACGTAGCGCACACGGATTTCCAAAGTCTTGTAAGTGACGATAATGTTTGAATAGAATCGTTGAAGCGCTTCAAACAATAACTGATAGGCACGCTCCGATACGTAAAGTATCTAATAAAAAGAAAAAACAATTTAAAAAACCATGGATATCTCATGCTTTACTGGTCTCGATAAGGAGAAGACAAAAACTTTTTAAAACCCACTTTTTAAGTAATGATCCAACAAAAGTAAAGATGTATAAAGCATATAACAACAAATTAAACAAAGTTAAAGAAGCCGCAAAAACGAACTATTTTCGCGCTCAATTTAATTTAAATAAAGAAAACTTAAAAACAACGTGGAAGTTGATTGGAATGATAACAAATCGGAAAAATATTAACTCGCAAACAACGATAAAGAAGCTTCTCTATAAAAATAAATGTTATACTGATAAGGCTAGCATTTCTCATCAATTAAACACACATTATATTAATGTTGGCAACGATCTAGCTAGTAAGCTTCCACCAAATGATGATAATCCAACAAAATACATTAATAGATCCTTCCAGAATAGTTTTGTATTTCGTGGCATTTATGCACATGAAGTCTACGATGCAATTATGGGACTTAAACTAAATAAGTCATCAATTGGTATCCCCCCATCATGCATTAAACTTGCCCGTGAACATATATATGAAGCACTAACAATAATTTTCAATCAATCCCTTCTTCAAGGAATTGTACCGGATATCCTCAAAATTTCTAAGGTAACGCCTGTCGATAAAGGAGGGGAAATTACTAATCCAGCCAATTTTCGTCCTATTTAATTCGACTTTATCAGCCTTTACTCTAATGTTTGAAAAACTAATATACAAGCAACTTATTAATCACATTGAAAAACAAGAAATTCTCTTTGAATTCCAATTTGGATTTCGCAAAGGCCGCTCGACATCCCAGGCTATAACAGAAATTGCAGATAACCTAAGAAAAGCGATTGATAATAACTTGTATACTTGTGAAGTGTTCTTAGATTTTTCGAAAGCATTCGACACTGTTAACCATGGAATACTACTAAATAAACTAGAATCCTATGGCATTAGAGGCCTACCCTTAAAATGGTTCACAAGTTATTTAACGAACAGGCAGCAGTATGTGTCTCTAGGAAATGTCGACTCCCCCAAACAAACAATGATCTGTGGCATCCCTCAAGGTAGCTCTCTAGGACCACTTTTATTTTTAATTTACATCAACGATATACCGAATTGTTCTGATGCCCTAACATTCAAAATATTTGCGGACGATACAAATGTATTTGCATCGGCTAAAGATTTTAAAAGCCTAGAAAATTTAATGAACTCTGAATTAAAAAAGGTTAAATAATGGTGTGACATAAATAAGTTATCTATTAATCTATCGAAAACTAATTTTATGATCATAAAGTCAGCTAAGAAAAGGGACATGAATATTGATATCAAAATATTGAGCTCTGATGGATCGTGCCACTCCTTGAAAAGAAAAGACCACATAAAATATCTAGGAGTCATGATTGACGATACAATGTGTTGGAAATACCATATATCATATGTATCTTCGCGTATTTCACAAAACACAAGTATTATATCCAAGCTGAGGCACTATTTATCATTGACGCAACTAAAGCAAATTTATTACAATCTTATTTATCCATACATCTCATATGCGATATTAGCTTGGGGCAGCGCTTATAAAACCAATTTACAAAAAGTACAAACAAAGCAAAACCATGTCGCAAGATTAATATTTTTTGCCACATTGTATGGTAGAAATACTGAAAGTGCTCTCCCACTGCTAAATATCTTAGATATACTTACAGTTCACAATGTTTACCATCTCCACGCATTAAAATTTGTTCACCTCTGGCACAAAGGTCAATTACCTAACTTGTTCGATAATTTTTTTCAATATGCCAGCAATGTCCACAGTTATAATACGAGATATGCAGCCAAACAAAATTTATATAAATCAGGCGTGAGAACAAACATAGGAAAACAAATGATTTCATTCATGGCAATTGACCTTTGGCGAAATCTCCCAGACCACCTCAAAAATTTAAATGTATTTTCTTTCCCAAAACGCATAAAACAGTATTTATTGTCAGACCAATACTCAAAATAACTATCTATAATTCCTCAAATTATTATTTATATTTTTGTAATTAATATTCAAATTCTTAGAGTTTTCCCAGTAATCTAAACTAGTTTCTAAATTTCCTTCCCGATTTCCTTTCTCCTATTATAATTGCTAATTAACAAGGCTGGAGGCTAACTCGAGAACTTCACAGTTTATTTAGCCTCCAGGCTCAAATATTATTTAATCTGTATTGCCCATCACATTGTATATATATATATATTAGTTATTTTTCTTTTTTATATTGTATACATGTCATTGTAAGAGCAATAAAGTTTGATTGATTGATTGAAAGAAACGGAGTTTTCTCGTCTGAGAGATTTTGTTAATTTGCTCTCAACGGATGAAGTTTTAGACAATGAACATATTGGACCCGCATATACAGAAGTCTTCCAGGATAAAGAGAACATGCGCGTGCTGTACCTTAATGGAGTATCACTAGACGTTCTAAGTGATTGCGATGATGAGGTTGTAGATGAAGAAGAACAGGGCATTGACTTAGAAGACTTAGAACCTCTTACAACGACAAATAAAAGCTCTAAAACAAGGTATCCCCGACGCACAAGATTAATCTCGTCGAGGAAATCTCATGCCGCTGTAAGCAGTGCAAAGAAATTAACAGAGAACGCACCGACCGTTGAGATAGCACAGCAGAAAAATTTAGAAAGTGTTCAGTTGTGCCTTAAGCGTGTCTCTGAGATTGAAGAAGTAGTCATACGAGTGGACAGACTAGCCACAGAGTCGGATTTGAAACTAAGTTCGAATGACTCGATGGTTAATCGTGTGAAGCACGAAATGGCAGTGTTAAAGAATACACACGAGAGTTTGAGTAATGAGTACCAGGAAAGGCTTGTCAAAGCGGAGGCGGAAATAAAGAAAATGCAGGGTCGACTTGGATCTCTTGTTGAGGAGAAAGCTAATTTGGCGAAGAAAGTTCGGACATTAGAAGACACTAACAGTGCGTTGCAGAATCGCATTACAGAGCTGGAGCGCAACCATGCTGAAGAGAGGCGGGAAGAGATACCCCGCACCAACGCTCTGGTTCAAACAGAAGAGCCAATTCAAGAATCTATAGACAACGACAGAGCGGACATCGAACCAGATGACAGTCAAAATGTTTCGCCCGGTTCACAAAGAGTTCAACGAGATAAACCGCCACAAGAATACGATTTTGTTTTCCTATGTGATTCGAACAGGAAGTTTATAGATACAAAGAAGTTGTGCCCACAAAGTAACGTGAAAGTAATTCCCTGTGGTAATACAGCCAAAGCTACGGAGATTTTGAATTCTCCGAGGTTTTTAGTGAGAAAGGGTCTCGTTATAAATACCGGAGTAAATGATGTGGAAAGTTTGGATGTGGAAGATGTGATCGAGAAACAAGTGGAGATGGTACGTGTGGCTGTGAACGCATTTCCGGACAGAAAATTAATCATCTCCAATATCACCCCCCGAGATGATGATTTGGATAAAACAGTCATTGACGTGAATGATGCAGTGCACCGGCGGATAAATAATTTGTCAAATGTTACTTGCGTTGATAATAGTAATCTGCGTGATAGGAAATTATTTTTTGACAGCAAGCACCTTAATAGAACGTATGGTGTCTCTGCCTTCGCCGCAAACTTAAAGCGTGGAATAAGAACGGCGTTTGGTATTCGTCTCAGCGACCGGCGACCGCAAACACGTCCATATGACAGGCCCAACCCTTACAGACACGAGTCTCGTCCTCCGCGGTTAATAGAAGAGCGCCAGCAGGCTAGTCGGCATCCACCTGATCTGCCTAGCCAAGGAACTGACATGTCAGCAGTTACTTCACAACTGAGAGGGTTGACGGAGTTAATTACCCGACTAGTACAAGTTAGCCAAGTACAACAGAGGGTAGTGATCCCGCCCCCGGTACCTACGGGGGCGCCAGGTTTGACTTTTTGTAATCCTAATCTTTTTCCACCAATAACTAATCAAGTAAGTACACTTGCTTAGGAGATAATCTATAGTTTGTCGTTTTATTTTTGTTTAGGTTATGTAGACCTGCAGTTTATTACTACTTTGTTTAATTTGTTTACTCGTTTAGTTGACTGAAATGGCTGGAGTTGTTTTGCATATAAGTATGTTGAACGATAGGTTTGTTAAATTCTGCTCTTGGAATATTGAGGGGCTTGGAGGAAAGCTAAACGATGATGATTTTATTTCCACAATTGAACAATTCGATTGTGTTTCTTTAGTCGAAACATGGTTGAGTGATAATGATTTCAATATCGACGGGTTTTATTCTTTCTCCAAGTGCAGGAAAGCATCGGATAAGGCGCGCAGAAATTCTGGTGGAATTACTATTCTAGTGAAGTCCTCTTTAAGGAAGGGTATCAAATTTCTTGATAAGGAAAGTAGCGAAGAGTTTGTTTGGTGGAAGTTAGAGAAAGATTTCTTTCATATGAAGGGGGATTTATTTGTCTGTACAGTGTACATCCCCCCGCAGAACTCCCCCAGAGAAAAGAGGCTGGCCAGTGACCATTTTGAAATTTTGCAAGAAAGTATTTATAAATTTTCTAGGTTAGGGGAAATTATGTTATGCGGGGACTTTAATGCCAGAATCGGTTGTTTAGATGATTTTGTAGATGACACGCTTCCTAATTTGTCAAATATCACTAGTCCAATTGAGTCACGGAAATCTAGGGATAGCCACGTCAATTCGTATGGGAGGTCGTTATCTGAATTGTGTTGTGGGAATGGTTTGGTTATCTTAAACGGTAGGACGAAAGGAGACTTTCTCGGTCAGTTTACGTGCCATACTTATAACGGTGCAAGCGTGGTTGACTATACAATTGTTTCCCATGATATTTTGCCATTGGTAAATCATTTTTCTGTATCCGATGTGGCGGAGTTTTCACATCACTGTTTTCTGTCCTTTGCTTTGATGGCTGAGCCTAGTTCTATAGCGGAAAATCCGTTAGATTTGACACCATTTCCGATGTCCTTTGTATGGAATGATGAGTTGAAATCTTCCCTGAGTGATAATCTTGCTAGCGAGGAGATTTACAATGAAATGAGCGATTTGTTGGATTCATCAAATGAAGCTGATTTGGAAATAGACTCGTTAGTCAGTTCGTTTACTGATATTATAGTTAATGTGTCCAAAAGAGTAGTGCCTGCCAAGAATAGAAAAGGCCCAAGAAAGAAATCGACGAGTACGAGTAAAAAACAGAAATGGTTTGACAAGAGTTGTCACTCCCTTAAAAAGGAATTGCGGAATTTAGGTAAATTGCTGTCGAAATACCCCAGTGATCCTTTTTTGAGACACAAGTTTTTTTCTACGAAGAAGGATTATAAGCGGCTCATTAAACGATTGAAACGAAACTTCCAGAACGACATGTTGAACAAAATTCAAGTAATGAACCCACAGGAGAGCCGGCTCGCAGGCTATTTCCAGCGTTGTTGATGCTCGGGCCCAGTCCCGCTCTGTCGTGGCTGGCGCTACAACCACCGCTAAAATATCCGCAAATTTTGCAAATCGTTACTTTCCCCGTTCCCCCGGAGAAATGCAGCATTAAATGTGCGTTATTCCACGGCCATGTCCCTGTTAATGCCCCGCTATGTCCTGGGGGTCGGAGGGCCGGGGTTCCAATTGACTAGTGCATTAATGAAAGCTCCAATTTTGAGGCAACAATTAAAATGAAAGTATTTTTCTGGAATTGATCACTTTTGTTTACAACGGCGGAAACTCAAAGAAGATGACACTTTCCTGTTCGCGGAGGAGGAGCGATTTGTATATAAATGCATTCGAACGTAGTAATAGTTGTGACAATTAAGCTAAAGCTGAGCGAAACATGCACTTGTGAAACCTGTGACTTAATTGTCAGACTTACGGGGCATGAACGCACGAATCACCGAACTGGAGCTATATGCCAATTTCTTGCGTTTTAAATTCGTACAAGTATATTAAACCAACTTAAAGAGTCGATTAAGGGTGTGTTTACATGAAGGGAGGTTGACCCTAGTGAGGGCTACCCTAGCACTAGGGTCAAAGATAGCTCGGGTTTACAAGCAAAATGATTCAGGTAGGGTTACCTTAACTGCCCGAGTCAATTCAACACGATGCGGCCGCATCAATCATTCAAGAATAGAAAACAAAATGGCCGACACGAGTAGAGTTTTGGCGGGTTTTGGCGGGTTTTGGTGGATTAACGTTGATAATTTCTTCAGGGGTGCCCTTCATTGCTACTGTCTGGTGACCTAGAGCAGATTCCGTATGAGTGAGACAAACTACGGCATATTCGTAGACGCGCTGTAACCGTGCTGTACCGTAGGTATTTCTGTAATTTGATTGGATCAGCAGGCCAAAAACAATGGGAAACCATTTCAATGTCACGGCATGCCGTACGGTAACCGTGCTGTATCTAGTCAGTACTAGCAGCAGGGAATTATGTCTACGCATGCGCTAGAACTTATCCGCGCGGGTTTCCTGTGTGGTTGTGCAGGGAAATAAAACAAATATGGCAGCGTGCTTCGTACGATTTTGTTTGCTTTTTTCTCTACCTGCATTTTATTCAATTTCTTCCACACAAATTTTTCCTGAGAGTACTTGTAGAGTTTGTTGTCGGAGGTGTGAAAAAGATGTTGAATATACTCGAAATTGAGGTTCAATTTAAATTTCTATCCGAGCTGCTTCGGTACCGAGGAGAGCCCTGCTAAATTTGTATCATATATTGCAAAAAAAGTAACAAAACATCCTGGAAAGTCCTCAGGATACCGGCTTTTTGTTATGTCAATTTACTCCTCATGTCCCTTTTAATAACAGCTTGTAAGTGCTGAACAGAAAAAAAGTTGAAAGACCACTAACAATGAGTCGTAGGTTTACCGTTTAGCCATGCACAGCCAGAAAGAGTAAACCTCCAAAAGAGAAAGCAGAATAAACACTTTTTGGCTACATTTAAGAGGAACAAATGGGGAGGTTATTCCTAATTCTACCAATCAAAACCCTGTCTGAAAACTAAAAAAAATGAATTGCATAGCTTAAGTGAGGGCTCTTTAATATTATAAAAAGAAATATATTCTGTAGACACAGATGGACAAAAGAACATTGCCTATTAAACATGACATGCAGTTTAATATGAGATCAGGCAATCTTTATTTATAATTTCTACATGTACATAGAGTAATAATTCTACAGGCTTCTTCCTAGCCTGTTCACAACCTACCCCACTTCCTTTAAGATTATATAATATCCTTAACTAACAAAACTTATATTTTGTCTAAGCTAGGTGTGAGGATTAAGGGCATTAAGTGGGAAATAATTCTCCAATTTATGACCCTGACTATAGTTCAAGAAATTTTGTAACTCTGCAGGGTTCTCAAGATTTTTGACCACATTCTAATTGCTATATATGACTAGTGAATGACACTACAGTTATATATGACCGTATTAACTTGAACGAGAAAGGGAACAGTGTCCATTATTTATAAATTGTGTTATTCAGTGCCACAGTCAACTCTGCAAAGTAAAGTAAAAGAATTAGAGAGGGTAGTAAGGAATGTGATTATCCATTGAAGTAATCATGCAAATATTGACAATGGACAAGATAAAGGGGGGATAATCGGTACACCCACAGCTTGACTCGTTAAACTCTGCACTTCTGAAGGGCCAACATTAGTAATTTGTACTCTGATATCATGAGATTTTGTGACCAAAAATGACACAAAATTAGTTTGAAAGACTTGTAAATATGAATGGTACTTTATAATACTCGGTAGTTTAAATTTAGGCAAGTCATGTTATAACATATAGTTACAGTACATGTATGTGCAAAATCGACACCTTTATAAATTCTCCTGTACGAACAGTCACATATTTGCAAATTAAGGCAGAATATTAATGCCTTCACAAATTTAACAAGTTAACGATAAATAGATGAGGTACTATTCTTGTAAGAAAAGGCAGTACTAATATATAAACTTCGGGTTCCTTGCCAACGCGACTTCAATCGAAGCGCTTATCAATTTATTTCATTTCGTTCGAATCTATTAGTCCAGATAAGTTACGAGCTCGCGCGATCGCTCTCGCACGTTTTCAGTAAACTAAAAACACTATTTAAGCAATTTTTAAAGACAAAACCTTGTAACTAAAATTAATTTTGAAGCATATAGAGTGAATTCAGATAGTTTTCATTCTGGTGGGTTCGGCTAGATTTCGAGATAAATGCTCTACCGTTTTCTATCCCGTTTCTCGAACAAGCACGTCAAAAAAGAAAAAAGTTCAATTAGAAGTACACTCCAGGAAAATAATTCGATTTCAAAGATTTATACTGGACTTGAATGACTGATTCTATGGAACTGAAAATATAAAACAACAGGCAGCCGTGTGGTGTTTTCAAGTTGTGCTTATCCTCGATGAAGCAAACCAGGTCGCAAGTTAAATTTTGTGTGGCAATGAAATATAATACGACTTTACCATACGTGCGGCAATTTTGAGAGAGTTGAATTTCTCTGAAATGTGAAGAATAAAGATGAAATGAAAAGAAAATGTCAATAATCTTTTGGTGGGTCCGGCTAGATTTTTAGCTACATGAAGATGAACGTTTTTGGTTAGTGGAGACTTCACATTCGGGTGTATAAAATTAACCTTTACAAACTCTTCACATATTTCACGATAAACTTATGT
This sequence comes from Actinernus sp. WN-2022, assembly GCA_030867875.1. NCBI lineage: Eukaryota > Metazoa > Cnidaria > Anthozoa > Actiniaria > Actinernidae > Actinernus > Actinernus sp. WN-2022. The sequence continues at coordinate 30,086,154 of JAOWCC010001501.1, forward strand.
TGAAAAAAATCAGTAGCCACATTTTATATCTCCTGCATATAAACTCCAAACTTTTACTTACCGTTTATCTTGACGTTGACAACACAGCTCAGAAACAGCAATCCTGTCAGGCAGACAACTTCCAGTTCGCGCCAAATTCGATTACTCGTGACAGGCCGTCGAATTGAATGCAGTTTACTATTAAAATTCGCAAGAATCACTCCCAAATCAATTTTTAAGAAAGGGAAAATATCAACAGAGGTAACAAGTTGATTAGGAAATTTCTCGTGCTTAATTGTTTGATTCCTGGTTGATCTTTAGTTGTAAACAAAGGCGTTTTCTTTTCAAGATCCTACGGCTGACAGGAGGGGAAATCCTGATTTTCCCGACGCTTCGGTCAATTTTCCTTCAAAGAGAGTCCTTGCTGACTTTCCAAGTATCCGAAACATACTAGAAAAAAGGTACTAAAACTTGAAAAGGCATTTTTGAGCGGACAGAGTCTTGTAAAAGCTAAATTTTCATTCAGCTCTGTCCGAACACTCCTTTTTCGTTCACATGTGGAAACGCCCGCGATTATTTTGGTCAGCGGCAGCAGAATTCCCTGCTGCTGTCAGTACTGTAGTTTGTCCCACTTATACGAAATCTGCTCTATAATGCTGTTATATGTTACCTACTAATTGCTAGACAAATCCTGCAACTTGCAATGTGAAATTTGGCTCCAGAATAGAGTTGTCCCGGGTCAGGCGAGTTCTCCCTAGCCAACCGTTTACATCAAGTAACGGCTAACGCGTGCAAAAGTTGACCCTTGTGCTAGGATTATCCTACCTCTCAGGTAGGTTGACTCTAGTGCTAGGGTCATCCTAGTACCCGACAAAGTTGACCCTTCACATGCAGAATACAATGGCGGTAGGTTGACCGTACTACTAGGTTAACCATAGTACAAGGGTTACCCTGCTATCCTGTAAATAACCCCTAAGATAAACTAACCATCATGGAAAGAACAGGCTGACATTTCAAGAGCTATACATAGACCTTCCTCACAGCCAGTTTGTTTTAGGTTTTTCGCCCCTCCGAGTCGACCCTGCGTTGATTATATCAGTGTTTATCTTCCCCTCAGATGCATTTTTTTGTAGTTCAGGGCGCGGTTGTTCGAATCAAGGATAACTACTTTATCCCTAGGATAAATTGATAAAACCAAGCTCACTTTCACCTCATTTTCACCTCATTTTCTACACATTTATTTACAATATTTTTCTCTTTGTTACATGTTGAATACATGCTTTTGCATTATCCCTTTGGGATCAATTAGGAGTTCTATAAATACCACTCCTTCACACATTCATACCACTTGACGTCGCATTTCACCAGCGGCCTTAGTTTTTTCTTGACATATTGTAGCTCTCTTATAGTTTGAATTAATAGTACGTAACAGTAACTGTAACATAACTGTCTCTGAGTACGTATACAATTGCAATAACTTGTATTGTAAAATTCATTAATAATTCATGAGGGTGACAACCAATCACGGTGGGCATAAATGACCCCAACATCGCCAGGGTTGTTTCATTTGTCTATATCTTCAATACTTTCAACAGTACAATAATGATTTTTTTTATGGAGAGGTTTAGAGCGCTAAACAAAATAAAATGTTGTGTTTTGTGTTAACGCGAACATCTTAATGACGTCACACTGACGTCATTCATCCATTTATAATAGGTTTCTCCATATTTTCAAGTAGCCGTAAGATACTAAAATGTTAATTTTTTCAATTCTCTCTTGTTGGGAACAAAGTAATCGAAAACCCTATTTCGATTGGTTAAGAGGGAGAAAAGTTATTTAATTTTGAATTTTCGTAATTTTCCCGACAAATTTTGGCGGGAAATAAAAAGCATAAAACCATTTATGAAACATATTCCTTCAAATAACTTTTGGAGTCTTAAATATTATTATATAACAATCTAGAAACTTTAAGAAGACCTTAGTACCTAAAATCGTATGTTTTTTGAATTGTAATTTTTAATGGATAAATGCTTTCAAGGTTGCATTGAAAAAATGTAAACGTCACTATAACGTCATGAGTATTTGGAAACGCCCTCTAAATATAGGCGAGTGAGCATTGTATCTATATGTTTTTACCAATGCACTTTTAACGCACTAAGTATTTGTAATATCGAGTTTTTGTTTTTCTTTTACAGTGGAAAGCCCCATTTATATAAAACACAATACGTCACAGATCATGACGTCATGAAAATATTAAATCCTTAATAACTTCGGGAATATTTATCATAGAGACTTCAAAATTGTGCCAAATAAAAACGCATCGCTATATCTTCGAAAGAGCGTACTTTACTTTAAACGACTATTTAAAAAGGAATTTGACCAAAAAAGGAGCTTACTCTTATGACGTCACAATAATGTCATTATCTAAAACTAATTTAACCAGAACCTAACATTTTACTTGCATAGTAAACTGTGAAAATGTTATTCAATTTCAAGGAGAATTTAGGAAATTGTACCATTTTATCTAATTTTGGTCACGCTCAACCCTAGCGATTTCGGGGTCATTTATGCCCACCGTGAATCCAAACACAGTATTCAGGTCACATGGGTGCTGCTGTAAATCCCAATAAAGACTATTAATGAGGTACATTAACTTGCATACATATTTCTTACTGATCTAATTAATTCATTAACTTTGATACAGATTTGACAAGACACTAGAATGTGGACATTAGACCCTAGAACTACTCGACGTAGCAATTTAGCACTAAATAGACATATTTAAAGAATAAAAGTAAATAAATAGCAACGATTAGTACTATTTAGATTTAGTAGTGTTTCACGGGCCTTATCATTTAATTAAAGCTTCAAGTGACATTCCAAATTAACTCATGACAATTGCCAGCGAATCACTAGCTATACCCTCGACATATATCTATAATAATAATAATGTGTAAATTTATATAGCGCTTAAATTATGTAAAATATTCAAAAGCGCTTTACATTGAGTTAAATGAGAGTAAATATTTGTATGTACACACAAGCAGGCTAAAAAGGTAAAAGTTTAAAACGGATAAAATATATTGCTATTATAGTGCTACGAATTAAATATAATAATGACTGATAATAGTGTATTATTCTGCCTCGGGTATTGTCATTAATAATGTGTGGAAGTGCCACTCCTCCCTTCACAGTGCCGCCCCTAAGAGACGAGACCGTTAACCTCATTTCATTCTACATCTCTTTATTACCCTCTTCCAAACCTTATCGTATTAATCTTTCAAATAAACTAATACGTATACTTATAATTCGCTCATACTGTTTCAGATTTATTCTGAAAATGCCCTGACAAAACCCTTCAACTCATTTGTGACTTTATAATATTTGACTGAGTCGGTATTCATATCCGCTTGCTTCGCCGCTGGACCGGCCGGATAGAGGCCCAACTTAATATGAAACTCCCCCTTCCCAAGAGAATAAAATACTAGCGAGGATGGGATCCCGGATCAGGAAAGAGCAACTGCCCACGCCCGAAAACGGTACGTCCACAGGCAGCCCAGAACTCAGGCTAACCCATGGGAGTTGCTCACCCTAATCAAGGAAGGGAAAATAAATGATGAATGAAGGAAATTACGAAACCCCTCTAACAAAAGTAATCTAATTAAGTAACTAAAAGGACTGAAAATCCAAAAGTACCTCGAAAAATACTACTACTATTAGTACCAATAACAAATGGTAACAATCGAGATCTATGGTTCGAACAAATCTATTTATTACACACTGTCGCAACTGCCGCTGCATCAGTCAGGCTCCAACGTTGAGCAATCCTTCAATCCCGTGGTCCCTGTCCAGACCATCTACCTCGTTTCGCCGCGGCTGCTGCATTCCGCCGGCTCCATATGTATCCTGCCAACGAGCATCACAATTCCGTGAAATCGCGTCAAACATATCCGTGCCCGTAACCATTACAATTACAACATTGGACGCTAGCTCGATTTTGTCGTCCGCGGCGGCTTCGTAACATAGGCATAGCTGAACGCATCGGTGACTAATGTCAACTTTCGAAATCGCATCAAATACTTTTTCTTGTTCCTTATCTCCCAGGAGAACCAGCAAATATCTCTTGAATTGCTCGTCTGAGGACGCCATTTTTTCGCGCAGAGTAGTAAACACTGCAGAGTAGTAGTTGGCGTTAGGATGTTTCGTTTCCAAAGACACTATCTTCAAATTCAAAAATTGCTCAAAAGATTGACCTTATTAAACGGAACAGACTTTGAATTAGCCAACTGCAAGATCTTTTTCAGAACCTAGTGGTTACATAACCTCCATCATGCACGGACCAACTAATTTACCTATCCATAGCCACGATCACAGGCCGGTGAAGCAGAAATCTGTTACTGCCACGATCACGGGCTAAATTTTAAACTCTCTGAACCCTTTCACAGCCATCAATGATGATCATAATCTTGGAACTTCACAAATTAAGCTACGATCACGGGCCTGAATCCTTCTGAATTCTTTTCCAGCCGCGATCACGGGTAAAGCTTCATATTTCTGAACTTTTCATAGCCACGATCACGGGCCAAGCTAATTCTATACAGCCACAATCATGCATGGGCCAAGTTTTAGCCTAACTCTTTACAGCGACGATCACGGGCCAAGCTTAAACTTTCCGAATTCTATACAGCCACGAGCCAAGCTAAGCCGAACTCTTTACAGCCACGATCACGGGCCAAACTAAAACTTTCCGAATTCTATACAGCCACGATCACGGGCCAAGCTAAAACTTTCCGAACTCTATATACAGCCACGATCACGGGCCAAGCTTAAGTCGAACTCTTTACAGCCACGATCACGGACCAAGCTTAAGCCAAACTCTTTACAGCCACGATCACGGGCCAAACTTAAGCCGAACTCTTTACAGCCACGATCACGGGCCAAGCTTAAACTTTCCGAACTCTATCCAGCCACGATCACGGGCCGATCTTACACATTCTGACCTCTTTTACAGCCACGATCACGGGCAACTAGTAACAGAAATACAATACAACTGAAACTATGATAACGGGAGTCCTACCACGATTAAAAAAATATACTCAAGCCAAACAACTAATATACCTCAGTCTGTAGCGACTTGTTCGACCGGCGAATTCGCTTCTGCTCCCTTAATTGCAAGCCCTTCTCCGACCGCCTTCTGGATTGCTGCCGGGGCCGGCACAGGGACTTAATTGTTCTGCCATTTGAAACGTTCAGGTTCAAGTTCAGCTGTGGTTGATTCACCTTACAAGGACGACTACGCCGAGTTCTGTTTTCTTGACTGATTTTCTTTTCTTGCTAAGCACATGGTAAAAGCGTCCTTTTCCTTTTATATTCCCCAGCCACCAATGAGCAACGGTGCTTATAGCCACAAACTGGTTTCACGTGCGGAATGTCGTTAATGATCTATCCTCGGCAGAATATACATATTCAAACGACTTTACATAGGATTTATATGCCAGTCGCAGCATATGTAGTACAACCAATTAAGGCGACCAAACAGAAGTACTACGACTGGCATATAAATAACCAATCAATGTCCACAGGTACTGTACAAGACATTTTCAAAGTATCTCAAGTAACTCCTTTTTAAAAGAATGGTGTTGTTACAGATCCAAGTAACTTTAGACTCGATCTCCATTTAGTAAGATTTTAGAGAGGCAGATTTACAACCAACCTATTCAGTTTCTTGATAAACATAAAATATTATATCAATACAGGAGCTGTCATATATTCTTGATGCAGCGTTTTTCTAGACCGGGTTATTTTTAGATTTCACATCTCGTTGTTCGCTTCCATCGCGGAATGTTGTCAACAAAATATGCCTCGTTAGCTTCTCTTGTTAAGTCATCCAACATGGCTGCAACATCAAATAATAATCATTTGAATTAAAATTACGCAAACGCTTGTGATTGGCTAGCGGAACCAAACTAAACACATTCTAAAAATAACCCGGTCTGTAAAAACGCTGATTCATAGACGTAGTATGGGAGATGATGGACGCTCCGGGTAATGGGCTCCTGATCAATACCGATTTGAGTTGGGAAAAAAATCATTCTGCAGAGCAGGCGTTACTTAAAGACCCTGTGTCCGAGCCCATGGTGCTTTGCGCGCGCAAATTATTTTCGTAGGCTACGAAAATCAGAAAGATCGGTGTAAGTTGTTATTATGTGACTCTCAAATCTTTCGAAATCCATCCCTAGTTTGGGCCATCGTGTAATTATTCATAGGTATATATGCTTAACTGACTTTCTTTTATCTTAACCTTTGTATATATACCTTTTAAAATGAAACTTTAGTCGAATATTTCTTCGAATCCCGGGCTAGAGTGGCGAGTAGGGGAATGCCGAAAAAAGAACAGACAGCGAGGCGAAGCGACTCGACAAATAGTCCTTCAGCAGTCCACATTTTACTTTCTCTAGGTCTACAAGAGGACACTTGTCCAAAAGGACTACTACGTGAGTTTCCCGAGGATTTGCTGCACTAAGGGACCGGCGGGCTTCGTTGGAAATACAATGCACAAAGCAACCACTTCTGGCATCAAGATCATTCGTAATCATTAACTTTGATACAGATTTGACAAGACACTAGAATGTGGACATTAGACCCTAGAACTACTCGTAGCAATTTAGCACTAAATAGACATATTTAAAGAATAAAAGTAAATAAATAGCAACGATTAGTACTATTTAGATTTAGTAGTGTTTCACGGGCCTTATCATTTAATTAAAGCTTCAAGTGACATTCCAAATTAACTCATGACAATTGCCAGCGAATCACTAGCTATACCCTCGACATATATCTATAATAATAATAATGTGTAAATTTATATAGCGCTTAAATTATGTAAAATATTCAAAAGCGCTTTACATTAAGTTAAATGAGAGTAAATATTTGTATGTACACACAAGCAGGCTAAAAAGGTAAAAGTTTAAAACGGATAAAATATATTGCTATTATAGTGCTACGAATTAAATATAATAATGACTGATAATAGTGTATTATTCTGCCTCGGGTATTGTCATTAATAATGTGTGGAAGTGCCACTCCTCCCTTCACAGTGCCGCCCCTAAGAGACGAGACCGTTAACCTCATTTCATTCTACATCTCTTTATTACCCTCTTCCAAACCTTAACGTATTAATCTTTCAAATAAACTAATACGTATACTTATAATTCGCTCATACTGTTTCAGATTTATTCTGAAAATGCCCTGACAAAACCCTTCAACTCATTTGTGACTTTATAATATTTGCCTGAGTCGGTATTCATATCCGCTAGCTTCGCCGCTGGACCGGCCGGATAGAGGCCCAACTTAATATGAAACTCCCCCTTCCCAAGAGAATAAAATACTAGCGAGGATGGGATCCCGGATCAGGAAAGAGCAACTGCCCACGCCCGAAAACGGTACGTCCACAGGCAGCCCAGAACTCAGGCTAACCCATGGGAGTTGCTCACCCTAATCAAGGAAGGGAAAATAAATGATGAATGAAGGAAATTACGAAACCCCTCTAACAAAAGTAATCTAATTAAGTAACTAAAAGGACTGAAAATCCAAAAGTACCTCGAAAAATACTACTACTATTAGTACCAATAACAAATGGTAACAATCGAGATCTATGGTTCGAACAAATCTATTTATTACACACTGTCGCAACTGCCGCTGCATCAGTCAGGCTCCAACGTTGAGCAATCCTTCAATCCCGTGGTCCCTGTCCAGACCATCTACCTCGTTTCGCCGCGGCTGCTGCATTCCGCCGGCTCCATATGTATCCTGCCAACGAGCATCACAATTCCGTGAAATCGCGTCAAACATATCCGTGCCCGTAACCATTACAATTACAACATTGGACGCTAGCTCGATTTTGTCGTCCGCGGCGGCTTCGTAACATAGGCATAGCTGAACGCATCGGTGACTAATGTCAACTTTCGAAATCGCATCAAATACTTTTTCTTGTTCCTTATCTCCCAGGAGAACCAGCAAATATCTCTTGAATTGCTCGTCTGAGGACGCCATTTTTTCGCGCAGAGTAGTAAACACTGCAGAGTAGTAGTTGGCGTTAGGATGTTTCGTTTCCAAAGACACTATCTTCAAATTCAAAAATTGCTCAAAAGATTGACCTTATTAAACGGAACAGACTTTGAATTAGCCAACTGCAAGATCTTTTTCAGAACCTAGTGGTTACATAACCTCCATCATGCACGGACCAACTAATTTACCTATCCATAGCCACGATCACAGGCCGGTGAAGCAGAAATCTGTTACTGCCACGATCACGGGCTAAATTTTAAACTCTCTGAACCCTTTCACAGCCATCAATGATGATCATAATCTTGGAACTTCACAAATTAAGCTACGATCACGGGCCTGAATCCTTCTGAATTCTTTTCCAGCCGCGATCACGGGTAAAGCTTCATATTTCTGAACTTTTCATAGCCACGATCACGGGCCAAGCTAATTCTATACAGCCACAATCATGCATGGGCCAAGTTTTAGCCTAACTCTTTACAGCGACGATCACGGGCCAAGCTTAAACTTTCCGAATTCTATACAGCCACGAGCCAAGCTAAGCCGAACTCTTTACAGCCACGATCACGGGCCAAACTAAAACTTTCCGAATTCTATACAGCCACGATCACGGGCCAAGCTAAAACTTTCCGAACTCTATATACAGCCACGATCACGGGCCAAGCTTAAGTCGAACTCTTTACAGCCACGATCACGGACCAAGCTTAAGCCAAACTCTTTACAGCCACGATCACGGGCCAAACTTAAGCCGAACTCTTTACAGCCACGATCACGGGCCAAGCTTAAACTTTCCGAACTCTATCCAGCCACGATCACGGGCCGATCTTACACATTCTGACCTCTTTTACAGCCACGATCACGGGCAACTAGTAACAGAAATACAATACAACTGAAACTATGATAACGGGAGTCCTACCACGATTAAAAAAATATACTCAAGCCAAACAACTAATATACCTCAGTCTGTAGCGACTTGTTCGACCGGCGAATTCGCTTCTGCTCCCTTAATTGCAAGCCCTTCTCCGACCGCCTTCTGGATTGCTGCCGGGGCCGGCACAGGGACTTAATTGTTCTGCCATTTGAAACGTTCAGGTTCAAGTTCAGCTGTGGTTGATTCACCTTACAAGGACGACTACGCCGAGTTCTGTTTTCTTGACTGATTTTCTTTTCTTGCTAAGCACATGGTAAAAGCGTCCTTTTCCTTTTATATTCCCCAGCCACCAATGAGCAACGGTGCTTATAGCCACAAACTGGTTTCACGTGCGGAATGTCGTTAATGATCTATCCTCGGCAGAATATACATATTCAAACGACTTTACATAGGATTTATATGCCAGTCGCAGCATATGTAGTACAACCAATTAAGGCGACCAAACAGAAGTACTACGACTGGCATATAAATAACCAATCAATGTCCACAGGTACTGTACAAGACATTTTCAAAGTATCTCAAGTAACTCCTTTTTAAAAGAATGGTGTTGTTACAGATCCAAGTAACTTTAGACTCGATCTCCATTTAGTAAGATTTTAGAGAGGCAGATTTACAACCAACCTATTCAGTTTCTTGATAAACATAAAATATTATATCAATACAGGAGCTGTCATATATTCTTGATGCAGCGTTTTTCTAGACCGGGTTATTTTTAGATTTCACATCTCGTTGTTCGCTTCCATCGCGGAATGTTGTCAACAAAATATGCCTCGTTAGCTTCTCTTGTTAAGTCATCCAACATGGCTGCAACATCAAATAATAATCATTTGAATTAAAATTACGCAAACGCTTGTGATTGGCTAGCGGAACCAAACTAAACACATTCTAAAAATAACCCGGTCTGTAAAAACGCTGATTCATAGACGTAGTATGGGAGATGATGGACGCTCCGGGTAATGGGCTCCTGATCAATACCGATTTGAGTTGGGAAAAAAATCATTCTGCAGAGCAGGCGTTACTTAAAGACCCTGTGTCCGAGCCCATGGTGCTTTGCGCGCGCAAATTATTTTCGTAGGCTACGAAAATCAGAAAGATCGGTGTAAGTTGTTATTATGTGACTCTCAAATCTTTCGAAATCCATCCCTAGTTTGGGCCATCGTGTAATTATTCATAGGTATATATGCTTAACTGACTTTCTTTTATCTTAACCTTTGTATATATACCTTTTAAAATGAAACTTTAGTCGAATATTTCTTCGAATCCCGGGCTAGAGTGGCGAGTAGGGGAATGCCGAAAAAAGAACAGACAGCGAGGCGAAGCGACTCGACAAATAGTCCTTCAGCAGTCCACATTTTACTTTCTCTAGGTCTACAAGAGGACACTTGTCCAAAAGGACTACTACGTGAGTTTCCCGAGGATTTGCTGCACTAAGGGACCGGCGGGCTTCGTTGGAAATACAATGCACAAAGCAACCACTTCTGGCATCAAGATCATTCGTAATCATTAACTTTGATACAGATTTGACAAGACGCTAGAATGTGGACATTAGACCCTAGAACTACTCGTAACAATTTAGCACTAAATAGTGATATTAAGTAAAGAAATAGCAACAACTAGTACTATTTATATAAAGGCAGAACAACTGGCTTCCTGCTGAGTACTGTTCAAATCATATTCGAAGCATCCGGGGAAAATTCATGGGCTCGATTGGGTTTTTAATCCGGTAGAAGTTATTTAATTCGTTATCCAAAGTGTATGTGTACTTCTTTTATGAACTTATAAACAATCGAGAGCATTTTAGTTCGCCTTAAAGCTGGCCTTTAATTTATGCTGCCGTTGATAAACAAACTAACCGATTGGCGCAAAGCACCATGGGCTCGGACACAGGGTCTTTAAAATGGCTGACAGCTTTAAAATGGCAATTGATCAGTAAAACATCACTATTTTTTGACTTTGCAAAATATTTTGACACTATCAATCACCAGATTCTGTAAAAGAAATGGTATAGCTATGGAATTCGAAGGATTCCACTTAACTGGTCCAATATAGCTACATGTATCTTGAAAGTCGTTCCCAATATGTAAACTAGATAATGTGGAATCTAGCAGTCGCCAGATCATATGAGGAGTACAATACGCTCAACACTAGTGCCGCTTTTGTTTCTACTATGTATATATATGATTTGCCAAATTCATTTTTATGCTAGTGACAATGCAAGAGAACTAGAATTAGTAATAAATGAAGAAATGTCCTAAAATACTGTGCTATAAATAAATAATCTGTAAACCTTAAAACAGTTATATGCATGGTAATTACCTTGTCAAGAAAAAAGTCAATATTGATATTAAGGATATTGAACAAAAGAGTCACATTAAATATCTTGGTATCTACAAAGATGAAAACCCTAAATCAAACATGTCAATAATAAAATAGCAAAGAACATTGGGATAATTACCAAATTAAGACATTACCTTACTTGGCATATGTTAAAGAAGCTAAATTATACACTCATTTATCCCTAATTCCCCCAATACCGGTAGCAAACCACAAGAATAAACACGCTCAAATGTTTGGCCAAGAGAGAAGTTTATTTGCGGTCTAAAAACTAGACAAGCTAAACACAGCTACATCATTGGCAAATAAACCTTCAGTTCTCTGCCACCCGAGTGTGTGGGTGGGAGGGAAATAGGAACTAACTACGCGTACAATAAAGCAAACTGTAAATAACAATAATCTGTAACAAACTGAATAATTAAAGCCACAGCAAGGCCACTAAATACTATGTAATCCAATATGGGCACACCACTAAAGGGGCGGTACTAATGTCAATCAAGTTGCTACCAGTGTAGGGCAATTAATCCCTTTAATACAGCGAAGTATCAAAGGAGAGGAATTTAACATTTGGGTTACTAAGCTGGGCAATACTACACATTTAAGTTAACAAATATATCCTCAAAACGAAATAAATGTATTAGACATATGTTCTTTGAGTGCCAACCTTTATTAGAATAGATTAGAAGACCTATAAATAGCATGTATTGAAGATAAAATTATTCCAAATTCTTTAAATTAAAAAAATGTTATTTAAATTGATAAGCAATATTATGTTAAAATATCTCTAACCCTTCTTGAATTTGTTCTGCCTATGAAACTTTGAAAGGTTTTGAGTACTTCTGCGAAAAAGAATTTGGTTTACAGATATACTCTATGTTCTACGATTCTCGGTGTTCTACGATTCTCGGTGTCATCTTATTAATGCATTATTATCCATGGCGCCTTTCTATCACAACAACATCGATTTAGAGAAAATATACATACTAGCTTGTTTGTGAGTTGTTAGTAAAGAAAAAAGTAATTTTAGACATAATCCTAAGTATTTATTCAAATTATTGCAAAGTCGAATTAATTAGATGACGTCTACCCGGGAATCGACCCAGGCTTTTACTTACGCGGTCATGGGTCAGGAAAGGTCAGTTTTTCAAACAAGCGTAGAACATAGAGTATTATCTGTAAACAAGAGACCTGCAAATTCTTTTTCGCAGAAGTACTCAAAACCTTTCAAAGTTTCATAGGTAACAAAAATTTAAAGAAGGGTTAGAGGCACTTTAACATAATATTGCTTATCAATTTAAATAATAAATATATTTTTTTAATTTAAAGAATTTGGAATAATTTTATGGAACATACTGCATCAAATCGAACCTGAGCTCAAGGAAAACTCATCAGACTGCCACAGTGCAAGCTAGCATCAATGACAGCTGTTGTCTATCAAGAAGCAGTCAGTGGAATGTAGTCCCGGGGGCGTACTTACATGAAAAATGGGTAATATTATGTATCAGATGTATGTGAGGCCAATAGGCTCAAACCCTGACCCTGTTTGACCCAAAATCCGAGCTCCAAAACCCTGATTGCCCTCTTTTTTGGGGAAAAAATCCTGATTGCCCCTTCTTTAAATAAAAACAAATAGGCCCTGTGAAATACATTGTTTGCCTGAAAAGGAATTAAAAACAAATTATAGATTGACCCTGACTGTACCAATATTTAACTCAAATCCTGACCCTACCTGCCCAAACGAGCTCAAAACCCTGACCCCCCCCCCCCCCCCCCAATTTGTAGTATGGAAGGCAGCACTTATTTCTCATTCAGAACTTCTAGTTTACATTTATTTTTTGGATATCTGACAAAATCGGCTTTGAGGCACTGTGGCGTTGCCGTGGCGAAGTGGTTAGCGTAATTTGCGTTTCACGTCGAAGTTGAGTTCCACGGGTTCGACACCAGTTAAGGCAGAATTATTTTTTCAGAGTGTAAAAGTCTGGCCTTTGACATTGACTTAGGTCTCTTGACTCTGCATGTTGTCGATGCCAACCGGAAGTCCCTTCTCATACGCTGCCCTGCACTCCAATCTACGATGGATTCGTCAGCTTAAATTTATTCTTTTCTCTGTGAAATAGTAAATTTAATTTAGCACGGGGCCTCGTATTGAAACCTTTGTGCGTAACAAGTAAAGCATATCGCGGAAGTGGGCTATTGTCCTGTGTGACGAGCCCAGGGCTTTACGTACCTTGAAAAGATGACTAACAGGGTGGGGGAATTCTTTATATTTACCATGGCCCGTTTGTGAATTCCCCCACTAAATAGTTTTTAATTCGTGCTGCGATGAAAATTAACACAAGCGGTATCTATTGAGCTCCGAAGGCAGGAATTTCTTGAACTGAGGATCTGGATGGTGTTAACTGACAAACGGACTAAAATCATATTTAACAGCTGTCAACTGACAATTAAGGATATATTTAACTGTTAACTGAACATTTACTGTTAGCTGATAAATTGGAGATCCAGCTTTGAAATTCAACAAAATAATTCTAATTCTCGAATTGAAGGTTAAAATGATACATTCAGTTACTGTTTATCATATCAGACATTTATATCCCCACCCCCAAATTCAGACCCTCTTGGATGATTCAAAATGGATGCTATGTGAGTGTTTGTTGGGCTTCGTCTCGCGTGTAGCTGAGGTCTTAACTCCGGGTCCTAAAGTCGCTGTAATTTAAGGCGATAAATAGCAACTAAAGGCAACTTAATAAGGCGACTAAAGCAATTTCGGGGAAAATATGGGGAAATTTTAGGCGACTTCAGGCAACTTAAGGCGACTTAAGAAAAATTGAAGAATTGCTTGTTGCAATTTTGGGCAACTTATTAGGCGACTTAAGCAAAACTGATTATGAGGAGTAACTGCTGAATCAGACCCTCTTAAAGCGACTTTATGAGATTTTATGCGACTTAAGGAGACTTTAAGCGACTTTACGACCCGGAATAGGCCGGGCCTTAGCTGTTATTTGCGCCGTTTTATGTGCACTGAAAGTAAGATAATTATCTGACTGTGTGCTCGGAAAGTTTGAAGTTTGAAGATCTATGATGCTCCGGCTTAGGATAACTCTCTGTTACCGAGTTCAATGGGGTTTGGATATTTTATAGAAAACTAGCGCAGAAAGTTTTAGAAGATTTTTGAAGCTTTCCGAGGGAACAAGTGAAGTCGGAAAGCGTACTCATAACGGCTTAAGAGCATCAATGTAGTAAGGTGTCGTAGTTTTGTTTATATTTGACATGTCATTGGTAACAAGAGGCCGGCATGCAATGGCGCATGTATATAACGGGCAACTTGAGAGAGTAATTCATATCTCGCCGTTCGTGCAGCATTCGGAAGGCAAATTTTATTCAACTTGTAATTATTTACTAGAGAATTATGTTAAGGTCTTAATCCCCGAGACCCTGTGCTATTGCATTCGATCGGGGAATACGTTTCCCTGAGGTTTCTTTGCCTATAAAGAAGGTTTTTATCTCTGGGTTTTTCGTATCGGGCGGAGCACGTTTTTAGATTATGTTATTTCCATTAGACAATCTTACTGATGTAAACTTATTATAGTAGAAAACACGTAAGTGTGAGTTTATTAGTGTTAAGTCACGGACACTCTAGGACTGTAAAACGTACTATTATACAGTTACGTTTGAAGTTATTTTGTTACCTGTAAAACGTGAAGTCATGGAGACATGTACACTGTACAAATATTACATTTTCAGTAAATGCTAAGGCGACAAACGCAAAAAAGACGAGTCTTACAGAAGTGAATTTATGTCCCTCCGCGTTCGCGCCAGCACATGATGGCCTGTCAAAGAGTGTGAGCGTTTTTGAATATTTTACTTTGTTCAAATGCAATTCATCTTCAAAGTTTCAATCGAAATAGTTTCTGTGTTTCTTTATGCTTTAATGCTTTAATGTAGTACTCCTAAAAAACAGCTAACGCTATACTAGGAGAACATTAAATATGTAACTACATATAATTAACAATCGATAAGTTAGAATAAGAAATACTAATAAATAAATACTAACAATACTAATTAATACAATGCTAATAAAATTAACAACAATAAATTAATAATTAAACAACAATGGTGACGATAATAATAGTAATGAAAAATTTGGAATTTAAAAATATATATACAATATAATTAAGTTAAAATGACCTGATAAATGATGTGGCTGATTCCCTGAAGGCACTTAGGGCCTGTTTACATGAGGGAGGGAGGTAGGGTTTCCCTACCTAGTAGAGTTTCCCTTCTTCTTTGTATTACACGGTTTGTTTTACATGTGAGGTAGGGTGCCCCTAGGGGTAGGGTTTCCCTACCGTCGGGGTAGGGAAACCCTACCTAGTAGGGCCAAGTTTTGTTTACATAAGCCCATGTGAAAGCTCAAGATAGGGTTGTCCCTAGGGTGTAGGGTTCAGTTTGTGTGTTCTCGGGTTACTGTCACAATTTATAATCGAGCATGGCTTCGCCCGGGTATAAATCAGGCGAGTTTTTGCGACGACATCAGCTAGATAAACTCTTGCAATCTCAACCAGAAGGGTCTGAACCCGTAGAAGAAAGTGACAGCTTGTCCTTGGAAGATTCAAGTCCGATAGAAATGGTGTTTTGCGAAGAAAATGAGACAGAGAATATCAATCATGGCGGCGAGTCTACACAACAACCCGAACGACTATGGCTCGCAAACGAAAAGCGGAGCCGGCCAAAAAATCGACTACAAAGAAGGCAAAGACTATAAAGAAGTTTTCATGGACCAGGGAGAAGGTTGAAGTTCTTTTAAAATACATAAAAGAGTACAAAACTACGTGTGATTTTAGAGGAATCGATTTTGAAGCCGATCTGGCGAGCATGTATACTGAAGTACGCAGATGCATGACTATGCTTGCGATTTTGGCCCAGCACAAGTTACGGAGCCAACACGGCCAAGTATCAAAGACATGAACAGCTAGGGGTAACATTTCGCATGTGAACTGGCGCTGACTTCTGGCCCTACTAGGTAGGATGCCCCTACACTTTTGAAAACAATGCATGTGAATTAAATGGCGATATCTTCAACCCTACCAGTTAGAGTGCCCCTACCTAGTAGGGGCACCCTTCTTTCATGTAAACAGGGCCTAAGACTACTAGTAGTGGGGTGGATAAAGGGAACACTGTTCCAAGCAACAATAGTCCTTGGGTAAAATGAGAACTTATAAATATGTGTTGATATTAGCCTGGATATGGTTAAAGGGTAAAGAATTGGGTAACTAGATATACTGTCGACGGTATAGAGGAGTACCCTGGTCCCAGAGGTTTTCTAGAGAGAGAACAGCTAATTTTATAGAACATAGTTAATTGTCCTAGCAGTCTTCTATGTTCTAATGTCTCCCAACCTAATTGTTGGATCATTCGTGTAATATGGCTAGTTCTGGAATAGTCATTGTTGATAAATCTTGCTGCTCTATGCTGGACCATTTCAATTTTGTGGATGTTTCTTTTGGTATGTGGGTTCCATACTGTTGGTGAGTATTCAAGCTGAGGGCGCACAAGGCTGGAATAAGCCCGGGATTTAATTTCAGGAGTACATTCACCCAATATCCTTCTCAGTAGTCCAAGTGTGCTGTTCGCCTTACTTGTTATTTCATCACGGAAAGTACTCTTATAAGAACAATAATTAAAATATCGCTAAACGCTCACTCACTTTGGTTTATATGTAGCTCCTCTAACACTAGGCCAAGTTTCATCAAGATCTGATAAGTCTTCATACCCTTAAATTCATCTAAAGACAGTGAATACGCATAAAAATCTATCGGTGTTTTTGGCTTCTGAAGGTTAGGAAACACATCACACCTCATCAAAGCAAACGTCAACACTTAAACCAACCAGCCAATTATATGTAAGGATCCCCGGAGCTTATGAATCAAGTCCAGAAATTCGCGGGAAATTAGTACGTGGCTCAAATTGCATAAGAAACATACATACTAGTGTCGTGTCACAAATATTCAAAAGAGCGTTGTGTTATGGCCAAAACTAGAGATAATGAGCAAAAGGGGAAAAAGAAAGGTAAATCAACGGGTTGTACCAAGAAGGGAGAGCGAGTGGCAGTCAACCTCGTGCTCCGAACGTTGATGTTGATCCTAAACCTGCTATGTTAGCTGCGATGATTCCTTCAGTTACGCAAAATCGACAGGCTGAACTTCGCTCAAGTTCACGATTTAGAACTCCTGGATTGACCACGGCCCAGGTTGGAAAGTGCGAGTCACCCAAGACATTAGAATCGGAGTCGGATGCGGACTCGAAGTCAGATGCTGCTACTCTCTGAATCTTCCGTCTCTTTTCCTGTACCAGGCAAAACTTTAAGCCTACTAGCTGAGCAGCTTTCCGTCGGAGTTGTAGCAGTACTAATAGAACTCGAAGTGGGAGTCGTCGAACATGAAGGCTGTTCGAACCACGAGCCTTTGTCGCTTTCCGCGAGCATCACTTTCTTCTCCGTATTGAAACTTTGCTCCTTCTCGAGCTCATTCTCTTGAATCTTCTTGGGGCATGTCTTCTTTTTTTATCTTTTATCCAAGCATTAATCTTTTCTCTTCTGGACATATCCACGATCGATATACCGGTAAATTAAACGCTATAAAATCACTGAACTCACGAGTCACGGCTCACTGTGAGTCTGATTTAGCTCCGGATGAAGTTTCCCGCAAAAATTCAGCTGGATGCCTGTGGCACGTAATGGGATCAGAGGGATTTATCACGCCTAAGCGATTTATTTACTCTCCTTCAAATTACCTTTTTTTCTAATATCTCGCTGAAACTTTTGCATGTTAAAAAAAAATTTTTTCGGAAAGATGACGATTTTTAAGAAACCATGCCGCGAAGGTATACGGTAACCTTAAGTCTTTTGCAGACACACCTAAGGTGTAAAGCTACTATAGATACATGTGGAGTGCTGTAAAGTCATTGTAGACACACGTATAGGCATTGTGCATAGACACACACCTAAGGTGTAAAGCTATTATAGTTGCATTAGAGTGAAAGTCAGTGTGGCACACATATACCCATTGTGCACAGACACACGGAGGCGGTAAGCTATTATACAGATTATAGATACACGTGGTCTGTAAGTCGTTGTGGACACACGTAAGCCGGGTACAGCTATTTATAAGATACATGTACTCGTAAGTAATAATCATTGTGGACACGCGTAAAGTAATTCTGGACACATGTAAATCATTGTGCATAGACACACATAAGGTGTTATGCTATTATATATCCATGTGAGTGTAAGTCTTTGTGGACACATGTAAGTTATGTGCTTGTATAAGTGTAAAGCTGTTTTAGATACACTTGGAGTGCAAGTCTTTGTAGACACACGTTATGTTCAGCTATTATACATGTATGTATACGTAAGTGTAAGTCTTTGTTGACACGTAAGTCATTGTACATATAGATATACGTAACGTTGTAAAGCTATTATATATCCATGTCAGTGTAAGTCTTTGTGGGCACATGTAAGTCCTAGTGCTAAGACACTTGTAAGTGTAAAATTGTTTTAGATACACGTGGAGTGCAAGTCTTTGTAGACACGTTATGACAGCTATTATCAATACATGTATACGTAAGTGTAAGTCATTCTGCATAGACATACGCAAGGTTATAAAGCTATTATAGATACATATCATTGTTAAGTCTTGTGTTCACACTTAAATGTACAACTATTATAGATACACATACACGTAATTAAAATCATTGTGGACACGAAAGTCATTGGGAACAGGTCATTGTGGACACACGTGAAGTGCATAGTTATTGTAGACATAGGTGAAATGTAATCTCATTGGACACACAAGCTGTTAAACTAATTTAGATCGACTCAAAATGTAAGTGTCGTTGGACACACGAATAGCGTAAAGCTGTTAGGATCATGAAGTGTGTAAGTCATTGACACACGTGAAGTGTAAGTCTTTTGGATACAAGTGAAGTGTAAGCTGTTGCAATACACGTGAAGTGTAAGCTGTTTCAATACACGTGAAGCTAGTGTAAGCTGTTGTAATACACGTGAAGTGTAAGTCATTGACACATGTGAAGTGTAAGTCACTGTGAAACCCGTGAAGTGTAAGTCTTTGTGACACACGTGAAGTGTAAGTGATTGTGACACACGTGAAGTGTAAGCTGTTGCAATACACGTGAAGTGTAAGCTGTTGTAATACACGTGAAGTGTAAGCTGTGGTAATACTCGTGAAGTGCAAGCTGTTGTAATACACGTGAAGTGTAAGTCATTGACACATGTGAAGTGTAAGTCACTGTGACACACGTGAAGTGTAAGTCTTTGTGACATACGTGAAGTGTATGCTATTATAGGACGAGAAGTGCAAGCTATTATCAGTATCACGTGAGTGTAAGTCATTGTGACACACGTGAATTGTAATTGTAAGCTATTATAGCACGTGAGTGCAAGTCATTGTGACACACGTGAATTGTAATTATAAGCTATAATTATAGCACGTCAGTATAAATCATTGTGGCACACGTGAATTATAACATATTATAACACGAAGTGTAAGTCATTGTGACACACGTGAAGCGTAAGTCATTCTGACATACGTAAAGCGTAAGTCATTCTGACAGACGTGAAGCCTAAGCTATATAGCACGAAGTGTAACTATTGTAACAGGTTAAGTGTAAAGTCATTGTGACACACGTGAATTATGTAAGGGTATTAGACGTAAAGCGGGGCGGGAACTCTTTATGGAAGTTATAGTACTTGTTTGTTTGTAAGTTACGTACGTTATATTAAATCTGCTATTGTCGTTGCACACAACGGCGACAGTGCAATAACAAACTCCATACAGTTGCAGGAACACCCATCGAACTGTTCTGCAAAATAACTGTTCTTCTGGGCCACTCGGCTGGCAAATTCTGCACTTTGGAATTTCTTGGCTGGCAAATTCTGCAGTCTGATACTAAATAATAATATTAACGGAGCGATATTTGTCAGCTGGTAAATTCTGCAGTCCGATATAATTACATAATAATAATATAACAGAGCGATATTTCTCAGCTGGCAAATTCTGCACGTACCTGTTGTTTCACAGGTTTTTAAAAATACCGAATTCTGCAGGTTAACTCAGGTTTTTATTCTTAAAATAAAAATATAGCGTTCTATATTTCAGTTAAGCCCTGTACAAACCGTTTCAACATCGGGACAATATTTAGTGTTGGAGCCGATCTTGAAACAGGTTTAAAATGTTGAAAGGTGTTGAGATATAGAAATCATTTAAAAACAGTTTTCGGTCTCTACAAGTCCCCAGGGGAGGGGTATGTACCGCCCTGGTCATCAAATGTGGACCCCGTTTAAATGTATTTTTGTTGGGCATTCGTAATTAGCACCTAGTGTTCTTCCCTAAGGACTTGGAGTTGTTATTTAAGATGATATTTGCATATATCTTTCACTTGACGCCAGCCAGTTTACACGGTCGGTTATCCGAGCCAAAATTTATAGACACTATGTAATCCCGGCTTTATACAGCGGTTGTTTATGTAAG
The DNA here is from genome assembly GCA_030867875.1 of Actinernus sp. WN-2022. Classification (NCBI taxonomy): domain Eukaryota; kingdom Metazoa; phylum Cnidaria; class Anthozoa; order Actiniaria; family Actinernidae; genus Actinernus; species Actinernus sp. WN-2022. Next base: position 30,107,010 of record JAOWCC010001501.1, read on the forward strand.
TAAGTTTTTTGATGACCCTTAACCTCCAGGGGTCTTGGCGAATTCGCATAGGGTTGGAGTATACGTTTCCAGAATAGTTTTTTCCTCAAAGTGAGGTTTTAACCTGGTTTTTCGTATCCGGCGATTCGTCATTAGTTTAACATTAATATGTAATGTTTATACGGCAATAAACTTGACATAACTGGTCGGCATCCTCCTAACACGCCTTGCTTGATGCGTATGTAGAATATACAACATAAATATTTTCTATGCGGCGGAGCGCAGTGACAGAGCATAGAAGAGTAGTTTCGTGTTAATTTTGATACCCCGTTTTAGAGTTTGCCGGTATTGTCCCAAGACGGATTGAATGTAATACGTAACACGCGTTGCGCTGCTTGACAGAGTCTGCCGGATCAACACCTTCAACATCTTCAACTTCTAAATGAACCACACACAAACTGATCTTCCAAAAAATATACTTTAATTCAACAACGAAGTGTGCTGGTGTGAACTGAATTATAATCATTTATTGCAATGTAACTTCCTTTGAAACATTTTAGCCGTTCTCTGAATAAATATCATACCCCGTTTCAGAGTGCATTCCAGGCATTTTTAAGTCTGAGGTCTAAAAATTGATACCTGTCAAAAATGTCAAAAATAACGACTCCGTTGGGCGGCACATACCCGTATAGCTTATATATGGGAGTATATATGGGGCTACAAATGTTGTGCCATGTTGAACCTGTTTGACCAAAGCTTTACACGCACTTCACGCTCTTGCTATGCTTTAAGGAGATGTTACTCAGGACCAATTTTAACGACGATTTTTCGCGCAACACTATGATCACTATGATCAGTGCTTAGAAATGTGCAACCTTTCTACCCTCAGTTTATTAATCAACTTTGTAAAGACACGCAATTCAGTATCGTTTCACTGCGAGGTGTTTTCAGTTTTTAAATAAACTATCTAGCTGTATCTTTCAATGCGCTGAAAATCGGCTCAAAAGCAGTTTCCGTTAGCACTTTAAATCAAAAGCACAATCAGCACTCGGTCATTACAGTAGGCTTGTTTGCACAAAACACATCAAGCGAGCAGTGAATCATGCATTTTTCTTTACCACAATGCAGTTTAGCACGGACTGCTGCATCGATGAAGGCGTGGTCCCACGCGGTTCATATATTATAAAATATACTAAGTTATGCGAAAGTGGAAATTTTCACTTGTGAATCTCTCAGTTTCTTCCTCGATACTAAGTGTTTGGGAAACACCTAAACGGTATGAAAGTACACATTAAACATTTCAAGCGGCTTTGAAGTTTTGTCTTGATTCACTTTTACTGCTGCGGTTGGTACTGTAAATTACTACAGTTTCCACTATTTTTGTTTTCAGAAAGAAAAAATCATGATTATCAGACAATATCTGGTTCTCGAAAGATTCTTTGGATATTTGAACTGCTAAAATGAAACTGATCTGCGTTGATGGGAGATAAATACTGATACAATCAGCTAAAAGTATAGTAGCAGCTGATATTTCGAGTGTTACGACCGGCTGGTTCACACTAGCGACATCAGCACAAGTAACATACGGAGACTCAGTGATCACATCAGTGAGTAGAACAAGCGCCGCTAATGATCAGTCACTGAGTCTGCGTATGTTGCTTGTGCTTAAACGCTTGAAACGTCAGCTGCTACTCGTGGCTCACGGCCGTTAGTATATAGCTTAATTGACTTTTAATTGATCATACCAGTATTGGAATAGATATCGTGCATTTTTATTAGCTGGCATATTCTTCACTTGTATTTTTCAGCTGGGAATATATAGTGTAAAAAAATGTTTTGCTGCTGGCAAATTCTGCACTTAAATATTTCAGATGGGAATATATTCAAAAAAATATTTTTGCTGCTGGCAAATTCTGCACTTAAATATTTCAGCTGGGAAATTTAGAAATTCTTCATGAACTTTAGGCTGGCTGGCGCTGCAGAACAGCTGTTCGTCTGCCAGCTGAAAAACAATTCCCTTAAATATGTTTAAATACATCTGATTTGTTATAAAAACATCAGAATGTTTGTTTATATGAAGTTTTACCGTTGGGTGTTCCTGCAGTTGTATTGTTGTTGGATGCGGTAAAGAGTTATGAAGTCAATTTTTCTGGGAAACGAGATGTCACGGGCCCGAAGTAATGGCCGAACCGGCCTGTACCACCACAGCATTGGCTTACCCAATAATACAAAACACCCTAACCGTTTTAGAACGTGCAGAACAAAAACAATGGAGCAGAAAGGTAATTGGCGTCAGCTATAGCGGCGCGCCGTGTCCCAGCCCTTTACGAATTGTTATCATTATTTTTCTTTGGCGAAGCTAAATAAATAAAGTAAATAAATAAATAAATTGGGAAATTGCCAACTAAAGACTAACGTAACAGTATTTAGTATCAGATTCATCTCGTACACGTAATCACAGTAATCTAACTCAGTATTATCATTAGATATTACAAGACAAAACACATGTGTTTAAAATATGGTTAATTCAATGTTTTTATACCTCAAATAACTTTATATTCGTTTCACGTACATATATTGTTAGTATATACCACACCAGTGAATATCACTTTTCGCGCGCTCTGATTGGCTACTCAAACAGTGAATATGATTTCATATTCACCTCCGAGCGAAGCAGCGATCACATCGCGCGAGTTTTTGTCCATTTTACAGGGAAAAAATAAATATTTGGTGCTGGCTATTCACCTGCAGTGTGGTATATACTAAAACAGTTATTCACCTCCACTTCGGTGAATAATTGTTAATTATCAAGCCCCTACCCTAGACTGAGCGCCTAAGGTACGTCAAACCGCGGGAAAACGTCACGCGCATGCGCCTTAGATGAGCCCAGCGCGCGCGCGTCCACCCAGTTTCCCGCCGAAACTAAAAGGAAAACAGAGACAATCACCTCTGGTTCTACTTTTAAAGGGGCTGTGTCACGGTAATAAGCTTCGCGTTCCGGGCCGGAATCGAAACAGCTATTTCCACGTGCACCGTGTTTGATATGTACTACCGAACCTCTCGGCCATGTGGAATGCTTAAAATTAAAAAAAAAAAAAAAAATGACCAACAAACAGTGTATATAAACAGTCTCCTGGGAAAATATTGCAAATTATTTCAATCAAGCATTGAAGGAGGAAAGTTTAACTGTTTGTATCCAATTAAAGCCACCAACCGAACGATTACTTGATACATGCGCAGTACCATGACATATCCCCATTTAAGTACGTATACGTATTTACGTGAAATGTTTCGCGAAAAATAAGAAAACTACTTAAAAGATAAGCCTAAGACATTAACAGGTTGACGTTTTCTTAATTTGTGATTCACTGTGAGTTTATTAAGTTAACGTTATAAAATGATTTACTAAAAATGTTAAAGCCCTCGGTAATTTGTATTTGATAGCAGAGCCTTCGTTCTTTCGGCCAGCGGACTATACCGTTTTGCCGCGGTGTGAAACGAACACGTGACATCATAGAGCGATTTTCATTTGAACCAAACGCAAATTACCCACAGCCAGCCAATCATAGGAGCGAGTAATCACAAGTAACTCATAAATGGCTTCCCTGTGAGCCAATGACAAACCAAAGCAAAACCAAAAGCAATTTGCGTTTGGTTTTACTTTGGACTCTGATTGGTTGGTTTACTTTCTCAGCCAATAGGAGAGCTAATTAGTAAACGCAAAACCAAAACACTTCACACACATGAAGTCACCGGTTGTTTATGAGGGGGACAAAATCGACTTGAACAATAGAGTTTTGAACTAAATCTGCTCTGCTGAGGAAAATTTAACTTCGAATTGTCTGGTTTCCAGATATCAGATGTATCAATGTTTACCCTACAATATTTACCTTATTTGGTGGCTGTTACCGCTATTCTACGTTCTACAAAATGCATTTGATAGCGATTTCCTTTGTGTTGTTGCTGTTTTGTCCCCCTCCACAACCGTGATCCTTAGCGTTTAACTGATAGATTGTTTTAATTTGACGTCATAATGATATTCTGCTCTAGTCAAAGCAAAGTAATTTAAAGTGTATGATATAGTCAAAACATTTTATCATTAATATCGATTCTGCATCAAGTGAATTGTTGAATGGAACACTCAAATTACTGAAATATTCTACTATCTATGAGTTACAGAGGTTTACATTTCCAATAATTATGCTAATTGTGTGATGTAACTTTGACGTAATTTTCGGAACTTTACAATTTACTGTCATTTCTTTTTCCTCTTGAATAAAACCGTTTTCTGATCTCGACAAAATAGTTGGTAAAATCACAAATATAAGCTTCAAATAAACTAGATGTTTACAAAAGGTAATTTATCTCTTACAGCATGTTTCTGTATAATTAATTAATTTAGTGGGATTTAGTAGGCCGTCACCGGCTTGAATATATTATAAATATAAACCTCTAGTATAAATCATGGATGCAACACTCAAATCGAGAAGTACTCTGCTATTAAACTTAAATTCACTTGATGTAGAATCGCTTTTAATGATACAAATATTTGACCATATAGTAAACTTTAAATCAAGTTACAGTTGAATACCTTACTAGAATAGTTATATCGAGTTATCCGCGTCCGCTATCCGCTTTCCGTATCCTAGTTTTACAGAAACGCCTTTCCTGTATAATTTGTCTATCACTACATATACCTCGATACAACAGCCAATGCAGACGTCGAGGAGAGCAAACCTCGCATTTGTATGCCAATAATGAATATATTCACGATTCTGATCGTCGCTGCTGGCATACTGACATCTGTCGAAGGTAAGTTCCTTAATTCTCTTCTTTAACAAGGTGTACATTGAAAACGTAACACGTACACGGCTCTTATAACGAGATTTTTGAAGCTTTTAAAAGCCTGAGACAGACAGATCTAGAATGTCGACTGCACGCGTGATGGATACAACGCTTAAACTTTTTTTTAGTTTTATTAAAGTTCAGAAGATCTCTGAGAACTACAGAACAGTGAAACAACTAACGAATTGAGCTGAATTGATCAGTTGAAAGTAATACCTTTCTATGCCGATCGACAAACATACCATTCTTACAAAGCTGAATAAATTAATGTGTGGCGTAGAACCATAGCCGCCGTACTAAAGTATTTATAATTTCTGAACACGAAACGTCCTGCAGAAAGAAACTGGGTTTAATTAAACAAATCCCCCTCTTCTTGCATTGGGTGCTCGTTTGAATAATTAGGATGTCCTTCTGATAACTAAGACGATTTATCGGCAATTGTTTATTGTAAAGTACTAGGTACTGCCTTGGTCAAGGAAGACGCGACCTATGAAAACAATAACAAAGTCAATCGTGGCTTGAACTTTCGGGATTATGTTTAATAAGAAATCAATCGAATAATAACATTTTCCTCGTTTCCAAAAACTAGTAAACTTTCTTGCATTTTTAAATTAAATTTACACGTACCTTTGTGCAGTAGCGTTAATGTAAACAAACTCCCAGCCATAAGTGTAGTCTCTGCGTTGGCTCGAACAGGCGGGCTGGACTGGTTTGCCGAGCTGGACTGGTTTGCCAAGCTGGACTGGTTTGCCAAGCTGTGTTTCAGCCCGTACGTATTGCATGGAGCGATGCAGCCCGGGCTGGGGGCCTTTGGCGCGGCCATTTTTGGCCGGAAGTCGTTGTTTAAAAAAAAAAGCTGCCACAAGGACAATGCGAGAGATCATTGTAGATTGCTCTCCAAACCAGGCGAGCCCGCCTCGTGTAATCAGGTCCTCAGTGATGTATTGTCTGTATTAACCCATTTTTCCTTCCTTTTTTATAACACTAATGTATCAGTCAATTCCAAACCCGTGCATCCCCCCCCCCCCCCCCGGGCCATCCCCGCATTTGATCAGAGGCTTACTCCCGAGGGTGGGGAATTTGACGAGTATCTAGACCATCAGGGGCGGGCATTTGACAAATAGTAGGGGTAGGGGGTGGGGCATTTGATCGGTGTTTAAAAAATAGATTATCTCTGTCTACAAATTCGCATCGCTCGTGTCGAAATGGAGAACATACGTGTCTTCGAGGACTTCCAGGATTTTACCTCTGAAAGTGGCCTTCAAATTTGGCAGGTTCACTCTTTCAAGCAAGGCCCCTACAAATGCACAATACTTTAAATCTATAAACTATGTTGTTTTGCTTTGGTCCGTGAACTTTGAGCGACTGCGTGTTATTATTAATAGTTGGAAAAGACGGGCCGATTGGTGCCTGCAGTTAATAACAGGCCGACCCAGCTGCTGAGTTGGTCGAACGCTTATTCTTTATATAAGCTTCTATTTTCCACAAGGAATCAGCCATAAAACAAATGTTAAATAACTCAACCATTTTACATCCGCATTCCTAATTTGACAGGGAGGCTCCAAAGGTTATTGGCGACATTGACATTCTAGCTAAGAATAATTTGTTTTCATGATTCAGACGGTTCGTGTCGCGTTAGGCCTAGTCAAAAAACATGTTTATCGGCCGGCCCTTTTTATTCGTTATTTCCAACTTTTTTTCCTGCTTTATGCTCTTTTTATAATAAAGATAACACATGTATTGATGCCTTTTATGTCTCTGATATGGCTTTATGAATATGCCCTTGATTATCAGGGAACACAACTTTTAAAAACCATCATGAAGCGATAAATCTCTTTTAATATATGTACTGGTATGGCTCAAAATCTCTCGTGTTTTCATACCATGGTCTGTTCCATTCTGGATGCATTCATTACACAACGGATAAAGTTCCCTAAAGTCAAATTATATTTGTTACCAAAGCACCGCATGGAGCATCAAACACAACAAATTTCAACAAAGGAGGCGGCCTCCAAAAAGGAAGCGTGGGGACGATAAACATGTTTTTTTTTACTTGGCCTTAAGTTCTCAGATTTATGTTGGGACTCTAGTGTAACAAATATGCAGAAGCCATTACAATTAGAAACGCTTAAAACAGAAGATTAGTTCACCGTTTGCGTATATTATATTCTGCCTTACATAATGTTATTGCATTACCCGTACCGCCCATACCAAACTATTTTCATCAATCAGTGCGCGTGACAAGAAGTCACGCTAGTAGCACGTTCCTTCCTTTCCTTCCTTTCCTTCCTTTCCTTCCTTTCCTTCCTTTCCTTCCTTTCCTTCCTTTCCTTCCTTTCCTTCCTTTCCTTCCTTTCCTTCCTTTCCTTCCTTTCCTTCCTTTCCTTCCTTTCCTTCCTTTCCTTCCTTTCCTTCCTTTCCTTCCTTTCCTTCCTTTCCTTCCTTTCCTTCCTTTCCTTCCTTTCCTTCCTTTCCTTCCTTTCCTTCCTTTCCTTCCTTTCCTTCCTTTCCTTCCTTTCCTTCCTTTCCTTCCTTTCCTTCCTTTCCTTCCTTTCCTTCCTTTCCTTCCTTTCCTTCCTTTCCTTCCTTCCTTTCCTTCCTTTCCTTCCTTTTTCCTTTCCTTCCTTTCCTTCCTTCCTTCCTTCCTTCCTTCCTTCCTTCCTTTCTTTCTTTCTTTCTTTCTTTCTTTCTTTGTTTGTTTTATATCACTATTATTGTTATGACTTTATTATAGGCCAATAATGCAATTGTATTTCTATTTTACTTTTTATATGGATTGTAAATTTTTATTGTTTTATGGCACTGGACTCGATGCGTAAGTAGATCAATTGTATCCGTCATTACTCTAAGACTGGAACAACTTGATTATGTCTATGGATCGCGAAACTTTGACAAGTCGAATAATATGAGCGAGTTTAGTTGCCTTTTACAAATCAGTGTTTGTGGTAAAATTAGTATTCAGACCTCTATTTAACCACGGTATTCACATCAACTACACGGTTGGTTTTCATGCAAGCCGTAACATAACTTCAATGAACTGCTTGAACGGGTTAATACGAGGGTAACGCAAGCACTAAGAATTTTCGGTCAGCAAAGTGTTTCAATGTTCTCGAAAACTGACGTCCTCGTGGATTTGTAATTCACGAATTAACGATATTAGTGTATAACATAACCCATAGAAATGCGAGCTCCGATTGGTAGAAAGTGTGTTTGCATGAGGCTATGTAAACATGAACAGTTAAGCACACAATACAAGAGCTTCCGCCAGTTCTATATCCTCGTCCATATTCTCTAGAAACCGCTTCCTTGCATGCATGAGTTATTCTTATTCCGGAAAATGAACATTTATAACGCCATTTTTACTCTTTCTCGTCGACTTTGTGAAAGGAACTTCGCAAACGTTGAAGGCTCCACCATGATCAGTGACAGTGCATTCATGACCATTCAGATTTCCGTGAATTTTCGCCCCAGTAATGATCAGTACACACGCATAGTATCCAGTCTCTCTTTAAGAAAATCGCCATACATACATACACACATACACTTTATTTATCCTCGAATTTACAAAGTAGCTGAAATAAGCTAATATCTTCGAGAAAAGAAACTCGTATCCCGTTTTTATATCAGTCGCACTTATGTAACAATCACACGTTTATGCGTCTAGATCGATCTAGACGTCGTAGTTGTGTGTAGCATAAAAACGGTCTGTGACAATAGAATGAAAATGATAATGGCTTTGGTAATGGTCAGGGGAGGTCAGGGGCGTGGGAGGTCCTGAAAATTGGGGGAGGGTTTAAAATGATGAATTCTGGCCAGACATTTTCATTGATGACTTCTGTCAATCTCTCTTCTGGGACTGAGCACCCTCCCTACGCCACTGGTACTGGTATTGGGGTACTGGAGTACTGGGGTACTGGTAATGTAATGGTACTGGTAATGTAATGGCAATGTAATGGTAATGATGATTATAATATATAATCATAACCAAAAGAAGCCCTTTCTTTTAGAAACCCTACCTTTGCTTTTGGGAAAATTTAATCACTAACTTCCCTCACGCAATGGCACCACCTATAATAATTGTTGTTGTTTTAACAGCGAGACAAATAACATGTCATTCATGTAACAGCCCAAATTGGGGGAGCTGCCACACAAGCTTGACTTGTCCCAATTCCTTTGTGCATTGCTTTCGACTTGTCGGATACCGCTTGGAACATGGCCAACAAACTCGTGTGTTGGTCGCTGGTTGTGCCACAAGCGGTGAATGTACACCAAGTGGTATGCAAACCATATGCCAGCGGTTTGAGGTAAGAAGCTCAATTTCATCACGAATGATGGAGTGACTGCAGAATACCCCATACATTTCGCTAGGTCCCTAAAAAGAGGTGAGACGTAGATAGCCTTTTACCGGGTATATGAAAACGTGGATATATATGTTTGATACATGCATGGAGACTAGTGGTACATGTATATACGTTGATAGGCTTCTATACTGATATGGCTTCGTTGATGTAAAGATACGTAGATAAACTTTTACATGTGGATACGTAGACACACTTTTACATGTGGATACGTGGATACACTTTTACATGCGGATACGTGGATACGTAGATACAGTTTTACATGTGGATCATACGTGGATACGTAGAAACAAAACCTAAAGGTCAGTGAACAGGAACACCCAACGAACTGTTCTGCAAAATAACTGTTCTTCTGGGCCACTCGGCTGGCAAATTCTGCACTTTGGAATTTCTTGGCTGGCAAATTCTGCAGTCTGATACTAAATAATAATATAACGGAGCGATATTTGTCAGCTGGTAAATTCTGCAGTCCGATATAATTACATAATAATAATATAACAGAGCGATATTTCTCAGCTGGCAAATTCTGCACGTACCTGTTGTTTCACAGGTTTTTAAAAATACCGAATTCTGCAGGTTAGCTCAGGTTTTTATTCTTATTTTTATTCTTAATTTGCTGCTGGCAAATTCTGCATTTAAATATTTCAGCTGAGAAATTTAGAAATTCTTCATGAACTTTAGGCTGGCAGGCGCTGCAGAACAGCTGTTCGTCTGGCAGCTGAAAAACAATTCCCTTAAATATGTTTAAATACATCTGATTTGTTATAAAAACATCAGAATGTTTGTTTTTATGAAGTTTTACCGTTGGGTGTTCCTGAGTGAACATAAGTAGGCAACTGCAGAATACCCTCCCCAAGCACTGTATGTTACAGAGAAAGGTACTGATCTCCGTGATGCTCCAATGATCCATGAGATACACTTGATTTCCGTGACACCCTTGATTCGCTTGATATGCGATAGCCTTGATTCCCGTGATTCGCTTGATGCGGGATACGCGTGATTCGCGATACCCTTGCATGATTCGCGTGTTACCTTTGGTTCGCGATACCCTTCATTCCCGTGATACCATTAATTCACTTGTTGCGTGATAAAATAATAGCAAAATACCACTTCAGTAGCGAGAGACAAAAAGGTCCCAGGTGATCAACAAGTTATCACTCACCTAGGACTAGAGTTCACAGGTGAACAACGAGGTTTTAGGGCTAATTCGTGCCTAGAGTTCAAAGGTAACATGTGAGTTTTTTTGTATTTATCATAATACATCAGCTTACCCAACAACAATAAAAGCCCTATATAACCGTCAGTAAAGAAGTTCCCAGGGAAACAACAAGTTCTCACTCATCTACGGTTACGGTTTGCTGGTAAACAACAACTACTCATGCAGGAGTGTTATACAATTTTACCTAGGTTGAATCTGATTTAACCTAGGTTAATTCAGTTTGACAATTGGCCCTAGGTTGGTTACGTTCGGATTTTATCTCGGTTTTACCTGCAAATTAATTTTACCTGCAACATATGTATGACCTAACCCAAGCATCAACATTGAAATCCTAACCCGACCAAAAAAACATACCCTAACCATTAACCAAGTTCACAGGTAAACGGCGACTTCTCACCCACCTAGGCCAGAGTTCACAGTAGTTCAGAGTAGCTTGGTGTGATGTTGAATCGAACGTATAACTAGTAGTCATGCGGAGCGGACGGACGTGAAATTTTAGGAAGAAGGAACTATAGCCTGCTTGCCGGCTGTTCCGTAATTTTTTTCGGTCGTTATTTTCGGATTGGGTCATCTGTGGCACGCGGTCCGCAAAATGGGGCGTGATCCTTAGCGTTTAAACAATATATTGTTTTTATTTGACGTCATAATGATATAGGGCAATTGCGCTATATGATATTTCTGATCACCTACCAGTATTCTGCATAATTAATACTACTGTAAAAAGAACTAAAGAAAAAAGGTTGTACAGGGAATTAAAAAAAATCAATCAAGAAGCTTATTTAAACGACATAAATGTTATAAACTGGAGCAAGCTATTATACGAGAATAATGATCTTAATGAAGCAACTTCAAATGTAATTAATGCCGTAAATGAAATAACAAATAAGCATGCTCCATACAATGTAGTCCCACGAAGTAAATTAAAACAATTAACTAAACCCTGGATAACCAACGGCATTCTAAAATCAATTAAGACTAAGCAGAAAATGTATCGCACACATTTTCTTTCTAATGATATGGAAAATGTAAATAAATATAAGAAATTCTCTAACAAACTGAATCGAATAAAAACACAGAGTAAAACACAGTACTACTATAAACATTTTGAGATATGCAAAAATAACTTAAAAACCACCTGGAAATTGATTGGAACACTAATTAAACGAAAAACCAAAGGTCAAATCTACCCAACTAGACTTATAAGAAATAAAAAGATATATACTAATAAATTAGACAGCGAATCAATTCAACCAGCATTTTGTTAATGTTGGCTCCAGTCTGGCTAACTTAATTAAACTCTCAAATGAGAATCCGACTGACTATGTTCATAATTCACCAACTTCAAGTTTCGTTATGTCTCCCGTTACTGAACAACACGTCTGTGAACTTTTTCTAGGCTTAAAGGATAATAGGGCCTCTATAGATATTCCTAATAAATTAAAATAATAAATAAAACAATTTCACCGCATTTTACCTATATCTACAATGAATCTATTAAAACAGGTGTTGTGCCTGATATACTGAAAATATATGCAGTTAATCCAATTTATAAAAGTGACATAGTTACTGATCCTTATAACTATAGACCGATATCAACATTATCACCTTTTGCAAAAATATTAGAGACTTGTATATGATCAGTTGGTATCATTTTTGAAAAAAATATGTATCCTATTTGATCACCAGTTTGGTTTTAGAAAAGGGTACTCCACAGAACAAGCAATACTTGAATTAACGGATCAGTTAAAAACTGCTATTGACAATAAACAATTAACATGTGGATTATTCTTAGACTTCTCCAAAGCGTTTGATCACCAGTTTGGTTTTAGAAAAGGGTACTCCACAGAACAAGCAATACTTGAATTAACGGATCAGTTAAAAACTGCTATTGACAATAAACAATTAACATGTGGATTATTCTTAGACTTCTCCAAAGCGTTTGATACAGTTAATCATCAAATTCTGCTTTCTAAACTAAAGAAATATGGAATTCGGGGCTTACCCTTGTCATGGTTTAGCAATTATTTAAATAATCGACAGCAGTATGTAAAAATAGATGACGTTAAATCCAGTATGCTTCAGATGACTTGTGGAGTACCTCAGTGCTCAACACTAGGGCCACTACTTTTTTTACCATATATAAATGATATACCAAATTGCTCTAACAAACTTTCCTTTCGTATATTTGCTGATGATACCAATGTATTCTATTCAAGTGATAATATAAACGACCTAGAAACTGTAGTTAATCAAGAGTTCAAGTCAATTCTCCATTTTTGTGAAATAAATAAATTCTCTGTTAACATGAAAAAAACTAACTTCATGATTATAGCCTCAACAATGAAAAAACACTAAAATTAACATCACTAATATTGAACAAAAAATCTATATCAAATACTTAGGAATTTATATAGATGAACACATTAACTGGGAGCAACAAATTAAACATGTAAATAGTGAAATTGCTAAAAATACTGGAAGTATAAATAAACTCCGGTATTACCTTGATCTAAATACATTGAAGCAACTCTACTATACACTCGTATAACCATATTGAAACTATGGCCTCATGAGCTGGGGTAACACATATACAACCAAGTTATCAAAAATACGCACCTGCCAAAATAAATGCTTACGAAACATCTTTTTTGCTCATAGCAGAGAAAATGCAACGCCATATTTTAATATCCTTAGACTTCTAAAACTTGATAATATCTTCAAATTAAGAATTGCAGCATTCACTTAAAAAATTATCAATGAGAAAACACAAATGCCATCCGTCTTTTCTAATTACATTACACTTGGCAAAAAAAATCACTCCTATAATACAAGATTTGCCGCCAAACTAAATTTTAGTAGACCAAAAACACGAACAAACTACGGAATGCATACTTTTAAGTACATCACATCGAAAATCTGGGGGGAAAATCAACTTTGAATTGAAATGTGCTTGCTCTGTTAGTATATTTAAAAACAAATATGAAACTACTCTAAAAAAATTATAATATGTATATATGAATATTCAGCTGTGCCTAAATAAATCTAGTATCTACAATCGTAGGCAGTGTCCAACTCGGAAGCTACGCTACTTTGGTCACTGCGCACGATCTCAATATAGAATATGTACATTTTTTTATTTTCATTTAAATGTATTGTTAATGTAACTGTAATTGTAGTCATTGTAAATAGTACAGAGTGCAGAATAAATTTGAACATTGAACATTTGAACATAAACATATTCACTAGCCGAAATGAGATTGACATATTTATAACCTTAACCTAACCCAAACATCAACACAAATCCTAATCCGCCCATAAAACATACTCTAACCATTAACCAAGTTCACAGGTCAAAAAGTTCTCACTCACCTAGGGCTAGGGTTCACAAGTAAACATGCACTAGCCGAAGATTGATGTATTTATAACTTAACCCAAACATCAACATTAACCATTAACCGCGTCCCCGTTAGCTCAGTGGTTAAGCGTCGGTCTGTCGTGCGGGAGGTCGCGGGTGCAAACCCCGGCCGGACCAACACACAGGGTCTTAAAATAACTGAGTAGAAGGTATTGCCTTTGCATAATCCAACAGTAAACGGTTAGACCTTCACGTCTTCTCGAACCGTAGGACTAAGTCAACAGAGGGCCATGCCATGTGGAAGATTCAAAGATTACTGAGCTACATGTTAGCGGTAAACGTGTAACCCTATATAAATAAAGTGCCTTTAAGTTCACAGGTAGACGACGAGTTCTCACCCACCTTGGGCTAGGGTTCACAGGTAAACGACGAGTCAGTCTCACCCACCTAGCTACATCAATATAAAAGTCTTCCTATCATAAAAGTCTTCCTATCATATGTTTTTAGGGAACAGTAGCGAAATTTGTAGGGTATTCTGAATTCAGGCCAGAACTATGATAATAACATAAGTGTGACTCATTAAGTAAGAGTTAAATACCGAGATCCCAGGTATTAAGTCATACACATTGATCCTGAGGGCCGTATAGGCATAACTTAATACCGAGGTTCCAGGTTAATTAAATTTAACTGACTTACTTCGGCAACCTTTATTTCACTAACATTCCAGTGAATTTCAATATAAAGACCTGATTAGGTATTCAAGAGCCTTTATGTAGTACAATGTAGTTTATTAGATATTCAAGGTCTTTATATCACATAAATACCTCCATATAAAAGCCTTGAATATCTACTGAGCAATTTATGTTTTTTCCCCTTCGCTGTATTGAATTATTGCGAGCCCCCCAGAGTGAGCAACACTAATCTACATGGCGAAAAAAAACATGTTCCATGGTCATCTGTGTCCGTAGCATGAGTGCAGTACTTAAATTAACCAATCGTTGCACGTGATAGATTAGTATGTCACAATTAGGTTACACAATGTATTCCCCTTACCCAATCACAAGTCGTGATAGATCACTGTAACTTCAAATCCAATGAGAAATCTTGGTGCTCGTGCACATGTTGACAAGAGGGGTAAGTTTGGTTTTCTTTAATTTCTTCGTTTTTTTCCCGCAAAGAAAATGCATGTTCAACGCCTGCAGATGCATATCATGATTAATCAAGCACTGCGAGGCATAAATACTGCCTCACAATATTGTCTTAAATCTACTCGTGTGTTAACATGAAGTCAGTGGATACACATGAACTACGCATAAAAAAAACACTTACCTTTCTTGTCGACCACGACGAAGAACCACGAACACGAGGGAGCTTTTGTTCATGGTCATTGGAGTGAATGCAGGAAAGGTCTATATGGCTCTGGATTTTACACACATTCATTATTATGTGAAACCACAAATAATAAGGTTTTATCGTATCTAACCTGTGAAAACAGCCATGCACCTCTTCAAACTCTGTCCGCTCGGACACCCTCCGTTTTGGAAAGGACTTTCTCAAAATAGTCAGACCAACTGGAAGATTCGGTGCTTTAATAACATTTGTAGCAAGAAACCAGTTGGGATGAATGCTGTATAATTAAAGGACTTTCACAAACTAGAAGACCAACTGGAAGATTCGGTGCTTTAATAACATTTGTAGCAAGAAACCAGTTCGGATGAATATTGTATAATGAAAGGACTTTCTCAAACTAGCAGCCCAACTGGAAGATTCGGTGCTTTAATAACATTTGTAGCAAGAAACCAGTTGGGATGAATATTGTATAATAATGAAAGGACTTTCTCAAACAAGCAGACAAACTGGAAGAGTCTATGGCCCACTGATGAAGGCTGAAAGCCGGAACATTTTTTTAATCCATGGAACTGTGAGAAATTGCAAGTTGTACTTTTTTTTATTCTTCATATATACCATATATATCCCACTGAATTACGTATGGCGAGAACTAGTTATCACGTGCATACAAATCAGTGGATTGCAGTCATGCATTGTCAAACAGTTTGCTGAAGCTAGAAATATCTTGATTAGAGAACTTATCATGCCTGATCCACGGCTTTGTCATTTGAATCTCTGGGGATTGATTGCAACCAAGAATCGTGCGATATTCTACAATCACATGGGCCGCAATTTCACAAAGTGATTGGTGATAAAACAACTGATTTATTTTATTTTATTGATTGTCGACAGGTGGCTTTGTACATTTTTGTTGTAGTACAGACTTTTCGCAACTGATGAAAAACCCATAGGTACAACAAGCCGAATAATTAGAAGAACAAACAAAAGTACTGGAAGCTACATACGGAGCGCGTCTAACCGATAGTCGAGGACAATTGGATCGAAAGGAGCTGATTATTCCGACTTTGTGTTATAGACAAAACTGACAATAATCATTTTGAATTTCACGCGCTTGATATAAGTTCTCTATTTGTCCCACTTTGAAAATGTAACTATTAACAATTAAAAAACATCATAACTTTGAAACGCTGCACCGTTTTTTACGAAATAAAAACTAAAATATTCTCAAAATGTCCTTGTTCATTTCTGTATTATTAACCCATATATATGGGTAGATGGGTGCAAAAATTAGTGCGATTGTACGCGTACCAATGAAATAAATCAGAACAAATTATTTAGGTTCAACACGGGTATTTTGGATCAGTTCAAAAGCCGTAATTTTCTTGCAATGACGATTCGGATATAATTTAAAGTAATTTCTGTAGAAAAAGATATACAAGACAACTCATCAGTCGTGACACATCTTGCCCCGGGATCAGTAAACGCGTCATGTAAACCGACCATTAGATTATTGAGCAACTAAAGACAGGCTACCGCTTTAATTGCTACTGAAAATTACTTTGTATGATCAAAACCTCGCAGACCAAAATGGAAGAATATCACGGTTAATTAAACTTGCTACTTCGTTACCGTCAAAGACAAAACAAAACAAAACCTATTATGTTTCTTTGTGTCTACCGAAGCAACAATTGTCAAGAACGTTTGATGGAAAGTCTTTTGCAGAGTTTTTTTTGTTTCAGTAGATCGCTCAAGTAATGTATAACGAAAGATTGGTTTCAATAATGTATATTGAGTAAAGCCGAAAGAGGGATCCAGAAAGAGCAGGCAACTTCTGACAGGTCTAATATACATTTTTTAAACGTTTCGACCATTCGGTCTTCTTCAGTTAATAATTAAAATTAAATGTTAAAAATTAATTAAAAATTAATTGTTTTTTAACTGAAGAAGACCGACTGTCATAAGTTGCCTGCTCTTTCTTTCTCGATATACATTTTATAATATCGAATAGCCTAGCTAGGATCCTTCTACTGGGAGTTCATCGTTGGTACTACCATATATTATTCACTCATATATACTACATAGATGAATGTTAACACAGAGATATATAATAAGAACAAAGAAAATTAATGTGAATCGGCTACCTAGTAGTAGGGGAAAACCATAGAGATAATACAACTAACTAACCTTAGTATAATTTCATCAGTGAATATAGACTGAGATTCCCGTGCTCTGATTGGTCGAGAATTACGTCATATGTCGCCGACGGCTATATTCACCTGCAGAGCGCCTGGAAGTGAATATAACATACAACTGCAAGGCATTTAGCAAAATGGCCGCTCGCATATTT
Organism: Actinernus sp. WN-2022; assembly: GCA_030867875.1. Classification (NCBI taxonomy): domain Eukaryota; kingdom Metazoa; phylum Cnidaria; class Anthozoa; order Actiniaria; family Actinernidae; genus Actinernus; species Actinernus sp. WN-2022. Next base: position 30,124,463 of record JAOWCC010001501.1, read on the forward strand.
ACCGATGTTTCCTTACGAAGAAATAAATAATATGAAAGAAAAGCTTTTCCAAAACCCACCAAAGAAGCAACTAAATAAGTATGGCTAAACAGAAAACTTGAATCTTTTTTTAAATCTATAAGCCTTCACAAACAAAGTTTACTTACGTCAGTTATGAGTTTCGGATTGAGTTTATTGGGTCCTGATGTCTTCATGAATCACAAACTTTCACAAGGAAATAACGTCTACTTAGAGAAATAAATAAGAGTGTACTTACTGGAGTTATTTTCCTCGTGGTTCTTGATAGAAAGAGCCCATAACCAAGAGCGTCCATATCTACTATATAGATGCTACGGCGTTTTCACAAGTTGGGCTATTTTTATATTATTTTTTGCCGCCAATTAGTGGGTTACATCAGTGGCGGAACAAAAGATGCCTCATTAGCTTCTTTTGTTATACCCACAGCACGTCTGCTACTCTTTTGTGATTTTATTCCCTTAGGAATGATTGCAACCCAAGAATAGCGGGAAACCGTTCTAAAAATAACCTAACTTGTGAAAATGCCGTAGCATAGAGGTAGTATGGGAGATTCTCGCTCTTAGTTATGGGCTCTTGCTATTGGTTAATATTTACCTTGACTTCGTCTCGGTAAATATTCACCAATAGTCACTTAGACTTAAGTGGATAATTGTTAAATACTATTTGACTGTCTAAACACATATATCCACCTATCTATAACGAGCTAACACATCTGTGTCTCATAACAATTTATCAAGCTTCCTGTAATCGATAAGTTGATTATCTGATTGCCTAGACTGTCTATTAAAGTTCCACTACGACGAAAATTTACCATTTCGATTTGCCACCTTTTCAGTGTTAATAGGTCAATACGGTCAATGGGCATGTTAAACCACAAAATTTTAGGAGAGTTTACCGGTAAAATCCTGTCCGCCATTACTGGAAGCCGTTCTCAGTATTCAGCGGAAGTGATGTCATACACTTAACACGACAACCTCGTGGCGCGAAATGGCGTGCATAAAAAAAGTAGCCAACCTCGCAAAGATAAATATAACTTTCTTTTTATGTGCGTGAAGACGTTTTTAGTAGAAATATGCCTCCAGGCGTTGTGTTCTGCAGGCAAGCGTTTATTATTTAAGTGTTTATTACTTAAGTGGCACCCTGGGACACAGCTTTCGTTTCTGAGGATACGGATGACATCCTCGACTGTTGGTACGGAATATTTAATGACGTGTTGGACAGCCAGGCACCGATAAAGCGAAAGAGAGTAAAAAGCAAAGCACAACCAAGTTGGTTTACCAATGACTTGAACCACGAAATTCACAATTTTAAGAGATAAGCTACTAAAATAAGCAAAGAAATCCGGCAAATGTGATGACTGAGTGCTCTTTAAGCGTGAAAAGACCAACGTTAGCGAACTGATTGGGCGGGCAAAAGAGAATTACTTCAAGTCACAAGTAGCTGAAAACAAATACAATCATAAAAAGCAATGGAGTCTCATCAAGAACTTAACGAGGAAAGACGTAAATAATCATAGCAGTATTCGCCAACTGAAGGATAACGACAAGACTTTTATCGACAAGCTAGAAATCGCCGAGTTATTTAATACGTTTTTTTGTAACTCAGCCCTTGAAACTACTCAGTTCACTAACAGCAGGTTTCCCGCCTGCCCCCCTACAAAGAATTATTGGCCGAAGGACTAATTCTTCTGTTGTCTTTAAAATCCCTCACATCACCCCTAACAAGATCCTGAACTTACTGCAACGCATGCCTTCACACAAAGCTACTGGTGTTGATGGCCTCAGAGCGAAGGTTTTGAAAGTAGCTGCTCCTCAGTGCCATATCCTCATCTTTGAGCCGACTGATCAGAACCACGTACTGTATCGAAAACAGTGATTTTCCGTCTGCATAGAATTCTGCTAAGGTAACCCCTATTTACAAGGGTAAAGCGAGCAAGGAAGATAAGAACAACTCAGACCTATATCAGTGCTCATGCCGTTGCTCTCCAAGCTATTTTCAGTCTGGTTTTCGTAAATCCCATTCTACAGAAACAGCCCTCATCCGACTTAAAGACCAATTACTCTCTGATTTGGATAGAAATCATGTGAGTGGTCTTGTGTTTATCGACTATATCAAGGCATTTGATATCATAGATCATGAAATTCTTCTCTCAAAGCTGGAAACCTATGGCGTGGTATCAAGAAAGTTGCACTGATTACCAGCTATTTGAGAGGTCGCAGTCAATTTGTGGGCATTGATGGTAGAGAATCAGCAGCTAAGCCAGTCACACACGGTGTACCTCAAGGATCGGTCCTTGGCCCGCTGTTGTTCCTCGTGTTCATAAATGATCTTCCTCAAGCCATGACGCAATCTGTTGTGGACGTCTACGCAGATGATACAACACTGAGCGCATCAGCTACCTGCGAATCATCTCCATCTGTGATTCAACAGCAACTACAGGAAGACACTGATCTAGTTACTAAATAGACACTGGAGAACAAGATGGTTCTAAATACTTTAAAAACAAAGACCACGCTTGTCACTGGCAAACGATTGGCGAGTAAGCTCTTAAATTCGGAGCTGAATGTGTTACTCCATGGTGATACGATCGAACATGTAAACTTCCAGAAACTTCTCGGAGTGAAACTAGACAAGCAGCTAAACTTCTCTGAGCATGTTGATGAAATGTGTAAGAAATTGTCGCAGAGGGTTGGAGTATTAAAAAAGATCAAGCGGAACCTCCCACTAGAAGAACGAAAACTGTACTATAATGCGATGATCAAGCCCATCATGTTATAATTGGATGCACTGTGTGGAGCTCGTGTTCGTGCGAAAACATGGATCAGGGGTTCAAGTTACAGAAGCGAGCTGCGCGCGTCATACTTGATGCGAACGCGAAGAAAAGGAGCGCAAGCTTATTTAAAGACTTAGATTGGTTACCCTTAAGTGACGAAATAAATCTACAGAAGTGCTGTATAATCTACAAGCGAATCATTGGCGAAACCCCAAGTTACATGGAACATTTACTTGTTAGAAACTCAGACCTGCATAATAGATCTGGCAGACACTCTAATATAAATTTAGTTTGTCCCAGATATAAGCGCGAAACTGAAGGTGGCAGAACATTCAAAGTGACAGGAACAAAGCTATGGAATATCATCCCACCAGAAATTAGAAAGAAAGACTCCCTAAATGCTTTTAAGTATGCTCTGCGAAAGTACTTTTTAGATAAATAGATATATAGTCATAGCGCTAGCTATCATATAAACGAAGACTGCTTATTTTTAAAATTCATATTTTACACATATTGCCTGGTTATTTTTAAATTAGCAATTAGGTCACGTTTAGTTAGCCAATTTTAGATAAAATGTTCAAAACAATATAGTATACGTATAGTGTATTTTTATAACAATTATGTCATACGAGTATGTTATCCATTCTTATAGTTTCTTCTTAGCTTATATGTTTCATAACTTACTCTGTACCAACGTCATCTACCTATCTCACATAGTTAGTGTAGTAATTATTCGCTAGAAGCTTTTATACATACATATATATACATTTATTTATTTTGTATTCTTTTTTGAGGGCCACGAGTTTATCGGTTTTAACTGTCAAGTGTTTAAACCCTCGGTAAATAAAGTTGTTATTGTGTATGACATCACTTCCGCTGAATAAACCTTCGTTTAAAGCTGAACAAAGGGCCCCTTCCTGTAATGGCGGACGTTTAGATTCAATAGTTGGAGCTCAAAAATAAGACTTCCTGTCGTTGTATAGAAAAACAATTTGAACTGGTAATAATATATCAACTCTACTTTATGAATAATTTATGCAAAAACATTGATATGTCAAAATAGTGACACTTTAAGTAATGCTCCGGCTAAGAGCAGGATCACTGAACGGCAAGGAATGTAAAACGGTGTTAATTTTTATTCTTCTTTCTCGTTAATTCATTGGTTGACACTCGTACATTCAATAGGAAGCCAGCAAGTCAATCTATTTTCATTAGATAATTTTTGAGGTTTCAATATAGTTTGATCAAACTAGTCAGTTGTGGTTTGATTTCAAAGAAATCGTTATTGGGAAAAGTTCTCAAATTTGTGATGGAAATATCTTTCGTCTTCCCCTTCCAATTGTCTTTTGCTCCTGTTCTTTGGCGAACTATTACTTAACTATTATCTGCATGTCTATCAAATATATGCAATCACTACGTATACGTACAAACTTTAAAAGGAGTTCAGTCTTAAAATAATTTAAACTAGACGCAGAAATTACTTCAAATGGTATCGAGTTCCAGTCCTTAATAACTGAAACCATCAGCCGGTTAGTATATATTTCTGTAGCATAATGATGAACATTCCACAGTAGTCGTCTGTTTCTTCTGGAAGGTTGTCGCACTAAGCTGTCGTTATTGCCTTTTTTCAGTTTCATTCCAGCTGTATCATGCAGTGCTGCACCGCTGACTTGTGCAATGTACTGAGCGTTTGGAATGGCGTCCCACCACCACGTATGTCTACAATCATTATTTAGTAGCAGGCGTCTGAATCGGAAAGAGAATTGTGCAGAAAATGAGCGCAAAGCCGAGCTAGTAGGAAGGGGAAGGAAGAAAACCAACCCTCCTCGCGTTTTCAGCATTTTGCCGAGCGATGCCTGATATAAAATACTCTGCTAGACAGATATTCCTTCCCTTCCTGTTACCAAGAGAGAGAAAGGAACCTCTGCACGCAAGCGTCAGCCACCGTAGAGTTCAAATGCTGGCCGTTTACGAGTCGACTGATCATATCCGATTGCGTGCGTTCGGTCAAGTTTTGCTCGGAGGAGTTTGAAATGTAAATCGAGAAGGTGATATCGGGTCCAGAAAGCGTCGGAATACGAAATATCCTTCCACTAAACTCAACCTCTACATCACATTGTCTCAGGAGAAGTATGTTTGCCGTACGCGTACTGCCAACCGAGAACACAGATTTGAAAATAAACATTAACATTGTCAGAAATCGATCCCACGCGTGCGCACTAGGCATCAAATTACGACCGTAAATAGACATTGTATTGCTCAGAATGTTACAGTACTTTGTATATATGGAAGTTTGTGTTTGGAGTCCAATTGTGAAACAGAATTGCAATAAACCTTCAAATGTTACGTTTGCATCGTATTTTCTTGCATATTCTTGACTGTAAAATTGCATGTAATCGAGTTGAAACGAATAATTCTGACTTCCTAAGCTTACTTAGTCGAATTAATGCACTAACCGTGTGTTTTGGCCTCCATGTTCACTGTAATTTCCTTCATTTTAGCCACACTGATGGTTGATTTGATCAACTTTGGAGAATAAGCATAAGTGTTTCTTAATTTGTTACGATGGAATCGCGAGTAGCTTAAGGACGGTGCCTACTAATTGCAAACCAATTTGTTTTCTAAAAATCTATATGGATTGTTTGAACCTCCTAAGGAGCTTTTGAAATCAGAAAAAAATTTATGGGGTACCCATACGTTTAAGAGAGATAATTAAGGATGAAAATCGAAAAAAGTGCTGACTCAGCATTTTTCTTTGTTCGAGAAACTATTTTTAATTCGATTAATATTTTGGGTTATCTGGCAAAATATTAGGACAAAAAACGTTAGACATAGCGTTCTTCACAAAGGATGCCAAGCAAACTATTTATCTTACAATGATTATCATTTTTTGTACAAATTTTGCTTTGTAAGCCTCATTAGTGACCATGAACACACACATATTTTTTGCCGAAATGGACATCAAGTTTCAATTTTATAAAGACAAAAAATATATGTAAACGTTGTTTAGCTTCTATATTATAGATTACAAAAAGAAAAAATGGGGGTATCCACGCGTTTTAAAAAGTTATGTGGACGGTAAGCCTCTTTATCGCTAATTTTATTTTCAAAAATTGACATTTTTTACCAAGGCCTCCCTAGTAAGTCTGAAAATTGGTTTCTTTTATTGCATTCTGGGAGATTTTCAAGATGGCGGTGGGGAAAAGAGTCAGTCCCGTCTTTCGACTTTCTTCATTGAAAATCAAAGCTGTTACTGCTTCCTTTGTGCTCAAATCCCATACAGTCCTTACTTCTTCATTCTTCTTTGGATTTCCAAGAGGTTTACCCGTTTTCACAAAGCTTATTTGACCGTATTCACACATTGTTTATACTCGGCCGAGTCCATGTTTGGAGAAACTGACGAAACTCGAAAGCATCGACAGGCCTAAAGCACAAGGCGCTGGGCGAAAAGACAGCAGTGATTCATGGCAGTCCAAACAACCTTCATTCAATTGGTCGGGTAAATCTCCTAAATCTACGATTCTTCGACCATCTTCCCACGATAAATCATTGAAATGGTCCGGATGTTTTAATACCATTTCAGCTGAAAATTGTCTTTCGTGGCCGTGTAGTGGAATTTAAAGATTTCCCAAATCGTTCATTTTTCAAGCATATCTTTCGACCGTATTTTAAAATCCTTCATCTTTCTGTCTGTAAAATTACACAATTAACACAGCTTTTTCAAAATAGTTCTGCAAATGGCCTGTCTCGCGGGATGACCCGCGGGACACAAGATGCGCAGAACGGCGTGCGCGCTGACAATAGTAGGCACCGTCCTTAAATGTAATTTTATCACACAAATATATCCAAATGGGACTTATTTACCGACAGCTTCCCAGTGAGGCTAAATTTGAGTGATTTTCAGGTATTTGTACACTGCCACAGCTCGAAAGAACATCAAAACGAAACCCGTACGGCCGTCTTCATCTCCCCGCTTCTTGAACTTTCATCCGCCATATTGCTCTCGATTAGCCTGCAAGAGCCTGGTAACTAGTTTATTCGTAACTCAGTGTGATTGGTTGGATCTGATTTTTAAGTCAGTTTGTCTCATGCAGTGTCGGTGGCAGGAATACAAAAAACAAATGGAAAAAAATCTCGAGTGTGGTAAATAACAGCTCTCGGTCTACGATAAAATTGCCGTCATTCTTTAGCTAGCTCATTCCATGCAGAACTTCTGCAATACTTGCCTGAATATGTAGTGAACGGGTGGCAAGAACTGAAGATGTGTAACATTCCAAACACACAGCTGAGTTATGCTTTACAAAATAACTTGCCATAAGAGAGTCTTTCTGCCGTTGAATTGAGATATACCATATGCATCTGCTGATACGAGGAACGCTAAAGGACAGAATTGCGGAAAAAGAAAACTTGAAATTTTATTTTATTTCGTAATCTGTCTTCACTTTTTTTTTCTTCTTCAAAATGTACTGTTGTGTTTATTTATGTAAATTGTGCGAAATAAAACTTGAAACTTGAGAACTAGTGATTTATGATCAGACTTTCTACCGAGAGGAAGTGACGAACGTATGACGTGTACTTGCGCATGCTCGATAGAAAAGCTGTCGGTTGCGTACAGATTCCTTTCTCTCTCGGTAAAAGGAAGGGAAGGAATCTCTGTCTAGCAAGGTAGATGTAAAACCTCCTCTTTGCTAAACACACAAGAAGCCTGCATTAACTAATCATTTTATTTCTACTTTAATGTTTAGTTGCACCACGACAATGCTTTGTATGTAACGGCCATAACTGGGAAAGATGTCGCTCAACTACAAACTGTTTGGAGTACCAAAAGCATTGTTTTCGCTTGATCGCAAACCGAATAGAAGGAGGACAAGAATCTCGTGTGATGGCCGCTGGTTGTGCATCAGGCGCAGATTGCACGTCAGCTGGGATGCAAGCTGTGTGTCAGAAAAGTGGGGTAAGATGCACTATGATAAAGACACATCTATACTATTAAATTTAATGTGTCTGTCATGTATGTATGTGCGTGTGTTTGTTCCAGCGATCTGATTGGTCGAATAACGTCCGCCGTTCAGCGATTTGATTGGTCCAACAAACTCGAAAACGTTCGATCCGACTCTGAATTAAAGCTTGCAGCTGTTTCTTATCTCTCTTCAAACTTTAGACTGTAAATTACCCGCTTTTTCTCTCCCATTTGGCTAGGCACTAATAAGATGTGGATGTTTATTAAGTGGTTTCTCGATACTCGCATCAGGACTGAACTGGGCACTGATAGACTTTTCATACGAAGAGTTTGAAATGAGAGCATTAAGTTTTGGGCTATTATTTTGCTAAAACCTAACGTTTCTTCAACTGAAATGCCAAGATGTTGAGTTTTTCTAGGGCTGACAAACGTTTTACGGACTTTGGAGGGAAATTTCGCGCAATTTAATTTACGAAAGGATACCTGGCGCTCCTAAATGCACGTGGCCCAGTAATAATCGACATTTGTAAGGAAACACATGATAACTTTACCAGCTTGTAGTAGTGTCGTGTTTATTCGTTCCTTTTAAAAGTAATGTCTTAAAATATATAGTAAATGGCCCGATTTCTCAGTTCGGATCATGTCCAGTTTACGACTCTATTGACGATGGAGTCGTAAACTTTTGACTGAGTCGTAAACCTTCAGATTTGAGCTTATATAAGCAAAAACCAACACGCTAAATTCCAATTCGATCTGTGGATTAGCCGGGTCCTGGCTTTGATCATCCCCCATGGTTGTTTCAGGTCTCGTTAGAAATTTTAAAAAAATCAGAGTTTATATAGTTTACGACTCCATCGTTAAAGGTGTTGTAAATTTGACATGATCCCTCAGTTCTTTGTTCTAAGGCCAGCTTCAGTACATCCTCTCGGTAAGCGTCAGGAGTACTTTTAAATATCGATGAGCATCTTCTTGTTTAATATTCGTTTCTGTTAAAACTAATGCACCTATCAGCGGCCATCCCCTTGGGGGGGCCCCGGGCACGGGAGGGAACTTTCTCAAAGATCCTTTGCAAACATTATGATTTTCCCACCCTCTAGGGGATGATGACCAGTAAAAGATAGGAATTTCCTCCTCCTCCCTGGAGCACAAAATATGCAGGTTAATTTATATTTTTTTGACAACGAATCAAGAACATTGGCACAAAATGAGCATTGCTAGTATATGGAAGACTAATGTTTCTAGAACACTTAGCTATAATTGTCTTAAAGTGCCAAGGAAGCATGAAATAAGATGCAAATGGTCAACTCGCCCCAACCTCCATGTTTATAACCTAGTCCTGACCTGACCTCTCTTTCAGCCGGTCCGTAGACTGGGGATAGCTTTACATACCTTTGAAATCTCTCCCCATGCCACAGGGACTTCTAACTTAATACACAAACCGTAATATTTTCTCATTTTATTTAACGCAGAAACTCTCAGAATTTCGATCTGCAGTCGATTTTCTAACTTCTTAAATCCCACGCGTGGTCTCGTGCCGCGCGGAGACTAAGCCCAAGTCCTGCGCGTATTCTATTGGAAAAAAGGGTTCCGTACGTCGCCCTTTGCGTCTTCTTGTGAAAAAAGGTTAGAACCCCCTGTACCCATGCTCTTGACTTCCTTAATCCTTCCGAGCAACATATGAGCAAGGTTGCATAAAAAGAACACTTAGAGCTCAGAGGTAACACTTGCTCAGCTCAGGTTGAAATATAACAAGGTGACTGTGAAAGAAGGCTACTTTGTGACGTTTATACAGAGTCCCCTGTATATTCTTCGTGGGGTAAGCTAGGTTCGAAGATAGAAATCCCCCATATTTTCCCGTTCCCCCGGGAAAGATTCCTCAGCAAATCCCCCATAAATTTGCCATTATGATCATTGTTGTCAGCCACTGGTAGGTGTATAATGGCTTCAAATATAGCAGCAGTAATTATGGCCCGATTGTTCTAGGCCAGCGTCGGAATTTTCACTCGGTCACTTCATGACGTGAGGAGGAATTCGGGAAAAGCGACCCTAGTGAGTGGAAATCACGTTTCGTTATAGATTTCAGCCTCCTTCAAGATGTAGAAAATGAACACTAGCACTAATATTTAAAAAGTCACCACTCTACTCGAAAATAAAACTGCATGCAGATCTAGATAGATGACTTTATTTCACATTTAGAACGACACATCTCTAAATATTCACAAGGGATATAGCTATTAGCTAAAGGAAAAGTTACATGCACATGCAATAGCACCTGTGCTAGGACAGTGAAGTTAGAAATAATATTATCAGTCCATAAATCCTACTGAAAAGCATTGATTTCTAAAAATGTTGAAAAGTATGGGTTGGTAAACCCTGCTAAAAAGAACTGTTTTCTAAAATATAAAAAAAATAATATCAATTATTAATACTGTAATATTTTTGAGCAAGTTAAGTCCAGAGAGTTTATGTATTATAATTACTGGGAGCAGTTGTAATAGGTCTTTTGCAGGAAACAGTCATGTGTTGGTATAATACTTTGTTAACAAATAAATAGAGCTTGTGATCTCCATGGGAAAGACGTTGCCATGGATGCTGGATGGCAAGATATAATCTTTAAAAACGCTGTTTTAGAAATATCGACAATCGATTGGAGGTGGAAAATAGCATTTATACAAACAGGTTTTGCTAATAACACTACCGATCTCGTACAAGTGCCTTTAAATATATTAATTAAGATTTGTTTGCCATCTAGTACCACGTAACTACATTATATTCTTGCAAAAGGTCCATCCATTATATACAAATTATCATGAGCATGAGTAGTGAATCTATTATCCGGCTCCTCTTGCACAAACCACGAGCCTTTAGGCGAGTGCAATTTGAGAACTTTCAAAATCATGCTTGCCACCCATCAGGAAAAATAATTCTGACTTTTCACTGACCAGAAAACAACTTTCACTGACCATAATAAGACTGTTCGACATTCCCTTGTCGGCCAAAACAAACGTCATTATCAAAACCTGTAGCCTCCCCTCGCATACTTTGAGGCATGAGAAACCGTCGTGGCAACCTAAAAATAAAATTCCCCGACTTTTTCCTGACTTTGACATGAAACTTCGAATTTCCCTGACCAGATGCAAAATTCCCCGACTTTTCCCTGAACTGTGGCAACCCTGAAATTATCCCTCTGAGTACCCATCAATCACGTATAGCACGAGCAGTTCGTGCGACGCTTTGTTTATATGCTAAGCAAACACTCTATAACCTTTTTACGTGCAGTCGTTATTGACCAATCAGAATCCAGTGTTGTTTGTTGAGGATATTATAAGCTTGCATGGTAGATCTATTTTGCGAAAATCGTTTTCTAAGTAAACTGATGGAGCAAGAACTAGTATGACAGATAGAGACTTCTGGTTGTGGACTGTTGATAATATGTATGTTTAAATCTATCTATCTATCTTACCATCTATTTAGTCGGATTATAACTATTTTTCTTATCTCTGACCTTTTATAGGATATTTTTTAACACTTTTTAAAGAACTCTCAAAGGCCTGTTATCAATTTGGTAAAATATATAATAACATATTATGATACTTGATAGAAAGCTAGTGTGTGGAATGAAGAGAATTGTGAAAAAATGACTAGGGCAGAGTTTGTAAAGTTTATCCATGTAATTAACAAATAAACCCCGCCATGAGAAAGATCACCTCGGAATTAGTGACAATACCAAGATTGAGCGTGATTTGGTAAATAGACTGAATAGCAAGCTTGCAAAACACGCACAAATATGGATTAGAGCTCTTAATTGTGCGTGAAACGTTCCCATATTTGGTAAACTTACTAATTTCAATGTGCTCTTGCTTATGATGGAGTTTATTTCTTAATTAGATTATAATTAAATTAACTTTACAAACTCGGCCCAGTCCTTTTTTTTCAATTTGGTAGCCGGCCAAGAGACCCTTTCAGCTTGCTTGTTGCCCCATTTCACCCCACGTGACTTTCCCCTTGAGTAATGCTTTCTTGTTTTTCTGTATCCGGCCAAGAGGAAATGTACCAATTTCTATATTGGAAAACAAACACTGAATCCTCTGAAGAACTATCATGTGGTCTGAAATGGGGCAACAAACAGGCAAGCTGAAAGAGTCTATTGGATGCAAGTTTCGTTTTTTATTGACTGAGTCTTGCTGTTAGTAAGGGGATCAGATATCTACTACATGATATGGTAATCTAAACTAAATTTCAAACGCTTCTCTTAATTAAATTAAGTCCCGTGTCAAGTGAGGCTCATTTACCTAGTGTAACTATACTTCAGGGTTGGGTTGTTAGAAGCAAGGGTAAGCACTACCCCGGGGTTAAGTCCTAACCCGAGGGTAAACTGTACAGAACACAATTACAGATTTAGCGCTATCCTCGGGATAAAGTTACCCTTTCTTCAAACAACTATGTCCAGGGCCAGGTTGTTCGAAACAAGGGTAAGCACTACCCCGGGATTAAATCACTAACCCGAGGGTAAACTGTACAGAACACAATTACAGATTTACAGATTACAGATCCTAGCCGGGGATAATGTTACCCTTACTTAGAACAACCAGGACTGGAGTTAAATACGGCTAAACCAAGAGTAAACTACAGGTTAGAATTACAGATTTACAGATTACAGATCCTAGGAATAATGTTACCCTTACTTAGAACAACCGAATCCGGGGTTAAAACGCTATAGCTAAGCCGAGGATAAACAACATATTACAATTACAGATCCTAGGGATGTTACTCTTGCTTAGAATAACCGGGCTCAGGTGGTTTATGCCCGGCCATTCGACAAAAATACCCACTCCCCAGCTAGAAATTTAGAATGAAACGGATTTTTCCACATAGAAAAATAGGTCGGAATAAAGGGCAAGTTCATTAGCATAAACCACCCGGTAAACACAAATTCCGTGTGGGAAATCAAATGAAACTGAATTTTTGGATTTGTTTGGAAACCACGTCAAGATCTCGAGTATCTGAATAGTAGTGAGATGCGCATGCGTGGTCTCGTGGCCGCTACATTGTTTTTAAAGGGCAGTCGGAGTTCAAGCTGCGCGCAGTAAAATTTACTAAACTGAAGTAGTTTATACGTTAGCCACGTATAGCATCCCAGAACATAGATTAGTTGACTAAGCATCTAATACGTACGCCGAGCCAAAATACGGATGACGAGTGAAAATACAGCCTTAACCGACTAATAAGTTATTTATTATATAAATTCTGCAATGAAACTAAATTTTCTTTCCAAAATAACCAAAACCCTTGCGCGCGCGCTCGAGAAATGGGATTTACTATATATGGTGATTATTTACCAAATATGGTGACGGGAAGCCATTTTAACGTAACTACCGATATACGGCTCGTATTTGGTGCGTTCTTGTACGTATTTCATGCGTTATTGGCAGAATTATATAATAATGTTTTAACTTAACCTCAAATATTGACTTTTAAACCCAGTAATAATTTGTTGTCGTTCTTGGTAGATTTTATAGCACTGCATGTATCAAACGAACGAATGCATGTGTTGTCGTCCTTTATTTCCAGTCGAACTGTAAAATGCAGTGCTGCGTCTCTGATAGATGCAATTTGCCGACTCTTTGGGATGGTGTTCCAACGTCTCGTAAGTATAGTTGTTAATTAATGTGTTATTGATATGTATCTAAATGGTAGAGTGATTTCCTTTCGAAATGGTTTTCATGAAATGTTTTTCCTTGACATGAAGTGGATACGTGTTACGTGGTACGTTCTTTTGATTTTTTTTCCAGCACCTCGTCTGAAGTGTTACTGGTGCTCATCACGCATCTCGTTTAAGGACTGCGACGCGACCAGGAGCCTAAGAACATGTGAATCCAATCAAGATTCTTGCTACAAAGTCAACGCCAATGGCACCGACAGATATAGCGAAACTAAGATTAAGAAGTACAAAAAGGGCTGTACTACAAGGTCTGCATGTGACCAATACAGTTCCGAACTTTGTCGACTTTCTTCCCAGTCGAGTTCCCTCTATCAGAACAAAAAGTGCAACCTAAACTGCTGTCACCAGAATGCTTGTAACAGAGGATCGGTTGGCCGTGTGAATATTGCCATGGTGCTTGCGAGCATGTTTCATGCGTTGAGTTTTCTCTAGTGTACTACCAATGATAACGGCGTCAAACAATTGCCCTATATCATTATGACGTCAAATCAAAACAATCTATTGTTTAAACGCTAAGGATCACGGTCGTGGGAGGGGAACAAAACAGCAACAACACAAAGAAAATCGCTATCAAATGCATTTTGTAGAACGTAGAATAGCGTTAACAGCCACCAAATACGGTAAATATTGTGGGATAAACATTGATACGGCTGATATCTGGAAACCAGACAATTCGAAGTTAAATTTTTCTCAGCAGAGCAGATTTAGTTCAAAATTCTATTGTTCATGTCGTTTCTGTCCCCCTCATAAACAAGCCGTGACGTCATAATGATATAGGTCAATTCTACTCGTGTTAAAAAGCGTAATATAACCACCTTAAGGCTGTACATTTGACCACAATTCCTTGCGAACCTAACACGGTCAAAAGAAAACGTTGAAACCTCTGTTCTCTTCAATGACAGTGTATTGGCAACAGCACTTGTACTGGCTTGTTTCTAAGATTTCAAACCTCTCTACCGCGATTTTATGACGGATTTAAAAAAATACGCGCGAAGAATTGTGGCTAAAGTACAGGCCGCCATCTTGTTCTGTTCGGTAGATGATGCTGTTATAGGAGTGAAAATATCTACCCAGGTAGCAAAGTACTGGCTACGTGTAAAAGATCCGTCGTTCAGTGACACTCTCGTTGGTAAAGCCGCGAGGGTTTGTATTACATTTAATCGACATGCTGTGGTGTATACAAACTATTTATTACAGTTGTGCAATTTAAGATCGCTATATATATCTCCTGAACGACTGGGAAAATTTTGGGTAAATATATAAAAGAAAATCTCCATGATAATTTCTCTAATTACTGGAAGGACCAGATTCAACAGGACGGTAACAGTGGTAAGTTACGAACTTTAAGTAAAGTAAGACGAGTTCGGACTTGAGAAATATCTTTCTGAAGTCCAAAAATACAAAACATCGCCAGGTAATAACGAAAACGAGATTATCCGCACACAGATAGCCTGTTGAACTTGGCCGTTATAATAATATTCAGTAGGAAGCGCGAGTATGTTTATAATTTGTGTAATTTAAATGAAATTGGAGATGAATAACACAATGTAATATTATGTCGTCATAGGAAGTTCGTTGAGCTCAGGAATGACTTTGTTAACAATCTTTTCAGTGTGAATAACTCGTTTCGTCTTTTGGGCACTTTTTTGGTATGTCCTTTCTATGCATATCAAAATCATTGCACACAGAAGAGGACATTTGGTATTGCTCATCGCTTTGAAGTAAATGCGATTGTATTTGAGAGAGAACAATTTCAGTCGCATTACAAGTTCATAATGTGGCTTACCTGTTGATACCGGAACTATACGAAGTAGAATTCTCTGCTTTCGTTTTGACCGCTCCAAAATCTCTCTTACTGCAGCTCCCGCCATATCAAAGGTCGCACAAGAAAAAAATGTACGAAATGGAACTTTAACAGCATTTTCTACCACTCTAAACTCGAGAAACCTCGATGATCTATACATCAAAATACTGGAAATTTATTGTTCTACTTAAATTCAGCGGTAACAAGTCAGTTCAGACATGCGTATTCAAGCTAAACCCAGGTTTTATCTGCTCGGTAGTTCCTAGACCAGTAACGCCTTGTAAAAATTCACTTTACTCGCGAAAGCAAATTCAAATTTGTACGGTCGAAATCTTAACAAAATCACTCCAAACAGTTACCAGTTGCAGATTAGATGTTACTTAACTTTGATTTGAAGGTACGTAGAAGTCATAAAGCATTTTATTTGTTTTATAAGGCAAAATAGCTCCCAAAACAATGTATTTTCGAGTGAGATGACTGGGCCGATACCGGAAGTGAGTCATAGGATATCGATATGTAGGCTTTTGTACGCAATGACTTTGATATGATGCATGATGAGTCCATTACGAAGTTAGCTCAGTGCAAAATATTGTTATGATATATGATAATTGTAATACCTCTTAATATTTTGTAGTCTTATACTACTATTATTATATTATTGTATTTTATCCTTTGCACCAATGTTAGTATTTGTTGGATTAAAGTATATTATTTTAATATTGTACTCGTAGCGAGACCACACTACACAGTCATACAAATACTTAGGTGATGACATAACGTCTCTATTATAACCATCACAGTATAATGAACCGCGGAAACATTGCGTCGACTTGGCCAATGACTATTTAACCATTACCACTCAAGTATTATTGTACTATATGTACAATAACCTGCTTGTGCCGTTGAAAATTGCTCTTATATTTGTCCGAGGATATTATCTGTTCCGAAAAGCGAACAGCGAACAACCTGTTCCGCTCTCGGAAACTGTTCGCTTCGCTCTCGGAAACGGTTTCCGAGAGCGAAACGAACAGTTTCCGAGAGCTCGAGAAAAACTGAGAGTTTCGAGGAAAAGATAATGCCACTTCACATTTTAACGCCACAAAGTAGGTTGTCTTTATAATCCTTCAAATACTTTATTTTACCGGAGCCCTTGGGGGCGCTACGCTCACATGGGAGGAGGAGTGGGGTGGGGGTGTGTATTCGCTGATATTTGTCGTCTGGCGGAGAGCAAATATCGGGTCACGTGACGCATTCCACCAATCACGCGCGAGAGAAAATATTTTATGGGTTATAATTACTGGTTATTTCGACATGTTTTTCTATGGAATACGGCCGATTATTTCAAGAGAAATTTGTATTTGTTTTGCAACGAGCCTGTATACGATGTATGATATAAATTTCGAGTGACGTTTTGGCCGGTATTCCATTAGAAAAACAATGAAATAGCCATATTATCCTATAAATAACGAACTTACAGGAAGATTTAATTACCATGAAAACATTAAGTAACTTACCGGACGATAGAATGCGAAATTTTTCGGAAACGAAAATTTCGAGTGGTGGACGCGTTTGCAGTCAAAATTATCGACTTCTTATTGGGTGACAAAGAAATTGCGGCAAATTTTCTGCATTCCGATTGGCCTGATCAAGCCATGTAATACCGCTCTATATTTCGTAGTATAACTGAGCTCTGATTGGCTGAAATATAATTGCTGCCGAAGCTGGTAGGAGAGGCGCATATTCTTAACAAAAAGTCGATTTCATGCAGTCACTTTTTTCGAGGATGGCTGGACGTAGTCCCACAGACCATTTCGAGCCCAACCACAATCCCAGAAATCTTTGCGAACTGAGCAAGCACATGAAACACCGTGAAACACCGTATAATGTTCCTTTGCAGAAAGCAAAATGTCAAATATTACACTAGTCTTTCAGGAAGTATTCATCAAGGTCACGAACGTTTTAGTGACGAATCGATAGGAAGGCAATGTACAGTTTCATGAGTGTGACAGCGATGTTATTACGAACACAGTCGACGAAATCTTATATCAGGGAGATCGATTGTTTATCAACGTACTCCAAAATCGACTTATTCCCGATGCAGAATATCTGTCAATTGAAAACCTACCCACTGTTGTTCGATGGCCATTCAGTGAGACGTATTTAGTCTCCCATTGAGGCACAGTTTAGAAATCGTTCTATCAATTACACATTTTCAAAATAGTATTTTCAACATTGTTTTGCCCATCAGGTGGCACCAAAAATCCGCAGCATTTCACTTGCCACAGCAACACCTGGTATTTATAGGATAATGGTAAATATTTACCAAGACGAAGTCGATTTAACTATTCACCAATATTTATTAAGTTTACTCCGTTATTTTTATTACAAATGCTATACTACTACTTTATATAATATGGGCAGACACCCCCGGCCCCGCACATAAGGTGATAAGCGAGCTCCACCAGTGTTTGCATATTAAAACTGCATACAAAAGAGCCGCAAAATTATGTAAGAAAAAACGAGCTCTATACATACGAGGAATTGTAAACGAAATAAACTGAACACGAAGCACGAATACGGAGACGAAAGGAAAGTGCACGTGTAAACATTAAAGGGAACCTCGGCTGATAAACAATGTTTGCTCCGAAATGTTACTTATGTATGCCTATGTTTGTTTGTGTTATGTTACTTATGTATGCCTATGTTTGTTTGTGCTATGTTACTTATGTATGCCTATGTTTGTTTGTGCTATGTTACTTATGTATGCCTATGTTTGCTGCGAAATGTTACTTATGTATGCCTATGTTTGTTTGTGCTATGTTACTTATGTATGCCTATGTTTGTTTGTGCTATGTTACTTATGTATGCCTATGTTTGTTTGTGCTATGTTACTTATGTATGCCTATGTTTGCTGCGAAATGTTACTTATGTATGCCTATGTTTGTTTGTGCTATGTTACTTATGTATGCCTATGTTTGTTTGTGCTATGTTACTTATGTATGCCTATGTTTGTTTGTGCTATGTTACTTATGTATGCCTATGTTTGTTTGTGCTATGTTACTTATGTATGCCTTTGTTTGTGCTATGTTACTTATGTATGCCTATGTTTGTTTGTGCTATGTTACTTATGTATGCCTATGTTTGTTTGTGCTATGTTACTTATGTATGCCTTTGTTTGTGCTATGTTACTTATGTATGCCTATGTTTGTTTGTGCTATGTTACTTATGTATGCCTATGTTTGCTGCGAAATGTTACTTATGTATGCCTATGTTTGTTTGTGCTATGTTACTTATGTATGCCTATGTTTGTTTGTGCTATGTTACTTATGTATGCCTATGTTTGTTTGTGCTATGTTACTTATGTATGCCTATGTTTGTTTGTGCTATGTTACTTATGTATGCCTATGTTTGCTGCGAAATGTTACTTATGTATGCCTATGTTTGTTTGTGCTATGTTACTTATGTATGCCTATGTTTGTTTGTGCTATGTTACTTATGTATGCCTATGTTTGCTGCGAAATGTTACTTATGTATGCCTATGTTTGTTTGTGCTATGTTACTTATGTATGCCTATGTTTGTTTGTGCTATGTTACTTATGTATGCCTATGTTTGCTGCGAAATGTTACTTATGTATGCCTATGTTTGTTTGTGCTATGTTACTTATGTATGCCTATGTTTGTTTGTGTTATGTTACTTATGTATGCCTATGTTTGTTTGTGCTATGTTACTTATGTATGCCTATGTTTGTTTGTGCTATGTTACTTATGTATGCCTATGTTTGCTGCGAAATGTTACTTATGTATGCCTATGTTTGTTTGTGCTATGTTTGTCTCCTGTAAATTGTATACTGGATGTCAGTTATGGACTTATTTTCCTGTCAACTGACAAAAATCATTTGAATTTCCTGCGCACCGCCATCTTGGATATTACACGTCACAGTGTTGCTTCATAGCTCTTTTGTGGTGTAACAATAGGGCAACACTGTGACGTCATTATATCCAAGATGGTGACGCGCAGGAAATTCAAATGACTTGTGGACAAGAAAATCGGTACAAAACTGACATCTATTGTACAATTTACAGAAAACAAACACAGTAATGTACTTAGGCGTCCATAAGGAACATTTGAGAGCAAACATTGTTTTTCAGTCGAGGTTCCCTTTAGATAATTAGTATAAAATACTTTACCTCTTACACGCTAGCGTTGGGTTCGGGAGCCAGAACGGCCTCGATCCTGTTGTGAATTCTGTAGAGGGACACGCGCTTGAGCTGCGGCCACATTAGGCTCGGTTTCAGCCGTTGGGGTGTCGTTTCTCCAAAGCCTCCCCCCACTAACGGCTGGGCGCGCGGTCAACACACCATGTCCGTGACGTCATCTAATTAACTTCAATATTATTCATTTATCACACCGCGGCAAAACGTCATGCGCATGCGTATTTGCTATTTCTTATCCGCGCGCGCCCGCCCCCAGTTTCCCGCGAAAATTGAAATGAAACAACAGGCACATGCCGTGATTTTACTACCATTTGCAAGCTACCGTTAAGCGTGAACCTTTTTCCGCGTTCGTTTACGTTTGAAACCTAGACGTCTGGCGGCACAAACCTTTGCAATTTAACCGCGATTGTGACAACTTTTGAGATGTCCCGCCTTCACATTTCAGCGAGTGGGATTCAGGTTTGGAAACTTTTCAGCTAGATTTTCCTTCGTGCTAGGCGCTAAATCATATAAATGTCGGTTCAAGTTAAAGTTTTGGACGCTCAGAATTATGAGAGATGCAAGACAACAACTGTCTTTTGGCATAATCTGAGTTGCACGACGGTATAGAAGACATATCAAAGGTTTTAAACATCAAGGTTGAAACTAATTAGTTTGCCGACGAATTAGTGCAAAGGTTTGGGACGCCAGACATCTAGTTTCAAACATAAACGAACGCGGAAAAAGGTTCACGCTTAACGGTAGCTTGCAAATGGTAGTAACGTTTCTGCTTTAAAAGTATTCATTTGTGAACTGTTTTGTCAAAAAATAAGAAAACTACTTAAAAGCTAAGCCTAAGACTTTGACAGGTTGAAGTTTTCTTAATTTGTAATTCATCATGAGTTTACTAAGTTATAAAATTGTTTACTAAAAAAGTTCAAACCGTCGGAAACATGTATTTGAAACCAGAGCCTTCATTCTTTAGGCCAGCGGAGCATAACGTTTAGCCGCGGTGCAATTCATTTATTTGCGTGTAGCGTTGGTTCGATTCCGCGTAAACTTTCAAAACACATTGGAATTTAATTCGACGTAGGTAAAGGTTTTATTTAATACCTGTTATTATTAGCTCTCGTGTTCACAGTCCAAGTTTTCAAGGAAAGCCCGGCTGTTGAGAAACCAGGCTACTTTATTTGTTACTCTTTAATATTTAAGTGCCGACCAAGACACTCTCTGACAGAAATAAAAGCCGAAATTTATACGGGGATAAAAATTAAGTTCAGATGTTATCTCGGATCTCTGAGCTACTAGCTAGAGTCGAGTATTCCCGCTTAGTATTTGTGTAGAGTATGTCTTCGAGACATAAATTGTACAAACTTAGTACATAGGACTCGAAGAATTGTAAAACTCATTTGATGCAGCGATTTTCAAGTGAATTGTGATTGCAGAGTTAAACGCGTAAACATGGCCTGCGTCAGACGTGATTTCCTCTCTTCTATAAACTCTTTTAATATGGACTCGTCCGTCTTTTCTTCTCCGATAAAGGCAACACTAATTTTCTTTGAAGTAAGAATAGCCGGACCTTGGTCTTGACTGAACATTACGAGCTTCGCGACCTTTGAGCTGACGGATTTCCAAGTGACTTCCAGAGCCAGTGCGTTTACTGACAAAGTGTCTTCACCCGAAAACTAACTACTGAGCACTTCTTTGTGTGAATCCTTGAATTCGTCGAAACCAAAACTTTTCCAGAGCAAATTTAAACGCATTTTGGAACAGCAATCGAAAGCCTTTGGTCCGGCTTTCAAAAGTTTACAATGTAAATTATGCAAATCAATTCAGCGACAGGAATTTAGTGGCAAGTTTTTGATTGGCGAAAACCCGACAATGTCTCAGATCGCGGGCTCGCCGAATCGAAACCCCCACGGCTGGAAACCGAGCCTACGGCCACATTGCCGGTAGGGATTTGATTTTGCTCTGGCTCAGATTGTATCTCAAGCGAGTACTGACGAGTAATGCTGATGGCACCACCTTAAATAGCACTAGGAACACCGCTGAAAATAGCGAAAGAATCTGCCCATCTACAAAGTTGAATGTTTTCAAATTAAGTCCCTTCCAACAAACTGCCACTTTCGTTTCCGAGTTTCCGACGTTAACGTTGTTGTTCACTTGTTTTTTTTCTCGTATCATCATACTAGCCAACTATCTTTAAGAAGCTAGCCCCTAATCGGGCGCCATGTCATAATCGTAATTGAGATTCGTCTTCATAGGTAAGTCATTTATTCGGAAACGTACAACTACTTCTGGTATAACTAAAATATAATAAAAGTACTTGTGTCGAATTAACAATTAGACCCGCAGCCCGAATGGGCTACGAGTCAATAGCCCATGAGCCACAGCCGAATGGGCTATTTAACTCGTAGCCCATGAGGGCGAGAGGTTGTTTTAGTATAAACTAATTAGTCGGAGAGTAGAAAATAATATAAATAAGCAAACTGAAGTTGAATTTTTTTTATTATTTCGTGAAATACGTGCGGCTTTTCGCTACCATGGGCTATCACAAATAGACCTATAGTCGGGTAGCCAATCAGAATGCAAGATTTGTAATAGTCCACTAGTTGGTTTATACTAATTATATACATGCAATCAGAACAGTAGCATCGCGCCCGGTTTGGGTAAGCTGTGTTTCGCACTTCGCAATCACTCGATAGGTAATTGAGCAAAGTAGGACCACATTGTAGTCTACCGTTATCAGGCGATCAGGTTAAAAAAAGGTAAACTAAATATTTATGATCTTACTTTAAACAAGAACAGGATCACGATACTAGGAACTTCAAAACGATACTATCTAGTCAGTCAAATTCTTAAGGAAGTGTTTCTTGGTACTGCTCACCACATGTTTCATGTACCCAAACTTTCTTTTCTTGAACTAAGATTGATATTATCTGATCAATGCCTGGCTGCACACGCCGCAAGCAGATCTTGCATGGAGTCCCCCATTTAGCAAGTATCGATCTCTTCTGCTTTTTTCCCGGGCTTTCGCCAAACGAAACGGCAGCACCTCCTGTCTCTTCAGCAGCGTGTTTTTTCGAGCTTGAACCTTGCTCTAAAGTAGTTGACAATTTCTCTTGTGCTTTTTGGGACTCATAGGACGACAACGCCTCGTCAAGTGCCTCATCATCATCTTGGCTTATCTCGTCAAAGATATCGATGACAGGTGGCTGTGAATCTTTCAGATCACTCGAGGTGTTACCCAAGTTTCCTGGTTTAAATCCATGAGTACTTGTCAGCAGTTGTTCACACGTTGGCGAGGGCACTTGGCATATTGGTACATTACCTACGGCTGTAGCTTCGGAGACTAAGCATTGCGAATTTCTGTGCAACGCTCGCTGACCATTTGGTCCAGAAACAACACCTCGAAGGTCTTTCCTTGCTATGTTGGCCAGCAGTCCCCAGGAAGCGTCGTGAAAAGTCTCTCTGGGAGTCATTTCGGCTTCATCTAATGCTTGCCCGAGGATACCATCACTATCATCTGTATCATCTGTATCATCTGTATCATCCATCACTGAAATGTCTGCCTTCGCGTCCTCCACATTAACCGTACAAGGAACGCTGTCGGACACAGCTTTATCAGATCCTAAGGCATGGACAATGGAGCCACCGCAGTCTTTGCTAGAGAAAGGTCCGTCGTTCCAGTCAATTGTGTTGTGACGTTGCATCAATGAAGCATCCTGAAAGTAGGAACGAATGATTATGCATGCACCACGAAGGTCTTCTGGCGACACTTAGGGTGCGTTCAATTGACCGTATTCCGGAATAAGAATAGATGGAATAGTCTCTGGAAGTCACTAGTACAGGCACATTTTGCAGTGAATGGAAGCTACACACGCTTGCTAACATATGATATGATATTTGGGTACATTTAGTGTACCAGTGGCCAAAAAGTATCGATATAAGCGATTAGTAGTGGTCATTCTGCGTATTCTCATTCCGGAATACGGTCAATCAAACGTACCCTTGATTAAACAAGATATGGTGCATGTGCGTGAAAAGTATCATCTTTGGAACTAATTTACAAATCAACTTTTAAAATCAATCGGAAACAATGTAAAGTCTACACCGCTTACAAACTCCAAGTTGACGTCCGGTTTACCGATGGTCTAACTAATGTGCTGTATTACTAACGTCCGGTTTAACGATGGTCTAACTAATGTGCTGTATTACTGACGTCCGGTTTACCGATGGTCTAACTAATGTGCTGTATTACTGACGTCCGGTTTACCGATGGTCTAACTAATGTGCTGTATTACTGACGTCCGGTTTAACGATGGTCTAACTAATGTGCTGTATTACTGACGTCCGGTTTACCGATGGTCTAACTAATGTGATGGTATTACTGACGTCCGGTTTACCGATGGTCTAACTAATGTGCTGTATTACTGACGTCCGGTTTACCGATGGTCTAACTAATGTGATTGTATTACTGACGTCCGGTTTACCGATGGTCTAACTAATGTGCTGTATTACTGACGTCCGGTTTACCGATGGTCTAACTAATGTGATTGTATTACTGACGTCCGGTTTACCGATGGTCTAATTAATGTGCTGTATTACTGACGTCCGGTTTATCGATGGTCTAACTAATGTGATTGTATTACTGACGTCCGGTTTACCGATGGTCTAACTAATATGCTGTATTACTGACATCCGGTTTACCGATGGTCTAACTAATGTGATTGTATTACTGACGTCCGGTTTACCGATGGTCTAACTAATGTGATTGTATTACTGACGTCCGGTTTACCGATGGTCTAACTAATATGCTGTATTACTGACGTCCGGTTTACCGATGGTCTAACTAATGTGCTGTATTACTGACGTCCGGTTTACCGATGGTCTAACTAATGTGATTGTATTACTGACGTCCGGTTTACCGATGGTCTAACTAATATGCTGTATTACTGACGTCCGGTTTACCGATGGTCTAACTAATGTGATTGTATTACTGACGTCCGGTTTACCGATGGTCTAACTAATGTGATTGTATTACTGACGTCCGGTTTACCGATGGTCTAACTAATATGCTGTATTACTGACGTCCGGTTTACCGATGGTCTAACTAATGTGCTGTATTACTGACGTCCGGTTTACCGATGGTCTAACTAATGTGATTTTATTACCGACGGTGACTCCAGTTTGATTGACATCACGGCTATCTTACTGTGAAATGTTTAAAAGTCGCACTTCATTTGTACTTCTGATAATTCCCATTGGACACCTCTCTCAAACTTTGTTATGGCTATGATTAAACTAGCCGACGATAAAAAAAAAAGCAAACATAACTTACAGTAAATTAGCAATTCAACTTTGATACCTTTGTGAAGCGTGCCCTTTCCGAAACGCTCGGCCCGAACGCGTACTGATCTCTTAGTTTCAAGGAAGTATCCAAAGAGCTGCCATGATGTCTCGTAGCCTTGAAAAGAAACTCATGTAGTCTTGTGTTTCTCTTTGTGTGAGGTCGCTCAATTGCTTTTCTTAGGTTTTCAGGGTTGTTTATGATCACAACCTGTCGCCGTCCCCTGGTAACTGCTGTGTAAACATGCTGCCAGTTTTGGTAATATGAGCTGCCTACCACGTACACAACAGTGTCAACTTCTGATCCCTGTGAAGGAATCCAATGTTTCAGATACTCACAATCTAGTGATGTCGAAAAGCACGCATATGGCTCTTTGCTGTAAATAATTCAGCTAAATTACAACATTGGGTAGTTCGAAGTGAAAACAATCATTAGGGGATGGCATGAGGTGAAAACGAATGGCAAATTCATTTATCCAGTCCACTCATCAATCATTGTTTAACGGTAAGGCGAAGCTGCGATGCGGAAACAGCACGGATACGATCTTACCGCATTTTGCCACAATCAGGAGAAATCCACTCAAGTGATGTAAGGTGATACATAAAACAGATCTAGAGTTAGCTAATGATGTAACACAACACTTGAAACCACGAAGACCAGACTCAAATCATTTTGAGACCTTGAACTATCTATACAGTTCCCGGAGAGCCTTGCAAACAAGTCCACTGTTCTTACTATACAGACAGTTGCACCAACATTTTTACCATATGTTTCATTTTTCAAATGTACTCAGTGATTTACATCACCTTGTTTTAAAACCAAAAGTCAACTTTCTTACAAAATGGCATGTAATATTCCTCGCCCCATCCTCGCAAAACAAAATGCAGTCTCTACAGAAACGTTACACGCTACAGCCTTCAGTTCATGCTTATAATTCTTACCTGGAAGGTATGTATAGTTCTTGCCCATGCGTGGTCAAGCTTCGCCTTCTTTAGCTCAACGTAATCAATCTTCAAGACTCTC
Organism: Actinernus sp. WN-2022; assembly: GCA_030867875.1. Lineage (NCBI taxonomy): Eukaryota > Metazoa > Cnidaria > Anthozoa > Actiniaria > Actinernidae > Actinernus > Actinernus sp. WN-2022. The sequence continues at coordinate 30,150,307 of JAOWCC010001501.1, forward strand.
TCTCCGTCATCTAGAACAAACATTCTCCGTTTGGTCTTCTTACTGCTTTGCTGATCTGTTTCCGTGATATCGTCTTTGATGAAGAAAATGTCCCCGTTGCACAGGCGAACTTCACTACGCTGGAACAACTCGAAACATGCGTAACTACGCCGAATGCAAACTTTATCGCCCACTTGAAAATGTCGCCTTCCACGCGGGTCTCTGATGGCATGGCCTTGATAGGCCTGAGCACAACGTTCATTGATGATATTGCAAACCTTCTTCTGGAATGCGATAAACTGCGACGTCTTAGGTTCAGAAATAATGAGACTCGTCTGCTCCACCTTTCCATTGGAATCTTCTTCCTTCGGCAAAAGTTCGTTAACTGCAACTGTTATGTAACTCAATTCCAAATCGTAATTAGTTTTTTCACCAACAGCCTGACACTTGTAACATTTTGACACGAAGCATTGTGTCGCATCCTGTGGGAAATGTGGCATGAGCTGTTTTGAGATACGTTCGGCGTTATCTACAATAAGTTGTGATTCTGCCCGATGGTTGGTCGTCAACGTAACACTTAATTCAAGGTTCTCTAATGCTTTAAAGACGTCCTTGAAGAAGTTACCCGGCTCAATTGAAGGCAACTGGTTAACATCCCCCAGCATGACGACCTTAGAAAGTTTCGTATTTCTGGTAAGAATACCAACCAAGTTCGCAAAGTTCTTTATCGAAATTAGGCTGCACTCATCACATATAAGGACCCTGACGTCCGCAAACCTCCACGATTCTTTTTCTTCTTTCGAGTTCTCCTTTTCCTTTTTATTCTTCGCCTTCAAATAGTTAAAATAACTGAACGTAACGTGATGTAGCGTAAAAGAAGGAAGATTCGTGCGCTTCCCGAGTATTGTAGCTGCCTTTCCTGTTGGTGCGGTGAGAAGAATTGGACCTTCCTTCATATTGATGCCTTTCTGTGCTTTTTTTGCCAGCCCACGCTCACTTTCGATAGCGGGGATGCTTTTTCCAACGACTGTCATTATGTACTTTGCATACTCATCGTCGGTGTCGATCAGATAGCAATCGTCCTGAGTACCGCTGGAAGAAGTATAACCCTCAACTCCGGGTTCTGCTACGGAGAGCATCGCATCTTTTGTTTGAGTACACTGAGAATGTGCACTCGAGCTGTGTTGTTCACGGTATTCCGGCATTTGTTTATCGTAGTCAATGTCAGGGTCATCAGTGGTTTCAGCAGAAGACGACACGTCGCTCCCGCCGTAACATGTCTCATTGGTTCCTTTGATACCAAAACATTGGGTCAAGATGCTTTGAGAATTGTCACTATCACTTCCTCTACTAGTATCTCCTTCTTCGTCGTCTTTATGATCATCTACCACAGCTTCACTGTCTTCGCCGCCGCAATCTTCTAAGGACGGTGGTGCTGCAACATAAGTAGGCACGGCGACCTCGTCTGAAGTATGTGCCTTGCTATTTTCATGAAAATAATAGACTTGATCTTCACTTTCTGATTCAACCTCAGAGATGCTCTCAGGTAACTCGTCATCTGAATAGAAAGGATGACTCTCATGCTCAAAATCAGAATCGTCTGGCAAATCATCCTCATCCTCCATAACAACAGTGGAAGACTCAACAGTAACAGGCATACCAACAGGAGCTGGGTGATGATTTGGTGAATATTCTGTCCTAGAAAATGATTGGAGTCTTGCTGCAATTTCGCGTTCCGCATTTTCACAAGAGGTATCCGGTAGCGTATCTGTACCTTCGGGGAGGGCATCACAAGGTGTGCTGAAAGTAACGTTGGGGCTGTCTGTTTCATTGTCTTCAATTCCTTTATGGTTTGTACCAGATGTTGCTTTACCAAACACCTTACTGACCACATGGGTTTTTCCACACCCTCCTTTTCCTGAAATCACCGTCACAGGGTTCGACGCGATCATGCGAGCAGCTCTGATCTGGTCTGTGTCGCCTCCGAAATCCTGTAAATAGAGAAATAAAATATGTTCCTTGTTTTTAATGAGACTATTATTAGAAGTATCTGTGACACCGTGCCACGTGCGGCCTTACACATTTAAATGCACAAAGTAACGTCTTACACAAATCAAATAAATAAGTCTTTACTAATAACTTACAAATAACTAACATACTAATAAATTAATAATACTAACAATGTTTAATCTTTGTAATGTTCGGTATACTGTAATGTTCGCCCTTAATTCTTCGCAGCCGGTCCAATTATTTAACGTACGGCTTCGTCGATCTCACCGGTTCCAATTATTTCGCTTTCTCTCTTTCGAATGTCTCTCTCGGGCTGTGGCTGCGGAACTGCAGACTATACGCACTCAACTATTCTGCTGGCTTGTACGGCAGACCACGTACTCAGCTATTCTGCTGGCTTCGGCTGTCCAACTGTAGACTGCACTCAGCTATTCTGCTCACAGGTTTCTTCTAGAGAATGAATTATATCTTGTAGAGTACAAACTCTCACTGATGATTCTCAGCAATGAACGGGCTCACTTCTATCTCTGACGACCTGCCCTTTCTCTCCTACAGGCTTGATTCCTTCTTGATCTTTTTGGCCTTCTCCATGGATATTTCTTTTTGGGAGTACTTATAATAGTTCTAATTTTGTGTCTCATTAATTATACAGGCACTCTTAAAACAACATTACATAATCGACTATACATTACTCTATATTTTACAACTGATTAATGATAAATAACCACATGTAAGAAAATAAACATTGCATAGCTGACTGAACATTCCACAACTAGCAAGGTACGGAATATATAGCACTTAATGAGACAATGAAAACGATATAATAACTTAGTGTCGCAGTATCTTGTACATTAAATATTCAACAATTAAAGAAGAGCGAAAGGAATGAACAAAAGAAAGAAATAAAGTATATTAGGAAAAACGGAGAGTACGGAAAAGGAGACTATAGGGGGGAGAAGGGGGAGAAAGGAGAAGAGATGAATTCCGTTATTTCATGCACCCCTCGGTTTTTTAGCTCGGGTTGCATTTTATGTTTTCAGCTCTGCTATTATAAGTATTATGAATGGTGTATATTGTAGTATTATGGAGTATTATGAATGGTGGAAGAACGAAAGGAATGTTTACCATAGTAAACACTGGTATGTTCAACTAAAATTCGATTAAGGTATGCTAACCGCCGTGCGGAGCGAGTAGCAGCTGACGTTCTTCGTCGGATCAGCTTAATAAACCTTAATTTACCATAGTAAACCTACCAAAAAGGGTAATTTATTAATTTAATTTAAACGTTGACTTGGCTGGAAGCTAATAGACTCATTGGCCGGTAACAAAACGAGCAGGGGACTGGGACCTAGTTTATCAGAATTACTCTAATTCTAAAATGAAGTTCATCACATCATAGAGCATGTTGAAATTAGCATTTGTGCCAAGTTTGATGTAATTCAAGTGAATCGTGTCTGAATTATAAGCAATTTAAATTTCTTTGTCCCTCCAAAATTTTACAATGAATGTATGGTTTGGAGGGACAACGTTAAATAATAAGAGAGTTTGTATGGGAAAATTGACATATTTGATGCCTTCTAGCATCGTCAATATTGAGCCAAAGTTCACCAAACTTTCCAGACTAGCTAAGTTTGATCTCTGCTTTTGGAAAATAATGCTCACTTTGACTAGTTATTAATTGAATTAGTTTTACTGACTCGGTTCCAGTCTCCCACTCGTTTTGTTACCGGCTAATTGAGCTTGCCTGTTTGTTGTCCCATTTCAGACCACGTGATAGTTCTCCAGATGATTCAGTGCTTTGTTTTCGGTTTGTAGAAATGTGTATATTTCCTCTTGGGATACAGAAAAACAAAGAAACATTACTGAAAGAAAATGTCATGTGACCAAAAATGGGGCCACAAACAGGTTTATTGTCATCATGTTAAACTCGTGGATGCGCGGATGCGCAGAAACGAGTTATTGCTGAGAGTGGGGATCCTGACCAAGTTTTTCTGTCTGCTGAAAGATTTAACAACTATCCAGATAACAAAGATTTTTAGAAATACTTTCAAATTTCCTCTTATCCGGTACATAGTTGGTATCGTTATTTATATCAGCATAGATGTAATCAAACGCTATAAATTTTAGTCATTTATGAATTTGTAATCATAGCTTCGATTGTTACATCATTATGATAGTATTAGCTATAATATTCCTGTAAACGTCAATAGTTAATAAAGTTTCCTTTTTTGTAATTTTAGACTTATCATATTGTCATATATAGTATTATATTTATATTGTATATGAAAAGACCTTTTCAGGAAGCTTCAATAAAATGTATGTATGTATGTATCATCATTAGCCAATGGTACTGAAGAAATGTGAGACTGAAATTTCTTTTTTATGGGAGAAAAGAAATATGGACTTGTTTGCAAGGCTCTCTGGGAACAGTATAGATAGTTCAAGGTCTCAAAATGATTTGTTCTGGCCTTCGTGGTTTCAAGTGTTATTATTTAGACTTAGTTACTTAACCGGGACATAACATACCGGAAGTGTTCACTTGTTATTACGAGGTCATGTGACCTACCAGGACTAGAGAATAAAACATGGCGGACTAGACATGTGCTCGAGAGCCTAGGCCGCATTACTCATATAGATAACACAACATCAAGCACTTATACTAGTAGGGGCACACTGACTACGTTAATGTGTCATGTAATCGAAATTATTTCATGTTCTCCGAAATGTTAACACTCTTTACTCTGGTCCCAGAGGCTTTCGAGAACGGAGCCGCGAAGCAGCGAGCCGCGAAGCGATGAGGAGGGAAGAGAGAAGAAAGCCTCTGGTAGCCCGCGACCGTTGACTGATCGTACCGCGCCAATAGAGTTGAACTGGGGACAAGATCTGTCCCTTCCTCCTGATTGGTAGAATCTTTAATTACCTTATAGCGTTCTCTGATTGGCTATTGTCTAGTGTCTTGTTGTGATTGGTTCCTCGTTAATTGATCTAGTGATGTTGATTGGCACCTATCGTTAGCATGATAGTGAGAAACGGTCGCGGGCTACCAGAGGCTTTCTTCTCTCTTCCCTTCTCATCGCTTCGAGGCGAGATTGATCGCCGCTTCGCGGCTCCGTTCTCTTCTCTCCGACGGAAGAAAGGCTCTGGGACCAGGGTATATGAAGTATCGATTTACCAAAGAAATTCGAAATGTGCATCTGGAATGCTATTTTTAACTGACCGATCAAACCAATATCGCTTTATTACTCTTAAAGACTTAATATTCATATTTAACGACCTCAGAGTTGTTAATAAAGAGCCAACAAACACTTCGCCATGTTCAATGGCAATGATGACTCGACACACACGATACATGAACGTGTATAAATTCATGCTCTCAAAGTTTTTAAATCATCTTCTCCCTGCAAATCAGAATTAAAGTGTTTCTGAGTTTCCATCCCGAGTGGAAATTTAGATGTTCATGTCCTTGTGCTGACGAACATTGACCAAGTGAAGTTGAACGGCTCGACGGTTGTGTTTCCATTATCACTGGTCTCGCATGTTTTAGAGAAGCTTTGCCGTCTCAGACTGTAGTTTTAAAAATGTAAAGCACATAATTGAAACGACTGAAGAAACTCAAGTGCAGAACGAACGAATTCTACTCCGTCAACACATTACCACAATAGTTTATTTGCAGTACGATTTATCCGGTAAAAGCAAGTCTACAATAACATATAGTAATATTCGCTTGGGGAGAATTTCTCAATCTCTGGTCTACAGATAGTCAGCATTATTAAGTCGCTCGGCGTTCCAGTCGCAATACGCATGCATTACGCAATACGCAGTCTCCCATTAGAGATGAAGAGATTGGCAAGTACCCATTCAATAAGGAATAAATATCAGAAACTTCTATTAGATTGCCAGCTTTCTCTTATAGTCACTTCCAGCCCTAGGTTTTAACTTAGGTTTTTATGATTGTATTGTAAACGGAGTTTTATATATACAGCTTTCAAATTTTTAACTTAAATTTTGCATATTTCGAATCTAGTATACTTTGATATTTATATGTCTCATTTGTATAATTATGTAATTAGTGTAGTGATATTTAGATTTAGAGGGCTACAAGTTTATTAGTGTAATTAACACTATTACGTACGTACTACCCTCGGTAAATAAAGCCGTCATTTTTATTATTAAAATGCATGAACTTTATGTTTGGCTGTTTATTATTTTGATGTAAGAAACTTTAAAGAATCCCGTGTCTGTATTCAGTACGTTTTCTTACCCAACACAAGTTTACCTTCTCCCATCCCTCGAGTAATTTATAAAGTACAAATGTAGTTTGATATGAAAATAGCTTCACCTTTTCATTGATTCCCCAATCTTTCGGCGAGCGCTGACGTTCTTCTTGTGTGATGAGGCGTGCAAGGCATTGGGCAATCTCCATCTCATACCTCTTATGACTTGTTAAATAAACAATTTCACCAACACCTTTGAGGGACTCGAGAGGTCCTATGATATCAATCTGATAAAGATAACGTAAAGCTGCATTGAGTGCATTATTTGTACACGAGACTGCCTTCTTCAGCCGCCATAACGGTACATAAGTATCACCATATCTGGAGGTTTTCTTCTGAAGTGTATCGTAGACGCACAATGCATCTCTCTTGTCACTATCCATGGCGTCCAGTAAGTTGCAGTTCTCGAATGACTTTAAACTCACTTCACAGCCAAATACTCTGAACCTCTGCCTTACCAGATTCTGATATCCAAGAATCCACGGTTCGTCTTTTATTGCCACAGCGATTCCTTTCAGTGTTTCCAAGGATTCGTTCAGGAAAAGACTTTCTGCGTGTCGGGGCAATAACCTATGAGCATAGTGAGTGAAGCCAGGAACAAGTAGAGCTTTTCCGGCCTCTGCGAGAAAAAGCAAAACTTTATTAAACAAAGCCGGATCGATAACACATTTTACGTAATAAATTCACTACTTCACACGAGCACATGCAGTTATCCCAAACGGTGCGATGATATTTTTTTCAACCGAGAATCGAATGCAATAAACCTATACGAGTTTCTACCAGCTCACAAATAACCTCAAAAAGTACTGTCAGAATGGTACTTTATTAATTCATTAAGAAACAATCCGTGTAAAAACTAGGCACAATTCTATTGTTCAGATGCAGTTTGCTTTCCCCACGGTAGAATTTTCTTTTTTTTTCGTACTGACAACTCATCAACCTTAAGTGATGTATACTGAATTTCTGAAATCAAATCCACTAAAACTGTCTTTTAAAACTACACTAACTCTCCTTTTGTGTGAAAACATTTCGTCCCATCAGAAGAGTCCAAAACAATATAACCAAGAAAGCTTTCACTTTTAGAATGTTCCCTACGTTGAATTTTTGTCATATTAAATGTTTTGAGAGCTTTCACTAGATGCAATTCAAATGCTGGCACGTGGCGGGGATTTTTGCAATTCACAATACTTTCAAACTGATTATATTTTCATTTCGTATGTGTTTCTTGCGATATCGGTTCTTAATTTACCTTTTAGGATTCAAGAGTCGGGAAATAAACTTTCTTAATTTGTCTTTCCTTAAGTTTTTCTAGGACGCATCGTTATTATGCAGGTTGGATCATATTTACGTGACATTATATTACGCGGACTGAGAAATCAAAGGTCGACCATTTTTTGCGATTTACGCTGCCATCAATCGCAACTACGATATATGGCCACCGCGAATATTTACGAACGATGGCCGTGTGAAGTTCTCCGCGTTCGTGTAAGTTTCGCACGGGAATCACAGTCCGCGTAATATTGAACATCACTGTAAATAAATTAGACGCATGTGGTTGAACAACTATCTATCCTTGAAAATAAAATTAAAGTTGATTTGGGCGATTTTAGACTATATGACTTTTGACATAATCTTCGGAAAATGTACGCCATTTCGCTAGCTAATTTTTGCATCTTTTGGAAGAATATCTCCGAGCTATAGCCGCGGGAATCTGGCGAGGCCCCTATTTTGTTCCATATATTATGATGACAACAACGAAGGCTAGTTAACAAAATATTAAATGATGATTTTAATTGATTTTTAAGTATTCTTTACATATTAAGGGTGAAGATATTGAGAGGTGAGAGGATCGGAGGCTCTTAATTTTGGGAGGGCAGTTATAGTATAAAGGGAACGGCTCTTGAAAGGTTTGGTCAAAAATAAATTTAAACTTCAAAAAAATACAGAATGAATATAGTTATTACGATGAAATTAAAAGAAGAAGAATAGATTTAGCTATCATTTTTTTGCATTCCTTACCATTCAATGCTACATATACATTGTACATATACGCGTATACAGTTCTTAGCCAGAGAATTGCTTATAAATTATCTGCAGTTGTAAGGGCATGCAGTCTTGTATTTAGCATGTGGAATGCAATTTAAACAACTTGACTATTAAGGTACATTTATTAGTCATTCCGAATACAATTTAAATATTCAAGTTGGCATAAAGGCTGACTACCAACAGGGTGGTGCACATCTTTAAATAAACAAAACTTTATATATGCAACAGGTATGATAAAACAATATTATTGGATCAGTTTGGTTTTCACATAATAGGTCAGCTGTGGGCCATTCCATTTTAAGTCCACACACCCCTGTCGATGATATTTTCTTCCGGAGGGGGTCCAGTGGAAATTTTAATTCTTTTTCTAGTTTTTCTGAGGGGGTTTCACAATTTTCAAGTGGTGTTCTGTGGGTGTACGGGATTTGATCATATTTTCTGAGGGTCTCAGACTTCTCTAAAGAAGAGTTAATGGTTGTTGCTTGTATGGCAAGGTGACATTCACTGGTCGGGAGTTCGAGGTACCTATCCGGTACTGGAAACAAGAACCTAGACTGTGTGTGGAGAATATTTCTTAACCAGGAAGTCGAAGTTAAACCAGGGGTAGAAATGACATAACATATCAGAGTAAAAATGGCTTTAGGGTAACAATGGGGTACCCTGGGGATTCTTTAGGGGGTAGAGGTGGAAACAAGAACAAGCCAATTAGTCTTGCATACACTTTAGTTGTACTCGCTGCAGAATGGGGACACCAAGTGGTTCGCAAGGTCAATAACGAGTGCATAAAAAGGTTATAGAGTGCACAGTCACATGCTCTCGGTAAATGTTTGCTCAGAAAATGTATATTGTATAAACAAAACATTGCATGAACTGCTCATGCTCACCAAAAGGCTTGTGCAATTATCAGAACTACCAAAATATCACTCAGTGCCTATAAATCACGTATAGCACGAGCAGTTCATGTGATTCCCCCTACATATATATGATATATAAGCTTATGAAGAAATTAATAAATTTCTAGCCTGAATGCAGAATACATGTGAAATGGCAAAATTTATAAGTATTCTTGAGCATTGTGGACGCGATTCAGATATATAATTTTACAGGTACATGTACTCACTTACATGACAAGTAGTAAATATTATAAAGTATTAATTTGGTTATGTTTTTGAGTTTATGTTATTTTTTTTACAAAGTTTATATGCATTTATTAAACAGTACTCCCCCCCCCCCCCCCCCCTTTCGTTGGCATGCCCATGCACCCTCTAGCTAATTGCGCCTATATGGCGGGAGGTTTGGCTTTAACGTCGCACTTTTACGGCCCCCTCTTTCTGCATTTCCTGGATTCGCCCCTGGTACTAGGTATTCTATATATAGTCATTCAAAATTTCCTTACCAGATTTTTGCATTCTTGCATAAAGCTGTCTTGCAATGATACTGTTGGACTCAGAAGTCTCACCGAAGCTCGCCAAATGACCGACAATACATCTAAAGTCTGCCTTCAACCCGCTGTCGCGCATGAACTTGATGAATGCATTCACATGTTGAATCTCGGAATCTTTACCTTCAATTCCAAATCCACGGGTCAGAAATACACTAATCAACTGAAAATTTACCAATTCATCCACACGAGGGGAATATGAAGGTATTGAAACACTTTCAAAATCACAAAAATTGCTTTCTTTGACTTCAACCGTTACTGTCCACCATGGGTGGGAGAAGAGATGGCCAAATCTACCACGAACTCTCACGACCTCATTCCTTCTGTCCCCGTTCAGTTGAAGGAGTTGAATTCTCAGTGTTGTCCTTCGCAGTCCACGCAGCGGAAGAGAATGGCAAGATCCGTCAGCAAGAGCTGAGAACTCTTCAAAATCGGGATTTTGAAAATCATCGTCGTCGCTATTCTCGTCTGTTTCGTCCGAGTCGTACTCGTTGCTTTCTCGGTCCTTTGAAGTCTCAACGACGACGAACCCTTTCAACTGTTTCGACGAGGCCGAGGAAGCCATTGAAGTGCTCTGCAGCAAAAGTTCCTTGCTTGGGTTGCCTGTGGTTAGAAAACCCGTACCCAGACCTCTCACGATACAAAACATTTTTTAAACGAACAGAACGAGTGATAGAAAGTGAAAGTGCACATCCAGCATTTTGCCGAAAATTTCGGATTGGTGATTGTTTGGAATCCGGTACATCAGCTGAAGTTTTATTTATCGATTTGGAACATCGATTTTTCACAGTGACGGTCCATCTTCGGTGTAATATTTATGTGAGTAAGTGTGTATCTTGGCGATCTGAGAAATTATTGGCGCAACTGACAAATGACATGCCGTTTGTTCGAGGATTTTATGTTGTTGGGAAAAACTCTCCTAGCCACAATGAAGCCGGAGAATCGGACGCGGACAGTGACAGCGACGATGAGGATTTCGAGAGCCACGATTCCTCTGAGCTATCTGCTCTTGCAGATGGGTCATGTCAGTCGTACAGCGCATCCAGAATCAAGACGTGCGTGATCAACGTGCAGCTTTCAACAGGGAAACGTGGCTTAAAAAACAGTTCTGTTATTAAACGTATAAGGGGGAGGTTTGATTCAGGGTTTATGTCTCCGTGTTGGATGATTAAAGTCGAAGTGAAGGAGTACTCGTCTCACAGTAAATTTCTAACTGCTGTTGGCAGCCCGTCATACCGCATTCGTGTTGACAGTGGAGTCGATAAAAGTGTCATTTGTTTGTTCCTGGATAGTTGTGGAGTTGAGCCACAGCACGTGCAGCGTTTTGTCGAGTTCATGGACACAGCTGTTGCTGGATTCTGTTTGGAGAACATCATTAATGTGTTGAGGCAGTTTAAAGATTCAAGTGCAACCAACAGTGAGATAGCAGGTCAAATACAAGCTCACTTGATCAACTCAGGTCAGTGAAAAAAAATTCTGCAAAGAGGGGATTCTCCTCAAACTCATGAATAATTATTCATGAGAATATTAGTAGGGGACAAGTGAAATTAGAGATAAATTTCACATGTGTTTGTCAAAATTAAAGTAATTTCCCTCGCCGCTTTAATTACGTAGATTTTGACAAACACAAGTGAAATTTATCCCTAATTTCAGGAGTCACTATTTGATTACCATTAATATTATGGAGGACAGATTATGATGTAGCCTGCATCACATCCAGACTTTTCTCTGGTATAGTCCGTCTGCGAAGCAGCAACACAAACCGTGTTCTAGACCCCAGCAGCGTACCGTGATTTGAGTACACGTTCTGATTGGCTTTTAAAAATGCTCATTTCTTACACATCTTCTGACTTGCCATTCAACTGTCACCAGCCTGTCACCTGTTAGTCTTCCCAGAATCCAAGAACCACTCGCGCCAGAACACTCGTCTGGCAGGAAATCGTTAGTGGAAATATAGAGGCTAAACTTAAAAATATGGATGTAGAATCGGTTCAAATAGCTTCGTATATATTCTGTTCTTAGCTTTTATCAAGAAATAACAAATATTTTTGAAGAACTCAATTATTTTTAGGCTGAACTAGTGAGCTCGTGTAAAATGCCGACAAAAGCGAGTCGTTGCTTATTTAATTTGTACATTTACGCTGTAATTGGTCTAGACAAATGGGGAATGGAATGTCGTGCTGATGTAACCAGCTGTTGGAGCTATCGCATGGCGTGACGATCCTAGTCATTTCAAAATAGCCAGTCAGAAGGCGTGTGAGAAAAAGCATTTTTAAAAGCCAATCAGAATGCGTACTCAAATCACGGTACGCTGCTGGGGGTCTACAACAAGCTTTCCGTCGCTGGTTCGCAGACGGACTTAACCGGGGTTCAGTTCTGATGCGACGCAGGCTAATTATGATGCAGAAAAACATTATTTTAAGTGCGTGGAGGCGGCGTTTGAAATTTCAAATGTGAAATTAGGAATTACGTGTGAAATTTCAAGTTGAAATTAGGGATTAATTTGTCCTCTATGGTATTACAAAGAAAATCACAAGGGTGAAGGAGTCTGGCATAAATTATCCATACTTCTTTATTTTCTCTATCGGTATGTTCGTTAGAAAAGCCATAATCATACTTGTGTTTGATCACAAGATCAAAACTCCTCGAACTGAATTTAAAAAACTCTTCTACATGTACATACTGTTTTACAACTTCAGTTCTCAATGTTTTGAATTGGCATGATCGTTGATATATACCGGTAACATCAAATTAATGGTTGACAGCCCTTGATTACCTTTATATTTTTTAACGAGTAGGCACCATATTGTACTAATTTAAAGGACTAGGAATTAGTTAAACAGTGGCCACATCATAACTGAATCAGAGTAATAATTACTATCATCACATACAAAAGTGTCCTTAATTGAGAATCACTTGAAAATCAAACATTTTAGAACCCAAAAAATATCAAAACATTGACAGGGAAATTAGCATGCAAGGTCATGTGGAATTTTGATTGGAGACACTTTAGTTGCTGGTAATTTTTGTTTTATCATAAATCCTGCAGTAAAATGTAAGCTTGGCTGTTTTCTGCTCTGTGAAGATAACAATATACAATTTATAGTGCTAATTGAAAAGATTCCAATTCTAATACTTAAGTACTTAACTGTACACATTAATTAGTTTTAAATTGCTGACAGAGGTAAAAATTCCAATGTATTGACTGCAGTGATTGGATTTCTTATTCCTGATTAGCCTGTGAACTGGGAGGTTCTTGTTGAGGGGGGGGATTAGAGTAGGGGGATTGGGGAGAGGAGGGAGAGCCTGCATGAATGCTAGATACAATTTTGAATACATGTATCTGCATCGAAATTCTGGACACAAAATTCCTATTAGCCATTTCGTAAACTGGTAAAGGACTGGAACCGAGTGTAAATTTAATTGAATTCAAAATAATTGTGAATATTTGCATCATTTGTTAATGAACCCCACGACATGAAAGATCACATCAAAATAATAAATTAGTATGTTTACCGATTTTCAAGATATTTGAATAAATAAGTCTTAGAACTGAATAGCAGACTTGATCTGCAGGAGCCCTGAATAGGAATTATTAAAACAAACTAGAATTAAATTTCGAGATTTCAGAAAATCATTATGCTTTCGGTTTGAAAGTTATGAACCTAAAACTTACGTCAGTTACTAATTTGGGCATGCTCTTTCCATTTCTGGCATCTATTTTGAACTAGCACCAATCTTTTTGATTGACAAGGTCATGTGACCAGTTGTTGCAAAAGGCCTATTAACCAGGAGCATAACATTATTCCATCCCACATACTAGACCTACATGTATGTCACAGTGTTTTCACAAGTTCTTTTTAGAGCAGTTTCCTGCAATTCTTGGGTTAATTGCAATCATTCCTAAGGGAATAAAATCACAAAAGTGTAGCAGCCATGTTGTTGGTATAACAAAAGTAGCTAAATTGAGGCATATTTTGTTCAGCCACTGGTGCAACCCACTAATTGGCAGGAAAATAATCTATGCAAACAGACCAAATTAATTGTGAAAATGCTGTGACACATAATTTATATAGGAGATATGGACGCTCCTGGTTAAATGGGCTCCTGGCTTTTGAAAATAAGAAAAATAAGAAAGTTCAGTATGGATGTGGGGACAGCTAAGCGTATCCCCCTAAATCATACTGAGCTCTCTTATTTTAATTTGTGATTTTTGAAAGCTCACCACCTCATTATTTGATCCAAACATCTGCAAACTGAGTCAATGCTAATTTTGATGTTACAGTGTATATTTCTTGTGATGGGGTTTAGTTTTTAATTTTGAGAAATTTACAAACTCGGTCCCAGTCCTTTTTTGGTTTACGAAATGGCTAATTGGTCCATTCTACAATGATGTCAACAACACTTGAAGAAATCATAATGCAAATTATATGGTCAAAAAAACCTGTTGCAAACATGGGCTACAACAGCTGAGCTAGCAAGAGCAATGGCATTCCTAAAAAAAGTACTGCCTTTATTTTATAATCTTGATGTTGGTACGGCACAATATTGCTATAAGCTCTATCCAATGTGCCACAAACTCCTTAATTATTACAGTTATCGCTGAGAAATTTGATTATCAATATTCAAATGATTCATCAATCATTTCGAACTTTAATGATATTTTGATTTTGCATTTCTCATAAATTTGTTACTTATTTAATAACACATTATTTTACAACTAGTCATGTACTGTAAGTTGGCAAATGTTGAATTCACTTGAGTTCTAGTTCTCCACGTGAATGCATGGAGAGAATTCAATTAATGGTGTTAGTTAAAGCGCCAATGAAATGAAAAAATGGATCCTGTTTTTATTTTATTAAATTCTGGGTTTCTCTCAGTGATTTTGTGCAAATATAAATCAATATGGAGAGCGCAAACATTTTTTTTTTGTATCGAAGTCAGGCGGAATTGCCAAAATCTGACGACAATTTTTATGCCGTTAAAGATATGGTAATCACATGCATGACGTCACAAGGTGTACTCATTTATATCCGTCCCCATAAATACTACAAAATAAGTGCATATTTGGCCATGCAGTTTTCAACTTAAATATGCATAATACTTTGAGAAACCTTGAAGATGGCCATATGTTTTTTATCCTTGCAGTTGGCTTTGTGAATATAAATGCGCAAACCTTTTGACGTCACGCATATGATTTGCATATATTTAACCATGTAAAAATTGTTGCCAGATTTTGGCAATTCCGCCTGACTTCGATACAAAATAAAATTATGTTTGTGCTCTCCAAATTGATTTTTAATTGCACAAAATGGCTAAGGGAAGTCTATAATTTAATAAAATAAAAACGGGATCAATTTTTTCATTTCATAGGCACTTTAATGTACAATGTACATGTATGAACCTTTACAGTTTAGTAACAAATTATAGGCCGCGTAAAGCAAAAAGGGCCCAGACGACATAAAATAAATTAAATTATTTTGAAATTGTACCATGCTTTTTATACTTGTGGTACGATTACAATATGCATCATGAGTGCCACTGTGATTGTGCTACTAACAAGTAGTGTTGATTTTATGAAATTGACCAGTGAAATCGAAGACGAAATTTACGATATTTTTATGCGAGGGTGTGATTACAATTTTAGCAGGCGCAAATGATTATTTATCATCAGACGATTGTTTCAAGGTGTAACTTGTACTATTGCTAAAATCATATGAGCTACCGGGAGTAGAATGACTGCAGAAAATATATTTTTTGGCCAAAAAGTGATCATCTTGTTCATCTTATTTATGTTTTACTCTTTAATGCCAGCAGGTATAAATGAATGTCATACATCAAAATCATCCCATCTGACAGGATTCCTAATTTTTGTGGTCACTGTTTTCACAAAAGGACCCTTAGGATCATATTTGTAATCGGGCCCAGCTTGCATCAAAATCACGTAAATTTCACCCCTGATTTTTGTTGTCAATTTCTTGAAACGACATTTATTGTTATGAATGAAATGTAGTGCTTCTTGTCAAGAATGCAATACAATCTTCAACTTAATTGTTATTAGGAACACCGTTTTAGGAATTATTTAACTTGAATGTCGTCTGGGCCCTTTTTGGTATTACATGTAGATTGTACATAGTGGGGAGCCAGGGTGGTGCAGTGGTTAAGCACTTCACCTCTCACCTCTGTGGCCCAGATTCGATTCCTGCACACAGCGCCGTACATGTATGTGAGTTCAGTTTGTTGGTCTCGACCTTGCTCTCAGGGTTTTTCTCCAGGGTTCTTCTGTGGATTGTAATTAGCCGGGTCCTGACTTTGATCAGCCCCAATGGCTGTTTCAGGTCCTGTTAGAAATTCAGAGGTGTTAATTCGCTTTTCCTAAATTTAGTTCCAGGCAAAGCATTAATGGCTCCGCAGTTCACGAAACATGTTCATCAGCTCTTCCCTAACAGAGCATCCAAACTGCTGGCCTCACTATCTTCTGAAGCACTCAAAGCCCTCGACACAGCTATTCAAGATGAACCTTGGATTTTTGGTTACCGAACAATCCTTTACAATAGGCATCACCTGCTTGGCTGTGAAGCCAAACTGAAGGCCTTGATAGACAGCAAGTTGCTTGGCAACAGGGACATATCAATGACAGATGCTTTGTTTATTTACTATGCCATTACTCAGATGACCTACAGAAATGGCCATACATACGTTGAGACTGACAGGCTCAAGTGGGTGGGGCACTATCACCAGCCATTTGCTCCAGTAAATCATAACATAACTCAATGGGAGAGTGCATTGGATTTCCTTGTTGAAGAAGAAGTTCTCGGTACTGATGAGGTTGAAGGAGTTGGCAAGGCTGTATATTTGACAAAACTCAGGTACTATGAGGAATGTATAGCCAGCAGCCTGTCGGAGCTCATGTACAAGGATCCATGGATTTTGAGTGGTAGTCTACGTGAAGAGGTACAAATGTACTGTGATGCATGTTTATACAGTCTATGGTTTTTAGTATTCCTGTTGTTTAAAATACAATGTTAAGTATACATTATCACAGTAGGCAAAATGACCCTAAAGCCCTGGTCAAACGAGCATGAGAGCGCATAAGAGTAGAATGAGAGTTTTCTTCAACTCATTGACTATCATGCAGCCCGGTCAAACGAGCATGAGAGCACATGAGAGTTGAGGCATGAGTTGAATGAGAGTTTTCTTCAACTCATCGACTATCATGCAGCCCGGTCAAACAAGCATGAGAGCGCATGAGAGTTGAGGCATGAGTTGAATGAGAGTTTTCTTCTACTGTCATTGACCATCATGCAGCCCAGTCAAACGAGTATGAGAGCACAAGAGAGTTGAGTGGATGAGAGAGACTCTCATGCTCGTTTGAAGGGGCTTAAACATGGCAGTTTTAATTATAACTTCAGTTTTAATTTGTACCGATTATGTATGTACATGTATGTATATCTAGCTTCCTCCTTTCGTTTCTCTTAATTGTTAGCTACATATATACCCTGTGAGCAGAGCCTTCTTCAACTCCACGAAAAGTAAGAAGCAAAGAAGGCTCTGCAGTATTCATGTTGTTTTTTAAACGAGCATGTGCCAACGGTTTTATCTTAATGTACCAGACTGACACTCGGTCATCAGTCGTGTCCCCTTTGTCTGCCATTCTTGCAGTGCATGGGCTCAGATTTGATCATCATGCAGTTTAAACCAAAAATTGAGCAGCATGCTGATAAACTGGTTTTAACACTGTACTGGCTTGACAATTAAGCCCAGAATCGTGGGTGAAAACAACACGAATGCTGCAGAGCTTTCTTTTGTTCTCGCTTTTTGTAGAGTTGAAGAAGGCTCTGCTTGCAAGGTACTACATATAATGAATGTTGTGTAAGTTCCCTAAATGAGTTAGTTTGCTCCTCGATTGAGCAAACAAAAAATATATATGTTAAAAATAAAAAGATGTTGATTTTAGGCCTGGGTAATTTTTCCCATCATGTTCCAGGGTTGTCAGTAGAAATTGAAACAAGATGCTAGTCATAACGTACACGTGTATTATGTGTAGTGTTACACAGGCAGTTACAAGGATACTAGGTTCAAATGTCACAAATGAAGGAAAATTTGGGTAAAACAGATGGGGAAATCTACCAGTTTCTACTGACAACCCTGCATTAATTAATGTACACTCTTAAATAAATGTACATGTAGTCAACTTTAAGTTCTCACAATATTGTTCAATTAAATCTATATTTAATTACCCAGACATCATGCAAGGAAAAGTAACAAACAGTGCTCAGGTGTTATCAGAGAAGGGACATTGTTCTCAAGTTCCAATCAGTTTAAGGTTGCATGTATTTATTTGACTTACATGTACTGCATTTCCCATTTTTTGTTGGTCATTCCTTAGGACTTCTCAGGAGATAGAGACCAACTCAAAGCAGCCCATCTAATAGCAAACAGTCCAGTGGTAGTCATGTCAGGAAAGGGGGGATCTGGGAAAACCCACGTGGTTAGTAAGGTCCTGTCTTGTGCAAACACTAACATCACGTGTGCGTATGATGGGGAAAGCACCCAAGAATACCCTCCCCCCCTGAGTTGCTCTAGGAAGCATGGGAATGAGGTTGAGTGTCAAAGAGACGAGTCCATTAGGACTGGAGGGCATGATGTTAGCCAAGTGCAGGGAAAAGAAAATGAAAGGGTAGGAGGTGACAAGACAGAAACGAGTATAGGACCGATTCTTCTAACTGCACCGACAGGAAGAGCGGCATCCATATTGGGCAAGCGTACTGACATTCCAGCATTTACAATGCATCACGTTATCTATAGTTTTTATAGGCACAAATCTGAGAGCAACGAAGGAAATACTTGCAGCAACTCCTGGCGATTCTCAGCCGTACGAATTTTAGTCTGTGATGAATGTAGTTTGGTGTCGGTGAGAACGTTCTCAGACCTCATAGGAATACTACTGCGACATGCCAACCTACAGCAGCTCGTGCTCTTAGGGGACATTTATCAGCTCCCTTCAATCGAGCCTGGGAACTTCTTAGGTGATATTTACGACTCCCTGGAGCAATATGGACTCAGCATTACCTTACACAAGAACCATCGTGCTGAGTCGGAACAAATAGTTATGAATTCGCAAAGGATATCGGAGCGTAAAGTCCCAGTTTTCGACGAAAAGAGAAACTTTGTTTCATTGGAATACAACTCGTCGTCTTCTGAGGACATGGTAGTTGATCAAACTGTTAAGGAACTACTTTATCGTCAGGTCTTCAAGCAAGAGAATTCCCAGTTCATTGCTTTTCGTCGTAAGGACTGTTTAGCCATTAATGAAATCTGCTGTCAGTTCTATAATAAGCACCCGATGAAGGACCACAAGGGAAGGACAACCTTTCAAATTGGTGACAAAGTGTGTATCGGGAAAAACCGCTTGTGTTTTGACGTTCATAAGAAGGAAGAAGTGAGGCTATGTAATGGAGAGATATTCGTCATCAAGGACGATGTCACTGTAGAAGAAGCAGGAAAGCGTTCAAAGACACGATTTCTTGATCTTGATGATGGAGAACGCGTATTGAAGGTGGAGTTCAAAGAACTTAGGAAAGCAAAACTTCGCCATGCATGGGCCAGGACAATACACACATACCAGGTACGTAGATCTTGGATTAAATACATCACAACAATATGCTCTACATAGAACGGAGAGGAACGGCCTAGGGAAGAGGGAGAAACGGCTAAAAATAACTAAGGAGGCGGGGGAAATATCCATAACAACTAGGGTGGGGGCAGGAGAATTTAGCATACAGGGAGGAGGGAGAAAATGGGATCTACACTCATGCTCTTGGGAGAAATGTTTAATACTCACTAGGGAGGAGGGAGAACAATTCGGAAAAAATAGGGAGGAGGGATATTTCACTACCCGTTCCTCTCCGCTCTACATACAAGAATATTGTAAAATTTCCGGCTTGTAACGTTTTTTGATTAAATTTGATGTACGAAACGTAATGCGAGGACTTAAGTAACACTCTGCCCAAGAGGTAGGCACAATTCTATTGTTCAGATGCAATTTACTTTCCCCACTTTAGTATTTTCTGTTCAGTTTTCATACTGACAACTCATCAACCCTTAAATGATAAATTTCTGAAATCAAATCCACTAAAAATGTTCCCTGCTAGCAGAGGTCTCTCTCTGTCTTGGTAAAATGGAAGGCGAGGGAGAGACCTCTGCCGACATCCGACGCTTGCCGTCCACATTCATGGACGAGTCAACCCAGTTTCGAAAACACGTTTTACCGGAAATAGCTGTACGCGTCAGTTGTTTGTTACAGTTGTTTCGTGCGCTCATAAGTACACGTGAGATCGCGTCACTTGTTGCCAAGGAAACTTCACGCATGCGCGACAGAGAAAGCGTCGGATGTCGGCAGAGGTCTCTCCCTCGCCTTCCATTTTTCCAAGACAGAGAGACCTCTGCTAGCAGGGAACTAAAAATGCATTTTAAAGGTACATTTCTTTTGTGTGAAAACATTTCGTGCAATCAGAAGAGTCCGCCAAAACAATAACCAAGAAAACGTTCAATTTTAAAATGTTCCCCATATTGAAAGTTCGTCATATTGAAAGTTATGAGTGTTTTCACTAGATGCAATTCAAATCTGTTTACAAAATGAGAAAAAATAATATTCTTCTTCAAGTTTAGATATATTTTAATGTCTAAGCCAATGAGGTGGAAGATTGAAACAATACCACAATTAGCACCTTTTTACATTCCATGCATAACATATGCCTACCTCTTGCGCGGACCATTACTTAATATAGAGCAGGTCTGAGTTCCTCGAAGCCAATTAATAATGTTAATCCTGGATTAAAATGTTAACCGACTATTATGATTCTCTCGGTAAAAGATGATATCTCGAAATGAGTAGTCTACGAGTTAGCAATTAAATCAAACTAATGATTGCTCTTAATCCTGGATTAGTTTAATTGGACTTTGGGAACCGGGCCCGTTTGCTTAATTGAGTTGTAGATGCACACGAGCAATTGAAAAGAATGAAAGAAACTGCGTACATGTATACTGGAAAGGTAAAGTCAATAGAGACAAAGGCCACGTCGGCAGTAGTGCATTGTGTGTTGCTTTGTTTAACAGATACGAGATTAACGCTCTACTGTAAACATGGCCATTATAGCGGCTTTAGCTTTCCTGTATACGTATTGTATTTAAAAAAAGTTAAGTTACGACGCACGCTGGAACATTGCGCGCAACATTACCGGCAATGGTCTATTTCGTAGTTCTTGAAAGGTAACCAAGCCTCAGCCTCGCATAGAGGACAGAGTTGACCCTGCTGATACAAAACCTCTTTCTATGAATATGGATAGATTTTGATTATCATGCTAACTAGATACAAGCCTTTAACTAAGCTGTCTCAACTCCAGCTTCGATATCACCAAAGGTTTAGTTACCTTTCAGAATGGCGGTCACAAACTACGAATCGTACTATTGTTTTGAAAAGGGATAGGCACGCTGCAACATGTCCTGCAATATTACATGCAACAATTTCAGAGGTGGAAACACGTTGTAATGTCGCTGTTGCCGCCAATGTGGCGCGCAATGTTGCAGCACGTGTACCGATATCTTTACAGTCGTTTGATGTCAGGTGAAACAAGAATACTCTAACTTATAAACCTGTGTATCGAGTTCAGCAAGTTTTAAATAGTTTAGTGCCAAGCGCAAGTAGTCATAAAGTCACCTCAGAAAACTAAAAGTCCCAGCATCAGTATTCTTTTACCTTTTGTCAGTCACTGTTACTCCTTAATATATAATTTCCATTCCTAATTTCCATTACAGGGGTCTGAAATAGATTCCATTGTGTACGTCGTCGGCAGGCCATATTACCAAACATGGCAGCATGTTTACACTGCGGTATCACGGGGGAAGTCCAGCGTCTATATCATCAACAGCCCGAGCCACCTGAGAGCTGCTGTCAGAACTGAACCAACCAAGCGAAACACCAGGCTAAAGGAGTTCCTCACGAAAGAATCCAAGCATCCCGGCGAACGCTTGAAGGCCATTGGAGCTGGACTGACTGGCTTAAATTCAAGCACTCCTAGTGGATCTCCTTTGACTGATGACATCGGCGACAGTGACGATGATGAACTCCTCATTCAGGCCTCGCAAGCCATCGAGGCAAACGAGAAAGTATCGGAATCGAGGCATACGGTTCCGTCAGCTACCTCGCCGCTAACACAGATGAGTACTCAAGTTGAAAGAGGCAGACCACCCGCAAACGACTTCGATGAAGACTGTTTTGCTTTTCTTCTAGATGATGATGATGATGACATAGAGCTTCTGTCCAGTGTGAAAGCATTAGAGAAGCAAGATTTGACAGCAATGACTGCAAAAAGTGACGCACTATCCATATGCAGCAATAGCCAAATTCCTAGTTCAGAAAACGACAGTTTCTCCATCACTAGACGGAACTTGCGTCTTAAAGCATGTGCATCTCCTAGCTCAGATAATTCCCGGTTGCCTCAGTTGTCTGAAACCGAATCTCAAGATGATGGTTCGGTCGTAAACACAGCTTGGGTGTTCCGAGGAAACAATAGCTCTTTGTTAAGCCCATCACCCCCTCGAAAGGCCATCAATGGACCGTTCCCTTCTCCACCCTGGACCCCAGAGAGGACTACCCCAGCTCTCTGTAGCCACCTCTCTCCCTCGGGATTCTCGCAGTCCAACATGTCTCCATCGTCACAGACAAAGAGACCAAGCAGTCAGTCTGCTGACAATATGTCACTCACACCGAGCAAAAGATATCGACCAATCAAGACAGCTATGTATCCTGGGAGGTGTCAAGTGTGCTCCTCTCCTATTCGTGCTGGTGTCGATCAGATCTTGCGTGATGAACGGAAGAAGATGTGGGTGCATATCGATTGCGTGGAAAAGTGACATTTGTCTTGATTATGGGAAAGAAGAATTTAGTTAGGTATTTGTGAGAAATAGGCCGTACATTATTCATTAGTCGTTGTCAGTGGTTAGTTGTGTCACTATGGGGCTACTTCGACTGTGTCAAGATCAGCCAATCACAGCTCGCTTTGACATTTTTCGACTTCGCCTAGTTGGTCGTTAGAATGTACATGTACGTAGTATTTTAACACGATCCTGCAATCTGTGTGGCTAAATTACTATGATCTATTCTGCAATGGATAGTGAGTAGCGAAAACCTCGATTTCCAAAAGCAAAACAACGGCCGCCAATTTGTAACTTCAAAAAAGTATTTTTATTTCAGTTTAAGATTGGACAACTAGTTGGTTTCTACTAAAACAATTAGACTAATCGCTGTCAGTTTCTATGGCTAATAGTTCAACACAAAATTCTCCGATTCTGATTGGATAAATTGATCACGTGACATGATAGTTGTCGTCCGCGGAGGCAAACTATCAGCCGTTAAAGTTCACCACAAAATTTTGGCGCGCGCTCATTGGTCAAAAGCGATCACCTGACGTGATAGTTGTCATCCGCGGAGGCAAACTATTATACAAATAGAGTGTGTCCGTAGAGGAACTATCGGCTGATAGTTGCCCGCGGAAATTTGATGTTCTTAAAACAAATATAAACCCGAGAACGAAGTTCGAGGGCTTATGTACTAGTTTTAAGGACATCAAATTTCCAAGGGAAACTATCAGCCGATAGTTCCGAGACAAACACAGTCTATTTGTCGTTATTGTTCATCACAAAATTGTCTTCCGCTCTCAGCGGGCACTATCGCCTGATAGTTTGCATCCGCGGACGGCGACTATCACGTCACGTGATCGCTTTTGGCCAATGAGCGCGCGCCAAAATTTTGTGGTGAACTATAACGCCTGATAGTTTGCATCCGCGGACGACAACTATCACGTCACGTGATCGCTTTCAGCCA
The DNA here is from genome assembly GCA_030867875.1 of Actinernus sp. WN-2022. Classification (NCBI taxonomy): domain Eukaryota; kingdom Metazoa; phylum Cnidaria; class Anthozoa; order Actiniaria; family Actinernidae; genus Actinernus; species Actinernus sp. WN-2022. The sequence goes on from JAOWCC010001501.1 coordinate 30,173,942, forward strand.
ATGAGCGCGCGGCAAAATTTAGTGATGAACTATAACAGGCGATAGTGCCCGCTGAGCACGAAAGACAATTTTGTGTTGAACAATAACGCAAATAGACTGTGTCTGTCTCGGACCTATCGGCTCATAGTTTCCCTTGGAAATTTGATGTTCTTAAAACTAGCATATAAGCCCTCGAACGCATATATTTGTTTTAAGAACATCAAATTTCCGTGGGCAACTATCGGCCGATAGTTCCTCGACGGACACAGTCTATTTGTATAATAGTTCCTCGACAGAAACACTCAATTTGTTTAATGGAAACTTCGAGCTCGCAGTCTAATTGTTAATCTAATTGTTAATTATAACGGAGGGTGCATTCAACAGCTTTCATCAAGTGTCAGACATAAATTACGTGTTTTATTTCTACAAGAATGGTCCTTATTATGTTAAGAGGAGGTATTTTACAAAACCGCGTATTGGGGGCCAAAAACTGAGTTTTGTGTAGAACTAAAATGAATTTTAGCAAAGATTTCACGAAATTGTGTTGCTTTTTAATAATAAATTTTAAGTAATATGTAAAATACTCAGAGCTGTTTTAGACGCGATTTCTAAATACAGTGAGAGGGGGTTGAAAACCGAGGCAAAGCCGAAAACCGAGGCAAAGCCGAGGTTTCTCAACACCTCACTTACTGTTTCTAAAACAAACTCTGAGTGTTTTTCATGGCTTCTCAAACTCCACTTTAATGATATAATTAGCGATCTAAAAGTCTTGAAATGCGAGCTGTATTTGGAAACGATTTCTAAATACTCGTCATGGTCATGATTTCTATTGTATTCATCTCATGAATTATTCATGAGTTTGAAAAGTAATATTTCATAGCCAAGTGATTGTTTTAGACGTGGTTTTTAGACCCAAGTGCCACGAACAATGTCGAGGGCGTAGTCCGAGACTTTTTATTGCACGAGGATCTAGAAACCACGTCTAGAACAATCATGCCGCTTTGAAATGGCTTCGCACTCATTATATATTCATGACACAGAGGACAATGATATAAAAATAACACTAATTAAACGATATAGACAGAGGGAAAATTCCGCCGGATTTGTATATTCAAATTAGAATTCGCTGAGTCGGTTCGAACATAGTTAATAGATGGTTTGCACTCAATCCCCAGAGATTCAAATGACAAAGGGCATGACGGCCATGTTGGTGTACAGAACAAAAGAAGCTAACGAAGAATCTATTGTTAACTGTACACCAACATGGCGGCTATGACGTCACGTGAAAAGGGTCCATAGAGTGAAATGGTTTGGAAACCCCGCAAACTTCAAAGAGGCTAACAAATGCGCTGCGATTTATGTTGGAAGGGGGTAAGGCAAAAGATTGTGCACGGTTATAGTTCATTAGCGTCCCCTGAACGACTGAACCCAGACGTTTCTATTGGCTGATTGATTAACATGTTGGAATTTCTATTGTGTTTTGTGCACGGCAGTTGTTGAAAAAAGCTAACAAAGATGTATAACAAAGAAGGTCGCTGGGTTTCATAACCATTCCACTCTATTAACTTTGGTTCGAATAATCAAATAATAGTTAAATGGAGAGAGAATTCCAGCGTTGCAAGTGATCCGGGACAGAAGCAAAAACGTAACCGATTTAGAGAGCGCTAAACGGATGAAGAAACCCTTTGGCAATCAAATCAACTGTGGCAATGATTACAGAGTATGAGAATTGCTGGGGCGTGTGGAAATTTGAAGCCGATGGAAATCTAGACGGCATCACGGACGGAATTGGAAGAGAATCAGGACTCTGAAGAAAATTATAATTACAGGAAACTAACCTAATAATTCTATAAAAAAACGACAACGATAAGTTAAAAACGAAGATCATGAGTAGGATGAATTTTAGATAATTTTTTATTAAACTTCTGTTCGGCACTCCCCATAAAGTTGTATTCCTTCGTGGCTCATGACATTTTATCCAAGAAGTTGCAAACAAATATGTAAGTAGCTAAAATTCTACATTCAGAACATGACAGATATGATAGCTCTAGTTATTGATGTTTTTAGAACTAATCTAGAACTCATTTGCATATTGAATGTATTTGGAAACGTTTTCAGAGTACATGAAATATGCAAATTTGCTATTGTTTTACTAATTTGCTGTATTTGGAAACGTTTTCAAAGTACATCAAATATGCGAATTCGCTATTTTACTAATTTGCTGTATTTGGAAATGTTTTCAAAGTACAGCAAATGTGCAAATTCGCTATTGTTTTAGCTAATTTGCATATTTACTGTACAACAACTTTATTTTGTAATCACACTTTTAATTGCTAATAAATTACATGACATATATAGTTAAAATATAAATGTCTGTTACTGGCAATCTGAAAGTAGTAAAACTAATCGTGTCAGATTGCCACTAGAAAAAAACATACAATGGTATGGTCAAGTATTGAGTAAGCTTACAATGCAATTCTATGAAACAATAAACTTTTTTTCTTCTCGCTTTTTTGCTTTTCTGCTCGCAGGATATCATAGACTCTTCTCACGCGGCGGCCATGTTGAGTCCCAGGAGAATAAAAACCTTTGTTTTTGCGTTACTAAACTCGTTCTGAAATTGCTCAGTGCGAGGCTAGTAACGCAAAATCTATTGTTACTAGCCAACATGGCCGCCGCGTGAGAAGGGTCTATTCCTTCTACTTGTAACAATAAATCTAGCTACAATGAAGATGACGTTTGAGAGCTTTAAAAATTCGGTAGTATCGTCGTGTACCGTTGAGATCCGTGGGGAATCACACCTCGCGCGCTCGGTGGGTTGTCGTACCGCTATTATAGTATATATTATACTATAATAGAATATTTTATGAACATGCTAATGAAGTTGATATAAATCTGGTAAAAGAAACGACTCCAATCAGCGAATTCTCTCGTGGTCTAATGGTTAGGGTTTGGGTTGGTGGTGGGTAAGCCATTGCATTGATTCTTAACCGGCCCGGGTTCGAATCCAGGTTGAGGCGGTATTTTTTTTATAGTGAGGATAACATATAATCGTTCTAAAATTTCTAAGTGTCGATTCCGATGTTCGTATAAAATTTCTCAAATTATTCATAGCGAACGTGGGTAACAAAGGGAATTTTATGACGCAGTTGGTTAAACGGTACACGACGATACTACCAAAAAATCAGTTTAAGACTACAGCATTGGAAAATAGACAACACGACATTTAGCTCAAAGCATTTATATATGTTAGCAGTTTTGAAATCTGACAAACTCTGGTGGGACTAATACATGTACATCATTGTGCGTTAATTCTCAAGAAAATCTCTGTGAATGCGTAGTTGCGAAGTCAGTGCTGAAACGTCATTGCGCATTAGAAAATATTAAGTATTTCAGGCAGTGTTGCAGTGAATAAAAACTTCGAATTCGTGAGATTCTGTAGGATGTTCGGCTTGTGCCCAAATCTAATTTATTTACTTTTCACCTACAAATATTTCACCAGAAGCAGCCTGCGTTTGTTTAATGTTTGCTGTGCTCTCTGGTGTTCAGTGAAGCTCCATGTCTTTGTTCTTTTATATAAACACGCGGGATATGTAGGGAGAACGCAGCCGAAAAACTTGAAAATCTCGAGCCGCTAGGCGAGTGATTTTCAAGTTTTTCTGCGTTCTCCAAACATATTCGGAGGGTTTATTTTTAGAGAACGAAGACATGGAAGCGTGTTATATTGGTTTTATAAAATAACGAACAGGAAAACACGAGAAATAAATCTTACGCACGCACGATCAGAAGATCAATTCCCTAATAGTCGTCAGAAAACGACCGATTGTGAGTTTGCACAGCGCGGGCCGGAAATCCATCGACCAAGGACCCGGAACACCCTCTACGGAACCCCGGAACATCGGAACACCGGAACATCGGAACATCAAATAATTGTTTTCACTCGACGAAAACAATACAGAGTAATAAGAACAATAGAAATGGAGATGATTTGTTAGCGAGCGCTCGCGATAACGTTGGATTCAGTACACTGGCGATCACAACATGCGGACTAAAGTGTTCTCTACTTCTAATAAACAAACATAACTATAGCAAGGGTTTCAAGGACTGCTCATTACGGGAAGGCAGGTTGTCAGAGAGAACACTTTCCGCACACGTTTAAAGCTATATTTTACTAACTTGTTTTCACGTGCGTTGGCATTTTGTCAATTGTCTTAGCTAGGGTTAGATCAATAGGACAATAATTTAGTAGGACAGTAATCAGTTCAGCGCTTTTCGCAAAAACACTGAAGGGAAGGAAACAGAAAGCAATTTCCTAACGGGCTAACCCATGCAATAAAGAGTTATCGAGCTGTATACGACGGTTAAGACGGAGATCTCAAGTACCAAATAACGGATATTTCTTGGCAGGGTTCTTTGTGTTGCAGAGTACAGTTTTGCTTTAAAAGACAAAAGTTTCCTTTGTTTTACATCCCCTTTCTATATATATAGGAACCATGCACTTTAGTATGTATTGTTACTGGAAACGAGGCTGTATCTAAATTTTACCAGGCGTTCTTCGTGCACTAAAAGGACCTCGCGAGCGTTGAGCGATCGCTAACAATATCATCTCCATTTATATTGTTATTACTCTGCACTATTTTTGTCGAAAATTCGAAAGTTACTGGAACTGAGTACGTTCTCTTAATAATTGGTGTCTACATGTACGGTTGTGTATATAATATTCGAGGTGCACTTTTTCTTCTTTTTCGTTAGATACCCTCTGTGTGTTTTCTTTGCACACCTCTTAAGCCGTCGCTAACCTTTTAATTAACGCATATCCTCAAATAATACCATCAAACACTTGTACTGTTTGTACATGCATGTGTTTCTTCAAAACTCTTTCCGAGTTAAGGCGGCTACAACCTAAATCCAGAAGTGGCTCTGGGATGGCTTTCGTCTTTATTTTTTTTACTACAACTTGTTGCACGCTTGCTAGCTCGCTGCTTAACGAATGGTTCAACTTTTGAGGCTCTAAATCCCATACATTACTCATGTTCATTGTCTAACCCTTACACAATGCGAAAAACATAATCGGTATTAAGTTTTGTTCAACTATATATTAGATTATCACTCTGATATTGTTTTTATCTCATGCATTTGTTAAAAATATAGACCGATTCAGCTTGTAACAACCTGTTATTCACTAGTATAACCAACAAAATGTCGATAAGGTATGCTAATCGCTGCGTGAAGCGAGTATCAGCTGACGTTTCGAGTGTTAGCCCTTCTCATGGCCAGAAATCGAGGACAGTTCAGCGGTACGGCTAGCGGGCGCATATATCTTCATTGAAACATACCTCCATAGGTTAAATTTACGATATGAAGTGTCAATCTTTACTTTACGAGATGAAATTTCAGTTTCTATCAAGGAATAGCTCACCGGTATTGTGCAAAAAAGAACACAGGTAGCCCAATACTGTATTTATGGGATACTGTGGTAAAAATAAATAGTTCAAAATAAAAGTGAAACAAACGCAAACGTTTAAGCTATTTTTTAATAATGATTTTCTGGTTTTAGAAGACATTCCAATACATTAATTGCTGGAGTAAAAAAAAACGTTACTTATTTTTTTACAGAGAGAATAAGTACCCGGGCACAGGTATCCCAGTTTTGATTATCTCATTAACTACTGATATTGTTTGAAAACCCAGTCTCTCTCGGTTAAAGAAAAGCAAGATGGCCGACGAACAACTTAGAAATTCGGGGAAGAAAGCACCACGAATGCAAGCTCAATTTGGACAACTCAAACTCCAAAACTCACTGTACTGGAAGTCGATTTCCTTTGCTATTTATTCCAATGTTTGGAGCATTTCTGCCGAACGACTGCCATGTTCTATTGGGCAAAAACTACATAGAAATGTTGATAATTTATCGGTCTTCGAAATAGGACGTACAGAGATGGCTTTTCAGAGACTGAGAGTAAACCAGTGCTTCGAACAAGTGAACATAGCTACATAGCGGCATTTTTGCTAATTAAGAGGCAGTTATGGGAAGCTAAGACGAGTGAACTTTGGAACAATTCTACCGAAGTTTTACTGCTTTCGGTCACTTAACGTTGCTTAGTAGTGCTAACTGTTATGCATGGAGTTAAATGTTTTAAGAGCGACTGCCTGTAAATATCGAGAATCGCCGGTCAACGGTGAAATTTCGGAATCCTTCATATTTTGCCAGAACATACCCTTGGGTGAACTGTTTTAGGAAATCGTATCAAAAAGTTCCAGCGCTTTTTTAATTTGGCGATTTTTACAAAAGATTGAAAATACGGCCCCAGAGCGGTTTTTGGCTTGTCGGAACGACCGAATCATCACGCAACAAAAAGGACCTAGGGAAGTCTTATAAAAACTCCAATGGAATCATACTTCACACACGTATTAAAACAACTCTTTGACCTCAACATCCAGAAAGAATATATTCCGATAGTGTAATTTATTATTTTTTATCCGCCTTTTTAAACATGCATGTTTTGGACGCCAAAACATAAGACAAAATAATGGCCAATTTTGACAGCCCTAAGCGACTCCTGGTATATGATTTGTTTAAATAAAAACTACACAGCATGAAAGCTTGGTTATTCTAGTTTAATCTAGCAAAGTGCCAACTTTGGAATCCAAACGCTTCCCCTCGGCAAAATAAAACGACCATGTACTGTAAGAGAGACGATTTAACCTCTAATTTTACAGTGCTTATCATAAACACCCATTCAAAAAATTAACAAACGTCCAAAATCATTTTTCAACTACTCTTAGCTGGTCTTTTAAAGCTCTGAAAGTGAAATGTACCTTTCGTACCCTTTTATCAGTCGAGATTTTGAGCCTGAGAGCCGTTAATTGAATGGTAGCTATATATAGATTCCCGTGCGAATCCGATCAAACATTGAAACAACAACAGGGTTGTTCCAGTCATCGAATTGGCCGAAATTCACCAGGCTGTGCTCATTAAATGCCTACACTTACATCGGAAGTACATTCTATACGACAAATATATCAGATCCTGCATGCAGTTATTTCTGAAGCCAAACGAAGACATTTTCATTCTCAAAGATCTGACCTGTCACCTATCATGATCAGTAACGCTAGCGAAGCGCCGGCTCAACGAATACAACTCTAGTTTACAAGTCATGTTATGAGAACTAAAATAAACTCCTGCACCTTCTTTATAAGCCAATAGAAAGCTTAATTCATGGAGATAAACTACTGACTCAACTCTGCATGATAACGATTTCCTCTAAACCTGTCTAAAATAGCCCGGTAAATATAATCATGATGACAAACAACTGAGCTGAAAATATACTACTCACCGACAAGAAGGCCCATTTCCACCACTTTTATTTATCCACCCGGACTATCCATTGTGGTACTCAGTATTTGAAAAGAAGTTAACTGCCCGAGGGTCCTAAATGCCAGGCCAAACGATATGCAATAACTTAATTTGTAGTGAGTGATCATGATGAACATAATGAAATGTGACACTACTGGAATGTAACGCAACTTGTGCCTCCCCGTTACCCGCATAAATTAAATACTTTCTGTGTGGAGAATAACGTGAACTTCGGATCCTGATTATCGTAATGTTTCATGTTTGAATTCTAGCCGAAGCAAAAAAAATGAAAACTACAACAAATATTTCGAATTACTTTTCTGTTTAGGCCATCCCAATAGAATGTTTCATTTCCTATCGCCCGACCGACCCAAGTTTTTTTGGAAAAGTAAAAAAAAATAACAAAGCTTGACACCGACCCAATTTTTTGGATATAAAGTAAAACAAAAAGGATCGAAACCCCCTTGAAAACCACTAACAATGCATTATAACAGGAGCCCATTACTAGGGCTCCTGATTATAAGCATGGCCTAGGAAAAAGAAATTCGCGCCGGGCAGAATTGCTGGAAAAAAATTCATGCACACATGCAGATAGTCCCTAGCCTCCTCCGCAGGCAACTCTTATATGTTTTAGATCCGGCTTCCGGCGAAGCCGCGAGGGGACATTTGTTTCATCCTCAGACCCTTGCTCGTCTCTCTTATATCAGAAGAAGCCCAGTTTCACATCTTTTTTTTATTATTAGGAGTTGCCTGCGGAGGAGGCTAGATAGTCCCAAGTCCCATCGTGGCTCTGTTATGCCATCAAAATGCTAGAAATAGCATTTCTGAGACATCAGTAAAAAATATTTTTGCGGGACACTGTAGCTGATGGACGTCAAGGTTTCACCCGCTGTTCTGTATTATGTTTGGTAGGGAGGGAGGGGGGTCAGATATTATACTTTGGTTTCATATCCAAATGCTCCGACGACCCCCTATTAGCTACCCCCTACCAGCCATACCCCCCAACTGTTCAAATCGTATGCACATATTATCGCATCTACAATGCATTCGATTGTGCCAGCAAGTGCAGGAAAATACGCATCCGAGAACCAGAAATTCAATTTTTTCTCCGACCCGCCTAGAAACTCGGCCCTCAGCTGGGCGTGACCGTCGGATGTAGCTACGTCCAGTTCTTAGTCGCTTGTTCAAATAAAGACTGATAACCCTTAAAAACTACTTAGTGCTGTCTTGTGAGAAATCTCTCCTTGGTAAATTTGCAAACTGCAAAAAAAAATTAAAAAAAAAATTCGTACAAAGGAAGAAGGCGCCAAAAAAATTATTGCATTAAATATAAGCAGAAAAAAATTCCTGCTAGGAAATCATGCCGCCCCCCTCCTTTTCTAATGGCCCGCCCCTTAGAAGCAGGATGTTAGAGCCTTTGTTATTAGGGTATGCTCTCCCTCTACCTACGTAAGGGTTATTCACGGAGGGCGTCGCCCAAGGTGAATAATTGAATAAATCCCTTACCCGCGAGCGAAGACCGATAAATGGCTTATTTTTAACAACGGCGAGGTTTTATCGCTGTACGCAATAACAATATCTATTTTCATAAACCATTGGGAACCATTTTTTGCCCAGTATATATATATATATATATGCAGATATATGTTATTGCATAAAATGACTGAGTCATTTTAACAGACAAACGTAGTGTAATGTGAAAGCAATGTCCCACTCGAGAGACATCAGTGCTTTTTTCAACCATCTCCTTTACTTCTCCGTGCCTGAAGCCAATCATAAGTACAACTTTGTAGTAGGAAAGTGCGAGGGGAATACGTCGAGGTCCAGGGGAACGAATCTCTCATACATGGGTCTCATGCCAATGGTAATTATTTGAAATCTATTTGACATTAACAGGACACAGCCTGGTTATTTTAGGCAATACACCCGACTGGTGTAAGGTGGCGCTCATGTGTGCATGTTTCGGTTATATAACGATGCTATGAGGACCCAGAGGATACATACAATGGGTAACAACTAACGAGGGTAGCCCACCAGATCGATATAAAAATAACTGAAATCACGTGTTGTGAAACTAAAAATAAATTTCAAATAGTTATCATGGGGCATGGGGATTCGCTACCTCATCCTCTCTCGGTTCAGGGGATTATATAAGGGTTATCGATCTGGAGCGAGGAGGTATGGGATTTATTCACCGAGGGTTTCGCCCAAGCAAGGGCGACACCCGGGGTGAATCAGCTCCGCTTATTTTTCACGTGGCTCGGTTTTCTTTGTACCAGTTTCGGGGGAATATATCTCGAAACCCCTGCCCAGTTCCAAAGGCAGAGGGAATCTCGCAACATATTCCCCTGGACATATTCCCCTCAACTTATTCCCCTCACTTTCTTTCATACTAAGTTCTACTTACTCTTTACTTACGGAGAAGTAAATAATTATGTAATGGGAACATGATAACACGGCATGTGTCCTGAGCGGATCTCTTGGTTTAATACTCAGGCCTGCTGTCCTATCCACTGCACCATAAGCTTCATTGGTTGAAAGAACCGAGAGAAAAAAAAAAAATTGTTCGCGAGTGCTTAGTTGTGGTACGCTGTGAGCATTGATAGGTTGATAGTTTGGGATGGAGATAATGGCTGATCAGTTTCCAAAGAGCAGGTCTGGATCTCTCCTGTTATCAAGATGGTCACTGAGCAGCAAATAATTTTCTTCTATTGGTCTTCGATAAAGTCAAGAAGCCGGTTCAAAACATCAATTTAATAGCATTTACATTCTCAACTACAGTTGATTTCCAGCGTTTGAAACTTTTTCCAGGGAGAATAACAGCGGTTGTTTGTGCTGGGACGCGGGGAACTGATTGGTAGGCTCAGGGAATTTACCGGTAAATCGTTGATTATGTCGGGACAAAATGAAAATAAATCGGGACAACTTTTGAGAAAACACCATGCACAGCGCAACGACAGGCTTAATTCAGTCGCACGATAGACCAAAAACTACAAAATATATTCATCTCATTAACGGCATTTTTATCACCCAGTAATATATTGTTCCTGCCAAAGAGCTACTGTAAGTTTTTTGTAGCCATTGTACTAACTACATACTCAACATTGTAAACTGCATGGCAGCTATTACCCCGTTAGCAATCCGAAAAATATCACTGACGGGATATGTCAGTAATACACTGTATGTAAAGCGCCATGGGACTGATGATATGGCGCTGTATATGGCCATTATTATTATTATTAGGTTTTCTTCTAATGCACTTCCTTAACTGAGCGGCAGTATTTACAACCTACTAGGTATACTAGTTATTATTATTAAGGGCACTGTCATTGACAGGAAATACCTATGTGCTTTTCCAGCCTTTGTCAAGTGAACATCTCTATTCAAAGCTCTGCATACAACACTATACATGCCAAATGCTAGACATTGCTTTAGAATTTGAGGTAACACTGATCTCACTGCTAATCTTGCAAAAATGAGGTGGGATCGAGGGATGGCAGAGGCCCTTTTATGCACTAGTCAATTGAAACTCCGGCCCCACCGACCCCCGGGACATACCGGGGAATGTAACATTTATACTGCTGCCCGTCTTATTTGTAAGATACCAAGATTCGACCATATAACACCTATATTATATCAGCTGCATTGGCTTCCAGTTAAGTTTAGAATTATCTTTAAATTATTACTTATTACTTTTAAGGCATTGCATGGTCTGTCACCTATATATATTAATGATCTAATTAAGATTAAGAGTAAGTCTAGATATTGTCTTCGTTCTAATACCGAATTGTTACTAGAACCACCTTATGTGATAACTAAGCCTACACTTGGCGATAGAGCCTTTGTATCTGCTGCTCCTAAACTGTGGAACGATCTACCGAACTCTTTACGAAATGAACAGTCTCTCGATTCTTTTAAACGTTCAATTAAGACTTATCTTTTTAGGAAAGCATTTAACTGTAATTTATTTTAACATAATTTTTTTAATATTAGAATGTATAGTTTTTACTCATTTTTAGTATTTTATTAGTTCTTAAACATTTAGTATTAATCTATTAGTATAGGTTTAGCTTCCGTAAAATTAGTATTAACATTAGTATGGATTTTTAACATTATATTATTTAGGCTAAGCTATACATAAGTTATTTACATATCATGTAATGCGCAAGTGATCATATACACATGAAACTTGCGCAATATAAGTCCATAAATTATTATTATTATTATTATTATTATACAGTGTTACATTTGGACCTTTTCCCCACCCATCGAGGGACAGTTGACTGTTACAATACCCGCCCCTATTGCCCGGCATGTGCTTCAGAATTTTCAATTGGGAGGCATTGATAAATTGAATATACATAAGCTTCAATCTGTTGTTCCATTATTTGAAAAACATACATTTTCTGAATCACATTTTCTATTACTATACATGCTTTTCGCACTTTTACAGTCTCCACCATTGTCTTGTTTATCAGAAACCGTTGTCTGTCAACAAAAAAACAACAATGCGACAAAGGAATATAAAGGAAATGTCATGCAGCTGCGTTTAAATATATTCAATCTGATATTTTTTTCCCGTGACGCAAACGGCTTTAACAAAACCGGCTTGTTGCAAATAACAAAGAGTGTGTAATAATAAGCACTTCCTGATTCAGATCAGTGCATCTACTACTCGAGCTCGTGACTTAACTCAGTATAAACACTGCCTCTGATGGAAACACCCAGGACTTGTTTAAAATAACTACGATTTTTGGTTGTTTTGGTCCTTTCTTTAATACCTATGACACAATGATAAAGAAAACAAGAGGTAATATAAGAAAAAAGACAAAACGTAAAGTGCATGGCTTCGTGATATGAGTACTTCAGTAAGCAATCATCGTGAGGTTTGGCGTCATATGGCCTTGATTGATTGTAATGTATGCGACTGTGTTCCTTCCGCCATGTTCGGATCACACCGCTGCAAAACGTCACGCGCATGCGTATTTGCTATTTCTTGTCGGCGCGCGGCCGCCCCCAGTTTCCCACGAAAACTGAAATGAAACAACAGGCACATACCCGTGATTTTAAAATTTCTGCTTAAAAGCATCCATTTGTGAACTGTTTTGTCAAAAAATAAGAAAACTACTTAAAAGATAAGCCTAAGACTTTAACAGGTTGAAGTTTTCTTAATTTGTAATTCACTGTGAGTTTACTAAGTTATAAAATTATTTACTAAAAAAGTTGAAACCCTCGGTAATTTGTATTTGATAGCAGAGCCTTCGTTCTTTTCGCCAGCGGAGCATACCGTTTTGCCGCGGTGTGTGTTCGGATACACGTTGATGGTCGGGCCCAGTCGCGCTCTGTCGTGGCTGGCGTTACAACCACCGCTAAAATCCCCGCAAATTTTGCAAATCGTTACTTTCCCCGCTCCACCGGAGAAATGCAGCGTCGGTTAAATGTGCGTTATTCCACGGCCATGTCCCCGTTAATGCCCCGCTATGTCCCGGGGGTCGGTTATTTAATCATTAAACCTACAATCTATGAATTACAAAGATTCCCTACTCCCTAATTTCGGCTTGAAAGTGCAGGCTCTACCTTGTTTAATTTCAAGTACGGAAAAATCGAGTTTAAGTGCTATCGATATTACTTTACCGCAGCTCTGTGTCAGCTATGAATCAATTATTTTATAATATTTTACGAATTCAGCAATGTTTCTTTCATTCAACAGTAGCAATACTTTCTGATCAGCCTGTCTACAAAGGAATGCGGAATTAAACTTAGCGTTATCATGCCACTGTTGACGTCAACTGCTGGACAAGCTTTTTACAATAACTGTTCAGTTTCTCGTGTTCTGATTGGCCTATTGCCATTGAAAATAAGAGGATAAATCGATTACCGTGATGGCGCGCTAGAATCATTTCCTCTCGTTTTCAAGACGCTTGACTATTTTTCGTTTGTTGTTGTAAAAACAAATTCATAGTTACGATAGGTGTATATGTCCTTACGATAGATGTCCTCTTATTTATCATGCCGTTCGTTACTATATAACAAATTATTTAATGAATGGTCCCTCGGAAATTAAACTACGTAGTGTCGTGTTTTCATTGCGTTAATCGAAATACAACCTTAGGGAATTATATAGCTTCGGATAGATGCTGCAAGAACGGTATCACGGGATGCATGGTTAATTAAAGACTCCTCTATATCCTAAGTTTTATTGCGTTTTCTTCACTTCCCTTCATGTAAAGCCAAGCCTATGGTGTCAGTAGTCCTAAGTAATAGATAAAATATGAGCGGACGATCTGTATGGGTATTTACAATGGCGAGCCGCTTCGGCGAGCCGCTTCGGCAAGCCATTGTAAATCCCATACAGATCTAGCCTCCTTTGCAGGCGTCCTTAGTGTCGGAGTTTAGGACCGACACTAAGGACGCCTGCAAAGGAGGCTAATACAGATCGGACGTGAAATGAAAAAGTACAATGGAGCAATGAACAATAGTGGTTTTGATTACTAAACTGACTTGTCCCATAGGATAAGATTAATTCTATTCAAGTATATAGACAACACAAATAAAGAAACATAGAGTAACCACTCCTTGTTTTCATACATCTCTCCAGGGAATTCCAGCGCAGATCTTATTTCAATTTTATTTCATTTGAAAGTTAACGTGGTTGCGGTGAGTTGTGAACTAAATATGTCAACCCAACGCTTTCGTCCACCAAAAACAGCAAAATAGCGAGAGCTAGCCCCAAAAAGTCTACATTTGCTAACATGCGGAATTAATCGCCATTTATTGGAGCTGAAAGGAGAGTAGGTATTGAGTATCTTCGTGAAAAGAGACAGAAGGTTAGTTACGGCTTCATTAACTCTTTATATGTACCATCTTGCAATAGAGTGCGGACATTTGACCAGTGAAACACTACTAAATCTAAATAGTACTAGTCGTTGCTATTTCTTTAGTTTTTTCTTTAAATATCACTATTTAGTGCTAAATTGCAACGAGTAGGTCTAATGTCCACATTCTAGCGTCTTGTCAAATCTGTATCAAATTTAATGAATTAATTAGATCAGTAAGAAATCTGTATGAAAGTTAATGTACCTCATTAATAGTCTTTATTGGGATTTACAGCAGCACCCATGTGACCTGAATACTGTGTTTGGATTGGTTGTCACCCTCATGAGTTATTAATGAATTTTACATTGTTACTTACTGAGTAAAATGTGTTTGATCTGAGTTCAAACCCCAAGACATGCTATAGGAAATCTTGGTGCAAATATTCAGTTATCTGATTTATAAGACCTACTTAATAAGTAGGTCTTGAGTTGAGATCAAAACCTCGTATAAAGTCTACCACACGGATTACAAGTCGTAGAAAATAGAACTGGGACGTCGTCGTATTATAAACTTCGTGCTGCACGGCTATAGGCTATAGGTTATGGTAAACAGTAGCCTCCATCGCAGCCATCTCTAAGTATCGGAACTGACCGCGGAAAAATCGTGAATTGGGTTACCTGTGACTCCGGAGAGAAGTTCTTCAACTGCCACAGGGAGCCCATAATCTGATTTCTTCGAAAATTAGAGATGCCTGTGGAGAAGCTATAGGTAAACAGGCCGTGTTAAAGAGGTGATAGGGTGAGTGTAGCTTTAGTGAGGATTATGTCGCTAGTGTGCTTGTGTATCTCCAGTTCTATTCTGAACAAATTCAGCCATACAATATCAATTATTACTTCTCAGACTTTATTTATTTTTATGTTGACATACAAGTTCTCTCTGCCCAAATTGTTAGCACATGCATATTTATCCTTCTGTATTGAGATCCCAAATTTATTATGTCGCTAGAGTGCTTGTGTATCTCCAGTTCTTTTCTGAACAAATTCCGCCATACAACATCAATTATTACTTCTCAGACTTTATTTATTTTTTGTTGACATACAAGTTCTCTTTGCCCAAATTCTTAGCACATGCATATTTATCCTTCTGAATTTAGATCCCAAATTTATTATGTCGCTAGTGTGCTTGTGTATCTCCAGTTCTTTTCTGAACAAATTCCGCCATACAACATCAATACTTCTCAGACTTTATTTAATTTTATGTTGACATACAAGTTCTCTCTGTCTAAATTCTTAGCACATGCATATTTATCCTTCTGTATTTAGATCCCAAATTTATTATTAATTCATCTTTAATTAGTTTATGTTCCACTTGATCAGGTCTTCAAGATCTTAACTGACTGAAAATCAAAGGCAAAAGAGTTATGGTCAGTATCTCCAAAACATGTTAGCAGGTCTAACAAGAGCACACTGGTTGATATGAGATCATTTTAGACCACTCTTATTGTAAAATAATAAAATATGTAAATCGTTGAAGCGAGGGTAACGATACCCGAGTACAAACCCTTCTGGTCTCAAAATGATGTTTGCACTCTCCTGAAAACTGAAATCGCAATAAAAACGATTTCTTTTGCAATGCAAGCGTATAGGAATGTTACGCAATAGTTTTGATGACGTCAGTTACTGGTCGAGATCACATATAATCCTCTCCGCTCAGTCATTTTCTTATATAATTATCTAATTCTTGTTTTTACACTTTCATTCTTCAAATTGTTTTGATAGAGTAGTTTTTTTTCCAGATTTTCATGCAGAATGAGTAATTCAGTTTTGCTTGGAGAACTAAGTGACGTCCTCAAAACTTTTTAAAAAATCCATCACGCTTGCAATGCAAAATAAATCGTTTTTATTGCGATTTCGGTTTTCAGTACAGCTAGTCCAAAATCATTTCATTTTGAGACCATACGTGTTAAGTACTCGGGTATCTCTCTTGGGTAGCGATTTAACCCTGGGTAGCTAAGTCTGTTAGCAGATCATAAAGGGGCACTGCATACGTAAACCCCCAAATGAAAAACATATAACAATGGCTACTCAGATTGGCAGAGTATGCATTCCAGATGTACTGGAGAAAATTTGCATTGGGACACTCTTGATGAAGGATGGCAAAGATTCGACTGGAAAAATAGCTTTTAAGAGAAATTTATAGCAACTTGGAATCGGTTCACTGTAACAGAATTTAATCTTTGACATCCTCTATCGAAAGAGTTTGAAAAGCATATCAGGGCATTCACTTCGTATTTCTCTTCTATTTTATCAGGGTATTATTTTTGTAGTCAGTTTTGTTTCAAATTTCCACTACGACAAAATTTGACCATTTCGATTTGGCCAAGTTTTTAGTGTCACTCAATAGCCCAAACACTTATGGGGCTGTTAATATAATATTTAGACGATGTGTTAGTTATAAAAATTCAAAAGCGAACGCGTAATAGCATATACTGTATCTGTCATAGGTGAGGCTTATGGAAAAGATGAATACGCTGACTTACACTGACAAATGAAACCATGCTTCTTGTCACATGGCTCATCATTCAAGTGCCATCCGTTCCAGTTTGCATTCCATTTGTGCGCATTCAGCAAGACTCCACAAGGTCCGTCGCCACTGGGTTCTCCCGGTCCCCACAAGCGTTTGTTCAATACCTTACGGCCGTTAACATATCGCCAGACTCCTTCTTTATCTTTCTGGAAGCCAACATGCGCGAACTGAACATTTGCAGCATCGAGATGTGGTGCGAGAGCGTCGATCTGCGATCCCGACGTCAGTACAGCAAGATGCGCATTCTCTTGTGCGCACAGGTCTTTGGCCTCACTCCAAGTCACAGCCGAGTTGAGGTTGAACTGAAAACACCCTTTTCCACTAATTAATGGAAAACCAACAGGACATGGATCTGTAAGTAATAGATAGGAGTAACCGTACTTTATTGGATTTACTAACGTAACTCGAGCAGGAAGCGAAATCCGATAAAGCAACGGACACGAATTCTGTATATGGTTTACCAAACGTCTAGGTGTATAGAGTCATGTCTTTGAGTTATTTGGGCGATACGACCTGTAACATCGAAATCGGTCAGCGGTCATCCGCGCGTCACGTGATAAGTGCCCAAACCGTATGGTCGGCCATTTTTGTTTTTTTGTTGAGTGCTTGTGATATTACCGTCAGGTTAGTATTTTAGTGTTGAATTGCTATATTTTCCTTTGATATTGTCACGGGAATTTGTATTTAAGTTTCCTTTATTGATTCGTGTAATTTTGTTGTAGAAACCTCTTTCTCGGATCACGGGATCGGATATCAGGGGCGGATCCAGGAAATGCAGAAAGAGGGGACCGCGACGGAAGTCGAACCTCGCGCCGTATAGGCGCCATTACCTAGGGGGGTGCGGGGGCATGTATCCCAGCCAACGGAAAGGGGCCCCTCCCCTAAATCCGTCCCTGGATATTAAATCGTACGGCGTGTTTTTCATAACAAACTGTCAAGCACGTAATGTGGCGAGTAGCGTTGTTGTCGTTACACGACCTAATTCGGCCGAGAAAATCCAAGCAAACGTTTATGTAAATCAGGTCGAAATCCTTCATGAATTGATGAGTTTGATAAAGCATATAAACAGGTTTTTAAATAATTAAGGTTATCTCCCACGCAGTTGATTTAGTAATAGGTAGTTAACCAAATTTTAGAGTGGTTTTCGATCGAGAATCGAACGTAATTTCGTGATTGTTTTGGTTTTGCGCATCCGTAGCTTCTCCGATTCGGTGAAAAGAATGTTTTGTGATAATCCTAGCACACGTGTGGGATGGATGAAATCAAAGTAAATGTGCAAAAATTATTAACAAACTGTGCGTAGATTTAGTCTTCAAGGAAAATATTGCATACCCCAGATACTCTTCCAATCAAGCATTAAGGGAGGGGACTTTAACTGTTTGAAGGTAATTAACAGCCATCAATCGAATATTGATTCCATGCAGATATGCGCAAAATCATGACACAGCACCTTTTTGTTTCCTGTCGATGTATCTGACCCATTTCTTATTTATAGGATGATATGGTTATTTAATATTTTTTTGTTGCTTTACATGCAAGGTTATAAAATACCAATGTACTTACTCTGACAAATGAATCCATGCTTCTAGTCACATGGCTCGTCGTTAAATCGCCATCCGATCCATTTTGGGTCCCATGCGTGCGCATTCAGCAGGACACCACAAGTTCCGTCTCCACTCGGCTCATTTCGTCCCCAGAACTTGTTGCTTACCTTAAGGCCGTTAACATATCGCCAGACTCCTGATTTATCTTTCTTGAAGCCAACATGCGCGAATTGGACTTTTGCAGCATTGAGATGTGGTGTGAGTGCATTGATCTGTGGTTTCCACCATAATATGGCAAGCTGCGCATGTTCCTGTGCGCACGAGTTTTCGGCCTCACTCCAAGTCACCTTCGAGGTCAAGTGTAACTTATAACAGCGTCCTACAATGTACTGGAAACCATGACGACATGGATCTGTAAAGCAAATAAACAAATTATCAAATAATGTTACCTCACAGTCTCTATTGTTTTGGGATATGTAAAGTAAAAATTTCATGCATGTTTTCAAAGTTTGCAAAATTGCCCGAGTCGCGTAAGGCAATTTTGCAAACTTTGAAAACGCGTGAAATAGATCCTTAATTTTACGGTAATTGGGATTATATTCTTAGATTATTCGTAAATATTCGTATTATAATTTAGATATTATTAGTCTTTATATGTATCTTATATGTTTATTATTTTTATTCTTTGCCTTTTTGTGCTGGTCGGACGTTTTAAACATAAGCCTCTGGCTCGGATGTAAGGGTAACCTATCCCACGTTTCGACATTAATAAATGGTATTGTATTGTAGAACTCGTGCGATTACTTGTTTATAATACAGTGGACAAAACATTCTGAGAAAAAGATATTGAAAACAAAATCTACGACTAAGCGTGCTCGATGAAAAACCTTGACAAACTGATGCCTTGTCATTACATTCGCTTCACGTATTAAAGCGGAAACGAGGAACTACTGAACTTAGTTTGTCAGGCAAACAAACTCAAACTCACTCAGTCACTATCAAAATATCAATCAACTTTGCAGTGACAGAATAGACGACAATTAAGTTAAATACCATAGTATTCACTTAATATATATATTGAGGCAACCCAAAAGCGGAGCTCCCACTTATCTGAACTGGAGTAGTGACCCAAATAAAACAATGAATATATAATGAAACCAAAGATAAAAACACGAAAGTAACTGATAGAATCAAGGGAAATCATTGCAAGCGTCTGCAGGTTTTTGCAGTGCGCGCGCAGGTGCAGCATTTTCAGGCACGTCGAGTTTCGGGTCGGGCGTAAGGAAAATCGGAAGTCGTCCAATGTTCACTCTCATCCTATATGTATGGTGTGGCGAACTCCGTGTTATCAGAGTTCTAGTTGTTACGTTACCGTCACGATCTGTTTTTGCGTGATTTGTCTGAATTACCGTTTGTTGTCTGGGACCAATCAATTACCAGAGTCTAGCTGTCAGTTTATTATAGAATTGTAAGATGCCTAATTAACATAAACATGTGCGTTTGCTGAGAGAACCGAGAGATTCGTGTTGTTGTACTGAGAATTAAGAGTTTACAGGCTGAATAAAGAGCTGTAAAACGACCCAAACCGAAGTAAACTCGTTGCTCGCTGGAGCTCCACTAAACATTCCTTTAGAAACTTAAGTTGCATAGCTCATTTTCACTCTTCAGGTGTTAAGGAGCGACCAGATTCACACCAATATTCGATCAAAATTTTATTCTCGGCAAAAATCAAAACGGGTAATTGGCTCAGTTATAGCAATCACGTGGCATACTGCCCGTAATCCACCGTACCGAACAAGATGGCGGCTGTCCCTTTAACCAGAATCCCTTGCGAACCCAACACACTCAAAATAACGCATAGAAACCCACTGTTCTCTTCGACGACAGTATATTAGCAACATCACTCGTACTGGCTTGTTGTTGTGATTTAAAACCTATCTACTGCAATTTTATATAGGATTTAAAGTTTTTCGCGCGTAAAGAATTGTGGGTAAAGTACAAGACGCCATCATTTTCTGTACGGTGGATTCCGGTTTCTGGGAAACTACCCACCCACCCCTCCCTTGGGTGAAGTGTGTGTGTGATATTAATACAGCCGGATGGACGTAGGATGGCGAGTAAGCTGTTCTTAATTCTTCTGAACGAGACTTTATTCAGCTTTTTTTTCTTGGTGTCATTATGATTTGAACAATATGAGTACAAGATTCTACGTATGGCAAACATCTGACGAGGCTGGAGTAACTGAAGGAGATTACAATGATTGCAAGAAACACTTCAGCTTAGGACGACCAGGCGGCCGCTGTAAAAGATATAATTCTAAAGAAGAAGCAATAGCAGCCCTGGAGGACAAGGTTAGGGATCTTAAGTTCAAAGTTGTCACAGATGAAGATGCTATACAGATCGAACTCAAGAGGATATAACTGTAGAGGAGAATGGTGATGCTAGCGCTGTGCGAGAACCCGCAACAATCCCAACCGTCACTCAAAATGGCGGTATTTCTGGTCATGACGCTAATTACGAGGAATTTGTAGAGTTCAAGGGACTCCAAGAAGATTTTAATGAAAAAAATCGAGAGACTGAACACAACTCTGAGCATTGAATGTAATGAACAATCTATAGAGTTAAAAGATAGTGAATGCAAACTCAAGAATGCTCTGAAAGAAATGAAGATAGATGTGTACAATAAAATGGAGCAGCTAAGGGATGAATGTGAGTCACAATACCAGAAAATTGTTGGCGAACTGACCGGCTGGTACAAAACGCAGGTCACAGGTCCAGGTCACAGGTCACACGTTTACGACCCCAATCATCAATTTCCTATTGAGAATCACTAGAAAATCAAACATTTTAGAACGACAAATTCCCCAAATATTGGAGGATGGCAAAATCATGTGGAGTTTTGTCGTTCTAAAATTGTCGATTGGAGTCGTAAACGTGTGACCTGTGACCTGGACCTGTGACCTGCGTTTTGTACCAGCCGCGAACTGACGAAGATGAACTCCAAATTGAAAATCGAAATGAAACAGTTGCAAAAGGAGCTACACAGTATAAACAGAAATTCATCTTCACCCGCTACAACACAGACTGAATTTGAATTGACCTGTGGCAGTGATACAAACTCCATTGAAGATACCGAAGAAGAAGACAGATTATACAACGTGGAAACCTCAAACTACTTTCAGCATTTACTCCCAGGAAATGACGTTGCAAAAACATCTACACGGGAACTGACTCATATATAGTCAGGAAAACAACGTCGATCCAAGTGCAGCAAGTCAAATCCGCAACACTTCTCAATTTAACTACCCCACACGAGGTACGATGTCCGATAGATAAAAGGAAAATAACGTCGATTCAAGTGCAACATGTCAAATCCGCAACACTTCTCAATTTAACTACCCCACACGAGGTACGATGTCCGATAGATCACAGGAAAATAACGTCGATTCAAGTGCAACAAGTCAAATCCGCAACACTTCTCAATTTAACTACCCCACAAGAGGTACGATGTCCGATAGATCACACAATCAGCCACAGCAAACCGTCGGCCCAGAAGCCCTGCGTAGACAGCACGACGTAGACAGATCATCTGATCCACGAAATGAGAGTACGGAAGGAGTCATTTTAATGTTATCCGATTCGATATTCAGAGGGATTAAACAACATAGGTTTGCTGCAAATAGATATGTCAACAAGCAATATGTAGCCGGAGGAACGGATGACCTAATGAATCACATCAATAATATGCAAAGTGATCGACCAATTTTGAATATGTAATAGTACATACTGGTACTAACGATGTTGGCATAAAGTCAGTAGAAGAAATATCTAATAACATAGAACACATTGTTACAATGTGTCAAGAAAAATGGGAAAATGCAATCATTATTGTTTCAGGGCTGACTTATCATAATAGGAATGACAGTAGAAAAAAAAAACACGATAGACGAGATAAACACACATTCCAAGAGCCTTTGTACTCAAAGTAGAAATGTTTCATTTGTAGACAATAGAATTGTGACACTTACGCGGGATGGGACCATTGACAATGATACCTTCTATGACGATGTTCATCTAAACAACCGAGTCGGAACTAAAAAGCGGATCGCGAATCTTAAAAATCACATGGGACTAAGAAAGCAACATAACGGCAGAGAATATCAACCACCTAACACGCGAGCGAGAGGTTACAACCCCGGCACGAGGAATTTAAGAGCCAGAATACATAATGTCAGTGACAAACGACATCAGGCTGGGCCGATAATGCAAAGTAGCTGGCACCAGAGTAACTACCTATATGATCTGTATGATCCAGATAGTTATCATAACAGGTATGACAGGTCCAATGATATATATAGGAATTATCAACACAGAGATAGACACACACAAGCACAAGCTGAGTATAATTATAACGATAGACACACTCAAAATTCGTACTCTGTTGGAGAGGCATTACGAGTGCTTTCAGACTGGTTTAGAAACGAATAATTCCAGTCACAATGTCACCAACTAAGATAGTTGAATAAGTCTTGCTTTGCACGCAATATAACGTGTTTTTTTTATATGCCTGGTCCACTTAGTCAGCAATCAGTTCCTTTCGCTGGGTTTCTCCGATTAGGTATTTGGAATATCCATGGCCATAAAAACAAAGAATTAGGAAATAAATTTAAATTTGATGA
The DNA here is from genome assembly GCA_030867875.1 of Actinernus sp. WN-2022. NCBI lineage: Eukaryota > Metazoa > Cnidaria > Anthozoa > Actiniaria > Actinernidae > Actinernus > Actinernus sp. WN-2022. Next base: position 30,196,903 of record JAOWCC010001501.1, read on the forward strand.
CGTAGTTAATATTATCAAGCGCCATGATATATTTGGAGTCGTGGAAACCCATGGAAGCCAAGAATCCGATATAAGCATTGACTCCTTTAAACATTTTTCAATAACTCGTACAAAGACAGGAAACAGACATTTTTGGGGAATAACCCTATATATTAATAATAGTATAAAAGAAGGAGTCTCTTACGTACCTTCACAAAACAACAATATATTATGGTGCAAGTTAAACAAGAGCTACTTCCATATGGAGAAGGATATGTTTATCGGCACTGTATATTTTAGCCCGGATAACTACGAAAAAGCGAATAAGGAAGACTACATCTCAGACCCTGAAGAGGAAATAACACAATTTGCTACGAAGGGGGACATAATTCTACAAGGTGACTTTAATGCGCGAACAGGTGAGATAAATGAATATATTTTATTAGACGATGATAAATATTTTGACCTGCCAGATGATTACGAACTTGATGTTCCATTCAAAAGATACTCACAAGACAAAAACAGCATTGATAGGAGAGGCAAATTACTAATTGAAGCGTGTACTGAAAATAATTTAAGAACACTTAACGACAGAATAATAGGTGATTATACTGGAAAGAAAACCTGCTTCCAATATAACGGCAGCAGTTTAGTTGATTACGTCATTAGCAATGCCAGGCATCCTCCCTTATATCCAGTTCTTCAAAGTTAAACCGCTTCAACCAGATATCTCTGACCATTGTCAAATATCATACGGCCTTTAAGATAAACAAACTTAAGTATTCAAAACAAAAACAATGCACTAGTGAATTGCATCCTCGCTTAATATTTAATGACAATACAAAAGACAAAATTCCAACAATTCTCGAATCGGAAGAATATAAATGCAAATTCGAGAGTATCATCAATGAATTTTATGCTAACGAACCGAACTCAGTATGTGCAGTTACAGAAAAATTCACAAAGGTTCTCATTGAAATTAGTGAAAAAGCGGGAATGAAATACCAAGTAACCAATCTAAGTAAATGAAGAAACTCGAAGCCAGATTGGTTTGACGAAGAATGTAGTGCAGAGAAGGAGAATCTGAAATCACTAGGGCATAAAGTCTGCAGTAGTCATAACGATGATGAGCTAAGGACGAACCTATTCATTAAAAAGAAGCGTTTTAAAAAGTTGTGTAAAAATAAGAAAGCCCATTGCAATCAATGCTCGCCTGAAAGAGCTAGATTTCAAAAATCCAAAGAAAATTTAAAAAACATTTTCCAAATAGGAAAAAATCGGGACAAACAGTGCTACCCTGTGGAATTAGAAGAATTTCACAAACATTTTAAAGAAGAAAATATTTCTGAAATAAACCCTATACCTAGCAGTCCCACAGAGCAAGGTCCATTAGACTACGAAATAACAAATAAGGAGATCAGAGATTCCATAAATAAACTAAATAACAACAAAGCACCTGGGCACGACAACATTTTAAATGAAATTTTAAAATATGGCAAAGATAGTCCAATAATACAACTAAGATCACTCTTCAATATAATTCTAGCCCCAGGCAAGTACCCTCAAGAATGGAATATGGATTCATAATCCCCATTCATAAAAAGGGAGATCGTTCGGACGTAAATAACTACAGAGGCTTTACTTTACTTTCCGCGCTAAGTAAAGTATTCACTTTAGTCCTCAACCATGCATAGATTAACCGAATATTTGGAGAGTAATGGAATTTTAAAAAAAGAACAGGGTGGTTTTAGAAAACACCACTCCACAGTGGATAGTATTTTTATACTAAAAACTCTCATCGACAAATACGTTAAGAGTAAGCCTAAAAAGAAAAACAATGTTCTGTTTTCCTGTTTTGTTGATTTCAAAAAGGCATTTGATAGCATACCTAAGGAAAAACTATTTAACAAAATACAAAAAGCGTGAATCGAAGGTAATTTTTATAGCGTTCTACGAACTTGTACTCGTAATGATTTTTCAGCAGTTAAGATAGGTAATGTAAAAACAGAGAAATTTAGATGCCATATTGGCGTTAAACAAGGCTGCATGCTTAGCCCTACGCTGTTTAACTTATTCATTAGTGACCTACCCGACAAATTCGAACAATCGGGTGTTGAAGAGAGAGTCATACTAGGAAATAACAATATGAATTGCCTCCTTCACGCAGATGACTTAGTCCTGCTATCAACAACCTCTAAAGGCCTTCAAGATCATTTAAAGACACTTGAGGATTACTGTAACAGTAACCGTCTGGAGGTTAATATTACAAAAACTAAAGTAATGATCTTCAACAATAATGGCAAAAGAATGAATAAGTACAAATTTTACTTTAAAAACAATCAATTAATAAATACTCATATGTCGGTAACTTTAGTTTAGCCAAACAAGAACTAAAAAAACTGCGATGAAGGCATTGTACAAAATAAGGAAGGAAACCGGTGTCCACTTCAGATCGAACGTAAGTCTATCATTCTGTAAAACTATTTGACACGCTAGTTAAACCGATCTTACTCTACGGGAGTGAAATATGGGTAGCAGATGATAAAGACCGCCTGAATCAAAATGACCCACTCGAGAACGTACACGTGAAATTCTGTAAAGTGTTGCTTGGTACCAGGAAAACATCTGCCAACAATGGATGTAGGGCGGAACTGGGTTGATATCCAATTAAATTAGAATCTACTTTTAGAAGTATACTTTTAAAATAAATCAATGTTGCTTAATTATAGAAAGGAACTGAAAAGGGAGTCGTTTTCCGGCGCCCTTGGTTTCAGACGGCTGGAACAATCAGCCGCATATTAGCGAGAACTGCGAACAGCAGGATTGAAGTCTGTATCATTTGAATGTGTGGCAGTATATAAACTTTGAGACAAATGATTTGAATAATCACTCGCCGAAAATGAGAAACATCGGCTTGAAAGAAAAACCGACTAAAAAGTATGGACAAAAAAGAAGAAGAACTTATTATTTACCGATACATTTTAGTTATTCTTATTGAAAAAGTGGTTCTTTTTCTGATACCTAACTGTCAAAAGCGAGAGTTCAGTGGATGAGATTAAAAAACAATAGCTCGATCGTTTGGTGTGTTACAACAGGGGCAACACTGTAACAGTTGTAAGTATTTGTTGGCACTGGTTACCTAGGCATGTCAATTTTTGTTGCTTTATACTTCCAAAGTCGTGCAATACCAATTCTCCTACCTTCACAAATGAACACTTGTTTGCTGTTACATGGTCCATGCATCGTTCAAGTGCCATCCGTTCCATTTTGAATTCCATTTGTGCGCATTCAGCAGGCTTCCACAACGTCCGTCGCCACTCGGCTCATTTGGTCCCCATAAGAGTTTGTTCACCCCTCTGCCGTTAATATAGCGCCAGCCCCAACCCACATATTTAAAATGGCCAACATGCGGGAATTGGTTCTTTTCAGCACTGAGATGAAATGCGAGAGCGTTGATTTGTGATCTGCCCCTTAGCACAGCAAGCCGCCCGTGTTCCGTTCTACAGCTTTTCACGGCATTTCTCCATGTCACCTTCGTGTTAAGGTGTAACTTATAACAACCGTCTCCAATGAATTGAAAACCGGCAGAACATGGATCTGTAAGAAAATAACCAAGTTTTAATATTTTTAACCTCACAGTTGATCTTTTAGAAGAAAGTGAGTTGCTATTGTTTGTTTCTATCAATTTTCTACATTTTCTTTGTCTTATTTTCCCATATCTGCATGTATACCATTGTGGATTACGCTCAACTGTTAAATTTATTGTCTGCATTGTTTTATCTTTATTGTTGTAGATCGAATAAATTCTTATTTTTAGTTAATATAAAATTTACTGTAGTCCATTTTGTCCCATGTCCACTTAATTAAACAATGTTGATACCCCCTTCCCCAAAACATACACCGACACACACAAGCATATCTTATTCTCTCTTTACCTTTCTACAAAAAAACGAGCCTCTGCCACTTTCTGCAGCTGAAGTGCAGTTTTTCTGTTGAACTGTCGTTCGACACTCCCCTGTTAAATTTGTACAACTTTTAAATATTTAGCAGCCCAAACCTCTATCCTCTTACGCTTTGACTGATTCGATTCGATCTAACGCCATTGTCGTTCTTCTTTTAAGATGAGTGTTGAACGAACAAGTTGAAATCAAAGCAAGGCGATAATTCTGCAATCAGACTCCTTTCTAGACGTACTATTTCAAAGACGAATTCTTATGTTTTAACAGTGGTTCCAGATGCCGAGAAAACGACGAACTCAGAGGGGAGCATGCAGCCCCGAGGGTTTTATTGTTTTCGAGGTATTTGGAATCCCCTGATGCATGAAACATGAAGAATAACTTCTCACATGAATGACAATAACACGCCAGCGCCAGTGGACAGAAGAAGGGAGAAGAAGTGGAGAGGTCAATAAGGATGAGAATGAGAATGATGAAGAAGAAGAAGAAGAAGAAGAAGAAGAAGAATTAGAAGAACAACAATTAGAAGAAGAACAATCAGAAGAAGCCGAAGAATTAGAAGATGAAGAATTAGAAGAAGAAGAATTAGAAGAAGAAGAAGAAGCAGGAGCCCTGGAATAGGAATATATAGGAATAGGGACAGAGATAATAATCCATATTTTCTTAAACCTCTCTTTAAGCCATACCATGCATGATGTAATCCCTGTTACTTGGTTTCATGAATATGTAGCTTAAGAAATATCACTATAGTGTTGGAAATCTGATCAACCACTAGTCAGTTTGAACTAGAGTTTCACCAGCGTATCAAAGCTCATACACGGGACAGAATACAGTCCAATGATTAACTAAAAAATATATTAATTATTCATGAGTTTGAGAAGTGTTATTCAAAAGCAATTCTGATATTGCATATATGTACATAAGTTGAACTGAATCGTGTCAGTGTTGTTGGTTCTTGTAAAGGTGACCGCACAATTCGCAGGTTTGTGATGTACATGTATATTTCGTAAAGAGAGGCGAAACAATAAACACTTAATGACTGGTCCCGAGGGAAACAGTGAATTTTGTTTCCCTGAGATCCTCGATGTTCCCAGAGACGGAGTCGAGCCGGAGTCGAGCCGGAGTCGAGGGGAACATCGAGGATCGAGGGGGAAACAAAACTCACTGATTCCCGAGGGGACAGTCATTAAGTTATTTGTTATATAGACATAGGTTTTTCTAGAGGCAAAGGTGTGCATAAATACAGGACCTACCTGATACGAGAAAGCTGCTTTTCAACACAAAATGCTGCCAGCATCGCTACGCCATTTTTTTATTGTCGTTTTGTGTCTTTACTGCACTTTTTTAGCTACTAATTTCTCATTCTCGCGCTTGATAAAGATGTAAATTGTTTCTTCGGAGCTGGTTCCATTTTTAAAGCTTTCTTTGATGAAAAATGGTCAGCTTTTGATGAAGATGTAGACGTTTTGGTAAACAAATATTTCCCGCCTTTAGCTAGCCAGTGGCGCGCGACAATCACACCATCTTCTGTCACGATGTGATCACGTGGCGGGAAACAATTGATGAATTGTTGCCCGCGCGGGAAACATTGAATTTTGATGACTGCCACGTGACCCTGAATCTAGCTGCCAATGATAGCGTACATTGTGTCTGGAAAACTTATGGCTATGTAACAATAGTTGTGGTTACACACACCGTGGTAAAAGTATATTGTAATTTCCCTAGGTAATTTTCCACATGGTCGATATATCCTGGGTTTCGGATTACCAAGGGAATGCGGTTACACACATTTTTCTGTCCCGTGGTGAACTGTTGACCCGTGTTCTAAAGGTGAATGAATTCAACGATTTATACTTAACATCGAAGCACGAAATCAGCCATAGTTGAGATCCAAGTGGTGAAAGCGACGATCTCAGAGAGATTATACTCGACTACGACCGAAACGATTTTACTAGACAAGAACTAGACAAAAATGAGACAAGCACGGGGGTATTTTCTGAGTCTTGTCAAATACATGCTCGTGATTGGTTAAGTCATCTTGGGGATCATAAAAATATTGTTCACGAGGCAGGCGGTGTCGGACACGCATCGCAAAGCACGATGGGAGAAAATGTAAAATAGCCTCATTTCAACACGGTTGTCGAAGCGTGAAGAGCTCTTAAGTCCAAGTTACTAGCTTCTTATTATGACTGAATTCAATGTAATAGTCTTTATTTAATCTTAGATATGATAGTTTTTACGCAATTTTATCGATAAGTATTTTAACAAATTTATAGTTTCTCCTAGTTTAACTAATTCTAATTTATTTGTAAATATATGTTGAAAAGCCCTTCTGGAAACTTATATTAAAGATATGTAAACTCTGATCTCCGACTTTTGGTCCGTTCTTCCTTATCTTCGCGGCGTAACATCTGAAGAAGCTCTTCTCTTTTCGGGAATAAATAGTGCCTGAGTTGATCAGGGATATTTCTCTATTCACAAAGGAGCAATGTGATGTGCAGCGGACTTATTAATAATATTCAGGGAAAGTAACTTTATGGTGAGTTGTCAAGTTTTTTACAGTAATAAATTATTTCTTTCTTTCCCTGAGTTTAAGCCAGCTTTTCGAATTTTCTTGTTATGTCGAGCGATAATACTGATTAGTGTTCGACGGCCTGCGAAAACCATCAACTTACGCAAGGTTTATGACATGTCTTAGACTTTCTTGAACAAGGTATTGGTGTGACTTGTTGAGACTTGTGTATAGAGGTAGTCGGCTAACTCTGTTGCCACCCAATTCAGATCATGTGATGTAAACACACATTACTCTGGAGAATTGACTCTTTGAAAATTAGTTTTATTCAGATAGGCATGACTGCATTATTAGAATGAAAATGGAATAATTCCCCAGAGTAGCATTTGTTTACATCACATGATCTGAATTGGGTGGCAACAGCATTAGCCGATTACCTCTATTGGTTTATTTGGTGTTGTCCCTGCCGCGAGACTGTTTTGAAGGCATACTTTGTAAGAAAATTAAACTTTTAAGCATATACAGGTTGTTTTGAAATTTGAAAACATTCCGGCATAGATCTATTTACAGTTACAGACAGCCCCAGCGATGTCCCTTTACAACTACAAGCTGATTGATTTTGATTTAATTTTTGTAAGGTAAAGGGAAGTTCGTTGCAATATATTTCCTAGAATCATTGTGTTTGGACCTTAATTATTCCATGGTCTGTTTTAGAGGACTTAGAGAGATTTGGGGCATTTTACGGTGAATTTACAGAGCTTGGAAGGAGATTTGGTTGAGATCGGCAGTTGCTAAAAATATCCTTGAATTTGTCAATGGCCGGATACTAGGTACCGGTACTGTGAACCTCAGGAGTTTTTCAAAAATAGCAATAGTTTTCAAGATATTTAAGGTAAAACAGTCAAACCGTTTTCATTATGTTGGTATATAAATTGGCTGTCTATGAAAGAAAGTTCAAAAAATTTCCAACCAATACAGCAAAGATACAGCGGTTATAATCTGAACTGGCCGGACACGATACTGGGCAACATGCTGTACACAGTCAGCGGAGTAAGACATGGTCGTGATCTGCATGAACTTCAAGGTCAATTTTCTCCGTTAAAACGACCCCTTGACCTTTTCTGTATGTTTATCATTAAAAGTACCTCGCTGTGTAATATAATAGTGAATTCCCATCTCTGAACGTAGTAAATAGACCTTTTGAAGAGCACTCGATTCAACTCATACACAACACGAACGGTAAAGACGAAGACGTGATTAGATTCAGATTTAGGTACTTAAAATGTCTTATCTGCTCTTGAAACTGACGTCATCCAAGCATTGTTTATATGTTTCCCTTGTCAGTTTCAGTAAGGATATGAATAATATTTTCAGAATATTCCGATACTGTACAAAAGAAAGCACATACAATGTCCTCTCTGAACAGAAAACGCTTCACAACTTTAGAAGCACTCTGATTGGTCAACTTGAGTCACGTGAATCGTGTCCGACACCGCCTGCTCACGTGGTAGGTAAATGTCATGGGTTTTTCTATTGTTCTATTTGATGTATCCATGGAAATTCACCAAGGGAAATTTACCTCGGGAAATTACGGTCACACACACCGAGACAACTTTCCCGTGGTAAAATGGCTATTTACCACGGGAAAATAGCTGTGTGTAACCGCAACTAATATGTAGCTTTTCTAGTTTCTATTAGGCTTCCTCGCCACTACTGTATTTCAATAATAAATTTAGATTTACCTGTACTGTTTCGAACATTTATATTGTTGATCGAACATTTCTAATGTAAGAAGGTACTCTTATTTTATTAGCTATATATATATATATATACTATATATGGTGACAATAAAACATAAAACAATAGTTTGGCTTGTAGTGGAGGTTTTCTTTTGTTTCTCCTTTGTTTCCTGGTTGAGAACACAAGATAGAAAGAATTTGTTCAAAAAGTGAAATAAACTATCAGGAGTGTCGAAAATGTTGTACATTAATTCGAATTCTTTGGTTTTTTTCCCTGAACATTGACTTTACGGACGTTTATCATTTTCAGACCGCTAGTTATGGTATAAGGGTAATCGTTGTGGAATAAAAATAAATCCTGAGCGAAATAATAACAAAGCAATTTCAGCAAATGAATATTTTCACAAAGCCAGGAGCCCATAACCAGGAGCGCCATGTCTCCTATACAGGTGTCACAGCGTTTTACAAGTTGGGCTATTTTTACATTATGTTCCCCGCGAATTGGTGGGTTGCACCGTTCGCTACTTTTGTTATAACAAATAAGTTGGCTGCTACGCTTTTGTTATTTTATTCCCTTAGGAATAATTGGAGCTCAACAATAGCGGGAAACCGTTCTAAAAATAACCTAACTTGTGAAAACGCTATGACATATAGGCCTACTATGCGGGATGGACGCTCCTAGTTATGGGCTCCTGACAAAGCACAGCTCGCTCGACCAATTAGGATTTTGCATGAACTTTCGTATCCGTCTGAAGAAAAAGAAAATTGCCTGCATTTCAGTTACATGTATACCATCCCTCATACCGACGTAGGTCGTACGGATTTGTGGTCTGAGAGATTTCCAAGTTTTTCTGAGTAAATTAAAATCATGACACCTCGTCCATTTTACACAATAATTAATATAATTGATTACCTCCAAACTATGTCTGACTTTTTGATATTTGTTTCTACTGATTAGGTTAACTTTTTAAGTAATGATTCAGCTAAGAACTATAGCACAATCCACTGTTCTACAATGATCCTCCCTCACATAGGATGCTCGTGTGTTGTAGAATATAGATAAACTGGGCGATAGGGATGAATATTATGAAATAAAGTTTATAGAAAGTGCTTGTTTCATTCCATTTTAATGAGGAAATCCTTTTCCAACCAATAGCCGAACACAAAAGCTACGTAACTGGCACATTTGATAAGGTTCCTCACATACGTTTCCTTTATAAACGACATATGGAACCACCATGTAAATCATTTCATCAAACTTAAATAAAATCAGAGAAAATGATACTTCACTCTTACTTTTTGGACAATTTTTATGTTTAAACCAATATAAATACACAATTAACACATCACTGCATTCTTTGCCGTTGGTGCTATCGTTCTTACATGAAACATTACTTAAGTTATTCGTTGATCTATTTTCATAATCTACTTACTCTGACAAATGAAACCATGCTTATTGTTACATGACTCATCATTCAATTTCCATCCATGCCAGTTTGCATTCCATTTCAGTGTGCGCATTCAGCAAGACTCCGCAAGTTCTGGTACGTTCTACCTGTTTTGATTCTGAATTTTTTTAAAGTTTCCTTATAACAAAACTACAAACAGAACACCCTAAAATCGAAGAGCAATACCGTGTGAATGTTCTGATATGCTTTTCAAACGTGTCAATAGAGGTGGCAAAGATCAAAGTGGATTACAAATTTAAAAGCTCAATCTGTAATCTAGATTTCGTTTACAGTGAACTGATTTCAAATTGCTCTAAATTCCTTTTAAAGTGCCCCTAACTTCATTTTAGTTGTAGGCTATAATGAAAACTGAGGATGAATGAAAAAAAAATATTGGTGTATATAACCCCTGATTTTTAAATCGTCCCGGGAATTTTGTTTCACGACCGCGCAGTTTGGGGTCTTGGTCGAGTGACGTAGAGGAGGCCAAAAGCTATTGCCCACTAGCATTTGTTGTAGTTTCTATTGTTATGGATTCCTGGAGCCTGTTGTTCAAAGGGTGGATAACTTTTAAATATCCATCGGATAAATCCTTATCCATTGCATAAGTACCAAACTAGCTTATTTTATCCACTCGATAAGGATTTATCCATTGGATAAAGTTATCCACCCTTTGAACCACCGGACCTGATCTGACGTCACACACAATGCACGATGCATTAGCCATTTCGTAAACTACAAAAAGACTGGAACCGAGTGTGCATATTTATACGAATTCGAAACCAATGTTATTCTATTTAAAAATTGAACTCCACCACAAGAAAGACCACACGGAAGTATTATGCTTATCGAGTTTGAAGCCATTTGAGGAACTGACTCGGAAGTGTTTTAAAGTTTTTGGGGACGGCATACCGCCATACCATACTGAACCAGGAGCCCATTACCAGGAGCGTTCCTCTGTTATGGGTTGGGTCCCCAGCACAGAGGTAGATGAGGCTATTTTTAGATTCGAAATTCTCGGTCGTGAAAAGAGCCGGGTCGCTTTTCTCCTTTATTAACCAACTTGAACAGGTTGTAGACAATCAAGGATTCACACACAAAAATATTTTTTTACAGAATTAGTGCACTAAAGATTATGACGATTTAAATAAATAAAATAAAACCTTATGGGTAGGGGCACTTTAAAAGCAGTCTTTTTCATCCACCCGAATCTTTGCCATCCTTCATCAAAATTGTCTCAAATTTTCTCCAGTATACCTGAAAAGCATACTCTGCTAATCTGAGTAGTTATTTTTGTCTTTCATCACAAGAAAGTTTACCATTTGGGGATTGGCGGTGCCCCTTTATGGAGAACTCGTGGATACAATGTTAATTGTATTTTTTAGCAAGAGTTCACTGTGTGTGGTTCCCAAAAAATATCAATATCCCCTTCCCCTGCCTTTTTCTTGAGGGAGGAGGTGTTGGATCTCTCCAATTCCTGGAGCTCTAGCACTTTCCTACTCCTTCGAATTTCAATGGCTTTTATGTTATTGTTCGGTAGTAAGGTCTGTAATGTAATGAAATTTGACACCATAGAAATACCTTTCATAAACATAATTTCGACACTTGAGTTGTCAATCGGTATCAGTTGTAGATGAGTGAAAAGTTTTATTGTGACTGCAGAATTTAAACTAGACAAGATATTGGTAATGCCTATCACACTCTGAGAATCACTGGTGTCTGTATGGTTAGCTCAGTTGGGAGAGCGCGGCTCTGTCGTGCGGGAGTTAGCCTGCTACACCAGACGTATTTTTCACTAATGAATTCGAAAAAAAAGTAACGTCTGCTTGCATAAACTAATTAAGCGCTCGGGTAAGCACAACATCAGCACTGTTGTTCTATTTTTCTGCCCAATGAGAGCTATTGTTGGATATTTTTTAATTGGTATGCCATGCATGCAACAGTTGCGAACTCTCAGCTACGAACTTTCAGCAGAGCGTTAGAGGTGATCTCGCTCCGTTAATTCGCTTAGAATTTTTGTGTCAAGCGATAGAGGTAATCTCGCTCAGAATTTTTGTATAGATCCGCTTAGAACTTTAACGGAGCAACTGGGGTGACCTCGCTCAGTTTATTTGTTTTAGAAATGTGTTACGACTGGAGCGATCGCGACCTCGCTCATTTAATTCAATTCAGGATTTGTTCAGAGAGCGACAGGGTTGTCGTTGCTTATTTAACTCGCTTTCAGATTTTTGTTTGTTTTGAGAGCGACAGGGTTGTCCTCTCATTTAGGGTAGAACATATGCCTATGGCGCCCTTAAAATGTTCTTAAAGTACGTAGAGCAGAGTCAGGGGGGTTTCTCAGTGTAAGCATGTCCTGAAATTGTTAAAGCAAAAGTGCACTTGAAAACACTTGAAAACTTCGCTAAATTCTCCATTAAGTTCAGGTGTATTTAGACTCGTTCTATTAATGATTTGGGATTTAAAATGGTTAGGGTTTTTTCAAATTTGTGGGTTAGGTTTTAGAACTGTTTGTATGAAAATTCGACAAAATGAATTATTAATATGCTTACACTGAGAAAGCGCCAGAGTCAGCTCTGCTTTGTCAGTAATTTCTCTGTGCTACGTATCTAGAACAGAATATGAACGGTATATTACGCCATACATGATTATCCTATTCTCTACTGTTATACTAATTCACGCCCATTTGGGCCTCCGTTATATTGTTTAGCTTGGAATCTATTCTCACCGGGAGCTCCGCATACAATAGGCATATTAATACTTATTACATAACCCGGGCAAGCGGAATTCGGTCCGTAGGAATGTGTTACGTAACCAGATGACGCTTTCCGTATATATAAAGCCTCGCCTTATTCAATCAGTCCTCTTTAGTCTTGTCAACTAGACACGCAAGTCCGCTGCTACGCCCCACCTCGCTCCCCGCAGCGATTAACTTCTTTACCCTCACTGGGACTACCCGCTCTCAACCGCCACGGGCTGATCTCTCCCATAACTTAGTATCACCCTTGGCATTGTTTGCCGATGCTCTAGGTGAGAATATAGTACTATTCTAATTAAGTGTAATCATCCACACTTCACATAAGATCACTGTAGATCTGTTATATGATCAAAGGTACTGAGTATGTCAAGGCATGTTATATATTTCTCTTTCATGTATTTAACAGCCATATGTTCCCGTTAATGCTAGTTTTGAACTGCTTGTTGGAACTAGTTCATGAAGTCAAGCCCGACTTCATTTCAATTTTCCTTTTCTCGGTAAAGGACAGGTAAAACGTGACTCTAATTGGCTGAAATTGCGTACAGACACAACCAAGGAAAAGATAAAGCCAAACACCATGTAAGTTTCATTAATTTTATTGCAGTATTTTTTTAAATCAAAAAGGTACATTCAAACTTCATCCTGCAAACCTCGTCATAAAATATCCGTATACACAGGACAATTTCAATCAAAACGTCGCACTATCATAATATGCACCATACCACGCAAGTCCGCCTGTTAACCCGAATAATAACGGCCATATGACCATAATCGCATTAAATTTGTGCAAGTTTCAATCTAAGAAACCCGAAGAACTTGAAAATCATGTCTCCGCTACGGAAGTCTCAAACTGTTTGGGGTTTTACTTATCGAGTATAGACCCTTTGCACGTGACGCCATGTTGGTGTACAGGTAACAATAGATTCCTCGTTAGCTTCTTTTGTTCTGTACACCAACATGGCCGCCATGCCCTTTGTCATTTGAATCTCTGGAGATTGAGTGCAAACCATATATTGTAGTAAACCGAGGTTAACGCCAGCAGTCCGCCGAAGTAAGAGTTATAGATACCTTGAACCTCGGCATAAACCCATATACAACCCTCGGATTGTATGTGGCTTAAGTTCGCATATATTGACAAGGTTTTCGCAAAAGGGTATTCCTATGACATATAATTTCATTGAACGGCGGCTTAACAAAGAGCCGTTCTAAAAAGATACTAATTAAGACATTTTCCTTTCGAAGCATTAGTGTTTACGGTAGCCTGAAATTCAGCCGTCTTCGGTAGTCTAAGTAAATTATGATGTAACTCTCTTGAGACGAATCTGCCGGAATCTCATTCTAAATAGAGAATCGAAGCACATGGTTTTCAGTAAGGCCGGTGAGTTTGGTAGTTTCGGGAAAAGTGCGACAGAAGGTTAACTTGTGCTCAACAAACGTGGTGCCCGATTATCATTTACTCATGGATTAAATGTTAACCGAGGATTCTGGTTCTCTTGGTAAAATCTAGGATTGCAATTAGAAACGTACTACTCATTCCTCATCAAACAATAACTTGTTATCTCTAAATCTGCATTCGTCTAGTAAAAACTCCAAACCAATGACTACCGTTAATCCTAGATTAACTGAATCGGGCTGTTTTAGAAGCGACTTCTAAATACAGTAAAACGGAGTTGAAAACCGCAGTAAAGCCAAAGTTTTTCAACCCCTTCTCACTTTATCTAGAAACTCGCTTCTAAAACAGGCTCTGAGTGTTTTACATGGCTTCTCGAACTCCACTTTAAATGTAAAATGAACAATCTAAAAGTTTCGTAATGCGAGCTGTATTTGGAAATGATTTCTAAATATTCGTCATGGTCATGATTTCAATTGTATACACCTGATCAAATTATTAAAGTGCCACTGTTATTGGCACTTTAAAGGAGAACTGAAGCCTAAAATCAACTTTAGCTCAATGAGTAGATCTAAACATGAAAATACACATACCAAAATGTATTTTACTGTGTTTTGCGTCAAAGGAAAGAAAATCTGCAAATCTTCCTCCCAACCGCCGCTAAGTACAGACGGCTCAATTCCTGTAATCTGTGACGAACGATACGGGGAATAAATTAGTTTTGTCATGTATTTTTCGGCTTTGAATAGATGGACTAACGACTCATAATTGCACACTATTGTGCTTTCTTTGTGCTGAAGGTGTGATTGTTTTTCCTTTGGTATGCATGACGTACGATACGGGGGAAAAAGCACTGAATTGAGCCGCCACACAAACTAAATTTATCAGCGGAGAATCGGCTATTTTTCGGCCTTCAAAACGTATTTCCTCTTTTTAGAAGTGCACAACAAAGAAATAAAATAGCAGAACCTATTTCTCTTGAATACAAGTTTGTATAGTCGTCGGATTGACTTAGGGTTCATGCAGTTCTCCTTTAATGAGTTTGAGAAGTTTTGTTAATCAGTTCTGTGTCCAACAATAATTAGTGTCTACTGAAGTATGGACTGACTATATAATCAGGTCTGTACTGGGGTATATAAATAGGGGCCATCACGTGGTATCATTCAGAGCACAGGATTGGCTAGTACCCTTATGAATTATTAATGAGGTTTAGAAATACATCTATAACATAGCCACGATATAACGTGCGCTCTGATTGGCTAAAAAAACGTGTTTTATCAGAGTATAATACGTGGCTAAGGCTTTTTTATTTGTTAAATAATTATTGGCAAAAAGTCTAATCAGATGATTATTCAGTATTGCAGGTGATGCAGACTGGCGCAGTGGTAAAACACTCCATTCTCAAAGCTGCGGTCCCGGGTTCCATTCCCGGATCGGGCACCGAATGTGAGTTAGGTGTGTTGTTGATTCCTTATCTGCATTAGAGGGTTTTTCTCCCTCCTTAAAATCAGCATGTGTTGTGTGTCGAAAACAGTTAATGTAGTGAGGAGTGTGTGAGGCGTAAAAGCAGGCTCATATCAGCTTTAAGCTGCCAAAATACTCAGCAGTAGTAGTGGTAGTGGTTGTGGTAGTAGACTGAATGACAATCAAGTTGTTATTATTTAAAAACAAATACGCACCTGCTCCAACGAAACCAGAGATCATCAGGGTCGTCGCCAAGAAAGTCAGTACACACGAAAAGGAAACAAAGCCTTCCATGTCTTTAATCTTTTCCCCTGGAGAAATAAACAATAACAATATTGGGTAATGATAATTACTTGTAATACCAACGCAGAACAGCGAGAAAACGTCTAACATGTCCGCACTAACTACGACATATTAAAATCTCTTGAAGCACAATACTCACATTTAACACCCTGCAGAAAGTCACGCGATGAAAATCTCAACGGATGAAATGGATGCAGATTTTTGCGCCTTTCGATAAAAAGGTGGGGACATTCACCTCTCTTGTATATTCGAGAGGTAAATAAATAATTTGTCACAGTCAATAGTGCAGCTTTTTCACTCGTGGATATGCCGAGTATATTGATTCTCTTGCATTGGTTATAGTTATGGTTCACCTGCTGTACATTCTCTGCCTTCAGATTCATTACAAGCTAGCTGTTCAATGCCAGCTTTTTCGGTCATCGAGTCTGTGGTGAGCAATAGGTTTTTCAAAATTACGAAGGAATCAAAATGGCTAAGCAAAATACAGTGACATGACTGAGAAGTGATCAAATCACAGCAATTGAAATAGAACCTGATCTCAGGATCTGACCTTTAATCGTTTTCCAAAATTAAACAGCATTCCCTTATTCCTTGTTAATGGTTTTGAATAATAACCAAACAATTCCCCAACTTTGCTTTAAAATGACGTTTCAATTGAACTTCAAATAAAGGGCCGGAAGAAACGAGTAATTCATTTCAATGCATAAGTGCCTCTTCTCTGACGTTTGTTTTGTATTGAAATGTTTTTATCAGTTTTACAGACTGATACTTTTCTCATAACGAAGTCTTCCAAATTTGCCTTTCTGTTTTATAGTCGGATAATTCTTAATATTCAAATAACTATTTTTCTGGAAGTGGAACAAATATTGGCTCCTTTGAGTTTACAGTTGGCAACACATATCGTTCAGTCAACACTGTGATTTCTTACCTTTATAGTAAACTTCTTCTACACTCTCAAGGAAGGCTTCGAGAAGTGAAGTATATACACTTGAATGTCGTGTATATATGCGCTGTTCGTTTGTCAATAACATGCATGGATACCTAAAGTGTTGTGTGGAATGGTATTCGCCAATAACTGATCAATATGTTTATATTGATTTTGTCCCAAGGCCATCCATGGGTCAATAACGACCCATTATTACAAGGGCCGTTAGTCGGATACCTAAAGTGGTGTGTGGAATGATAATAATAATAATAATGGCCATATTTATATAGCGTCATGGCGCTTTAGATATTACTTGCATATCCCGTCAGTGATTTTTTTCGGACTGCTTACGGCGCTAATAGCTGCCACGCAGTTAACAATGTTGAGTGTGTAGTTAGCGCAATGGCCAGGCTGCTATAGCGGATGACAATCCCCTGCTCTTTTTTGAGTAGTACAACAGCTTCTTTCACGTCCCCTTCAAGTACTGATTAGAAGTAAAAGGAGACAAGGCCAACGGCTTATATACGTCCCCCGGGATACGTCCTTGCCCAGGGACGCGGCCGGGGTTCTACTCTCCGACCTCCCGCACTCTAGACCGTGCTCTACCAACTGAGCTAACCAGTGAAGCGGTAAAGATGATGGTGTTCCTCAATCACTTTCAATATGTTAATAGTGATTTTGTCCCAAGCCCATGATCATGTGTATATTGCATAATATAAGAAGATAAGAAGACAAGATTAGAATAGAAAAAAAGATAGTAAACTTCTTCTAGAAAATAAGTTAAATAGTTCGTGTGATGCGGTGCTCTTAAACATAAGTTGACGTTTTTAACGTAAGCTATTCTTGACCTGGTGAGCTAGATGTCAGATCTAAAATGAGCTCTTCATTTTAAGAAATTGATACCAATTTATCAGTTCTATATAAAGTTTACATGATCTTCATGCAAACAATTTAACAAGATCTTAAAATTTTAACAATTTAGTCAGAAGTAGGAATGCAATGAGAAGATTATTTGCTGTTTACTTTGCATTCAGTCATTGAATAATCCCAAACAGAACAGGAAAACATATATCGCAGATTAAGATAATTAACAATAAACGCTAATAAAAAGCCTTTTTATATTGTCTAATTCGGTATTTTGTAAAGCGCCCTCAACCCTTGCGTTTTTCTAAAGGAGACCAACATTATCCATTTATACTTAAACGCATTAAGGCTATATAACGTGTTGTTCATCTCATTTTCTTCTATGTTCTTCTATGTTCCTTGACTCTTACTTTGAAGACAAAGCCAAGCTTCCTTGTCATAATGTCTTGAATGAATATATTGAATGAAAATTGTCGAATGTATATTTTGAATGAATATAAAATACCTAAGTGGTCCCGTTTATAAAATGCTAAGGAAACTTACATGTATTTCTAAGTAAGATAATTTCCTGCTCTTGACATTTTCCATGCATGCAGACGGTAAATTGCGATTCTCAGCCAGTAAAATGATTTTCAACCAAGGTACTAATGCGTTGTGACTTTCATAGTGGTCAAAGAGATGCCAATTAATCCCAAAAATCGTTACGTTAACTCAAAGTAGAGACATGGTTTTGGTAAAATTTATTGGCAAAACAACAAAGACGAAAATGACAGGATATCGGTACCACAAGTAAAGCGCTGCATGCCTTCTATATATTAGTGAAATTTACAAATCAAGTTCTGGAAGTTGCATATTAATTTGTTACTGTTGACTGCTGTCCTCAAATAAAATTTTTTCTGGAAGTGGAACAAATATTGGTTTAACAGTAGGTAACACATATCTTTCAGTTAACACAGTGATTTCTTCAGTACCATTATAGTAAACTTCTTCTAGAAGTGAAGTATAAACACTTGAATGTCGTGTATATTATACATGTATGCGCTGTTCGTTTGTCAATAACATGCAACTGGCATGAATACCTAAAGTGTTGTGTGGAATGGTATTCGCCAATAACTAATCAATATGTTTATATTGATTTTGTCCCAAGGCCACCATATGCATGGATCAATAACGAGCCATTATTACAAGGGCCGTTGTCAAAGGGTTAAAGAACTAAGATATAGTTGTATACCTAAAGTGGTGTGTGAAATGATGTTCCTCAGTCACTGATCAATATGTTAAAAGTGATTTTGTTCCCAGCCCATGATCATGTGCGTCTGGCATAATATAAGAAGACAAGATTAGAATAGAAAAAAAGATCATGGACCTATATCAACAGTTTACTTGTACTCCAAACCTGCAGCAGTAAATGTAGTTTGATGAGAAGTAACATACTTTTGTTGGTATGGAGGCACAGAAGGCATAGATTTCACATGTAACAGAAGACCTTCTGTAAAATAATATGCTTGCTTTTAATTTGTTGTCGAGGAATAACATATTCCCTCACAACCTGTTTAATAACTTTCAAAATATGCTTTCCCGTAATTGGGAATGATGTTTTTCAATAACTGATCAGTAAAAACATACGCCTGTATGCATATAAGTGTATCTGAGAAAATATAAGAAGATATAAGAAACAATATAAGAATGGAAACACATTATTTAAAGATCTAAGAAACAGGAGATACCTAAAGTGTTGTGTGGAATGATGCTCCTAGATCACTGATCAATCATGAGAAATATATACGCCTGTGTAAACGTGTCTGGGAAAATATAAGAACATCAGGTAACAATATAAGAGTAGAAAAAAAGATTATGTACCTAAAATCAGTTTACTTTACTTTAAAGTTGCAATAAATGTAGTTTTATGAGAAGTAAGATAATTTCGGTGCTCAGTATGGAGGCATGCTTAGATTTGACAAATAACAGAAGATAAATATGGATCTAAGAAACAGTTGGATATCTAACGTGTTGTGTGGAAGTTTGTTTTCGCGATCAGATATCAACAGACAACGTTTAGAAATGAAATGGTTATGTGCTGCGATATGCGGAGAAATTCTGCATTACACGGTATAACCGCTTTATATTGTATGAAAAATACAAAAATGCTCACTCAAAACTACTCAATATTTAAGGAGTCATGAAAAAGGGTACGTAAATAGTTCGTGTGACGCGGTGCTCGTAAACATAAGTTGACGTTTTTAACGTAAACTATTCTTGAACTGGTGAGCTAGATTTCAGTTCTAAAATGAGCTCTTCATTTTAAGAAATTGATACCAATTTATCAGTTCTAAAGTTTACATGATCTTGATGCAAACAATTTAACACGATCTTAAAATTTTAACAATTTAACATTATTTAGTCAGAAGTAGGACTGGTGCGATGAGAGAAGATTATCTGCTGTTTAATTTGCATTCTGCAGCCATTGAATAATCCCAAACAGCAGACTAGGAAAACACATATCGCAGATTAGGATAATTAACAATAAACGCTAATAAAAAGCCTTTTTATATTGTCTAATTCGGTATTTTGTGAAGCCCTCAACCCTTGCGTTTTTCTACAAAAGACCAAAATTAGCCATTTATTTTTAGAAGCATCAAGGCTATATAACGTGTTGTTTATCGCAATTTCTTCTATGTTCTCTTACTTTGAAGACAAAGCCAAGCTTCCTTGTCATAATGTCTTGAATTAATATATTGAATGAATATTTTGAATGGAAATTGTCGAATGGAAATTGTCGAATGTATATTTTAAATGAATATGAAATACCTATGTGGTCCTGTTTATAAAATGCTAAGCAAACTTACATGTATTTCTAAGTAAGATAATTTCCTACTATTGACATTTTCCATGCAGACGGTAAATTGCGATTCTAAACCAGTAAAATGATTTTCAACCAAGGTACTAATGCGTTGTGACTTTCTTAGTTGTCAGAGGGATGCCAATTAATCCCAAAAATAATGTTACGTTAACTCAAAGTATAGAGACATGTTTTTGGTAAAATTTGTTGGCAAAACAACAAAGACGAAAATGACAGGATATCGGTACCACAAGTAAAGCGCTGCTTTCTATATTTTTGGAAACGTTATATTAGTGAAATTTACAAATCAAGTTCTGGAAGTTGCATATTAATTTGTTAATTAATTTGATTTGACTGCTGTCCTCGAAGCCTGATAATCTATGTGAAGTGATTACCAAAAATTGTTCTTAGTTACAAAGTTTGTATGGTCATCTAGTCTTCACTTTCATTTTGTTGAATTTGGTAGTCTTAAAATTTTGTAAAGCTCCCAAACTTCACGTTCATCATAGCTAGATTTATTGCTAACTATCTATTCATCCCTCTGACAGCTAGCACTACGAGTAAGAGAAATAAGACCAGGAAAACCACTGCAGTTTTAGAAACCTTAAAAGGATAAAAAAAATCTTTTTTCGAAATATCGTTCACGCTAGAGTACATTCTCTCTCTGCTTTTTGGGTTTTACTTGGAAGAGAAAATCAAGCTTCTTTGTTAACATTTTGTTCTCAGTGTGCTATAGACTTTAGTTTTGCAGAGCCTGACAATTAGAACAAAATGCATTAGACTTCGTATTCATCATATAGATGGTTTTCACTCAATCCCCAGATATTCAAATGAAAAAGGGCATGGCGGCCATGTTGGTGTACCTAACAAAAGAAGCTAACGAATAATCAATTGTTAAAGCAATGTTAAAGGTACACCAACATGGCCGCCGTGACGTCATGTGAAAACCATCTATTGACAACCAGCTGAACATGATATAATTGGATGGCCATTCCTGCTAATTAAAGAAATTATATCAAAATAGTTGTTTTTGTGTCCCCCCTTATAATACTAGATGTCCTTACATGGTACTTGATCTAGGCTTGAATGCTACTTGATTTGTTTTGAAGTATACTTGTTATTGTTAAGCATGTATTTGCACTGTATTTGAATATACTTGACTGATCTTCAAGCCTTTCTTGAAGTAGTCTTGCCACAATACTTGTGTTATACTTGATGTCAAGTACAACTTGGGTAGTGTATTGAAGTGTACTTAACTTGTATGTTTCGTATTCTTGCATATCAAGTACATATCAAGTAGGTGTACATGAAATGTATTTGCAACATACATTTTAGCAAAACATTAGGTCTTGTGTGACAAGTACATATCAAGTAGGTGTACATGAAATGTATTTGCACCAGACGGCAGTTCTTATATGACCAGTACATATCAAGTAGGTGTACATGAAATGTATTTGCAACAGACATTTTAGCAGAACATTAAGTCGTGTGTGGCAAGTACATATCAAGTAGGTGTACATGAAATGTATTTGAGAACCTAAAGATCAGTCAAGTACATGAAACATTCATCCAGTAACAAAAGAGTACAAATACAGAACTCCAGGAATGTTGAAATTACAGTTCAAGTAGTTTGCGGGTACACGTTTCAAGTATATACTAGGTACATGTACATTTCAAGATCATTTTCAGTTCAGTGGCGAATTTTAAAATAAACAATATTGTTTGATGTCTCACATACAGGTCTATTTCAAGAACATTGCAAATATAATTCAATGACAAAAAGGTACAAGTCAAGTATATTGCAGGAACTCTAGGATCAGTCTAGTACCATTCAACCAGTAATAAAATAGTGTTCAAATACATACCTAGGCCTGCATGAATATTGAATTTACAGGTCAAGTAGTTTTCAGGTACACATTTCAAGTATATTTTGTGCATATTTCAAGTTCATTTAGAGGTATATTTCTAGAACATTGCAAATATAATTCAGTGACAAAGGTACAAGTCAAGTATATTGCAAGAACTCTAGGATCAGTAAAGTAGCATCCAATCACCAATACAATAGTGTGCAAATACAGACCTAGGCCTGCATGAATATTGAATTTACAGTTCAAGTAGTTTCCAGGTATACATTTCAAGTATATTTTTGGCACATTTCAAGTTAATTTTCAGATCTGTGACAGTTCTTTGATGTTTAATTAATTCACATACATGTCTATTTCTAGAACATTGCAAATATAATTCAGTGACAAAAAGGTACAAGTCAAGTATATTGCAAGAACTCTAGGATCAGTCAAGTACCATTCAACCAGTAATAAAATAGTGTGCAAATACAGATCTGCATAAGTATTGAAATTACAAGTCAAGTAGTTTGCAGGTATACATTTCAAGTATATTTAGGGTACATTTCAAGTAAATTTTCAGAGCGACTAGATAAAATAAAATGTGTATTTGATGTTTCAAATACAGGTATATTCCAAGTATATTTCAAGAATATTGTAAATATAATTAAATGACCAAAAAGGTACAAGTCAGGGAGGGTCAAGTATATTGCAAGGAGTCTAGGACTAGTCAAGTAGCATTCAACCATTAACAAGTAGTGTACAAATATAGACCTGCATGAACTTTGAAATTACAATTCAAGTATTAATCAAGTATCAGCTACAACTACACTTCAAGTCTGGTTTAGGTACTATTTCCCCCTAACTCTGAATTGCTTGTCAGTTTGTGCAAATATTGCTCAAGTAGTAAACTGGAACACTTCAAGTACTATATTTTGCAAATATATTTCAAGTACTTACCAACTACACAACAAATATGTACTTGATGTTTCAAATACAGGTACATATTACAACCATAAAACAAATATAAAACAAATATAAAACAAATATAAAACAAATATAAAACAAATATAAAATAAATATAATGAAAGTACAAAAAGGTACAGCTCAAGTATACTCTATACTTTAGCCATCAAGTAGCTATAAGGGATAAAACAAATATAGTTCAAGTACACTTTTCAAACACAATGCAGGTACCTTGCAAGTACAGAAAAAATATAAACTGCAAATACACATCAAGTAGTCTTCAAGTATTGCTTATTTTCATAAGGGGGCCATCACAATAAATAATTTACAATCTCTCCTCTGCAACGAACTTAACCACAGTAACCGTATTTATAGAACGAGGAGCATCTCGCCCGTTCAGAAAATACTAAGCAAACTTAGGTGTTTCTTATGTATCTAGTTTCTTGCTTTTCGTGATATTTACCATGCAGAAGGTAAATGTTTGCTAATGCTAAATAGCGTTTCTCAGACAGCAAACTCATTTCCTGAACCAGAATACTAAATGCATTGTTGACTTTCTTAGTGCAAACTGTCTGAGTGACGAATAAATAGTTTTAAAAGATCAATCTGCGACTTTTAAAATTAACCAAAAATAAAGATTATGTTTTGTGCCAAAACAACAAGATCGAGAAAGAGTAGAATATTAGTAAAATATACAAATTAAGTTGTATTGCAAAGAAAATTATGTGGGCTGTTTAATTCTCACATTTTGATAATATGTGTTCTTACTGGGTCATACAATTTATATGGTGTTTTTAGGAGGACTTCCATATATTCAACGTATTCTAATTATAACTCCTTAAAGCCTCAGGTTCTCATATAATCGTCCCAATAGTCCCGATCGCTTGATTCTTTTGTTCTGCATATATTTAAATTTACGTTTCGATTCACACCAAACGAAAGGTTCAAGCGATCGGGTCGACTAAGACGATTATGCTGAGAACCAGCCTTTAAGCAGAACCCAAGTGCAATGTATAGAACAGTACCAAAGCTTTAATATTTATATTATACACTCTAACCTTCGTACTTCGTATTTAAGTTCAGTAATCAAACTTGGCTTTCCTCGAGTATTAACGCGCGTATTAACTTCGGACATCTTGTATCCTATAAGCTTGTTCAATCCCGATTTTGTTTGGTTTCCACTGTCGGCTTGAACGTCTTCAAGCGAAGACGAAGTTGTGCTGTGTATCGTACAACATCGAGAGACGGTCCATCTGTGAACTGAATAACGCTATACCAAGTTAACCGATCAAAGTCACTTTATAAAATGATTCCCTCAGCAGTTACTTACGACAGCGAGCGAGAGGTGAGCATCTGTTTTACGAGCTTTGCGTGTGTTAACTGACACCATCGCCAGATGTTCCAATTCATACGAAAAGTAGCAGTTTTGTTCTCCTGTTTATTCGTGCCGGCCTGGAAAAGGGGAAATTATCTAAGGCCCAATTCAAACGTCGAACTTTTCATGCGCCGAACCTAATTAGATCGAAAGAAACCGCGTGCATTTTAAGACATGGTGATCTAATCAGCTCTCTTTGCGGTCAATCTGGTTCTCATATAATCGTCCCGATCTCTTGATTCTTTCACACCGAACAAAAGGTTCAAGCGATCGGGACGATTATATGAGAACCACCCTTAATATTCAGCAAAAGACAAGAATAATAATCCGTGGCACATTCCTGCATTTCTGTTTCTTATTTTGGATTCAATTCCGAAAATGGTATATATTGTTAATTTCTTCGCATTTCTGTTTCCTATTTTTGGATTCAAATTCAAAAATGAAATATAGCGTTATTTTCTCATCCATCTCAGCCAACACGAAATAGTCATATTTCCGTTGTCCGCCATTTTGAAGTGAGGCAGTGGAAAATATGTCTGTAAAGTTGCCAAGCTAAGGTCGTCATGGAAAATATCGACGAGAACTTGATCCGTTCCCTTGTATGGGCCAGGGTAAAGCACATATATATTTCTTCTATATTGCAGAATCAATTTCGAACCGTAAAAAATAGGTTTAAGCGCGAGAACAGTTCTCGTTCTCGGATAGGAGCATTCACAGACTCAACCGAGCTGGACGACATAATAAAGAAGGAACCCGTTTATTTGATTTCTAAAATCAAGAAACGAAGAATTTCGAAAGCCGAATTTCTGATTTCCGAAATAAGGAAATCCAGGTTTCCGATGTTCTTTCACCTGAACTTAGAATTCAGGAATCGGATATCTGAAATGCCATTTCTAAAGTCTCGTTCTTTCAGATCTGGTACCGTGATTATCAGAGTTTCTGATTTCAGAAAACAGAAAATAGGATTCGTAAATGTAACAATATTTCCGTGGGTGGGAGGTGGCTATTGAATTTTGTCACAATATTATACTACCCTTCCTCGGAAATATTTATCCATTCGGGTGGAGTGAAAAGCGCGTACGCACCGCTTCCAGTCCAGCGCCGCTTCCCATTGGCGGAAAATCTTCGAGCCAAAAGCAATCACATGCTTGTGCACGTGATCTAATTAGCAAAATTGTATAAGTAATAATTGGGCAGGTAGTTTTCGTCGTCATGACCCTCGATCGCAAAATTGGTTTGCATTGATAAAATCAAATAAAACATTTTGGTCCTTGTCAATCTCGTACCCAGACCCCATTTGTTTCTTACTGCGCATGCTCGACGAAAAAATAGGGCTCTGGACGAATCCGATTCCGGCGACTCTCCACATGTTTATTGTTTCGGGGCCAAAACCTTCTTTCTGGCTTCCCTTGGGACCGGGATCGTACTCAAGTGAGCAGGCGAGACTTGGTCTGAGTTGAACTTCGCTTTATTCGTACCCGTGGAGAAGTCCGCGCCAACTCCTGTCTTACAATGTGGGCTTCGCCTTTTATCGGCTAGCTCTTGTCAATCTTATGGGCAGACAGCTATCAATCTAAAGGTTGGCTCCTATTGGCTATCCTCTCTTAATGTATTCTGATGTAAGGCAACTAGTGAGTGGGAGTAACCAGTGAAAAGATTGACAAAACAAGAATAAGAGATATTTAGCAGACAAAGTTTGCAAAGAAACTTAACATAGGATTTGCTTAACCATTGATACTCATTCTACCGTAGAGAAAGATAAGTCTTAACCGAAAATATTAGGAAGAGGTGACTTTAGAACAAAGTCCAATTAAGTACGCACCGTACCTGGTGGGACGAGGCGGGGCTTTAGCCTTAGCTAAATCAAGGACCGCCTAGTTTAAGTTCATGTGAAATGGTCACCTAAACTTGATATTGCACGTTACTCAAAGCTCACACAAGTTGCCTGTACATATAAAGTACTTGTAAATAGGATATCAATTAGTTTATCACAAAAACCAACAAAGATAAGAGGTCTTATGTTTTCATAGGTCAACTCCTCTTGACCCAACACCATTATCTCTGACATATTTTAATGAATTCCTCCTAAGCCTTTTTGTAAATTGCATCTAAACAACTCCTAATGGCTTTTGCATACGGAAATCAAGGCATAATTATATAGTGTCATATTAAATCTGATAATAGTGTTTGTTGCTACATATATATGAACCCATGCATAGCGGCTAAAAGATAGACTACATCAAATGCATATACTAATAGCTTTTGTAATCCCATAATTGATTTTACAATTGCCTCCAACTACTAATCTATTTCCATAGAAGAGCAAACAGAACGAGAGTTTCTTGTAGAGTTAATGAGGTTGAACGACATTATGTTTACTCTGCTTTGATGGGTGTTCGATTAATTGTACTCGAAAGAAGGGACAACTCATTTTATTTCCCGCGAAGATTATATCTGCTAATGTATATCGACCCCTTTAACTAAATACTATGTTTTCATTACTACTTTTATGGCTCGTTAATCGCGACATTTGGGCGCGTGAGAGCAAACAAAGCTACACTTAACTACAAGAACTAATTATAAACTCTGAAGTTGTTTCATACTTCCATGTTTAGCTGTTTATTTAAAAACCCTTATTCTAATCACCAATCCTTTCCAAAAATATTTAAACGGTTACATTTTATAGTGTAACAGTTATTTCCCCCTCCAGATGCGAATGTCCCCATTCGGAAATAGAAACCGTTAGAGAGTGGAGGTACCTACTTGTAACAGAATCACGCCCGTGTCGAGAACCAGCGACAGAATATATTTTGAGATATAATGTTCTTATATACTGTTACCCCAATAACAAACCAAAAGGTATCATAATAATATACGGCGACATTCTAATATTTCAGCAATTTGCGCGCATTTGCACGTTCAATGTTGTGTACACGTTGAAGAAGCGCCCGATAAGTAAGGCAATTCGTAAAAGCGTGTAGTGGCAAACACAGAGCGTCGCAAGAGGGCCACTGACAAAAATTGCGGAGTGCGGTGTGGAAATTGTACAAGTACAACTCCCATGCAAGTGCTAAAAAGAAACTCCGCTGGAAGGCATGTGCGTCCGTAATAACTCTGTATGTAAAAAATTGCGTCATTAGAATGTCTTCATTTAGTTCAATTTCCCACAAACGCGGACAAACGTCAGCAAA
This sequence comes from Actinernus sp. WN-2022, assembly GCA_030867875.1. NCBI lineage: Eukaryota > Metazoa > Cnidaria > Anthozoa > Actiniaria > Actinernidae > Actinernus > Actinernus sp. WN-2022. The sequence goes on from JAOWCC010001501.1 coordinate 30,224,450, forward strand.
TCGTCCGAAGACGTGAGTAATCTCTCGCCCTGCAAAACCGCTAGTGCTGCATCTATAGTACCCGGTCGAGTAAAAGGATGAAACTCAATACGGTTTTCAGATCGTAAAACACAATTTGGGCAGTCCGTGGTGAGACTGTGAGTAGTGTTATTTAAAACAAGACGATGGAACACTTCGAATGTATTCCTGTCCGGCAATAACCAACTGTAATTGACTGCACGGAATGGATCCATCGTGGCGCTCATCTGATATTCAAGAAAATGTATATAGAAGGGAATATTGCGAGTCCTTAAAGTAAGTATTGAGCTTTTACTTATAACAAATAATGGATAATATAACTTTATAGTTAATATATACTTGTTCTCATTGGAATTAGGCAATTCAGGAATAGTGCATTTACAATTTTATTACAGAATTGATTAGGATATTGAAAATAATTTTACCGCCGCCTATAATTATTAGAACGAGGAGGGGGACCCGGTCTAAGGTAGCCTGCGTAGCAAGCGTTTCCGTGGTTTTTTTTTAAGCGAAGGAAGACTTTTTCGCTATTTGGCCGCGCGAAAAATGGGGCGAGAGTTTCGCGCGGCCAAATAGCGAAAAAGTCTTCCTACGCTTCAAAAAAACCCACGGAAACGCTTGCTACACAGGCTAGGTCTAAGGTGGTCTGGAACAGTCGCTCGAACCAAATTCCAGTCCACACGAGGGTAACGGGGTTGGTTAGATTGCCCCCATTCGTACCAAAAATCAAAATCACCCACTTCCTCTTCTGGGTCAGGCGGCCAACGGTTTCTGTTTTCATCTCTACCTACATAATTATACGTAGGACTAAAATAAATGTTTTGAAATTGAAATATATTTTGAACTTGTGGCAAATTGCCACGGACCTCTTCATCTCTATTCAGTGGTATTAATGGTGTTCTACAGTGAGGGCAGTGATAGAAACGCCCCGTCCTTGAGGTCACAAACCACTGCGCCACACACGTCTCGTGTATGATTTGTGACAACAGGGAAGAGGTCTGGACAGTTCTGCTGTTCTCGTGATGCAAATAAAATATCTCGTCGTTAAAAATCGATGTAGGCGTCGTTCGTTTCGACTCTTATTTGGACGAGCTTTCGGCATCTTGAAGCGCAATAAAGGGGGGGATATATATATATAAGTAAAAGTTGTCACGACTGACTATACCAATCAAGTGACAACACAACGACGGTAAAACTGCTAACGATGATTATGACTCGCAATAGTCAATAACGCAATATTTATTTATTTAGTAAGTTACTTCCAAAATAGCAACCCACTCGTATGTCAATCCGAATACGATTTCAAACGCTCACAGGATCACAGTTATCCTCATCAGGGGGTCTAATCTGATTACAATTATCGCAAACACTTCCAGTGGAAAGCGCGTCGCTTACTGGATCTTCACTACGAGGTTCAATAGGAAATTCTTCTAGTTCATGTTTTTCAGTAGAATTGTTTTTAGTTGATTGTTGTTTAAGTTGACGAAGATAATAGTAACCAACAATAATGGAGCAGATAGAGTTCAAAACCGACAATGGTAACGCAATATACACAAGAATCGCTGTCACTGTGGTTTCTGTGGTTTCCTTGATAGCTTTAATATCTTCTTCTATCTTATGCAGTTTACGCGTGAGTTGACCATCTAAAATATTATACGTTCTATCAAGAGCGTTCAGAGTCTTCTTATCTAACTTAAGAGGAGGTGGAATTTTGAGAGAATCATAATGAAGATTAAGTATGGATTTATCCATACCTTCCGTCCAAGATATGCATTGGATTTGACCTGGTGTCAGTATCGGAATATGTAGTTCAAGTCGCTGCGGACATGTGCCAATACCCGTTTCTTGGTTACAAAGAGAAATACTACAGGGAAATGATAGATTATTAAAGGTGACAAATGGAAAAGTGTAGTGGTTCCATTATTTAAGGAAATTTCGCTATCTTTTGTAGAAAGATAATACCGTCCTCCAAGGTGAATTAATGGCTGTAATTTGGTGCAATCGTCATCAATTTGATGTGATCTAGCAAATGGAATCTTAGTGTCTGGATTCCACGGCAATCCAAGCCAACTAACATCATGCACTTGTTGTAATACATTTGGGGGACACAAAATATTAATTCCATCTTGAAAACACTTTGCCAATGCATCAACTCTAAGGACTGACCGTGAATTTTGGCAAGTTATTAACGCTAAGTCATCTCTAGAGATGGGTCCTGCATGTAACATTTCCCTGATATGTTATACTTCAATGGTTGTAAATGTTCTAAGGTGCAAATGGAATCCATTTCACTGAGTTCCGGCACTGAAATTAATATGTTAAGTTTTAATCGCTTGTGATTATAGTTAAAATACACCATTGGATTAACTAAAAGTGAAAAAACCAGCATTCAATGACTGTACAGTTAGTTTCATCGAAGGAACGCTATTAAGCTTTCTGGATATTTCTGTTGTTAAAAACCGTGGAAGTTGAGAATATCCAAGCAGTTTTGACTTTGTAATATGGTAGATTTGTCTAGTTAGCTCATCGATCCGCTTCCATTAATCTTAAAATTGAAGAGAATATGCGGTATTGTTCAGCTGAGAACTTAGAAACGAAATCCAAAAGAGTATTGGAACGGCAAGTCTGTTTGATGGAGTATGCATGACTTCAATGCCTAGTCTTCCACGAACTTAAGGCGTAATCTACACTTTTTACGTTATCAGCCAATGTGTTCAATCTAGAATTAATTGCATCAGTTGCTTTGACCAAATACACTGTTTTCCCGTTAACAGTCTGGATCAGACCTTGCATATCTTTCATGCCGTCTAGAATATCGGACAATGTTTCTTTAAGATGAGAAATGTGGTTCGGTTCACAATTATGTCCTGTGGCTTCATAGAGCCAGCGAAATATACCTAGCCCTCTGGCATGGCACATCCAATTCGATCTTCGATTCCTAGATCGAGGACGCAGCCAACTTCTTTCCTGCGGGGATATCCGTATACATCTATTTAAAGCTCATTGTTTACATTCTGTCACTGAAGATCTATAACTTCGTGGGCAATATATTTTTGATTTTATCCCAGTTTCGAAATAGTAATAGCGCTTTAGATAGGAATCACATTCAACCAAATTTGTTATTCCTTGTAATGATCCCAACTTTCGAATAAAACGCTGAAGACCATGTACTGAAGACAGAATTTTGTCAAGAAAAGCTTTTTGTGCTGGATCACAATTAAGGTCAATCTCTGGAAGTGGTGTTAATTCAATAAGCGGTATATTAATCTGCAAATTAACCAACTTAGTATCCTTAAAGAAAATCAATGCCTTAGGATTCCTAGCAATCATCATAGCTTCGGGATAAAAGCGGATCTGTTCATTAACAGCATCTAATCTCTCTGCTGGGATTTCACTAGGCCAGTTTGAGAAAATAAGGATTAGTGTCAACAAAAAAAACGAACTAAAGACTCTAGCGCGTTTGTGGTTTTTCACTTTGGCAACGCCCACTTTTTTTTTCTTGGGTGTTACGATAGTTTGGTTTGTACTCACTTCTTGTGTCTGTTTCTTCTGTCCAATTCTTAATGCTGCTATTCGTAGCGGCTCAGTCTGGCTCTTCTTGGCTCGATTCTGGAGAAATGCTTCAAGAAGGCTCTTATCTAGAATATTCTCCTCAGGCTTGCATGTATTATGGGGCGAATCGTATCATTCCCATTTAATCAAGTATTCCTGTTTATTCCCTTTCTTTCGAGACTTTAGTATTTCCTCAACTTCAAATACATCAGGCTCATCAAGAATTCCTGGGGTTCCATCTTCTTCAGTAGCTACTACTGGAGGTTCTTCGTCTGAAGGATCAACAGGAACATTGTCTATCTCACTATCTTCTACTTTTTCGAAACTCTCATCCGAAATCTCTAGATCACGCATATCTTCTCCCTGGTCATCGTCCGGTGGTAGGATTGGCCTATCATTCGGATCATAATAGGGCTTAAGTCTGCTTATGTGAGCAGTAGGGCTCTTGCGGTTATCCTGTACACCTCGTAACAAGACATGGGCAGGCGACAGACACTTAACAATGCGGTAGGGACCATGCCAATTATGCATTAGCTTCTTAGATAAACCTTTCCTGTCCTAGGAGTATAGACCCAAACTTTCTGACCTAACTCGTACTTGAGTGGTCCGCTGCTCTTTTCATGGTAATCCGGCTTTCATGCGCTGTTGTGCTCGTTGGATGTTGGGATTCTTCTATTTGTTCCACAATTCTAGCTCGGTGCTCCGCTATGGAGGTGGAAGTGTCGGCACGTGAGAGCAAGTTAACATCCATAGGCAAGCGCGGATCACGCCCATATAACAGAAAGAAAGGGGATTCTCCTGTGACTTCCGATGGAGAGACGTGGTATGCAAACCGGGCTGAAGTTAGCTGCCAATTCAAATCGAATTGTTGCCAATTCGGCTTTTAGAAGTTAGCTGCCAATTCAAATGTTTCAAACGCGGAAACTGGCTCTTGATATGCGATGGCATAGGTATCCATTAACTAGCTCACTGCCAAAAGTGCGCACTTGTTCTTCAAAACAACACCCATTTAGGTCAACAAAAACATATCAGATGTCTCATGTCCTCTCTAAAACACAGTACCAAAAATTAAAACTTGAATAACTCCTTCTAAACAAACACCATGATCAAGATCTTTTGCAGGATGGAAGACCTTCGGTCATAGACCCCAGACCAGAGTAAATGAGAGTCATTCCTGTCGCGCCTTCGTATTTAAGGGGGGTAGGGTAAAAACCTAGTTTGCCTTATCCTAGTTTGCCTTATCCTTTTAAAATATCATACAGATAATATACACGTGGCCCTCGACATAAAGAAAATAAATAAATAGATAATTAATAACAGTGGCAACTTCTTGTGAAATGTGTCTTGTTTGTTCAGCCGGGCAGCAAAATCCGCTCGTTTGCTCACCCAAAACACATCAGCATCAATGTTTCCGCAACAATGTTTTCTTGTTTGCGAATGTCTTAACAACAAATTTTCGTGCAGCATTCTTGCGCGTAAAGTCAACATTGTGTAACATGTCGCGCTCGGCGCAATCTGCGTTAAGGCAACATTGTTGGGATTACTTCGAGTGACACCCTAGCCGTTAACGTTTCACACCACGTCGTCCCAGAAACCTGTTCGCTACGCACACGGAAACGATACTAAACCAGCCAACAAATACCAGCCCGCTCACCCAATTTTATTATTTAACGAGGGTCTAGGTGCCTACGTGCTAGCTATGTTGCGCTAAAATCGTCCCGTGTAACATACCTGATGCCGCATCAATGTTTCGCTAAACGTTGTGTCAATTGCATTGAAAATCGTCGCGAAATTCCCTCATGCAACATCACCTTTACTTTTTCGCTTTTGCAAAAGCGCATGAGCTAATTGTTATTTTTATCTTGTTCAATTTTGAATTAATTCACACCAGTGTGCACTTCAAAGAGTTGAAATTTCGTTCGCTGTACGGAGTTCACCCAGTTATAAATGCTCTTTGGCAAACCTACTTATGCGCAGTTATCCGAAACTAACTTCGAAAGAGTATGATTTAAAAACCTACATATTTGTATACAAAGTACTGTGGTAGCTTAGAAACATGCTCTATGTATTTGTTACATAACATATACAACGAATTTCTTATAATTATTTTAGAAAATAATAATAACGGTGTGAGCGTCCGAGAGAAAAACAACGGATAGATCATGATCAGATCAGATAATTTCGACGTATCTTTTATAACCTCTTGTATTGAAAAGGTAAAACTTGATAAGAAAAAAATGAACTTTGTCCTTAGACATTTGCTATATTGCTCAATCCGTTTTTAACATACGGCGTTTCAAAAGCTGGAGGACTTAGCTTTTTACGAACCATTCTTGTACGTCTATGAAGTTCAGATCAATCCGGGCTCCGCGACATTATAAATGAAACTTTTCAAGTGTTAATGCGTTTATACACTTGTGAATGCCGTCGCAGGTTTTGCAATAACACTGTAATAGTTCAACAAAGCCACAAATTGCATACCCATAGAGGACGTTAAATACAGTCATACACGCTTTGGTTTATATATTTTAATTCTACCGTATATATACTTTAGCCTTTAGTTTACGAAGGCGTTTCCATTCCACTACAGGAACAACATTTCAAGTATTTGAGATCATATCCTGCGCACCCTTTCAATTGAGCATATTCCATACACTTGCTGCACGTAATTCTCTTATCGCTCTTATCTTACTGCATAGATCACGTTCAACACAATATATCATGCAGGGACAACAGACACGATCAACCTATTGACTTCAGTTCATGAATTTATACACTTGTCTTGAGAACATTAACTGACTCTGGAAGTTTATGTTGTCATAGTATATCATTGACAAATGCTACATTCATCCTCGAACCCAGGCATTTCACATTAATTGCATTACCCTAAATAGAGTTTACACGTTTTCGGCAAGGAAGTCCCTTACCGGACCTGCACCGCCCTCACAAAAACGAGTTCACATCACGGAGTTCACTTTAATATGCCAAAGCTTTGAGGAATGTTACCTGACTCAGGTTGAAAAGTCAGGTTGTCAAGTCTATATCAATAAAGGAAGCAAGAGAAAGGAACATAAGAGTGACAGGAGGGGTCAAATTCATATATTTAACACGGCCACGAACGCAGGACCTATTATTACAGATGACAAAGTATTTATTGACAAGGCACTTATCTCCCATCTCAGCCGATTACTTGTTCGCGTCCTTTTACAATCACGTCCTATGTCAAACACAAACCGTAACATGACCTCATATGGGATAGACGGGGTGAATGAGTATATGAGGTCACGCTAATAAAGCCGGGCAAGCTAGGCTGCTAGGGCCAGGCCAAGTTGGATAAAATTCCAAATTCAGTTATACTAATATCAAAACACGCTGGAACTACTGTCAATACTTCTCTAAAAGGTGCAGGGTTTTGACATTCAACATTCATGCATGGATGTTGGGTTAATCATTTGCAGCAGTTTGCTTAATGCCCCGCGATGTATAGTGATAACCTTACTTTTACAAACACGAATACGTTCACATATCTTCCGTACTAATAAAGGGATAGACGTTGTATAACTGCAATCTTTATTAAATGCAACCTTAAATAGTCATTCAACCGTAAGTTGAGATACAATGTGGTTTTGTGTGTGTGTTATTAAGAGAACGTGGTAGGAGCAAGCTAAGGGTGCTTACCATTTATATATATTGGAAAACATTAACACATGCATGGTACGCGTCATTTCGTTCTGAGGTATATATATACACTTTCCCCGCTCTTTTCGGTCGTTCCGTTGCACGCGCGTATCATTGTTATGTTTGAAATTTATGTTATTTATCCGTCTATTTGTTTTCTTAAATTTTCAACCAGATCGTTTGATGTTAAATAGTAAGCAGCCAAGGTCTTTGGTATTCAAACACACGCCACCCTCCAATTTCATGACCACGACTTTTATTGTCGCAACAAGTAGATAGAACAACATTAGGCCGCTAGGGATGCAAACAGCCATTTCTTACCCTACCCCCATCCTATCAGAAGTCTCTATGCTAACGATTATTTCTTTGGGAGCGAAATATCTTTGCTTTGATGTTTGTTTTGAAAGAGTTATTCACGGCGTTTGAAGTTCTAAATATGCTTAGAATATTGCAAAATATGTGTTTACCCCACCCCAGTCAAATCAGAAGTTGCCACTATAATATTAGCATAAGGCAAACTAGGGTTTTACCATACCCCCTCAAATAACAAGGCGCAACAGGAGTGACTCTCATTTACTCTAGTCTGAGTTCTATGGCTAAAGGTCTTCTAACCTTCAAAAGATCTTGATCAGGGTGTTTGTTTAGAAAGAGTTATTCAAGTTTGAAAACGTAAATATGACTAGGATAAGGCACACTAGGTTTGTACCCCAACCCCCTTAAATACGAAGGCGCGACAGGAGTGACTCTCATTTACTCTGGTCTGGGGTCTATGCCCGAAGGTCTTCAAACCTGCAAACGATCTTGATCAGGGTGTTTCTTTAGAAAGAGTTACTCAAGTTTGAAAACGTAAATATGACCAGGATAAGGCAAACTAGGTTTTTACCCTACCCCCTTAAATACGAAGGCGCGACAGGAGTGACTCTCATTTACTCTGGTCTGGGGTCTATGCCCGAAGGTCTTCCATCCTGCAAACGATCTTGATCAGGATGTTTGTTTAGAAAGAGTTATTCAAGTTTGAAAACGTAAATATGACCAGGATAAGGCAAACTAGGTTTTTACCCTACCCCCCTTAAATACGAAGGCGCGACAGGAGTCACTCTCGTTTACTCTGGTCTGGGGTCTATGACAGAAGGTCTTCAATCCTGCGAAAGAGCTTGATCAGGGTGTTTGTTTAGAAAGAGTTATTCAAGTTTGAAAACGATGATATGACTAGGATAAGGGAAACTAGGTTTTCCCCCACCCCCTTTAAATACGAAGGCGTGACAGGAGTGACTCTTATTTACTCTTGTCTGGGGTCTATGCCCGAAGGTCTTCAATCCTGCAAGAGAGCTTGATCAGGGTATTTGTTTAGAAAGAGTTATTCAAGTTTGAAAACGTAAATATGATGAGGAGAAGGCAAACTAGGTTTTTACCCTACCCCCCTTAAATACGAAGGCGCGACAGGAATGACTCTCATTTACTCTGGTCTGGGGTCTATGACCGAAGGTCTTCCATCCTGCAAAAGATCTTGATCATGGTGTTTGTTTAGAAGGAGTTATTCAAGTTTTAATTTTTGGTACTGTGTTTTAGAGAGGACATGAGACATCTGATGTTTTTGTTGACCTAAATGGGTGTTGTTTTGAAGAACAAGTGTGCACTTTTGGCTGTGAGCTAGTTAATGGGTACCTATGCTATCGCATATCAAGAGCCAGTTTCCGCGTTTGAAATTTCGAATTGGCAGCTAACTTCTAAAAGCCGAATTGGCAGCTGCCAATTCGATTTGAATTGGCAGCTAACTTCAGCCCGGTGCTGAGAACATATAGTTTGCTGAGAACTAGTTTGTCATATTGCTGTTTCCTATAAACAGATAAACCTAGCGATGTTTAGTATGCCTTTCACTTTACTGCTAATTTTATTTTCAAGACACTAAACCACAGTACTTTGTTTGTGTCTCAAACAGCGACGGGGGCGCGTGAAGTTTGGTTCTGTTATCGTCACTGTAAAGCTGCAGATCAGTCAGTTTCAATACGTTTTTTCAGTCTCTAGTAAATTCTTATCACTCGCGATTTGATGTTAGTCATTTCTAGGGTATTTTCCCAGGTTCGGCTTTCAGGTTGTGCTGTTATCTGGGCTACAGGAATAATTCAGCGGAGAAATCACTATAAAGCTTAGGTAATCAGTTATGTAAATTCTAAGTTTTTTTATAGTGAAACACGAATGAGACTTAAGGTGAAGTAATACGGGCAACAATTTCTTGCAACTTGTCGCGCAACATTGTTGCGTTGCGAGTTGCAGCGCGATGTTGCTCGTATTACCACCCAACAAATTTCCGTGTTGCAAGTTGCAGCAACATGTTGCAGAAAGTAGAAGTGACTTGTACTTTCTGCAACATGTTGCTGCAACTTGCAACACGGAAATTTGTTGCGTGGCAAGTTGCACGCGCGGTTCACTCACCGCCCCATGAGGAGCTTTACTCGAGTTAGGATTTTGGCTCCCCACTGCTAAGGGACATACAGTGTCCCTTAGAACAATAGGAGCTGTAATCTGAAACACTGGTATATGGTTTTATAGGAATGTTGTAATTGGAAAAGCTGTCACCAGTCGAGAGCGCTAAGTAATTAAAATCTATCAACACGATACTTAATCTTCTGTTACTTTAATTATTTAATGACCAGAACTACACATAAATTAGTTTCCATGTACGAGCGCACTGGAATACTTGAAAGTCGAATTGTTTCGGGCTCTCGCGGGGTGAGGATAACCTGACCCAAAATATAAAACCTGCTGTGAAAGGTTAAGGAAGTGTATGGGGAGTTTGCCAGACACAAAAAATAAAATGTTTGTGGGGATAGGAAATAGTATTAGAGATTCATACGATTTTTTATGGAATTCGAGCGAATTTTAAAGCGTTTAGAACTTATTTTGCCGATACTCTGCCGGCGGGATGGAAACTCATCGGAAAACCCGAGAACCCTATAAACAATTCAGTCCCATTTCGCCAAGTCAACTCGACCAAATCTTACTGTACCACTATAATGCTTTTAAAGTGTCTATTTAGATTAATAAAAAAGCTTACCTGGGTTCTGGGGAGAACTGTCCGCCGGCTGTAGCAATAACTTGCAGCGGTTGCAAAACCGAGCTGCCCGTATCATTCTCAGGCGTGATTATCGTAAAATACACAAATGTGTTCTTGTTTTTAAATGTTTACATAACCAAGTTCCACCATACTTAGGTAATTATTTCACTAGAAATTCCGGCTTTCATACTTACAATACAAGAAGAAAAGCTGACCTCCATCTACCTACACCGAAACTTAGCCTTGTAAAATTAAACGTACGTTTAGATTTTCTAGATCAATACTTTTTAACTCACTTCCTGTTAATATTAAACATACTGAATCACTTTCTTCTTTCAAAATTTCTGTTAAAGCCCACTTTCATTAGTACTTATAGTAACTATGATATTGTATGTGTGTTATATATGTATCGAGATGTATATGCTATAAATAAAATCATAGTTTTAGGATATTAACATTGTACATAGTTTTTAGGATATTTGTATTGTATGTAGATTTTATTGATATAGCTAGGGCCCCTTTGGACACCAGCCACGTTGATGAATGGGCCACCCTGTTAAAATAAAGTTCAGATTAGCTTTATCCTTTATGTTAAGACTTTAAACACTAACGTTGGCATCAATACGACTTAACAGGAACCAATTAAGAAGTACAATTAACATTTTTGAATTGTTGACCAGAACTACACAGTTTATATATACAAGCAGACTGGAATACCAGCCAGAGAGCCCTAACAATAAAGAGGGGGAAAGCTAATTTCTGCCCAGGTTTAGCTGTGGAATTCAGGTAACGGATTACCCATGAAAACAACAGACATAAACAGGAAGTAAGGGGGGAAGCTAATTTCTGCCCAGGTTCAGCTGTGGAATTCAGGTAACGGATTACCCATGAAAACAACAGACATAAACAGGCAGTAAGGGGGGAAGCTAATTTCTGCCCATGTTCAGCTGTGGAATTCAGGTAACGGATTACCCATGAAAACAACAGACATAAACAGGCAGTAAGGGGGGTCTAATTTCTGCCCATGTTCAGCTGTGGAATTCAGGTAACGGATTACCCATGAAAACAACAGACATAAACAGGCAGTAAGGGGGGTCTAATTTCTGCCCAGGTTCAGCTGTGGAATTCAGGTAACGGATTACCCATGAAAACAACAGACATAAACAGGCAGTATAAGGGGGGTCTAATTTCTGCCCATGTTCAGCTGTGGAATTCAGGTAACGGATTACCCATGAAAACAACAGACATAAACAGGCAGTAGGAGGTGTCTAATTTCTGCCCATGTTCAGCTGTGGAATTCAGGTAACGGATTACCCATGAAAACAACAGACATAAACAGGCAGTAAGGGGGGTCTAATTTCTGCCCATGTTCAGCTGTGGAATTCAGGTAACGGATTACCCATGAAAACAACAGACATAAACAGGCAGTAAGGGGGGTCTAATTTCTGCCCAGGTTCAGCTATGGAATTCAGGTAACGGATTACCCATGAAAACAACAGACATAAACAGGCAGTATAAGGGGGGTCTAATTTCTGCCCATGTTCAGCTGTGGAATTCAGGTAACGGATTACCCATGAAAACAACAGACATAAACAGGCAGCAAGAGGGGCTCTTGCTTGGTTTGCCTGTTTATTCTTAAGATTTATCCCCACTTTCAAATTAACTTCTAATCTAGCATAAGCTGCTTGCGAAGTAGTTGTTTCCCCTTGTATTTCCATGTTAGATTCCAACATTACAGCTTCCTGAACCATCACCTGACATATCTAACATGGCTATATCTGTTCGGTAGAAAATGTAGGCCCTGCATTCTACAACAGCAATATATAAAAACACAAATACACAAAATATAGATACACATGCAGTAACAATATACTAAAATAATATATATATGCATGACAGTACAAATTAAACAGATTAAGCAAATTCGCATGATCGACGATAAAATGATAATCCCGCGCGAATAGTTTATTCAACAGGCCAGTTTTAAATCATTAAGTAATCAATTAATAAATAACTTTAAACAAAATAAATTGTAACACAGTCGCAGCGATAGGTACGTTCGTTTCCTTTACCTTCTTCCATTTAAAACAACAGCTCGTTTCCTAATACTTGAATGCGATGAGTCTTCAGGGTTACCTAAAGTTGTCGCTGATTCACCGATCACAGCAGAACGCGTAAGGTCGAAGGATTTCATCGCGTCAATTACTTGCTTGAACTCTAATGAGACCAAAAATCCTTGATATGATCCCAACAAGACTGGTGCTGCTTTAGCAGCCCACAACAGAGTCCAAACAGATTAATGGCGTACATACATACCTCTTCTTCGGCGTTTCTTCTTTCCGGCCAGAAACATTAGAATTGAGCGCATTCACCATTTTCCCGCCACAAATCTGATACTTTTACTTGGCAAATCTCGTCCGAGAACCGGTCAAAAGCCTTGTTCTTGACAATTTTTCTCCCTTTACAATCACAATGCCTACCACTTCTGAAGTTTGTCAAGTAAAGCTCCAAAAACCCTGTTTTAAGTGGAAAGCGTCCTCCATGATCGCGTGGGAACATCCTTGAAGTTTGAGCGTCGACGGCAAGAATATAATTTCTGCTCTCCACAGGAATTATACCTGCATAATCTTCGAAAGTGTTTATGTTATATTAAATAAAGTGGTGACAACACTGAAACCACAAAATGTCAAAATCGTAATTCGATTTTGATGGCGTCATAGGCTTCACGCTGAGAAATCCGAAGTCGGGTTAAGCTCCTCATCGCGCTGCAACTCGCAACCCAACATTGTTGCGCGATAAGTTGCAAGAAATGTTGCCCGTATTACTTCACCTTTATGTGTCCCGGCAATAGATTTTCCGGCGAATCTACATTCTAAAATACAATGTAATTGCTATAAAATTAAATCGCTCTGTTGTCTAACGTGAAATCGTGAGTGATATTTGCAACTGTGAAAACATGCTTAAATATAAAAAAAGCATAACCGGTAACTGAAATTATGAAATCGGTAACCGGTAACCGGTAACCAACTTCCAACTGGTACTGGAAAAAGGTATTGAAACTGACTGATCTGCTGAGTGAGCTTTACAGTACCAGTGCCGTGGCGATAACAGAACCAAACTTCGCGCGCCCCCGTCGCTGTTTGAGACACAAACAACTGTGCATGAAATAATATTGAGTAGTAGGGAAAGGCCGATTCTGGCGCAGTTTTCTGGCGCATTGACACTTTCTGGCGCAGCGCCAGTAATTGTCAATTCCCAGTCAACTTCGCCAGAATATGCCTTTCCCGACTACTGTTAATTTATTCAGCCTGTCTGATACTTAATGAAATTGTTATATAGTTGATCCAATAACCGGTTTAAAGTGGATTCAGGAATGCAGTTAAAAGTGGATTCTAGGAAACCGGTTTAGAATGGAATTCCAGGAATTCGATCACGTGATCACCTCGTGAAATTGACCACGCCCTAATTGACCGCGACCTTGACCTTGACCTTGATATTATTTTAATATACTCAAACTATATAAGTAGGTGATGTTTAATAATAATATCGAAATGGAGGGAATCATAAAAGGATACAAACATATCGAAAAAGCAAAGTCCAAGAAAGAAGACGAATTAAAAGAAGTAAGAAAGAAGATTTCCTCAATGTCTAGATCCATGGAGAGAGTAAGAAAGAAAGAGCTTAAGGCACGAATTAAGGAAGATTTAGAGATAGAATCGAACAATGAAAAGATTCTGGAAGAAGAATTAGAGGCTATCGAAATAGTATTGAAGGACTTCATAGAAGAACATAATCTAGATACTACACTAATCAATAAAAGTAGTAAACCAAAAGATGAATGTATGCCACCAAAGAGCAAACTAAACGACAAGCATACATTATCAAAGAGTGACATTGCATCCTTAGAAAAAGTAGTAATAAAAGATAATGAAATGGAAATAGTGAGGACAATTATGGAAGGATATAATAGAATGATAGAAGTGAAGAACGAACAGGAGTATAAATTATCAGAACTAAATAATGGTATTTATGAGCTCAATAAATATGTATCGTATCAGAAGGAACAACCAAAGGATAAGAGAGACAAAGAAAAGATATTAGAAAGTCTTAAACGAAGAGGCGAATTCGCATCTGCTTATGATGATGTTGAATCTGCTTATGATATGAATAATAAATTAATAAATGAGCATATTAGCGTATTTGGTTTAGATCCCGTATCTAGTGGTTTATCAGTAAGAGAATTATATAAAAATGCTAAACGGTTAAATCTAGAGGGTCAAAAAGAAACCAATCAATACCTCAAAGAGCAAGATGAAGAAAAGCAACAATATGAACGCTTAGAAGAAATGATTAAGGAAGAACAACCCAAACTACAAAAGCCACAACCCAAGAAAGATAGACAACCTAAACCACAAAAGCAACAACTCAAGAAAGAGAAACGAGTCAAGGAAGAGCAACTCAAACGAGAACAATACGAAGAAGACAATCAAACTGAAGAAGACAATCAATCTGAAGAAGACAACCAAATCGAACTGATAGAACAAGTTGAGGAAGAGCAACCTAAAAAATCTGAGGAACAACTTAAGAAAGACAAACGAAATGCACGAGTTAGACAACGCAGGAAAGAGAAACGACTCGAGGAAGAGCAAATCGAACCACGCGGGAAAGAGAAACGACTCGAGGAAGAGCAAATTGAACAACCCAAACAATTAGAGCAAGTCGTACTACCCAATCAAAAGACATTTGAACAATTAGAGCAAATTGAACTAGGCAATCAAAAGGCAATTGAACTAGACAATCAAAAGGCAATCGAACAGTTAAGACAAATTGAACAACCCAAACAAGAGATAATCGAACAGCCAGAGCAAATCAATCAACCCAAACAAGATCTAATCGAACAATTTAAACGAGAGCAAATTAAGCAGTTAGAGCGAATCGAACAATTTAAGCAAGAGCAAATCAATCAACTAAAGCAAAAGCAAACCAAACAATTAGAACGACTTGAACAATTAAAGCAAGGACAAGATAGACAACTACGAATTATCAAGCAGTATAAGTAGAATGGAAAGATTCAATTCTACTTATATATCAGATGCGTTATACTACTTCGACATGCGTGAAGAAGAAGAAGATGATGGACCAAAGAATACGAGGTGTACTGAAATAGTAAGGGACACGCAAAAAGGCATAGATGTCTGTATCAAATGTGGTCAAGTGCAAGGATACATCCTAGATAACAATCCCGAATGGACTACGTATGAAGGAAATGACAATTCGGGTATGAATAGATGCAGTGGGCCAATCAATACGCTCTTACCCCAATCATCTCTCGGTACGAGTATCAGTGGTAACAAATATGGTAAACTACAAACACTAAATAGATGGTTACAAATGCCATATAGAGAGAGGAGTCTGTATATGGTTTTCAAAGACATCGAAGAGAAATGTAGAAGCATTGGTATTCTAAAGTGTATTGTGGATGATGCTAAAATTATCTTTAAAGAAATAAATTCACAATACTATTTGAATGATGCTAATGTAAAAAAGAGCGTCATTATGAGAGGAACAAATAGAAAAAGTGTCATTGCAAATTGTGTTCTCTTTGCATGCAAAAAGAATAATAGCACTAGATCATCAAAAGAAATAGCTATACTATTTAAACTAAATCATAAAGATATAGCAAAGGGATGCAAGGTCTTTATGAAATTAGCTAAAAATATCAAATCCTTGAGAAAATTAGAGTATAGCTCTCCTGATGACTTCATTCCACGATTCTGCAAGATCCTTAATTTTGAACAAAAACTTATAGATCAAGTTATGAAAATCGTAAGAAACGTTCAAAAGCTAAATATCGCAATAATGCACACACCACTTTCTATAGCTATTGGATGTATCCTATTAACAATAAATATAAATAATTTAGCAATTACAAAGAAAGAGATAGCTAATAAGTTCCTAGTGTCAGAAACCACTATATCTAAAGTTTATAAAGCAATAGAGCCATATAGAAATGAGCTCGTCTGACACTTAAAGAGACGGCGTCATAATGTATTATTGAGATGAATGATAATAAAGAAATACCTCCTATTAATGAAGTCATCATTAATGGAAAGATTAGAGATTATTCATTCGTTAAAGATAGTCATAAGAATAAGAAGAGCATAAAAACTACCAATTGTGATACGGATAAAGTAACGTACTTCAATAGTATGTATGCTATTCAACAACATCTTGGAATCAATGCTGGCATAGTCAAGATGGTTTGTGAAGGATTAAATAATTGTAAAAGTGGTATATCAAAGATAGATAAGTGTAGATATATATTCGAATATATAAAAAGAGATGAGCTACCAGAAGATTGTAAGAAATCGTCTTATAAACGAAAGAAAGAGAAATTGTCAGAATCTGAACTAAAGGATAAGCGAAAGTTGAGATGTAAGGAATGGCAACAAAAAGAATATATTTGTCCTGATTGTAATGCGGCGATTAAACTTGGTAGTAAGTACACTCACATGAAGAAGCACTTAGGTAAATAGATACCAACCTACTCCTGCTGCTGCTATTGTTAGTACAATTAAATTAGTTTCATGAGAGGATGATGTAAGTGTTATTCGTGGTTTCTTCATTATAGGCTTCACTATTGGCTTATTACCATATTGGTGTGGCAGTTTAACTTTACCTATATTATGTTTTAATACTATAGGTTCTACTTTTTTATTTACTGAGTCGTTAGCTCCAAATGTCATATCATTTGTAGCTTTCAATAATTTATTATTGTATCCTACCACACTTTGTGTATTTATGATGAGATCAGATGGCATTAACCATATTCCTGGAGCAATGGCTAAGTCTAGTCTCAATTTTGCTCCTTGAACAGCTAATTGATATCGTTGTATACTCATTGATATACTACCTTCAATTACAGCGCTTTCAAAAAGTGATAGCATTTCCTGTTGTGTCTCAATAGCACTTCCACCAGTACCAATAATACTTGATCGCGTATCCACTTGTGAACCTAATATGCAATAAACGAAAGCCTCTGCTGATCTATTTAGTCTACCCATACCAGCTATTGTTAATCCACTATCTTTATTTGGAACGAACCAAGAATATTGTTTACCATCGTGGTCATCATTACGGATAAATGAAATGAGATTTCCTTGGTCAACCTTACCACCCTCATCAGAGAATAGTTCTCCATCTGGACTGGGATATAAGTTAGCATCTATATCGTATCCACGAATTTCATGAACATTTTCATAACCCTCACCTGAATAATATAGAAATATATCACCAAGTCCATTATTGCGTCCTCCTTTCCACCTGAAGTCTGGATTGGAAGGAATATCGAATTCATTACATAACCGTTCGAAAGTAACTTTACTATAGCGATTATTCGTTTGATTAAAAATATGATCATCTGGTAATGGTGTTCCCAACTCATATAGGATTCTTCGTATAGTATAGTAAACGTGAAACTTGATAAATCCTTGAACAACTGGAGGATACTGTTCTTGTAGACTTATTCCACAACCAGAAGTAGCGCACCATACAGCAAGGTTTAATTGTTGTGGCCAATATCCAAAGTCGGGTTTACTCAACCAACGTCTCGACTGTTTAGCAGATTTGAAAGTCACTGTACAATCTTTGAAGATGTTTCTAAACTTTATGATAAAGTACTGAGTTGGGGAAACGTATATCTTCATTTCTTTCAATGATGGTGCAATATCCAAAGCTGGTTGTGTAAATGAGATTCCAGGGATTGGATACTTGTGTGTAGTTGGTAATAAGGAATCTGGAAATGATGTTGGTGGTTCTAGAGCTATTCTCATAGCCTTCTTATCGGCATTCGTTATAGAATTAGGATCATCAATGAATTTCTTATCACCCCACACGCCATGATCCATATTTGGCCCTTTGAAGTATACGTTATAATAAGTAGTACCATATTCTTCTGTGGCTTCCTTATAGAATTTACTTAGGTCAGCATTAGGATAGCGTTGTTTGAAACTATTCCATATTTCAATCAATTTCGTCATATTTATGATATGAGACAATGTTTTATATCGTTTAGTATTTTTCATATCTAAATTTATGGATGAAACCTCCATAAGGTGTTACATCATAGGAGTGTGTTATTTCTCTAGTTGTTTTAATAGTTCCTGTTTTACTTCCTCTCGTATTTTCTGTGTATCGGTTTTCTCTATAGTGTTGGTTCTTTTTTTTAATTCCTCTTTTCGGGTATTTTGTCGGATCTCACATTTCAAGTCTTCATACTTGTTGAATTCAACCATAATCAATTCGAATTCTGTATTGCTGATCTTGTTATCATTTAATGCTTTCGATACTAGGTCACGTATTGTGTTTAGTTTCGCTTTGCCTAACATTACTGTCTTTTCATGTTTGGACACCTTCTTGGTTAGAGCTTTAGTAGCTGTTGCGGAAGAAGCTGAAACTAGACCACACAAACCACCAACTACTCCTACTGGGAGTCCAATGACAGCACCAAACCCTGTCAAAGAAGTCGCTACTGCAGAACTCGTTAAGATAACTGAAAGTAAGCCAGCACCTACAGAAAGATTGTGGGTTATTCCTCGTATTCTAACGTATTTCTTTCGTACCTTTTCATAATATTTTATTTCGGCTCCTAATTCTGATAGGACCGTATTTACCTTATGAAGTCTAAAGTTTTCTCCAGTGACTTGTAGTGGTATATCTGGGTAAATCGAATCGTAGTCAACCATATGATTAATAGTAGCATCTTTCGTTTAAACGATTTCTAACACTATCCGCATTGGATATATATCAGAATTTATCATATTATGATTACTATCTGTTACCCATAAACGAATGCTATTAATATGATTGACCTCTCTAATGCTAATATTAGGAGAATTATTAGGATTGTAGGATGTCCTTTCTCCTTTTTTACTTAGTTCCAATGATGTTAATATTTGTGAGTATTTGGTTTCTTTTATAACTTGTGTTGGATTGATAAGGTCACAATGAATATATATGAAGTCAAAGCTCCTCATAATCTGAATCTCATTTCGAGACCCTGATTTTATGCTCCTATTAATAGTAAGTAATTTAGCTAGACTCTCATTTAGTGTGAGATCTTCATTAGCAATGAGATAGGTCTTATCCCCTGATGTTTCTATATTGATTGATTTGAAAGACAATGGCATCCTTTCATACATGAAAGCTACTAATTCTTTGATTGATTCTTTGGTGGGATTTCCTGGAGTGAAAAGTAATCTTACAATACCTCGTGCATTAGTGAGTGTGCCGTCTTCTATGAGATCATTCAAATCGTTATAGAAATTACAGCTAATCAGATGAATGGATCTTCCAACTTCGATAGGATACTTCAAGTATATGGTCTCATCAGCTTTCATCTTTTCAATGTATAGTACTACCATTATACATGTATAATCTTTTTATCTTTCTAAATAACTTCTAACACGATCTGCATTGGAAATATTTTAGAACTCATCATATTATGACTATACCCTTACCAATTCCTGTGATATGGGCCATATATGGCCCTTGTATGGGTTTGGTATGGGCCCATTTGATTGCCATATGTGGGTATGGTGTGGGAAGTGTATGGTTTATGTATGGGCCATATGATTCCCATGTATGGGTGCAATGCTGTCTGATGTGCAATATTTTCAAACCCATACCATGTCCATATTTAGTCCATACTATTCCCATACAAAAGTATATGGAAAAAGTATGGATTTGTCTAAAATCCAGATAGTTCCCATATATGGCCATATAGTTTCCATATATGGAGAATGTATGGGCAACAATGCATATTTGTAACATTTTTAGCATGGGAAGCAAATGGGTTTTTGATGGGAATAATATGGGTGGCATATGGGATCTATATGGCAGTACTATGGTAATTACATGGGAACTCAAAAGGTTAAAAAAGTTGCATTTGTCCATGTGTTCCCCATACAGAAACCACACATTTGCCATGCTTATCCCATACTCAACCCATAGCTTATCCATACAAATGTAATAATCCCATATCATACCCATATCATTTACATACTCGACCCATACAATTTCCATTCCTTAACCAGACTAGTCCCATGGTATATCCATTCAATTTCCATACCTTACCCATTTATTTTCCATTCTTTTCCCATACTCCCCAAACATTTAACTGGCCATGTAATACCCATCCATTTCCCATACACTACCCCATATAATTTCCACACGTTCCCCATACGCTCCCCAGAAGTTTCCCATATAATTTCCATACGTTCCCCAGACGCTCCCCATATAATTTCCATACGTTTCCCCAGGCGCTCCCCACAAGTTTCCCATGTAATTTCCATACGTTCCCCATACGTTTCCCATACCTGCCACAATTTCTATAAGTTTCCCAGGCGCTCCCCATACGTTTACCAGGCGCTCCACATACGTTTCCCAGGCGCTCCCCATACGTTTCCCATGCCTGCTACATAATTTCTACGAGTTTCCCATACGTTCCCCAGGCACGCCCCATACGTTTCCCAGGCACGCCCCATACGTTTCCCAGGCACGCCCCATACGTTTCCCAGGCACGCCCCATACGTTTCCCAGGCACGCCCCATACGTTTCCCAGGCACGCCCCATACGTTTCCCAGGCACGCCCCATACGTTTCCCAGGCACGCCCCATACGTTTCCCAGGCACGCCCCATACGTTTCCCATGCACGCCCCATACGTTTCCCATGCACGCCCAATACGTTTCCCATGCACGCCCCATACGTTTCCCATGCACGCCCCATACGTTTCCCATGCACGCCCCATACGTTTCCCATGCACGCCCCATACGTTTCCCATGCACGCCCCATATTCCTTTGGTGTACAGCAGTTACACACCCCTAGATATATCTATGTAGATATATATGAAACATCCAAACCAGTCTGTTTCCATGTACTCACTTTTAATTATTTCATATTATGGATCATACATTCATGTAAACATTTGCATAACATAATATATATATATATATATATTTGAAATATATATTTGAAAATACAAATATTAGAAAATTGTTACACCCCTCAGCTTTTCAGTGCCCTAAATTCTATAAAGCCTCACTATATAGGTATCACCAATTAGGTATATTTTCCTTTCAGGTTTAAACTCATTAGCAACTAATGGACTTAAATTTTAAATAATTAAAAATATAATATCAATTCAAACTTTATGTAATGCAAATTCAAATATAAAAACTGTTGCCAACAATATTTTTGTGCTAAATTAACAAATGTACATTTCACTCTCCCCCAGAAATGAAAACCAGTTTTCTGCCAATATTTTTCTCTAGCTAAATAGCTTCTTTTTGCACCTCAAGATATTTCTTTCTTGAACTCTTGGTATAGGTGGTTGATGTGTGTCTGAAACTGATTTCCTCTACGTAAACATGCAATAGTGTGCAATTATTCAAACATTCCTTTGTGGGTGTAACCATTTTCTAAGGCAATCAGACAACTGAACACTGTCACTTCTGGAATTTAGCATTCCTTGCTCTGAACCCCAAACCCCATAAATTACTATCATTTATCGTCTACTAATACTTGTATGGAAATTGCCAAATAAAAGTAGATTTTTGAAATACTGGTATGAATAAAATTATAAAAAAATGCATTAATACTTCCTTAAAATTGTATCATCACAATGTTTTTATAAACAATCCAATTAATATAAACTTATTTTC
The DNA here is from genome assembly GCA_030867875.1 of Actinernus sp. WN-2022. Lineage (NCBI taxonomy): Eukaryota > Metazoa > Cnidaria > Anthozoa > Actiniaria > Actinernidae > Actinernus > Actinernus sp. WN-2022. Next base: position 30,246,475 of record JAOWCC010001501.1, read on the forward strand.
TAAACTACAATTTAAGTATTAAAAATAATGTTCCAAATAATATCATTTCGTAATGTTATAAAAAAAATATTCTAGAATGTAATGCATAACATAGCTTTTTGCTTCCTGTCATTTTGTCACATATACGTACCACATCTTATCTGAAGCTCTTATTGTACAACCAAAATTTGAACATTTCCCTTTAAAATATTTCTATTTCCCCCATAATATAATGCCACAATAAAATAAATTATTTCTCAAGCCAATTTAGTATGTTTTGAAGCAGTTTGCATTTTCCCCTTAGTTTTCCTCATTTAAACCTTTTCAGTAACTAAATTATACAATTTTTATCTGAACTACATGTACAAAATGTATGTTCATTGCAGCACAACAAAGCTATTTACCTTATAAGCTGCACTAATAATGTGTTATGCAAAATGCTATTATTCTTGATACATTGTATTTAAGTTATAGTATAATAATTATTTATAATACTAAAATATAAATACAAAAATACTAGATTTGAATTGCCTGAGCATAGACAAATTAATCACTAGCAGTGCAAACACAGTACATTTGATGCAAAAACTAGTTAATCCAGTTCTCCTTTTCATTTTGGCATCTACATTATTAACTGCAGGTAATCATTACCATCGTTTGCATGAAAGCGTGAGCAAGTGAGACAAAAACCTGTTCTAACTGGGTATTGTAACACGATTCGTCATCAACCTTTCAAAGTTTGAAGGCGTGCTAGATGAACCTTTGCACTCAAAATACCAACTTATTCTCTTCCCATATCAATAATTCTCCAACCAACTCTACCACTTGATTTCTGAAGTCCCAAATTAAAGGCACATACACCTGGTTTGAAGTTACAGCTGTATTTGTTTACTGTGTTTATCATAAATATCCTCACCTTCAAACTTCAAACGTTTGACGATGAATCAGGTTATGTTTGATACAGTTAGAACATGTTTTCATCTCGCGTATTTGCACTTAGATGCAAATGATGGTAGTGTCCAACATTTAATTGGCAATTATAATACTGTGCTGCAGATGCATGTTATTTTGTTAGAATTTTCAAACATCACACATGCTAAATATTATTAATCATTAATTGAACTTGCATACTATAATATTACCAATACTATATATATGTCAACTGTTAATACAACCAATTCAATAATTACATTGCAGTTCAGGCATAACACCAGTAAAAAAATTATGACATGTACATGTACCAATGTATTGCTTTTAAATGAACATGCAACTGAAAAAGTAAATTTGGTTTTTATGTAACTACTGTACAATATATGCACTTCTCATGCAATTTGGGACAAATGTAATTCCGATGTCTTTTCAGAAAGCTCAAACTCCATTTGCCCTAACAGAGTGACACACAATAACAACAGTCTTTTAAAAAAAGTTTGAACTTCATGAAATCCCAAATTGCATTCAAAACCATTTCATTACCTTTACAGATAGGTTTACTTAGTAACTTTAATTACTAGCTTTTTTTCCAGCCACTGCTCGAACACGTTTGGGCCGCCTGGCTTCAACACACTTTTGGTTGATCCTTCTGTTGAGGTCGGCTATGCTTGGTGATGGCTCAAAGCGGCTTTGAATCTTGGCTGTAAAAAAGGAAATCAAAATAATCTTAGTAGTACAAAATGGATATGTATTTATTATCAAAGTTACCATAAAACCTGGTTATAAGCTCCCCCCTGATATACAAATTTGCAGGCCCACCTCTTCTCTTTCCCTATCCTCACAAGATACTTTTTCATATGTGTACATGTATGTGCACATATTACTCAGCTGTACAGCATTCACGTAATATTTCTACATTTTGTTTTACTTTGGTGGAAAGAGATATGTAAAGTATCATGTACCATGCATGGCCATACGAAAACTTGATACTTACCAATAATGACTTGTGCTATGGTTTTGTTGAGGGCAGGATGTTTTCCATGTCCTCCCACATTTCCATTCCCCAGTTCCTCTTTGGTGAAAAACACCTGAACAATTGATGACAAGTAGTCTGCATACTTCCTGTTTGCAGCACAGAGCACTTTTTGGTGGACAAACCAAAAAACACCACTCCCTTCGATGACCTCCTTCATCTACAGGATTGTAAATAAAACACATGAACATGACTTTAGATATTCTACATACATGTACATTGTAGGTACAAACAAACAAACATAACATATACATACTGTATATCTATATACTGTACATGATACACATGTATACTATATAAACGGCATGTTCAGCTACGAGGATCCAACAGGATTCACAGCTAGTCTGTCCTTTGCCAGAAGTATATTATAAGTTGAATAGAAATAAAGCAAAGACACTGCCACTCATAACTGTTATTAACATATACAGTGTAGTTAAAAAAATGGAGAACATTTCAGCCTTTGTTCTTCTTCAACTGCTGACTGCATGCTGCTGCTAGGATCTTGCCCTTGTGTTTTTGGATTTTTTATATGTATTTTAATCAACAGGAATGAGTTGCTTTATTTATATCCAACTTCTACATGTACATTATATTTGAAAAGAAATTCCAAACGTTTCCAGAAAAGGTGAATAGTTTTTTCTAACAGAATCAATTGAAATTGTGTGCTCAAGCTGATTGGCTCATGGCTGTTTCTTTTCATACAGCCTGGCTAATCCCAAAGTTTTTCAATATTGACTTTACTTTACTTACACAAATGTACTCTAGCATTGAAGTACCAAACTAATATGTATACTAATAAATTATAACCAAACTAATATAAATCATGTACTTCAATCTCAGGGAGAATTCGATTGACCATGCATATTTCAGAATAAGATTTAATGCATGTACATGTATAGTCTTTGGAACTCATGCATTAATGCATGGGCATTTTATACTTCCTAAGCTATTTGAACTCAAGTACCATACATGTATATATATCCACATATGGGCCATACATTTTGGGGGATAAAAACAAGGTTTAAAGTTGGGGATGCCAACATTATTTTTATCATGGAGCAACAAAACACTTGCCCCAGATCGACCCTCCTCAAAAATCCCAAGATGGTGGACCACAGATGTGGACTTATTGTGCATGCATGCATGTATAGTTCAGCCAGAAACCCTTCCTTTTACTTCTGCTTTAAGGATTGTCAGCTTCCTTGAAAATGGTCTTAGTTAATGGAAGGAATAAAATAGGAATAATTCTAGAATAATTTAAGAACTGCAGACCAAAATACAGTGGAACCCCACTACACATACATACATACATACATACATGTAACAAACCAGGTTATACATTTATCAAAGTCCCCCATAATTACAAGTACATGTACCACAAAGATGTTTTCAGCACTGCAAAAACGTTTTGCTGGAAAAGTGTTATATATATATAATTATATATATAATAATTATTGGGGAGTCATTTATTATATTTAATGAATCCTTGATACATGTATAATGAACCTAATTTCCCATCCCTTGGCACATATTATAACAGGGTTCCACTGTATACACAACAAATGATAAAGTTGTGATAGCACCTAGTTCACATAACTTGGAATGAAGCAAAACTTCTTCATAGATTGTTCTAAGTTGAAGCAATTTTAGGAACCAAATACAAGGCTCTAAGTTTGGGGTGAGTCCTACTACATGTATACTCAGGTGCAGCCTAATATGTGTTCAGTAATACTATGACCCATTGGGTTGTGTTTTGTCCAAGAGTTAAAATAGAAACTTGTATAGAACAGTTGAACATTATAATTTGTTGTACTACACATCATACCTGGTAGAGTTGTGCCAACTTTGGGTCCACAATGCCAGCTCTAGGCTTGAGTTCCTCAACTTCAGTCGATGTGTTAGCACTTACTGAAATCCAAGAGAGTGGTATAGAACACATCTTACTTTTGTGAAGTTTTCACTCCTACATTGTACATCCATTTGAGCTATTCTTCCTCGTTTTGAAAGCATTTCAAATGATATCAATCACTGGGTCATACATTTACATGTATTTATACTCTAAAACAAAACTAGCTAGTATACTTAAGCTGCTGTCACTTCATTGGCAACATGTACTGCATGTACTGTATATAAACTGTATATATATATATATGTAATTGAATTATTATGAAAATATATGTAATGGAATTATTAGTATTAGCTACAGTATACTTGCATGCACCTAGAAGTACATTTATGTCAAAAAAGATTATCCCACAAGCTGTTAAGCTGAATGTCGGGGGGGGGGGGGGGGGGTCAAATACTGTATTACTAGTATCATGATTTTTCAAATTACAATGTAGTTTACCTGTTGTGCAGCTGGACATTTCAGTTAAAACCACAATCCATTTTAGTCTGGGCTCAGGCTAATGATTTTGATAAGTATAATGTTGGACATTTTTAGAAATATTTGAAACTACTAAAATGGTCAGTAAAGTCATGAAATCTTACCTGTGTTTTGAGAACTTGTTCCTTTTCATGATAATTTTTCGTTTGAGGCAATCCTACATGTATTTATAACAGGTATTATTTCATGACTTTATTGACCATTTTAATACAGTTTCATATTTTTCTAAAATCTCCCATACAGTATGCCCCCAAAAAGGCTAGACAATTTTTGTACAGCTTCTTGATCGTCCAGTTATAAAACAATACAACCATTGTTTTGAGAAACTTACATGCCACTTCCAGCTTCGTTTCTAGGTTTCTAATCTTCCTGCGAAGTGCTTCACAGATCTGTCTCAAATGTTGGTTAGACATTTGAGACAGATCTTCATCCCAATCTTCCACTTCACTGTCACTGTCTAAAGCATCTTCAGCTTTACGCTTAGACATACCTGGGAAAAAAAGACAAGGATAAATCAAATTTATGGCAACTATAGTGACTGAAAATAACTTTAGCCAAAATTATTCAGTTGCTCAGAATTTTCTAATAATAGTTTTCTGTTGCCAATTTTACCTTATAACATTAAATTAGTTTGACAGTAAAAAATATGAAGCATGGGACCTTTAATTTCAATGCTTGTAATTACAGTATGGTGATTAAGCAACCAAGAAACAGTGGAGAAGTGAAGTAAAGATTTAGAAAAGTTGTTGACAACAGTATTAAGTGAGCTGGCATTGAACCACATGGTTGTAATTTTGAGCCCCAAGCCTCGGAAAGAAACAGTCTACAACATATTACATGCATACTTACTGGCATGTCGGTGCACAGAATCTCGATCAGTCTCATCTGGAATGTTACATGTAGGTTCCTGATCTGCTAAGAAAATTACCATAAATGCTTTACAATGTATTTGCTCTTGCTAGAACATTTCTCAAAAGGAAAAGCTTTAATAATGTACATATACCTCTCTATACATGTACATGTATAATATACAGATTCATATTTTTTAAATAAGTCATTTGTACCATGTTGTTTCTCCATGCATGCATGTAAATTCGTCCCCTGTGAGCAGTTTCAAATTCACCAATAGGCCTTTTGCAGAAAACAGTCACATGCTGATATACATGTAATACTTTGTTTAACAAATGAATTGAGCTCATGATCCCCATGGGAAGGGGCGGACTTCACCTCCTTGGAACCTGGAACAGTAGAAACAATACAAACCCAAACACTAAAACAATGGAATTCTTTGTCAGTGCAGTCCTAATGGCTCCAATAAAATGCAAGGTTTTGAGAGGTGAAGGCCTCCTGTATGGGAAAGGCATTGCCATGGGTGTTGGTGGCAAGCTATCTTTAAAAACGCTGTTTTAGAAAGATTGACAATCGATTTGAGGTGGAAAATAGCATTTACAAACAGGTTTTGCTAATAACACTACCGATCTTGTACAAGTGCCTTTAAATATATGAATTAAGATTTTTTTTGCAACCCAGTACAACCATGTGATTGCATTCCTGCAAAAGGCACATTTGATATTAAAATAACTACAATGTACATGTATGTACTGGTACAATGTTGGGTGAATGTCATGTGCAACTGAAGTGATGTGTGCACAACAAAGGCATTTACAAGTGACTTTTGATCACATTCTAAATTCTCCCTTAGAAAACAAAGAATTTAGAATGTGATCAGGAGTCACTCATACCCATTTTGCAAACAGCCCTTCAATTTAAGAGTGATGATTGCTTACAGCTCAATGTTTTTTTTTGTGTGTATGCCACGCTGTTTGAAATTATATAACTGGATTACAAAAGATTTACACAACAAGCATAAATTGTTGTATTTTAATAACCCATAACATTGGCTAATTAAATTCAAGGTACAATTAACACACTTCACCATTATGAATTGTGTATACAAATTGTGCTCTTACCAGTAATGCCTACATGTAGCTCTATTCTTCCCTGGATAGCTTGCAAGGCATTTCTCTTTTTTGCAGCCAGGGAATAATCATTGCCAGTACTATCTTGTTTGGCTTTTCCTTTCTCTGAAAAACAATAAAATAATGTTACATACATGTATATCATTATGCTGGTTTAAAGGACCCTAAAGTGCAACTTATACATGTAGATAAAGTTATGAACATTGATAATCTGGTGAACAAAGGACAATGAGCCTATCGGGTAAGACTACCTAATGTACATGTATCATATACATGTATACAGTGTAGCTAATGGTCCAAATGAGAGTGACTTTCTATGATTGACCAAAATCAGGGCACCTGGTCAAGAAATTGTTAATAGACAGTGTATTACCGGTATATTCTACACTAAATGTTACGTGCATGCATGCTGGTTCTTAGGTAGCAAGCACATTGGCTGGTTTTGGTTTAGTTTTACAGTTAGTTTGTGAGAACACACTCAACAGTAAAATACATGTACATGTACGTATTATGAATTTGTTTAAACAAAATATAATAAGTATGGGCTCTCGTGAGTATATCTAGTTGTCAATAGTAGACAAACCAAAACAATGGAAATAGTGTCTATTATAGTGAGTAACAACCTAGTAATTGTTTCACATACAGTTAATTCGCTACATATACATGTACAGTTATTTTTTGTCACTGGAAATGTACTCCAGAGAAATGTGGCAGAAAACATGGGTCAACATTATTGCCCCACCAAAAATACATCCTTGTAGAAATAATCCTACAAACTGTGCAAATTCAGCTGTCCAAAATTGCAAAATAAACAATTGCTACATTAGTCTATTCCTGTGAAACAGTTACTAGATTATTACACACTATTGCTTAAATGTACATTTATGTATATATGTATACATGTAATTATATTATTTTAACTGATGAAAGCTGAATGACGAAAGTTTTTCAATATATGGAACTGTGAAAAGTTGCCAGTTGTAAGTTCAAGATTGTAAATTCTACATATATATATACTGTGTACACACACATACTGTACAGTGAATTGCAAAAATTGTATGAAAGTTACTTCTTAACACTTATGAACATCATACATGTACCTTTACTTAGTTCCTTGGACACTGTTTGTGATTGTTTCTTGTTTTCTAGATGAGCAATATTATTCAGAATGATTAGCATAACAACATCAACAGCTCTGATGGTCAAAAGTCTTATGTACACGAGGGATATTCAGGGGTTTCAATAGAAGGCGGCTACTGGCGATAAACCTCTGGTTACTTTGCTTCTTACCACTGGCTACTTCACACAATAATTGTGTTTTTTTGTTAAGTGCTGAGTAATGTTTACTAGGTAAACCACCGCCTCTAACGACATGACCGCCAGTTGCCTAAAAGGTTATTGAAATGCCTGGATATCGATGCACTGGCCAGTAGTAACACACATTGATAGCCCTTTTGAGATGGACTTTGCACTGTATGTACACATGTACATCATACAATTGCAAATAAAATAGTCCCTTTCAACAATTCACTACCTGCACGCCCCTATACAATGTACATGTAGCTACATTTGTAGCTAGGTGGGTACATTGTAAATTAAGGCAGATCTAACAGATTAGAAACCTCTTCATGTAGCTCAGCAACAGGGTTTACTTTGTGTTTACTTTGCATACACACAAGTGTACATGTAAATGCAAACAAAAAAGTACATGCAAATTAAAGTACACACCTAAAGTAAATGCAAGTAAACGCAAGGCAAATGATTGATATTTATCTAAAGAAATACCACAAGCCAAAGACAGTCTGCTCGAGGTAGTTACACCTCCTGTAAGCAATCACTTTGTCTGTGCACCAAGGGTGGTCACTTAAGAGAGAGTTGACTGTATTTACAATAGTAAATGCAAAGTAAACATAGGATTAAGAGTGCATGCAAAGTAAATGCAGGGTTTGCTTTGTGTTTACTTTGCATGTATTTTGTGTGCACGCAAAGTATTAAATGCAAGCGTGAGGTTAGTTTCGATCGGAACTCATGTACGTGTAGTAAGGTATTGACCATTATCCAAGCTAATGCAAGATGTTAGATGGCCTCTGCAGCTGCAAAACATATAACTTTTTGCAACTGCTTACCAAGGATTCATAAATATTCTTGACTTGTGGTACATTAGTTGTGACAGTCCCCCTTAACAATTTACAAACTCTCTACAGTATCTGTTATCATACATGTACAGCATACCTTTGCTTAGTTCCAGCTTCGACTTTGCTTGTAATTCTTTCTTGTTTTCTAGAAGTATTAGCATAACAAAACAAACATACATGTAATAAACATTAAAAGCCCTGATTAAAGGCATTAGTGTATAAACATTGATATATAATTAGCCATTTAATATGTATTTGCACTATACTGTATTAATATACAATCATGTACATTTGTAAAAAAGATTGCCCCTGTATAAGTAAAAGCCCAATGGGAAAGTTTAGTTACATGTAAGTACACTAGTGACCCTTATCAGTCCCATTCCTACAACCCACTTTCCCAATCACTTTGCACAATGCTGAAGACTATCGACCCAGCTAAATAAAAGGCTTCAACACTGACATGATTGGGAAAGTGGCCTATTAATTTACATTCTGGCTAATGCAATAAGATGTTGGATGGACCTCTTCAATTGTAAACATACCACTTTTGGCGATCACTAAAGCTTCGCAAATTTCCTTATGTGGAAGGGTAGCTGTGATATAGTCCCCCTCTTCAATTGCCCGCTCTTCACCATCATCTTCAATTGCATCACCAGACACAATGAAGTATTTTGATCTTGGTTCAACATACACAAGATAATACATTGCTATAAATAATAGTAGAAAATACAATGAGCAAAGAGAATATCTCTGTACAATATTATTATAGAATACCCTGCATGTCAAAAGATCACTTAAAAACTGTGCCAAATTCTCCATTATAGTGCATGTGTACATGTTATGTAGTCATATGAATGACTTTTGGTTGAAAATGGTTAGGTTTTTTTATTTCAGGGTTAGGTCTTTAGAAGGTTTGTATGAAAATTTGAGAAAATGAATTATTATTGATGTAACTTGTGGGGTATTCTATAATAATTATTCCAATGTCTCATCTACATGTAATCCCAGATGTTACAAACAGTATGCACCTATCAACATGAACCCTATGGAGTAAGTGTGGGCATATCCAAGTTAAGAATCTTGCAAAATCTTGCCAATATTCTCAACCTGGGCAGAGTGGGAATTTAATTGACAGAATACCTTATCCCCACAGTCTAACATTTGACTGTGAATCATTGGCCAGAGTCAATAAGACATTTAAAAGACTTTGAGGGAGTGGGCACAATCTTTGATTCAGTCACAGCATTGTGCTTCATAGCCCTGCAAGTGATCCCACTCAGTCAAAGAAACAAAACATTTATTTTAAAAACACCCTGTGTTATATTCTCTGGTAAATCGGTGTTCTCATTCAGATAATTTAGAGTTACAAATAATTGAAGCCATATAATATAACTTATTAATTAATATTCCTGTGCTTGAGCTTGCTCTTTTGATAGATGCTTTCGATTTCTAGCTGCCACAAAGTCTAACTGTCATTAAATAGACTTTTTGTCCTGGGGTGGTATACATGTACATTTGATTAACATGTTTCCCCACCCTCTGGAATTTGAAATTATATATATTTTTTTGTCTGCACTCCACCCATTCTCCTCTGCAGGCTTTACATTTATATTGATAGGTGCATTATGTCGAACTCTCACCTCTTACATATGTTATAATACCTCGGGGAGCCAGAGTGGCAAAGTGGTTAAGTGCTTTGCCTCTCACCTCTTTGGCCCAGGTTCGATCCCTGCATGGACACAGTGCCATATGTGAGTGAAGTATCTCACCCTTGCTCTGAGGGTTTTTCTCAGGGTCCACCAGTTCCTCCCTCCACAACAAAACAACATGCTAAATTCCAATTTGATCTGTGGATTAGCCAGGTCCTCCAGGCTTTAATCAGACCCTTGGTTGTTTCAGGTCTCATTAGAAATTCAGATCTTTTTTACCTTCAGAGCCCAAACACACATCAGTTTAGATTTCGGTTATGGCAAATATATGCAACCTCAAAACAAGTAAAAACCTATTGAAGGTGGATCATGGTTGCTTCTATGAATGATTTCCCGCCTTTTTGGACACGTAAGATAAGAACGATCATATTACAACTACATGCAACATGTATGTATAGATCGTTTAAAAAAATTCCTTAGATCTGTAAAAGTATATTGAGCTGTTATAAAGTTTTATGAATTAACATGTATTGCTTACGTTTAGAACAAACTTCTTCGTCGTCCTGGTCCTCATAATCGTTAAACTTGGCTGGTTTCTTTTTTTGTCGGGCGGCTTTAATTGTTTGCACAGTGGGAGTAGATCTAGAGGTGGTACTAGTACTGGTAGTGGTAGATGGCTTCGATGGCAGCGTGGGCAGGGCAGGAAGAGGCAGAGGGTCGAAATCGTCGTTTTTGTTTAGAGGTTTTAGGATCTCCTCGTCTAGAACTCCTTCGAGGTATGATTTCTTAGCTGTAAAGTGCATTAATCGAAGAACACATTATAAACTCACAGCGTCAGCGATACAAACCTTTGCGAATTTATATCAAGCATATTACCGGGATTTATAGAAAATCAAACTTGCCGCCATTGCCTATATCCATATATTTGCTATATTAGCAGACATTGATCCAGAAATTGAGCCACAAGGGACAATTTGGCCCTAAGCAAGTGATTTGGCATTTAATTTCCTTTGAAAGCGGGACAAAGCTGGACAATTTAGGGGCAAATGTGTTTTTAAAATTATAAAAGCGGCAATCGCGCAGCCTGGCTCGTCTACATGATACATCACATTCAAATACCTACAAATACACCGTCAAGAGAGAGACCTCTGCTAGCAGGGAATCCAAATTATAGTTCATAGGTATTCTAGATACTCACTTGAAATTTTAACGATTGTAGCAGGAGAGGTTTCATCTTGCCACTTTGCATCGACGTGGTCCCCAATCACGATCGTACTTCCATCGGGCTTTTTAACATCGTTTTGTCTGACGACATCCCAGGACTCTTCGCCAGTCCACTTTATCAAATAATAAATAACCATTGTAGCTTCAGATGAAACAGGCGAGCACCAAAGCGAAAGAAGGAAGAATCGAGGATAGACTTTTAAAAATAACTGAACATGCAACGTTTCGAAAGAACTTCGAATGACCCGCCTTTGCAACGTTGAAATCTAATATACTTCGAGTCACGAGACTGGAGTTACATTGTTCCCAGTCTACCTCTGTCAAACAGTGATGCATTGCGCGCACAAACATCCCGCGCAAACGGCGGGAAGCCGAAGAGGATCAGGATGCCGAAAAACAAGAAGTTTAGAAGCTTACTTAAAGGTAGTTTTGGTAGCAGTAACAAGTATCACTTTAAAAAACGTTTTCGACGCCAAGAGTCATTGAAAAAGACTGCATTAGCCGACAACACGAGAAAGAGAACAACAGCTGCACGCGTTGCTGTTGATAATCATTCGCATGACGATGAGTATGATGGCTTTGGACTTGGCCTTGCGGCGTCCGACTCAAATGCCAGTGATCAAGAAATCGGGGACTGTGAACTGCATGAAAAGTTGTTGGCTAGCCATTACGGAGAACAACGAGAAGAAGTAAAATGCACGAGTGTGATTGAAAAAGCAAGCAAGCCTAGCTGTTCATTTCACTGCAACGAGAACTGGGATGGACCAGAGGCAGAGTCTGGGAGTGGTAACGACTCTTGCAGCGAAGACGAGTTCTTAAATTTGTGGGATCCAGAAAAGCATCTCGCTGATGATTCGTCATGTTACAGCAGTGACGAAGATACTCGACCAGCCGAAGTTCCAGAAGAGGAAAAGCTGTTGTACTTAGGATGTCCTATAACCGTTGGAACGAGCATTCTGTTACAACTTCGTTTTGCTATGCGGCATAAATTAACGGGTGAAGCACTTATTGACTTATTTAAACTTATTCAAGTCCACTGCCCTAAACCAAACAGATGTAAGACTTCTATGTCAGGCATCCGTGATTACTTGAGGCTCCTCGATTCTCCTTTATGCAGTAACGTATACTGTGGTAAATGCAAAGCATATGTTGGCGAAGTAAGTTTAGACCAACACCATCCCAAAATGTGTGATGTCTGTGGTTGCGAAGTTGACTGGAATGGAAATTCACATTACTTCATTGAAGTTCCAATTGAAAACCAACTGAGGCAGTTTTACACAGGTGAGTGAGTAAGCAAATATTTTTTCTATTTATTTTAATAGGGCACATTCGTTTTGGATATTCTTTTCTCAAACTCATGAATTATTATTCATGATGGTAGGCCACCAATTACTGGATGTATACCACACCACGTGTATACAGTTGGATACCCAGTGAAAACATGTATACCAATCAATAGTGTAACTGGTACATGTATATACCACTTTAGTAATCAACATATTCATAACTCTAAATATGACACTTGGAATTAACTATTAGATGATATCCTACTGTAGCTTTACATAAGGAGAAGTAAAGGAAAGATAGAATTAAAATTCAGCGTACAGAGTATGACTCGAACTGCCAACCTCATGAATGCCCTCAGGCATTTATAATAGAGCTGCCACTGACTCAACTGCATGAAATTGATCTAGCCTTTGAAATTATAACAATATCAACACTGTCCTCACACAGTGTAGATTCGCGGTGAGTGTGAAAGGGGAATTTTGAGCTTTTGACTGTAGTGTGGTATGTAAGTAAGTAAGTAAGTAACTTTATTTAAGTGTCAATTGTATTTAGCTTTGCAACTAATTTGGGACACTAGTCCTACGATTTTACGTCCTTATCTGAGAAGGCAGCACCTTCTACTCAGTTATTTTAAGACCCTGAGTGTTGGTCTGGCCGGGGTTTGAACCCACAACGTCCCACTCAACAGACCGGAGCTTAACCACTGAGCTAACTGGGAGGCGTGGTTTCCCAGTGGTTTGCATCAATCACATCCCCTGAAATACTATAGATGCCAGGACCCACAAAAGAAGATTGCATTGACAGTTGATAATTATATGTGAGATGATAACTTGTTGTGTTCGGTTAAGTGCCATTCAAATTTGACTGGTATCCCATTACATTATTAAGTCGATGAAAATCAATAAAAATAGATAATCAAGGATGCTAGGGTTGTATTGTCCTGGCTAGGGACATTGTACATTATTTTGTTCATGTATATTTATATATAGATTTTGTCAATCACTTGCCCAGAGAGTTACAGTAGTTAAAATGCCCTGAATAAGCTAGTCTTTTTTACATGCAGACAAGAAGTTTCTTGAGGCCATCAGTTACCGTTTCAAGAGAAGAAAACTAAGCAAGGAAAACATTGAAGATGTATATGATGGTGAACTTTACAAGATGCATTTTAAGCCAGGGGGATTCCTGCATGAGTCTCTGAACCTCTCCCTTAAGATCAACACTGATGGTGTCAGCATATTCCGTTCATCGAGTTACTCCATTTGGCCTGTGTTCTTTCAGATCAATGAGCTTCCACCGAAGTTGAGGTAAGACACATAATTAAGGTTACTGTAGACCTTTGCAACCTGTTTTCTCCCAAAAAAATCGTTTTCATTCCTTGTTAAGTTTATTTATTGTACTTTATTTCCCTTAAAAAAAAAAGTTTGCGAGATATTACCGGTAGCCTGAATTTCAGCCGTCTCCTCTGGTTCGTTCCTCCCGAGAGAGACGTCTGAATCTAATAGCTGATAATGCCATCCAGTGATGTCACTAGCAGAAAACCTGGTAGTGATCTTTGATTGGTTCATATTCTATAATTTTGCATAATTATCAGCCGAGAAGACGGCAGGATTCACTTTGGACTCGCGATTGTTGATCGTTGAGTTTCGGTGGAGTGATTTTCTTTGGCAAAGACCTTGAATTCGTAAGGAAAACATCTGGAAATGGATTGGAAGTGTCCTGAACAATAACCGGCCGACTAACCTGTAAACATGTACATTTATTTTGCACATACATGTAGCCCTTCAACTGTACTTTGCCTCCAAATATAATATAACGATTTGCTGCTTCGAAAAGGTTTTTACAACATAGGAGGCACTTGAGAAGCGAATGGGATGGATATATATATATATATATAGGTAAGGCTTTTATTTTGGCCGGCATAATCTCAAATAATTTCTCAAGGTGAGCGATGGCTTTGTTTTTGTGACCCACGAACTCTCACTACTGCCGTGAAGTTTTATTTGCATAAATTAAATTGTTAATCCGCCTTGACGTCACTGGACGGCATTATTGGCTATTGGATTCAGACTTCTCTCTCGGGAGGAACGAACCAGAGGAGACGGCTGAAATTCAGGCTAGCGAGATATTTGGAAAACCATATTTCGAAGTAAACTAAATAGATAGCTTTGGTGTGATAATCCCTTTATGAGTGGCAAGCTAGCTGAGATTTTTGTGCAAAACTACATCCGGGACATCCAAAAGTCCAATCACAACGCATATGCCTGGGGCATATGTATATTGCATGTACTTTAGTGTTCACATGTTAGACTGTGCAGTACTGCTATTATTCATTGCTCTTCAAGTTTTCATTAGATATATTATTTCAGATCGTTCGATGAAACTAGCAACACAGTACTGTACATGTATGTAGAAATGTAAACCAAGGCAATACAAACCATTTCATTGCCTGCAAATTCTTGGTTCATTCACAACAACCGAAGGGGTTATGTTTTCATTGGCTTCTTGGGTTAACATATTGACAGAACCTTTGATGAAGTGTGAACTCACTGTAAAACTTCCAAAGCTAAAAACTCTTCCCTATCTTTGACTGAATTATATGTGTCTTAATAATTATTGGATCCTTGTAAAACTTGGCCAAAATATAGATATACTATCAAGGAACCAATGTGTGTGTTGGGCTTTAGCAATATTTTCGTTATTATTTTTTTATGTGGCTTAGCGTCCTTAATAGTCATATACAAACAAAGTAAAATGTTAAAAATCCCAGACAAACTTTTGGAGGCTGTCATCTGCAATTTAATGGATCGTATGCTGAAATGCGTATGCGCATAATTCTTTTTACACAATGTACATGCCTAATATTTTAACTTGCACTTTCCATTAATCACAGAAAATCAAAGGATTACATGGTATTTGGTGGCCTCTGGTTTGGAAATAACAAGCCATTTTTCTCCAGTTTCCTTTATCCATACACATCAAGACTTCAGAAGCTGTCACAATCTGGTAAGTGTTATGGACCATTAGTTAAGTAAATTTTGTGTTGAAATTGAGCCATGAGTTCTCTGCCTTGCAGCTTTAATCTTCCAACTCAGTTGCTGGGTAGGCAAGTACTTACATGTACATGTACCTGTACGAATTCATCCTTCCTGACCAAAATATTGGGTTGGCCTGGGCTACTGGGTAAAGGATATTTTGAGCCATGTTTAACTCAATACAATGTAGATGCAACACTCAAATGAAAACATGTTCAATTACTTTTTACTTGATGTACAATCAAGTTAATAATTTGTATACCTTTAATGTTTACCCATTTTTTTGTTTCTTTTTAACAGGTTTTGAAATAACATTACCTAATCAACTTCCAGCCAAATCCAAAGTCATTTGCTATGCAGGAATTTTTGATCTCCCTGCACGTGCAGGAGTCACAGAGCAAACAAATTTCAATGGCAAGAAAGGTTGCTTATATTGTGAAGACCCAGGTGAAAATCTTAGGACATCAAAGGGAGGAAATGTACGTTACTTTCCTGTTCAGAAAACAGAGAGTGGCTTTGGGGAAGCAAGAACTATGGAATCTGTCAAAGCTGATGGCCTAAAAGCACTTGAAGCTGGAAAATCGGTAGGTTGTGTACATACATTTGTATTGCCATTGGTGCATGCATACATCTACATGTACATGTATGTTGTATTTCAAATTTCATATGTTCACTTTTTTTAACCATTTTATCATAAAAATTGAAATCTTGTTATTTTCATACAAAATCACTACATTGAATCCACACATGGATTTTTTGCAGCAAGTTTTAATGTGTAACTATTTTCCAGACCGGAGCTAGGAACAGAAATGAAACACACTTCTGTCTCAGTTGTCTGTTTTTAAGAACCAAGGCCTAAATTATGGGGGGTTGTCAAATGCTACATATATCAAAATGATTTGCAGTAATCACTAGATACACTGTATGCTTATTTCTGTTGTGGTGGTCTAATTTTAATGGACATACAAATGTATTGGTATACATGTACATTCCACCATGTGACTTACCTCACCAATTTCTATACCAGACTTGCAGATTGCATCCGATTCTACATTGCAATTCATTTCCAGAATATATAGGGAATTTTGGTGTACTAAAAGTAAATCCACCCTCTCCCTTTGTTTTCCTACTTCCCCCTTATCACTTCTTGTCCCTACCCCTCACCCTCTCTCCTTACAGTGCTAACCATATTTACTGTACCTTCCACTGTCATTACTGGCAGAGCCTTACAACCACTGTGCCACATAATTGATTGATGTAAAGCATCATACATGTACTCATATGTACTATATTAAATATAATTATGAAAGTGTCTACTAGTACCCAATCCTCCATAATCTAGTCTAAATTTGCATACATGTATGTGCAGTATAATCTTATTATAGGATGAATTTCACTTACATGTAACACTGCTCAAAAATTGATGACACAAACCCAGTACACCATTGTTGCTGTTTGTCTCACTATAGGAACGGCTCGCCAGCAGCAAGTTGGAACAAGTAGAAATTTGACTTGTGACTCATTAGTGGATGTTACATTGTACGTTACTCGCGAGTGGTACTGTACAGGACTTGAAATAAAAAAGTTTATAATACATTAGCTGATAAATTTCGACTACCTGTATGTGTAGTTACAAAAATTGGTTCCAAGTTAACAATTTTTAGTTTCTAAAGCATAATCCAGTGGCCTTACAACCAAAATCTGCAGCAACAATACATGTACATGTATATAAAAAAAGACCACATTAAAATGACATCTCATGCGTTCAGCTACTAACATTTACTGGCTGCTCAATGTACATGTACAATAATATTGTTTTTGCTTAGGTAAATGGCTTTAAAGGAGTGTCTGTTCTAGCTGGACTACCTTCATTTGATGTAGTCAATGGAATTATTGTGGATTACATGCATGGTGTCTGTTTGGGAGTAGTGAAAGCTTTCCTTTGTTTGTGGGTTAACTCTGAAGCAAGGAAAGAAGCATTTTATATTGGCAACAAGGTTAAAAACATTGACAAGAGGCTTCTCTCAATTAAGACTACCAGCAATATCAGCAGGACCCCAAGAAGCATTGAGACACACAGGGCTTACTGGAAAGGTAAAGATAATGTTAGTTATTTAAAAATCATTATTAATGCTACATGTGTGTAACTTGCGAATAACCTTGAATGAAAGAATGGAAAAAAGTAATGTACAATAACCTTGAATGAAAGAATGGAAAAAAATAATGTACAATGTACGTTCTACATTGCACAAAGTATTGTTGTAACTATCCAACATAACGTATTGCTGTAGCTAAAATAATCCATTGTAGATATTTCTGTTGTTTGAAACTGGAGAATGTGCCTTAATTGTTGTGGATTTTGACAATATGGGCATATGATTTTACTGAAAACTGACATACAGGTACAATTCAAAAATAAAACAAGATATCACAGGTACATGTACATAATTGTGTAGCTACATGTATATTGTTTGGAGGAGTAAGTGCAGGGAGGAACTGACACATACCCTGACCCGGGTGGGTCGTGATTTAAGGTGCACAGGTCTTCACATGGTCAAGTTTGAGTTGCTCATTCGCAGTGCTGAAATACTGTAGTTAAATCAACTTTTAATGCATATATTTTAAAAAGCAGGGTTTGAAAGTAACTTTTTCATAAAGGTGCCAACTGGTGACTAAAGCAAGAATTTTGGTCAGATTGCCCAAACAAACACAAGGTTAAATCCTCTATCACTTTATTTGTGCTTTCTGTATCACCTCTTACATCGTGTCAACGAACCTTTAAATAGATCTAAAGAATTTGCATACATATTCAACACTGATAGTTTGCCCATGCTAATTTGTGTGTACATGTACCACTTTTGGAGATTTCGCTGAATCAAAATGGCACTCACGCATCTCTATTGGGAGAAACTGCAAAAAAAAATGGTGCCCAGTAAACATGATGATCAAGAACTAAAAACTATGTTTGGTGCACTTACATGTACGTGTATTTGTAGGAACCTGGTTTCAGGGTGAGTTCCTATTATACAATACAATGTAGGTTTTCCTTAGAAGTAGGAAAAGCATAAGGTTAAAAGGTAAGTCACCAGCTGGCAACTAGTTCTGAAATTTTGGTCAATTTCAAGTAAAATTTTTTTTGCATTGGTGACCAGTTGGTCCCAATTTTGAGCCCTGCAAAGAATATCTTAAAGCTGGTTTCAGTCCAAATGTGTTTTTCATTTGACTGTACCTTTAAAATATAATTTGAACACTTTTTTTTTCAGCTTCTGAGTTTCGCAATTGGTTGCTATTTTACTCAGTACCTTGCTTGAAGGGTATTCTACCAACATTGTTTCTGGACCACTGGATCCTCATCGTGAAAGGAATTTGGCTTCTCCTGAAGACGTCTGTTTCCCCATATGATTTGGAAACAGCCGAATCATTGCTCTTGAGGTTTTGTGTGCTGGTCTCACCATTGTATGGTATGTTACATGTACTGATTAAAATACTACAATATATGTATTGTGGTTCAATTTTATATTTGGTTTAATTTTATTAAACTGGTTTAATTTTCAAGATAGTAAGCACAGTCTTATGATCACTGATGTTATAGTTTATATTGAAAAAGGATTGTTGTCTGCATTGTTTAGTGACTTGCTCTATAAACACCCTAAGTGAGCACCTGTTGTGGATGGTTGGGGTGTTTTTTAATGTAGGGTTTGTATTAGTTCACAGGAACATTGAAGAACCATGATGTGTCTCTGTTGTTCAGTGAGCTTAGCCCTAAAAATCTTAAATTAGTGACAAGCTCTAAACACCCTAAATTAGCGAGCACTCATTGTGGATTGTTAGGGTGTTTTAAGATGTACATGTAGGGGTAGAGTTTGGATTACAGTCCCGCTCTTTGCAACCACCACTAAACGCCGGACGGCACTAACAGCTGTTGGTGGCGTTAGTGCCACCAAACCACTAGATGGCATGAACCATAGGTGGCTAGCCACCAAAACTTCTGGGCAACCAACGGCTAGCCACCAAAACTTCTGAGCCACCAACATTTTGTGAGGGGTGGGTGAATTTGTTTTCTTTTTAAATCCCCCCCCCCCCCCAAAAAAAGAAAACTAAACTGAACACCCTTATTTATGAATACCAAAAAATTGAAATATCCCTTTTTAGAATCTTGATTATTAAACCAGTTTAAAATATATATAAAACCAGTTTGGAAAAAAAATAGTTAAAAAATAATTAAACCAAGTAACAAAATGAAACCAGAACATAATATTGTGTTACATGTATTTGCTATCCTTTTTTTTTTAAAGAAATAAATGTAAGAGTATTCTACATTTGTTTTAAATTTCTGTATTATTTTGAAATGGTTGGAAATGGTGCAACATATTTTTGTGTTTGCAGTGACATCATATTGTGATTCAATCAAAAGGCAGCAAGTTCATAAGTTTGTGTTTGTGTGTTCTGATTTCCATAAAAAAAGAAATTCTGAAAATTGAATCATTCATTACTTAACAGGTGAAAGATACCAAGGAATCAATGTTCACAACCTTCTTCATTTGGGGAATACTGTAAGGAAACATGGACCATTGTGGGCAAACAGCATGTTTGTATTTGAAGATTGGAATGGAGAAATCACCCGACTCATTCATGGGACCCAAAATGTTGAGACCCAGGTATATTCAATATACACTAGCTGTACCTGTGAATCCTTGAAATAATGAAAACATGCAAAAATGCTTGCACTAATACCTGTACATGTATGTGCTTTAAACTGTATTTTCTATAAATTCTAATGATTGGGCAAATCAAGGAACTGATCAAAAACCAGACACGACAAATGGGGAAAAATTAGTGTTTTAATAAATTCCTATGATTTCACATACAAATTAAAGTGGTTGCTACACAGGTACATGTACATGTATAAGGAAAAAACCTTAAAAGGTGCTACTGGTAAATATTAATTGAACCAGCTGCTTAGTTTAGCTTGAAGCAGTGATACATCTACCTTTGCCTCCTAGCTGTGTCTCTGATGCATTAAATTCCCCCAAAGTGCAAAGACAAGTTGTAACATCCCTTCCTAATATTAGAATTCTTTTACTGAGGTATGCTTAGCTTTACATATAATTTGGCTAGTTTTCTCCTGAAATAATCACATTCAAATTCAATATTGGAACGCGAAATCAGAAAAAAATGATTCACTGTGTCACTACTGTGTATTTACGGAACAGGTGGGCAGCAGTCACTGTGACAAAAACAAGATTTAAATTTCTAGATGGATCACTGTATGTTGAAGTATTGTTTAAAACATTTGTCACATGATTCTATGGCATATGGTGTTTTTGTTATACTAAATGGATTATTCAACCATCAGTTTCTTTATCACTATTACAGGATAATTTAAAGTACTATTTATAAAACAAGCCGGCTGTGTTATACCGGCGAGGATCTACATGTATATCTCTGGTACAACACAACTCAAATTTTATAAAATATTTCTCAAATTTCTAGATGTAGAGTCATGTTGTTCAGTTATTTTGGCTGCGAAAATCAAAGTTAAAGTTTATGTAAATGAGACCAGTACTGATACATGTACATGTACATGTATCACATTATTTTATAAACATTCATTTCATTTGTTTTGTTTTTTCGGCATTTATTATTGAGTTTTAGAAGTAATGTTTCAAGGCCAATTGAACTTTTGAATCTTCACAGATAACAACAGCAATCTCCCATCGCCAGAATGTGTCTGTGTTAGCACGTGGGCTGCAGGATGGTACAGATGCCAAAGCCTTCTATGAAAAAATGGCTGATAGAGGGAGATCTCCGTGAGTATTTGTTTTTAATATTACCCTTTTCTGTAAAAGATTGATTTAAGGGCTATTTTATAGGAGGCATCAAGTACATGTACATGTAGTTATCTTGGTGTCATTAATGTACTGTACCTGAGCTGCCATACCCTGAGTGACCAAGTTATTTTTCAAGCATGCAGCTCTCAAAATCAAAATTTGAACAAATGGACAGGAAACAACAATAGAGAGGAAGCTATATATACCAGAGTGAAAAAAGTCTTGTTTAAGTAGCCCAGGGCTAGTGGAATTTTGCTCTTGGGTTTTTTTCTTGCATT
The DNA here is from genome assembly GCA_030867875.1 of Actinernus sp. WN-2022. Taxonomy (NCBI): domain Eukaryota; kingdom Metazoa; phylum Cnidaria; class Anthozoa; order Actiniaria; family Actinernidae; genus Actinernus; species Actinernus sp. WN-2022. Next base: position 30,268,218 of record JAOWCC010001501.1, read on the forward strand.
TTTAGTTTGAGAGTAATGAAATAGAAATTGAAATACATTATAATAACACATGTCAAATCATGTGAGTCCTGTAATTGGCAACATTGTCTCAATTACCGTAAAGACCTGTAGATAAGCCGCAGCCGTAGATAAGCTGCACCCCAAGTTTTGAAGCTTGAATTTAGGAAAAAAACTTTTTTTGAGAAATACAAAAAAATATTTAGAAAATCTTTTGTTGGAGTTCATAAACGCTCGTACTTGAAGCAAAACTTCATCAGATTGTCATAAATACATAATCACAACTTTAATTCAATCGAATAAATCGAATATGCCGGGAATATGGTTACAACTTGCCTTGTCATTTCTTGTGTATATTTTAACCTGCAGTCTTTAAATCACTCCAGAATTCTTCGGCTATTATTCCCCATTAACTAACAACAATTCCAAGGAACCGCTTTCCTTTAATCGCTAGAACAAGAAAGGTTTTCTGGTGAGACTATACTTGCATGAGTAGGTCTGAGGTCCGCCATCTTGGATTTTCATTAACTAGTGCCAATCTCTCACGTGTAAAATTGTGAAGAATGTCTGGTTGTTTAGATGCATGCTTTGACAAGCGCTTCGAATCAGCGTGTTTTGGAAGGTAAATAAGCTTAATCACGTTAAAATATTCATGAAATTCTAATATATTAGGTCTAAGGTTAGTCTTAGAAGAGATTTTGCTTTAATTCTTTCAAATTGCGTGTTTTTGTTTCAATGATTATGCTTAAATTGCTATATAATATTACATGATTGCATGCGATTTGAACCTGATTGTACTATATGTACCGTCGCATAATAAAAGCTTCATACAGGTTCATGATATGTAAATATATGTTAATGTTGGGTCTCCTTTCTAGGTGTTCCCGTAGATAAGCCACACCCCCGAATTTGAACGAAAATTTTGGGTAAAAAGGTGCGGCTTATACACAGGTCTTTACGGTAGTCTAATACATGTATGAAATTTATTTAAATCCCTCCATGTCAGGGTTTTCAATAACATTTGAAGTAAGTGGCAAAACTTGAAGAGTAGGCGGCGAGCATCGAGCGCCATTGGCGCAAATATCTAATTTCTGGGGAATTTTTCAATCAAAGAAGGCGGTGATTTCATGTAAAATACCTGGCGAGATTTGCCGGCTGCCGGCTTCTATTGAAAACCCTGCATGTAAGTATGGGCTAATGATTAATAGAAAGTACATGTACAGTACAATTATGACTTCTCATTGATGTTCAGGGGGGGGGGGGGGAGGGAAATAAAAACAAATTACAGGAAATCTCCCCCCTCTTTCTTGTACATCTACATACCCCAGTTCCAGCTTGAGCAAAGGGTCAATTAATTTCTTTTCACCTGCTTACATGTACATGTGTTTATAAAATCTATTTTAAACATTGTTTACAGGAACAAGAAACAGTTGATTGATGAGAGAATGGCAGTTTTAGGAGCCTTAAGTGGAAGTATTAATTTGGAGTACAAAGACATAATTCTGGAAAGTGTTGAAGGAATTACCAGCATCTCCCAGGTTAGAACATTTTCAAGGTTGGAAATGAATGGAATTATCATTCAGTCACAAAGCTACAAGCGGGTGAGCCGTAGAAATAACTTTACTGTTTCCTTCACTGACAAAGAACAGGAAAGATATTGTCATATAATTCAGTTTTTAAGCTGTTCTGACAGTTATTTTGCACTAATAAATGTATTAGAGGAGTGTAGCCATAAAATAACCACCACAGAACTGACAGACCAGAATGTAACTTTGGATCATCTTATGCCAGTTTTGCCTCCAGAGAAAGATAAGGTCATCTTAATTAAAGTTAATGCACTCAAGGAATTGTGTATGTTCATACAGTTAACACAGTCAGAGTGTTATATTGGCAAATTTCCAAATTTAGAGGAAGGAGACTAATACGTACATTGTAGTTACTACCATTTGCAAGCTACTGTTAAGTGTGAACCTTTTTCCATGTTCGTTTATGTTTGAAACTAAATGGCTGGCAGCCCAAACCTTTGCAATTCTGTCAAGTTTATGTTGAGAATGCATTAGTTCTGGGTTATAGTCAGTCCGGTTTACCATATGATTGTCAAATCGGTTTTTGCTGTGCATGCTTTGATTTCATTGAGGAATGGATTGCCAAGTGTGAGACCACTGTCTTGAGGCCAATCTATTTTGCTCCAATCTAAACTTGACAGAATTTTGGCAGAGCCTTCCTTTCTCTTCTCTTTTAGATTGAAGGAAGAAGGCTCTGCTTGCAGGGTGAATAATTGAACAAGTCGTGTTGATATAAAGGTTCCTGTATGTACATGTACAGTAGCTTAATTCCCAGGGCTCAGTGCACCAGCCATTGTGAACTCCCACTCCTGGATTGGATACCTGCATATTCAACTGCGATAGAGGTCAGAAAAAAATACTATTTTTGTAAGATATCTTGAACATTGCAACAACTAGGGAACCTAGTTAAAGGTAATGAATGAATAGTGTTAAGGAGGGGTAGTTACATTGACTGGTGCAAAAGTATCAAATTGACTTTAATTAATTATTGACTGATTTAAGCAAAACCGATGCCCATGTCAATCAACAATTTTTTTTATTACTTTATTAACACAGATTTTGAGAAGCTATAGTTATTATTTGTTGATGAAGATAAGAATAAAATGTACATTCAATAGTTTCAAATTAGTGTCATGTATTGCCATTTGAATCTTTACTATACTCATGTGTATCATATTTGTGACTTGTTGGAAATCACATGACCATTCACTTGATCTCCATGTACAATGTACATGTAGGCCGATTAAGTTCAAATGCAAGGTTGATGTGCATACTGGATTCCTTAATGTATGTGTTCTATATGTACTAGAATTAATGAAAATTGAAGTTTTGTGCCCACATGTTTACCATGCATGAGTTGTCACCGAGTCTCATGCCCATGGCCATGTATCAAGCCATGCATCAAGCAGATGCTGGGAAATATTTTGTTTGCAATTAATTGCATCCCATCTTGTACCCATGTCTGCCATATACATGTACGTACATGTACATGTATCATGGGAATCGTGATACATGATGCTTGTAAATATATGGGTTGTTACATCTGTGTGATCACATTTGCCCATACAAATACCACCTTGTGCCCATGTCTTTACCATATCATGGGAATCATATGGGTTATTATCATGTCTACCCATACAATTCCCATATGTATGGATTTCATATGGGATTTGTACAAGCATTGAACCCTTTTTGCCCATGCATCTCCCATATGCTTCCCATATATTTACCAGATGCTGGTAAATATATGGGTTGTTACATCTGTGTGATCACATTTGCCCATACAAATACCAACTTGTGCCCATGTCTTTACCATATCATGGGAATCATATGGGTTATTATCATGTCTACCCATACAATTCCCATATGTATGGATTTCATATGGGATTTGTACAAGCATTGAACCCTTTTTGCCCATGCATCTCCCATATGCTTCCCATATATTTACCAGATGCTGGTAAATATATGGGTTGTTACATCTGTGTGATCACATTTGCCCATACAAATACCAACTTGTGCCCATGTCTTTACCATATCATGGGAATCATATGGGTTATTATCATGTCTACCCATACAATTCCCATATGTATGGATTTCATATGGGATTTGAACAAGCATTGAACCCTTTTTGCCCATACATCTCCCATATGCTTCCCATATATTTACCAGATGCTGGTAAATATATGGGTTGTTACATCTGTGTGATCACTTTTGCCCATACAAATACCACCTTGTGCCCATGTCTTTACCACATCATGGGAATCATATGGGTTATTGTCATGTGTACCCATAAATTTCCCATATGTATGGATTTCGTATGGGATGTGCTTCCCATATGCTTTCCATATATGGGTTTCATATGGGATGTGCTGCCCATATATTTTCCATATGATATCATTTTAAACCCTTACTTTTCCCATATATGGTTTCTGAATGGTAAGTCTACCCATACTTATCCCATATACCAAAAACTCAAACCCATATTGGTTCCATACCAGACCCATATATATCCCATGTCATACCCATATAATCCCCATATGTTTGGTTTGGTAAGGGTATACCATCTGTTATCCACAATCGTATGCTATTAATGTAGTCAACTTCTCTAATTCTAATATTAAGAGAATTATTAGGATTATAGGATATCCTTTCTCCTTTTTTATTTAGTTCCAATGATGTTAAGATTTGTGAATGTTCAGTATCTTTTATGACTTGTGTTGGATCAATGAGATCACAATGAATATATATAGCATCGATCTTCATAATCTGAAACTCATTTCGAGACCTTATTTTTAAATTCTTATTAATAGTAAGTAGTCTAGCTAGGCTCTCATTTAGTATGACATCGACTGTAGGAATAAAGTAGGCTTTACCATTTGAAATTTCTATACTGATTGGCTTTTCACCAATAGAAATAGCATCACTTATAGCAATCTTAAAACTTTCTATGGTGTAGTCTCCTTGAGGAATACGAAGTCTTACATTGCCTTGTGTATCGGAAACTATGCCTTCACTCATAAGATCGTATAAATCATTAAAATTACAACTAATCAGTGAAATGTGCCTCCTAACTTGGATTGGGTTCTCGAGATATATAGTCTCATCACATTTTGTTTTTTCGATATATAATACTACCATTATACTATACGGTCTATCTTTTATTTTTATATCTTTCTACAAAATAAACAACTACAGCTACGATAAGAAGCCATGCATTCTTAGCCAAAAAGCTAACGACTTCTCCAGCTGTTCTAAAAATAAAGGATGCGATTGCTCCAATCATTCCAGGCAATAATTCACCTAATTTCTTTCCAATAGTTTTCAAACCATTTCCAATACCTTTTGCAACGGATGATAGTCCACTTGTTAGGCTATTAACAATTACTCCAATAACAACCCCAACAGCTGTTAGGACAGCAATGACTGTAAAACCATATTTTTTGAATATAGCTTTTATACGATCTCTTAGAGACATGTGCCCTTCTATTACTTCATTCACATGTTCCATCTGTTCGATCTCATCTTCTTTTTCCATAATCTGTTCTCGAAGTGATTTATTTAACCTTTCTCTAACGATATCAGTTTCAGCATGAGAAATATTGTCTATATCTCGTTCTAATTGTTTAACTTCTTGTTTGGATTTTAATATCTTTTCATTGATGTCGTCTACGATTTTTGCAGCAGGTGGGCCAAGTTCACTAACAATCCTCTTGGGTAATTTTCCATTTAATTCGCCTCCTGCATTAAACAGAAGATAACGTTTACCATTTATTCTATTAAGTCTTACTACGACTCTATCGTATTTATCGGTAGTAGCAAGGAATGAGGCTTTATTTGGGTTGAAACTAGGATACATATCTTGAATCCTTTCCTGAGCGATATCCATTTTATCTTCCTTAGTTATTAATTGTGTTTTAGAGCCACCATACCAAAATGACGTTTCTTCAGTGGTATGATGGTGAGGCAAATTAGTTGATGTCATTTGAGTCATTTCATAAGCATTATAGTCGCCATCATCATAACCAATATTATCGTGATTAAAAGGATTCTTAGCAACTGGAATTTCTTCTGTTGGGTCAATGTCCATTTCTATATTTTATAATATGTAATATCTTTTTATACTAGTTTAGTAGCTATATATGTTATAGCCATAATACCACCTCCCACATATGCCATTTCATATTGTTTCTGATTATTACTTGGTTTATAATAGTTGGATAATTGTGGTTCATTCAAGTTGAAATCTGGATGTGTTTGAGCATATAGTCTAAAAGCGTTATCAGTCTCTTTGTCATTATCATCTGCATGGATTTTGTTTCGATATTTTTCTGATAACCAATCTTGATATTCTTGTCTTCTTTTCTGCCACTTACCCATATCGCGTTGATATTTTTCTAGAGCCTTATCGTGTCTAATTCGTTCTTCATCTGAATTGTTACCTGATAGGTACTTTGCTAGATAAGACCCTCCTACGAATGTCGTTGCATTTAAGATAGCTCCACCAATCATTATTGCTATAGTTGCCATATTATATTATATATACATTCGTTAAAGTGACTTTGGTAGTATTTTCTTATCTTCAAGATACTCTTTCAAATACATACTTCCAGATAGTACTAGAACCCACTTGCCATAATTCGTGATACTTGATGAGGGATCGTTTAGGAATGATTCTTTCATCATCTTTTTGCTTAGATAACCAACACCAGCTGAAAGTCCAACTACGACAGCAGCATCTGTAAATGTTTTAACAAGTTTATTTTATACCATGATACTTACGTATCTTACCATAGGTTTAAATCAATTCACTACATACCTATATTATGAATGGACGACTTTGTAGATGGTTTTATTTCTTCTATTACGTTAGGTTCTCCAACTTTATTATTCCTATATCTAAAATACAAGTCTGTAGCAGTTAGGCCAATACCAACAATTGTTAATACTGTCGTAAACGATAACTCAGGTATGTAAGACTTAGGATCCACCTCATCCGTATTTACCTCTTTCTTAGCTTTCTTACGGTATTCTGCTAACTTCTTTCCAGCTTCGACCTTCTTAGGATCTTTTGGAGTTGGTTTATTGTTTTTTACCTCCTTAGTAATTTGTTCGATATAGTCATCATCAAATATCTTATCGTTCGACATATTATAAATAATATGTTTTAATGTTTAAACCAATTTGCTCTCAGGAGAAATCTTAACGTGTTTTGCTATTTGAAGTAAACCACTTGCTAGAGCTACTATTCTACCCCCCTTCAATACTAAATATCCAGCAGCATTTGATAGTTCTTGTTTGACTAATTCATTGGTTTGTAGATCTTTACACAATTCTTCATTATTATCTATAGTAACCATGTGGGAGATTATTTCCACAGTAGCTTTTATAGCGGTATCTACTAAGCCATTAGTAACTTTATTACCAACTATGACTTGGTACCTATTATAATACTTCTCAACATCTTTTACTGACAACTTCTTAACGTCACCAAGACTCATATTGACTCCAACAAATTCATTGATAGTTCCCAACACTGCTAGGATTGCTAAGGATTCCCTTTTATCATCTATGTCTGTTGGGATTACTGTTGGCTCCTTCTTGAATCTTACCTTCTTCTCTTTTGGAGCTTTTATTGGTTGGATATCTTCTTCATTAACATCAATATACTCTTCAATGATTGATTCCATATATTATAATTGTCAACTATCGTTTATGTATCCAACGAGTAAGATCCATATCCAACGATTAAGATGAAATCCGCGTAGTTGCTAAGCAGGAGAATTGAAATGTAACTAAATGCATCATTAATTTGCTTTGCAGTCGTTGCCCCAGTAATGATAATGGAACCACTTGTAAATACAAAAATGGATGTCTCCTTTCCCATATCGTTATCAAGCTTAATATTGACGCATGCATGCCTGTCAAGATTTAAAAATACCTCTACATCTCTTTCCACTAGGTAATCACGTAGTCTTTGTCTATCTATTGGGAATCCAATATTCATCAAGCAATTGATCATGCTGATCTTAAAATCATAGACATTATTAATGTTTAAAAGTTTTGGACAATCAACGAAAGGTTTCTTTCTCAATTCTATACACATTTTATTAAGAGCTTCAATAGTACCATTGATACTTTTACAACCTGTCATCTGTATTGATCCATTATTGAACAACTTCATATTTATATATTTATCGTCATAATTCGATTTTATAATAATGGTTATTTGATTTAGAAAACTCTTCTTAACCTTTTTCTTTTCATTCAGTAAAGATCTCACTTGCTGAATACCTTTGTTGTTATAGTTGATGGAAACTATGGCATCCTTATTCAACTTTAGATATCTATATATATTCTCGGTATTGAATTTTACATTGAACTTACACACTATTGTCATTGTACTTATACTCAATTTATCATCTATAGTATCTAAACTTAGGAGAGAGTTTAACTCTTCTATTTTATTTATAGTCATCTCTACGGTGAGAGATGACTATAAATAAAATAGAAGAGTTAAACTCTCTCACATTATTTAAGAGGAGCCTTAGTTTATATCCATTCTATGGAAGTACCTTATATGGTTTCTTAGTGTTTCACTTGTGCAGAATTTCCTATTGCAATATTTACATTTTATCCTAATATCTTTTAGATAATCATTTAGCTCTTTTATTATTAGATCATAATCATTCGTTACTAAACACTTGAACTCATTCTCTTCATACTTCTCTAATAGATTCTTTTGCGCATTAGATAGGATACCATTACCAGTAGGGGTTTTAAATTCGATGCATAAACCTTTGTAAGTTTTGTGGCAATTATTTATCATTATGTCTGGCTGCCCTTTCATATATCCTTTCTTATAAGAATCGATTCGTTTAGTTGAACTATCTTGCAATTCACCCAATCCAGCTGTCATTATGACATTAGGATAGAATCGTCTAATATAACTAACTACTTTTGTGTGCAGGTCATATTCATCTTCTATCTTGAATGTTAGTGTGTTGGGATTGTCAAACATTTTATAGTATCCATACTTTCTGATAGATGGTAGGACTTTGGAGAATACCCAGTCTTGGAATACTTTAGCTGAATCTAATTTAGAACCAAAGATGAGGGAGTATAAGCCAGGTTCTTTTATGAAAATAGTTTGTGGTTGCATATCATTCAAGGGGTACGTGAAACGCGCACCCCTTCGAGGGTACGTGAAACGCGACCCTTGCAACTTCCTATATTCTATTCTATATTTTTCATCTACATGATTTGAAACAGCATCCGCAGTGTTCTTATAACCCAGTGCTCTAGCAACATCTTTCCCTTTGAAATAAACATTCTGCTTACTATCTATGAAAGCATTGATAGACATATTGAGTTCAACATTTTCGAATCTCTTGATTACTAGCGACATTATAATCATATATGTTAACTATCCTTTAAGTCTATTGCATTAGGTATCTCAAGATAACACTGGAATGGATATCGTAAGCAAAAACATATCCTAGAATACTTTTCAGACTTTAGTAGCTTTACGAATTTCTTACGATCTTCATTATCCATGTCTCCTCCACACTCTTCAAATAATGTTTTAGTTGCCGTTTGACATGAACTATGAAATGCTATAACACAAGCTACATTTTCACGAAATGGTTTAGCTATTGAGGTTAGTTGTTGAGTTAGTACCCAAACGGATATTCCTTCATGTCTACCTGAAAACCCTAGATTAATAAACTTATTAGAACGCTGTTTTAGATCTTTACTAAAAGCACAATCATCTAATATTATTAATGTGTTAGTACCTGTAAATAATTGTTGGCAATATGATAGTAAATCATTTATCTCATCTACATTACTTGCATCAGGTGATAAAACAATAAATCTAGGATCACCTTTTGCAAATCCATGATATGTCTTATTATTTATGTATGTTGGGCAAAATAGTACTATGTATTCGAATATATAACGAAAGGAGCCTCTAAGAAGATCTATTAAATATTTCGTCTTTCCACATTCTGTTGGTCCTGTAATGATACAGTGAAAAGGTGCCTTCAATTTTTCCATATACATATGTTAATACTCAATCTCTTAATACATAATCGATTGGAGTTCGTTATTCATAAGAGTGAATAGAGCATCAGCCACTACAAACATGTAACAGGTAACTGCAGAAGATCCAGTCTTTCTCCTAATCTCTAGTCTTACACCATCTCGTGTGTTATTCAGTGTCAATCCTCCTCCATGAACATCATTATCTGCGAAAGTTCTCAAATCAACCCACAATGCGAACTTATCACTAGCATAGAAGTCATTTTGTTTTACACCTTCTAATCCTGGAAAGCGTTTCCTTATAGAATCCCACAGATCTGATGGTAGCATACCTTTTGAGTATAGACGATTTGGCATTCCATCAATATCAATAATCACAGATGTGATCTTTGGGTTAGCAAACTTTTCGGAATCTCTTGCACCAACAGTATAGGCTTCTGTAAACAAGAATAATACTCCTGTCATAGACCTACGTGGTAAATTAATATGTTCATTGATAACGACATCTGTTGTCTTGATATTGAATGTCTTATATAAAATTATATTCTCATAGAAAAAGCCTCTACCTCCTCGATATGTTGATGCCGCTTCACCTGCAAGTAATTCACTTGAAATACATGAATATTCCATTTCTATATTTGTAAGTTTATAATTAGGAGGTATCGTAGTATCTGAATATACTAACACATCAGCAACTGGGGCTAGCGTAATCTCAAATATTAGTGGATGAGGTAGTGCCTTTGGATAAAATACTCCATGATTGTTCAAAATGGAATGGTCAAGTGGGATTTTATACTTAGTGCCGTGTATTGCTGCTAGAGCAGTATCCTTAGCAACATCAGAAGGCTTATCACCAGCACCTGCTCGCATCTTTCTCATAGCTTCAGAAGATATACCTTGTTTTATTCTATTTTCACGTTCTTCTGTTGATAAGTATAAATCGTGGTAGGTATGGAAAAGATCATGACGTTGCGTATCCTGAAGAGTTTCTCCACCAAATATTACTTTTTGCCTATATACTAGGTTCCTACCTACATTGTTTACATGCCCTGTAGTGACAATATCAAATAGTATAGCTATGCTACCAGGAATAATAACGACATTCTCTGATAATTGTGGAATATTGACATATAGAGTTTCTCCTGGACTTGCAGAAGATGGATTCATAGTTATACGATTTAGACTACTTTCTGCTTTCAATCCAAATGGGTGTTTATAAACGTGACTGACACTTAGCTTTTCTGAAATCGTTTGTTGTGACATAATACTATAAGGAATAAACTATTCTCTTATTTATATATGTTTAGTAAAATATATTATTCAACAAATGGTTATTGGAAAGGATATTCAGCTATTTATAAATTAGCACAGGCTGCTAGCGTAAGTGAAGACCTTGCAAAAAAGTGGCTTGAGAAACAATCGATTTGGCAAATATACTTATCAGCTCCCACATATGTTCCAAGACCTCACTGGGATATATCAAAACCTAATCAGATCCATCAAGCTGATCTATTATTCCTTCCACATGATACTGTCAATAGGAGAACTTATAAATATGCTTTAGTTGTTGTTGATATAGCTTCTAGATACGTCGATGCCGAACCTTTAACATCTAAATATTCTACAGAAGTATCGAAAGCTTTTACTAAGATCTATTCTAGAAAACTAAAATGGCCTCAAACATTAATGGTGGATCCTGGAACAGAATTCATGGGTGAAATGAAAAAACATAATATTAAAATTCAAAGAAGCGAAGCTGGTAATCATAGAGCACAATCATTAGTTGAAAGAGCTAATAGAACTATCTCTGAAAAACTATTTAGTCACCAATATGCTCAGGAAATGATAATGGAAAACGATCGATCAAGAAAGTGGGTTAAGATACTACCTGGTGTTCTGAAAACTATTAATAGTTCCGTTAGAAGAATTACTGGTAAAGAACCTATGAAATCAATAAGCTCTAAAGAAGTTGAAAATAAAGGAGATAAATATAAAAGGCCTGTTGGATTAGATGAAAAGATATTACCAGCAGGAGTGAAGGTTAGATATTTATATGCTCCAGGAGAACTTGAAGGTGGTGATAGATATAGATCAACTGATCCAATATGGAGTTTAGATATGTATGACATTTCACGTAGTATCATCTCTACAAATCAACCTGTCTTATATTTCTTAATAGCAGGTCCAAAACGAGGTTTCGTGAGAGAAGAATTACAAACCGTACCATATGATACTGAACTACCACCAAATAGCGTTTTGAAGTGAATTATGAGCTCGTATTGATGGTATTATCGTATTCATACAGCTCATACTATCAATTTATTTTTCATCTGTACTACCGATTTCACAATTTCTTATAACCGTATGCTAAAGTATTAATACCATCAGGATTGATATTTCGTTTATCGTCATCTCTAGATAGTGCTACCTTATTGACTTCTTCTGTATAAATTTCATGTAAGTGACTTCTGATTACATTCATCTTTCTCATCTGAGGAATACCATCGAATAAGCACATTTTATAATTGTCAAATGTGATATCGTTCTTAATAACTGCTTTCTTAATACCCTTACACTTCTTCTCTTCTATGTCACAGTATTTGAACGCATATAATTTTGCCCTCAGTCCAACAAACTCAGTAATGATCTTACCACCTACTTCATCCTTGAACATTCCTATAACTTTTTTATTGACTTCTGTTCCTATACCTGATGGATGATCATTTGGATAGTTACTTGTATCGAAATTTAATAGTATATCGTTTTCTATATCCTTATAGAAATCTTTTGTTTCTATTTCATACATCAAGCTGTCTGTATCTGTGAAAAGGAGTTTTGCTTTCTCATGATACTTAGGTTTAATATAATTATAGTGAAAATCATACATTAGTGACTTACTAATATCTAAGATAGACATACCTAAGTATATTGGTTTGTCAAATACTACCTTTATTCTTTTCATATGTATGGCTACCAAGTTCTCAGAGAATATGGTTCTATGCTGATAATTTGGTTTGGATACTAATTTCTTTACCTTATTCTCAGATGTAACAAGTTGGATGTCAACTCTATTACGTATGTTTTCCATAGTCTTACCAAAGGTTGAGTTGTTCATCAATTTGAAGAAGTCTTTTTCGAACTCGTTCTTAGCTTCCTTACGTAGCTCTGTATTCAAGTTTATGTATGGTGCCATCCAAGCACTCTCACTAAATGTTATACCTCTATGGATCTTAGTAATTTTCAATCCTAAGCTCTCATATAGTTTCAGTGCATCATGGTGAATAATGTATTTGGATTTATTATTTAGATTTGGAATCAATTTCTCTACCTCACTTATCATCAGTCTTTCTGGAGCTAAAGGATAGTCATTGTGTAGATTGTGATGATCTGTTGGATACTCTAGATCTACTTCTAATATAGAAGGATATTTATACCACTTCTTCAACTCTGTCTTATTCATCCATTTGAAATTATGTGTTGGTAATTTCCTACTCATTGCCCACCCATATAAATTATTTGCATCTAGGTATTGAATATATTTCGAGGGCTTCAATGGATCGTAATTATCCATATACTTATTATTAGCCATACTATAGCGGGTTGAAATCATTGATACTCCACCTCTAATACCTTTCTCAACCATATTTATCATATCAATATCATGTAATAGTTGTAAGTTAATCTTAGTCATTTTCAAACAGGCATCCCATGATAATCCTGGTGATGTATAATACCATGCGGGATCTAGATTATAATTCTTCAAACATACATCTCTAAAGTTCTCAAATACATCTGCCAATAAGATGACATCAGATTTAAGATATGTATCATGATAGTCTTTCATGGATTTCATATCGAAATTCTTCCAAACGTTGTTTACATGTTCATAATCCTCTTTCGAGATCGATGTGTCAGTCAGCTTTGAGTAGAAGGCTTCTATTGGTGGAAGACTCGTATCAGCTAACTTTTCGAAACTATCTACATAATCATAAGGATAGACTCCTTTCCTCAACAATAAATCTAACTGCTTTCCTTTGTAGAATTTTTTCATATTCTTACAACTAGACTTATCAAGATTACCTACAAGATTTGCTAGACTCATTTGCATAAATTTAAAGCTATCAATGAATCTGATATCTCGCGTAATGTTTTTATTCTTCCCATCCTTCACAAAGCTGTCTACAATTATCTTCTTTGTAAATGAAATATACTTCTCATCCGTATTTGGTATGCATTCTATCTCACCTTCCGTTACACCTAGGTTCTTAATAAAAAGATGCGCGTCGTATCCAGATAGATTATGAAATACGACAGGAAAGAATTTTGGAATTTGATAATTAATATTACAATCATTATGAGCCGCACCTCTATACTTACCTGTTATATGGCAATGATCCAGTACTTTATCATCTACTAACTCTCCACCACAGATATGGCAACTAATGGCTTCCCTATAGGCAATCTCATCTTCTCCTGTCATGCATACCTTCTTAGTGAATTTAAATTTATTATAGATTTCTTTTATAGAATTCTCAAGACAACTTATGAATTTCTGTGCAACATCGTCCCCATGAAACTCAGCTGTATATGTAACTAACTTTGGTTTCAATACATTATCATCAAAACATTTTATCAAATAGCAGAATCCTGATGGTTTATGCTTCTGGTATTGTTTTGTATAACTCTCACTGTCATTGGGGCTGCAAGTTGATATACTCTCTGTGAAACATTCAAAATCAGCATAGATTACGAATGGAACTCTCATAGATCTATTATAATTCTTGAACGTTAGCATGGTTCCCTTTTTTGGTAGCTCTATCTTAACAGCGTCGTGGTCTGAACAATATTCTGTATGCTTGTTTAGTGATTCCTCCGACTTGAATGAGTTCAAGCATCTATTACAAAAATGCATTTCATGACGATGCTTATTAACCTGTGATGACAATAGTCTGCTAAGACTCTTAATCCAACAATAATGATTTATATCACCATTTGATATCATTAATAAGTTAATGGTTTGGTCTCTATTGAACTTACTAATTCTTAGAGGATATACTTCATTGTTATCGTATCCAAAAACATTTACTGAATATAGTACGTTGTTCCTTTCGAAATGGTCTATCTGTCTTAGCGAAACTGGAAATTCGATACCACTCCAATCTAACCTTTCTGAATTCTCCTTCAATCTTTTCGTAATACGTTCATTATCTCTATTCCTAGGATATGCTGCTTCAGTCACACACCATTTGAAACATTCGTTATCCACGTTTTTCATATTTATAATTGCTTTCTTTATGACTAAATCCTTAGGAAGAGATATATATGAATTCGCCTTAAGAGGTATGTGCTTGTCGATATGTATATCTAAGTATGATACTCTTGCGAATTTCCATCCGGATCCTTCATTTTGGAATGTTTCGATTTTTTCGATTATTTCTTCAGTCATACTATCGAATATATCGGATACGTTAGCTGCTTCCGTAATTATCTCTATTCTAGAATGGAAATTTCCAATAGTAGTAATAGATGATCCTGTATTCGTGTCTTCTTTTGTGAACTCACATGTGAGTATGAATTTCATCTTTATTGATTTGTCTTGTTGATTTATTAAATTGATGACTCTTTGTTTATTACTATCGACATAGGTCTTGTAGTCGATCTCTTGTCCTTCTATTCTAAACGTCTTCAAGAATCCTTTTATTGCAGTCTTGTACTGCCTAGGTTGTGGTTTGTTGGCAACGTATAGTTTATTTATTTCCTCCCTTAATTTCTTGATGCGTTCATCCACTTTCTTATTAGCCTCTGGAACGAGTGATAGAATCTCATCAACGAATGCATTCATATTATCCATAACATTATTAGTTGACTTACTAGATGCTTTTGGCTTACTATATGCCGCTGGCTTCAAGATTGGCACATTGATTTCAGGTACTTCCATATCCATAATATTTTGCGTGTTATTCTTATTGCCACTCATTCCAATAATATCTTAATGTGTCATTCCTTTAAGCCCCTTTCATGTGCACACATAAATAATCACCTTAAAACATGCGCATGCCTCGTAAGCACACGAGCACACGTGTCGGGCACGCAGTACACTTAAAGATATAACGATCTAGTATAGTACAATGGTGAACGACACAAAAGCGCATAGCACAAAAGCACACAACTATATCAACATGATAGAACATGTCATAGATAACATGCATAGAGATATGGCACGCATGAGGGCGTGCACGGAGGCACTGGATGATCAGTTTGGTATTATCATGATAGAACATGTCATAGATAACATGCATAGAGATATGGCAAGGTCGAAGGCACGCCAGGAGGCACTGGACGATCGGTTCGATATTATCATGATAGAACATGTCATAGATAACATGCATAGAGATATGGCAAGGTCGAAGGCACGCCAGGAGGCACTGGACGATCGGTTCGATATTATCATGATAGAACATGTCATAGATAACATGCATAGAGATATGGCAAGGTCGAAGGCACGCCAGGAGGCACTGGACGATCGGTTCGATATTATCATGATAGAACATGTCATAGATAACATGCATAGAGATATGGCAAGGTCGAAGGCACGCCAGGAGGCACTGGATGCTCGGTTCGATACTATCATGATAGAACATGTCATAGATAACATGCATAGAGATATGGCAAGGTCGAAGGCACGCCAGGAGGCACTGGACGATCGGTTCGATATTATCGTGGCATTCGTAGACAGGCACAGAGACCCAGACCCAGCTGACCCCCTATACATAGACCCACGCTTATGTGGCAGCCTATTCATGGACCCAGACCCAGACCCAGACCCAGCTGACCCCCTATACATAGACCCACGCTTATGTGGCAGCCTATTCATGGACCCAGATGACATATCCAACATATGGGACCTATGCATTCTAAATGGAATGATAAGGAACACCTATGACAGAGACACCTTAGATAGAATACGTTCCCAGTTGCATAGGATATGCCACCCCTCCAATTCGGACGACTCAGACTTGGACAGGGGGCCCTCGCATTGGACCCCATGTGTTCCGGATGACCTAGATGACATATCCAACATATGGGACCTATGCACCCTAGATGGAATGATAAGGAACACCTATGACAGACACACCTTAGATAGAATACATTCCCAGTTGCGTAGGATATGCCACCCCTCCAATTCGGACGACTCAGACTTAGACAGGAGGCCCTCGCATTGGACCCCATGCATTCCGGATGGCATGGATGACCTAGATGACATGGATGACCTAGATGATGAGGTGAATTACGACATGATACATAACCGCTATCCAATCGCAAATAACGCATGTGATGAAAAACACATCATGGTTGACATAACCTACGAGTGCGCCTTATACTACGATTCATACATGGGTGAGCCACCGCCACTTTATAGTCTCGAGTATGATTCGCTCATGGATGAGCCACCACCTTCCATGGTCAACTACGGTCCATACGTGGGTGTGCCACCACCACCTTACAGTCTCGAGGACAACCTACCCCTGGGTGAGCCGCCGCCTTACACCCCTAGGTACGATCCACTCCTAAACACATTTCCTGAAATCCACTCTTAACCGCATCCCAACGACTAACGAGCGTGGTCAAGGTCAAGGTCGCGGTCAATTAGGGCGTGGTCAATTTCACGAGGTGATCACGTGATCGAATTCCTGGAATTCCATTCTAAACCGGTTTCCTAGAATCCACTTTTAACTGCATTCCTGAATCCACTTTAAACCGGTTATTGGATCAACTATATAACAATTTCATTAAGTATCAGACAGGCTGAATAAATTAACAGTAGTCGGGAAAGGCATATTCTGGCGAAGTTGACTGGGAATTGACAATTACTGGCGCTGCGCCAGAAAGTGTCAATGCGCCAGAAAACTGCGCCAGAATCGGCCTTTCCCTACTACTTATTGGTTTAGTGTCTTGAAAATAAAATTAGCAGTAAAGTGAAAGGCATACTAAACATCGCTAGGTTTATCTGTTTATAGGAAACAGCAATATAACAAACTATGTTCTCAGCTTATTTTTCGGTTAATTTATGACATTCTGTTAGTTGGTTCGGTTGTTTTGACCTTCTTCCGAACTGTTATAGTGGACTCTAGTACGATCTTACCGGCTATTGCATGTGACACAAACAATTCTGGAGAAGCTTCTGTCCTCAAAACGACCAAAACATACACAAACCATCCTTGAGGCTTGAAGATAATTACAAACCTTATTCACTGATTATTACACGGCTGCTCGTACGCCGGGTACTGACAACTAGAAGGCTTGAATGTAGCGAAATGCCACCTTTGTGGTTCGTTAAATTGCTACAGTCCTGTACAATGCACAACCTGGAAGGCATATTTCTATTCAAAACGATTTCTTTGCGGAAAAATGGTACACTTTCTTGCTACATATGTTAGTTCGCACGAAGGTTTGTATGAGAAAAGTAGCCCCACGTGTTGTTGTGTTGAGACTTTGAGTCACGTATGCTCAAAATTGACTAGGCGTTCCTCACCAACAGGAACACGTTCGAGTAATGGCGGACGTAAAATTCAAGATTCGGAGTCCAAAAAATAAGACTTCCCGTCGTCGCATTGAAAAACGATTTGAACTGGTAGTAATATAGCATCTCTAGTTTATGAATATGCCAAAATTTGATCATAGTGGCACTTTAAGCCAGCTCAATCAATTCTTTTCACCAATTCAGACTTGAGATTAATGAAGAAATGGCGCAAGTGTGAATTAAATGCAATTAAATTTAAAATCATGTACAAAGCAAATGATCTTCAGATCGTGCTGCACGGCTATAGGCTATAGGTTATGGTAAACACTAGCCTCCGCAGCCATCTCTAAGTATCGGAACTGACCGCGGAAAAATCGTGAATTGGGTTACCTGTGACTCCGGGAGAGAAGAGGACTCTCTTTTCTTCACCTGCCACAGGGAGCCCATAATCTGATTTCTTCGAAAATTAGAGATGCCTGTGGAGGAGCTTGGTGACGAGGTGATGGGGTGAGTGTAGCTTTAGTGAGGATCATGTCACTAGTGTGCTTGTGTATCTCTTGGTTTGCATGTGACGTCATCAAAAACCTAAAATCTAAACTATAAGTCTAACAAAGCTCTTCTTTGTATATATTCTAGACATTGATAATAAAAGTCTGCACAGCAAATTTCACGTCGATGGTTCTATTGTTTCGGAGTAAATAAATTTTGAATTTTATGACAGAACCGGACCCAGCGTGTTTTCCGGAAGGCATAAAAATCCATGTAATTGTGTCAATTTCTTTTTTTAACTCGATAAATCATTTAAAGTTGCATTCAAAGAGTTTTGAAGTGAAACCCAATGATTTTGATGGGAAATTAAGCTTTATTTGTATTTTCGTTTTATGGCCGCCATATTTGTGCCGCAGAGAGGGACACAAAGATGGCGGCCGCATACAAAGTACTGTGAACTTGTCGTACATTCATTGGCCCACAGCTCCGTTAGGAAATAATCTAATGTTCCAAATGTGAGTTATAAATATATTTTTGGTAGTTCTACGAGGACCAAAATGTTATATTTCATTTCATCAATGCAAACCAATTTTGCGATCGCGTTGTCATGACGATGAAAACCACCAATTCTGAACAAATACAACATCAATTATTACTTCTCCGACTTTATTTATTTTTATGTTGACATACAAGTTCTCTCTGCCCAAATTGTTAGCACATGCATATTTATCCTTCTGTATTTAGATCCCAAATTTATTATGTCGCTAGTGTGCTTGTGTATATATCTCCAGTTCTTTTCTAAACAAATTCCGCTATACACATCAATACTTCTCAGACTTTATTTATTTATATGTTGACATACAAGTTCTCTCTGCCCAAATTGTTAGCACATGCATATTTATCCTTCTGTATTTAGATCCCAAATTTATTATGTCGCTAGTGTGCTTGTGTATATATCTCCAGTTCTTTTCTAAACAAATTCCGCTATACACATCAATACTTCTCAGACTTTATTTATTTTTATGTTGACATACAAGTTATCTCTGCCCAAATTCTTAGCACATGCATATTTATCCTTCTGTATTTAGATCCCAAATTTATTATTAATTCATCTTTAATTAGTTTATGTTCCACTTGATCAGGTCTTCAAGATCTTAAATCACTGAAAATCAAAGGCAAAAGAGTTATGGTCAGTATCTCCAAAGTCTAACAAGAGCACACTGGTTGATATGAGAACATTTTAGACCACTCTTATTATAAAATAATAAAATGTATAAATCGTTGAAGCTAGGGTAACGATACCCGAGTACAAAACACTTATGGTCTCAAAATGATGCTTGCACTGTCCTGAAAACTGCACATCACAATAAAAACGATTTCTTTTGCAATGCAAACGGTATAGGAATGTTACGCAATAGTTTTGATGACGTCCGTTAGTGGTCGAGATCACATATAATCCTCTCCGCTCAGTCATTTTCTTATATAATTCTCTAATTCTCTTATTACACTTTTATTCTTCAAATTGCTTTGATAGAGTATTTTTTTTCCAGATTTTCCTGCAGAATGAGTAATTCAGTTTTCCTTGGAGAACTGACGTCCTCTAAACATTGCGCAATACACTTTTAAAAAAATCCAACACGTCTGCAATGCAAAATAAATCGCTTTTATTGCGATATCAGTTTTCAGTACAGCTAGTCCAAAATCATTTCATTTTGAGACCATACGTGTTAAGTACTCGGGTATCTCGTTTAACCTCTGGGTAGCGATTTAACCCTGGGGTAGCTAAGTCTGTTAGCAGATCATAAAGGGGCACTGTATACGTAAACCCCAAGTGAAAAACATATAACAATGGCTACTCAGATTGGCAGAGTATGCATTCCAGATGTACTGGAGAAAATTTGCATTGAGACACTCTTGATGAAGGATGGCAAAGATTCGACTGGAAAAATACTGCTTTTAAGAGAAATTTATAGCAACTTGGAATCGGTTCACTGTAACAGAATTTAATCTTTGACATCCTCTATCGAAAGAGTTTGAAAAGCATATCAGGGCATTCACTTCGTATTTCTCTTCTATTTGATCAGGGTATTATTTTTTTTAGTCAGTTTTGTTTTAAATTTCCACTACGAAGAAAATTGACCATTTCGATTTGGCCATTTTTTTAGTGTCACTCAATAGTTCAAACACTTATGGGGCTGTTAATATAATATTTAGACGATGTGTTAGTTATTAAAATTCAAAAGCGAACGCGTAATAGAATACACACAGTATCTGTCATAGGTGAGGTGAGCTAAATATCATTAAAACTGCTGCCAGGTTTATAAAGAATGATATAAAGGCGGTTAAAACATCAACAGATTATTACACACTCGTCGACACGGATGCCGAAGCATGCGTTAATTTTCTACCCGTGACACTAACACTGTTCCTTGATGGTGTTCTGGAAAAGACTCCGTTGAGCTAGCAGCCATTGGTCAGGCTATTATGCAGGCTGCACGTCCTCGCATCCTTATTGCGCCTTTACAAATAGGCTTAGCGGTTCAACTACATCATAACTTTGCGTCGCATTTTTTGATCGACTCTATTTTGTTCTTCCTATCACGAAGTCCAAACATTCAGCCAGAATGCCGTATTAGACCAGGGCACGGAAATACCCTCCTTTAATAGGGAGTTTGTCCAGTACGTGTCCGACAACGTCGATCACAACATAAAAAAACACTTGACGGGAAAGATACGTTTCACGGTATGGGGATGATTGCCGCAGTCACACCTGGAACCAAACGAGTCCGATGTACGTGTTCCAAGACAGAGGGTCAGTCCAGAGGTTATAGCCAAAGTAGGACGTGTTACAATCCAGTCACCAGCTGAGCCAAGACAAGAGCTAGGGATCAAGACATCGTCGTTAGGAATGTGTCAGACCCCACTGCCAAGCTAGACGTACTGCGGCGTGTCTGGAACATCAAAAAGGTGCAGACCCAAATAGGCGAAGACATCTGCTGGAATATTTTATTCATTCACTCACGCAATACTTGGGTGTGATACCACCTCTCGCGTTCATGGTTTCGGGAAGGGTGCCTCTCTCAAGATGTATATAAATTCTCCATACTTTCGTGAGCAAGCACAAGTATTTGATTCTGAGTTTGCAACCCGAGAGGAGATAGCAACAGCGGGCCACAATGCGTTGGTATGCCTTTCAGTACAAAGGAACGCCTGGTAAACAGCTCGACCATTTAAGATACACACGATACTGTGAAAAGCTGGCATTCAGGACCTCACAGATTCAGCCGCAAAGCCTTCCTCCGACTTCGGAAGCTGCAAAGAACTACATCCTATGGTGGAAAGATGAAGACGGAGACATGGCAGTACATGGGGATGGAAGATTAACGAGGGCCAAGTCACACCTGTATAATGACCGATTTACCTGCAGCGCCTGGGTTCCTGTTACGTATCGTTAGATGTAATTGCACTAAAGACTACAGCAGCATGAGATGCACGTGCCGTAAACACAACATTGAGTGTTCCAAAGAGTGCGGTCAGTGCAAGGATTCTGGCTGTACTAACTCTGCCCAGCAACTTCTTGCAATTGACAGTGATGACGACAGGGATGAGTGAGTCTGATTGAAGACACGAAATCCCCTGTATATTTCAAGTTTAATACGACAGCATGTATGCATGTACCAAGTAGCGTAGCATTTACAGTCCATAGAATTCTTTAGTATGACGAAACACTTATACGAATGATGACTTTGTTAATAACTTGCATAATGTTCATGCATGATGTATGTATTTACATTCGCTAAGTAGTTTAAGACAGTTCGCAAAAAAATGGAAAAGTAGGTTACAATGCGACAGTGGAAATGATATAGCAAGAATATAAAATGTAGAGCACCATAAACGCATTGTTACTTGTGTTTCTATCGCGATCAATCTGGATACCGGAAATGAGGAAATATGGAAAATTAGAGGAAAAAGGCCATTCGATTAAAAGGGCATATTTTAAGGGGGCTTATACGCGATTTGGTCACGTGACCATCCAGGTGACTTTAGTTTAGCTTCATTTCACACTTTGACCAATTGCGTTACGAATCCGATCGAATATAGTGCATTTCAAGCCTAAAATCAGCCACTTACGCTTTCGAGCCTCGTTTACATGTTGCACCAGAGCGCGACTTTAAACAACATCGATTTTGAAGACGTTCCCGTACTTTGATCGAGGGAGACTTTTAGTATGTTAATCTAGGCAGCCTTCGGGACTGTATTTTGGAAAGAAAGCTTCTGTTGTAATTAGTGGCAGGTCAAATAATAAATTGACTGCATGGACTATAACTTTACTAACGTGTCTAAAGGTATTTAGCAATGGGGACACAAATTAAAGAGTAAATTAAAACAAATATATCTATGTATCTATATCTATGATTAAAAAGGTAAAACTGATGGATGTACACATTCTTCTGTGACCTAATTCTAACTGAGTTGTCAATACATATATCTGTATCTGATACAGGAATGTAATAAAATATGTGTTAAGATGATTATATAAATTTAAAATATTAAGATTGACAGAGATGACAGTCCTTACAATTTTCATTTATTAAACTTGCTAAGTCATTTTGTCTTAGATACAGAATAGGGGTAGCCGTGCTTTATTGGATTTACTAATTCGAGCAGGAAGCGAAATGCGATAAAGCAACGGACACGAATTCTGTATATGGTTTATCAAACGTCTAGGTGTATAGTCATGTTTTTTAGTTATTTTGGCGATACGACCTGTAACAACGAAATCGGTCAGCGGTCATCCGCGCGTCACGTGATAAGTGCCCAAACCGTATGGTCGGCCATTTTTGTTTTTTTATTATTTGTCGAGTGCTTGTGATATTACCGTCAGGTTAGTATTTTAGTGTTGAATTGCTATATTTTCCTTTGATATTGTCACACGAATTTGTATTTAAGTTTCCTTTATTGATTCATGTAATTTTGTTGTAGAAACCTCTTTCTCGGATCACAGGATCGTATATCAGGGGCGGATCCAGGAAATGCAGAAAGAGGGGGCCGCGGCGTAAGTGGAACCTCGCGCCGTATAGGCGCCATTAGCTAGGGGGTGTGGAGGCACCTCGCACCGTATCGGCGCCATTAGCTAGGGGGTGCAGGGCCATGTATCCCAGCCAACGAAGGGGGGGCTGCGGCCCCCTCGGCCCCTCCCCTGAATCCGTCCCTGGATATTAAATCGCACGGCGTGTTTTTCATAAAAAACTGTCAAGCACGTGGTGTGGCAAGTAGCGTTGTAGTCGTTACACGACCTATTTCGGCCGAGAAAATCCAAGCAAACGTTTATGTAAATCAGGTCGAAATCCTTCATGAATTAATGAGTTTGATAAAGCATATAAACAGGTTTTCAAATAATTAAGGTTACCTCCCACGCAGTTTAATTTATTTAGCAATAGGTAGTTAACCAAATTTTAGAGTGGTTTTCGATCGAGAATCGAACGTAATTTCGTGATTGCTTTGGTTTGGCGCCCCGTAGCTTCTCCGATTCACTGTGAAGAATGTTTTGTGATAATCCTAGCACACGTGTGGGATGGATGAAATCAAAGTAAATGTGCAAAAATGATTAACAAACTGTGCGTAGATCTCGTCTTCAAGGAAAATATTGCATATCCCAGATATCCTTTCAATCTAGCATTAAGGGAGGGAAAGCTAATTAACAGCCATAAATCGAATATTGATTCCATGCAGATATGCCGCAAAATCATGACACAGCACCTTTTGTTTCCTGTCGATGTATCTGACCCATTTCTTATTTATAGGATGATATGGGTATTTAATAAATGTTTGTTGCTTTACATGCAAGGTTATAAAATACCAATGTACTTACTCTGACAAATGAATCCATGCTTCTTGTCACATGACCCGTCGTTCAACTGCCATCCGAGCCATTTTAGGTCCCATGCGTGCGCATTCAGCAGGACACCACAAGTTCCGTCTCCACTCGGCTCATTTGGTCCCCACAACTTGTTGTTCACCTTACGGCCGTTAACATATCGCCAGACTCCTGCTTTATCTTTCTTAAGGCCAACATGCGCGTTTATGGCACTTGCAGCTCTGAGATATGGTGCGAGAGCGTCGATCTCTGATTCCCACCTTATTACGGCAAGCCGCCCATGTTCCTGTGTGCACAAGTTTTCGGCCTCACTCCAAGTTACCTTCGAGGTCAAGTGTAACTTATAACAGCGCCTTCCAATGCTTTGGAAACCACGACTACATGGAGCTGAAAAGCAAACAAACAAATTATCAAATAATGTTACCTCACAGTTTATATTGTTTTGGCATATGTAAAGGGCCGAGTAAAAATTAAGGATAAATTTCATGCATGTTTTCAAAGTTTGCAAAATTTGAAAACGCGTGAAATTGATCCTTAATTTTACGGCAATTGGGATTATATTCTTAGATTTTCGTAAATATTCATATTATAATTTAGATATTATTAGTCCTTATATGTATCTTATATGTTTATTATTTTTATTCTTTGCCTTTTTGTTGTCGGACGTTATAAACACGAGCCTCGGATGTAAGGGTAACCTATCCCACGTTTCGACATTAATAAAATAATGGTATTGTATTGGTATTGTATTGGTATTGTATTGGTATTGTATTGTAGAACTCGTGCGATTACTTGTTTATAATACAGAGGACGTAACTTTCTGAGAAAAAGATATTGAAAACAAAATCTACGACTAAGTGTGCTCGATGAAAAACCTAGTCAAACTGATGCCTTGTCATTACATTCGCTTCACGTATTAATAATAATAATGCACTTATATAGTGCAAATTAGCATATGGAAAATGTTCAGATGCGCTTTTACAAAGTCTCTACTTTTAAAATAAACTAACAAACTACCTTATTACATGAAATTTTGGCGACACGTTAATTTAGCGATTTTGAAAAATCCATATTTAGCGGCACTTTAATTTAGCGATTTTTCGTAAATTTTGGAACATAAGTCACTTAATTTTCGCGATTTCACGAACTGAAACTTTGGCGAATTTATTCAAAACTTGCAGCAACTGCGTAGCGGTCGTGCGGATTATTTTCCTCGTGAATTGTGTCAAGCTTTTCATTTAGTCTAGGATTCCACAGCTCTTTATAAACGTGGAATCCGCGGAGTCCACACGGGAATGCAAAATTTAATACCACTAGCGAAGAATCCATTTCAGTTGTCAAGCTGAAATGACTGAAATGTGCACGAGACATCCGATACACGTCATAATCGACCGTCAAACAGCATGATTGTGTGAAACTGACCAGATGGCGGAATTTCATATTGTACGCACTTTAATTTAGCGACGATTTAAATTTAGCGACACTTAATTTTGGTGCATTTTAATTTAGCGATTTTTAGAAAAATCGCTAAATTCGCTAAATTTAAGTGTCGCCAAAATTTCATGTAATAAGGTAATAATTAACTAACCAATTCATTAAGAATAACAGTCCAATAAAATGCTATTACTACGAGTAATGATAACGTTTAGTCGATAATAGCGATAATAAAACTAGTCGTAAATAATAGCTAAAGGCTAACGACTTCTCTGAATAAGTAAGTCTTGAGCTGCTTCTTGAAATAGTCATAGGATTTGATTTGCCTAATACTAACAGGTAATTTATTCCATAGAAAAGGTGCGGCTGATGTAAATGACCTATCGCCAATAGTAGACAGTGATTTAAAGGACGGTACGATCAGCAGTAGCTCATTATTAGATCTAGTGTTATAAAAAGAGCGCCCTCTGACTTTAATTAACTGAGAAATATACGAAGGGCACATACCATGGATAGCTTAAAGCGGAAACGAGGAACTAGTGAACTTAGTTTGTCAGGCAAACAAACTCAAACTCACTCAGTCACTATCAAAATTTCAATCAACTTTGCAGTGACAGAATAGACGACAATTAAGCTAAATACCATAGTATTCACTTGATATATATATTGAGGCAGCCAAAAGCGGAGCTCCCACTTATCTGAACTGGAGTAGCGACCCAAATAAAACAATGAATATATAATGAAACCAAAGATAAAAACACAAAAGTAACTGATAGAATCAAGGGAAATCATTGCAAGCGTCTGCAGGTTTCTGGGTTTCGGGTCGGGCGTAAGGAAAATCGGAAGTCGTCCAATTTTCACTCTCATCCTATATGTATGGTGTGGCGAACTCCGTGTTATCAGAGTTCTAGTTGTTACGTTACCGTCACGATCTGTTTTTTGCGTGATTTGTCTGAATTACCGTTTGTTGTCTGGGACCAATTAATTAACAGAGTCTAGCTGTCAGTTTATTGTAGAATTATAAGATGCCTAATTAACATAAACAATGATGTGCGTTTGCATAGCTCATTTTCACTCTTCAGCTGTTAAGGAGCGACCAGATTCACACCAATATTCGATCAAAATTTTATTCTCGGCAAAAATCAAAACGGGTAATTGGCTCAGTTATAGCAATCACGTGGCATACTGCCCGTAATCCACCGTACCGTGGCGGCTGTCCCTTTAACCACAATCCCTTGCGAACCTAACACACTCAAAATAACGCATAGAAACCCACTGTTCTCTTCTATGACAGTATATTAGCAACATCACTCGTACTGGCTTGTTGTTGTGATTTAAAACCTGTCTACTACCTGTCAATTTTGTTGCTTTATACTTCCAAAGTCGTGCAATACCAATTTTCCTACCTTCACAAATGAACACTTGCAAGCTGTTACATGGCCCATCGTTCAAGTGCCATCCGTTCCATTTTGAATCCCATTTGTGCGCATTCAGCAGGCTTCCACAACGTCCGTCGCCACTCGGTTCATTTAGTCCCCATAAGTGTGTGTTCACCCGTTTGCCGTTAATATAGCGCCAGCCCCAACGCCGATATTTAAAATAGCCAACATGCGGGAATTGGTTCTTTTCAGCACTGAGATGTAATGCGAGAGCGTTGATCTGTGATCTGCTCCTTAGTACAGCAAGCCGCCCGCCTTCCACTGAACAGATTTTCAAGGCAGTTAGCCATGTCACTTTCGTGTTAAGGTGTAACTCGTAACAACCGTTTCCAATGAATTGAAAACCTGTACGACATTGATCTGCAAGAAAATAACCAAGTTTTAATAACTTTACCTCACAGTTAATAGTTTTAGAGGAAAATAAGTTGGTATAGAACTTGCACATGAAAATAAGTTAGTACAGAACTAGCTTGCACACGAAAATAGGTTGGTACAGAACTTGCACACCAGAAAATAAGATGGTACAGAACTTGTATACGAAAAGAAGAGGGTACAGAACTTGCAAACGGAAAAAAGTTGGTACAGAACTTGCAAATGAGTTGGTACAGAACATGCATACGAAAATAAGTTGGTACAGAGCTTGCATACGAAAACTGATAAGTTGGTACAGAGCTTGCATACGAAAATAAGTTGGTACAGAGCTTGCACACGAAAATAAGTTGGTACAAAACTTGCAAATAAGTTGGTAAAGAACTTGCATTCGAAAATAGGTTGGTACAGAACTTGCATACGAAAATAAGTTGGTACAAGGGATAGGTGCCGAGGGTTTTACTGTTTTCGAGTTATTTGGAATTCCCCGCTGATAAAACACAAAGAATGTCATGAGTGTTTGAAATAACTTCCCACACGAATGACAATAAAACATGCAGAGGACTGGACAAGACATTAGAAGTGGGGAGGTCGATAATAATAAGAACAATAATAATAATATCTTACTTCAGACTATATCTTACTTCAGACTGCGTACGCCGTTTTTTTATTTCCATCGGTTTTCCTTAACCTCTCTTCATGTAAAGCCATTAACCGACCATGAGTATAGTTCCTGTTACTTAGTATCACCAGAAGTCCATAAACAGAAGTATCGATAAGTAATGGAACGCAGGACATCAGTTTACGGTATAATCTATTTTTAGAACGGCGCTCAAATTATTTTCGTGGGTGAAAAACAATGGCAGCCATGTTTCTTTTATAAAAATACAAAATTAGCTCTCGGAGCGACTTTAGAATACCCTGTCACTTTTGAAGGCACGACCTAAAAAACGATGAAACCAAGGTCATGCTATAAGTATAGTACAGTGAAGTGCTGCTACCGCGGTCCGCAGTCCCGCAGTCGATGAATTTCAATGAACTTTAAGTATAGTGAAGTGCTGCTACCGCGGTCCGCAGTCCCGCAGTCGATGCATTTCAATGAACTTTAAGTATAGTAAAGTGCTGCTACCGCGGTCCGCAGTCCCGCAGTCGATGCATTTCAATGAACTTTAAGTATAGTGAAGTGCTGCTACCGCGGTCCGCAGTCCCGCAGTCGATGCATTTCAATGAACTTTAAGTATAGTAAAGTGCTGCTACCGCGGTCCGCAGTCCCGCAGTCGATGAATTTCAATGAACTTTAAGTATAGTAAAGTGCTGCTACCGCGGTCCGCAGTCCCGCAGTCGATGAATTTCAATGAACTTTAAGTATAGTAAAGTGCTGCTACCGCGGTCCGCAGTCCCGCAGTCGATGAATTTCAATGAACTTTAAGTATAGTGAAGTGCTGCTACCGCGGTCCGCAGTCCCGCAGTCCCGCAGTCGATGCATTTCAATGAACTTTAAGTATAGTAAAGTAAATAGAAACCTACGTTTTACATGCGCGCGCGACCACGGACCGCGGTGACAGTACTTTATGGTAGCTAAAAAAGTGACAGGGTATTCTAAAGTCTAGCCAAAGAAGGAGCACAACCTTGTTTTGATATAAAACGCTGAAATCTCGGCTCCTTCTTCGTGTGTCAGAATTTATTGTATTCTGAGTTAGGGTTCTTTGTATTTCAGGGTATTGTTTTGATGTAGTTCATTGTTTTGACTTTTTGTCTTCTTTGTTTTACGTCATCTGTAGTAGAAGCCGAAATCTCGACGCTTTGGCTGCCATTTTGTATCCCAGCATCACAAGAAAGGCTGGTAGCCTAGCCAAGTCCCAAGGCGTTTTCAGGTGGGTTAATGGGATCCCTGTGATTTGTATTGGTTTGTGACGTCACGACTCACAAATCAATGTAATGAATAACCTTGTCACAAAATCGCTTGTTGGCAGCCATCTTGAATTGCATAAATTCTGCGCCCGCGCTACAACCACTAACTGTTAGCGAACTGTACGAAATTGTTGCCATTTCTATTGGCTGTGAGAAGGGTTTGATAATTATCAGCCAATCAAGTTCTAAACTACAATCAAACGCAATGACGCAATCAGTTTTCGTTTTAGCGTCAGTTATTGACGATTGCGTTTACTTTTCCTCGTGATTGGTTCAAGTAAAACCAATCGTGAATTACTTCAGTTCGTGATTGGCTCATTGTGTTTTTACTTGCTCCTGATTGGTTCTGTGATTACTTTGGTTTTGGTTTTACGACACTCAATCGAAAACCGCTCTATTTCGTAAAGAGAGGCGAGACAACAGTTTGGCTTGTACAGTAGTAGAGGTTGTCTTTGATCTCCTTATATATGCTTTTCTCCATTCACAGACTTTGTGAAATGTTTGCTAAATATATGTGAATGTAATAATAATAAAAATAAAAATTATAATTTATTAACTTATACCGCGCAAATTCAACATGCGTTTTCAAATGCGCCTTACAGACAAAAATATACACGTCAATAAATAAGTTATCAAATAACTAACTAACCTTAACACTATTAAAACACATGCTGCATCATTGAAAAGCTTCTTTAAAAAGATGAGTCTTAAGGACTTTCTTAAAAATTAAAATAGAGTCAGTACACCTAAGATATAATGGCAGCTTATTCCATAGCATGCAGCAGCAACACTGAAGGCCCTGTCACCAAGAGTAGCCAGAGTCTTTACAGAGGGAGGTGTCAAATAGAGTCCATTGTTCGATCTCAGACTATAATTAGATTTTACTTTAACAGAAATGAGTTCATTAATATACTTAGGAGTGAGTCCGTGGATGGCTTTAAAAGTCATTTAATATGATTTTAAAAATTATGCGAAACTTAATAGGTAACCAATGTAGTTCTAGTAGAAACGGCGAAGTATGACAGAACCTAGGCGCACGATAGATTAATCTAGCAGCGGCATTTTGCACTCGTTGCAGTTTACCCAAGAGAGAATGAGGTAAGAGAACGAATCCCCCATACATGGATCCGTTCCAATGATAATTATCAGTAATCTATTTTTAGATTAACAGGACACATCCTTTTTATTTTAAGATCTGATTGGCGTAAAGTGGCACTCATATGCTAAGGAGTAAATGATAACGATGCTATGAGGACCCAGGAGATATAAACAATGGGTAACTAACGAGGGTAGCCTACCAGAACGAGATAAAAATAACTTACATCACATGTTGTGAAACTATATATAAGAATAGATTTCAAATAATTATCATGGGGCATGAATATTTGTTCTCTTACCTCATCCTCTCTTGACAGAGTAGAACGTTTCTCTAAATTTAGTACTCTGTAAAATGTTTGTGAAGCAATTCTATAAATAAATGTTATATATTCACAAACATTTTGCAAACATTTACGGACATTTTACATAGTGTCTTCGAATAGCTGTTATTACGGCTGAGCCAAATACCATGAAACGGTCAGCGGTTTCACCCATCTTATCGGGTCATCGACTCGTTTGAGGCTGTTTCACCTGTGAGCTTGTTTGAGTGAAATTTTCCTTGAAATATCCTCGTTTTACTCTGCTTTATCATTCCTGTCACTTCATTCGATGCACTAGTAGCGATTGTAAGACGCTGAGTGGCCTAAGGATGGACTAACCGATTTCATAAGACTGAATGCGAAGAAGAGTTATCGTGTGAGTTGTTGACTTTACGGACCCAAGAAGCTTCTGAAGACAAGGCTTGTAAAACAATTCCGTCAAATCACTCCAGTGGCCAAGGACAGACACTTATTCTTGCTTTTCTTTAGAAAATAATCGTTTGGGGCATCATCTTCTTGGTTATCTCCGTTCAATGTGACTCCATCTCTGTACTATTTTGAAATGGTTGACCCGAAAGCCTCGTTTTAATGAAGACTGATGGTTGAAACCGCTGATCATTTGGCTCAGCCGTAATAACAGCTATTAAAGTCTGTACATGTTTCTATTTTTCAGTGTTGTTTCCTGATTGAGAACACAAGATAGAGCTGTGCTCTGAAAACGTTGTTTTATCATATTTCTCTGAATACTGACTAATGGTAGTATATCATTGTCGGACATCTAGATCTGGTATAAGGGTTGAATAATTACAAGATTCTGAGCGAAATAATAAAGTAATTTCAGCAAATAAATATGTTCACAAAGCATAGCTCGCTCGGCACATTTTTGTGCATAATCTATCCTTTGAAACAAAGAAAATTGCCTGCATTTCAGTTACATGTACTGTATATACCATCCCCCATACCGACGTAGATCGTAAGGATTTGTGGTCTGAGTAGTGTCCATTTTTTTGTGAGTACAACTCGTCCATTTTACAATTTTGTAATTAACAAGAGCCCTTGTGTGGCCTTAACTCGGGCTACACCTAAGACTAGGTGGTCATGGAGTTCTTGTGTACCTTTTTGTGCCATGGTGATTTGGTCACTACTGGCACATATACTTTATTAACTGATACTAAAAGTGGTTCAACTATATCACATCAGTATACATTAAAATCTAAGATTTAAAATTATAGTCAACAATATTTAACAAATAAAAGATGGTTCTCCATGTTCAACAACAAAATAATGCACGTTCAATTAAGGTCTTGAAAAACTGTGGATGCATGAGCAGAATGCAAATGCATTTAGCAGCTTTTCAAGACCTTGAAAGTGCGTTACTACGCGTTTCAACTCAATGATGGACTGAGGCTGATCAGTTTATAACAATCTCCTCCAATCGATTGAAAACCGGCAATACATGTATCTGCAATAATAATAACAAGTTTTAGTTCCATTGATTACGATGACGTCACGATAATATCTATGCTTGCCGCGGACATCGTCATATTTGCTGTAATTAAATTATGCAACTTATGATGGAGGAGAAAATCGTGACATTGGTTAGAATGGAGTCGATGACTAGCCGATTGTCTGTTATAATATAAAGCTCTAAAAATATTTTTAAAGGACTTATGTATAAAATATTTTGCTTTCTTAACTGATATTCACATACAATATTCGACCCTCAAACGACGTCACCATGACATATTTTCTTTAGAACTGATTGAAAACGTGCTAAATAGCTAATATTCTTGATATTTTGTCAAGGGGCACTGTCAATCGAATTAAACCTTCATCTTTCATTAAAACAAAACTACAAATATAACACCCTAAGATCGAAGAGGAATACCATGTGAATGTCCTGGTATGCTTTTCAAACGTTTTCGATAGAGGATGGAAAATTTAAGATTAAAGTGGATTATGAAAGCTTATTCTAGAAACTTGATTTCGGTTACAGTGAACCGATTTCAAGTTGCTCTAAATTTCTCTTAAAATTAGTATTTTTCATCTAACCGAATGTTTGCCATGCATCCTACATCGATCAAAACTGCCTCAAATTGTCTTCAGTAAAGCATACTCTGCTAATCTGAGTAGTTATTTTTGTCTTTCGTCAGCACAGAAAAAGTTGATCATTTCGAGGTTGACGGTGGGGCAGACCCTTTAACAGCATAGTCGAATACAAAAGTATATACCCTTTACTGATGGTATGTTGCAAAGAGCCCATGTCTAAAAACAATATCGTTTGCATTTCAAATCTAAGTCCGTTTCGCTTGGGCTTGTATCAAGTATTTTACTCCAGATCTGCTTGATTCACTGATTCACAGGAGAACTAACTGCTAGACTTTCAACACTGAACGTTGTAAAAGAGCTATACAAATAGGTTAAACTTTGATTACAAGTTAGCAGTAACGTCTAGTCTTACTGTATGTATATATGTA
Organism: Actinernus sp. WN-2022; assembly: GCA_030867875.1. NCBI lineage: Eukaryota > Metazoa > Cnidaria > Anthozoa > Actiniaria > Actinernidae > Actinernus > Actinernus sp. WN-2022. The sequence goes on from JAOWCC010001501.1 coordinate 30,301,756, forward strand.
TATACGATATATTTATATATGATTGTGTATAAATATATGTTTTCCAGTTATAGTTCACATAATCGCACATGGCCCACAATGGTGGGACGGTCTGTATGCATCAAGCCAGGCCTAGGAGTTGTACCTTGACATTTTACACCTGGGTATAGGGGAGTTCAGTGATTGACTGAGATACCTCCCTCCAACAGATAATATACTAGCATAGTGTTAATACTTTGTTAGAACCAGAACTGATTATTAAAACATTAGCTAGTGTCTGCATCAGCGATACAAGTGTCTCAGTATCAGTGCTACATTCATTGATGTTTTATTAATCAGTGTCTGTATATATGTTACACCACTGATGTTTTATTTATCAGTTCTGTATCAAATAAACGGTACTGTCTGTTTAAGTACGGACTAAATATCTGATCAGTTCTGTTGTGGCTGGCCTTCAGAGTCGCACTGGGCACCCTCCTGAGGAGTTGAAGACTTAAAAACAATCTCGCAAACGTTTGGTATTCGTGGAAATTCCGTCTCTGATTATTACAAAGGACACTGGATTTATCCTTGTTTATTGCAAGATAACAATCGGTACGGGATTTGCAATTGAATGTCCCAACAAGACTAAAACTCTAGTACCAAAACAAAACGGCGGCTAGCTCTTAATATCGCGCGGTTATTGAGCTATCGACAGAAACACCACTGACCGTTACAACTAATCGGCTACAGTAATATCTGTACTGGATTATACAGAAGCCATCACGTGGTGTTTTCAACGCACATAATTGGCTGGCTGGCTGCCTAATTAACTATTAATGAGGTTTTTAAATACATTTATAACAGCCCCGATATAACGCGCGCTCTGGTTGGTTAAAATGTATTTATCAGTGTTTAATATTTAAATTTCGTGCATTGTACAAAATCCAAGCAGGTGATTGGCTAATGGGGGTGCATTATTGGAGAACAAAGCACTCGACCCAGATCCTCTCTTACCTACGGGAAGGCAGACCTGATACATGCGAGCCAGCCCTTCGCTTAGTTACGTGTTTGGACGGCTTGGAAAACCTCATTCCAATCGCATATTTAACAGTGAAAATACAGACAATTACTGGAAAGGTAACGGCAGGATTGAACTCTGTCTCCTGTGTGACAGAAGATATATATATTTTGAGGCGAACATTTGCATAATCACTCGTTGAAAATGGCTAAATTGCAAGCGCTGGAAGTACAAGTCAACATGTGTCCGAGTGAACAAAAGCTTCTACAACACTCTAGTAGTCTTACTGAAGAAATGGATTTTATTTACGAGACCTTACTCTGTCAATAAGAGGAAAAAATGAAGCGAGAATTCAGTGGATGGTTTGAAAGCCCAGGATTATTTATTTGGAAAATGCTAGAATCGGAGCCGAACAAATGAAGGCCAGTTTCAAGATTTCAATTCACTGGAATCTGCAGGTTAGTCATTTTCGAATGAAAGAAACGATTAAAGAAAGTAGACTGTCTAGCAGTTAAGCCGGCTAAATACTTGATTTTGAATACATGGCTCCAAGAGAAATATTTTCGAGTTAAATGTACAACTAGGCAATCATACTGATTCAATTGAGCTCGCAAGGCGGCTTCACTTTATCTTTGTCTTCATTCCGTAAACCTCACTGACCGAACGCCGAAATAAAATTCTTCTTTGCAAAGTTCTCTCCTTAGTTGGATATTAAAAGTCCTGTTTTCATTCATTGTCTATTGAAATGACATTTCTTTTTGGAGGTATGATGATTTTATTCATCCGGAATATTTGACTTCTTGTTATTGACTAATGACAACAACTTATGGATCTCAGACGTCACAATGTTGATCTATTGTTGTACAACAAAGAAGCTATTGTTTTCTGACAATAGGGCCAACACTGTGACGTCATAAGATCCAAGATGGCGGCGCGCAGGAAATTCAAACGACTTTTGTGGACAGGAAAATCAGTCCATAACTGACGCCTAGTGTACAATTTACAGGAGACAAACACAGCAGTAGATTTAGGCATCCATAAGGAACATTAGAGAGCAAACACTGTTTTTTAGCTGAGGTTCACTAGTTTGATCCAACGTACACCAGCAGGATTGTCGTTCACGGTTGCTTGCTTGAACAATTCGTCATTCCCTTTAAGGCCTGGGTTTGATCTTGTTGCCAGACCACCAGCAAAGATTTAACGTTTTCTTGTCTTACTTTACTAATAGTTAATATTTTAAAATTATAACTTAAAGTTTTGTTGGGTTTGACTTCCTCAACATTTGCAGTTCTTCTTATGGTGATCACGTGATCAGTGACGTCATAGCTAAGATAAACACATTATAAAGAATGGGACCGCGAGTTTTATACATCAGACAAAATTGATCATGAAAATAAGATTGCTTTACCACGTCATATAGAATCACGATTAGAGATATTGTTTTTATTGATTAGGGGATAAGATATTAAGGGGGGAATGTGGTCACGTGACCTCTTTTGCTGAATATACCCTTTACAGTCAACGATAGTCAAGTTCTCTAAGCGTGAGTTTGTAGAAATCAGTTATCAAAATATACTGGATATAGTAACTTGTTTACTTGGTGAAAACTCCATTTTAGAAGGAGTTTCCCCTCTCATATTCGTGTTAACAGGTCAGGTGACCACCCAAAATTCAAAAACGCTGGTTAAGGTTCTTTATCACATGAAGTTCTATTGATGTACTGAGTTTCACATATTTTTGTCAAGGTTCCAGCTCATAACTTGAAAAAATTGTTTTTCCTATTTTCGGTCAATGACCCAGGCCTTAACATACTTGAGATCATCGCACCTCATTTCGAACATCGAGCGCACGCTTAAAGTAATTAACCAATAACAGCAAAGTAGGAATGTGGGCGGTTTTGGACACATGATGGGCATTATCCAATTAGAGCTTGTTGTAAAAATTAGCCAATCACTGTTGGTCTCCATATTTTGGTTGAATAAATTAAGTTCAAGCAGACCTGGACCAGAGGTTGAATTTTTGCCGTCCGCGCGTTCATCAAACTACTCGCTATTTCAAGTTTTAATGGGAGTTAAACGGTTACCCAGGCCCCGCTCGGCCAAGAAAAAAGCGAGAAACTCACCTGCTTCTGCAAATCCAGAGATCATCAGGATCAATGACAAGGAGAGAATCAGCGAAGACGAAAAGAAACAAAAGCCTGTCATGTCTTTAATCTTTTCCCCTGGAGAGTAAACAATAATAATTTAATGATAATTACTTGTAATATCAGTTTTTATGTACTGGGGATAACAATTAAAATCAAGCAAACGTGGTAGTCCATACTAACTACGTCATGTTAAAATATATTGAACACAATACACTCACCCTATAGAAATCTCAATGTACGAAAGAGACAGATTTTTGCAGCTTTCGATGAAAAGGTGGAGACATTCACCTCTATTACATTCGAGGTAAATAAGTAAAATAAAGTAGATTTATATTTAACAATTATTCACCGAAGTGGAGGTGAATAGTAGTGGGTATTTACCGAGCCGCTTCGGCTCGACATACAGGGCAATATGAAGCCAATATGAAGCATGTACCTGGAAAACATTATTGCATCAAACCTAGACATGCTGGAGATACGATGTTGCGATATTATTTCAAGGGATGAATGTCTCGCGGCGAGAGCTATAACAGGGATCGCTTGACTCTCCCACTTTGGAGAAAAACTCATTTCTTTTGGAGATCGTTCAAAATAACCTTACCATTCCAGGGGCGGATCTAGGATTTTTTGATGGAGGGTGGCTGCAAACATAGCGCCATTTTAAATACATTTTTTTTTCGGGACGTAATAAATATTCTGCATCTGGCTTTAATTTATGAAGGTCAGAATAATACTATTACATAAATACAGTTTCATAAAAATAAAACCGAAACAAAATAGTAAATAAGTATGAATAACGTGAGTAAGTAAAGTAAATATCGTACGAGCTTGAATAGCTGCTCTCGAAAGGCCAGGAAATCTGACATTCTAGTGATGTTTTACAAAATGTTGAAGATCTTCATAAGAAATGAAGCCAGATTGTGCTAAGCGACGACCATGACAAGTAAACATTCATCCCGAGTTGAAGAGTTTTGGTACACATTTAGCCGGATTTTCTTTGCCGTTTCTCGGAGAAATGGAGGTGAACTCCCGTAACTGAATTTCACTTTCTAACACCAAATATACCTAACATTGAAAGGGTTTTGATCTTACTCTCAGCCAATCAGAAATGTCTCTCATTCAGTTAACCAATCAGACACAATGCTACTGTAGCTTGCGAAAGAAACCAGTGCAATAATATATGTATTGTTGGAAAAAAGAAAGCACAGCTTTGAATCGCTTGTTCAGCAAAAGCCATATAATAAAACATATATTGACCAAGCTTATTTCGTCCGGATGGGAGGATATTGGTCTCGTTCCTTGTTGTGTGTGTATATGGACGTCACACACACAAAAGAACTCGTCCAATTGACCTTTATCATTAGACGTCACGGCTTGTTTATGAGGGGGACAGAATCGACATGAACAATAGAATTTTGAACTAAATCTGCTCTGCTGAGAACAATTTAACTTCGAATTGTCTGGTTTCCAGATATCAGCCGTATCAATGTTTATCCCACAATATTTACAGTATTTGGTGGCTGTTACCACTATTCTACGTTCTACAAAATGCATTTGATAGCGATTTCCTTTGTGTTGTTGCTGTTTTGTCCCCCTCCCACGACCGTGATCCTTAGCGTTTAAACAATAGATTGTTTTGATTTGACGTCACAATGATATAGGGCAATTTCACCCCATCCGGGCCTCGCTTTTTGTGCTTATTCAGAAATACACGAGATCCATACCTATACAAAACTCGCACAGTAACGTCCGACAAATTCTCTATATTGAACACGATCTAGACTTGAAAAACAAAAGAAGTCATTCTCTAGACTAATGGTGCTGTGATCTGGGCCAAACAAATTGAGAACTTCAGCTAAACCTGTCTTCGAGAAAAAGCTCAAGCAATTAATAAATGCACGATCCTTACTGGTGTAGATATCTTGACGTCACTCAAATCATGTAAAAGGCTTCCCATTATTTATTATATATATATATACATGTAGAGGAATGAATAAGGCAAACTTGGCTTTCTAACGATGATGTCGCTAGCTAGGAGGATCCAACTGGATACAAGACGCTTGTACACTTGAAGAGTAGATTAAATAGTAAAATGAAGTGACTTGACGAACTCCTCACTGGTGGACCCATAAGTTTAATATCAGACATTTCAGCCTTCGGCCTTTTTCAATGCTTAGTACAAATTTAAAAATACTTGGAACTAAACTAAAACTAAAATCCAAGATATTTATAGTGTAAAATACAATACAAACAATAGATACAACAGACTCGGTACATGTGATAAAAATATGGCGAAAGAAACCTAATTAAGAAGAAAGATAAAAACATAAAAATATGCCGTGACTTATGCTAAAGAATCGTACAATAGTAATCTAATTTAGTTTCCATATGCACAGTGGCATGTATAAGAATAGGCTATCAAAGCTAGTGGCGTGTAGAAAAATGCACTCTCAAAACATGGGCAACAATAGATGAGCGGTGTGAGTGTAGTACAAACTCAATGGCAACAAAGGCGGAAGAACGGCAGACTAATTGTATCTAATGCGGTTCTTCGAATTGAATTCTTGCCTTTTGTTTAGTCCATGTGGGTTGAGTGTGCATAATTGAGCACTCCAGAAAACCTCCCTGGTTAAGAGGATTTTGTCCTGATTATTAGAAGTATTTATAATTTGTTCGATACCAATAAATTCAAAATCAGAAAGATTGTGCGGTTGACTATTAAAATGGATGGCTACCTCACAAGTCTTCTTATTAGTCTTCATATGAGACTTATGATTACCGCGGAACCTAACCCTAAGTTCAGTACTTGTTGAACCAACATATTGGATTGAACATTTCTTACATGTAACTAGATATATAATGTTCTTAGAGGTGCAGCTAATGTGCTGTTTAATGGTGTAGGTTCTGCCAGTTTTAGTACTAGAAAAAATAGTTGTTTCGTTCAATCCAATATGTTGGTTGGTTTAAATTATGGACCAGAATTAAATGGCTTTGGTCTTGTGTAAAAACAATTTCTCCTGCGTGTTACATAAATTTTACAATTGGTCGTCAGTTAAACTCACATTGAGACTTATTCATAAGTAAACCTATTATTTACTTTGGCCTCACTAGGTTGTAAATTTATTGGTATTCCCAACAATCATTCAAAGATAATTTTTAGTAATAAAATAAATCAACTGACACACAGCTTGATTAAATCTTAACCACTTTATATAACTTAAAATTTATCTCGCGTAGAGTTCTAACGTCGTTAACTGCAAGATATGTCAGAATATAATTAAATATGCATCGCGACATCAAAACGCCCGCATTCAATTCTGAATAAAATAAAATATGTTTGATCAATACTTCATATGCGAAATAATTACGTCGCAAAAAAAAACTCAAAAAAAACAAACTGGTGTGTTCCCAGTGAAATTTTAGCTCTTTTGCAGACTTCATAACGGCAACAATGTTTTAGCTGCGTCTGGCTTTGAAGTGTTGAATTTGGTTCAGTTTGTTTGGCAGAATTGCAAACGACTGGTGAAACTGCCATAAGATAAAATAGAACGTGTTTCAAATTGATAATAAACTTAAACTTAGGCTCCAAGGTTTGAATGCAATTTAGTGAATACTTCAGCCTCATTTAGGGAAATAGAATAAACCTAGCTATTGCGACGTGGAGAAAGTGAAGTTCAGAATATAGTGAGTTCCTTGAAGTCATAGCAGCGTTTCGGTCGACCGGACCCAGTGGCAAACGCATGGAATGAATTAGTACAACTAAAACTGAAAATAGCACTTGTTTTCTTCAACTGATAGACCCATATGATCTAAAAATGTTTTATTCGTACATTTTTCAATCCTACCTGGTATATTTTTTGTTAGAAAAATGACTGAAAAGCACATTTTTGGATTACCCATGATGCAACCGATATAAGTATATAAGTATATAATTTTCATGGGGGGGTCAGAATTTTTGCACGCGGCTGTATATATATATATATATATATATATACACACACTCGTTTTCAAAGACATTGCTTTTGATTTATATATATATATATACCTTTTGTTCTCCAGTTTTAGCTGTCAAATTTGACAAGAATACAAAAGGTATATATATATTTGTAGTTATAATGTTTATGAAAACGCTATATATATTAGTATACTCATAAAATGGTTATATTATTATATATATAAACAGTATAAAGAAGAAACACATCTCTATATATAAATAATCAGAATAAAGGTGAAAGAGAAAATATGTGCCCTGAGTAATATATCTACTTTATTCACTTATTTACCTCGAATGTAATAGAGGTGAATGTCTCCACCTTTCATCGAAAGCTGCAAAAAGCTGTCTCTTTCGTACATTGAGATTTCTATAGGGTAAGATGTTAAATGAGTGTATTTTGTTTCAAGATATTTTAGCATGTCGTAGTTAGTATGGACTACAACGTTTGCTTGATTTTATAGGAAAATCACATGCCTGACGAGGTAATTCCACGTTAAATTGCACGAGGAAACCGATATCGGTTTTTCGAGTGGAATTTAACGAGGAATTACCGAGTCAGGCACGTGATTTTCCTTGAATCGCATAGTCCGATGAATTACTTGAAGATTTAGTACATTTGTTGATATTTTGCTAAGTTATAAATAGCGCGCGTAAGTCTACAGTGGTGATTCCATGCCACTCTGAATCACCACTCCGTCTCAGCCAATGAGCGTCTGATTTCGCAAATGCACCGTGCGATTCAGCTTTGGCTATGCGATTCTAATTGTTATCCCCAGTACATAAAAACTGATATTACAAGTAATTATCATTAAATTATTATTGTTTACTCTCCAGGGGAAAAGATTAAAGATATGACAGGCTTTCTTTTCATTTCGTCTTCGCTGATTCTCTCCTTGTCATCGATCCTGATGATCTCTGGATTTGTAGGAGCAGGTGAGTTTCTCGCTTTTTTTCTTGGCCGAGCGGGACCTGGATAACCGTTTAACTACCATTAGAGTAGTTTGATGAGCGCACGGACGGCAAAAATTCAACCTCTGGTCCAGGACTGCTTGAACTTAATTTATTCAACCAAAATATTGAGACCAACAGCGATTGGCTAATTTTTACAACAAGCTCTAATTGGATAATGCCCAACATGTGTCCAAAACCGCCCACATTCCTACTTTGCTGTTATTGGTTAATTACTTTAAGCGTGCGCTCGATGTTCGAAATGAGGTGCGATTATCTCAAGTATGTTAAAGTGCCTATCACCCTTTTGCAATTTTGATAGCTTATGAATCTCAGAAAAGTTTTGATTACTTCTGTGAAGAAAGTTTTGGTTTAAAGTGAATACTTTATGTTCTACGCTTGTTTGAAATCGTGTAAATGTGACCTTTCCTGACCCATGACCGCGTAAGTAAAAGCCTGGGTCGAAACCTGGGTAGACGTCACCTCATTAATGCATTATTCTCCATGGCGCCTTTTTATCACAACAACATCGATGCAAAGAAAATATACACAGTTTTTGAGTTGTTAGTAAAGAAAAAAGTCATTTAGTCAACATGTTAAGTATTTCTTCAAATGATTGCAAAGCCGAATTAATTATATGACGTCAAGATGACGTATATAGGGGAATAGGGGCTTTGCAATTATTTGAAGAAATACTTAACATGTTGACTAAATGACTTTTTTCTTTACTAACAACTCAAAAACTGTGTATATTTTCTATGCATCGATGTTGTTGTGATAAAAAGGCGCCATGGAGAATAATGCATTAATGAGATGACGTCTACCCAGGTTTGGACCCAGGCTTTTACTTACGCGGTCATGGGTCCGGAAAGGTCGCATTTACACGATTTCAAACAAGCTTAGAACATAAAGTATTCACTTTAAACCAAAACATTCTTCACTGAAGTAATCAAACTTTTCGGCGGTTCATAAGCTATCAAAATTACAAAAGGGTGATTGGCACTTTAAGGCCTGGGTCATTGACCGAAAATAGGAAAAATACATTTTTCAAGTTATGAGCTGGAACCTTGACAAAATATGTGAAACTCAGTACATCGATAGAACTTCATGTGATAAAGAACCTTAACCAGCGTTTTTTTAATTTTGGATGGTCACGTGACCTGTTAACACGAATATGAGAGGAGAAACTCCTTCTAAAATGGAGTTGTCACCAAGTAACAAGTTACTTTATCCAGTATATTTTGATTACTGATTTCTACAAACTCACGCTTAGAGAACTTGACTATCGTTTACTGTAAAGGGGATATTCAGCAAACCAGGTCACGTGACCACATTCCTCCCTTAATATCTTATCCCCTAATCAATAAAAACAACATCTCTAACCGTGTTTCTATATGACTTTTTAAATCAATCTTATTTTGATGATCAATTTTGTCGGATGTATAAAACTCGCGGTCCCATTCTTAATAATGTGTTTCTTTTCGCTATGACGTTACTGATCACCATAAGAAGAAATGCAAATGTTGAGGAAGTCAAACCCAACAAAACTTTAAGTTATAATATAAAAATAGTAACTATTAGTAAAGTAAGACAAGAAAACGTTAAATCTTTGCTGGGGGTCTGGCAACAAGGTCAAACCCAGGCCTTAAAGGGAATGACGAATTGTTCAAGCAAGCAACCGTGAACGACAATCCTGCTGGTCTACGTTGGATCAAACTAGTGAACCTCAGCTAAAAAACAGTGTTTGCTCTCTAATGTTCCTTATGGATGCCTAAATCTATTGCTGTGTTTGTCTCCTGTAAATTCTACACTAGGTGTCAGTTATGGACTGATTTTCCTGTCCACAAAAGTCGTCTGAATTTCCTGCGCGCCGCCATCTTGGATCTTAGACGTCACAGTGTTGGCACTATTGTCAGAAAACAATAGCTTCTTTGTTGTACAACAATAGATCAACATGGTGACGTCATGAGATCCATAAGTTATTGTCATCAGTCAATAACAATTTCATAAAGAAGTCAAATATTCTGGATGAATAAAATCGTCATACCTCCACAAATAAATGTCATTTCAATAGACAACGGAATGAAAACAGGACGTTAATATTCAACTAAGTAGAGAACTTTGCAAAGAATAATTTTATTTCGGCGTTCGGTCAGTGAAATTTACGGAATGAAGACAAAGATAAAGCGAAGCCGCCTTGCGAGCTCAATTGAATCAGTATGATTGTACATTTAACTCGAAAACATTTCTCTTGGAGCCATGTATTCAAATATCAAGTATTTAGCCGGCTTAACTGCAAGACAGTCTACTTTCTTTGATCGTTTCTTTCATTCGAAAATGACTAACCTGCAGATCTAGATTCCAGTGAAATGAAATCTTGAAACTGGTCTCCATTTGTTCGGCTCCGATGCAAGCATTTTCCAAATAAATAATTCTGGGCTTTCAAACCATCCACTGAATTCTCGCTTCATTTTCTCCTCTTATTGACAGAGTAAGGTCTCGTAAATAAAATATATTTCTTCAGTAAGACCACTAGAGTGTTGTAGAAGATTTTGTTCACTCGGACACATGTTGACTTGTACTTCCAGCGCTTGCAATTTAGCCATTTTCAACGAGTGGTTATGCAAATGTTCGCCTCAAAATATATATCTTCTGTCAAACACTGATAAATACATTTTTAACCAACCAGAGCGCACGTTATATCGTGGCTGTTATAAATGTATTTAAAAACCTCATTAATAGTTAATTAGGCAGCCAACCATTTATGCGCGTTGAAAACACCACGTGATGGCTTCTGTATAATCCAGTACAGATATTACTATAGTGATTAGTGTAACGGTCAGTGGCGTTTCTGTCGATAGCTGATCAATAACCGCGCGATATTAAGAGCTAGCCGCCATTTTGTTTTGGTGCTAGAGTTTTAGTCTTGTTGGGACATTCAACTGAAAATCCCGTACCGATTGTTATCTTGGGAACCAACTAACCTGCAATAAACAAGGATAAATCCAGTGTCCTTTGTAATAATCAGAGACGGAATTCCCACGAATACCAAACGTTTGCGAGATTGTTTTTAAGTCTTCAACTCCTCCGGAGGATGCGCAGTGCGACTCTGAAGGCCAGCCACAACAGAACTGATCAGATATTTAGTCCGTAAAACTGATTAACAAAAAATCAATGTCTGTAGCTAGCACTGATACTGAGACACTTGTATCAATGATACGATACGTATACGTACATATTAACACTATGCTAGTATATTATCTGTTGGAAAGTCTAGCAGTTAGTTATCCTGTGAATCTGTGAATCAAGCAGACCTGGAAGTAAAATACTTGATACAAGCCCAAGCGAAACGGACTTAGATTTGAAATGCAAACGATATTGTTTTTAGACATGAGCTCTTTGCAAAATACCATCAGTAAAGGGTATATACTTTTGTATTCGACTATGCAGTTAAAGGGTCTGCCCCACCGTCAACCTCTAAATGATCAACTTTCTCTGTGCTCAGTGACGAAAGACAAAAATAACACTGATCAAATTAGCAGAGTATGCTTTACTGAAGACAATTTTGACAGTTGAGGCAGTTTTGATCGATGAAGGATGCATGGCAAACATTGGGTTAGATGAAAAATACTGATTTTAAGAGAAATTTAGAGCAACTTGAAATCGGTTCACTGTAACCGAAATCAAGTTTCTAGAATAAGCTTTCATAATCCACTTCAATCTTAAGTTTGCCATCTCTATCGAAAACGTTTGAAAAGCATACCAGGACATTCACATGGTATTCCTCTTCGATCTTAGGGTGTTATATTTGTAGTTTTGTTTTAATGAAAGATGAAGGTTTAATTCGATTGACAGTGCCCCTTGACAAAATATCAAGAATATTAGCTAATAGCGCGTTTTCAATCAGTTCTAAAGAAAATATGTCATGGTGACGTCGTTTGAGGGTCGAATATTGTATGTGAATATAAGTTAAGAAAGCAAAATATTTTATACATAAGTCCTTTAAAAATATTTTTAGAGCTTTGTAGTATAACAGACAATCGGCTAGTCATCGACTCCATTCTAATGTCACGATTTTCTCCTCCATCATAAGTTGCATAATTTAATTACAGCAAATATGACGATGTCCGCGGCAAGCATAGATATTACCGTGACGTCATCGTAATCAATGGAACTAAAACTTGTTATTATTATTGCAGATACATGTATTGCCGGTTTTCAATCGATTGGAGGAGATTGTTATAAAATCAGCCTCAGTCCATCATTGAGTTGAAACGCGTAGTAACGCACTTTCAAGGTCTTGAAAAGCTGCTAAATGCATTTGCATTCTGCTCATGCATCCACAGTTTTTCAAGACCTTGAACGTGCATTATTTTGTTGTTGAACATGGAGAACCTTCTTTTATTTGTTAAATATTGTTGACTATAATTTTAAATCTTAGATTTTAATGTATACTGATGTGATATAGTTGAACCACTTTTAGTATCAGTTAATAAAGTATATGTGCCAGTAGTGAACCAAATACATGGCACAAAAAGTACACAAGAACTCCATGACCACCTAGTCACCTAGTCTTAGATATAGCCCGAGTTAAGGCCACACAGGGGCTCTTGTTAAATACAAAATTGTAAAATGGACGAGTTGTACTCACAAAAAATGGACACTACTCAGACCACAAATCCTTACGATCTACGTCGGTATGAGGGATGGTATATACAGTACATGTAACTGAAATGCAGGCAATTTTCGGCTTTGTTTCAAAGGATAGATTATGCACAAAAATGTGCCGAGCGAGCTATGCTTTGTGAACATATTTATTTGCTGAAATTACTTTATTATTTCGCTCAGAATCTTGTAATTATTCAACCCTTATACCAGATCTAGATGTCCGACAATGATATACTACCATTAGTCAATATTCAGAGAAATGGAAATATATGATAAAACAACGTTTTCAGAGCACAGCTCTATCTTGTGTTCTCAATCAGGAAGCAACACTGAAAAATAGAAACATGTACAGACTTTAATAGCTGTTATTACGGCTGAGCCAAATAGTCAGCGGTTTCACCCATCAGTCTTCATGAAACCGAGGCTTTCGGGTCAACCATTTCAAAATGGTACAGAGATGGAGTCACGTTCAACGGAGATAACCATGCAAGAAGATGATGCCCCAAACGATTATTTTCTAAAGAAAAGCAAGAATAAATGTTAAGCGGTGTCTGTCCTTGGCCACTGGAGTAATTTGACGGAATTTTTTTACAAGCCTTGTGATACGTTTTAGTATCACTCGCGATCCTACTGATTGGATATCTTACAGAAATGCAAGGAACACTGTTAAAGTTAAATTAAAACAGGCCGAGTCTGAGCACATACAGGAGGATATCAATACACACAAGAGCAATACTGGCTCCATGTGGAAGGTAATCCGCAAATGTCTCCCCTGCAAGCTATCCACAAGACCACTCTATACCAAAGATACTAAAGTAGTAGCTAGAGAATTCAATGAGTTCTTTACTTCCGTGGGCCAGAAAGCCGCTGCAGCTGCCAACCAGCTATTGTCCAACGTTAACAGTACCACTACAGAGATCCCCACCCATACTCCGGTATATGCTGAAACTGAACTATTCTACTTCAAACCAGTGTCATACAGCGAGCTACATAATATAATTATGTTGATGCCATCGAATAAAGCACCCGGACCGAATAAGATTTCCATTCGGGTCATCAAGGACTCCTTACTGCACATCTTACCTGCGTTAACTGACATCATCAACTGTTCCCTGATGACTTCTACTTACCCTGAAAATTGGAAGCAAGCTGAGGTTATACCACTGCTAAAGGAGGGAGACCATGAAGATCCTACGAACAACCGGCCATTATCACTCTTACCAGTCGTTTCTAAAATCTGCGAGAAGTTAAGTAGCACTGATTCAGTTTTCTGACTATCTATCACAGCACAAACGTTTTAACGTCCATCAAAGCGGAAACCGCCAGCACCACTCCACTGAGACACTCAATATCTATACTATAGATTCAGTCCTTAGTGCAATGGACCAAAAAAAGGTGACCACACTTGTTCTACTGGACCTGTCTAAGGCGTTTGACAGTATTATCCATCGGATTCTACTGCGCAAGCTTCAAGGGATAGACGTCTCTCTAGTCGCTTCCAAATGGTTCGAGAGTTATCTTCCGGAAGGGGACAAGCTGTTCGTATTGGTCCCAGTGTCTCTAGCTCACTTCCATTGCGGAATGGTGTCCCACAAGGAGCTATTTTGTCACCATTGCTGTTCAATATCTACATAAATGACCTCCCTTCCATCGCCCGTCATTGCTTACTTAAGTCGTACGTTGATGATTATAAACTATTCATATCATTCCCAAGAAGTGATATGGAAGACAGCACCCAGAAACTCGTGGAAGATCTACAGAGCGAGAGTTGGAAAATGGTGCTGTGATAACAGCTTACTCATCAACGCAGACAAGACCAAGCTATTACATCTAGGCACTCGACAAATGCTGAAGCAGATCCCCCTGGATATACATGTAGAACTCTTAGGGAAGCAGTTAACTCCAGTATCTTCAGCTAAAGACTTAGGCGTGATTATTGACACCAATCTAACTTATGATGCCCATGTCACACAACTTGTCTCATCATGTATGGCGCGAGTTTGTGTCAAATCAACAGAGTAAAATACTTATTCAATTCCGAAACTCTAAATACGATTGTTAATGCCCTTGTTCTAAGCAAACTATTTTATTGTTCATCGGTTTGGGCTAATACCTCCGATAAGAACTTCAAGAAACTGCAACTTGTGCAGAATTTCTCAGCCAGAATAATAAGTGGCGTACGCAAATTTGGCCATATCACACCTATATTGCGCCACCTTCAATGGCTACCGGTTAAAGAAGCTGTTAATCTCAGAGACACTTTATTGACCTTTAAATGCTTAAATAGGCTTTCCCCATCCTACTTATCGGATAAGTTTTGCAAGAGATCCAGTATACACCAGCGCAATACTCGAAATTGCGGTGACCATAACATTCCTAAATGTAACTCAGCATCCGGTCAGAGGTCCTTTAGTTACAGAGGTGTTAAGATCTCGACTGCCTTAGATAGCACAATTAAAGCGTCAACTGCAGTTCCTCAATTTAAGAGAGCTCTTAGTCTAAGTTACTAGTTTCTTATTACGACTGAATTCAATGTAATAGTGTTTAATCTTAGATATGATAGTTTTTACGCAATTTTATCGATAAGTATTTTAACAAATTTAAAGTCTCTCCTAGTTTAATTTGTTTTAATTTATTTGAATATATGTTGAAAAGCACTTCTGGGAACTTATATTAAAGATATGTATGTATGTATGTATGTCTTCAGAAGCTTCTTGGGTCCGTAAAGTCAACAACTCACACGATATATAACTCCTCTTCGCATTCAGCCTTATGAAATCGGTTAGTCCATCCTTAGGCCACTCAGCGTCTTACAATCGCTACTAGTGCATCGAATGAAGTGACAGGAATGATAAAGCAGAGTAAAACGAGGATATTTCAAGGAAAATTTCACTCAAACAAACTCACAGCTGAAACAGCCTCAAACGAGTCGATGACCCGATAAGATGGGTGAAACCGCTGACCGTTTCATGGTATTTGGCTCAGCCGTAATAACAGCTATTCGAAGACACTATGTAAAACGTCCGTAAATGTTTGCAAAATGTTTGTGAATATATAACATTTATTTATAGAATTGCTTCACAAACATTTTACAGAGTTCTAAATTTAGAGAAACGTTCTACTCTGTCAAGAGAGGATGAGGTAAGAGAACGAATCCCCATGATAATTATTTGAAATCTATTCTTATATATATAGTTTCACAACATGTGATCTAAAATGTATTTTTGTTGGGCATTCGTAATTAGCACTTCGTGCTCTTCCCTAAGGACTTGGAGTTGTTATTTAAGATGATATTTACATATAGTTTTCACTTGACGCCAACCAGTTTACACGCTTGGTTATCCGGGCAAAATGAAAGACGCTATCACTTGTTCGGATTTAGCGGAGTTTCGTATGTTTGTTCTGGAACAACTTTCTCTTCACAAGTCCAAGTTATCAGACAAGTTTAATCAGGCCCAGAAAACAGCTACTACCGCCCTTTCAGTTTCCCGATAGGTTAAAGAGGACGGCGAGTTGTTGTTCAACTACCCATCCAACGCAAACAACTTCCAGTTCAACCGTCGTGGACTCGTCAGAGGAAGGCTGGTTAACCGGCCAACATTACGAAGATAACGGCTGTTGCTTTAAATGGAAAAAGATGACAAGAAGATTTGTAGTGCTGAAAGGGAAGCGCCTTAGTAAGTGAGCAAACTCACTCTCGAATCAAGTGGAATGCTGAAAAAGCTGGAGAACGAAGCCGGCAATCTTCATAAACTACCAACAGGTCTCGGTCACGTGGGCAATGGTCGGTAATGGCCGACCCAGAACCAGCGCTTTTTCTAGCCTCTCAATGTATCACCAAGAAGGCCGGCAGTTCAATGAATCTTGGGGCCCCTGCAGAAACTGCGGTTCCTTTACGCATTGGTGGCTTGAGTGCTCAACCAGGCTCGCTAAAAACCCTCCCGTTGGAAGCCTGTACAGTTCCACTCCCCATTCCGTCCAAACGGTTTCTAGGGGTTCATTTTTGGGGTTACTAGCTCAAGGCTGACGCCTCTAAAGTTCTTGGAGGCCACGAGATGTTTCTTCCGGATACCGGTAACAGGGATTTACCTGCAGTTTCCGGACGGCCTACTATCATGAATTCAAGGAAATCCTAACGCAAGATAAGTACACTTTTAATTCGTATTATGAGCAGTTCTTGAAATGTAATTTACATGAGTACCAGCAAAGGTAGCTCCCCTTATACTTAAGTTGAGTATCGTCTCAAAACTCATATTCAGTTTTGGGTTAATATAGGAATACCTGGCTGGGTTTTAGATTCTTTTGAATAGGTATAAGATTTCCTTTTATTTCTTTACCACCTAGTGCCGCGTTTAAATAACAACACATCAGCGTTGTCACGTACCGATTTTATTAACGAGGATGTTGTTGATTTACTCTTGAGTATGAGCACTGTCGTTAAGTTTTTTCTTCACCGAGAGTGGCCAAACGAGTGTAGGCTCATATCTGATCTTAGACATGTTAATCAGTATATTTATAAACTTAAATTTAATATTGAAGACGCCAACATTTTCTTCAGTACCTCCGTTATCAGCATATACAAGTTTGACATGAAACCAGGTCAACTTCACATTAATATTTGTGACGTTAACCAGTGCTTGGGTTTTCAGCGGCTGCTATTTAATTCCAACATACCTAAGCGTTTTCAGTTTACTGTTTTAACCATTCGGCCTGTCTCTTTATGAAAGTTTTCCGTCCTCTAGTTCGACATTGGCGAGCACAAGGTATTCATTAGTATGGATTCTCATACTATGCCGGCACATTAACATAGCGGTTTTGTTTCTTTTCCTGTACGGAAAATTTATTAAGCTAATTAGTCCTCGTAGAGCTTATACACAAGAGTCCTATAGTCTCTCCTCGGTTCGTTGCCTCAGTCGTGGGTAAAATTTTCTCTTTTTCATTCGGAGTTGGTAACGTCACCCTTTTGATACCAAAAATCTTAGTCTTTCGTTCAGTTTCATCAATTGAGATACTCCACTTGACACGAATGAGTTTTAGTTTTCTGCAGTGGCTTCAATAAATACCATTTTAGATTCATAACCGCGTTTAGCTCAATGGTAGAGCTCTCCTCGAGTATTCACCTCCGGTTGGTTTGGTTCATTCTGATGCTAGTGGTTATGCCTGCGGTGGCTATACACTGTATCTTGATAGGGAATTCGAATTATTATATCAAGCAAGCTTTGATCTTCTACTTAAATCACTCTTGACACTGAGTAATGCTAGGGAGCTCCTTGTTCTCCTGTATAGTCTGAAGTCGTTCAAGATGTCTTTGCGGAATAAGGCAGTTAAGACTTTCATGCACTGACTAATACTGCAGCATCTGTTTGTGCTAGAGGTAACACTGAATTCCCTCCGACTCCATGTCCTTGCGGTTGATATACGGGTTTTTATTATATATTTCGCTTGAGCGGTACAGTCAATGAATTCCTAGGTCTCTCAATGAGTTTGCCGATTCTATGAGTCGGATTGTTGATTATGATGATTGGTCTGTCTGCAATTGTTTCGGCTTATCTGCTATCTTCCCGGTTCTTTCGAAGTTGATCGATTTGCTTCTCCGTGTTCAGCTAAGTGCGTCCCGTTTTCTCCAAGTTCTGCAATCTGGGGTGTGAAGAAGTTGATCAGTTCATGTTAATTGGCGAGGTGTTAACAATTGGTTATTTCCGCCTATTTGTCGTGTAATTCGAAACATCTTACACCTTGAGTTTTTCTCATGCTTCGCGGGGATGCTGGTGATTCCTAACGACAATCGGCTAGTTTTTAGCCTTTTCCTTCTCCCGTCTGGTGCGCCTAGAGCTTCAGTTCCATACATTGTTGACATTTACGACCTTTGAGGTATATCTCGGTTTTCCTACCATTTTCAGTGCACTCAGTTGTCATTCAGCGGTACTAGTTGTCCGTTTAGATACTTCCTCTGAATTTTCGTAGCATTGCTTGGTTTACTACCGATTTATAATGGGGTGTTATAGGTGTTTTCATTATTAGTGTATGTACGGATGCAAACACTGTAGAGCGTAAGAGTGTGATTTTATCGTGATTGTATGGTCACATCGCTTTATAGCGGAACACATTGGTTGTTTGTGCACTTACTATATGTATGTATTGCACACCGCTTTATAGCGGAGATACCTGGCATATAAGGGTATGAGTGAATATATTACGTGATGTACAGTTTGTTTCATTTTAATAGGGATCACTGTCAGATCGCTTATTGTACACCGCTTTATAGCGGAGATCAGTCCGTTGCATAAGGGTACGAGTGATATATATTACGTGATGTATGGTTTGTTTCATTTTAATAGGGATCACTGTTAGATCGCTTATTGCACACCGCTTTATAGCGGAGATATCCGTACAAGGGTACGAGTGATATATTATGTGATGTTTAGTTTTGTGTCATTTTAGTAGGGGTCACTGTTAGATCGCTTGACACTCCTGGCATCATGGCCTACGCCTTGCTTTTTAAGATTATGTCATAATAGCTATAACGTTGCTTTATTGTTGTCTTTTCGTAACGATTATGTATTTCACATCAGATTCCGTATCAGATTCCGTTTTCTCATAGTGGTTAATCTTTAGTTTTGCTTCGGTGTATTTTCATCGTATTTGCATTTTAATAATTATCGTTTGATAATATATTTGCAATAATAAAATTACATTAATGTACAGTTGTCTTATTTACATACGGATGTTGTTGTTATTGACATGGTACTCATTCCATTCCACACTGAACCCTTATTCCCTACTATCTGTGTTGTAAGTTCTAGGTCCCAAAGTCTTTTCAGTCCCACTTCGCCATCCAGCCTTGCAGTTGCTGCCCTGTCGAGTACCAAGCTTCCTCAGCTACAGCAGCGCTCCCAACACTCTGAAGTCGTACGGCGGTTACTTAAAGGATGGAAGTCCTGGGCTGCATCTTTCCCTGAAGTCTTATATTTTCCTGCTGAAGACACTCGTGTTGCCCTGTATTTAATGTCTTTAGTTCAGTCGGGTCACACATTTTCTATAGTTCAATTGGTTTTATAGGATAATACCATGCCTGTAGTGTACCCAATCCTTGTCATTCATATTTCCTTAAGAAATTTATTTTTAGTGTTGTAAAAGCCTTGCCTTTGGACCTGCAACAAAATTTGCTCGTGACTGTTTCCTTAGGTATTTAATTCTGCAGTTATTCTGCACTGACTACATTACTTACATTCCTATTATAATTCCCACCGCGATCTTTGTAATCTTGACATAACTGGTCGGCATCCTCCTAACACGCCTTGCTTGATGTGTATGTAGAATATACAACATAAATATTTTCTATGCGGCGGAGCGCAGTGACAGAGCATAGAAATGTATTTTTGTTGGGCATTCGTAATTAGCACTTCGTGCTCTTCCCTAAGGACTTGGAGTTGTTATTTAAGATGATATTTACATATAGTTTTCACTTGACGCCAACCAGTTTACACGCTTGGTTATCCGGGCAAAATTTTCTAGACATTTCTCTGTAATCCGGGCTTAAATTAACAGCGTTTGTACATGCAAGTTTTTTCTTTTGATGACCCTTAACCTCCAGGGGTCTCGGCGAATTCGCATTGGGTTGGAGTATACGTTTCCAGAATATTTTTTTATCCTCAAAGTGAGGTTTTAACATGGTTTTTCGTATCCGGCGATTCGTCATTAGTTTAACATTAATATGTAATGTTTATACGGCAATAAACTTGACATAACTGGTCGGCATCCTCCTAACACGCCTTGCTTGATGTGTATGTAGAATATACAACATAAATATTTTCTATGCGGCGGAGCGCAGTGACAGAGCATAGAATTATTTTTATCTCGTTCTGGTAGGCTACCCTCTTTAGTCTGTTTAGTTACCCATTGTTTATATCCCCTGGGTCCTCATAGCATCGTTATAATTTACTCCTTAGCACAAGAGCGCCACTTTATGGCAATCAGATCTTAAAATAAAAAGGATGTGTCCTGTTAATCTAAAAATAGATTACTAATAATTATCATTTGAACGGACCCATGTATGGGGGATTCGTTCTCTTACCTCATTCTCTCTTGGGTAAACTGCAACGAGTGCAAAAATGCCGCTGCTAGATTAATCTATCGTGTGCCTAGGTTCTGTCATACTTCGCCGTTTCTACTAGAACTACATTGGTTACCTATTAAGTTTCGCATAATTTTTAAAATCATATTAATGACTTTTAAAGCCATCCACGGACTCACTCCTAAGTATATTAATGAACTCATTTCTGTTAAAGTAAAATCTAATTATAGTCTGAGATCGAACTGAATGGACTCTATTTGACACCTCCCTCTGTAAAGACTCTGGCTACTCTTGGTGACAGGGCCTTCAGTGTTGCTGCTGCATGCTCCGAACCTATGGAATAAGCTGCCATTATATCAGTTAGGTGTACTGACTATTTTAATGTTTAAGAAAGTCCTTAAGACTCATCTTTTTAAAGAAGCTTTTCGATGATGCAGCATGTGTTTTAATAATGTTAAGGTTAGTTAGTTATTTGATAACTTATTTATTGACGTGTATATTTTTGTCTGTAAGGCGCATTTGAAAACGCATGTTGAATTTGCGCGGTATAAGTTAATAAATTATTATTATTATTACATTCACATATATTTAGCAAACATTTCACAAAGTCTGTGAATGGAGAAAAGCATATATAAGGAGATCAAAGACAACCTCTACTAATGTACAAGCCAAACTGTTGTCTCGCCTCTCTTTACGAAATAGAGCGGTTTTCGATTGTGTGTCGTAAAACCAAAACCAAAGTAATCACAGAACCAATCAGGAACAAGTAAAAACACAATGAGCCAATCACGAACTGAAGTAATTCACGATTGGTTTTACTTGAACCAATCACGAGGAAAAGTAAACGCATTCGTCAATAACTGACGCTAAAACGAAAACTGATTGCGTGATTGCGTTTGATTGTAGTTTAGAACTTGATTGGCTGATAATTATCAAATCTTTCTCATAGCCAATAGAAATGGCAGCAATTTCGTACAGTTCGCTAACAGTTAGTGGTTGTAGCGCGGGCGCAGAATTTATGCAATTCAAGATGGCGTTACATTGGTTTGTGAGTCGTGACGTCACAAACCAATACAAATCACAGGGATCCCATTAACCCACCTGAAAACGCCATGGGACTTGGCTAGGCTACCAGCCTTTCTTGTGATGCTGGGATACAAAATGGCAGCCAAAGCGTTGAGATTTCGGCTTCTACTACAGATGACATAAAACAAAGAAGACAAAAAGTCAAAACAATGAACTACAGCAAAACAATACCCTGAAATACAAAGAACCCTAACTCAGAATACAATAAATTCTGGCACACGAAGAAGGAGCCGAGATTTCAGCGTTTTATATCAAAACAAGGTTGTTCTTTTGCCTTTTGGGCAATCCTTCCGCTTTTCAGAACACATTCTTTGACATAACGGTTTCATTCATATTCCGATCACAATGGAACCGGGTTTAGTTGTTGTTTAAGTGAAATCTGTAAATCTAAAACCGGTATTTACAATTTCGATTCAGATATTCGGAAAGTCGAAGGAGTTGAAGTAGGTTTCAATAACAGCCTCTTTATATTTTCCCCCTGGGCCTAAGGAAAAAATATATTGTTCTTAGTGCTGCATTGACTGGGCTAGTTTACTGGGCAACTAAACAAAGCACACACACCAAATATTTGGAGTAAAATGGCTAAGGGCAAAAGTCCAAAGCCGCTTTTAATAAATATCCAAATTATCATTCTATAAATATTCACAATCTGGAGAATGATTTTTGGCCCAGTAAAGGTGAGAGCCACAAAAACGCCAAAGCATCATGATTTCAATTATGATGCCGCCCCCATTTTATCACATTAATTTCAAGAAAAACGTGGGATTTCGGTTAGAGCCATACTATGCAACGGTCGTGCGTGACAACCCAAAAATGGCGCGAAAATATTGGTCATCACAAGACGGCAAAATATTGTCGCGCCAGAACAAGCCAGAACAAGTTTTGTTGTCATTGAAGAGTTGTCATTGAAGGAAGCAGAGGATTTCTACAACTTATTTTGACCGTGTTAGGTTCGCAAGGAATTGTGGTTAAATGTACATCCGCTATCTTTTCCCGTACGATGGATTGTGTGACCACTACAAGAACTAACGTCATTGGCGCGGTTCTATTCAGCTCATGCAATATCAAATTGCTTTTGAATAACACACTTCCGAAATGCATGAATAATTAATGCGATTATTAGTCAATCATTGAACTGTATTCTGTCACGTGTATATGGGCTTTGATATGCCGGTGAAATACTAGTTCAAACTGACTAGTGTTTGATCATATTTCCAGCACTTTAGTGATCATGATCACTACTCTTAAGCTAAATATTCATGATACCAGAAGTCCATAATCAGAAGTCTCGACACTGGGTCTGGGCCCATCAGTTTACATTATAATCTCTTTTTAGAAAACGATGCCGGCACTAAATCGATAGCCAAGCGTATTTCCAAGACATGAAAGCTTGTGTTCTAGTAAGAGAGCTAATTTTGTTTTTTTATAAAAGAAACATGGCTGCCATTGTTTTTCACCCACGAAAATAATTTGAGCGCCGTTCTAAAAATAGATTATACCGTAAACTGATGGCCTGCGTTCCATTGCTTATCGATACTTCTGTTTATGGACTTCTGGTGATACTAAATAACAGGAACTATACTCATGGTCGGTTAATGGCTTTACACAAAGAGAGGTTAAGGAAAACCGATGGAAATAAAAAAACGGCGTACGCAGTCTGCAATAAAGACATTATTATTATTATCCTTTTTATTATCGACCTCCCCACTTCTAATGTCTTGTCTAGTCCTCTACATGTTTTATTGTCATTCGTGTGGGAAGTTATTTCAAACACTCATGACATTCTTTGTGTTTTATCAGCGGGGAATTCCAAATAACTCGAAATCAGTAAAACCCCTCGGCTGAACCCGTCGGGTTTCATTTTTTTCTCGGCATTTGGAACCCCTGATAAAACACTCGAATTCGTGTTTGAAATAGTACATCTATGAAGGAATCTGATTGCAGAACTATCGCCTTGCTTTGATTTCAACGTGTTCAGCTGGCTCATCTTAAAGCGCACCTAACCCCTGTACCAACTTATTTTCGTATGCAAGTTCTGTACCAACCTATTTTCGAATGCAAGTTCTTTACCAACTTATTTGCAAGTTCTGTACCAACTTATTTTCGTGCGCAAGCTCTGTACCAACTTATTTTCGTATGCAAGTTCTGTACCAACTTATTTTCGTATGCAAGCTCTGTACCAACTTATTTTCGTACGCAAGCTCTGTACCAACTTATTTTCGTATGTATGTTCTGTACCAACTCATTTGCAAGTTCTGTACGAACTTTTTTCCGTTTGCAAGTTCTGTACCATCTTGTTTTCGTGTACAAGTTCTGTACCATCTTATTTTCTGGTATGCAAGTTCTGTACCAACTTATTTTCGTGTGCAAGCTAGTTCTGTATCAACTTATTTTCATGTGCAAGTTCTATACCAACTTATTTTCCTCTAAAACTATTAACTGTGAGGTAAAGTTATTATAACCTGGTTATTTTCTTGCAGATCCATGTCGTGCAGGTTTTCAATTCATTGGAAACGGTTGTTATAAGTTACACCTTAACACGAAAGTGACATGGATAAATGCCGCGAAAAGCTGTAGAACGGAACACGGGCGGCTTGCTGTACTAAGGGGCAGATCACAGATCAACGCTCTCGCATTACATCTCAGTGCTGAAAAGAACCAATTCCCGCATGTTGGCCATTTTAAATATCGGCTTTGGGGCTGGCGCTATATTAACGGCAGAGGGGTGAACAAACTCTTATGGGGACCAAATGAACCTAGTGGAGACGGACGTTGTGGAAGCCTGCTGAATGCGCACAAATGGAATTCAAAATGGCACGGATGGCACTTGAACGATGGGCCATGTAACAGCAAACAAGTGTTCATTTGTGAAGGTAGGAAAATTGGTATTGCACTACTTTGGAAGTTTTAAGCAACAAAAATTGACAGGTAGTAGACAGGTTTTAAATCACAACAACAAGCCAGTACGAGTGATGTTGCTAATATACTGTCATTGAAGAGAACAGTGGGTTTCTATGCGTTATTTTGAGTGTGTTAGGTTCGCAAGGGATTCTGGTTAAAGGGACAGCCGCCACGGTACGGTGGATTACGGGCAGTATGCCACGTGATTGCTATAACTGAGCCAATTACCCGTTTTGATTTTTGCCGAGAATATAATTTTGATCGAATATTGGTGTGAATCTGGTCGCTCCTTAACAGCTGAACAGTGAAAATGAGCTATGCAACTTAAGTTTCTAAAGGAATGTTTAGTGGAGCTCTAGCGAGCAACGAGTTTACTTCGGTTTGGGTCGTCTTACAGCTCTTTATTCAGCCTGTAAACTCTTAATTCTCAGTACAACAACACGAGTCTCTCGGTTCTCTCAGCAAACGCACATGCATGTTTATGTTAATTAGGCATCTTACAATTCTATAATAAACTGACAGCTAGACTCTGGTAATTGATTGGTCCCAGACAACAAACGGTAATTCAGACAAATCACGCAAAAACAGATCGTGACGGTTACGTAACAACTAGAACTCTGATAACACGGAGTTCGCCACACCATACATATAGGATGAGAGTGAAAATTGGACGACTTCCGATTTTCCTTACGCTCGACCCGAAACTCGACGTGCCTGAAAAAATGCTGTACCTGCGCGCGCACTGCTGAAACCTGCAGACGCTTGCAATGATTTCCCTTGATTCTATCAGTTACTTTCGTGGTTTTATCTTTGGTTTCATTATATATTCATTGTTTTATTTGGGTCGCAACTCCAGTTCAGATAAGTAGGAGCTCCGCTTTTGGCTTGCTTCAATATATATATTAAGTGAATACTATGGTATTTAGCTTAATTGTCGTCTATTCTGTCACTGCAAAGTTGATTGATATTTTGATAGTGACTGAGTGAGTTTGTGAGTTTGTTTGCCTGACAAACTAAGTTCAGTAGTTCCTCGTTTCCGCTTTAATACATGAAGCTAATGTAATGACAAGGCATCAGTTTGACTAGGTTTTTCATCGAGCACACTTAGTCGTAGATTTTGTTTTCAATATCTTTTTCTCAGAAAGTTTTGTCCTCTGTATTATAAACAAGTAATCGCACGAGTTCTACAATACAATACCAATACAATACCATTTGGGCCGCGTCAGGCAAAAAGGGCCCGGACGACATAATATGTTAATGTATTTTGAAATTCTACCATGTTTTTTATACTTGTGGTGCGATTACAATATGCATCGCGAGCGCCACATTGTGCTACTAACAAGTATTGTTGATTTCATGAAATTGACAAGTGAAATCTAAGACGAAATTTACGATATTTTTACACAAGGGTGTGATCATAATTTTAGCAGACGCAAATGATTCCTTATCATCAGACAATTGTTTCAAGGTGTAACTTGTATACTATTGCTCAAATCATATTATGAGCTACGGGGAGCAGAATGACTGAAGAAAAAACATTTGTTGGCCAAAAAGTGATCATCTTGTTCATCTTATTTATGTTTTACTCTTTAATGCCAGCAGGTATCAATGAATGTCATACATCAAAATCATCCCCTCTGACAGGATTCCTAATTTTTGTGGTCATATTTGTAATCGGGCCCTTGCATCAAAATCACGTAAATTTCACCCCTGCTTTGTGTCGTCAATTTCTTGAAACTGACATTTATTGTTAGGAATGAAATGTAGCGCTCTTCGTCAAGATTACAATACAATCTTCAACCTGTTATTTGGAACACCATTGTAGGAATTATTTAACTTGAATGTCGTCCGGGCCATTTTTGCCTAACGCGGCCCATTTATTAATGTCGAAACGTGGGATAGGTTACCCTTACATCCGAGCCATAGGCTCATGTTTAAAACGTCCGACAACAAAAAGGCAAAGAATAGAAAGAATAAACATATAAGATACATATAAAGACTAATAATATCTAAATTATAATATGAATATTTACGAATAATCTAAGAATATAATCCCAATTGCCGTAAAATTAAGGATCAATTTCACGCGTTTTCAAATTTTGAAAACTTTGAAAACATGCATGAAATTTATCCTTAATTTTTACTCGGCCCTTTACATATCCAAAAACAATATAAACTGTGAGGTAACGTTATTTGATAATTTGTTTATTTGCTTTTCAGATCCATGTAGTCATGGTTTCCAATACATTGGGAAACGCTGTTATAAGTTACACTTGACCTCGAAGGTAACTTGGAGTGAGGCCGAAAACTCGTGCGCACAGGAACATGCGCGGCTTGCCGTAATAAGGTGGAAATCACAGATCAACGCTCTCACACCACATCTCGATGCTGCAAAAGTCCAATTCGCGCATGTTGGCTTTAAGAAATATAAAGCAATAGTCTGGCGATATGTTAACGGCCTTAAGGTAAACAACATGTTGTGGGGACAAAATGAGCCGAGTGGAGACGGAACTTGTGGTGTCCTGCTGAATGCCCACGCATGGGACCCAAAATGGATCGGATGGCGATTTAACGATGAGCCATGTGACAAGAAGCATGGATTCATTTGTCAGAGTAAGTACATTGGTATTTTATAACCTTGCATGTAAAGCAACAAAACAAATTAAATAACCATATCATCCTATAAATAGGAAATGGGTCAGATACATCGACAGGAAAACAAAAAGGTGCTAGCTGTGTCATGATTTTGCGCATACCTGCATGGAATCAATATTCGATTGATGGCTGTTAATTAGATTCAAACAGTTAAAGTCCCCTCCCTTAATGCTTGATTGGAAGGATATCTGGGATATGCAATATTTTCGTTGAAGACGAGATCTACGCAGAGTTTTTTAATCATTTTTGCACATTTACTTTGATTTCATGCATCCTACACGTGTGCTAGGATTATCACAAAAAAAATTTTTAACTACCTATTGCTAAATAAACTAAACTGCGTGGGAGGTAACCTTAATTCTTT
This sequence comes from Actinernus sp. WN-2022, assembly GCA_030867875.1. Taxonomy (NCBI): domain Eukaryota; kingdom Metazoa; phylum Cnidaria; class Anthozoa; order Actiniaria; family Actinernidae; genus Actinernus; species Actinernus sp. WN-2022. The sequence continues at coordinate 30,329,571 of JAOWCC010001501.1, forward strand.
GAAAACCTCTTTATATGCTTTATCAAACTCATTAATTCATGAAAGATTTCGACCTGATTTCCATAAACGTTTGCTTGGATTTTCTCGGCCGAAATAGGTCGTGTAACGACTACAACGCTACTTGCCATACCACGTGCTTGACAGTTTTTTATTAAAAACACGCCGTACGATTTAATATCCAGGGGCGGATTTAGGGGAGGGGTCAAGGGGGCCGCAGCCCCCCTTTCGTTTGCTGGGATACATGCCCCTGCACCCCCTAGCTAATGGCACCTATACGGTGCGAGGTTCAGCTTACGCCGCGGTCCCCTCTTTCTGCATTTCCTGGATTCGCCCCTGATATCCGATCCTGTGATCCGAGAAAGAGGTTTCTACAACAAAATTACATGAATCAATAAAGGAAACCTAAATACAAATTCATGTGACAATATCAAAGGAAATATAGCAATTTAACACTAAAATACTAACCTGACGGTAATATCACAAGCACTCGACAAATAATAAAAACAAAAATGGCCGACCAGGCACTTATCACGTGACGCGCGGATGACCGCTGACCGATTTCGATGCTACAGGTCGTATCGCCAAAATAACTCAAAGACATGACTCTATACACCTAGACGTTTGATAAACCATATACAGAATTCGTGTCCGTTGCTTTATCGGATTTCGCTTCCTGCTAGCGATCGAATTAGTAAATCCAATAAAGCACGGCTACCCCTATTCTGTATCTAAGACAAAATGACTTAGAATGTTTAATAAATGAAAATTGTAAGGACTATCATCTCTGTCAATCTTAATATTTTAAATTTATATAATTATCTTAACACAGATTTTATTACATTCCTGTATATCAATGTTTTTAAGTCATAGATAGACATATAGATACAGATATATGTATTTACAACTTAGTTAGAATTAGGTCACAGAAGAATGTGTACATCCATCAGTTTTACCTTTTTAATCATAGATATAGATACATAGATATATTTGTTTTAATTTACTCTTTAATTTGTGTCCCCATTGCTAAATACCTTTAGACACGTTAGTAAAGTTATAGTCCAGTCGATTTATTATTTGACCTGCCACTAATTACAACAGAAGCTTTCTTTCCAAAATACAGTCTCGAAGGCTGCCTAGATTAACATACTAAAAGTCTCCCTCGATCAAAGTACGGGAACGTCTTCAAAATCGACGTTGTTTAAAGTCGCGCTCTGGTGCAACATGAAAACGAGGCTCGAAAGCGGCTGATTTTAGGCTTGAAATGCACTATATTCGATCGGATTCGTAACACAATTGGTCAAAGTGTGAAATGAAGCTGAACTAAAGTCACCTGGATGGTCACGTGACCAAATCCGTATAAGCCCCCTTAAAATATGCCCTTTTAATCGAATGGCCTTTTCCCTCTAATTTTCCATATTTCCTCATTTCCGGTATCCAGATTGATCGCGATAGAAACACAAGTAACAATGCGTTTATGATGCTCCACATTTAATATTCTTGCTATATCATTTCCACGGTCGCATTGTAACCTACTTTTCCATTTTTTTGCGAACTGTCTTAAACTACTTAGCGAATGTAAATACACACATTATGCATGAACATTATGCAAGTTATTGACAAAGTCATCATTCGTATAAGTGTTTCGTCATACTAAAGAATTCTATGGACTGTAAATGCTACGCCACTTGGTACATGCATACATACTGTCGTATTAAACTTGAAATATACATGGATTTCGTGTCTTCAATCAGACTCACTCATCCCTGTCGTCATCACTGTCAAGAAGTTGCTGGGCAGAGTTAGTACAGCCAGAATCCTTGCACTGACCGCACGCTATGGAACACTCAAGGTTTTGTTTACGGCACGTGCATCTCATGCTGCTGCAGTCTTTAGTGCAATTACATCTAACGATACGTAACAGGGACCCAGGCGCTGCAGGTAAATCGGTCATTACAGGTGTGACTTGGCCCTCGTTAATCTTCCATCCCCATGTACTGCCATGTCTCCGTCCTCATCTTTCCACCTTAGGATGTGGTTCTTTGCAGCTTCCGAAGTCGGAGGAAGGCTTTGCGGCTGAATCTGTGAGGTCCTGAATGCCAGCTTTTCACAGTATCGTGTGTATCTTAAATGGTCGAGCTGTTTACCAGGCGTTCCTTTATACTGAAAGGCATACCAACGCATTGTGGCCTGCTGTTGCTATCTCCTCTCGGGTTGCAAACGCAGAATCAAATACTTGTGCTTGCTCACGAAAGTATGGAGAATTTATATACATCTTGAGAGAGGCATCCTTCCCGAAACCATGAACGCGAGAGGTGGTATCACACCCAAGTATTGCGTGACTGAATGAATAAAATATTCCAGCAGATGTCTTCGCCTATTTGGGTCTGCACCTTTTTGATGTTCCAGACACGCCGCAGTACGTCTAGATTGGCAGTGGGGTCTGACACATTCCTAACCACAATGTATTGATCCCTAGCTCTTGCCTTGGCTCAGCTGGTGACTAGATTGTAACATGTCCCACTTTGGCTATATCATCCTCTGGACTGACCCTCTGTCTTGGAACACGTACATCGGACTCGTTTGGTTCCAGGTGTGACTGCGGCAATCATCCCCATACCGTGAAACGTATCTTTCCCGTCAAATGTTTTTATGTTGTGATCGACGTTGTCGGCCACGTACTGGACAAACTCCCTATTAAAGGAGGGTATTTCCGTGCCCTGGTGTAATACGGCATTCTGGCTGAATGTTTGGACTTCGTGATAGGAAGAACAAAATCCATGGCGATGCAGAGAGTCGATCAAAAAACGCGACGCAAAGTTATGATGTAGTTGAACCGCTAAGCCTATTTGTAAAGGCGCAATAAGGATGCGAGGACGTGCAGCCTGCATAATAGCCTGACCAATGGCTGTTAGCTCAACGGAGTCTTTTCCGACCAGAACACCATCAAGGAATAGTTTTAGTGTCACGGGGAGAAAATTAACGCATGCTTCGGCATCCGTGTCGACGAGTGGGTAATAATCTGTTGATGTTTTAACCGCCTTTATGTCATTCTTTATAAACCTGGCAGCAGTTTTAATGATATTTAGCTTCTCTGTTTCTGGGTCAGCATCTTGCTGATGTGCGTGGAATTCCTGTAATATATTGTTAGCAGTGCTCTTAAATGTAACTTTCCGTTTATTTCGGTTTTCAGTATTTGTTCCCCAAAGTGCTCCTGTAGCTTTGCCTTTATTTGGGTGCGGCCTTAAGCTGTGTTTTCAGAGGTTTCCAAAATAATACTCTTCCATCTTCACACAGAGATCACTGACACATATTTGTTCGTGATCATTTTCTTTCAGAAACATCGCCACTTTTTTTAAAGCCTCGTGTTTTTCGTTGTCATGTGGTCGGCCAATTTTTCTCCTTTTTTGTTCAGTTCATGTCCTTGCGCATAGGTCTTCGGTATTTGGTTTTTAGTGCGGAAGTTCGAGCTACATGCCTGATGGTAAACCGCATCCGCAGCAGGCAAATCATGGAAATTGAGAATTCTTCCTCTGACTACTGTACTTCAGCCCAAGCATCCGCCCTTTCTGAACATATTTGGAGAACGGTTTATTTGGTGCCAATGGTGGTGACTGTACGCTTCGAAGTCTGATCTTTTTTCTGTCCATCAAAGTCAACCTTAGTCCCTCACTAAAAACAGTCGGTTTTAAAGCTGAAGCTTTTTTTGAGCTGTTCGCACTAAAGAGGTTCGTATATACTTGAGGGTTGGGATTCTTGTTTGCTCGCTCGCTCGACATTACGTGGAAGACAATACGTGCGGCGACACTCCTGGTGAACATGTTGCCCGGCAACCGCTCGAATAATATCATTACGTTGTGTGCTAGCACGGTTAATTCCCTCATTACCCTTCTCACGGAGTTTTATAACATCTGGGGCTCTTTACAGATGATACATAGTATTGTTTCTTCCATCTATACAGCTTTGAATCTAAAACCATAAATATGCAAATCAGATCGCACCACGAAATTTTCGTTTTTAGTTTATCTCAGCCTGTTGTTGCAATTCTGTGATTGGTAATCCGCATGCTATAAAATCAGACTCAGAGAAAAGAAAAAGCAAAGGGCGCGGAATATCTTTATGCAGGATATTATACATATTAAGAATTTGTGTTGTTGTAATTTAGAAGTGCAAAGTCTTAACTACAAGTTTTCCATTAGTTCGGCACTCAGTCTGAGTTTTGGATGCACGACGCCGCGCCATCGTTACCAAATAATTACATTATATCCTAGTGTGAAAACTGTTTCTGAATTCTTTGATTAAAAGATAGCATATAGAGTAATGAAAATGCACCTTACCTCCTAAGAGAACTCTAAAAGCCAAGGACATAAAGCTAAGATACCAGTACTGTTCACTGCCAGACGAGCCAATGCGAGTTGTGGTACAGACAGACCATCTCGCCAGAAATTGACATCGGCTCATTAAGTACAATATTATTTGCCTCTTTTATTTTCGTTTTAATATTGCCAGAGTGCCTTCTGCTCGGTTCTCTGCCCGACACATAAGAAAAATCGTTTTAAAGTCCGAAAATCATACTGAATAAGTTTTACAAATATACCGGCAAAATAAAACCTGAGGACACCAAATCATGTTTTAATAAAACTCAACAAATAAAATGGCTTAAATAAGAAACCCCATAAACGTTTTTACTAATGCATTTCCATTCCTTTTCCGATACAGTTTCGAAGTTTTCAAGCTTAGATATACCTGTATTGTGCTCGTAATCGCTCGTAATGCCAAAAACCTTGATCAGCCTCGTTTCCATGCATGGCCTCAAGTCGCTCTCGAGTCGTCATTAAAGTCCGCTTTTGGGGGCATGTTCCCATATTGCGATTTTGGGAGACTTTTGATATGTTATTTAGGATAGGTTTCTGAGTTAAAAACCGTTGAAATACCTTCTGTTGCAATTAGTGGCAGGTTAGCCCCATTTTTTTCACAAAATGACTGGACTATTATTATTATTATTATTATTATTATTATTATTACTTACAGATCCATGTCCAGTTGGTTTTCAATACATTGGAAAAAGCTGTTTTCAGTTGAACCTCAACTCGGCTGTGACTTGGAGTGAGGCCAAAGACCTGTGCGCACAAGAGAATGCGCAGCTTGCTGTACTGACGTGGCGATCGCAGATCAACGCTCTCGCACCACATCTCGATGCTGCAAATGTTCAGTTCGCACAGGTTGGCTTTCAGAAAGATAAAGAAGGAGTCTGGCGATATGTTAACGGCCGTAAGGTATTGAACAAACTCTTGTGGGGACCGGGCGAACCCAGTGGCGACGGATCTTGTGGAGTCTTGCTGAATGCGCACAAATGGAATCCAAACTGGAACGGATGGCACTTGAACGATGAGCCATGTGACAAGAAGCATGGATTCATTTGTCAGTGTAAGTCAGCGTATTCAACTTTTCCATAAGCCTCGCCTATGACAGATACAGTATATTCTATTACGCGTTCGCTTTTGAATTTTTATAACTAACACATCTTCTAAATATTATATTAACAGCCCCATAAGTGTTTGAACTATTGAGTGACACTAAAAAATTGGCCAAATCGAAATGGTCAATTTTCGTCGTAGTGGAAATTTAAAACAAAACTGACTACAAAAATAATACCCTGATAAAATAGAAGAGACATACCAAGTGAATGCCCTGATATGCTTTTCAAACTCTTTAGATAGAGGATGTCAAAGATTAAATTCTGTTACAGTGAACCGATTCCAAGTTGCTATAAATTTCTCTTAAAAGCAGTATTTTTCCAGTCGAATCTTTGCCATCCTGCATCAAGAGTGTCTCAATGCAAATTTTCTCCAGTACATCTGGAATGCATACTCTGCCAATCTGAGTAGCCATTGTTATACGTTTTTCATTTGGTGGTTTACGTATACAGTGCCCCTTTATGATCTGCTAACAGACTTAGCTACCCCAGGGTTAAATCGCTACCCAGAGGTTAAAAGAGATAACCGAGTACTTAACACTTGTGGTCTCAAAATGAAATGATTTTGGACTAGCTGTACTGAAAAGTGAAATCGCAATAAAAACGATTTATTTTGCATTGCAAGCGTGTTGGATTTAAAAAAAAGTGTATTGCGCAATGGTTTGAGGACGTCAGTTAGTTCTCCAAGCAAAACTGAATTACTCATTCTGCAGGAAAATCTGAAAAAAAAACACTACTCTATTAAAGCAATTTGAAGAATAAAAGTGTAAAAACAAGAATTAGAGAATTATATAAAAAAATTACTGAGCGGAGAGGATTATATGTGATCTCGACCACTAACTGACGTCATCAAAACTATTGCGTAACATTCCTATACGCTTGCATTGCAAAAGAAATCGTTTTTATTGCGATTTCAGTTTTCAGGAGAGTGCAAACATCATTTTGAGACCATAAGGGTTTTGTATTCGGGTATCGTTACCCTCGCTTCAACGATTTATACATTTTATTATTTTACAATAAGAGTGGTCTAAAATGATCTCATATCAACCAGTGTGCTCTTGTTAGACCTGCTAACATGTTGTGGAGATACTGACCATAACTCTTTTGCCTTTGATTTTCAGTTTAAGATCTTGAAGACCTGATCAAGTGGAACATAAACTAATTAAAGATGAATTAATAATAAATTTGGGATCTAAATACAGAAGGATAAATATGCATGTGCTAAGAATTTAGGCAGAGAGAACTTGTATGTCAACATAAAAATAAATAAAGTCTGAGATGTATTGATGTCTATAGCGGACTTTGTTCAGAAAAGAACTGGAGATACACAAGCACACTAGCGACATAATAAATTTGGGATCTAAATACAGAAGGATAAATATGCATGTGCTAACAATTTGGGCAGAGAGAACTTGTATGTCAACATAAAAATAAATAAAGTCGGAGAAGTAATAATTGATGTTGTATTTGTTCAGAATTGGTGGTTTTCATCGTCATGACAACGCGATCGCAAAATTGGTTTGCATTGATGAAATGAAATATAACATTTTGGTCCTCGTAGAACTACCAAAAATATATTTATAACTCACATTTGGAACATTAGATTATTTCCTAACGGAGCTGTGGGCCAATGAATGTACGACAAGTTCACAGTACTTTGTATGCGGCCGCCATCTTTGTGTCCCTCTCTGTGGCACAAACATGGCGGCCATAAAACGAAAATACAAATAAAGCTTAATTTCCCATCAAAATCATTGGGTTTCACTTCAAAACTCTTTGAATGCAACTTTAAATGATTAATCGAGTTAAAAAAAGAAATTGACACAATTACATGGATTTTTATGCCTTCCGGAAAACACGCTGAGTCGTTCTGTCATAAAATTCAACATTTATTTACTCCGAAACAATAGACCCCATCGACGTGAAATTTGCTTTGCAGACTTTTATTATCAATGTCTAGAATATATACAAAGAAGAGCTTCGTTAGACTTATAGTTTAGATTTTAGGTTTTTGATGACGTCACATGTAAACCAAGAGATACACAAGCACACTAGTGACCTGATCCTCTCACCCCATCACCTCGTCACCAGGCTCCTCCACAGGCATCTCTAATTTTCGAAGAAATCAGATTATGGGCTCCCTGTGGCAGGTGAAGAAAAGAGAGTCTTCCTCTTCTCTCCCGGAGTCACAGGTAACCCAACTCACGATTTTTCCGCGGTCAGTTCCGATACTTAGAGATGGCTGCGGAGGAGGCTACTGTTTACCATAACCTATAGCCTATAGCCGTGCAGCACGATCTGAAGGTCATCAGCTTTGTACATGATTTTAAATTTAATCATTTGCATTTAATTCACACTTGCACCATTTCCTCAAGTCTGAATTGGTGAAAAGAATTGATTGAGCTGGCTTAAGTTTATAATCCGACGACGCCTCAGTTCTATTTTCTATGTCTTGAAATCCGTGTGGTAGATTTTATTCGAGGTTTTGATCTCAACTCAAGACCTATTTATTAAGTAGGGCTTATAAAGTCATATAAATGAATATTTGCAATTGCACCAAGATTTCCTAGCATGTCTTGGGGTTTGAACTCAGATCAAACACTTGCATTTTACTCAGTAAGTCGCATTAGGACTACTGACACCATAGGCTTGGCTTTACATGAAGAGAAGTGAAGAAAAAGATGGCAATAAAACTTAGAAAACAGTTTTTACCCGAAATTTGACACCTGAACCAGGCCTTAACATGCTTGAGCCCCGACCCCCGGGACATAGCGGGCATTAACGGGGACATGGCCGTGGAATAACGCACATTTAACCGACGCTGCATTTCTCCGGTGGATCGGGGAAAGTAACGATTTGCAAAATTTGCGGGGACTTTAAGCGGTGGTTGTAACGCCAGCCACGACAGAGCGGGACTGGGCCCGAGCATCAACAACCTGTATCAAACATGGCGGAAGAGCGGAAGGAACACAGTCGCTGGAAAATGCAAGGTGCATACTTTGATGCAACTACTCTACATACATTACAATCAATCAAGGCCATATGACGCCAAACCTCACGATGATTGCTTACTGAAGTACTCGTATCACGAAGCCACTTTACGTTTTTTTTTTTTTTTTTCTTATATTACCTCTTGTTTTCTTTATCATTGTGTCATAGGTATTAAAGAAAGGACCACAACAAGCAAAACTCGTAGTTAATTTAAACAAGTCCTGGGTGTTACCATCAGAGGCAGTGTTTATACTGAGTTAAGTCACGAGTAGTAGATGCACTGATTTGACTGCAAGAAGTGCTTATTATTACACACTCTTTGTTATTTGCAACAAGCCGGTTTAGTTAAAGTTCGTGTCACGGAAAAAAAATATCAGATTGAATATATTTAAACGCAGCTGCATGACATTTCCTTTATATTCCTTTGTCGCATTGTTGTTGTTTTTTTGTTGACAGACAACGGTTTCTGATAAAAAAGACAATGGTGGAGACTGTAAAAGTGCGGCCGGGAAAGCATGTATAGTAATAGAAAATGTGATTCAGAAAATGTATGTTTTTCAAATAATGGAACAACAGTGAAGCTTATGTTTATTCAATTTATCAATGCCTCCCAATTGAAAATTCTGAAGCACATGCCGGGGCCATAGGGGCGGGTATTGTAACAGTCAACTGTCCCTCGATGGGTGGGGAAAAGGTCCAAATGTAACACTGTATAAATGTTACATTCCCCGGTATGTCCCGGGGGTCGGTGGGGCCGGAGTTTCAATCGACTAGTGCATAAAAGGGCCTCTGCCACCCCTCGATCCCACCTCATTTTTGCAAGATTTGCAGTGAGATCAGTGTTACCTCAAATTCTAAAGCAATGTCTAGCATTTGGCATGTATAGTGTTGTATGCAGAGCTTTTGGAAAAGCACATAGGTATTTCCTGTCAATGACACTGCCCTTAATAATAATAACTACTATACCTAGTAGGTTGTAAATACTGCCGCTCAGTTAAGGATGCATTAGAATTAGAAGAAAACCTAATAATATTAATAATAATAATGGCCATATATTTAAATATAAAATATAGCGCCATATCACCAGTCTCATGGCGCTTTACATATTACTGACATATCCCGTCAGTGATTTTTTTCGGATTGCTAACGGCGGTAATACTGAGCTGCCACGCAGTTTACAATGTTGAGTGTGTGGTTAGTACAATGGCTACAAAAAACTTACAGTAGCTCTTTGGCAGGAGCAATATATTACTGGGTGATAAAAAAGTTACTGAGATGAATATATTTTGTAGTTTTTGGTCTATCGTGCATGGTGTTTTCTCAAAAGTTGTCCTGATTTATTTTCATTTTCTTCCGACATATCAATGATTTCCCGGTAAATTCCCTGAGCCCACCAATTCCCGTCCCAGTACAAAAAACCGCTGTTATTCTCCCCGGTAAAGTTTTAAACGCTGGAAATCTACTGAAGTTGAGAATGTAAGTGTAAATGCTATTAAATTGGTGTTTTGAACCGGCTGCTTGACTTTATCGAAGGCCAATATGCAATAGAAGAAAATTATTTGCTGCTCAGTGACAATCTTGATAACAGGAGAGATCCTGCTCTTTGGAAACTGATCAGCCATTATCTCCATCCCAAACTATCAACCTATCTATGCTCACAGCGTACCACAACTAAGCACTCGCGAATGTGCGTAAATCGCTATCTCCCAAGGCCCGCATGGCACAAAATACATCTTGCCTGGGCTACCCGGATGCTGCCAGGCTGCCCTACAAAGACAGGATCCAAAGACTGAACCTTCTGCCAGTCTCGTACTGGCATGAAATTAAAGATCTAGTTTTTTAATAGACTATTTCAGTATTGATATTTCACAATTCATCATTCCTAAAGTTACAGTGAAATCTACTAGACATGGTTGTTCGCTTGACTTCATGCCTAAAAAATGCAGGACTTCTCTTTTTCAGCAAAGTTTTTTTAATCGTACTGTTAAGCTACCTTCTTGAACCAGATCCTTACATACTGTCATATCTTACAAATCAGCCTTAATTAAGCATTGTAAACTTGCTCGTTTCGACGTTTTATCAAGACAATGTCTTTACCTGGAAAGCAGTCTGCCCAAGCGCTCATCAACTGTTAGGAACCTAGTTAAATCTAAGCAATGTTGCTTCTGATAAGTCAATTCATAGTTTATTATTATAATGTTTAAGCACTCTATTAACTATGGTTCAAGGTATGCGTCGTATCATCTTGAACAGAGCACTTTTATCTTTCTAGGGAGAGTGGGGAGGGATTAAGTTCTGTTTCTTCTCATGCTGAATACGAATTCTTATCCTTTAATTTATTATCATTCTTAAAATTCTTAATTTAGATCTTAGCCGTTAGATATATTTCTCTTTGTTGCCTCATTTCAGATCATGTGACAGTTGCCAGCTTTGGTTTCAAATTCTATAAATCCATGCATTTCCTCTTGGGATACAGAAAAACAAACCTGTCGACATTAAAGGGTAAAATGGAAACTAATTCCTGTAAAAAATAGTGTTAGTCTGCATCGGCTGAGAACACAGACTGCTATAATCAACTAAAAGTCGATTAAGTTATGCTAACCGCCGTGAGAGACTCGTGAGAAGCGAGTACATTGTAGCAGAAACAGATGACGTTCGAGCGTTACGGCCCTTCTCAGAGTAAAAGAAGGGCTAACACCCAAAACGTCAGCTGCTACTCGCTTCACGCAGCGGTTAGCATACCTTATCGACATTTTATTGGTTATACTAGTGAATAACAGGTTGTCACAAGCTGAATCGGTCTATATGAGATGAAAACAATATTAGAGTGATCATCTAATATATAGTTGAACAAAATTAATACCGATTGTGTTTTCGCATCGTGTAAGGGTTAGACAATGAACAAGAGTGATTTATGGGATTTAGAGTCCCAAAAGTTGAACCATTCGTTAAGCTGAGCGAGCGAGCAAGCGTGCAACGAGTTGTAGTAAAAAAATAGAAGACTGAAGCCATCCCAGAGCCACTTCTGGATTTAGGTTGTACCCTTAACTCGGAAAGAGTTTTGAAGAAATACATGTACAAGCATGCAGTACAAGTGTTTGATGGTATTATTTGAGGATATGCGTTAATTAAAAGGTTAGCAACGGCTTAAGAGGTGTGCAAAGAAAACACACAGATAGGGTATCTAACTAAAAAGAAGAAAAAGTGCATCTCAAATATTTTATACACAACTAGACACCAATTATTAAGAGAACGTATTCAGTTCCAGTAACTTTCTAATTTTTGACAAGACGAGAGTAATTAATACCGATTATTAAAGTTTATTGATGAAGACAAGTTTTTAGTACTCGTTTGACAAGTTAATAGATCTCAGTACAATAGTCTGGTGCATGCTCTATACTGGGTATGTGCTAGTTTTCTGGGACAAGATAGAGGCTTCTGTTTGGGAAACTAAAAGCAGTCACTTAAAAAGCTGAACTAAAATACATTAGTGATCAGCATACAGAAAAAAATCTTTAACAAATCCGCTTATTAGTGTGCTACAGTTTGGATAATGTTCTCCAAGGCGAGTCTTGCATCAGACTGAGGGAAATCTCTCACAGCTACAATTGCTGCTTCACTGTACTCTACTATCATCCCTTCAATAGTTTTAATAACATCATTATCCATAACATATTGTGATAATGTTTTGTGGAGCTGCTTATAATCCTCTGTATCAGTTTCAGTGCAGCATAACAGTTTCTCCACAAGTTTCTTAACATTTTTCTTATCAAGAGATAATATTGTAGCTACACTGTTGATGCTGAAGGGTGTTTGCAAGTCCTTTAGGTCTTTCAGTTCGTCATTCAGGTGATGGGCATATGCAATGTTCCTGCCAAATTCAAAGGCTTTATCTTGAAGCTGAAGATCAAGTAAAACAAGGATTAGGGAGACATGCTGAGATTCATGAGTTTGCTACTGCCCACTTCATTTTTTTAACTTTAATTTATTGAATGGTTATTTATTTATTTATTTCAAGATTCACCCAAAGGGCAGGTGTTGTATAATAGGACACAAGGTCCCCTACTAGATACAGAACACCGCAACCCCCACCTCTATAAGAACATTGTTACTCTAGCCCCACCCTTACGCTACCCAGTTAAAAACATATGGTTGTAAAGGAAATCAAATAAAATCCCCCTTGTAATTAATTGGCTCTCCAGTTTCTCAAACAACAAACCAATTAACAGTAACATTAACAGTAACAAATGTACATGACTTTGTACAGATACACACCTCAACAGAATGAGACAACAGCTTTAGAACTGCTTGACAGCTACTGGCCAGTAGACTTCCCTTTCTCCTGAATACCAACTCCTCCCAGTATTGTAGAGTAAGGTTCTTCACATCATGGTGACTATTCATAACCTCTCCCTCCATTAAATGGCCAATCACCTTAGAGATCATACCAACAACCTCTGTATTGTGTAACTGAGCCAATCCTGTGCATGCATTAGCCAGCAGAAAATCACCTGTCAACACAGACATCTTGTTACCAAACTCCATGTCCTTGAACTCATGAGGAGAGACAGGAGCTAAGTCCACCACTCCATTATGAATGAGGCAAGCTGTTAAAAATGATGGCAACAACAGAGTTAAATTAAGTACAAATTATGTCTCTATCAATTCCAAGCCCGCCCATGCAGCCCCTCCCCCACCCCACCCCCCCCCCCCCCCCCCCGCCCATTGCAAATGTCCCACCGTGGGGCTAGCTAAGTTATGCAAATGCCCCACCCCAGGGCAAGTATAGCAAACGCACCAAATTTATTCGCCGTTTCAAAGCCACATTTCACCGCTTTTCTTTATTAAAGTAATGCAGTACTCACCTTCAAACACTTTCGCAAGTGCCCCAAATCCCACATTCACTAGCCAGTTCCCAATAAACTGCACACTTCACCCCGAAACTGGGAAATTTCTAACGTCATGTTCACAGATGACTTTTCCACCGCCATGTTGATCGATGAAGCAAGCACGTGTTGATCAGTTGAGCAAAACAAAATCAAACACAGGGGAGGGGTGGGATATGTTTTTGACAAATGCCCCGGGCGCCCGGGCCATGTGCAAAACAAATGCCCCACCCCAGGGACAGATAGGTTGTCAAATGCCTAATCTTGTCCCGGGGGGGGGGGGGGGGGGGGGGGGGATGGGCGGGCTTGGAATTGATAGAGACATTAAAGATAAGTGTAAGTCTTATACGATGTTTAACATTCGTAGGATGGGCATTGCTGGTATGTACATGTACATTGCATTAAAAAAGGAATATCATAATACATGTACACTACCTGTATGTATCATTTCTGTTATTTCGGCTAACTGTCTCTGACCTGGGTAAATCCCAGACACAGCATCTTGGTCCACGTTTACACCATCACTGGGTAAGCACGGTGCAGCAGCCTTAGCAACCAACAACACTAACAAACCCCTGGTCTGCATGCTGTACTGCCCATCATACACAAATCCTCGAGCTGTCTTTACCAGCGGATGCCTACTGCCTACCAGTCTCTTCATGTGCATTGCTACATTGGACAGCTCGTCACTTAGAATGCACCTCAAACTAAGAAAAGAAGTCGGGTAGCCAACCAGCTTCTCTGCATCGGACAGGGCTCGGTTGAGGTCATCTTGCTTGGATAGAGACCATAGCATCCTATGGCGTAAATATGCAGACTTTACTGGTGCAAGAAAATCTTGTTTTCTACAATTGTTCACGACTCGTCTTACTCTCACTCGCAGTGCACAACGGCAACGCACACTTAGACTTAGAGTTGGACTTGGAGAACTCATCACTCAAAATGCCAGACACTTCACAGTTCCATTACACTCGGCTACTCGAACGACTGGCGTTAACAAGAATTAACAGGGTCATTTGAGAATTCCAGCTAATGTCTAGTGCATTATTAGCAAAAGAAAGGTTAAAAAACTTTATCGCAATCGATCCGCCATGTTTCTTCATGACATATACTGAGCCTGCGATCTACATGGTCAGTGATTCGCAATTGGAATACCACAGGGATACCGCCGAGCTAAAAAGGAGGACCGTATTTAGAGTGAAGAGAAGACATCTCCCAAGTAAGTTGATGCTTTTCAGGTGAAATTACTATTTTATTATTTTCGTCATTTGTTTCTCTGTTATTGATTGCACCTCTATCTGTTCCTTTCCAATTTTATCCAATCTGTCTATCATTTATGGGTTGCCTGTGTACTTTCATGGTTATACCCGCTGACTTCGTAGTACAAACATGGCGGCCACCAGAGTGCGATTTGGACTCTCGGTATGTCGTCGTCTTTCAACCGGTTTACGCTGTAATGCAAACACTAGAAGACTGATATTGGACTCTTCTAAACTCGTCAAGCAATGCAGTGTGAATTTTGCTCAAGATATTGTGAGTTTATATGGTGTATTTTCTTAAAGAATGAAAGAAACCGCGCGCTCTTGCACGTCTGCATGTCGTGCATCTTATTTCGTGCATAATAACCAACTTGACTTCTACTCTTTCCTCTTTCCAGCAGGCCTCTTGTTCTACCAAACGATTCCTTTCAGGACAGTACAGTACAACGAGTGCTTTGTGTGCTGCAGGAGTAAACACGGTAATGCACCAGTCATTTCATTTCAGTCATTGAGGAAATGACTGGGACCGAGTGTTAAATCACAGGCTTCCCAGACCCGACGTATATTTCCCGCTTATTAGTCTATTGGGTTACCTGTGGTTTATCGATTAGTTTCATAACGATCTCAGAAGAGTTTATATAATTGCTTGGTGTGAATTCTTTTTTCCGATTCCTACGAAACAAATCTTCAATAATAAAAGATTGATACTTAAAGGGATACCCGAGTGAAAAACACATTGGGGCTCAAAAGAATCTTCAACATGTTCTTTGTTCAGAAAATGTATTAAAATTTGATCAAAGGTTTTTAGTATTAAGAACGAGCACCTCAAAGTTGGCCCCACGAAGACATGGGCGGCGCCATCTTTGTTTGCATTTACGGAAGTGACGTCACTTCGTCCCACCAGCGTTCTCACTCTCTCACTTATTAGGTGTTTTTAGGATGATAAACGCCTTAACTGTACCTCACATACATTGTAGTTCTTATACTTATTCAGAAGTCACTCGAGTCTTTTAAGCCATGTTGTTTTGCTGTTTTTAAATGGCAGTTACAAGACCTTGTTGTTCGTCTGATAATTTCTTCCTCCTCCCAGTCTTCTGAACTTTTCTCATAATGTCGTCTTCATCATAATTCCGGTTTCTGTAAGAATTCCTCTGCAATCTCGATGAAAATATATCCACATTAATTCCGAGCGTGTGAAAATCATACAAAGACAAGTAGCCGCGATACGCTGGTGGGACGAAGTGACGTCACTTCCGTAAATGCAAACAAAGATGGCGGCGCCCATGTCTTCGCGGGGCCAACTTTGAGGTGCTCGTTCTTAATACTAAAAACGTTTGATCAAATTTTAATACATTTTCTGAACAAAGAACATGTTGAAGATTCTTTTGAGCCCCAATGTGTTTTTCACTCGGGTATCCCTTTAATGAAGTTGTGTGAGTGTTTTTTTTTGCGATTTGGGGCCTTCTAAAGCAGTTTATTAGGATTCAAAATTTTGACCGTTGGCAGAGGCTCTAAAAAAATATACAAGGTAGGCAACTCCACCTCGCCAAAGCACAGACTTACCTCAAAGATCACCCAAAAATCGGCACTTTTCTTCCTCGCTCGCTATTCAGCTTTCGGCACAGGAGGGAATAGTTATCAAGCAACATCTGACCAGAGATTTAAGAAAATCCATCAAATTTATCATTGCCAAACGGCCTCCTCGAGACCCCAAAAGCGCGACCTTCCAATGATCTGTAAGAACCAGAATGACCAAAGCGGTCCAAAATTTTCGCGACCCTACCCAAAACTATGCAAATCGCCTTTCTTCATGGGGGAACCCCCAAGCGTGAAATTATACTTCCGCTTGAGGAACGGAAACAAATATATCGCCGATCAGAGAGACCATTACTGGGCTTTTAACTAAACTGGCGGTTACAGACTAATTTTGAATTTGGAACTCGCGAAAATTTCTCACGTGGAACTGTCATAACACTCGGTGAAGACCCTAGCCCACTGTCTTGGTCCTCTGATTGGCGAGTTCCAAATTCAAAATTAGTCTGTAACTGCCAGTTTCGTATAATTTCACGCTTGGGGTCCTCCCATGAAGAAAGGCGATTTGCATCGTTTTGGGTAGGGTCGGGAAAATTTTGGACCGCTTTGGTCATTCTGGTTCTTCCAGATCATTGGAAGGTCGCGCTTTTTGGGTCTCGAGGAGGCCGTTTGGCGATGATAAATTTGATGGATTTTCTTAAATCTCTGGTCAGAAGTGACGTCACTTCTGTAAATGCAAACATTTAAGATGGCGGCGCCCATGTCTTCGTGGGGCCAACTTTGAGGTGCTCGTTCTTAATACTAAAAACCTTTGATCAAATTTTAATACATTTTCTGAACAAAGAACATGTTGAAGATTCTTTTGAGCCCCAATGTGTTTTTCACTCGGGTATCCCTTTAAGTATCAATCTTTTATTATTGAAGATTTGTTTCGTAGGAATCAGAAAAAAGAATTCACACGGAGCAATTATATAAACTCTTCTGAGATCGTTATGAAACTAATCGATAAACCACAGATAACCCAATAGACTAATAAGCGGGAAATATACGTCGAGTCTGGGAAGCCTGTGGTTAAATCTGATTAAGAATGAATGTAAGACTGTAAAACAGTCCCTTTGATTCCCTGCTAGCAGAGATTCCTTTGGCTAAATTACAGAATACATGCAGGGCCATTCCTCGATATGCCCTGAAGAGCCACTGGCTCATGCAGCAGTGACTTACGAGCCACCAAGCTACTGAATATATACACATCACTTCGACAATAGACTTGTTGTATACTTCATTGTGACTTCCGAGCCACTAAAATATAGACCCCAAGACACATTGAATATTCATATGGAGATTCCTCATTCTTTAACCCTTTCACTCCCAAGAGTTGCAGTCTAGAACATTAGAAAGAGCCAAAAATCAGTTCAAAGCCCTTGGGGCTGAAAGGGTCAAAGAGACGGAGACTAGCCGGCAGTGACTGCCAAGCCACCGAGCCACCGGTGGATGGATTAAGATCATCGACTATCGAGCCACCGAGCCAATGAGAAAAATATATGGAACTTCAAAAATGGCCCTGCATTCCGTAATTGTTCCGTTCCTTTTCTTCCATTTCTTTTGTAATCACAAACTGGCTGGAGAAAACATTGTTTATTGCACATGCGTTAGCATTACTAAGCAACACAAAAACACTTTTGCCACACTTGGACTGCTTGACCAATGAGAAGAAAGTGATCACAGTGTGGTTTGCATACTAATATCATTACTGTAATGATTGATGTTGGCAAAAAATTACATTACTTCAATCTGCAAATCTTTTACACAGTCATGCATACTGTATATTTTTATAATTTATTCATCCATAGTTGAATGTTGTGACTGGGGGCAGAGGTTTCTTTTTCCCTACAGTTTCTGAAGTGAAAGAAAGGGAGGAAAAGGAACCTCCCAACAGGGAATCCCTTTCATATTGTGAAAAGCAGTCAAGAAACAGGGTTATGAGTATGTCAATGATAACAGCATGAGGCTGTGCTGAGTGAAAGGAGAGAGGTTGGGAGAAATGCAAAAGAAAGGGACTGTGAGAGGAAAAATAATACCGGTAATAATAAAATAATGGGATTAAGCAGTGGCATATCCACAAGGTGGTTCTTCATCGAATGATGGGCCTCCGTTTTAATTAATGTCCTTAAGGTCAAACCATTTGTTGCCCGAGAACGACATTGTTTCACAAAGGCAGCACCTTGTACTCGGTTATTTTAAGACCCTGAGTGTTGGTCCACGGGTTGAGGAGAGATTCAAAAGAAAGGGACTATGGACCTTTCTTTTGCAAATTCATTCTGAATTATCTGCTGCTGGATAAACAAAAAATTCCCATTGGCTAAAATTTTGAGAGGATGTGTCAATTAATATTTTGCTTAGTTATTAAATCACTGTAATTAGACCACACATTCTAGAAGCATTCAGTGAATGAAAAGTTAGAAGGAACAGACCTAAAACCAGAACAGAAAAGACACTGTTTCATCGACTTTATGGGAAACATGTTTTCATAGTGTTTCTGAGGATTCTGCTTCGCTCATTCAATCTTGGTCAAATTTGACACCACTCCAATGGACTCTTACTAGCACACCGACTTCCAAGAGGGCAACTAATTTTAATCATGAGCTTCCACTATCATTGAGGAATACAATGTACAGTAGATACATGTACATGTAAGTCCAATGAATGTTTCCTATCCACCATAACAAGGTTTGTTAATTACATTCATGCTTTATATATAGTGAACTAAAAACAACAGCTGCATTTTGTACCCTGGTCGCACACAAGAGCAGTCTGGATTCTTTATTCAAGGCTCAAACAAAGATCTTCCCTAATAATAATGTGCACAAATTTTTGCAAATCCTTTTGCATTTTTGGTTTGAAGGATATACATTTATATAGAAGATATTACATTAGTGATTAGGAAGAACAAATTAGCAATGGGACGATGGCCCCATGTACATGTACACCCAGAATAATGGATCATTTTGCGTAGAAATGGGCCATTTTCAAATCACAATGGGCCATCAGTACCCTAGCTGGTGAAAAACCTTGCAAGATCCTCGAAGATCTTGAAGGATCCTCAAAGACCTGCTAAAGATCCTTGTAGATGAGGATCCTTCAAAGATCCTTCAAGGAACTTTCAAAATTCCTGCAAAGATCCTAAACTGCTAAGATTTTATCAGGATACTGCAAGGATCTTTCAAAGATCATTAATTGAAAGATCTTCAAGGCTGGTCTTGGCAATATCATCAAAGATCTTTGTCAAGATCTTTGAAGATCCATGCAGATATCCTTGAGGTTTTCTTTGACAAGTTATTTAAAGATCCTTACAAAGATCACTAGGTTTAAATCCTATTCCTATTCCATGTGTAATTCTGAGGCTGTTCTCTCCAAGGGGCGTTGTAGAACAAATGTTTTCAAGTATTCATTTTTTAACCACATTTGATCTACAGAACGGCTTGCCAGTGGCTATTAGAACTACATGTATTGGACATTTTAACTCCTTTAAAGGCAATGTAAATAAGTTCTATTCTAACAAATTCAGTAGTAACTCACAAGGAAGCATTTTCATAGTACATGTATTAATAAGTTCTTATGTACATGACTTGTATATAGTTATCATAGTTTTATTCATATTGTAGTATACGCTCTGAGGGTGGTTTTCTGAAAATGGGAGTATTGTTCTTGGTGATGCTCTTGTTTCTGGAGAACCATGTTTAGAGTGTCTGTACATTTTCATGTTCTGTATAAACCTTCCTAATTTTTTACGCATATATCTTTTGTAAATATTGTGTAATTGAATTGAGTAAATCAATCAATCAATAAATATTTATAAACACATTAGATCTTCATACTACAAGTGTACACTGTATGCTACATACCATAATTAAGTTAAAGCATGTTACATGTTAGATCATGCTTGTATGAGTACTACTGTATTCATAGTGTATATATAATTGTGCAGATGCTCAAATAATATAATAGCATGGGTGCTGTGGGCCTGGACCGGCATCACCGCAAAGTGTTGATGTTGTGTCTTCAGGGACTTGAGGGAATAATTGGAAGAGTACTTTCTCTCTTACATAATTTCAGTAAATGTACATGTATGTAACATCTTTTTTAGCAAGTGGTAGTTAACATGCTGCATACTCCTTTCAGTCACAAGTAACAGAAAGTCCTGAAAGCCGACCATCATCTGCTGGTGGAGGGGCCTTTACTGTTGAAACAGAAGATGATGATGGTATAATAATTTTATTTATTGAAGTGCACCTGCATGCATAATTATAAATTTTATAAAAATATGTGCTGTTTAAGCTTTGGACAAACTATCCAACAATGTTGGATTGCATGACCCAACTTTTCTCGATCCAGCATCCCATGTTGGACCAAAAGTTTTTGCTCAATCAAAATGTTGGATGGTGCTTGCTTTTGTTCAATCAAAATAATGTTTGACAGCACTTGGCCACTACCCCATCATTTTTATCCTACAAATTTTAAAGCTGGATTGTGCAATTGAACAATAATTGTTCACTAGTTTGACCAGGGATTTAGAGTTTGTTTTTATTTTATATTCCTTTATAATTAACAGTAGCTGTAGTATTTTGTATTATTTTACACATCTTTAGTGAACAGGTGGTGTTATGCACATTATTGATACTGGTGTCCCTCACGATATTGTTTTAATAATGTCATATATTTATAGCAGTCTGAAATAATTCACTGACGGGATATGTCAGTAATATTTAAAGTGCCATGAGACTGTGGTGATATGGCGCTATATAAATATGGCCATTATTATTATTATATTATTCTTATTATTATATTATTCTTATTATTCTTCTTCTTCTTATTATTATTATTATTATAGATCCCTTTATGAAAGAGATGGTGAGAAGATATGAGATATGTCGTCGATGGTTGGCATCCATCATGGGTGAAGATATTGAAAACTTCACTGAGGAGGACATGAAGGTGGATTTATAATCTTGATATTATTAGTTCATGTACACAGTTAATGTAATTATTATGCATGCCACTATTCAATTTGATATGCTTATTATATTCATGTATCATAATATATAAAATGTACTTGTGTACAGTACATGTAGTGTACAGTACATGTAGTGTACGTGTAGACTTTGACCCAATTTGAGTTTAGTCATCAAATGTTCAAGATGTGTGGTGGCTAGCCATCTGCAATGATGTAAAACTATCTGGTGGTCAGCCATCGTACAGTTCAAAGCTGTTTGGTAGCTTAAGCGATCAATGATGCATTAAGCTATCTGGAAGTTTGCTGGCGCCAACAGTACATGTAAATGCCAGGTGGTACCTGCGACACTGTCAGGAACCGTCAATGCAGTCTGGCATTTGGTGGTGGTTGCACAAAATTAATTTTGAGCAGGTCTGCACTAATAATAAATAATTGTATTCTCAGATGAGGACATCAAATTGTAGTCTTGTCATTTGTATCAACTAAATCTAACCATCTTATACATGTACTTTACATCAGGAAGCCATTGAGTACTTGATGCCTACTGGTCTGTATGCAAAGGATGCCAGGCCATTACTCCTGGTAATGTACCATGTTTTAATGCATTTCATGCCATTTCATTTGTTTATAATGCAAACTTGAAGTTTGGAGAAGTAGTGCTATGTATATCAGTTAATTATGCAGGGGTTGAAATTAGTGCTAGTTGAATGCCATATTTAATAAATTGATTTAATGCTTCTAAAGACAGTGGAATTTATTTACAGCAGAAAATTCTTGCTAATGTAGGATAATATCTATAGCAAACCAGAACCTGTTAACCCATAACATACAATTTAAATTAAGCTGTCAAACATTACACATTGGAAAACTTCCATCTACACCATTTATTATATATTAAGTAATAAATTACATGTACATGTATTTAACTATCACAAACTGTTTCCGGTTAGCAGGACTTAATAATTAACCATTGTTGCTGAAGTGTGACTTTGGAAGTCTCATTTGGAAAATTGTATTCAGCAGACACAGAGTCTAGTATATGGTCTCATTCAAAGCTTCCAAACTTGTACTGCCAACAGTAAAAGACACATGTACATGTATGTATACATATAATATAAACGTAAAACCTTATTGACAGAGACATTAAAAATTTTGCCAGACAAGTTTGGTTTCTTACTTTGCTAGCTTAAAATAATGACAGCTATGTTTTGCTAAGTGGCAACAAAAAATAAATTCTTAACCCCTCAGGTACATTTAAATTTATAACTGCAGCATATACATGTATATTGACAATTGTACAACAAAACCTTAGTTGATAATGACCTTTTTTTCACTCCCAGCATCCAAAAAAACTCTTTACAAAAAGGAAAGGTAAGCTTACGTGTAGCTTGTGTTTAATATACAAATGTACATGTATAAGTGATATAATTATTGTTTTATTCTGATTCATATTTAATATGTTAATATTTAGGTAGACATGTTTTGTGTATATGCAGTCATAATGATATATGCATGGGCTCATGGAAATCAAATAATAATTGGTGTGGGTAATAACATATAATTTGAATATTGTATTCGTAGAGGTCTCGTTACGCCAGTACCCAGGTATTACTGTAACTGTTATGGTACGGTACTGTACAGTATCTTCTTGGATAAGGACGATACATTGTAGGCCCTCAGAGACCTCCATAGAGAGGCTTCAAGCCTGTTGAGGTTCTCCGTCCACCTGTGAGTGGTAAACAGAATAAATCACTGCACAAATATACCACCTTCACAGAAAATTTCAAAGCTAAAAACTATAAAGAGCCAAAAACTGTGAACTGCCTTTTCCACCATAAGTATGCTCCTATTCTCAGATTACGAAAGCACTACATTCTTGACATGGAACACTACTAACATTTCATTCCTAAAATTAAATGTCAGTTTCAAGAAAATAACAAGTTACACAAATCAGGTGTGAAATTTATAAATAATATGTGATTTTGATGCAAAGACCCGCTAATTTTTTTTGCAAGCACAGACAAACTCCAGACAGCATTTACTATTCCCGATGGAATTGATGCCATCTGGTGTTTACTGTCAGTGGTACCCAACCGCCAGATGGCTTTGAACATCCGTTGATGGCTTATATTAAGCCACCAGATGGCTTTAACCAGCAACGGCTAGCCACCAAACATCTTGAACTGTTGACTGCTAGTCTCAAATTGGGTTGAAGTGGTTTATAGTCAAACACAATCTGGATTTAAAATAAGCGACCACATTTTTTTTAAATGAGGCATGTGATTGTGATTGTAAGTAATTGATTTCCGTCTAATTGATTTCTGTCTGTCTATAAGTATAACATGTACCGTGGTAAAATTAATATATTTATTCTTCTTGGGGTAGCTTGCATACATGTATGCAAAAGTTTTGAAAATGATTCTGACAGCATTTAATGTCGGTGGTTAGTTTCCAGACAGCTTGACAGCCAGCCAGTCCTGGCAGCTTACAACCATTAGTAGCTACATGTACATAATGTAGCTGCACAGCATTTACAAAATGTAATTAACATTGATGACACTGAAATGGCGACATTTAGCTGTCAAATTTTGGTGGCTCTGGTGCCACCAATGGTTGCAAACATTTTGAGTGGGACTGTCTGAGCACCAAAATTAGGAATCCAGGGATGATTTTGATGTATGACATTCATTAATTCGTACTTAATGACAATAAAAGAGTCAAATTTAAAGAAGATCAATACGATGATCATTTTTTGGCCAAAATTGCCTTTTCTGCATTAAAAAAAAAAGATAGTTAACAATTTCATGAAATCAACATGTTAGTATAAGTACATGTAGTACAATTAATGTGGTGCTCTTGATGTACATGTAGATTACTAGTCACTAATATTTTTTTTTATGGCTAAGTCATTAAACAACAGACATATATAAACTTATGCTATCCTACATGTACATTTAAAATACCCTACAAATTACCTAGTACATGTATATTGAGCCAAAATAAACCAAAATAAACTAGGTTGTACCAAAATAAACTAGGTTGAACCAAAATAAACTACATTGTAGGTTGAACCAAAATAAACTAGGTTGTACCAAACTAAACTAGGTTGAACCAAACTAAACTAGGTTGAACCAAAAAAACTAGGTTGAACCAACATAAACTAGGTTGAACCAAACTAAACTACGTTGAACCAAAATACACTAGGTTGAACACAAAATAAACTACAATGTAGGTTGGACACAAAATATACTAGGTTGGACACAAAATAACTAGGTTGAACCAAAATAAACTAGGTTGTACCAAATTAAACTAGATTGGACCAAAATACACTAGGTTGAACCAAAAATAAACTAGGTTGGACACAAAATATACTACAATGTAGGTTGGACACAAAATATACTAGGTTGGACACAAAATAACTAGGTTGAACCAAAATAAACTAGGTTGAACCAAAATAAACTAGGTTGAACCAACATAAACTAGGTTGAACCAAACTATATAAACTAGGTTGAACCAAACTAAACTAGGTTGAACCAAACTAAACTAGGTTGGACACAAACTAAACTACAATGTAGGTTGAACACAGAATGAACTAGGCTGAACACAAAATGAACTAGGCTGAACGAAACTAAAGTAGGCTGAACGAAACTAAAGTAGGTTGAACCAAACTAAAGTAGTAGGTTGAACCAAACTAAACTAGATTGTACCAAAATAAACTAGGCTGTACCAAACTAAACTAGGTTGTACCAAAATAAACTAGGTTGTACCAAAATAAACTAGGTTGTACCAAAATAAACTAGGTTGTACCAAATTAAACTAGATTGAACCAAAATACACTAGGTTGAACACAAAATAAACTAGGTTGAACCAAAATAAACTAGGTTGAACCAAAATAAACTAGGTTGGACAGAAAATAAACTACAATGTAGGTTGGACACAAAATATACTAGGTTGGACACAAAATAACTAGGTTGAACCAAAATAAACTAGGTTGAACCAAAATAAACTAGGTTGAACCAACATAAACTAGGTTGAACCAAAATAAACTAGGTTGAACCAAACTAAACTAGGTTGAACCAAACTAAACTCGGTTGGACACAAAATAAACTAGGTTGAACTCAGAATGAACTAGGCTGAACACAAAATGAACTAGGCTGAACGAAACTAAAGTAGGCTGAACGAAACTAAAGTAGGTTGAACCAAACTAAAGTAGGTTGAACCAAAATAAACTAGGCTGTACCAAACTAAACTAGGTTGTACCAAAATAAACTAGGTTGTACCAAAATAACTAGGTTGAACCAAAATAAACTAGGTTGAACCAAAATAAACTAGGCTGTACCAAACTAAACTAGGTTGTACCAAAATAAACTAGGTTGTACCAAAATAAACTAGGTTGTACCAAATTAAACTAGATTGAACCAAAATACACTAGGTTGAACACAAAATAAACTAGGTTGAACCAAAATAAACTAGGTTGGACACAAAATAAACTAGGTTGGACACAAAATAAACTACAATGTAGGTTGGACACAAAATATACTAGGTTGGACACAAAATAACTAGGTTGAACCAAAATAAACTAGATTGAACCAAACTAAACTAGGTTGAACCAAAATAAACTAGGTTGGACACAAATAAACTAGTTTGGAAAAATTTAACCAGAAGAAACATAAATTCTAATAATACCACAGGTATACAAAACATAGAACAATGTAAAACAATATGTATATTTTATGTCATCATCCAGGCCCTATTGGTGACATATGGCCCATATTCAAATTGATGATGAGTGTTATTTCGTTTTTGACATATTTTCTATTGTTATTTGATAACCTTTATTTCACTAAGATCCCAGTGAATTTCAACATATTGCTCATTAGATATTCAAGGGCTTTTGTATGTGATATAAAGACCTTGAATATCTAATGAGCTATATAAAGGATCTTGAATACCTAATCAGGTCTTTATATTGAAATTCACTGTAATGTTAGTGAAATAAAGGTTATCTAATAACAATGAAATAAGTCAGTGAAATACCTTGAACCTCGGCATTCAGCCATATACATCCCTCGGGCCATATGGCTGAATGCCTCAGTACCCAGTATTTAATAGGCCTTTTGCAACAACTGACCTTGTCAGTCAAAAGTATTGGTGCCAGTTCAAAATGGATGCCAGAAATGGAAAGAGCATATCAAAATTAGTAAACAAAACAAGTTTTAGGTTCATAACTTTCAAACCGAAAGCATAATGATTTTCTGAGATCTCGAAATTTAACAGAGTTTGTGAGGCTGCATGAAGGGCAAAACTAATTTTGGCATGCTCTTTCCATTTCTGGCATCCATTTTGAGCTACATGTAGCACCAATACTTTTGATTGACAAAGTCATGTGACCAGTTGTTGCAAAAGGCCTATTCTTACTTAAACATTGAACAAGTTACATTATTTTGCAATGGAAAATTTTAGCTGCAGGAATAATAACATGTTTCCTACCTTTGATGTTTTTATAATCAAAAATCTGATTGAATGTGTTATTATACTATTTTCTACATGTAGCACAAATATTTGATACTACTGGACGTCCTTTCGCAGCAGCATTCTATACTGGACAAGTGGCCTACCACAACTTAATTTTTGTGAGTAACTACATGTATATACCGTAATTATATTACATGTATCTTAACATAGAACATCCTGGCGATTTGTATAGGAAATCGCATGAATGTGAGTGCTATATTACATGATTTATAGGCGCTGAGTGATAATTATTTTGAAAGAAATCTGACAATTGCATGCATGTATTGAGCCTTTTATAGGCGAGTGCAATTTGAGAACTTTCAAAATATCACTTAATATTGCCTAGATTCAAGGGTTTCATTAAGTTTTAGAGTACATGCAGATGTCCTGAATTAGCTCATATCAAAGTAGGCGGTCGTACAGCTTATTTACATTCAATAGAGTTGTAGTTGTAATATCAAGACTTAGTAACCGGCTGTAGGTGACAAAGTAACCATCTTCTAATGAACATGTCTGTTCTTGTTTGCTTGATTTAAAATGCCTGTGTATTATTATGATTAATTTGCCATTATATTAGTTTTGTAGATGGCAAAATTGACCTTCTAAAAATGCTCCATTTCGGTCTGGTCACATAGGCTTAAGGCTTGTTTGAAAGAGCTTCATGATGTACAATAATTATGTAATATATATAATGGGCAAGCCTATAATGTATGAGCGGAGCTCTCAATAATTAAATACGAAGAGATGCACGTGCACACATGTATACAACTGTATGTATAAATGGAAATTAATTTACGAAAATAAATAGTGCATGTGCAGTTGAGCTGCACGCGCACATATGTACAAATGTATGTAACGGGAAATATAATGCGTGCATGCAGACGTAATTACGAATATAAATACTGCACGTGGAGAGGAGTTGCACACATATATGTAATGGAAAGGTGACAGCATACAAAAGAAAGAACATGACGCGTATGCATGCATGCGGAGATGTAATGGAAATTAAAGTTGGAAATTGAATATTTTACGCATTACTGCAAAAACATTATACATCTAATAATAATAATAATAATATCATTTATTTAAACACTGTATTGGAGATACTACAGCATTTGAGCTGATGTGGCCGTGATAATACAAAAGAAACGATATAACGATCTAGCTAACTTTATTGATTATGTAAATTACAAGATGTGATGGGAAAAGAGACTATTGCATTGTAAGATATACATTGAAATGGTACTAACTGACTAACTAGTTGAGTGACTAACTAATTGACTAATAACTTAATTAGATGAATAAGTGTGTAGTTGTGTAAATGGATAGGTGGATCTCTAATAAATATTGAGATAAATTTAGAAAATCACAAATTCCCATAAACGGAGGATGGAATGTAAAGGACAGGACAGCGTTAAATAGCCAAACAAAATAGAGCACCCGATTTAGGACTCGAAAACCTCACGTGTTCTGCGCACTGGTGCACGGTCGGGTGGTTGGGCAAGATCATGTCATTACAATTTTACTCTCATTCTATATGTATGCTGCTCCACTCACATGGGCGCTCAGCTATAAACCACAGTTAAAGAGCCACTCTCAACTGTGATTCTTCTCTTGTCTAGTATACTACGTATTTCCTCCTATTAGTAAACAGAAAATGGTGATTCAAGCATTTTGAATAGCTAGCAGTTCCACAGAACAATGGCAGCATAATGAGCAGGCCTGCAGAACAATGGGGGCATACTGAAATGTAGTAGTATAGTCGGCGTCAAAATGATACCCGTTTTTCTTGCACAACAAAACTCAAAAAGTTGTCTACTTATGGACGCCTTGTTTTCTTGCACAAGGGGCGTCATAAAGCGAATTCAGAAATCCACTTCATGACGCCCCTTATGCAAGAAAAAAGGCGTCCATAAGTAGACAACTTTTTGAGTTTTGTTGCACAAGAAAAAAGGGTATCAGTTTTGACGCCGACTATACTACTAGGGGTAACTAAGGGTCATTCAAAGTGTCACTAGACATTCTCGTACATAAAATCCAACTTCAAACTTGAGTATCTGTTAGAGACAGGATTATTATACTGTATATCGATATCTTCCACTATGGATTATATATCGTGCCTCCCTCTAGAAATCTTGACTAAGATCGTAGAGCATGCAGGTCCTACGTCATTCTCAAGCATTGCAAGGACATCGAAACGCCTAAACGGTGCTGCGTCTCTCGCGCGCTACAAAGACGTAGACCGAGAGTTCCGTATACAAGTACTATGTTTTGGTTTGGGTTCTACTCATAATGATGCCGATCGAGACAAATTGGCTAGGACTTTCGGTATTTCCGCAAGCCACATCGACGACAGCCTTCCTCTCATCTACGCCAGTGATCATGGCAACCTTAATATTGTTAAGTGGCTCACCAAGCACTTTCGTTTCAATAAAATGGATAGGTACACCAATAATACTCTAGACGCTGCCTTAAGGTATGGTCATCTTGATCTCGCTAAGTGGCTCACTAAGCACTTCCAGTTCACCAAAGAGAGCAATGCCGTCATGTTTGCTATGATAGAGGCCATTACGAATGGTCAGCTTAATATCATCAAGTGGCTCATTCAACATTTTCAGATAACCGTAGAGTGTGAATACATTCATCATGCTCTACTATGCGCCTGTAGAAGTTATTATCTTGATACCTCTGGATGGTTCATTAATTGGTTCATTAAGAACTCCCATCTCACCATAGAGGCTGAAAATGCCCTACTAGACTACTATGTGAATGTTTATGAGGCCAGGTATGGACCGATTGAATCCAACTGCACCTGAAAAATCCAACTTGAAGTATATGTTAAAGGAATGATTATTATACTGTATATTGCTACCGAATGGTATTAGTATATATTCTTTATTCCACAATACTAGCTTACGTTGTTATCTTAGTACGCATTAACACCATACAGATCGAACATGTCGAAGAAGAACTCAAATGTAGACGCCACAATGATTGAGGTAGTAACTTGTGATTGGTTGCTGAGAGGGAAGGACACGAAATGCCAAAAGAGGATTTCGAAGACAACGAAGTTCTGTTGCCAGCACAACTACCAAATCTCAAAAGGTTGTGCCCCACTCATACCATGCTCGAAGTGCGGTAAAGGATGTCGTACTAGTTACGGGCTTTGCTCAAGATGCGACCGTCTCACCATCAAGGTGAAGTGTCCCGGTGTCTATGTAAAACGCGCTAAGAAGTCCAGCAAGATGCTAGAGGAGCCAAGAAAGGAGGAACTTGCAGAGCCAAACGTGGTGGAACCGGAGGAAGAGCAGAATGCTGCCGATGTGAGGCACGCTATGGAGTTCGACGAGATGCTAGAGGAAGACCTCAGGAATGAGTTGATTAGGACTGCCAACAAGCCGGGACCCGTCTACGACTCGTATCCAAGAAAGGCTAAAGCAGAGGAAGAATTGCCCGTGGAACCAGAGGAAGGTCTCGGAGAGTCTCTCACCCATGCACTCAACAAGGTGTTGGCTGCCTTGAGGAGTGAGAAGGACGATTAGGAATAGCCACGGAAAAAAAAAAAAGAAGAATGAAGAAGGTCGTTGCGTGGCCCTCTTCATTCTTTTTTTCTTTTTTTTTTTTTCTATTAAACGTATAAACATCTATAGTTGTATCATGGACGAGCTAGTCAGATTGTTTGGTCCTGGAATTTGTAGAAGCCTGAATATCAAACCACAAGTGGAACATATTAACGTCAGTGAAACATGTCCTGATTGTCTCTGCCCCTTTGAAATACAAGGAACGGAATTCGTATGCCCCACCTGTGGTCTTGTTTCCGAGGGTGAACCATGTGAAGAAACTAAGATCGACATCATTACTACTCGACTGCGTATAGTAGGTCCAGATGGATTTCAGTATCAAAGTGATCTAGACCGCGCAAAGCCAAAGCAAAGTGATGACACGGAACTGCAACGACGAATGCTCCTACAAGAACTACGAGCATACAACACTATTTACAAACAAAGTTGTGACCTATCGTTCCCTATGAACACTTTAGGAATCGTAGCCGACACATTTATCCAAGTAATGAAAGTTCATCCCAAGCGTAGCGATGCTAAGAGACATATTCTAGCTGCTCTACTCTACCATGCATGCATACAATGTGGATTCGTCCGATCTAAAGGTGAGGTTGCTCGCTTCATGCAACTAAGCAACAAAGGCATCCATAGAGGAGAGGTCTTTATACGTTCTCTGTGTGACGACGATGAGATCAATGTAGACTTGAATGCCGAGCGCATAGTTCCTCACATTGCAACGACTTTCCTACAGCTCGATCCTCAAGGAGTACTTATAGACGCTCAACAAATAGTCCACGAGGTTGTTACTACAGCAATAGAAAACAATGTAGGCAGATCGGTAATTAAGACGAAAGTTGTTGGAGCAAGTTACGAGGTGCTACATCGTTTAGGATCGTCTATGTCTCTTAACGAGGTCGTCGAACGATGTGACGTATTTGGAAATTCAGTCAAGCGTTTTGTCAAGGAGTTGTCTTCTTACCATTCCTACTTTGAATCAATCTACACTAGACATGGGCTAACTAGCAGTAGGACTTAGCGAAGTGGAAGTGAGAGCCATGTTCGTTTCTTTCATAGGAAACGTTGATTCTTACATTCCAAGTTTTTCTCGCATTTCCTTTTGCACTTCTTGCTTGAGTTCGGCTCGAACCCGATCCGTGCTTTTTTCACCTATGGAAGCCTTGCGACGAATTTCAGACCTCATGATCTCATACTTATTCGCTTCGTTCAGAATGAGACTGTATTCGGAGTCAGATATGTTTTCATCACGTAGTGCCTTCGATACTAGATCGCGAATCGTATTGATTTTTGCCTTTGCCAACATAGTTGTCTTTTCATGCTTAGAAACCTTCATTCCTAACTTCTTAGCTCCAAGGGTCGTAGAGGCTGAAATTAATCCACATAGCCCACCAATAACTCCAAGTGGTAGACCAATCACTATTCCAACCCCAGTCAACGCTGCACCCAATCCAGATCCAGATAAGATCACAGATAGACCTCCAGTTGCCACTGCGATGCCATGAACTATTCCTTGAGAACGTGCATATTTCTTGCGCACACCTTCGTAGTGCCTTTCTTGAACTTCTATGTCCGAAAGTGTGTCTCGGATCGTTTGCAGTCTAAAGTTCTTTCCAGTGTCACTAGCAATCTGTGGATAGATACTTGGTGCTGATGGAAACGGTTGAATCGAATCGCCTTCCATTGTACGTTATACGTATAGCTTACTCAAGCTTCAACACGTATCGTATAGGTCGACCACGGAAGTCTATCAGATTGCCTTTCTCATCGAGAATTGTCAGACGAAGGCTGCTTTGTATCGTACCTAGAGCTTTGACATCTAGAGGTTGTAGTGAGGCATACGTCGTTTTCACAAATCTATCGCCTCGGACATCTATGCTAGCCAAGACTTTCGAGCGTTTTCCCTCTAGGAGTGAGAAGCTGGAATCCACTACGTCACAGTGGACATATACCGTATCGATCTCAAAGAGGATATTTATATTGAAAGTGCCTACCGCTATAGTTAAAGTCTTGTTAGGAATATCTATGGCCCCCCTACATTCTTTAATAAACAGTCTACAGATATTTTTGCTAAGAATGATAGGTTTCATGACATCTAGGATACAACTCCCTGTCGATAAGAGTTTCCCGAATTTTATGATACCAGCGTCGATTGCGGGTTTGAAGAGGGTCTGGAGGGTTGGTATATCGTAGTTCCCCACCTTAATTTCGTGTGGAAACATCACACCATTGACCTTCCAATGAAAGCTCCCTGGCTCTTCTAGGTTCCACCAACTGTTCTCGAAAGTGATCTCGACTAGTGAAATGTTCCGTATAAGAATAGGGTCGTCGAAGTAGACAGTATGGTCAGCCGATGTTGTGGTGATATATAAGAGAACCATCTTATATGTTGAAGGTATAACTATATATACGTATAGCTTCAACATGACAGACGCATGGCGACAGTTCAAGTACCTATTTCCTAATGCCGTACTTGGTTGGTTCGAATCTACTTCCGATAATGTTAATTTCATCGATCGGGGAATGTCTCATCGCGTGTTCACGGAGGAAGGTCCTCCTACTAAGACGGGAGGTGGTAAATTGATGGGGTGGCTCGGTCGCACTGGTAAGGCTCTAGATGTAGCACTTGGTGGTAAGTCAGTTTACGAGAGCGTAATATTCGCACGGGAACACGAAGGTCTTTCCAAACACAATTGGATAGAAGAAAACGATAAGATCGCAACGTTGAATGCAAATCTATTAGCGAAGTTCAAGAAGAAATATCCACAGGCAGATCTTCACAAGTTCTATGCCTCTACGGAAGTGAACGGTCCAGGCAAATATTCGACGAGTATTTGGTTTCGAGATGGAGATTCTAGCTATATCGTTTACGGCGATGATGTCTCAAAGTTATCTGCAGTCACTCAAAGCCGCATCGACAATGCATTGCAGGGAATGGTTGGGGGTTTCCCATCTACGTTGATACTAGACATGAGTGTGAAATATCCCATTACAGCAGTTCCTTCTACTGAACCGGCACAAGATATTGATCTCACTAATCTACAGATACATATCACCTCAAAGGATGATTTCAAAGTAGGCGTTCCAAATATATTCAGGGAGATCGTTGTAAAGCATACGACAAAAAAGGAGTCCCAGCATTGGTTGGCTGGTCCGGATTTCCACTACTGGCCTCAACAACTTAATTTTGCAACGTGGTGTGCAACTTCCGGATGTGGAGTGTCGTTGTTTGACCCCACTTTCAAAACGTATCCACCAGTCGTTCAAGGGTTCCTACGATTCCACGTATATTTCACGATACGAAGAATTCTACGTGAACTTGGTGGTACTCATGGAGTTCCTTTACCTGGTGAATCTCATTTCAAGCAAAGGGATAACCTCTATAACAAATCAGCTCTTGAGAAATTGTGCATCGAATTCGGTATATCTCGAACACCAGACTTTCGGTGGAATGGCTTAGGAGACGTCTACGTAAACTCTCATGGAAAAATGGTGAACTATACGGAGAAGTATGCACATAATACTTCGTTCTCTGCTAAGTGGCCTGGTGGTGACTTTAAGTTTCCTGAGGAGAGTCGTACGGTCTATCAGTTTTCTTTAGCGTACATTGGCAATAACAACGGTAAACAATACAATTGGTTCATGCCACCAATCGGAAAGGGTTTGACAGATGTTGGATTGGGTAGGTTGAATAGATCTGTCGAGGCTTTTGGACATTGCATACTTGGTGCACAAGCAGATCTGAACGACTCCATCATACATAGCCATAACGTCAAAGAAAAGTTTAAGAGTTTAGTCGAAGGTGCTATTCTCGAAAACGATTTAGTGGTGAGCTACAATAACTATCTTACTGCTATAACGAGGACGCATAAGAGGCTCGATTTAGCAATAGCTACAGGTGTGCGATTATTGCCAAGCAATCTAGAGTACTATCTTGGTAAGAAAGATGGCTATAAGAATCCAATCCCGAAAGCTACGAAAGATATGGTGCTAGGCACTAACGCCATCAATGTAGAAGTCAAAGGACACCCACCTCTTCTTATGGAAGGACCGTCAGATAAGAAATCGGTACAGCCTCTCGAGAAACGAGTTCCTGTACCAAAGGCAAAGGCAAAGGCAAAGGCAAAGGTAAAGGCTGTCGTCTCACAACATGAGATTAATCTCGCAGTGACATCCATTGCTGCAGCTGGAATCGTATGGACGTTGTTTCGTTAACGACGTTTGTATTGCTCCACTACGAAGACCACTGCTGCTACGATTAACAACCAAAGGTTGTTTGCTAAGACTCCAACAACGTCAGCAGCCATACTGAATATGAGACTCACAATTGGTCCAATCATCTTAGGTAGAATCTCCTCTAACTTTTTGCCTATTGCTCTTAAACCTTTGACAGTTGTTTTAGCAGCTGCTTTGGCAGCATCTCCAAATCCCGGGACTAGCGCGGAAACTTTCTTCGTCAGATTGGAAACTATTACACCGATCACAGTACTTACCGCAGCTACCACGCTAATTATACTGACTCCATACTTCTTGAAGAGGATTCTTATACGATCCCTAAGTGACATCCGTTCCACTATAGCTCCTTCTATTTGCTCTAGGACTGCTTGCTCCTCCTGATCGGTCCTTATTTCATTAGTAGCGTTTTCTTTCTGAGTTTCGGTAGATGTAGGGTCTTTGAGTATTCCTACATTCCGGTCGATCCTCTTACTCAATTGATTTTCAGCTACTATGACTTCTTTTAACATTTCTTCCCTCGAGGGTCCTAAGACTCTTTTGAGACCTTTTCCCATCTTCTTATATAACTCACCTTTCTTGGTGGTCAAAGGAATCGCTTTTTCTTTACTTCCATACTCGCGGATAAAGACTCTACCATCAGACATGGTTGCAATCTCAAGCGTGCCTCGAATTCCCACATCGTGGTATTTTTCCCAGACAGTCTCGAACATATCCTGTCTTGCATTTTCCGATAAACCCTGTTTGAAGATTACACTTCGATCGGTATACTTTGGGATTTTCTCTTTCTCCAGCCTCTCCAGGATTTTTTCATTTCTAGAAACGTTCGAGCCTTCCGAGTCGAAGAGTTCGTCGAAGTACTCGTCATCTTCTCTAGAAAACGAGGTTTCCTGATTCTTTGGTCTAGCACCTTCTTTGCCGTAGTTGCGTCTGGTTTTCATTGGGACCATTTCTCCTGACTCTTCTGGAAATATTGCATCCCACTCCTCATTCACATTGATAGTATCATCTTTATCGTAGTCTCCACCTTCATCAGTTCTTTCATCGGACCTACCCTCAGAGGCCATGTTAAACATATCTATATATATAGTTATATTCAACATGATCTCATCAAAGTTGGATCCCACACAAGTACGAAGAGAGCCTCATGCACTCAAGGCTCCACGAGACTTGTATAGGAAAACTTTCACTCGATCATCTGCCAATCCAGGTGAGACTCTATACGTAGAAGTTCCAAAGCTAGCAGAAGATGTAGTACTAGTACCTGGTAGCTTAGCGCTATTGGGCGACATCGTACTATCTGGTGGACATGCGAATAACAGAGTCGTTTCGAACGTTGGACGCTGTTTGGTCATGCGTAGAATCTGTAGGATGGGAGCTGAAACAGTAGAAGACCTTGTCAGGCCAGACCTCCTACAAACATACTCCGATGTATACCTATCTACGCAGGAGAGAGAGTCTAGAATACAACAAGGCATTCAATCAGAGAACTTGAATAAGCTAAGATCGAAAGCTGGTGACGCAAGTACTTCTGTTGCTGCAGACAACGCGCTCCTAGCTGCATGTGGTTCCAAGTATAGGATTCCATTAGATGTTGACATTCTGACACAACATGGAGTTCTATATCCACATGCCTTAGAAAATATAATTACATTCGAGTTGACTCTAGCGGCTGCCAACGAGGTAGTAATTGGATCGGATACGACGAAGATAGGTACGTACCAACTTACCAACATCCAACTAGAATACGAAGCAATCAGGAACGAAACGCTGGCTAGTAATGCACTTCACAAATATGAAATAGGTACTGCATTCCTATACAACTACGCTGTTCACTTCAAAACAGTAGATATCGCTAAAACCTCTGATACTTTGATATCTCAAAACGTTAATGTTCCACGACGATCCTTCGCTGGACTACTTCTACTATTCATAGATCCACCTACCATTGGCACGCGAGATAGTGAAGCATTCTCGAATCCAGATATCTTGAAGGTAGAAGTAGATGTCAATGGGATTCCCAACAGACTCTTTCCAAGCGGTATGCTTCCCCTAGATTTCTGGGAGGCTGCAAGAAGCTGGTTTGGTACACCCAATACTTCTATGACTCCAAAGAAGTTCTTTGAAAATAGATTCTCTATTCTAATCGATTGTCGCACAGCAAAAGATTCCACCGTTCATGGTGATGGCTTGGCACAAACCGGCAGTGGAAAGGACATCGACATTCGCATACATAGAACTGCTAAGGGAAGTGGAAATGTGAAAATGCACATCTATGTCCTTGCGGATGCTCAGGTCACGATATTGAACAGATCTCTGCAGAGTATATTATACTGATGGATTCTCTCGTAGAGCACGTGCCGTTCAACGCACTCATAGTCGGTCCAACGAATTGTGGGAAGACTGCGTTTCTCATAGAACAACTTCGTGGAGCATTTCGTGGTAAGTTCGATTACATAGTACTGATTTGTCCTACGTATGCCCACAACAAAACTTATCGTGGATTCGCAAATCGAGATCCTCATTTCTTCGTCATATCGCCACCACAAGATGCCATCGATGCTACTTTGAGTATTTGCGCAACGTTTTGGTCAGGTACCAATACTCTATTGATTCTCGATGATTGCGCCGCATCGAAGGACGTCAAGAAACGAACTGAAAAGCTAGTGGACTTAGCCTTTTCTGCACGACACATAGGGCTTTCCGTTTGGGTGCTGTCCCAACAACTAACGAGCATATGTAAACCCTTCCGCGAGAACGTAGCTATCGTAGTAGCGTTTCATACAGCATCGGTCGTAGATGGTAAAAAGATATTTGAGGACTATGGAGGCTCACAAGAATGTAAAGAGTTACGAACGATACTTGGATTCCATAAGTTCGCTCGCATGTGCTTCTGTCTCCGCCATCCTTTCGAGGTAGTGTTAGAGCTCCCAGCATCTATAACATATTATCATGGATAGTAAAGAAATACTCGAGATATTCGGTGAGGATGTAACAGGCCCACCAAAAATAGAGAATGCGCATTCCTCTGTAACGGAAGATCGGGAAGCTCTCTCGATTCTAGCCGTAACTGGTACGACAAAGGAATACCTAGGGAAGAATTTCTCTCTAGGGGACATTTCTAAACTGTCAGCCAAAGACGTAGACCGCTTACATACTAGATACCAGTCCGTCTTAGCAAAACAAATAACAGGGTGTTTAGTAAATAGAGCACTCAGCTTAGTAGTTCGTGTAATCGCATACGTGTTACCTATAGATTCTCACGAAGGTCTACTGAAGGATCTACAAGAAGACCAATTAATCCGAAATGAGATATCTGGCCTGGCCGGGTCGTTGTCTTCCAGAGCAGGTCCACTTGTAGCGACAGCTAGCGGTATGTGTCACATCCTTGCACACTATACGCCAGGGAAAGAGGCGGATGACGAAGTCGATGAATATGAAGTGGATACCCCAGAAAGAACCGTAGTACTTGAGGCATATTCATCATTAAAGAATCTTTAGTGTCACACACCTGTTGAACCTCCACATATACCTACTATATCGAATCAAGATGGAAGGCCAGACGGATCAGATAACTGCGAATCCTCCAACGACTGTACCAACTAAAAAAGGAAAAAATCCAAAGCGTGTTGCAGCAGGAAAATTAGCTTGGGAGAAGGTCACTGCCCGTGCAAAAGAAGCTCAAAAGATGGAGATAGAACGTGAAAATGAACCATCCAAAGAAACTAACGTAGAGAAAGGTCGGTTCGAAAACCTGACTATACTCGCAGTCATCGGTACTGGCGCCACATTGTTTGGCACGTACTTTGCGTACAAGAAGTATGTAGATGGTAACACGCGAGCTGCCCCCGTTAGCACGATACAACCTGCAGCTCCGGCAAAGCCAACGGCACTAGACATGGAGTAACACTTAAAGACTCGAGACCATAGTAGTATATATCTAGATGGAGAAGGAATTGACGAAGACGGCAACCGATGCAGTCAAAATCGTTGGACTCGCTGCTGGTATTGGGTGGATCGTAAAAAAGACTACCAAGGAATCTATGCTTAGTGATCCTTCTTCTTCCCTAGTGAATTACGCGAAGTGGACTGCCGTGATACTTGGTAGCTTATACGCAAAGGAATATCTTGAGAAACAACTTGAGAAAGAAAAGCCCAAACCCAAACCGTAATGGCGGCAGCAATTGGAATGGCCATCCTCGGGGCTATATTGAATGCAACGGCATTTACTGGTGGTGGCATACTAGCTAGAATGATTGGAAAGGGTGATATGGATGCAGAACGAGAGAGACACAATAGGGCCATCGAAAAACTAGCAAGCGAAACGAAAGCCTATAGAATCGAACGTCAAAGACGATACGACCATGCACAAGAGCAGGAAGGTCTTGAACGTGACGCATACAACGCTCAAAGAGATACCAACGAAGCCTTAGTGCGATCCGATAAGTTACGTAAAGAGCTAAAACGGCTCAAAGAGATGAAAGAACCCCGCTTATCTGACTACTACAAACCCTCAAACAATCAGAAGACTGGTGAGTTGCTCTACGTTGGTGGTGGAATGCTAGGCGTTGGATACGCTATTAGTAAATGGATATAGATACTACTACCCCTAAGCTACCCCTAAGCTACTACTAAGCTACCCCTAAGCTACCCCATAAGCTACCCCTAAGCTACTACTAAGCTACTACTAGCTACCCCTAAGCTACCCCTAAGCTACCCCTAAGCTACTACTAAGCTACCCCTAAGCTACCCCTAAGCTACTACTAAGCTACCCCTAAGCTACCCCTAAGCTACTACTAGCTACTACTAAGCTACTACTAGCTACTACTAAGCTACTACTAAGCTACTACTAAGCTACTACTAGGTTACTACTAAGCTACTACTAGGTTACTACTAAAAAAAAAAAAGGAAAAAAAAGGAAAAAAAAGGAAGAATGAAGAGGGTCACGCAACGACTTTCTTTATTCTTCCTTTTTTTTTTTATCTGTTGAAGGTTGGGACGTATAGATGTATGATGGATTCTAAACTTGCGAATATCTTCTATGGTCCTATGGGCTATTGGAAAGGTCACTCTGCAATTGGTAAGCTATCGGTAGCAGCGAAAGCATCGGAAGACGTGGCTAGGAGTTGGTTGGAAAAGCAATCTATGTGGCAAATATATCTACCACCACCAAAACACATTCCACGACCGCATTGGACTGTATCGAAACCAAATGAAGTCCACCAAGCTGATTTGATATTTCTACCACACGATCGTCCTGGACGTGGAAGGAAACTATACAAGTATGCCTTAGTGGTAATCGATGTAGCTTCTCGATACAAAGAAGCCGAACCTTTGGCATCTAAAGATAGTGGTGAAGTTTCTGCGGCATTCGAACGAATCTATAAACGTAGTCCAATCGAATGGCCAAAGACGTTGCAAGTGGATCCTGGTAGAGAATTCATGGGACGTATGTCTGAAACTCTAGAACTACATGGTACGAAAGTTCAACGAGGTGAAGCTGGTAATCATAGAGCGCAAGGCTTCGTCGAACGAGCAAATAGAACTCTAGCCGAGAGATTGTTTGGGTATCAGTATGCACAAGAGATGGTACTTACTTCGGAAGGATCAGATGAACGTAGTAGAGAATGGGTAGTTCGTTTACCAATGGTTATCAAAGCTATGAATAGTGAGGTGACTCGGTTGACTGGTAAAGAGCCTTCGAATTCTGTAGTGGCGCAACAAGTAGATCTGAAGACTCCTACGTATTCGCGCACCGTTGGATTGAGAGAAGAGCGTCTACCCTTCGACGTTCTAGTTCGATATCTTTACGCCCCAGGAGAATTGGAAGGAGGTGAAAAACGTAGAGCTACTGATCCTGTGTGGAGTTTGCAGATATACACCATTTCGCGAAGCGTAGTATCTTCGGGACAGC
Organism: Actinernus sp. WN-2022; assembly: GCA_030867875.1. Lineage (NCBI taxonomy): Eukaryota > Metazoa > Cnidaria > Anthozoa > Actiniaria > Actinernidae > Actinernus > Actinernus sp. WN-2022. Next base: position 30,369,960 of record JAOWCC010001501.1, read on the forward strand.
CTGTGCTTTACTACCTTGCGAAGGAGAAGGATGCACCCAAACGTGGATTCGTTCGTGAAGAGCTACAAGTTGTTCCTAGGGATACGGAACTACCACCAAAAGGAATTCTGTTTGTACCTAGACGCTAAACAGCGTACTCTATTGGCTCGGTGTGGATTCCATCGGGAAGAACACGTCTTTTGTCGTAGTAAGCCGATAGCCCAAGCTTCCATTGGTCGTAGGTTACCACACCTTCTGGCAATAGTCGGAAGCCTCGGTTTTCCGCCATGTCGATACTACCCTGGAGGGCTGCTTTGAATCGATCCCACGAAATGTCGTTGTGACGCCTAGACATACCTTTAGCGGAATACTTCTTGCTGCCACCCGTATCGACGTAGTAGGCTTTCGAGCATAGGGCAATGGCGCGCTGTCCTTCGAATTCGAGTTTGAAGAGTCCTGGGGTACGACTGCTCCACTTGTCCCAAGCTAGCCATTCCTTCCTTTCGGCTTCGAAATCCTCACGTAGTTCCGGTCGTACAACTTCATCTATGCTGTTTCCAGAGATGGCAATGTACGCACTGTCCGTGTCCATCTGTATATATTCGAAATCTTTGCGATCGATGTACTTGTCGAGGAAGTCGTAGTAGAACTCAAGCATACGCAGCTTTGCGAGCTGGTACACCGCGATACCTACTTGGAAAGGGCGTTTGATTCGGATCTGGTCCTTTCGGCTCTCGAGTTCATATGCATCACCAATCTCTTCCAGGTCTTCGAACCAAACACTTCGCAAGGCCTTGTCCACAACCTTCTCATCTTTTGTATAGGTGACCTTTGTTTGGCGTCCCAAGTCTTCGAGCAACTTTCCGTAGGCACTGTTTCCTAGTAGCTTGAACACATCTGCCAGCAAAGCCTCGCCTTTATCTTCATCTCCCATACGACGTGCCTCAGTGACTTGGTCCACGAACCATCCGAAGATTTCTTTGGGTTCGTAGTCTATCGTGCGGTAGACAGCAGTGATCACTGCGCCATGCTCTACATACCAAAGTAGAAGAGGAGCATAGAGTAGCAACTTCTTTCCAGAGAGACTCCCAACTAGCTTCTTTTCCTCGCTGAGCTTTCTACCTGTCTTTGTGAGGTAGGCCAACATTTCTGGAGGGATTGCTTCTTTGGGGATTTTCTTGTTGTAGAAGAAGGGTGGCATCTCCTCAAATTCCTTCCACAATTTCTTTGGTATCTCGATGTCTACTTCTGCATATCCAAACCACGTTCCACCAAGTAGACATTCAACGAATCCTTCAGTGGCTGGACCTGGATCATCATAGTGCACAACCTTTTCTTTTCCACAAGGCATTTCGAATTCCATGGTAGAAAGATATAGGGCGTTGGCATCGTATCCAAGAATCTTACGACAAGTCTTAGTTCCTCCCTGATGACTACGAATCTTAGTTTTTCCCGCTTCGTGGAGTCTGGTGAACACTATGCTTGGACCTCCCACTACAGCGTCTTTCAGCATGCGGTAGGCTTCCTTACTTGGAGCGTACATCTCAGCTCCCCTTTCTACACTACCTCGAAGCAGGAACTGTAGTGAGACTCCTGGGATGGACACTGCGTCTTTCAGCATGTCTACTCCTTTCTCGTGATAGAAATCTCGCATCTTTTCGAGTGCCTCTAGGAATGGAACTACATCTAGGTCGTTGTAGTATCGTAGCCAGTCTGCAAAGGTTTTCATTCCTTTGTCGAGAAAGGTGCACTCACAGTCTTCGAACTCTGACATAGATAGTAGATGTTCTCTTTTCAACTTCGAACCCCACTCTGGATAGTCTGGTAATCCAATGTGATCCAACTTGTCTGGAGAATCGAACCACTCATATGGGAAGAAACTCTTTTGCAACTCACAGCCATAGGCAGCGACCCAACGTTCATAAGAAGTTCCAGGTCCAAGGTAGTTGATCACATCTAGGAAACGGAAATCTGGGGTCAATAGGAACATAGTGGAATTGGCTTTCTTTGCTACCAGGATCTTTGAACAGGTGTCAGCAATGATTCCTACGAAGTGCTCCCTGATCAGATTGAGATCGTACCTGCCAGAGTTGAATCCCACTACTGGAACTTGGTTGATCCATTCGTCGATCCTAGCTCGTTGTTTCTTTGGTAGGGTGTCAAAAGAGAATTCAGGTGTCTTGGGGCAGAACTGTTCCACAACGACTTCTTGGATTGTCTCTGCTCTTCGCTGGAGTTCTTCGACGAAGGCTTTGATGAGTTCTTTTGGATTGCGTCGACAGATGTGGGTTGGTGTTCGATTGTATGTGTCGGCAATTGATACTGATATTGGGACATGGACGTTTTCGATGGTCAGGTGGTCTGTTGGTTGTCTTCCTTTTGTCGTGTCGAGATAGGCTTCGAAATCGTAAACTATGAAGTGTGGGTAGACAGTTTGTGTTGGTGTGGGGACCGGTTTGTTTTTCTTCTTCGTGGAGCAGCCCCAAGCTTCCACTACTGTATAACCAGCTCCTTGTAGCTTTGCCGTTCTTTCACAGGTCTTGAGATAGAGCCTCCTTTCCCTAGGGAAGCATTTCGGGCAGCCATGGAAATAGCATCCATGAAATTGGAAGATGGTTTTCGAAAGAGGTTCGTAGCCGTCGACCGGCGCTCCTTCGATCCAATGCTCTCCACCATGCCCACAAGCTGCATGATGAATGTGTTGCCCAATCCTTTTGGTTTCGCGTTCTAACCAGCGTAGAGCGACTTTGCTGGCTGTGCTCTCTGGCCAGAAGGCTTTTTCGTATGCCGACTGGGGTACTGTGATTACTTTTCCGGGGCAAAAGATCTTTGTTTCTCCACGACTACAACGATCTGCATGGCGGTGAAGGTCTGAGGCTTTCGTGAACCGTTGCTTACAATCGTTACATACGTAGATGTGCCCTAGCTTGTTGATGTTCTTGATGTAGAAGGCATGTCCTTCGTATATCCCAATCGTCATCGTATGCTTGTAGTGAGCTGCATGTCGCGTCAGATGCCAAGCGCCATCCTCCGTGGGTTCATACACCCGAATACCGATTCCAAAGTGTAACTCGACTTCCTCCAGCTGGTCTATGGAAGTTCTGGGAACGTCTTGTGTGATCGCTGTCAGGCGATAGAAGTCCTGGGCAAGTTTTCGAGCCGAGGTGTTGCACTTGTCTGCACGGGCTCCTTTGTATACGGCAAGGCAGCGCCACAGACATAGGTTGTCGCCATATCGATCGAGGGCAAACATTCCTTTTTTCTGACGAAGCCATTGAGGCAGGGGACCTGTTCCCAACAAAAGCTGACGATCGATCACAACTTTTACATCTACGTAGATCCAACGAACGAAGGCCCATTGGGTATTTGGTCGATTGATGTTGTCGGGATTCAAACGAGCTGTCTCCTTGTTATTGATCCACTCTTCTGCATCTTCTAGGATGTTCACCCATGGAGAGCCTGGGACAGTCTTGGAGAATAGCATCACACGCCCGTCGTTGACATTGCGAATGCGATAGGTGTAGCTGTATCGTAGGTAAAAGCTGGTGGTTACATTTGCAACTAACTTTTCCATGATCCTAGGGGTCAAATCTCCTGCCACACCTTGGAAGAAGCGCCATCGGATAGTACGGCGGCCTATCTCCATACCCTCGAGCATTCCATCTCTCTCCTCTAGAATAGCACCTGCCTCTCGAGCTAGACTCCGTGGAAGTGGTTCACTACGTGGTCCCACCATTCTCCCTTCGATATAACTATGTGTTAGGATAGCTTTAACAGACACTCGAATTTGGATTTTTATGTGTAAGGATGTTGCAGCGATATATCTCTCTTCGGTATAACTATGTGTTAGGATAGCTTTAACAGATACTCGAGTTTTGGATTTTATGTGTAAGGATGTTGAGGGGCGATATATCTCTCTTCGGTATAACTATGTGTTAGGATAGCTTTAACAGATACTCGAGTTTTGGATTTTATGTGTAAGGATGTTGCAGCGATATAACTATATGTAATTATATCTCTAATAGGATTATCGAGTTGGATTTTATGTACAAGCAATCGATGTCGATATAACTATATGTAATCATATCTCTAATAGGATTATCGAGTTGGATTTTATGTACAAGAATGTCTAGTGACACTTTGAATGACCCTTAGTTACCCCTAGTAGTATAGTCGGCGTCAAAACTGATACCCTTTTTTCTTGTGCAACAAAACTCAAAAAAGTTGTCTACTTATGGACGCCTTTTTTCTTGCATAAGGGGCGTCATGAAGTGGATTTCTGAATTCGCTTTATGACGCCCCTTGTGCAAGAAAACAAGGCGTCCATAAGTAGACAACTTTTTGAGTTTTGTTGTGCAAGAAAAACGGGTATCATTTTGACGCCGACTATACTACTAATGTACACAATAAGAGCTACAATGTACCGGAGGGATCACGGTTGAGAGTGTTTCAGTCTATAACACTTTAACCATTCTCGACAGGATATTTACAGACAGTTTGAGAAGCTAGAGCAAAACAGACTGAATGCAGCATATGAACAACAACAGAGTGTGTTAAGAGAAGAAAATAAGGAGCCAGAAGAACAGGCATTGGGTACTGACACCCAGCAGCATGACTTGTGAGTAGCATATGTCATAACTCTATTTGACACACAGAAGAATATTTTCTATGTTCTATAAAATAATTATGCACGAGTAGAATGCAAGAGTATTTAGCAGATTTTCAAGACCTTGAGAGTGCATTAATCACACTCACTTGATTTGTATTTTTATAGTACATAGAAAAACCATCTTATGTTTGATTTATGATATAAATTTTGAATCTACATGTACGTGGTTCTCCAGCTCAAGCATGCATTCATAAATAAGAAAATAATTTAAACTATTTTAGCAAATGCAATCGCATGTTCTTAGGATGAAAGAACAATTCATACAGAGCAGGAGCCATATAATCATAATTCATGCAATCCATGTGTTTCTTTACAGAAACGAGGAACAAGATAGCCAAGACTCTAAGAGTAATGGATCTCCTATAATAATGAGGTGGATAAAGAAACCTGAACTGGAAAATATACTGGAAGAAACCTTATCAGATAAAGAGGTATGGTGCTCTCCACAAACAATCTTAAAGAACCTGAAGAACATACATTTCATATATTTAAACATAATCTACATGTATCAATGTACATCCCCTGCGAAATGAATTCCCAGCTTTCTGGGAATTCCTAGGAATTCTCAGGAATTCTTGGGAATTCTAAGAAATTCCCACTTTTGCAAATTAGCTCTGCCTTTCGGGGCTTGGAATTACTGGGAATTACTAGGAATTAGGTTTATGAAGGTGTAAAACGCTTGGAATAGTTTGGAGTTCCTAGGAATTCTTAACAATTTCATCTTAAGCCATTTTGTTTTGTGATGGTGGCATTTTGTGTAGGCTTGAAATTCCTGAGAGTTTCTAGGAATGAAGGTTTTCTCGTTTCTTAAGTCTGACACTGAATTTAGAAGTGTTCAGGTCTTCCCTGCCCTAGTGCTAGACAGATTACAGAGACTTGAACAATGTTACCAATTGACTAAGATCTTGCACTCATACATGTAATGTATAAATACTTTATTGGAAAGCTGTTCTAACATTACAGGGAATAAAGATCGTTTTCATGAGAAATTTTAAAACTTAGTACACGCGGTTATTACACGTAATTTATTAATGTTAAAGCTTGTTGTCATTGCATGTTGTGTTACGAGCCTAAGTGACTGAGGCTACAGTAAAAAGCTCAAAATCACGATATTCTCATAGTTATTTTGACTATTACTCACCGATTTGACCTTCCTAGTGTTTAATGAAGCAAAGCATATGTCCAATCCTTCGAAAATGTGTTTTTATTAAGAAATTCGAACAGAAGTAAAGACACAGACTTTGCCTTTGGCCTTGCTAAAATCTCTGCCATGTTTCTACTTTAACCAAGCAAAGACTAGAACCAAGTTGATCCATATTTCGTAATAGCTTGCACCTGATTGGCTGGAGGAGTTATCAGGCCTCCAGGGATTGGCTGAAGTTTCAAATTATGGACCACGTGCGTGGTACGGTTCACTCAAAGGTAGAATCAACTGTATTTCACGAAAGAGAATCTTTAGATGGAAAGATTATAATAATTGCTGCCAACTGCGAGGCAATATCACCCACCAGGTAAATATTGTCTATTAAAACTCTTCAGCTTTTCAGTCACTTGCCAGGTACATAACTTGTGTTCGTAAAGGTGTCTCGATCGAAAGTCTGACACCACTTTGTTAGTTGAAACAAAACGTCATAACTAATTTGAGGTTTTAATTTGCCTGATTCACAACCGATACACAGTTTATTGGTACAACTGATGATGACGTCAAAGACTTGACCTGATCACACATATTAATAATTTAATTGTGACGTCAGTTAGCCCCAAGGACACATTACATGTACATATATAGAGTGCATGCACCATCACATGATTCCTGTGATTCCAAAAATATAGTGATACTTACTGCCTCGTCATCCATTGTCATTAATGTGCCAACCATGCAGAGATCATTGGTTCCTGACACAAAGCGGCCTTTACAAATCATGGTTGGACATTAGCATAACAATTGTAATGTTTATTAACACGAAGTATCGCTATTAATGCATAAGATTTACATTGGTGCATCAAAAGTGTCACACTTATAAAACTTCTCCAAAGGCATGAACATGTACCTCTTATTTTTTAAATGAAGTATTTGAAAACATCCACTGAACTTCAATATATTATTCTAATTAATAAATTCATTTCTCTTTGGGTGAGTAAACAAGCATAGCAAAATGCATGGAGGAAAAGAGAAATTAGTTCGTAATCGCTAGGAAATACTGTCTATTGTTTGTGATGTCTAGTGCCAGCCAATCAGATCTCACTACATTAGTTGAATATGTATTTTAAATGAGCATGTTGGCATGTTGGCATTATTACTCGGGCCAGGCCTTTGGCCGGCCAAGTCTTAAATCGCAAATGTTTTTTTTTCCAACGTCGAACTTTTTCGCCGTTAACCAATCAGATAGCACCTTCTTTGGAAGTTATTTTCACCACCGTACCAATCAGATTGCACTGTGCTTGTCACGTGAACAGTGGACAACATTTCCAGGTTTTTCTAGATGGCGGCGAGTGGGAGTTTTGACTTAGCAAAACCTTTAACATCAGCTGTTTTTTTGTGTAAACCAAAGGTTCCTTCAAGTGCAATACCAAGATTTTTGTCTTTTCTAAAGCTGAGAGGTGTTTCACGGGCTTTGGACGGGAATTTCACATATTATGCGACATGCTTTAAGATACACTCGTGACAGTCGGCTATAAAGACAGCAGCTTGTAAATGTAAGTAGCTGCTAATCTGAACATGATAACCTTTATACCAATTGACTGTCGTTGTGTTGTTATTTATTGTTATTAACCTCTCGAAAGCATAGTAGAAATGACCCGATTTCTCAGTTCTCTGACTGACAGGGGCCTTTTAAAATATGATATGCACATGTATTTAAATGTTTATAAATTTCGGCAACGGGCCACCCCCGGGCATTTGAACATTTTGAAAAAAATTCGATCAAATGCCCCACTACCAAGGCAGAAAAACTGTTCAAATGCCCCACCAGTTTTTCATCCAGGCTGTTCAAATGCCCCACCATCGGGGCCCGGATCAGAAAATTTTACAAAGCAAAGACTATTGACAAATAAATAAAATCATTGTCTTATTCAGAATCTCTGACTCAAGCAATTCACGGGAAACACCGACGGTGAAAACCACCTTCAACCAGTCAGGGATGAGAACAATCATTTCTACCGGCTCGATCGTTCTTGGTTTCAGTTATATACTTTATAATAAACGTATTAATGGTTTGAAATTGAATATGTTAGCTTATGTTCTTGGTATATAAAGTATGCAACAGGCACCAATCGGCCCGTCTTTTACCGATATAATAATTAAGTTTTTAACTCGCGCGCTGTCGAGGGTCGCAGCAAATTCAACTTATCACAATTACCTCTGAAAGTGGCCTTCAAATTTGGCAGGTTTACTCTATCAAGCCTCTACAAATGTGCAATCATTATCCTGGAATTCCTCGAAGACACGTACGTTCGCCATTTCGACGCGAGCGATGCGAATTTGTAGACAGAAAGAATGTATTTTTTGAACACTGATCAAATGCCCCACCCCCCACCCCCACTGTTTGTCAAATGCCCGCCCCTGAGGGCTTAGATACTCGTCAAATTCCCCACCCTCGGGAGCAAGCCTCTGATCAAATGCCCGAGGGTGGGGGGGGGGGGGGGAGATGCACGGGTTTGGAATTGACTGATACATAAGTGAGTATAAACTGAGTAAGTAATCCGAAATGAAAATGTTTTCAAACGAACGATAAATGACTGATGTGGAAATCGCATATTTATCTGTGGCGTGTTATTGACACTGGTAAAAACAAATCTTTCCTAAGCACAAGACCAAGGGACAGTTACCACCTAACACGATTATTGGCTTTTTATTTTGTTCTATTTCCCGGGTCTATTTACATCTGGCCTGTACCACTTTGTATTTGATTATTATCTCTGGGTTCAGGCATTCTACAGTGTATTTAATGTTTTTTTTTAGAACTGACATAATGATATTATGTATAGAGTAGCGTATTTATCATTATTGCAAGTATATAAAATAAAATAAATTTGGTCCAGAACTGAGTATACTTACATGCAAGTGGCACTCTTTCTTTCCCTTCCCCTTTCTTGGTACCATTATATATCCATGCAAGCTAGATCTTGTTTCAGTGTTTTCCATCTGAGGTGGTCCTGGCTTAAGATACCCCTAAGGTTACCTTAAGGACCTACCTTCTCATCATTGTATTTCTTATTATGCCATATTACTCGTATACATTTCCATCATCTTATGAGAAAATAAATGTAATTGTTGTTCCTCAGTTCTTGGCGTCAGCATCGTCGCTTTCACTCGGTCACGATCAGGAGTACGAGTACTTTTAAGAATTATTTGGGAATGAAAATTAATCTTGCTGCGACCCCAATGATAGAAAAAAATGAGTGGACATTGCATGTTTCTTTGTGGCCTGCCATTATAAGTTTCAGTCTCCTTCAAGATGTAGAAAATTAAGGCCACTCAGGCCACTCAGGGCCTCTTGTTCAGTTATCGTGGTTCTGATCTCACTCAAAATAACGTCTAATTTTAGGGAAGCTGGATAGTAGACTATATAGAACTTAAGTTGATTAGAACCATTCAACGGCATACATGTTTGTGCTTGTGTGTTGATCTTAAGCTTAGGAATTAAACTTTACATCCATCATTCTCTAATATATTAGCCAACCTCATTTAAAAAAACACCAACCCAATCATCCACCATTTTGTCATAAGAAGAAAGCCTGGAAGTAACATTTTCTTTGTTTGTTTCTCATGTCTCTTTGTTAAGGTAAATGTATTGATTGACTGAATTACTATAAAAATTAATGTCATTTCTCTTTAGATGAGTAAAAACAAGACAGTGTAGTGAAGTACACGAAGGAAAAGATAAAATAGTTCCTAATCAAATTTTGCTGGATTAGTTAAATATGTAAATGAACGTCTTGTTAATATAAGGAAAAGTGCTGGGATTATGATCTGTCACGGTATGTCTTAGTGTTCGATCAAGGGACTGATAATAAATTAAGTGTAGAGGATTTAAGAGAACGGACAGGTTTGTAAAGGTTCAAGAGTTCGTTAATGAAGACTGGCACTTGGCCATGAAGAGCCTTAAACGTAATTAAAAGTAACTTAAAAATAATCTTCTCTAGAACCCCTCCACTGTATACAGTGTTGATCTTAAAGGGACTATACATGTCACCAGGATTTTTCTGATTTTCTGTCAAATAATAATGTAGAATTTTTTGATTATTAAACGATGTTAATTTTCGAAGAGACAACAAGCTAGAGTAGCAACATTAGCTAATATCAAAGATAATAGTTTAAAACTTGAGAACGTTAGCCTAACGTTTTCAAGATTTTCATAATCGTAATCCATTTCCATCCTCGCCATCCATTGTCCAATTAGCTTCTCTGTAGCTTAACTTACGTGTACTATTAGATTGGGGATTCCAAAACGTTTCTGTTTTTCAAGTGTACATTTTCAGATAAGGGACAGCCTGGCCCTCAAAATCCAATTCCTAGATTAAATCCTGCATTTAATTTGGACATGCATGTACATAAATTAGTAATAATGATTATTTTTTCATTTGCTCTGTTTTGTTGTCAGTATGAAGTTGTGATTCACCGTCTCAAGAAGTTGTCCAATCAGCCAGATGTTCATCTTGTTCAAGAATTCCTCAATAGATTTTTACTCCCTGTTCCAACACCTGGTGTTATATCAGTCTCACTACAGGTTAGATGTATTTCATGATGTACTTTTTAATTTTACTTATATGTTAATATACTCTGGATTCTGATTGGTCAATAACGAGTGCATAAAAAGGTTATAGAGTGCACAGTTGCATGCTCTCAGCAAATGTTTGCTCAGTATATTATAGACAATAAATGCATGAACTGCTCGTGCTATACGTTTCGAGCACTGAGTGATATTATTTTGAAAGTTCTCAAATTGCACTTGCCTTAGGGCTTGTGCAGTTATCAGAACTCTCAAAATATCACTCAGTGCCCATAATTAACGTATAGCATGAACAGTTCATACGATTTCCTCTACTAGTATATTTACTAGTACAATATATATGTACATGTAGGCACTTACAAAATGTAATCAACCTCGTCCCCATCTAAGATGTCAGATCTAAGATGGCAGCTACTCCAGAGAAGACCCTGGTAAAGGATTAATTAGCTGTCACGTATTCTGATTGGCTCTTCGATTATGATATAAGGGTTGGCCTAACAATGCTTTTATTGGCCCAACGGACTGAGTCAAGAGAGATGAACTTGCATATAGATTCGATTGCTCAAATGTTATCAATAAAACGATTTTAAATAACCTTATCAAACTCATTAATAATTCATGAAGCAAAAACAAAGGAAATCACCGACCGATAAGTGATCTTTAAATCTGATACAGATTTCGTCCTGATTTACATAAACTTTGGCTTCGATTTTCTCGGCCAAAATAAGTCGTATCGCCAAAATAACTGAAAACAATTCGTGTCCGATCTTTATCCGATTTACAAACTCTCGCTTTCAGCTCGAGTTTGTAAATCCCATAAAACACGGCTACTCATTCTTTATCTATTACTTAAAACACGTGTAGGCAGAGCAATAGGTGAAGTGTATCACTGGGTAGTTTTCTGGTAAGTTTCATCAGTGGGAAAGCCACGAGAAGCCATTAAATCTGAACATGTGCTATCGATCGCTTCGCTTCAACGTTAATGGAAAATGAGGAATTCTCTTCTAGCCTAGATACATCCTGGTAGCATTGTGATACCCTTCCACTGTTTCTTTATCCAAGTAAACTCCATTTCGAGCCGTTTAGTAGGCCTGTTTTAACTGCATCGTTCACCGTCTGGAAATACCGTTAATCGCATCTCGTTCACTCTGGATTGGGATACCTATATGGTTTGTGCACGTCACGAAATATTCCAATATTTAGCTTGGCCGCCATCTTAGATCGTCAAAACATGTGACAAAATACTCCCAAAATCTGGAAGTATTTGAACACGTGATCCAGCCTTTACCAGGGTCTTCTCTTGGAGTAGGCACCATCTTGGATCTGACCGAGAGGACCCTGGAGACGAGGTTGGTACTTAATGTCTCGTCTAACAGTACTTGGCAGTGAAGTTGATCAGGCTCACTTGCATGTATTCTTAATATTCTAGCAGGGACCTTGAAATTCAGCTACGTAATTTGTACCACATTGTACATGTGCACATAGCCTCACTGTGTCTTTTTTGTTTCAGCTTGATGACCAAGGAAGAGCACATGGAATGGGTAATATGATTATGTTGTCAGTGATACATGCAGTCTCAGGCAAACCTCCACTTTTCATTCCCAAGTCTAATAAATATTATACTAGAGGTTTCTAACAAAAGTGAAGTGCTGCAAGCAGTAGAGTATATGAAATTGTAGTTTAATAATCTGACTCCTAGCTAGAGCCGTGTGATATTAGTGCACAAGTAAATCAAATGCCTGAATCTGCCATCGACACTTCATGTAGGGGAGACAACCATTTCCGAGGTTCTCAAAACCTTTAGTTGCTTAATTATTGATAATGTATTTGACTTAAGTTATATTCCGATGAACGTTCGTGGTGCATTAAATAGTGTGTATGTTTATACGAGATCGCAGCAGTACATTTAAATGTAGTGAGGGATCGCTATCGTCGACAGCACGCATTCAGTTTTGTTTTTCAGTGTTTTTCTCATTAAAAAAGCTTGGCAATTGTTACATAAAACAAATAGATTATATTTTCCCGTTTGTTTGTTGTCATGTATGTACAGAGGACATCACAGCGTGTGAAGATCGACAGTCACGACTGTGCGACGACCCAGTTCATTTGTGATTGTTTCAGTTTGATCATTTGCATTAAATGCGTAAACACAATGGGTCAAGCAGCTGTTCTTCAGTTCATTAAAGCAAGGAACATCCGTCAGACAAGTCATTAATCCTTCTAGCCTTCCCACAGCACCGGGAAAACGGCATCTGATCGTATCGTCTGTTACTCTGGTGAGAAAAGAGTCAAACACAAAAACTCTGCTCGGATACAAGCCACATTCACCGAGAAAACAAGGTTTTCTTTCACAACCCAAAGCAGTAAACAGCATCCTAATGTTTTGATAAAATGTTTCAATAACTTTTTGTGCAATATCCTACTTACCTAAAGCGATAGAAGTGGGGATTATTATGGGTATAGTTGAGGTCTCATTCGCTATGGCCAATGACACAATGAACCGAAAGCACGGATTGTAGTTACCAGTTCTCTGCTCTGATGAAATGATAACGAGGTACAATGTAGGTCGAGGAACCCAAAATAATTATTACGAACTTCGCTATCGGCACATCAAAGACGTTCGAAATAGGTTGCTGCTCGCACACATTCGATTACTTGAATGCATGTAAATAACAATTATTTTAAAGGCGAATAAAAGAAACCTTAAAGTACCTATGAAATGAAAAATAAGTCAACCCTTTGGAAATGATGAAGGTTGACATTAATTTTTCTCTTTGTCATCTCATTCTAGAGATATTCAGATTTTTACAATATTTAAATGAGATGATTTGATGTAGAAACCTTGACACATCACCAAATGAGGAATATCTCTACAAATACTCGGTAAAAACAATTAAAACTTTGCATGAGTCCGAGTACCTGGTCTGCCATGTTAGATTTTCAAGGGGGATCCTGGAGCGAGTATTTCTTTGTTGTATGTTACATACATTGTATGTGAATACATGTACCCATGTATAAGCCACATCCCCAACATTGGCCGTTGTTTTTCTCCATGTACGTGCGGTCTGTAGGTGGGTATTTGCACTGACTTGTGCCAAATTGTGTTCACTTTGATGTAGCGCAAATGTGAGCAAGGCAAGTTGTTCACAAATCTGCTTTAAATTAATTTGTTATAAAAACGTTCTGGAATTAAAGATTTGCTTTTCCTAATTCTCAAAACTCGGTGGAACAATGTACAAAAGTATTTCCCGTGACTTTGGAATAGCCTGTGACACATGGGGGAGGGAGAGGAGAGAAGGTCAAAGAGTTTGTGGGGAAGAATAGGAGAGGGAGGGGAAGAGGGGAAGGGGGGGGGGGGGGAATCCTCCCTTCTTCCCCCCGCCAACCCCCCCCCCCCCCCTCCCCCAAGAGCCTATAAATCCGATAAAGCATGGACATGAATTCTGTGTTTATATGGTTTATCAAATGTCTAGAATAAGATATAGTCGTGTTTTTCAGTTATTTTGGCAATATTTCGGCAGAGAAAATCAATGCAATAGTTTATGCAAATCAGGACGAATTTGTATCAGATTTGCAGATCACTTATCGCACATGGATTTCCTTTGTTTTCCCTTATGAATTGTTAATAAGTTTGATAAATGCACATACAACATACATGTACAGCTGTTTATAAGACTTTAGAGCCCTTGGGTAACACAACATACATGGTTTTATATTCAATTGAATGGTTTGCAACACTTAACATTTTCCTCAAATTCTTTACTAATTTCATTAAATAATCTTTGTTTGATGATGCTTAATACAATCAAGGTTATCGCAAGCGATCCATTGCTGAAGTGTGGGTGAAGGAAGGATCAGGACTGATTACAGTTAATGGCCATCCTTTTGTCCAGTATTTTTGTAGAACAGAAGACAGGTGAGCATACGTACCGCCGATACATGTACTCAAAACTTATGTTTGTTAAAAGTTTAAACTACATTGTGAAAAAATGTAATTGAAATGCTGTACAGTACTTGTCCATAGCAAAAATAATGCCACAATACTGCCATGCATTATTCCCCACTGTGCATAATACCCCCATGACACCCCTAAAGACCCATAATTATGATGGATATACTATGGTCCCCGGGACTTTACATTGGATTCTATGGTATTTCACAACTAAGTGTAGTGTATAGTCTGTTAGTATAATAGAACTTGTCTGTGTTTTGTGTTTCTAGGCAGCAGGTTATGTTTCCATTTCAAGTTGTTGACGGCATTGGTCAGTATGATGCTGAGTGCAATGTGATTGGTGGAGGCTCCACAGGTGAGGGGGGACACCCACTTCTGTGCATCGCCATGTACAAATACAATAATTATCGAATCACCACATTGTTCATTTGCCTGAAATTCCTGCAAAACGTCTTTAGTGCAGTCATCAAAATTGTCATTCACCGGCTCCTTGTAATTGTCTTCAACAAGCTCTTTGTAGAGTTCTAATATTTCTCTGTTCTTAGATGACGAATCCTGTTCAACGATGACTTGAACAGGAATTTCCTGGATTATTAAACTTCGACAGTGATATTTTCGTGAAATTCAATGCCTTTTAGTCCTTATTTTCGATGAAATCGCGAAATAAAGCCTCGCAAAATACAATTCCATCGATTTCGTGAAGCTAAGTACACGTGAAAATAAGTGAGAATAAGGTATTAATAAATTTAAGCAACTTAGTTTGATTCAGATTACCTAGACAAGTATAACTTTTTTTAGTGATACCATATGTATTAGTAAGTTATTGATGTCCTATTTTAATACGAAGCTAGCTTTTAGAGTTTGATATCATAAGTACCAGGACTTTGTTCACATAGGACACTTGTGCGCACCTGTACTCTACAGTAATGGACGTAATATCATAAGTACCAGGACTTTGTTCACATAGGACACTTGTGCGCACCTGTACTCTACAGCAATGTACGTAATATCATAAGTACCAGGACTTTGTTCACATAGGACACTTGTGCGCACCTGTACTCTACAGTAATGTACGTAATATCATAAGTACCAGGACTTTGTTCACATAAGACACTTGTGCGCACCTGTACTCTACAGTAATGTACGTAATATCATAAGTACCAGGACTTTGTTCAAATAGGACACTTGTGCGCACCTGTACTCTACAGTAATGTACGTAATATCATAAGTACCAGGACTTTGTTCACATAGGACACTTGTGCGCACCTGTAGTCTACAGTAATGTACGTAAGTCTGGTGCGTTCATTCATAATTATTTTACTTGTAAACTCCATTCTCTGCCATAACTTTTCGATTGTTGTAGAAGGAATTTTGTGCAGAGCCGGGTAAACATTGCCAATAATCGTAAAGCATGTGACTATTTTCTAGAATGCGCACACTGTTGTTGTTTATATTAATATAGACATACATGTAGATATTTCGTGCTGTTTCAATCACGTTTGGGAAACATTGTCTCCTACAGTACCGCCTGAAAGTATTGAAGCATCGGGACACGGCTAAACCGAGGTTTAACCGCGTGCACTGACCTCAGTTTTACCGCGGTCGTACCTCAGTTTGGACGCGGTCAACTTCTACTGTACATGTATCCGCGGTCTTTGGACGCGCCACTACGATTGCAGTACTGTTCGAAAATATATTCGGCTAACTTTCATTATTTATCACACTTCATGAGTTGTCTTTCAGTATTCAACACCGCCGTTCGTGTTCTTATATTAACTAACGTCACGAAGCCAACTGCTTCAAAATAAACATGCTTTAAGACACGGCCCGCTAACAATCTTCGGCGGCTAACTTTTATTCTTGTTCACACTTCCCGAGTTGTCTTTCAGGACTCAACACCGCTGTTCGAGTTCGTATTAACTAAAGAAGCCAGTCTGCTTCAAAATAAACATTAGTTAAGACACGTACGGCACGTAGATATGTCACGACAAATGTCCCCAAATTTAAAATGCAATTGGACACATCTCCTACTTCATTTGATTTGTAGATTGAACACTGCAGGACCTTCCTTAAAATCACCTTAGGGTGCATGTGTCAGGTTGCTGCTTTTTGGTCAGAGGGGGAGGCGGGGGGTTCGATCATGGCAACTTCTTTGTTTATCTTTATAAAACGGATGGAGAGGAAGGGGGTTCAATCATGGCAACTTTGTTTTTCTTTATAAAAGGGAGGGAGAGGAAAGTGGGTTTGATCATGGCGACTTCTTTGTTTTTCTTTATAAAAGGGAGGGAGAGGAAGGGGGTTTCGATCAAGACAACTTCTTTGTTTTTCTTTATAAAACGGAGGGAGAGGAAGTGGGTTCGATCATGGTAACTTCTTTGTTTTTCTTTATAAAACGAAGGGAGTGGAAATGGGGTTCGATCATGGCAACTTCTTTGTTTTTATTAATAAAAGGGAGGGAGAGGAAGGGGGTTTCGATCAAGACAATTTCTTTGTTTTTCTTTATAAAACGGAGGGAGAGGAAGGGGGTTCGATCATGGTAACTTCTTTGTTTTTCTTTATAAAACGGAGGGAGTGGAAATGGGGTTCGATCATGGCAACTTTGTTTTTCTTTATAAAAGGGAGGGAGAGGAAGGGGGGTTCGATAATGGCAACTTCTTTGTTTTTCTTTATAAAAGGGAGGGAGAGGAAGGGTAAATACGAACTACCTAATTTAATTTTAGCAAATGAGTAATCAATAAATCTACTTTAATAGAATAATATGTTTTAAAAGTTTACAGTGGCTTAAAATGATGTATATAAATTTAATTATTATTATATTTTGCTGATATTTTTGATGATTCTGTTTCAATTATAGGTCAAGCTGGAGCTATTCGGCTTGCCATTAGTTGTGCATTATTAAACTTCTCTGCAGACTTCCTAGACCCCTTACAAGAAGGTAAACAATACATTGTCAGTGTTTGATTCATTGTAGAGTAAAGTAAAGTCACACTGTATTCTATGTTATGATTCATATTGCATGATTATACAGTTGTACAGATCTACATGTACATACATGCATGACAGTATCCTATAAGTATTATATTTCAGCCAATCAGAGCTCAGCTTTACTACGAAATACAGGGCGGTGTTTCATGGTTTTTCTATGAAATACTGAGCGTGATTTCATGGCTAGAAAAGGCCAATCGAAATGCAGGAAATCTCGCTCCATTTCTTTATCAACCATTAAGAATTCAAGAATTTTGAAAAGATATTTAGTCTGCAGACGTACGCGTCCATCACTCGAAGTTTTTCTCTTCCGAGAAATTTTGCAGTCTATCGTCCGGTATATGTTACTTTGTTTTCGTGATAAATATTCCTGTAAATTTGTTATGTACAGGATAATATGGCTATTTCGTGGTTTTTTAACTCGTGGATTTGAGATAGCAATCCACGAGTTATTCGTGTGGGGGAAATAATATCACTTGCTCACTCACTCACTCCATAAGGTGTTAACAAATCGATATTATCGATTTTTTCATCTGATACCACATTATTCAATCGATTTTTGTTACTACTTCTACGTCCGTTGGAATATATATTGGTCACTCGCACATCGCTCTAAGACATGTGGGAGATGTATATGATGTTTAGAGAGTTTTCATCACCAACTAAGACAAACCCGTTATTCTAAGCTATAATCCCAAATAAAGCGTGAAAACAATCGGTAGATTTTTTAACATTTCAAATGGAAGACATAAAACTTAAGTTTTATTTGATCTATTTTTTTTTAGATATGTTTGAACTAAGCTATCGTGACGTCAGAGCCTTCATTAATTTATTTACCTCTTTACCTCTTCCAACGCGAATTATCAAAACTGAGGAAAACAAGGTAGCCAGAAGCCGACATAAGAATAAGCCAATCAGAATGCTCATTCCCAGGCCCTCAGTAATGTAAATAATTACCTTGCAGTAGCATTCAAGTGAAGTTTCTGTTTCTGAAATAGGTTTGTGCTTTATAATATGGCTCCACTGTTTTCATTTTTACCACAGCATAACTTTTTATGCCTCTACTTCCTGTCCCTTCCATCGTTAGTGAAAACTAGGCTTAACAGAATTCAATACTCAGAGGAGCCGGGGTGGCGCAGTGGTTAAGCACTTCGCCCCTCACCTCTTTGGCCCAGTTTCGATCCCCGGATGCGGCGCCATATGCGAGTTGAGTTTGTTGGTAGACATTTATCTCCCCTTGCCTCGAGGGTCTTTCTTCGGTTTTCCTCCCTTCACAAAAAGGAACACGCTAAATTCCAATTCGATCTGAGGATTAGCCGGGTCCTGACTTTGATCAGCCGATATGGTTGTTTCAGGCCTCGTTAGAAATTCAGAGTTCAGATACTCATTCTCATAATTTAATGAGTGACATTTCTCTTTTCTTAGCTGGCCTACTGATAAGAGACACGAGGATAGTAGAAAGAAAGAAACCTGGACAGAAGAAAGCAAGAAAGAAGTTTACTTGGTAAACATTGGATTCTTTATTCACTGTAAACTCTTGAACTGTGCGACATCATTTTTAGAAATGCAAATTGGGGAACTGTATTTTTCTGTATAACTTTGACATGGGAATGAGCAGGGAAATATGCTGTGTGTGTGTGTTGTTTGGGAGAAATGTTGTTTTATGAGTCATAAGTCAATGTTATGCTTAGGTTTTAGGGTTAGGTTTTAGGTCAGGGTTATTTTTAGTTGTAAAAATAAAAAAGACCCCGAAGTTTTCAACTTGACTCATGAAAACATGGATCCCGTTGTTTGGGGATGTTAAACGAAGTATTCAGATGAGGGGCTAATTGGCCACTCTAGAACAAGCAAGGGACTGGGACGAAGTGTGGCAATTATTCTGATTAAAAAAATGACATCAAAATTAGCAACTTTACCATATTTAAAATGCTTCTAACCCTTCTTGACGTTTTTCTACCTTAGTTAATGAACCTTTCAAAGGTTTTGAGTACTTCTGCAAAGACATTTTTGGTTTACAGAGAATGCTCTATGTTCTACGCTTGTTTGAAATGGCGAAAAAGTGACCTTTCCAGACCCATGACCGCGTTAGAAAAAGCCTGGGTCGATTCCCGGGTAGACGTCATCTAATTAATTCGACTTTGCAATAATTTGAATAAATACTTAGCATTTTGTCTAAAATGACTTTTGTCTTTACTAACAACTCGCAAACTGTGTATATTTTCTGTAAATCGATGTTGTGACAGAAAAGCGCCATGGAGGATAATGCATTAATGAGATGACGTCTACCTGGTCATGGGTCAAGAAAGGTCAATTTTTCACCAAGCGTATAGAACATAAGTATTCTCCTCTCTTATTTGTATTGAATTGTTTTATTTCTTATCAGGGTCAAACGCTGAACAGGCTGCGAGGGAAATAAACAACATATACTGTGGAAAGAGTCCAGTCGTGTTCACCTGTGCTCCATTTGACCTATTTGTTTGGTATTTGGTCACATTCTATCAACTTACTGGCTGTGGTTGGTATTGTGGTTACTGGCTGCGAGTTGGGGGCGGCCTTCACCTCCTGAGGACCTGGAATAGTACTGGCTACCCAAACAATAGCGTACCCTGAAACAATACAAACCCTAACCCTAAAACAATAGAATTCTTTGTCAGTGCAATCCAAATGAGATCCAATAAAATGCAAGGTTTTGAGGGGTGAAGTGCTACTGGCGAGTTAAGGTCGCGTTCGCTTGTCAGTCCTAGAATATCACACCAAGTCGACCTCATAATTTGCCCCTCACAGTTCCTTCAGCCATTGTCATGTAAAGTGATAAAACTGCATGAAAACGAGGCGAACGGTGACTCGAGCAACACCGACAGTCAAAGCACTGTAGATAGAAATATTATACGATTGTACAGCGAATTTCTCGATTTGTCTTAAAGTGCCTGTACGACCAAAAATGATATTAATATTGTCGATTCTACACATAGTGAATAGCTGAATGGTACAATATTTCTGGGTTTGAATGCCGTGCCAAAATGCTAATAGGACTTAAGCAACCAGGACGGCGACGGCAATGACGACGGGACGTAGAAAAGTGTTTTCTCCCGAAATTTGGTGTGTACTATTTCCCATGTTCGCCTTGAATTGTTTTTCACGACCAGATTTCGAAAAATATATTGAGTATAGAGTTCCGTTCACGCCGAACAAAAAGCGGATTGATTTACTTTCTTACGTTCGCGTTCTCTTTAAAATGTACAATTTGGTGTTTTCATGTCACGTGTTTTTGCAGAGAATGGTGGAAATGTAGGCGACTGCGTGCATTTTCACGTGCAGTTATGTATTTTGTAATTAAGGCTATTCGGTTTTATCCCTTCGTCATAGACGTTGCCGTCGTGGTTGCTTAAGGTCTTTAATGACATGACGTCAGGATAGGCATAATTTATTATACCCAAATTGCTGTTACAGATAGTGTGTTCTGCTTTAAAGTTTAAATAAATGATTTCTTATATCAGCAAATACGTTCATTCACAAGCACTAAGAAAGAATGGCCAATGCCTACCCGTGACGTCATGTAATTAGCGTTTTGTAGATTAAAACCTCTAACTCATCGGCACGGCATTCAAACCCAGAAATATTGTTAATTCTTTAACGTTCATTATGATTAATGACCTTTTCTTTTCATTTCTTATGAACCTCCCCTTACGAACACCTCTATAATAAGGACACCTTGTTACGAACAGTTCTATTGGTCCCGGCAAACCATACATAAAACATAATACACAATACGGACAACTCTATAATACGGACACTTGGCCCCCTCCCTTCGGTGTCCGTATTGATGAGGTTCGACTGTATCTAAAGGTCGGCACACAAGAAGGGACAAGTCCCAGAGACAAGTCCCCTCGTGTGAACTAGGAAAAATCTTGTCAGTTTATCCCCGGGACTCAAACCAGTTTGATTTGAAGGGACAAGTTCCGCGGACAAACCTTTGTCCCAGCGACAATATTTTTCCTAGTTCAGACGAGGGGACTTGTCTCTTCGTGTGTGCCGACCTTAATTATACTGTATTCTCAGTGTTGTATAGTATACTGTGGTTGACTTTGTTATTCTGCATGATGTTTTAGGGTTTTTATGTTCCCCATGTTAGAGCAGTTTTAGATCGAGTGTCGATAGTTATTAGTGATTGCTTTGGTTTTGCGTTTACTTATCTTTACTATTGGTTGTGAAAAAGGTTTTGCAATTATCAGCCAATAGAGTTCTAAACTAAAAGCAAACATTGTTCTGTCACGCAATCAATTTTCGTTTTAGCAAGAGTTATACATGATTGCGTTTACTTTTCCTCGTGATTGGTTCAAGAACATTCACGAATTACTTCAGTTTGTGATTGTCTCATTGGTTTTATGACTCTCAATGAAACGCCGCTCTAGATAATACAGGAGATTTAAGAGAGAAAGTTGGCAGTGGAAAGCATATAAAAACTAAACCAGGAGAAAATGTTGAACCACAACATATACCAAGTAATATCAATGAAATATCTTCTTTGGTACATCTAATTATTACTATTTGGAAGATTAATCTTTAGAGTAAAATCATTCTTAAATTACTAAGTATTGTAAAGAAACAATTAAAGTATGCTAACCGCCGTGGGGAGCGAGTAGCAGCTGACGTCTCGAGCGCTGTCCCTTCGTCAGAGCTCTGCTACTCGCTCCCCACGGCGGTTAGCATACCTTACTCGACTTTTAGTTGATCATACCAGTGTTTATCTTACCCGCCGACGTAGATTAACACTAGTTTTTACATGAACTAGTCACCCATTGTAAATAAACAGTTTTAAGATGCATAAACATGCATGTGTTGTTATTTGTCTTCATGTACTAAATATAATGGATCAATCCCGGTTTCTGGGAAACCCCCACCCCTCCCCCCACACTTACCCTAACCTTCAATGGTTAATCATTAATAGAACGATGCATATCCAAGGGAGGGGTGGGTGGGTAGTAAAGTTGCTACAGTGTATTTCAGTGATGGACTCTCTCCATAACAGACCAAAACGACCTTCAAAACGTATTTCCTCTTTTTAGACGTATACCACAAAGAAATAAAATAGCATAACTTATTTCTCTTGAATACAAGTTTATATAGTGATGATTTAGGGTTAAAAATGGAAAAGTTTCGAAAATGCGTTTTTTTGCAAATTCTAAATCTAAAAGCCCTAATTTAGCATCGCAAAAAAAAAAACTCAAAAAAAAATATTTAAAGCCTTGAAAATACGAGTTTCTGATTTCCCGCTAAAAAAAGGCGTGAAAAATGATCGACAGCTGCTGTCATTCACTGGACATGTTATTTCATTCTCGCTATCCTGTGATTTTCTGTGCTACTTTTTCGTTCGTAAAGATTTCCTACGTTTATAATGCAATGCCCAAAAGTGTAAAAGTAGATCTTTCTTGGTGCCGTATTAAAAAAAAAAAGAAAAAACGCAGCACAATTTAGTTTTTTAGCACTATTTCGAACGTCTTTGATGTGCCGATACCGAAGTTCATATGAATTCCTTTGGTTTCCTCGACCTACATTGTTCTCGTTATCATTTCATCGGAGCAGAGAACTGGTAACTACAATCCGTGCTTTCATGTGTTTGGCCTTTTGCCATTTTGGATAGCGAATGAGAGCTCAACTATACCCACAATAATCCCCGCTTCTATCGCTTTAGATAAGTAGGATATTGCACAAAAAGTTATTGAAACATTCTATCAAAACATTAGGATGCTGTTTACTGCTTTGGGTTGTGAAAGAAAACCCTATTTCCTCGGTGAATGCGGCTTGTATCCGAGCATAGTTTATGTGTTTGATTCTTTTCTCACCAGAGTAACAGACGGGGTGTCTGGAAAACGAAGACCTAGAAAGCGAAGACCGAAGACCTGGAAAACGAAGACCCAAAAACGAAGACCCTCATAAATAATATAACATGATATGTTAAATGCTGCTGCTATTGTTAATTGGAAATCGCGAATCGCAGTTGAGCCGTAAAAGTGCGTTGGGGAAGAAATGATCTTTGTTTTACGGATCTGAAATATATCGAAAATATATACATACGTCGGTTAGACACATGCAATTTAATCTAAATTGGATATAGGCACGAATAAAAACATTATCTGTGTGTCGGTTAGACAGAATTTAATCTCAATTCGATATAGGCACGAATAAAAACATTAGCTGCAGTTATTTACGCTAGGGTCTTCGTTTTCCAGATCTGGAAAACGAAGACCCCCTTTTAAATTGAACAATCGTAAATATGGTATAGCTAGAGAATTCGACTGACTAGCCAGGAAGACACAAATTCGATATAAATTGGATATAGGCACGAATAAAAACATTAGCTGCAGTTAGTTACGCTAGGGTCTTCGTTTTCCAGATCTGGAAAACGAAGACCCCCTTTCCCGCGTGAAAGCACATGGAGTAGCAGACAGTCCCAACTAGGGAGATTACCACGGCACGATAACACAATACCACTTCGGAATTGTTGCCTTATAACTTAGATACAAAACTTGGTTACTACAATGTAGGTATCAATTAAAGTATCTTTGGTTGGGTTACTTGTTGCGTACATTTCAAATATAAGGGGGAGAGAGTCAGAGAAATATGATATGTGCGTCATGCCAACTCAAGTCGGAGTAAACATCAAGGTCAGATGTCAGAAATGAAAAACTTCTGTCGAAAACGTAGGTTTTTTAATATTAAACTTAGGTTACCGGAGACCTTCAGGGTACACATTCACTCTAAAATTCGCAACGATGCGGCAATAAATCGCACAGACTCCATTCATGTGTCGTTGTAAAGTATTGATTTTCATTCAAGTGTGCTTGCGTAAACAACTGCAGATCGTGTTTTATTCGTGTTTATATCCAATTTATATCGAATTTGTGTCTTCCCGGCTAGTCGCTCGAATTCTCTAGCTACCATACAGACCATATTTACGATTGTTCAATTTAAAAGGGGGTCTTCGTTTTCCAGATCTGGAAAACGAAGACCCTAGCGTAAATAACTGCAGCTGTTTTTATTCGTGCCTATATCCAATTGAGATTAAATTATGTCTAACCGACTCCAATTTTGATTAAATTGCATGTGTCTAACCGACGTACATATATTTTCGATATATTTCAGATCCGTAAAACAAAGATCATTTCTTCCCCAACGCACTTTTACGGCTCAACTGCGATTCGCGATTTCCAATTAACAATAGCAGCAGCATTTAACATATCATGTTATATTATTTATGGGGGTCTTCGTTTTTGGGTCTTCGTTTTCCAGGTCTTCGGTCTTCGGTCTTCGCTTTCTAGGTCTTCGTTTTCCAGACACCCGTAACAGACGATACGATCAGATGTTTTCCCGGTGCGGGTGCTGTGGGAAGGCTAGAAGGATTAAAGCCTTGTCTGACTGATGTTCCTTGCTTTAACGAAGCTGAAACAATCACTGATAAATGAACTGGGTCGTCGCACAGTCATGACTGTCGATCTTCACACGCTGTGACGTCCTCTGTACATATATGACAACAAACAAACGGGAAAATATAATCTATTTGTTTTATGTAACAATTGCCAAGCTTTTTTAATGAGAGAAACACTGAAAAACAAACTGAATGCGCGCTGTCGACGATAGCGATCCCATTTCAATGTACTGCTGCGATCTCGTATCAACTATTCAATGCACCACGGACGTTCAGCGCATTATAACTTAAGAAGTCAAATACATTATCAATAATTAAGCAACTAAAGGTTTTGAGATAACCTCGGAAATGGTTGTCTCCCCTACATGAAGTGTCGATGACAGATTCAGGCAATTTATTTTAATACTTGTGCACTAATATCACACGGCTCTAGCTAGGAGTCAGATTAGTAAACTACAATTTCATATACTCTACTGCGTGCAGCACTTCACTTTTGTTAGAAACCTCTAGTAATAATTTAGTTTGTAAGTAAATTTGGAAGCGGGTGTAAAGTTCTTAGACTTAGGACAAACAATGGCTGGAGGGATTATACTCCAGTTCCAAGAAGTTAGAATGATCGAAGACTGAAAGTCCACAAAGAATGAGGCAATAAAGTTTTGTTATCTTCAATCGACCAGAAATTTTAAGAGAATTCAATGCAGGAGGCTAAGGTTTGCCGGTTTTGTTTCAGCGCGATAACAAATTTTAGAATGACATAAGCAGTCTACCGTGTACATGCATGGTGTGGATCGAGCTGCGCTTCAGTGGTTTCCCTGCATGATATTAATTATTTGCTTACTGTGGTGCCACTTTTCTGTACTCCTAAAAGAGTGTTTCTTCTTGAACTTTGGAATCGACACTATAGCTAAATATAACTAGTTTCTGTAGAAGTATCGAGCGTCGATGAACTGTATAGCTTCTCTGTTCTGCAGCACGTCTGAACTTTGTAATCACAACATGAATCGCTCTGATTGGCTAAAGTTAATGAGATTACCCTTGGAGGCGGGACTTCTTAGTCAACGAAAACCTTTTATCGGGCTGTTTCTCGGCTCTTTTTTTCGGCCAAAAACGGAACTTTGTTGAAGTCCAGCCTTTTAGAGTTTTGGCCAATTTGCCTAAATTTTTCCCGAATCGTAAAAAAACAGCCGTTTCTCAAATACTGTGTCGGAGAATTTTGAAATTATTTTCCGTTCAGCGTTTATGACCTGGTTTGTATCAAATTGGGACGAAAAACTACTTTTTCAACTTTGAAAAGGGATAAAATCTGTAATACGCAATATACCAATGCCCGACACAGTATTTGAGTCAATTTATTTGGGATTCAAAAGCCGGCTAATTAAGAAAAACTAAATTTCAAAGCCTGAAGGGCTAAACTCCTTCTGGCGGACGGAGTCATTTCGCGTAGAAATATATACAACATCTACGCTTTTAACATTTGTTCAAACGGATTAAATATATACTTTCTTCAATTCAAGACCTTTAAAACGGTATATAGTACGTCTATGTGGCTTTAATTCCGATGTTGCAAGAGCGTTTTTTTCGAAATGACACGTCGAACCTATATCTTAACAGGTCTCGCTATCGCTTTGCGAATGATCGCCTTTGATTGCGCGATGTCGACGGTGCAGCGTGATATGACAATTGCGCATTTGTCTTGCCACATATAATTTGGCTGTTTTGCGACCTTGGGGACGAATGTAGAAAAACAATAATTAACAAAAAGTTCCGATATGAAAGGGTAAGCCCCTCCTCTTCTCTCGCATGGCGAACTAGAAATTTGAAATTCAAATTACAGAGCAGCGAAGAACGAAGGCCAGTGAATCAGTCTCTCCTGTTAAAATGCGAAATACAAATTACAGAGCAGTGAAGAACGTAGGCGAGTGAATCAGTCTCTCCTGTTAAAATGAGAAATACAAATCAGTTACAGAGCAGTGAAGAACGTAGGCGAGTGAATCAGTCTCTCCTGTTAAAATGCGAAATACAAATTACAGAGCAGTGAAGAACGTAGGTGAGTGAATCAGCCTCTCCTGTTAAAATGAGCAATTCAAATTACAGAGCAGTGAAGAACGTAGGTGAGTGAATCAGCCTCTCCTGTTAAAATGAGCAATTCAAATTACGTATACAGAGCAGTGAAGAACGTAGGTGAGTGAATCAGCCTCTCCCGTTAAAATGAGCAATTCAAATTACAGAGCAGTGAAGAACGTAGGTGAGTGAATCAGTCTCTCCTGTTAAAATGAGCAATTCAAATTACAGAGCAGTGAAGAACGTAGGTGAGTGAATCAGCCTCTCCTGTTAAAATGAGCAATTCAAATTACAGAGCAGTGAAGAACGTAGGTGAGTGAATCAGCCTCTCCTGTTAAAATGAGCAATTCAAATTACAGAGCAGTGAAGAACGTAGGTGAGTGAATCAGTCTCTCCTGTTAAAATGAGCAATTCAAATTACAGAGCAGTGAAGAACGTAGGTGAGTGAATCAGTCTCTCCTGTTAAAATGAGCAATTCAAATTACAGAGCAGTGAAGAACGTAGGTGAGTGAATCAGTCTCTCCTGTTAAAATGAGCAATTCAAATTACAGAGCAGTGAAGAACGTAGGTGAGTGAATCAGTCTCTCCTGTTAAAATGAGCAATTCAAATTACAGAGCAGTGAAGAACGTAGGTGAGTGAATCAGTCTCTCCTGTTAAAATGAGAAATTTGGAAGGTTTAAAATCAAACAAGCCATCAAAAAGTGAACAAGGAAAGATAGTTGTTTATTAAAGATTTAGGCGGTGCTCATGAATTATGCCTGAAATTCTAGAAGTGCCGATATGAAAGGCCATGGCCAGACCACTGACACCTTCAGTTATCACTCAGCCTTTGTGGAGTGAACATCTCCGTGATGCTCCGCTTGAGTGCTCCCTACTGATTGCTTATCGCGCGAACTTCAAAATCAAACATAAATGAAGCCGATCGAAGAGAGGCTTTCAGAGAATGAAGAAGTTGGCCTCGACTCTGATCACGTTGACAGACATAACACCTCGCGGATATTCGTGTGGTGGATCGTTCGAGTTTCAGATCAAGTTACTTAGTTCACCTGCATGAAAGGAATTGCCCAAATAGTCTGTCCTGGACCGGAAGGTTGAAAAACCACAGTCTGCTTTAATTTAAGAGCCTTTTTAATATCCAGAGCAAGTTTGTAGGTCGTACGGCAAGCAACCTAACTGTACATTGGCTACAGCAAATCAGAAAGGAGCGCGAGTGCCATATTCACCATGTTACCTTCGGACAAGGGGGAGATACGAGGGGACGAAAGCTTGTGCCACCCGCCTTCGAAAGGTAGGATGCACTGTTGTAGAGACTTGGACGCTAAGATATGGAAAGAGGGCACCCCGATCCCCAAACCAAAATGGGAGGCTTACCCATACGCGATCGTGTATGACTTTGAAGCCTTCCAGGACAAGTCTAAGGCAACTTTACCCCCGGGGGGTACTCCCTTATATGAGCTACACGGGTATGTGCCGCGTGATAGGGTATGGTTTTTGAGCTGCCGAGGTCTGGGATAGGGTATCCTTTTTACGGTTTTGGTCTGGGAAACTTCAAAGGGTATGGATTTTGAGATATTTCTTGTTGACGCCATGCTTAGCGTTTTATCTACCACACATTTTCAACACCATGCCCACGCACATATGCAGGAAATCCAGTCATTTCGCCACCACTTTGTTTGAGTCTCGTCTCAAACAAAGCTTTCAAAAGCGTACCGCCTAATCACCGCCTAGACTAATTAAATTTTGAAGGTACTTGTTTGGTTGACGGCTAAATGCACTTTTCCAGACGAGACTTGAAAACTTTCACTGTCGCACTTCAATGAAAACGGTAATAACAACTTCACATTTACTGTGTAACTACTGTAACCTAGTCTCCTTCGCAGCCGTTCTGAGGGTCGTCACGTAAACGCTAGCCCCACTAACGGCTGCTTACACCAGTCGTACATTCCATTCCAACCGCATGGCTAATCAGAATTCAGTTCTCAGAATCAAAAAACCACTCGCGCCAGAACTTTCTGGCGAGAAGTTATAGAGGCTAAATTTGAAAAATTGATATGAAATCGGTTCAAGTACCTTCGTATAGGGGAGTCGACAAAATACTATGGACTACCCCAAAAAAATACCATTCTGGGTAAGTAACTGCTGTAAGGAGCCACCGGCATTCATGATCTATCATCGTTCCGCAGCCATTTTGAATAACCACAGGCATCCCAAGCTATACTTTTGTATTTCGGGTTACCTGTGGTAGTTACCTCGAGAAAACTCTGTGAATGTATTTTCCTCAAAACATGTAACAAATATCTTCAGAAATAAAAGAGAATACTTGTGTAGTTGATTGATTGGTACTTTCACTCTGTTTATGTATTTCGCTAATCGCCTATAAAACCAAGCGGTAATGACCACAGGTAACCCGAAATACAAAAGCAGAGTTTGTGATGCCTGTGGTTATTCAAAATGGCTGCGAAACGATGGCAATCATGAATGCCGGTATTATACGAGCTACAATGATGGCAAATCATGAATATTATACAAGCTACAGCACAAAGAAGGTACGATACAAGCTTCTTACAACTGTTACTTGCCTAGAATGGTATTTTTTGGGAGTCCATCTGGGTAGTCCACTAGGTAGTCAGTGTTTGTCCACTCCCCGTATATAGTGTGCTCTTGGATTTTTCTCAAGAAAGCAGATAGAGTTTAGAAGAAATCATACATTTCTGCCGTCGGAATCGGCAATGATAATGGCAGAAATGTTTATTTTGACGGCACGTGAGTAGCACGTGAGGATGAAGCAGTGTGTCAAGGGAGTGACTATATATAGTGTAATATAGCATGTGAAAAGCACTCTAGCCAGCTCCCAGTAGAACGCTTATTCAACGTTTGTCGAGTTTTCACGATGGGGGAACCTACTTCTGATGTGTCGTCTCTTATTCAAGAGCAAATAAGCAGGAATAACCAATCTCTTCTAGCCTCCATGCAGGTCATGATGGAGAATTCAATTCAGCAAATTAAGAGAGCGTCCTCGGAAGCAGTCGATACGCAGTTAACTGAGAGATTAAGAAGCTAAAATATGATGAACCGCGAAAATTCAAAAAGAAAGCCAACGAAGATCAATATAAATTCAATTCCAAGGTCATTGATTCGTTGACTGTTGCCAAGAAACATATCAAGAACAACTCAACAGAAAATGGGTTGGAAGAGATCAAAAAAGATATATTTGAAGAGGGCTTCTGGCAAGGGCTCTCAAAGTCTAGTGATGAGGAGTTACAATCTCTAGCAGAAAGAATGAAAGACACAGTCCTAGAATCCAGAGCTTCGGGTACCGTTACTGCATACCTTAGAAGTTTGAGGAGATGGAAGAAGTTTACCAAAGATCATCCGAGCCTCAGTTATTTCCCAGCTCAAGCAATTCATGTATTTACAGCATTTAATTGAATCAACCGAATCTCATCATTCTGTAGATTCCGCTTTCTACGCAATCAAATGGGCTCATAATATCGCTGGTATAACGTCGCCTACAGAGGACGTTATTGTTAATATGATGAGAGAAGGGGCGAAACGAATACTAGGTACTAGGAAAGTTAAGAGGAAAGAACCCCTGAGCTTAGATCATTTGAAGAAAATGATTTCAAATGCAAACCTTTATAATTTATTAGATCTCAGGAATATGTGCATGTATTCACTTGCTTTTTCCGCCCTTTTACGTGCGGACGATCTTATCTGCATTAGGAGAAACAATATCAAGTTTTACCCAAGTTATATGACAATTGAGATAGAAAAGAACAAGAATGATCAATTGAGGGAAGGGAATATAATTCCCATCATCGATTCGCCATCTCCATCTTCTTCGGTCAAATTACTTAAATTGTATTTATCTAGCTTTGATATATCTTCGGATAATAAGAAGTTTATTTTCAGACCTTTAACTAAGCATAAATCTACTCATCGTTTAGTTGATACTGATCGTCATATTAGCTACCCTACTTTTAGAGAAGGACTGAAGGCCAATTTGGCTTCAATAGTGGACGATACCTCTGCGTATAGTACACATTCGCTTAGATCAGGTGGGGCCACACTAGCTGCAAACTCGGGTATAGATGATCGCATTATTCAGAAACATGGCAGATGGAGAACATCAACATCTAAAGATATGTACATTTTAGACGACATTTCGAAGCAATTGGAATTAACCAAACACTTGCAATGAATAGTTCGCAATACGAACAATTTTCTCACCAGTCAAGCCCTAACATTTAATAACTCTAAATATTTGCAGTGGGCACTGCATGAGGAGCGCTGGCGACAAATCCAAAATAAACAGGAGTTCTCCTGAACTGGTTGAGTGTTTTGATACGAAGTGAAGGCAAAATTCATACATTTCTGCCGTCGGAATGTAATGATAAAAGGCAGAAATGTTTATTTTGACGGCACGTGAGTAGCACGTGAGGATGAAGCAGTGTGTCAAGGGAGTGACTATATATAGTGTAATATAGCATGTGAAAAGCACTCTAGCCAGCTCCCAGTACAACGCTTATTCAACGTTTGTGGATTTATTTTAGGGCGATCAAAGTATTTATTTAAATGTTCAGAGCTAGATGATACCATAATCTTTATTAGGCTTTTAACCTCCAAGAGCATTGCTGCAGCAAGGGTTGGAGAACACGTTCCAGAAATTTTCCCACAGGGTTTCCTGGTTTTCGTGTCCGGCTCAGCATGACGTATTGTAATTTAGGAAGTAAGAGACAGAATATAGAATGTCTAATTGTTAAATATTTGCAGTGGGCACTGCATGAGGGGCGCTGGCGACAAATCCGAAATAAACAGGAGTTCTCCTGAACTGGTTGAGTGTTTTGATACGAAGTGAAGGCAAAATTAGTTTGTTTTGACGCTGTACTGCTGAGCTTGAAAGTGCCGATAAGGAACCGTTGCTAATTTACTAATATCATGCATGTTACGTTACGACAATCTTGATTGGCTTACACAAATAATCGGGAATGGAATGTCTGGCTGGTGAAAGCAGCCATTAGTGGATAACCAATCACACTGCAAAATGAAAACAAAGGCATTCCAACTTACGGTTATTTGAGCCAATCAGTGTCTAGTACAATACAACAGCATTTCAACTTTCGTGTGTATATGCTAGGATGCTTTATTTTCGTTTTGCAGTGTTTACTTCCCGTTGTCTTAGTGGCCCACGTTGCAGTCACACCGCGGTAAACATCAGGCGCATGCGCTCTTGACGAGCCGGTCGCGCGCGCGTCTCCCCAGTTTCCCGCCGAAACTAAAAAAAATTGAAGCAATCACCCCTGTTAAGCACGTACTACACGTATTTATGTTAAATGTTTCGCGAAAAACAAGAAAACTACTTGATACAAGTTAAGCCGAAAAATTTAGTTCTTAATTTGTTTACTAAAAATGTTTAAGACCTCGGAAACTTGTATTTCAACTCCAGAGCCTTCGTTCGGTCAGCGGAGTATACCCTTTTGCCGCGGTGCACACAGCGGTCAAACGTCTGCGCGAGCGTATTACGGTCAGTCTGGTGAGATTTCCCGCGCAAAATTTACCTTAAAACATATTACAGTGAACTTCTACCCACCAAAGTTAAGAAAAATACGTGAAAGTTAAGCTTTTTATTTTCACAGTCGACGGGAAATTGAACAAAATTCAAACTGAGTTTACCAAATTTTTTCGTCATTTACCAAAAAAAGTTCTCAAGGTTTGAACACGGGTGTGCGAACAGTGACGCCGCCGGGTCGCTTTGAATTTGTTTTGGAATATGTTGTTGTTGCAAGACTTTTGACGCATGCGTAGACGTTTGACCGCTTTGTGGCCGCGGTGTGGATACAGTGGTTGCTCTCTAAAAGGCGGATGATGTCCGCTATTTTTAGCTTTTCAAAATCGCATTTTTTTAAATAAATAATGGTCTAGTTTTATTAAAAGCTTCACTATTAGTAAAATAAACCAACAGAATAGCATATTGGACAATGGATGGACATGCTGGTTACGATTACAACAAATGTGAAAACGTTGCGGGTTGGCACAAGTTTTAAAATGTTGCTTTTCATACTTGCCTTGAATGGACCTTTTGCAGGAATGCAGTCACGTGGTTGTACTGAATGGCAAAACAATCTAAATTCTTTTATTTAAAGGGGCTATGTCATGGTACTGCGCATGTATCGAGTAATCGTTCGGTTGGTGGCTTTAAACTTCCCTCCTTCAATGCTTGATTGAAAGGATTTTCAATATTTTTCCAGGAGACTATTTATATACACGGTTTGTTGGTCATTTTTACATTTTTTTTGATTTTAAACATCCCACATGGCCGAGAGGTTCGGTAGTTCATATGAAACACGGTGGAAATAGCTGTTTCGTTTCCGGCCCGGAACGCGAAGCCTATTACCGTGGCATTTGTACGAGATCGGTAGTGTTATTAGCAAATTAAACCTGTTTGTTAATATAATGCTATTTTCCTCCTCCAATCGATTGGAGATCTTCTATGGGATCACGAGCTCAATTCATTGGTTATTGAAGTGATATATCAACACGTGACTGTTTCCTGCAAAAGGCTAATTTCAATGTTGCTTGGTCTCACCTCGGCGATTAACGTATGCTATTTTCCTCCTCCAATCGATTGGAGATCTTCTATGGGATCACGAGCTCAATTCATTGGTTATTGAAGTGATATATCGTTGCTTGGTCTCACCTCGACGATTAACGTCGCTATGTATCATTTAGTGTCTGAAGTGTATTTGTAAGGGTTAGTTTCTCATCCCTCGGCTATTTGAGGAACGAGTACCCGGCATAGTTAACTATGGAGTAACTAACAGTCATATTTCATGGCTAGGGAGGTTATCTAAAAAATGTAATAACTAGCCGCGTGATTTGAAACTCGTTTAGTCTGCGGCAATAAGAAGAGACGACGGGACTTTGGCTACCAACGATACAGAAAAAGCAGAGCTCTTGAATCAGTATTTTGCTACAATTGGAGAAAAACAGGCTCTAAGCCTCCCGCCATCGACTATCCCTCTCCAATCGCTACAAACAAGAGTTACACCAACCTTGGAATCACTAACGATCACTCAGGGAACGGTGCGGAAACACATTGAAACACTAAACGCCCACAAGGCCACTGGACCAGATGGAATCTCACCAAGACTCCTAAAACTAGCTGGAGCTTCGATTACACCCCCAATGACTGAGATTTATAACCATAGCTTGGTGGAGACCAAGGTCCCAGCGACTTGGAAATGTGCTCGCCTAAGGACAACCCACAAAAAAGGCGATATCACCGAGAGAGAGAATTACCGTCCCCTCTCCATACTCTCCATCCCAAGCAAAATTATGGAACGTTGTGTCTCAGATAAGATTATAGAACACACAGTGCAGAACCATAATCTTCTCAGTCCACATCAATGGGCATACAGGGAAGGGCACTCAACTGAACTTCTGCTTGCACATATGACTGAGAAATGGCGTTCTGCTCTGGACCATCGAAAAGTCGTGTGTGCGGTATTCATTGATTTTCGTAAAGCATTTGACTCAGTCTCCCACACCATTTTACCATATAAGTTGCAGAGTTTTGGAATTATGGGCGATCTATGGGAATGGCTGTCTGATTACATAACTGAAAGGGTCCAGTTTGCTACAGTTGGTGAAGGTACATCCCAATCCGCCAATGTCACATGTGGAGTACCACAAGGGTCTGTCCTAGGCCCTATTCTCTTCAGTTTGTATACGAATGATCTACCAGACACTATTGCCCAAATTGAAAATGCATACATTGAGATGTATGCAGATGACACCACCCTATTCTGCATTGCCAATGATGTCGAGTCTGCTGTTAAAGAAACCAACAGAGCATTAGGACTTATAGCAAAATGGTGCATCAACAATGCCATGACATTACACCCTAAAAAATGTGAAGCAATGCTTATATCAAGAAAGCGATTCGTAGGCCCCATTCCAGCATTAACAATTAACAACAATAACATCAAGATAGTCAACTCAACTAGATGCCTCGGAATTAACATAGATAATAAGCCGAACTGGACCATGCATCTTCAAGAGACAATAAAGTTATTTGCCAAGAAACTTAATCTACTTAAAGCACTACGGTTTCTTCCATTGAGTAGTCTTGAGATATTTTACTTTAAAGTGATCCTGCCTTCCATCACCTATGGACTGATTATGTGGGGCAGTTGCAACACGACCCTCTTTCAAGATCTTGAGAGGATGCATGTTCGAGCTGCCAAGATCATCCACAGATGTGACTGGACCACTCCCAGTGCAGCCGTCATCAACAAGGCACACTGGAATCCGCTGTTCTGGAATTACAAATATAAGCTAGCAACGTTTGTTCACAAATCGCTCAACTCAGAGAAACTCCCAAATTAAACTCTTCACACTAAGAAACAATACACACTCTCTAAGAGGCGTTCATAGGCTAGTCATCCCACATCCACGTACAGATGCTATACGCAAGTCAATCACATACAGAGCATCCGTACTGTGGAACTACCTAGACGATCTCCTTAAAGACAAAAAACACTCGACCTTTAAAAAACTTGTCAAAAAGTATATTAACTCCATACCACTGCAACCAAATGTCAGGATCAACACTGATAAGTTCTCATACCACTAATATGTTTTATTTATGCTTGCCTAACTTATTCATGTTTACTCGTCCAAGTGTTTACTTATACATTAGACATCCGCCTGTCCATTTGCACAACTACTCGCTTGTTCATCTAATTAAGTTATTAGTCAATTAGTTAGTCTTTCAACTATTTAGTTAGTATCATTCCAATATCTTATAATGCAATAGTCTTTCAATCAAAAACTTGTAATTTACATAATCAATGAGGTTAGCTAGATTTCTTTATCGTTCCTTTTGTATTATCACGGCCACATCAGCTCTGAATGCTGCAGTATCGCCAATGACCGTGTTTAAATAAATGCTATTATTATTATTATTATTAGAGCAGGTGCTTTGAGGAGAGACTCCAAAAAGTACTTATTGCGAGCAAAGCAAGTTCGTTCCGATGCGAGCGGTTCCTCTCTCGTGTCAGTCTTCTTTTTCCATTTTTGCGCGGCCAAAATTATTTTATTACTTTCTTTGCGATGAAATAACACCGAGGGCGCCTTTCGCAGGCTAGATTTAATGCGTTTTCTATTTTTAATGTGCACTTTTGCTACGCCAGTGCATAATTAACAAAGGGGCGTTGCTTTTAAAACAACGGCAAACATAAATAGGTACCTAGTGGGAACAATGAATATTGATCACTCACGAATTATGTTTTTTCAGTGTACGTTTAGGCTGGTCGCTTTGAAAAGGTATGTAATGTACATATATGATATATAGGCTCTTAGAGGTTAAGAGTAATAAAAAATATAGTAATGAAATTAAGGGTACAAAGACAGAAACTATATACTATAAATTACGAACTAGTATACCTAATAGGTAGTGAATGCTGCCACGCAGTTAAGGAAGTGTATTAGAAGATAACCTACAGTAGCTCTTTGGCAGGAAAAATATATTACCTGGTGATAAAAATGCCAAGGTATTAGATGAATTCATATATTTAGTAGATTTGGGGCTATTGTGAGACTGAAGCCTGCTAGAGCTGTGGTGTGTTTTCTCAAAAGTTGTCCCTGTTCTGTGTCGTCTTTTATTTCGGCGTTAAAACTCTTAAACCTCTTTGACAATTGTCTTCAGCAACAAAACTCTTCCGACTCCCGTTTTGACCACGTTCTGTCCGCCAGGAACGACAGGCGGAAAATCGACTTATTACACAGTCTCCGCGCGGCCCGTAGAAATTAACAAGGTTTCAAAATCTAAACAGTTCAGCAGAATAAAGTACAAAACACCCCCGCCCGTGACGTGACTCGGGGGGAACGTCACTCCTCTTCATTGTGCGTTTCTAGCAGAGCCAGCTTCCCTACGGGACGGACCAATGTTCCCGACTTGATGACGACTTCAGAAGATCTGATAAGACCATCGGCACTAAGCAATCGGCGCGCTCACTCTCCCAAGGCGCCACTGACCTCTCGGCGCATTCTCGTCAACAATCATGACGAGGTCTCCTCGGCGAAGGTTGCGCTGAATCGTGCGCCACTTGCTACGTGCGACCAAATGTGGTACGTACTCCTGCCTCCAACGACGCCAGAACTGATCAGCTAGGAACTGGCTGTGACGCCATCTGCGACGTAGGGACATATCCCGCTGGACGAACTCACCCGGTGTGAGGTTGACACTTGCGCGTCCGTGAAGGAAGTGGTTGGGCGTGAGAGCACTGACATCTGTAGGCGAACTGCTGCTACCACCATAGACGAGTGACCTGGAATTTAGGAGTGATTCAATCTCGGCAATCACTATAAGAAAGACTTCATCGACAGTCAGAACATTCCCGAGCATCACCTTCATGGCACGTTTGGTGGACTTTACCAGAGCCTCCCATGCTCCACCAAACCACGGCGCGGCGGGTGGGTTGAAACTCCATTGGACTCCGCGCACAGCGAGCCCATCGACGATCCGGTCCTGCTCAAGTTCGGCTAATGCTTCACGCAGTTCTCGTTCGGCTCCCACAAAATTGGTGCCGTTGTCACTGAGGAGACGAACTGAGTTACCTCGGCGAGCTTGGAAACGGCGAAGTGCCATTATACACGAGTCTGTGTC
Organism: Actinernus sp. WN-2022; assembly: GCA_030867875.1. Classification (NCBI taxonomy): domain Eukaryota; kingdom Metazoa; phylum Cnidaria; class Anthozoa; order Actiniaria; family Actinernidae; genus Actinernus; species Actinernus sp. WN-2022. The sequence goes on from JAOWCC010001501.1 coordinate 30,407,434, forward strand.
CAAAGCGTGGCAGACTTCGAGGTGCACTGCGCGCATATGCAAACACCAAACAGACAAATATATCGCTTCTCTACTCTGTTGCGACCAACCCGGACTGAGAACGGTCCTGCATAATCTAGCCCGACTTGCTGGAAAGGTGTGCTAACGTCTCGGAGACGTGAAGCCGGCAAGTCACTCATTTTCTGAGTCATCGGTTGAACTCGACGTCGATGACAAAGCGGACAAAGCAGCTCGTTCACAGTTGACTCTGCAAGTTATGACGAAATCGCAGTATCCAAGCTGTAACGAGAAGGAGTCTTGTCCAGCTCGAGTAGTCTGCAGGATCGAGAAGTGGACTTGCTGGCCCGGTGTCTGAGCTCTAAGCACCTTCTTCTTCAGCTCCATCTCCGCCGTCGGACAAATGGACGATGGTACATCATCAATTGGCCATTCTGACACCTCAGTCCATAAGAACTCTGGTCCTCGAATCCACCATGAGTCAGCCTGCAGGTCGGCAGCTGGAGCTCCTCTAGTTGCAATGTCTGCGACGTTCCGCTTCGTTCTCACATGATGCTACTGTGTAGGATCACTTTCCGATATCACTTCAGCGACCCTGTTGGCGACGAATGGACGGAAGTTACGCGGCTCTCCATGAATCCACCAGAGCGAAGTAGTCGAACCTTACACATATGTGACAGCGTGCATGTCCAAATCTAACTGCTTGCAAACAGTCTTTGCCAGATGTACTGCTAGTTGACAACCCATCAACTCTCCTCGCGGAATTGAAATAGATTTCAAAGACATCAAACGTGTCTTGGACATGAGCAGATGACACAGGATCTCACCGTAAGTTGATGTTGCGCGTGTGTAGGCGACTGCGGCACATGCTTCTTCCGAGGCATCACAGAACAGCACCAGTTCCTTGACCCATATCTTTGAAGGCATCCGGTAAACGTAGCGCGGAACAGCAAAGGACTTCAGAGCGGCTACTTCCTCCTCCCACTGTGCCCACTCAGCTGCGATATCACCGAGAGAGAGAATTACCGTCCCCTCTCCATACTCTCCATCCCAAGCAAAATTATGGAACGTTGTGTCTCAGATAAGATTATAGAACACACAGTGCAGAACCATAATCTTCTCAGTCCACATCAATGGGCATACAGGGAAGGGCACTCAACTGAACTTCTGCTTGCACATATGACTGAGAAATGGCGTTCTGCTCTGGACCATCGAAAAGTCGTGTGTGCGGTATTCATTGATTTTCGTAAAGCATTTGACTCAGTCTCCCACACCATTTTACCATATAAGTTGCAGAGTTTTGGAATTATGGGCGATCTATGGGAATGGCTGTCTGATTACATAACTGAAAGGGTCCAGTTTGCTACAGTTGGTGAAGGTACATCCCAATCCGCCAATGTCACATGTGGAGTACCACAAGGGTCTGTCCTAGGCCCTATTCTCTTCAGTTTGTATACGAATGATCTACCAGACACTATTGCCCAAATTGAAAATGCATACATTGAGATGTATGCAGATGACACCACCCTATTCTGCATTGCCAATGATGTCGAGTCTGCTGTTAAAGAAACCAACAGAGCATTAGGACTTATAGCAAAATGGTGCATCAACAATGCCATGACATTACACCCTAAAAAATGTGAAGCAATGCTTATATCAAGAAAGCGATTCGTAGGCCCCATTCCAGCATTAACAATTAACAACAATAACATCAAGATAGTCAACTCAACTAGATGCCTCGGAATTAACATAGATAATAAGCCGAACTGGACCATGCATCTTCAAGAGACAATAAAGTTATTTGCCAAGAAACTTAATCTACTTAAAGCACTACGGTTTCTTCCATTGAGTAGTCTTGAGATATTTTACTTTAAAGTGATCCTGCCTTCCATCACCTATGGACTGATTATGTGGGGCAGTTGCAACACGACCCTCTTTCAAGATCTTGAGAGGATGCATGTTCGAGCTGCCAAGATCATCCACAGATGTGACTGGACCACTCCCAGTGCAGCCGTCATCAACAAGGCACACTGGAATCCGCTGTTCTGGAATTACAAATATAAGCTAGCAACGTTTGTTCACAAATCGCTCAACTCAGAGAAACTCCCAAATTAAACTCTTCACACTAAGAAACAATACACACTCTCTAAGAGGCGTTCATAGGCTAGTCATCCCACATCCACGTACAGATGCTATACGCAAGTCAATCACATACAGAGCATCCGTACTGTGGAACTACCTAGACGATCTCCTTAAAGACAAAAAACACTCGACCTTTAAAAAACTTGTCAAAAAGTATATTAACTCCATACCACTGCAACCAAATGTCAGGATCAACACTGATAAGTTCTCATACCACTAATATGTTTTATTTATGCTTGCCTAACTTATTCATGTTTACTCGTCCAAGTGTTTACTTATACATTAGACATCCGCCTGTCCATTTGCACAACTACTCGCTTGTTCATCTAATTAAGTTATTAGTCAATTAGTTAGTCTTTCAACTATTTAGTTAGTATCATTCCAATATCTTATAATGCAATAGTCTTTCAATCAAAAACTTGTAATTTACATAATCAATGAGGTTAGCTAGATTTCTTTATCGTTCCTTTTGTATTATCACGGCCACATCAGCTCTGAATGCTGCAGTATCGCCAATAACCGTGTTTAAATAAATGCTATTATTATTATTATTATTAGAGCAGGTGCTTTGAGGAGAGACTCCAAAAAGTACTTATTGCGAGCAAAGCAAGTTCGTTCCGATGCGAGCGGTTCCTCTCTCGTGTCAGTCTTCTTTTTCCATTTTTGCGCGGCCAAAATTATTTTATTACTTTCTTTGCGATGAAATAACACCGAGGGCGCCTTTCGCAGGCTAGATTTAATGCGTTTTCTATTTTTAATGTGCACTTTTGCTACGCCAGTGCATAATTAACAAAGGGGCGTTGCTTTTAAAACAACGGCAAACATAAATAGGTACCTAGTGGGAACAATGAATATTGATCACTCACGAATTATGTTTTTTCAGTGTACGTTTAGGCTGGTCGCTTTGAAAAGGTATGTAATGTACATATATGATATATAGGCTCTTAGAGGTTAAGAGTAATAAAAAATATAGTAATGAAATTAAGGGTACAAAGACAGAAACTATATACTATAAATTACGAACTAGTATACCTAATAGGTAGTGAATGCTGCCACGCAGTTAAGGAAGTGTATTAGAAGATAACCTACAGTAGCTCTTTGGCAGGAAAAATATATTACCTGGTGATAAAAATGCCAAGGTATTAGATGAATTCATATATTTAGTAGATTTGGGGCTATTGTGAGACTGAAGCCTGCTTGAGCTGTGGTGTGTTTTCTCAAAAGTTGTCCCTGTTCTGTGTCGTCTTTTATTTCGGCGTTAAAACTCTTAAACCTCTTTGACAATTGTCTTCAGCAACAAAACTCTTCCGACTCCCGTTTTGACCACGTTCTGTCCGCCAGGAACGACAGGCGGAAAATCGACTTATTACACAGTCTCCGCGCGGCCCGTAGAAATTAACAAGGTTTTAAAATCTAAACAGTTCAGCAGAATAAAGTACAAAACACCCCCGCCCGTGACGTGACTCGGGGGGAACGTCACTCCTCTTCATTGTGCGTTTCTAGCAGAGCCAGCTTCCCTACGGGACGGACCAATGTTCCCGACTTGATGACGACTTCAGAAGATCTGATAAGACCATCGGCACTAAGCAATCGGCGCGCTCACTCTCCCAAGGCGCCACTGACCTCTCGGCGCATTCTCGTCAACAATCATGACGAGGTCTCCTCGGCGAAGGTTGCGCTGAATCGTGCGCCACTTGCTACGTGCGACCAAATGTGGTACGTACTCCTGCCTCCAACGACGCCAGAACTGATCAGCTAGGAACTGGCTGTGACGCCATCTGCGACGTAGGGACATATCCCGCTGGACGAACTCACCCGGTGTGAGGTTGACACTTGCGCGTCCGTGAAGGAAGTGGTTGGGCGTGAGAGCACTGACATCTGTAGGCGAACTGCTGCTACCACCATAGAGGAGTGACCTGGAATTTAGGAGTGATTCAATCTCGGCAATCACTATAAGAAAGACTTCATCGACAGTCAGAACATTCCCGAGCATCACCTTCATGGCACGTTTGGTGGACTTTACCAGAGCCTCCCATGCTCCACCAAACCACGGCGCGGCGGGTGGGTTGAAACTCCATTGGACTCCGCGCACAGCGAGCCCATCGACGATCCGGTCCTGCTCAAGTTCGGCTAATGCTTCACGCAGTTCTCGTTCGGCTCCCACAAAATTGGTGCCGTTGTCACTGAGGAGACGAACTGAGTTACCTCGGCGAGCTTGGAAACGGCGAAGTGCCATTATACACGAGTCTGTGTCCAAAGCGTGGCAGACTTCGAGGTGCACTGCGCGCATATGCAAACACCAAACAGACAAATATATCGCTTCTCTACTCTGTTGCGACCAACCCGGACTGAGAACGGTCCTGCATAATCTAGCCCGACTTGCTGGAAAGGTGTGCTAACGTCTCGGAGACGTGAAGCCGGCAAGTCACTCATTTTCTGAGTCATCGGTTGAACTCGACGTCGATGACAAAGCGGACAAAGCAGCTCGTTCACAGTTGACTCTGCAAGTTATGACGAAATCGCAGTATCCAAGCTGTAACGAGAAGGAGTCTTGTCCAGCTCGAGTAGTCTGCAGGATCGAGAAGTGGACTTGCTGGCCCGGTGTCTGAGCTCTAAGCACCTTCTTCTTCAGCTCCATCTCCGCCGTCGGACAAATGGACGATGGTACATCATCAATTGGCCATTCTGACACCTCAGTCCATAAGAACTCTGGTCCTCGAATCCACCATGAGTCAGCCTGCAGGTCGGCAGCTGGAGCTCCTCTAGTTGCAATGTCTGCGACGTTCCGCTTCGTTCTCACATGATGCTACTGTGTAGGATCACTTTCCGATATCACTTCAGCGACCCTGTTGGCGACGAATGGACGGAAGTTACGCGGCTCTCCATGAATCCACCAGAGCGAAGTAGTCGAACCTTACACATATGTGACAGCGTGCATGTCCAAATCTAACTGCTTGCAAACAGTCTTTGCCAGATGTACTGCTAGTTGACAACCCATCAACTCTCCTCGCGGAATTGAAATAGATTTCAAAGACATCAAACGTGTCTTGGACATGAGCAGATGACACAGGATCTCACCGTAAGTTGATGTTGCGCGTGTGTAGGCGACTGCGGCACATGCTTCTTCCGAGGCATCACAGAACAGCACCAGTTCCTTGACCCATATCTTTGAAGGCATCCGGTAAACGTAGCGCGGAACAGCAAAGGACTTCAGAGCGGCTACTTCCTCCTCCCACTGTGCCCACTCAGCTGCCATATCAGGGGGTAAAGGAGCGTCCCAATCTAGACCCCGTGCCCATGTACGCTGTAGCATGACTTTAGCTCGCACGATGAACGGACTCGCCCACCCAAGTGGATCATACAAGCCAGATAGTCGACTGAGAATTCCACGTTTTGTGATTGGAGCTGGTGGACGGTCAAGATGTGCCAGCGCAAATCCGAGCGTATCTGACTGCGCGTCCCACCTGATACCTAGGGCTCGTCCCGACGGCAACTCTCCTAGCTCAAGGCTCTAGGTAGGAACAGCTCCTTCTGCTTCAGGTACCGTTAGCAACACTTCGTGCGACTAGGATAGCCACTTGCGCATGGGAAACCCTCCTTTAGCCATAAGGGCTGTGACATCCTTACGCAGGGTCACTGCTTCTGCTTCACTTACACAGGAAGTGTACATGTCCTCGACGAAGATGTCACGTCTCACAACTGCAGCTGCTTCTGGCCACTGCTCCTCGTTGTCTTCAGTGGTACGAATCACTGCGAAGTTCGCTTCACATGGCGATGACTTGTCCCCAAACACTAGACAGTTCATCTCATACACGTCTGGTGGTTGCGTCCTCTTCAGGTCACGCCATAAGTACAGTCACGCCTACAGTCCTCCGGTCTCAGACGTACATGGCAGAACATATCTGCGACATCTCCCACAAGTGCAACCGATCTCTCGCGAAAGCACAGTAGTATGCCTGGTAGATCATTATGCAGACTAGGAACCGCCTCAAGGCAGTCGTTGAGGCAGACTCCGTTGTGTTGTGCGGCTGAGTCAAACACAACCCTCGGAAACGGCTTATGTGTAGAAATAACTGAGTGGTGCGGCAGCAACCACTCTTCTCCGTCCATCGCACGCTCCTCCATTGTCAGTTTATGCGCAAATCCTTTCTCCACGTATGCATTAATTGCCTAGCCTCTGCAAGCTTTGGCTCTCGCTGCAGTCGACGTTCTAAGGTCTCAAGGCGTTTCATGGCGGTGTCATAGTTGTCTGGTAGTGGTGGCCTGTCTGGTTTCCACAGAAGACCGACTTCATAGCCTGTGTCGACCTTACAACATGTCTTCTTGAGTATGTCTATTGCGGCATGCTCCCGGTTGGTGAAGGTTGGAACACAGTCGACTCGAACACCAAAGCTGTCGACTTCCCAGAACTTGCGTAACTGGTAATTCGCGTCCTCATCGGCTGCCGATACCCGCGCACGCAGGACACGTTTCACTGGACCACTGCCAGTTGGGACTGGACCGGCGACTGCCCAACCTAGTGGCGTCAGCTCAGCGAAGGGTTCCGACATGCCTCACCACCTTACTTCTAGGGGTGCCATTAGCGCTGCGGCGTCTAGACCGAGCAAGACGTCTACCGTTGTCTCGTTTACAGGATCTAGCGGTATGTCACGCAAGTGCTCATAACGCTCTTTAATGTCAGACCAATTGACAGGTTGTACCGGGGCGCAAATGTTCTTGATAGTCCATGCTGAGACGGTTTCCCTTGTTACCGATGGCGCGAAAGGTAGGCGTACACACTGAGACTTGACTGTTGTACGGATCCCTCCAACAGCATCAACGATCAGGTTCTGCTTAGGACCCTGTAGACTAAATTGATTAGCAAACCCAGTTCTGACGAGTGTCGTTTCGCTTCCAGAATCTAACAGTACTAAGCCCCATATTGTCTGCCCAGAGTCACTGATAAATGGAACACACACAGTTTTCAGAGCGACTTTACTTGCATTCAACACATTGACCGCTTGCGCTTTTCCACAATGAACTCCTTTATCCTCAGTGGGAGCCTCTGTGGCGGGCGGTGCAGAGTTCAGCAGCTGATGTTGGCCTCTTTCGCAGTTGTCGATACCGCATTTTCCTGACTTAGAGCATTGCCGGCGCTGGTGGCCACGCCTTAAGCAGCCAAAATACACTTTTCTCGACATCACTGTATCCCACCGTTTACTAATATCTGCAGCCAAGAAGCTCGGGCATTTTGCTTCAATATGTTCCTCATCACAGAGCACGCATTTTCTAGGCGAATCAAACTGCTTTGAATCTAGTTGTTTTGAGTCAGGGGTTGCAGCTACTTTCATTGTCGTATAATTCTGCCTTGACCCTTTAAACTTGTCATGACTGCCCTTATTATGACTTTGCGCATACCTTGATGGCTGTTCGTTGTAACGCTCGCGCTTACGTAATGTTCTTGCTCGCGCCTGTGCCCAATCAACTAGTCCACGAACATCCTCAGTGAATTCCCCGCGCTCGACTTGTCTAACCCACTCGTCTTTCTCACTTGCAGGCAGTTTACGTACCAATTGTGTACACAAAGGGATATGTGCATATTCAGGTTGATCTAATACAAATACTGCAGCCTGTAGGGCGTCTGCAAAGCGTTCAACCCCCTCACGGTCTTTCTCTTTAATAATCCCCCAGTTGGTAATTCTACGCAAATGTGCATCAACAACTTCCCGTGGATCCTCGTACCGGTCTTTCAACAGCTTAACTGCTTTCTCATGGTCCCCAGAGTCCCCTGTCAGGCATGCAATCACCTCCCGCCCCTGACGGGACTGAGGGACTGGCGACAGCGTCTGCTGTGGGGGGTGGAGTAGTGATGGACTGAGTTTTGCTCGCTTCGACCTCATGTAAATAATCACCGATCTCACCTAAAGCTTCTATAGCGCTGCTTCGACCTCTTCCAGCCAAGCGCCGTCCGTCTCAACAGAGGTCGGATCTAGGTCTTCTAATTCTCTAGTTAGAAACCGGGCTTTTTCTCTTGCATCTTCGATTCCTTTGGCGAGTTGTCTAATCTTCGAAACGCTGCCTTTGTCGGCGATCAGCTCACGAACACGATTAGCCTTCTTCGTGGCGTTTGACTTCGCTACTCGCCGCTTTGACCGGCATTTCTCCGCTTCACTCACCTCAGGCATGTCTACTGATTCTTTCTATCCGGCTCGAAGGACAGTAGTCTTCAGCAACAAAACTATTCCGACTCCCGTTCTGACCACGTTCTGTCCGCCGGAAAATCGACTTTATTACACAGTCTCCGCGCGGCCCGTGGCACGCGCCTGACAGAAATTAACAAGGTTTCAAAATGTAAACAGTTCAGTAGAATAAAGTACAAAACAGTCCCGATATACTTTTTTCCCGACATATCAACGATTTCCCGGCAAATTACCTGAGCCTACCAATTCCCGACATTTTCATAAAATTTCTAGCCCAAAAAACTGCTGTTCTCCCCGGTAAAGTTTAAACACCGGAAATCGACTGTAATTGAGAATGTAATTGTAAATGATAATTGGTGTTTTTAACCGGCTGCTTGACTTTATCGAAGGCCAATAGATGATAGCCATATAGGTAATCGGCTAACGCTGTTGCCACCCAATTCAGATCATGTGATGTAAACACACATTACTCTGGAGAATTGACTCTGAAAAATAAATTTATTCACATAGGCATGACTGCATTATGATTAGAATGAAACAGGAATAATTCGCCAGAGTAGCATCTGTTTACATCACATGATCTGAATTGGGAAGCAACAGCGTTAGCCGATTACCTCTATTATCTCCGCCCCAAACTATTAAACTATATACACGAAGTTACTCGTGCATGAGTCGTCAACTTAGCATGAATGATCATCAAGTTACAAAGCGCATTGTGGTTGGCCACGCAAGGGATTGTGGTCGAAACAGCGAATTAACACAATGAACCGTTGCGAGATTTTGTCCAAATTATTAATTGTCGCTGTGCAGCAATAAAATAAAATTAAATTCTTGAATTTATATAGAACTAAAATACGTGACATTAAAATTAATAAATTATTAGTAATTATAATTATCTGGAGAACTTTCACCATTGAGAAAAGGTGAAATTTATGAAGAAGCCCATTTGGATCACAGAAAATAACAAAATATTATTTGTCAGATTGTCCGTGCATTATGCTTTGCATTGCCCATCAACATCCAGCCAAAGCTTTGGCTCTTGGTCATAAGAATCATCACACGAAATTATTAAAGGTTGGACCAGATAGATACACAGGTAAAAATGTGCTTTAGTAGCCGTACTTGTATTGAGCCTTTACTTTACAGACACTCTTGGAAGTATTAAAATTACAGAACTGAAGACATGAAGGTAGCCAGTGAAAGCGCTGGTGGACTACTTTGACAAACACATTAATTAGTGATCGGCTTTATAGATCTCATGATCAAATCCACACTATCATAAACGTATTTTGCTGTTAGAGCGTATTTCGATTGAGTGTCGAGAGCAATCCGTGATTGCTTTGGTTTTGCGTTTGCTCAGTTTTCCTATTGGCTGTGGAAAATGTTGTGATTATCAGCCAATCAAGTGCTAAACTAGAAACCAAACGTGTTTTGGTCCATCACGCCATCCATGATTGCGTTTACTTTTCCTCGTGATTGGTTCAAGTAAAACCAATCGTGAATTACTTCAGTTCGTGATTGGCTCATTGTGTTTTTACTTGCTCGTGATTGGCTCATTGTGTTTTTACTTGCTCCTGATTGGTTCTGTGACTACTTTGATTTTGGTTTTACGACACTCAATCGAAAACCGCTCTAAATGGAAGGATTTGTGCCGGCTAGTTTGAAAATTGCTCATCAGACATAACTTGTTTTGAATTTTGTTGTAATTTCAAGGGCGCGAAAACATATTTTCTTATCATATCACGCGTTTCACAATTGATAATAAAGTGAGCTAGTCTTCTATAGATGGTTTGTACTCAATCCCCAGAGATTCAAAGGGCATGGCGGCCATGTTGGTGTACAGAACAAAAGAAGCTAACGAAGAATCTATTGTTAACTGTACACCAACATGGCGGCTATGACGTCACGTGCAAAGGGTCTATACTTTTCATTTTATTGTTTTGGTGGATGGGGTTACTGACCTTAATTAAAGTTTTTATTTTTTAAACAAAACTTCTTTAGGCCGAATGTAAAAGAAACTTACTTGGTGGAGATGCTAGCCAAACACAAAGAGGTCATTATAAAGGCTCAACATTTCTGGGGGGGAGGTACTCCCATATATAAGCTATACGTGTATGTGCCGCTCCAAAGGGTATGGTTTTCGAGAATAGGGTCATAAATTTCGCATTTTTAGTCAGGAATAGGGTATGATCTTGACAGGAAAGTATGAGACCGCACATGTTCAATGCTCTTGTTATGAAATACAGTACAGTCAGGAGCCCATTACCAGGAGCGTTCCTCTGTTATGGGTTGGGTCCCCAGCACAGAGGTAGAGGTTGCTATTTTTAGATTCGAAATTCCCGCGAAAAGAGGTTGCCGCCATGTTGGTGCCCTTAAACAATAGATTCCTCGTTAGCTTCTTTTGTTGGGGCACCAACATTTGAATCTCTGGGGATTGAGTGAAAACCAGCAATTCGAATTCCCGCGTTGAAAGTGAGAAGAATGATAATGTGAAGTGACGTTAGCTATCTGATTGACTAAGAATAGCCTACCTTTGTTCTTTTTCGCGCGAAACGCAATGCTAAAAATAGCCTCATCTACCTCTGTGCTGGGGTACAGACACAGTGGGGAAGATGGACGCTCCTGGTAATGGGCTCCTGGTACTTTATGGAAAATCTCTGGTTTTGGGACCCGGTAGGCACACCCACCCGAAATTCCTGGGAGTAATACCTAACCCCAATAAAGCCAATAACATGACGAGCTTTATGCAGTTCTGAATAACTGGCACCCTGCCGATGTCCGTCGGTTCAGTCGACCAACATCGGCAGGGCAACTTTAGATCTAATTCTTAGCATAGAACTGTCATAACTAGGGTGTTAGTTTTGGCACCAGAGCTAATCCATATCTGTCAAGAAAGCAATAACTGAACAATCAGTCTAATTTACGGTTTTTAGAAGGTACTTGCTTGCAGGTACTTGCTTGCAGGTACTTGCTTGCATTGCATGTAAAGGGTAAGGGGTCGAGAGTCCAGGCGGAGCATCCCTGTACAAAATTTCGAGAAGTACCCAGTTACAATATGAAAACAATGTCACTATACAAATTAATAGGATAAATGGATGGAGTAGCGAAGAGTGTACTAGATACCATGCATTGCTTTAAAATCAGTTCTCAAGAAATACTTGTCAGGTAAATAAATAGACCTATCCCATATGTTATAATACTAATACAATATTCGCATTACAGCTATTATATAAACACTGGGAGTTCCATCAAAATACTTCTAGTTAGCAATAATTTATGCCTTCATTACTGTCATAAGTTAATGTCCAGTTTATCACCAAAGGTATCTCACATAGCTTGTACGAACTTGCCATTCTTGCAAGTACCTTCTAGTACGCATTGCGTACCTATGTTTAAAATGGCCACCCGGTGGCTCGGTAGTCTTTAATAGTTCAGTATTTGTTTTGCCTTTAACGGCGATTTTTTGTTGGCAGGAATCATGGAAGTAGATTTATTTGCACTAAATGTATAGTCAAACTATGATATAATAAAGAGAAGTACTTTAGCATAATGTTCTAGGTTGAAGTGATTGAATAACAAAAAATAAAGTATAACTTACTTCTTGTATCTTCTTCCATGCGCTCTGACAGTTGTGTTGTTCTGACGCTAAATGTAAATTTGCTAACGGTTCTTAAAACTGAATAATCTAACCTGCGTACTTATTTGCGCAATAATTTGTTTACTTATTGTCTCTAGGGGAGCATAGCTTGTGAGCTTGTATTGGCTGGCGACTTAAATGACTTGACACTTAAACAATGCTTGAATGGGAAAAACACCCCCCTCCAGTTAGGACGTGAGCCTACTAACGATATTTCTGTTTATGATCTACGCTATTTACTTTGATCCTAGCTCTTCCTTGGTTGCGATTAAGCAAAGTTTGTGGATTGGTCTGTTGTAGCTTCCCTGGGAAGTCTTGATTCTGACTTTCCTCACCATATCGTCTCTCCCTGGGTATATAGCCTCAACTAGTCCCATCTTCCAGTGTCTTCGAGGTGTGGCCTCTAGTTCAAGAACAAGATCTCCTTCTTTCATGTTTTCCCTGATACGGAACCACTTGTTTCTTGGGAGTAGATTAGGCGCGAAGTACTTTACCCATTACTTCCAGAATTCGTAGGTCTTCTTTTGACATGAGCGAAGTAGATTTCTTGGGTTAACTCTGTCCTCTTCTTTTCGAACTGGTGGTGGACTGTGTTGGCCAGGGATGAGATTGTTGGGCGTAATCGGGGGTTCACTCCAAATGTCTTCAGAACTCGGGTATAGGGGTCGACTATTGATCATGTAGGTGATCTCCTTCAAGAATGTATGCCATTGTTCCTCAGTGTATGCGTGGTTTTTGCATGTGGCATTCATTGCTTAACGTACGGACTTGATTAAGCTTTCGACGACTCCATTCTGGTGGCTTGCCTTTGGTACATTGAATTCCCACTTGAAGTCAAATGTAAACTCCTCTGTAAGGACACTTTGAATTCTCGGGATGTTCCACTCTGTCATGATTTCCTTGAGATAGGCTTGCGCACCGGTGAAATTGGTTCCACAGTCTGACCAGCATACTTTGGATGCCCTCGTGTGCAGGCAAATCTTCTGAACGCCATTAAGAAGGTGTCTGTGCTTCTGTCTGTCACAAGCTCGAGATGTATGGCTCTTGTAGTCATACAAGTAAAAATGATCACTTGCGCTTCTTTAGAAGTCTTCCGATTCATTTTGATCTGTACCGGACCAAACATGTCCATCGCTGTATTCGTGAAAGCTGGGAGTCCCGTCGCAACTCGAAGACTTGGGATTTGGCCCATTAGTTGTTCCATTGGTTGTTTGCGTAGCTTCTTGCACGTTATGCAATTCTTTGTGAGTCGTTTGACGGTACTTCTTACTCTTATTATCCAGAACTTCTTTCTTGTGTCGTGTATCAGACTTTTGTATCCACAATGACCTCTTTGCTCGTGCAAGTGACGCAATAGTAGTATAACCATTTGATGGTCATGTGGTAGGATGATGGGCTTGCACATGTCTGGTGGAAGAGATCTGATGTTTTCCAGTCTACCATGTGCGCGTAGTAAGCCATCTTCGTCAATTGTCGCTTGTAGTTTCTTGTCGAGGCTTTGGGGATTTACCTTCAGCTGACACCACTTGAACAGCGTAGTTTCGGACTTCTTCAACTCATTTACTGTAATTGGACCGGTTTCTTTCTGAAATTTCTTCTGAGCATTATGCACGAATCTTAAGACATAAGCTTCTAATCTTCGAGAATGAGGAACATGATGTGAGCAAGTGTTCGAACACTGTATTGTCTTCTCGCGCTTCTTCTTGGGTAGTGCTGCTACTTGCAAAGATATCCGTGTTCCTGTTGATTTCCTCTTCTTTGTTTCTTAGCTCACTTCTGTACTCTGTTGTACTTGTTTTTTCATCTTCATTGTCTTGATAGTTCCCAGTGTCTTCGTGGGTTACTTCTTCTGAAGTAAGTGGAAAAGTTGGTCCAGCCATCCAACTTTCTAACTGGTCTGTATTGATGCCTCTACTTAGTGCGTCTGCGGGGTTGTCCTTCGACTTCACGTACTGAAAATTTGCGACATCCAAGCTCTCTTGAATTTCTGCTACCATTGCGGAAACGAACGGCTTGAACTTTCTTGCTGGTGTTTTGATCCAGGAGAGGACAGTCTTGGAGTCAGTCCAGAACGTCTTCTCACAATCTTCGATGTGCGCGAACTTTAAGGCTTGTGCGCATGTGATGTATAGACGAGAAAGTGCTAGACATCCAAGCAGCTCTAATCTTGGGATATACTTTTTCTTGAGAGGGGCTACGAAAGACTTGATTATGATTGGGACGCAACTGTAACTTCCATCTTCGAGTTTCCATCTGAGATATATGACGGCACCTCTGTCGCAGAATCCATGTAACTGCAGCTGTCCAACTGCATAGTCTGGCTTGATCTTGCGGTCGAATCTCAAGGTGAGTAAATGGTTCAGCAGCTGTAGATTGCTGTTCCACTTGTTTTGGATATCATCTGGCAAAACTTCATCCCAGAAAAATCCGGATGCCCAAAAATATTGTAACTCTATTCTGAACTTCACGGTGACGGGGGACACAAGACCCAGAAGGTTTCAGAGTTGAGAGAGGAGAGCTAGACATTTTCGTTTGGTGAACTTCTTCTCTCCGGCGACGATATCTTGTTTCTTGAACATGAACTGATCGCTTTCTTTGTCCCACTTGTGTCCAAGAAAGGTTGAGTACTTCTCGTCTGACTCGTCGATTTTTCTATGATTCGAGTTCCAGGCTTTCACTTGGAAGTGTCCGGAATCAAGTATTGTATTGATTTGTTTTGATTTCTCTGGAGTATCGCTTGAACCTCCGATGTCGTCGACGCATACTTGTTCTTGTAACTGTCTTGAGGCCTCAGGAAGTTCTTCTTGGAAAGACTTGGCTAGCACGTTCATAACGAGCCAGACACTCTTAGCAACCAAACTACCCCCTGATGATAGGGGACCAATGGTCCCCTATCACCAGGGGGTGCTCTAGGAAGCAGGAGCATTCCATTTAATTAAATCCAGCCTCATGTCACCTTAAAGTGCCTACTTTAGCGCCTAGATATCGTAATCCATAGGTATCAATGTGTGATAAAGACCTACTTTTGCATTTTACCTTTCATCAGTCGACTGCCCGTAGTAGTGCACGAAATCTAGTCATTCGTAACCCGATTTTCAGTACGTTTCGATCGAGCCGATCGACGATTTATCTGGTTTGCCGTATGTGCCTAACCGACTTTCAGCTAATTTCTCAAAATCAACAATACATAATCTTTTTTATTATTTCATAAGTCGGGAACGATGTAGAATTTACTTTAATGAGACGAAAATGCGACTTACACGCTTGCCAATTACTATTCGAAACGTCGCAGACTTCGCTTATTATTTATTATTCGGACCCCAAATTATTATCGCGGATTCTGAAAATAAAGCGGATGAGATATCGAGATGTGAGAGATGTTACCCTACCCTGGCAGCAGGTTTCTCGTGTCTTGTTGTTTGTAGTCGGTAGCTGCAGTTAGAGACCGGTAATTCGCGTCTGGTTGTTTTGATCTGATTTGCGCAAATTTCGCGATGGGTGGGGTAACTATTTTGTTTGGCGTACATCTCTTTTAGTCCTATGTTCAATATCCCAAAGTGCTCAGGCATACTGTGGTGCCATGGACTTCAACCTGGGTAAACCAGCTGGGATACAGAACAACTAAAAAATATATTTTGTTTGGCATATCTCTTTTGAGCTTGTGTTCAATATCCCGAAGTCCTCAGGCATACTGTAGTGCCATGGACTTCAACCTGGGTAAACCAGCTGGGATACCGAACAACTTGTGTTCAATATCCCGAAGTGCTCAGACTTCAACCTGGGACTGTAGATATTTTGGGGCACTTTCCCCAAGCATCACGTCAGATGCTTTACTTTCCCCTTTATTCTTGGTCACTTCTTCGGCGATTTGGTTTAGCATTGACTGCATATCAGAATTCTGGACACCAGAGGGACTTTATATTTTTCACAAATATCGCTGATCATGCTCCAAATGTGTGCCTTTGAAGCTCTTCTGGACCTTGAACTTTGGGGACTTCCCGCCATTTTCGCTGCCATATAATTTCCTTCTACTTTATATATACATACGTGCTCGTTACTCGATTTCCTTCGTTCCCACCTTTCCATCGACAATCCTGCGGCCATTCATCCAAATCCCAAAACCCGCTATTTTCTATTTGGACACTGTCGACTAGTGGCAAAGAAAACTGCGAAGGGATCGTACAACCAGGCTGTTTGACAGGAACTTACAAAATTTCACGCCGCAAATTTCCGATTTCAGAAGATGCCAGTGCTGCGGAGAATTTGCCGCTCGATTCAGCGAGAAAAACACGGCGCAAAGCGGATACGTCCATAAGTCGAATCACGAGTCGAGTATGCGAAGCAATCCTTTACCTTAATTTCATAATACTGTATTTGCCGCTCATGTCAAAATGCCACTCGCACTGAAGTACAGCCCCTGAAATAACGCAGGATCTGCAAGATCGAAGATCCTCAAAAGTGTTTTGTGTACAATCTTTTGCTGACATAAATTAATTACCAAAGCGATCAAGCGAAAACCGCAAATCACAATAATGATTGATATTTGCCACGACTATGACGTCACTCCATAGCAACCGGCCCGCACGCATTTCCAAACTTCCGATGATCTCTGGCTCGTTATGATTGAGCCTGTTGCAATATCGGGCGCTGGCTTGTCTCCAAAGTTCAGCCGAAGCCATTGATACACTTTCGGTTCGTCGTCTCCACTTCGTCTGAATAAGAACCTGTGGTAAATATGGTCTTCTGGATGAATCAAGATCTGGTTAAACATCTTGCGCAGATCACCGCAATAGGCCACGTGATCCCATCTCCACGCCATCAGGACATCAGGAATGTTGTTAATGTAGTTCGGACCTTTCTCTAGCCGATCGTTTAGGGAAAGACCGTCACGTCCTTTGGCAGACGCGTCGAATACCAAGCGTATTTGGGATGATCTTTCGGGTGTGAAGACCGCATGCATTGGTAAGTACCACTCGGGCTTCCTGTGGTCTATATCATTCTTTGGCACTTCGGTGACAAACTCTTGATCCACTAGCTTCTGTACTTCTCCTTCAATCTCTTTGAAACAGTTCTTCTTTCTGAAAGTATTTTCAGACGAGAACATTCTACTGTATGCAATATCGCTGTAATAAACTCTGTTTTGGCGGTCCGTCTTCTTTCCACGGCATTTTCACTTCGACTCTTCTATCAGTCAACTTTGTTGATTCAGCTAGCTAAAGACTTGATAAACTTGTTTTCCTTCAGCATATCGTCTGTGCACGTGCACAACTTGGTGGGTTTCACGCCAAGTAAGTCCTGCGCAAGCAGCTTCTTGATGTCTTCCTCGGTATTGATGATATTAATATCAACTGAGATGTTGTCGCTTGTCTTGTCGCCGAATACTCCTAGAATGTACCATCCGAAACAGTTGCGTTTAGCGATTGGTTCCTCTGGGTTTCCATATCTCGTGTGTACGTCTATGAAAGCGGCGGAAAATCCGTACCGATTAAGAGATCAATTGATCCGCCCGCTAGATGGAGTTTATCAGTCACTGAATTCAAATGTGAGTAGCTTTCTATGACGCTTCGAGAGATGGTTCTTGCGGCGCTACACGGTTTTTGAACAGTGTAAACTTGTATATTATTTTGTATATCGTCATCCTCTAGTGGCGCTACGATAATTTTGATTTGCTCAGAATTCTCCGTCCTTTGTTCCCCTCCCGCTAGATTCATCGTCATATTGGTTTTGGGCCCCTCGACTTGCATCAATACTTGAAATTCTTCGAATAGTTCATAGAGAGAGGCGATGGTGTTATCCCTTTTCCCAGAAGCGCATTTGTATCTATTTTGGGCGGCATAATTATACTTTACATTTAACTTGAATAAATACTCGAATAGGTCTCCATAAATATACGAAATCTTGACTCGTTATATTTCTTATTTCTTACTTGTGCGTTTTGAAAACAATCAGTTATCAGATCCTTCGCATCAGTGAGTTCATTACGTTCGTTAACTGAGCCAGTTCTTAGGCTTGAGATGACTTGAAATACAGTCATGAAACAATCTTGAAATATACTTCTTAAACTCATTAATAATTCATGAGATAGTCATCCAATGGAGGAACTGTATTTGGTCACATGCATGGGTCTTGATACCCGGTGAAACCCTTGTTCGAAGCTTCGTCAGGTGGATGCATCTTGACATCCAATGAAACACCAGTTCCAAACGCACTAGTGTTTGATTAGATTTCCAACCCTAGTGATCAATATTTCTTAATCATCATATTCATGAACCACTAACTAATTGCATACTGATAAACTACAAGTAAGGAGCGAAGAAGTAAAGAAATAAAGAATGACATAGAAAGAAAACGTCTGCCTCCACTGGAGTTCGAACCTCGACCCTTCCGACTGCTTGTACTAACTCTTGTCCACTAAACTACTAGTACGCTAGTTGAAATCACTGCCATCAAAAAAGAAGAATAAGCCATATATTGAATAATTAGATACAACAGTCAAACGGTAAACAATACTTTCTAATGAAGTTTGAAAAGAAGCGTATGTAAATTGTCGGTTTTGCATTCGCATGAGAAGACATGTCAAACATTCATTGTTCGTCTTTCATCAGGTGTTCCAAATATTTCGAAAACAATAAAAACCTCGAGGCTACGCCTCTCGGGTTTCATTTGTTTTCTCAATATTTGGAACCCCTGATGAAAAACTCCAATTCGTGTTTGACATAGTACTTGAAATATCCCTCCTATGATTTTTTGTTTTGTAAATTACTATAT
Source organism: Actinernus sp. WN-2022 (assembly GCA_030867875.1). Taxonomy (NCBI): domain Eukaryota; kingdom Metazoa; phylum Cnidaria; class Anthozoa; order Actiniaria; family Actinernidae; genus Actinernus; species Actinernus sp. WN-2022. The sequence continues at coordinate 30,426,157 of JAOWCC010001501.1, forward strand.
CTGTAGAATATATTTGCTCGATAACTTAGTTCCTTTGTGTGAAATTCTTGAATTCTTCTGTAGATTGGTTTTCGTTTACCTTTTGCCGGTAGAGCACGTATCGTCGGCTTGACAGTTTGTTCGGGAAATGTGAACTTTCAGCTTGGGCTTCGTGGACTCGGGGGTGGTTCCTGAACTGTGAAGATTTGAGCTTCCTTCCGTATGCTTGGTTTTCTGTGTATTTCTTTATCCGGTTGGCGTCTTCCTCCAACAACAATTTGACTGTTTTGCCATTAACGGCGATTTTTTGTTGACAGGAATCATGGAAGTAGATTTATTTGCACTAAATGTATAGTTAAACTATGATATAATAAAGAGAAGTACTTTAGCATAATGTTCTAGGTTGAAGTGATTGAATAACAAAAAAATAAAGTATATAACTTACTTCTTGTATCTTCTTCCATGCGCTCTGACAGTTGTGTTGTTCTGACGCTAAATGTAAATTTGCTAACGGTTCTTAAAACTGAATAATCTAACCTGCGTATTTATTTGCGCAATAATTTGTTTACTTATTGTCTCTAGGGGAGCATAGCTTGTGAGCTTGTATTGGCTGGCGACTTAAATGACTTGACACTTAAACAATGCTTGAATGAACAAAACAGTATTCATTTTAAAAAGTCGACTGATACGATCGAGCCACCGCCACTAAAAAATGCCTCAAAGATCTTACATATTCATCAACGAATTTGGAACTTTTTCATTTAGAACGAATTACAAGCTAATCCTGCATATTTCAGTGACTACGACTGGCTTCTTCTAAGAGTACTAGAAAACATACGAAAGGCTGAGCTAGTTGACGTAGTTTCAAAACCTCGATATGCGTTGACGTGAGTTTTCACATGGGCTGAATCAAATAATTTTGCTCTAAGCTAGCTATATTGTTAAAAAAATATAAAAAATACATGTACAGATGACCAACCACCAAAGACCTATAATGAACCAAAGAACCTATTCAGCCATTAGAGCATTGCATTGCATTGACAGAGTTCAGTTATTTTATTTACAACATTTGGGCGTAACACCACAGGAAACAAGCAATAGGACTCAAGGTCCCCTACGAGGCTTGTCTCCGCTATGTCAGTGGACCTACGATTTTACGTCCTTATCCGAGAAGACGTGAAGGTCTAACCATTTGCAGTTGGTTCACAAAGGCAGCACCTTCTACTCAGTTATTTTAAGACCCTGAGTGTTGGTCGGCCGGGGTTTGAACCCGCGACCTCCCGCTCGACAGACCGGAGCTTAACCACTGAGCTAACCGGGAGTTCTACTATGTACGGCAGCTACTGTACGAAGGCTCTAGGGACTAGCCGAGAAACACATCGCTGGCAACACTCAGTGCTCATCTTAGTGCTCTTGATAAATGACCAAAAATTGTTGAAACAACAGCTTGGTCTTTGATTCTCTTTGAACCAAACAACTTCGGTTCCATTCTCCTGCCATTTGGGCCTCGTAAATTTTGGAATGGTACCTCAAGCATCTCGCCTGTAAAAAACCTAAATATATCGCAGTTTACGAAGTCTTCTTTCCTTCCATTCGGCATCAGATCCGTTGATACTGCATACCATCATTATCAGGGTCAAGCAAAGGTCAAAACACACGATTTAGTCCAAATGGAGGCTTGTCGGTCGGCTCCGGCTTCGCCATCTCTTTCATGTTACTGAACAGAGAAACTTTGAATTTCGGCGCCAAAAGCTTATATTTATACTCTAGTTTCGTATTAACTATTTCCAGTGTGACGAAATAAAAAGATGGCTCTGTTTTTTCTTAAGTAAATCGGTACAAATGAACGCCACCTCTTCCAACCACAACTTATTGTGCGCTGAATGACATTATAAAGGGATTATCGCTGTTACCATACCAACCCCAGAATCCATTCCTCCATGTCCTGTCCAATACACACGACTTGAATCAAAAACTGTGAATTATGTCATTCTCAAGATTGTAAAATTATGCCGTTCTAAAATTCATGACGAACACGCTTCGTGCAGCCGTCAAATAAAATGGCTGATTTATGTACGTCGTTCTCAAATTTTTTTATTGTATTGTATTTTATTCGCCACTAATAGAAGTTACAAAGTAGATAATACAAAGTAAATATATATAAAGGTTAATGGCGAGGAAGCCTAAAAAGAAACCATTAAGGGCTTATGTGAATTTAGGCTTCCTCTTAAAATAACAGCAAGTGGATAGACATAACGAGTAACTATGACGAACTGGCGTTTTTTCCTTGTTATTTTTTGCGTTACCTGTATTCTTAATAATAATTAATCATGATTAATATTTACAAAAGAGATAGGATTTAAAAGTTAATAAGTTCAGTATCAAGTGAATTAAATAACTTTGGACCTTGAAAGTATACAGAAAACTGCCTTATGTTGGTTTTACATAAGGGAGTGCGAAAAGCTGGAGCATTTCTAATGTTATGAATTCCGATCTTCGCACCGCTTACTGCTTCATAAAGCTCGTCATGCTATATTGTATTGTATTGTATATGTCAGCGCTACCTTTGTTCTGGCGGTGACAGGTATCGCATATATCCAAGGCTTGTGGCTCATCATGCGGTTTGCGCCCATGCATGCAATGTTAATTTAAAAAGACAATTGTTATATCGACGAAATGGAGGGGAAGTACGTTTTTCTGTGGTCTTCACCAAGATGTGTTTCTACCGCTTTCGAGCGTTCTATCAGAACGCTAGAGAACGTCCTCGACATCCACGGGCCATTTACTATGCCCTTCTATTTTGGTCCCGGGAAACGATTGGGCTGTTACAATGATCTTCCAGCAATACCCGATGCAACTTATCAATCTGCCTTCATTACACTGAGACATGCTATCAAGGAAAATCGCTTTGTGTTTGTAAAGGATATGGCAAAACACATCGCAGACAAGGTCGACATTTTCCTGCAAGATGGTTTGAAGCAGTTTCAGCACACATTTCTGATACGACACCCAATCAAAGCAGTTAGATCGCTTCTAAATATTGCGCCATATTTTGCAGCAGATAAAATGGTCCGCTACAAGGAACTTTATGAAGTGTACGAGTTCGTCAAAGATAACATCAACCCCTCCCCTGTGGTTATAGCCTGATTTTCAGACGGTACGTCGTCCGCTCACTTCCTCCCCCTCCCCGTCTGATGGACTTCATAGACTTTCATGTTCCTGACGTCATAATTTCAACCAATCAGAGCGAACTTTACACTTTTGGCAAAGTCTGGAATTTAAGGAATGTGCTCGCATATTTTTCTAAATAACGTTGGGGAAGAACTTGAGCAGTGTGTCGACCGAAGTTGTAAAGTTTTCAGAATTTCGAAGCTATATCCAGAGCAGAAGAAAGTAGTGGAATCGTTCATTCATCGAAACGATGTGTTTGTGAATCTACGTACGGGCTTTGGTAAATCACTAATCTTCCTCCGCTTATAAATCTCATGCATTTAATCGATTTGAAACTTTCCTTTGGCTTTTGGAAGACCAAATCTTTCATGGAATATTATGATTTTTCTGCAGGAGTGAACACACATACTGAGTATGTTATGGGGAACGTTTCATGGCACTTGGGTGAATATTTTTGTTTTCAGAATTATAAACACACTTCCGTAAGTTCATGTACGGCAATGGCATCTAATCTTTGCACAAAACGTCCGGCTAATACAATCTCTGATACCAAAAAGCTACACTAGGGCAACTTTAGGGTCTTGTGTGACTAATCGGCATTCATATCAAGCTTCGAAACGTTTTAAAAATAGAAGTAAAAGCGTAAAAGTTCTAAGATCACAGTAATAAACTTTACGGCATGGAATCGAAGCTGATATTCTTGTATGCATTCTCATACACTATCCTGCAAATACTGCACGCAAACTTCCGTTTAAAAAAAGTTCCTGCTCTCCAAAGAACCACAGCAGCTCAAACAGGAAAACATTCTGAGAAATCCACAGAAGTTTGAAGCTGTAGAATGTGTTTTCCAGTGCATGAAAGCTGATAGACCCCACTAGTAAAAGCTGCTACTGTACGACTGTTCTACATTCACGCTTCAATTCTTACGCGTGTTCGTATTGGCTTATTGTAAAAACAAAGGTTGATGACGTCAGGAACACGAAAGTCTATGAAGTCCATCAGACGGGGATGGGGAGGAAGTGAGCGGACGACCTCGTACCGTCTGATAATCAGGCTACTGTGGTTATCGATGCTGATGACTTGCTACAGTTCCCGGATGAAGTCATGCGTGCATACTGTGAGGCCGTGGGGTTTGGGTATGAGGAGGGAATGACTCGTTGGCAACCAGGCCCAATACCTGAATGGACCATGCCTATTTGTAAAGGATGGCACGACGACGTTTTCAATTCGTCTGGTTTTGTGAAGAAAAGCGACGAAAAGTCCAAGATTCCTGACTTGAATGAGTTTCCTCAAGAAGCCTTGGATGTGATTGAGATGAGTATGCCTTACTACGAAACACTCTACGCCGACAGAATTATACCCAAGGAAATGCAGCAGCAACAAGGAAGTGTTAAAGTGATAAGACATCTGGACTTAATGAAATAGGAACTTGGAAATCAGTTGAATATTCTAGAGTTAGTCATAACCCAGGAGTCAGATGATACTAGGAGGACAGAAGGGTTTAGGGCTGGATATAGGAACTCTAATCCACCAGTTTTTAGAATACAAAAATAGCCTGTAATGCTGCCATTTTTATTTATTTTATTTTATGAAATTGCTGAAGGAATAATGCTGGAAATGCAAAAGAGCTAGTAATGGCAAGAAAAGGGCGAAAAAAGGGCGAGGAAAGAAGCTCGAGTAGGAGGAGTAATTGTGTTCGCGTTTCAGCTCATTATTAGGAGAATAGAAACAACAGACAACAACAACACTACTTTATTTGTACTTCCAATTATAGTCATAACAAGAAAATAACCCGTCACTTCGTGCCGGAATTCATCAATTGGTGGTTTTCATCGTCATGACTTGGTTTGCATCGATAAAATCAAATAAAACATCTTGGTCCTTGTAGAACTACCAAAAATACAATTAGTATAGGTAATCAAATGAGGACCAGTGAAATTAGAGATAAATTTCACGCGTGTTTGTCAAAATCGAAGTAATTTCCGGAGCCGCTTCGGCGATGTTATGGAGGGAAAATTACGATCCAGAAAAACATTATTTTAAGCGCGCGTAGGAGGCGTTTGAAATTTCACATGTGAAATTACAAATTACGCGTGAAATTTCTAGTTGAAATTAGGGATTAATTTGTCCTCTGGTATTATAAACCAAATTTAGGAAAATTAGATAATTTCCCAAAGGAGCAGTAGTATAGGCGGCGTCAAAATTATACCACTTTTTCTTGCACAACAAAACTCAAAAAGTGAATTGAATTCAGAAATTCAATTCACTTTTGAGTTTTCTTGCACAACAAAAAGTAGTATAATTTTGACGCCGCCTATACTACTAGGGTATTAAGGGTCATCCAAAGTGTCACTAGACATTCTTGTACATAAAATCCAAACTTGAAGTATATGTTAAAGGAATGATTACTATATATTTATATCGAAGAGAGAATGGCGAGTTCAAAGCTTTTCAACGTAGGCGATGTGGTCGAAGCATTCGAAAAGGCCAAAGAAAATGGACAATCTCATGGATCCGTTGTATCATTCGATTGGACCCAACCTAGAAACGGACCTAACGGATGCAAGTATGTTTCCGTATTCTTTGATATTGGCGATGGACCTCAGCCGGCGGTCTTTCGGTTCGAAGGGGAAAAGCACGTGGGAAAGATAGCACCACACAACGAACAAGATGCAGGCAAGAAACGTGATCGTCATCCTTGCCTCCAATTCCAAAAGTGGAATGCCATCAAACCTATGGAGGCAGATGGAATCACAATTAAGCAAAATGACAAGGGAGAATTGGACCTTCCTGCAGATGAAAAGTTGAGTCCTACGTTCAAATTAGTAGAATACCTTGATGAGGCCTTTGAAAGTGAAATAAGCAAATTAATCGAAAGCGAGAAGGTCTGTATGCGCAATCCACGGAAACGCAGTCCACACGACGCCATCATTGTTCCCAATACCAAGGTGGTTTCAATGGTAGAAAGGTTCATTTCCACAAATTCTACTACCAATGCTGGTCGTTGCTTACCCAATCCTATAATGAGGATGAGAATGAAGTGCGACTACAAGACTGGAACACCTAACGGTCAATTCTTTGACAAAAGTAAGTCGTACTCCGATGGGGACAACACTAAGTACGAACCTCTCGTTGATGAGAACTCTAGTGGTCTTAACATCGACAACATAAGCAAACTCATCCTACCAGGTTCTATTCACGATGGTATTTGCAACGCCTCAAGTATTTGCTCAAGTAGTATGGGACTTTCGTACCCACTAGATGTTGAGATCGACATAGTACGACAACCCTCGAAGAAGAATAGATATGATCAACAAGACGTTTATACCGCCAATACTAAGCATAGTGCCAGTATGGACACAGCTGCAGAAGATGAGTGAACGTAGGTGAAAAAAAAAAAAGAAGAATGAAGAAAGTCGTTGTGACCCTCTTCATTCTTTTTTTTTTTTTTGTCACTAGACATTCTTGCACCTAAAATCCCAACTTGAAGTATCTGTTAAAGGAATGATTATTATACTGTATATCACCACCAAATGGTATTAGTATATATTCTTTATTCCACAATACTAGCTTACGTTGTCATCTTAGTACGCATTAACACCATACAGATCGAACATGTCGAAGAAGAACTCAAATGTAGACGACGCCACAATGCCTGAGACCGTAACTTGCGATTGGTTGATGAGAGGGCAGGACACGAAATGCCCAAAGAGGATTTCGAAGACAACGAAGTTCTGTGCCCAGCACAACTTCCAGATCTCAAAAGGATGCGCCCTATTCATGCCATGCGCGAAGTGCGGTAAAGGATGTCGTACTAGTTACGAGTTTTGCTCAAGATGCGACCGCCTCACTATCAAGAAGAAGTGCCCCGGTGTCTATGTAAAACGCGCTAAGAAGTCCAGCAAGACGCTAGAGGAGCCAAGAAAGGAAGAACTTGCAGAGCCAAACGTGGTGGAACCGAAGGAGCCTGCTGAGGTAGCATTGCCCGCGGAACCAAGAGTGCTGGAACCAGAGGAAGGTCTCGGAGAGTCTCTCAACCATGCGCTCAACGAGGTGTTGGCTGCCTTGAGGAGCGAGAAGGACGATTAGGAATAGCCACGGAAAAAAAAAAAAAGGAATGAAGAAGGTCGTTGCGTGACCCTCTTCATTCCTTTTTTTTTTCTTTTTTTTTTCTATTTAAACATATAAACATATATAGTTGTATCATGGATGAGCTAGTCAGATTGTTTGGTCCTGGAATTCGTAGAAGCCTGAATATCAAACCACAAGTGGAACATATTAACACCAGTGAAACATGTCCTGATTGTCTCTGCCCCTTGGAAATACAAGGAACGGAATTCGTATGTCCCACCTGTGGTCTTGTTTCCGAGGTCGAACCATGTGAAGAAACTAAGATCGATGTTGCTACTACTCGACTGCGTATAGTAGGTCCGGACGGATTTCAGTATCAAAGTGATCTAGACCGCGCAAAACCAAAACAAAGCGATAACACGGAACTGCAACGACGAACGCTCCTACAAGAACTACGAGCATACAACATTATTTACAAACAAAGTTATGACCTATCGTTCCCTATGAACACGTTAGGAATCGTAGCCGACGCATTCATCCAAGTAATGAAAGTTTGTCTCAAGCGTAGTGATGCTAAGAGATATATTTTAGCTGCTCTACTCTACCATGCATGCATACAATGTGGGTTCGTCCGATCTAGAGGCGAGGTTGCTCGCTTCATGCAACTACGCAATAAAGGCATCTGTAGCGGAGAGGTCTTTATACGTTCTCTGTATAACGACGATAAGATCAATGTAGACTTGAATGCCGAGCGCATAGTTCCTCACATTGCAACGACTTTCCTACAACTCGATCCTCAAGGAGTACCTATGGACGTTCAACAAATAGTCTACGAGGTTGTTACTACGGCAATGGAAAACAATATAGGCCTCAGCTCAATACTTAAGACAAAAGTCGTTGGAGCAAGTTACGAGGTTCTACGTCGTTTAGGATCGTCTATGTCTCTTAAGGATGTCGTTAAACGATGTGACATATTTGTGGATGCAGTCAAGCGTTTTGTCAAGGAGTTGTCTTCTTACCATTCCCACTTCGAACCAATCTACGCTAGGCATGGGCTAACTAGCAGTAGGACTTGGCAAAGTGAAAGTGAGAGCCATGTTCGTGCCTTTCATAGGAAACGTCGATTCTTACCCCACTAAGCTGCCAAGCTTTTCTCGCATTTCCTTTTGCACTTCTTGCTTGAGTTCGGCTCGAACCCGATCCGGACTTTTTTCACCCATGGAAGTCTCGCGACGAATTTCAGACCTCATGATCTCATACTTATTCGCTTCGTTCAGGATGAGATTGTATTCTGAGTCGGATATGTTTTCATCACGTAGTGCCTTCGATACTAGATCTCGAATCGTATTGATTTTCGCCTTTGCCAACATAGTTGTCCTTTCATGCTTAGAAACCTTCATTCCTAACTTCTTAGCTCCAATGGTAGTAGATGCTGAAATTAATCCACATAGCCCACCAATAACTCCAAGTGGTAGACCAATCACTATTCCAACCCCAGTCAACGCTGCGCCCAATCCAGATCCAGATAAGATCACAGATAGACCTCCAGTTGCCACTGCGATTCCATGAACTATTCCTTGAGAACGTGCATATTTCTTACGCACACCTTCGTAGTGCCTTTCTTGAACTTCTATGTCCGAAAGCGTGTCTCGGATCGTTTGCAGTCTAAAGTTCTTTCCAGTGTCACTAGCAATCTGTGGATAGATACTTGGTGCTGATGGAAACGGTTGAATCGAGTCGCCTTCCATTGTAACGCGTTATACATATAGCTTACTCAAGCTTCAACACGTATCGTATCGGTCGACCACGGAAGTCTACCACGTTGCCTTTCTCATCACGAATTGTCAGACGAAGACTGCTTTGCATTGTCCCAAGAGCTCGAGTGGTTGTTGGTAGTAGAGAGGCGTATGTCGATTTTGCGAATCTTCCACCACGGATCGTAATGCTAGCGAGAACTGTCGAGTGCTTTCCATCTAGAATTGAAAAGCTGGAATCTACGACATCGCAGTGTACGTATGCTGTGTGGATATCGTCGAACCTCAGATCGTGACTTCTCCTTTTGAGCGTCTTACTATCTTGCCCATAGTCATCTCCGTTAACGCCCAACAGTGTGCAAAGATTTTTACTGAACCGGATTGGTTTAATAACCCTTAGAATGAAAGCCTTACTAGGCTCGAATTTGATAATGCCAGCATCAATTGCGGGTTTTAAATCTTGTTGAATGCTCATTATATCATGGTGCCCTTTAACGATAGCGTGTGGAAACATAACGCCATCTTCTATAGCCCAATGGAACGAAGCCTTCTTCGCTAGATTCCACCAACTATTCTCAAAAGTGACCTCAACTAGTGAAATGTTGTTGATAAGAATTGGATCGTCGAAGTAGACAGTATGGTCGGCCAACGTTGTAGTGATATATAAGAGAACCATCTTATGTGTTGAAGGTATAACTATATATATGTATAGCTTCAACATGACAGACGCATGGCGACAGTTCAAGTACCTATTTCCTAATGCCGTACTTAGTTGGTTCGAATCTACTTCTGATAATGTTAATTTCATCGATCGGGGAATGTCTCATCGCGTGTTCACGGAGGAAGGTCCTCCTACTAAGACGGGAGGTGGTAAATTGATGGGGTGGCTTGGTCACACTGGTAAGGCTCTAGGTATAGCACTTGGTGGTAAGTCAGTTTACGAGAGCGTAATATTCGCGCGGAAGCACAAAGGTCTTTCCAAACATGCTTGGGTAGAAGAAAACGCGAGGATCGAAACCTTGAATGCAGATCTATTAGCGAAGTTCAAGAAACGATACCCACATGCAGATCTTCACAAGTTCTATGCCTCTACGAAAGTGAATGGTCCAGGCAAATATTCGACGAGTATTTGGTTTCGAGATGGAGATTCTAGCTATGTCGTTTACGGCGATGATGTCTCAAAGTTACCTACTACGATTCAAAAACGCATCGATAATGCGTTGTGGGATATACATAGAGGTTTCCCATCTACGTTGATCCTAGATAAGAGTGCAAAATATCCTATTACAGCAGTTCCTTCTACTGGACCGGCACAAGATATTGATCTCACTAATCTATGGATATATGTCACCCCAAAGAATAAGTTCAAGGCTGGTGTTCCAAATATATTCAAGGAGACCGTTGTAAAGCATACGACAGCAAAGGAGTCTCGTAGATGGTTACATGGTCCAGATTTCCACTATTGGCCTCAACAATTGAATTTCGCAACGTGGTGTGCGACTTCTGGATGTGGAGTATCGTTGTTTGATCCCACTTTCAAAACGTATCCACCAGTCGTTCAGGGGTTCCTACGATTCCATGTTTATTTCACAATACGAAGAATTCTGCATGAACTTGGAGTTCCTTTACCTGGTGACTCTGCTTTCAAGCAAAGGGATAACCTCTATAACAAATCAGCTCTTGAGAAATTGTGCATCGAGTTTGTTTTATCTCGAACACCAGACTTTAGGTGGGATGGAGGTAGTAATCACGGATTAGGAGACGTCTACGTAAACGTTCGTGGAAAAATGGTGAACTATACGGAGAAGTACGCACATAATACTTCGTACTCTGCGAAGTGGCCTAGTGGTGACTTTAAGTTTCCTGAGAAGAGTCTTACGGAATATCAGTTTCATTTATCGTACATTAGCAATAACAACGGTAAACAATACAATTGGTTTACGCCACCAATCGGAAAGGGTTTGACAGATTCTGGATTGGGTAGGTTGAATAGATCTGTCGAGGCTTTTGGATATTGCATGCTTGGTGCTCAAGTCGACTTGAACGAATCCATCATAGATAGCCATAACGTCAAAGAAAAGTTTAAGAGCTTAGTCGAAGGCGCCATTCTCGTAGACGACTTAAAGAAAAGTTACGATAACTATCTTCTTGCTATAAGTAATACGCATAAGAGGCTCGATCTAGCAATAGCTACAGGTGTGCGATTATTGCCAAGCAATCTAGTGTACTATCTTGGTAAGAAAGATGGCTATAGGAATCCAATCCCGAAAGCCACGAAAGATATGTCGCTAGGTGTTAACGACATCAATGCAGAAGTCAAAGGACGCCCACCTCTTCCTATGGAAGGACCACCAGATAAGAAATCGGTGTCACCTCCTCCTATGGAAGGACCAACAGATAAGAAATCGGCGCCGCCTCTCGAGACGCACAAGAAACGAGATCCTGTACAGAAGGCTGTCGATAAGAAATCGGCGCCGCCTCTCGAGACGCACAAGAAACGAGAGGCTGTCTCACAACATGAGATTAATCTCGCAGTGACATCCATTGCCGCAGCTGGAATTGCATGGACGTTGTTTCGTTAACGTCGTTTGTATTGCTCTATAGTGATCACCACTATTGCTACGATGAATAACCAAACGTTCTGCGCTAGTACTCCCAGAGCTTTACCAGCCATGGTAAATATGAAACTCGCAATCGATCCAATCATTCCAGGTAGGATCTGTCCAAGTTTCTTTCCCATTTCTTTTAGCAACCCCCCAGTCGTTTTCAATCCCTTCTTTACTGCATCTGCTGCTTTATCGATACCAGCCTTTACTGGTTTCGGTACGGATCTCGACAACAGGGAAACTATCGTACTAACGATAGCGCCAATAGAAGTTACCACTGCAAGAACGGTCATTCCATGCTTTCTGAAAATGTATTTGATCCTTTCACGTAGCGACATACGTTCTAGTATGTCTTCTTCTTGACGTTCGAGTGATTCTATTTCGTTATGGAGGCGTCCTTTCTCTTCCTTAGCCGCTTCCTTCTGGTCCTCAGTTGATGTTGAGCTTAGAAGTATGCTATCTTCTACTTTGAGATGTTCGGCGGCCTTTTCTTGACCTTGGATGACTTGTTCTTCTCTTTCTGCATCCGTAGGACCTAGGGCAAATTTGAGATCTTTACCCATACTTTGATATCTTTCACCCTTCACTGTGGTCAAAGGTATGGGCTTCTCTTTACTTTCAAGTACGTGAAGATAGATTCTACCCAGTTCCTTATTGGCATCCCATATTCCAGTTATCTCAAGGACTCCTCCACGAATCCCTACATCCGCATAGTGTTTCCATACAGTATAGAATAGCATTCGTTTCATTTCATCCGATGTGCCTGTTTTGAAGACTACGCGGCGATCGCTAAATTTCGGATGTTTGATTCTATCCGTATCTATCAATTGCTCTCTAGAAAGGTTCGAGACTTCCGGCTCGGTGAGTTCGTCGATGTAATCATCGTCTACGGTAAACGAGGTTTCCCGATTCTTTGGTCGAGCACCTTCCTTGGAGAAGTCGCGTCTAGTTTTCAGGTTGAATGATTCACTCGGATCCACATTCGTAGAGTCTGGAAACGCCAATTTCCGTGCTTCTTCATTGACAGTATCATCGTCATCTTTTCCTCCTTCAGCTTCACCAGGTCTTTCCTCTGTGGTATCAACGTCCATGTTAAACATAATTATATATATAGTTATATTCAACATGATCTCATCAAAGTTGGATCCCACACAAGTACGAAGAGAGCCTCGTGCACTCAAAGCTCCGCGAGACTTGTATAGGAAAACTTTCACTCGATCATCTGCCAATCCAGGTGAGACTCTATACGTAGAAGTCCCAAAGCTAGCAGAAGATGTAGTACTAGTACCTGGTAGCTTAGCGCTATTGGGCGACATCGTACTATCTGGTGGACATGCGAATAACAGAGTCGTTTCGAACGTTGGACGCTGTTTGGTCATGCGTAGAATCTGTAGGATGGGAGCTGAAACAGTAGAAGACCTTGTCAGGCCAGACCTCCTACAAACATACTCCGATGTATACCTATCTACGCAGGAGAGAGAGTCTAGAATACAACAAGGCATTCAATCAGAGAACTTGAATAAGCTACGATCGAAAGCTGGTGACGCAAGTACTTCGTCTGCTGCAGACAACGCGCTCCTAGCTGCATGTGGTTCTTAGTATAGGATTCCATTAGATGTTGACATTCTGACACAACATGGAGTTCTATATCCATATGCCTTAGAAAGTACCATTACATTTGAGTTGACTCTAGCGTCTGCCAACGAGGTTGTAATTGGATCGGATACGACGAAGATAGGTACGTACCAACTTACCAACATCCAACTAGAATACGAAGCAATCAGGGACGAAACGCTGGCTAGTAGTGCACTTCATAAATATGAAATAGGTACTGCATTCCTATACAACTACGCTGTTCACTTCAAGACAGTAGATATCGCTAAAACGTCCGATACTTTGATATCTCAAAACGTTAATGTTCCACGACGATCCTTTGCTGGACTACTTCTACTATTCATAGATCCACCTACCATTGGCACGCGAGATAGTGAATCATTCTCGAATCCAGATATCTTGAAGGTAGAAGTAGATGTCAACGGGATTCCCAACAGACTCTTTCCAAGCGGCATGCTTCCCCTAGATTTCTGGGAGGCTGCAAGAAGCTGGTTTGGTACACCCAATACTTCTATGACTCCAAAGAAGTTCTTTGAAAATAGATTCGCTATCCTAATCGATTGTCGCACAGCAAAAGATTCCACCGTTCATGGTGATGGCTTGGCACAAACCGGCAGTGGAAAGGACATCGACATTCGCATACATAGAACTGCGAAGGGAAGTGGAAATGTGAAAATGCACATCTATGTCCTTGCGGACGCTCAGGTCACGATATTGAACAGATCTCTGCAGAGTATATTATACTGATGGATTCTCTCGTAGAGCACATACCATTCAACGCCCTCATAGTCGGTCCGACGAATTGTGGGAAGACTGCGTTTCTCATAGAACAACTTCGTGGATCATTTCGTGGTAAGTTCGATTACATAGTACTGATTTGTCCTACGTATGCCCACAACAAAACTTATCGTGGATTTGCAAATCGAGATCCTCATTTCTTCGTCATGTCACCACCTCAGGATGCCATCGATACTACTTTGAGCATTTGCGCAACATTTTGGTCAGGTACCAATACTCTATTGATTCTCGATGATTGCGCCGCATCGAAGGACGTCAAGAAACGAACTGACAAGCTAGTGGACTTAGCCTTTTCTGCACGACATATAGGGCTTTCCGTTTGGGTGCTGTCTCAACAACTAACGAGCATATGTAAACCCTTCCGTGAGAACGTAGCTATCGTAGTAGCATTCCATACAGCATCGGCCGTAGATGGTAAAAGGATATTTGAGGATTATGGAGGCTCGCAAGAATGCAAAGAGTTACGAACGATACTTGGAGCCCATAAGTTTGCTCGCATGTGCTTCTGTCTACGCCATCCTTTCGAGGTAGTGTTAGAGCTCCCAGCACCTACAACATATTATCATGGATGAATACATAAATGAACTGATTGATGAGTGCGCTATTGTTTGCCCTCCAGTCGTGTTGGAACATCCAACCAAATTGGAGGGTGTCGAAGATTGTCGGGAAGCACTTGCAATCTTAGCTGCAATGGGTACAACGAAAGAATATCTAGGACAGAATTTCTCAATAGTAGATATATCTAAGCTATCTGAGAAGGACGTAAAACGTTTGCACAGTAGGTATCAGGCCGTAGTAGCAAAGCAAATAACGGGATGCCTAGTAAATGGAGCACTACGTCTAGCTACCCGCGCAGTCGCATACGTAGTTCCAATAGATGACAAACAAGAACTGCTTAAGGACCTACGAGAAGACCATCTAGTTCGCAACGAGATATCTGCTGTGGCCGGTCTATTATCACTCAAAGCAGGTCGATTAGTGGCTCTAGCTAGTGCCTTGTTCCACGTAGTCGATCACATAGTCGTTCCTACAACACCTGTTGAACCTCTACAGGTAACTACTATACCGAATCAAGATGGAAGAAGCGGACCAGATAACTGCGAATCCTCCGACGACTGCACCAACTAAGGTAAAAAACCCAAAGCGCGTTGCAGCCGGAAAGGCATTAGCGTTAAGCAACAAGCTTGCTAGAGAAGCTCAGAAGAGAGAGTCGACGCGTGAAAGCGAATCATGCAACGTAGAGAAAGGTCGGTTCGAAAACCTGACTATCCTCGCAGTCATCGGTACTGGCGCTACATTGTTTGGCACGTACTTTGCGTACAAGAAGTATGTAGATGGTAATAAGCGTGTTGCTACTGTTAGCACGACACAACCTGCAGCTCCGGCAAAGCCAACGGTACTAGACATGGAGTAACACTTAAAGACTCGAGACCATACTTATATATGTCGAGATGGAGAAGGAATTGATGAAGACGGCAACCGATGCAGCTATAATCGTTGGACTCGCTTCTGGTATTGGGTGGATCGTAAAGAAGACTACCAAGGAATCTATGCTTAGCGATCCTTCTTCTTCCCTAGTGAATTACGCAAAGTGGACTGCCGTGATATTTGGTAGCTTATACGCAAAGCAATATCTTGAGAAACAAAAGATCATACCGTAATGGCAACAGCAGCAATTGGAATGGCCATTTTCGGGGCTATTTTGAATGCGACAGCATTTACTGGTGGTGGCATACTAGCTAGAATGATTGGAAAGGGTGATGTAGATGCAGAACGAGAGAGACACGATAGGGCCCTCGAAAAACTAGAAAAAGCAATGGCAGCGTATAGAATCGAACGTAAAAGACGATACGACTATGCACAAAAGCAGGAAGATCTTGAACGCAACGCACGCAACGATCAAAGAGATACCAACGAATCCTTCGTGCAATCCGATAAGTTACGTAAGGCGCTTAAACGGGTCAAAGAGCTGAAAGAACCCCGCTTATCTGACTACTACCGACCATCAAACAATCAGAAGACTGGTGAGTTGCTCTACGTCGGTGGTGGAATGCTAGGAGTTGGATACGCTATTAGTAAATGGCTATAGAAACGTACTAGGTAGTACTAGATCGTACTAGATCGTACTAGGTAACGTACTAGATCGTACTAGGTCGTACTAGGTCGTACTAGGTAACGTACTAGGTCGTACTAGATAACGTACTAGGTCGTACTAGGTAACGTACTAGGTCGTACTAGATAACGTACTAGGAACGTATTAGGTTCTACTAGGAACGTACTAGGTACTACTAACTACTACTACTAAGTTACTACTAGCTACTACCAAGCTACTACTAAGCTACTACTAGGCTACTACTAGGTTACTACTAAAAAAAAAAAAAAAAAAAAAAAAAAAAAAAAAAAGAAAGGAATGAGGCCTGGTTCTTATTCTTTTCTTTTTTTTTTTTCTTTTATCTGTTGAAGGTTAGAATGTATGGATGTGTGATGGATTCTAAACTTGCGAATATCTTCTATGGTCCTATGGGCTATTGGAAAGGTCACTCTGCAATTGGCAAGCTATCGGTAGCAGCGAAAGCATCAGAAGACGTGGTTAAGAGTTGGTTGGAAAAGCAATCTATGTGGCAAATATATCTACCACCACCAAAACACATTCCACGACCGCATTGGACTGTATCGAAACCAAATGAAGTCCACCAAGCTGATTTGATATTTCTACCACATGATAGACCTGGGCGTGGACGGAAGCTATACAAGTACGCATTGGTAGTAATCGACGTAGCTTCTCGATACAAAGAAGCCGAACCTTTGGCATCTAAAGATAGTGGTGAAGTTTCTGCGGCATTCGAACGAATCTATAAACGTAGTCCACTCGAATGGCCCAAGACGTTGCAAGTAGATCCTGGTAGAGAATTCATGGGACGTATGTCTGAAACGCTAGAACTACATGGTACGAAAGTTCAACGAGGTGAGGCTGGTAATCATAGAGCGCAAGGCTTCGTCGAACGAGCAAATAGAACTCTAGCCGAGAGATTGTTTGGGTATCAGTATGCACAAGAGATGGTACTTACTTCGGAAGGATCAGATGAGCGTACTAGAGAATGGGTAGTTCGTTTACCAATGGTTATCAAAGCCCTGAACAGTGAGGTGACTCGACTGACAGGAAAGGAGCCTTCAAATTCTGTAGTGACGCAACAAATAGATCTAAAGACTCCTACATATTCACGCACTGTTGGTTTGAGAGAAGAGCGCCTACCATTCGACGTCTTAGTTCGATATCTCTACGCACCAGGAGAATTGGAAGGAGGTGAAAAGCGTAGAGCTACTGATCCTGTGTGGAGTTTGCAGATATACACCATTTCGCGAAGTGTAGTATCTTCGGGTCAGCCTGTGCTTTACTACCTTGCGAAGCGAGAAGGGGAGAAGGACGCACCCAAACGTGGATTCGTTCGTGAAGAGCTACAAGTTGTTCCTAGGGATACGGAACTACCACCAAAAGGAATTCTGTTTGTACCCAAGCGCTAGACAGCGTACTCTATTGGCTCGGTGTGGATTCCATCAGGAAGAACGCGTCTTTTGTCGTAGTAAGCCGATAGCCCAAGCTTCCGTTGTTTGTAGGTTGCTATACCTTCTGGCGATAGTCGGAAGCCTCGGTTTTCCGCCACGTCGATATCACCCTGGAGGGCTGCTACGAATCGATCCCACGAAATGTCGTTGTGCCGCCTAGACATACCTTTAGCGGAATACTTCTTGCTGCCACCCGTATCAACGTAGTAGGCTTTCGAGCATAGGGCAATGGCGCGCTGTCCTTCGAATTCGAGTTTGAAGAGTCCTGGGGTGCGACTGCTCCACTTGTCCCAAGCTAGCCATTCCTTCCTTTCGGCTTCGAAATCCTCTCGTAGGTCTGATCTTACAACCTCATCGAGGCTATTTCCTGAGATGGCAATGTACGCACTGTCCGTGTCCATCTGGATGTATTCGAAGTCCTTGCGATCGATGTACTTGTCGAGGAAGTCGTAGTAGAACTCAAGCATACGCAGCTTTGCGAGCTGGTACACAGCGATACCTACTTGGAAAGGGCGTTTGATTCGGATCTGGTCCTTCCTACTCTCGAGTTCGTATGCCTCGCCAATCTCTTCCAGGTCTTCGAACCAAACACTTCGCAAGGCTTTGTCCACAATCTTCTCATCTTTTGTATAGGTGACCTTCGTTTGGCGTCCCAAGTCTTCGAGCAACTTTCCATAAGCGCTGTTTCCTAGCAGCTTGAACACATCTGCCAGCAAAGCCTCACCTTTGTCTTCATCTCCCATACGACGTGCCTCGGTGACCTGGTCTACGAACCAACCGAAGATTTCTTTGGGTTCGTATTCTATTGTACGGTAGACAGCAGTGATCACTGCGCCATGATCTACATACCAACGTAATAGAGGCTCATAGAGGAGCAACTTCTTTCCAGAGAGACTCCCAACTAGCTTTGTTTCCTCGCTGAGCTTTCTACCTGTCTTTGTGAGGTAGGCCAACATTTGTGGAGGAATTGCTTTCTTGGGGATTTTCTTGTTGTAGAAGAAGGGGGGCATCTCCTCAAATTTCTTCCACAATTTCTTTGGTATCTCAATGTCTACTTCTGCATATCCAAACCACGAACCATTTTGTAGACATTCGACGAATCCTTCGGCTTCTAGACCTGGCTCATCGTAGTGAATGACCTCTTCTTTTCCACAAGGCATTTCGAATTCCATCGTGGAAAGATATAGGGCGTTGGCATCGTATCCAAGAATCTTCCGACAAATCTTATTTCCTCCCTGATGACTACGAATCTTAGTTTTTCCCGCTTCGTGGAGTCTGGTGAACACTATGCTTGGACCTCCCACGACAGCGTCTTTCAGCATGTGGTAGGCTTCCTTACTTGGAGCGTACATCTCAGCTCCCCTTTCTACACTACCTCGAAGCAGGAACTGTAGTGAGACTCCTGGAATGGACACTGCGTCTTTCAGCATGTCTACTCCTTTCTCGTGATAGAAATCTCGCATCTTTTCGAGTGCCTCTAGGAATGGAACTACGTCTAGGTTGTTGTAGTATCGTAGCCAGTCTGCAAAGGTCTCCATTCCCTTGTCGAGAAAGGTGCGCTTGCAGTCTTCGAACTCTGCCCTAGATAGTAGGTGTTCTCTTTTCAACTTCGAACCCCACTCTTGATAATCTGGTAATCCAACGTGATCCAACTTGTCGGGAGAGTCGAACCACTCATATGGGAAGAAACTCTTTTGCAACCCGCATCCATAGGCAGTGATCCAACGTTCGTAGGAAGTACCTGGTCCAAGGTAGTTCATCACATCGAGGAAACGGAAATCGGGAGTCAAGAGAAACATAGTGGTGTTGTCTTTCTTTGCCACCCGGACCTTTGAACAGGTGTCGGCAATGGTTCCTACGAAGTGCTCCCTGATCAGGTTGAGATCGTACCTGCCAGAGTTGAATCCCAATACGGGAACTTGGTTGATCCATTCGTTGATCTTCACTTGTTGTGCCTTCGATAGGGTGTCAAAGGAGAATTCGGGTGTCCTAGGACAAAACTGTTCTGCGATGACTTCTTGGATCGCTTTCGCTCTTAGCTGGAGTTCTTCGACAAAGGCAGTTATGAGTTCTTTTGGATTGCGTCGACAGATGTGGGTTGGTGTTCGATCGTACGTGTCGGCAATTGATACTGATATTGGGACATGAACGTTTTCGATGGTCAATCGGTCCGTTGGTTGTCTTCCTTTCGTTGTATCGAGATAGGCTTCGAAATCGTAAACTATGGCATGTGGATAGGCGGTTTGCGTTGGAGTTGGAAGCGGTTTGTTTTTCTTCTTTGTAGAGCAACCCCAAGCTTCCACTACTACATAACCTGCCTCACGTAGACTCTCCGTTCTTTCGCAGGTCTTGAGATAGAGCCTCCTTTCCCTAGGGAAACATTTCGGGCAGCCATGGAAATAGCATCCATGAAATTGGAAGATGGTTTTCGAAATAGGTTCGTAGCCGTCAACTGACGCTCCTTCTAGCCAATGCTCTCCACCATGCCCACAAGCTGCGTGATGAATGTGTTGCCCAATCCTTTCGGCTTCGCGTTTCAACCAGCATAGAGCGACTTTGCTAGCGGTGCTCTCTGGCCAGAAGGCTTTTTCGTATGCCGACTGGGGTACTGTGATTACTTTTCCGGGGCAAACAATCTTCGTTTCTCCACGCCTGCAACGATCTGCATGGCGTTGAAGGTCTGAGGCTTTCGTGAACCGTTGCTTACAGTCATTACATACGTAGATGTGCCCTAGCTTTTTGACGTCCTTGATATAGAAGGCATGTCCTTCGTATATCCCAATCGTCATCGTATGCTTGTAGTGAGCTGCATGTCGCGTCAGATGCCAAGCGCCATCCTCCGTGGGTTCATACACCCGAATACCGATTCCAAAGTGTAACTCGACTTCCTCCAGCTGGGCCAAGGAAGTTCTGGGAACGTCTTGCGGGGGTGCTGTCAGACGATAGAAGGCCTGGGCAAGTTTTCGAGCTTTGACGCAACACCTATCTACTCTTGCTCCTTCATGCATGGCAAGGCAGCGCCACAGACATAGGTTGTCACCATATTGATCAAGGGCAAGCATTCCTTTCTTATGGCGAAGCCATTGGGGCAGTGGACCTGTTCCCAACAAAAGCTGACGATCGATCACGACCTTGACATCCACATATATCCAACGAACGAAGGCCCATTGGGTATTTGGTCGTTTGATGTTGTCGGGATTCAAACGAGCTGTCTCCTTGCTATTGATCCACTCTTCTGCGTCTCCTAGGATGTTCACCCATGGAGAGCCTGGGACAGTCTTGGAGAATAGTATCACGCGTCCGTCATTGACATTGCGAATGCGATAGGTGTAGCTGTAGCGCAGGTAGAAGCTGGTGGTTACCTTTGCAACTAACTTTTCCATGATCCTAGGAGTCAAATCTCCTGCCACACCTTGGAAGAAGCGCCATCGAATAGTACGGCGGCCTATCTCCACTCCCTCGAGCATTCCATCTCTCTCATCGAGAATAGCACCTGCCTCTCGAGCTAGACTCCGTGGAAGTGGCTCACTACGCGGTCTCGCCATTCTCCCTTCGATATAACTATACATTACGATAGCTTTAACAGATACTCCAAATTTAGATTTCTAGGTGTAAGGCTGTTGCAGAGCAATCGATGTCGATATAACTATATTTAATCATATCTCTAATAGGATTATCAAGTTGGATTTTATGTACAAGAATGTCTAGTGACACTTTGGATGACCCTTAATACCCTAGTAGTATAGGCGGCGTCAAAATTATACAACTTTTTGTTGTGCAAGAAAACTCAAAAGTGAATTGAATTTCTGAATTCAATTCACTTTTTGAGTTTTGTTGTGCAAGAAAACGTGGTATAATTTTGACGCCGCCTATACTACTGGAGCTGTGAGTCAATGAAAGTACGACAATTTTACACGGTACTTTCGATATGCGGCCGCCATCTTGGTGTTCCTCTTTGGGGTACCAACATGGGCCTAGGCCTTTCCAGATTGCGCTCCCAAAAAGCTAAAAAGTTGCTCCCAAAAATGCCCAAAAGTTGCTAAAAAGTTGCTCCAAATCCAAAATGTTGCTCAAAAGTTGCTCAAAAATAAAAAAAGTGCTACCATATTTTAAAAAGTTGCTCAAATGTTTTTTATAGACTGGTCTTTATTTTAATAACAGTTGCTTCCCAATTAACATTTGCAACTAAATGACTATAGTTTTAACTGGTTTAAGGCAACTTTCTGTTGAATAAAAGTCACTAATTGGACAAATAATTAATAAACAAACGTACTTTTATTAATGTGTTAAACCAATGTTCATTCTTATAATACCCGTTTCTCTATAATATCTGCTTCTCTGGCTAACATTACTAGAATTCATTCTCGAAATTAAGTAAAGCCTAAGACAGATTATATAAATATAAAATTAATTAATCAATTAATTTATTTATTTATATAATCTGTCTTAGGCTTTACTCAACTTCTAGAATAAATTCTAGTAATGAATTCTAGTAATGTTAATTAATTGATTAATTAATTAAATTCATTACAAAATTTGAATTGAAAAAAAATATTGAATGTTTATTTTTTTACTGGTCAGACAGAACTTCTATATTAGGCATCAGATTAGTCATTAACTAATTCCACAGGCTACCCAATCACAGTCCACAGGCTACCCAGTCAAAGATGAAATCACCAGTTTTAGTGTAGATGGGAAATAATTTGTTGCCAAGAGAACTTGAAATTGCTAATATAAAACAAAAAATCCAGTAATTTGCTTCAAAAAGGCTAAAAAATGGCGTGTTTCCCAAAAAGTTGCCAGAAGTTGCTCTGTGGCCAAAAAGTTGCTGTCTGCCAAAAAAGTTGCTCATAAAGCCAAATTGCGCTAAAAAGTTGCCGAGCGCATTCTGGAAAGGCCTACTTTCAACGCGGGAATTCGAATTGCTGGTTTTCACTCAATCCCCAGAGATTCAAATGTTGGTGCCCCAACAAAAGAAGCTAACGAGGAATCTATTGTTTAAGGGCACCAACATGGCGGCAACCTCTTTTCGCGGGAATTTCGAATCTAAAAATAGCCTCATCTACTCCTGTGCTGGGGACCCAACCCATAACAGAGGAACGCTCCTCGTAATGGGCTCCTGATGTAACGAATTACGATTTGGTCATTTTGTTTTAAACCAAAATGATACAAGCACCAAAGTCACCAAAATATCGCATGGAATGAAGGTCAATGAAGTTTACTAACCGTATTTATAACAAACGTGGTTCTGCTACGATCACTGCACTGACAGTGTTATTTGGACTCAGACAGTTCAACCGCGCTTTCTTTCTTTGACACGCGACCTCAGTTGTTTAATGGATAATGGTCGTAATAGATGTGATATATCCCAGAGTAGTATAGGGCGCATGGAATTAGCCCTTTTTTTGGTGCGCTATGTTAATTTTTGGTGCGCTCTCATTAATTCAATGACGTCACGCTTCTATTGTCTTGGACTCATGAATAAAATGAAGTGGAAATTGAAGTGGAATCTCGTTAAATGAAGTGGTTTCTCATTATCTATTATCTTTCCGCATGAATAAAGTGTGGCGCTCTCATGAATAAAGTGTGGCGCTCTCGTGAATAAAGTGTGGCGCTCTCATGAAATGGGGTTGAATAAATTATCTTTTGTCTGGGGCTCATGAATAAAGTGTGGTGGAATCTGATGACGGCATAGAAGGCGGAGGATTTCAATTTCAGCTGCACAGCATAACCCCTACAGAACTCCTAAAATGTCTTTATTATTTTCCTTACAGCTATTACCTTCGCTATCACTCGTAACGTAATTCTAAGATCAGAATATTTTTTAACCTTTAAGGTAAATCCACTATGACTCATTAGAGCAACTTTGCTATTGTCCTTAGGGATTAACGATAACTGAAGGGCCATCAGTACAGTTTGGTAAAAACAATAGCCCTATTGTTTTGAGGAAACCTCTTGAGATGCAAATTCTTCTCTAAAACTGAACTATAATTACCATACGAATAAAAACAAATCCACCAGATAAATTAAACAAAGTTTATTCAATTTCAAAAACACGTATTGACAGTTTGTTTTCCTTAGTCTCGCAGAGTTGATAACTTTCTTATTTCTCAGTTCTTGGGTTGATATAATGTACCGTGTTACAAGATTACACTGATTTATATTTCATTGATGTTTTTCTTGTTGACAAATACTACAGACAGTTGTGTTTTTACCGAGGAGAGGAAAATTAATGACCTGGGTAGTCTAGTCTAGTCTAAAAACTATACTTCAGCTATCATTTTCTAATCTAGTCTAGAAATTGTATTATTTTCTACTCTAGTCGTTCTAGACTACAAAGTATCTAGTCTAGAAACTCACAACACTCACAACGCCCGATGCCCACAAGCCCTGAACGCCCGAGGCCCTGAACACCCGCCGCCCACCAACGCCCGCCGCCCGTCAACGCCCGCCTCCTCCCTCCTCCTCCCTCCTCCTCCTCCTCCTTCCTCCCTCCTCCTCCTTCCTCCTCCTCCTCCTCCTCCTCACGCCTCCTCCCTCCTCCTCCCGCCTCCTCCCTCCTCGCTATCCCAAGGCTTCCTTGTAACACGGTACATTATATCAACCCAAGAACTGAGAAATAAGAAAGTTATCAACACTGCGAGACTAAGGAAACAAACTGTCAATAGGTGTTTTTGAAATTGAATAAACTTTTTTTAATGTATCTGGTGGATTTGTTTTTATTCGTATGGTAATTATAGTTCAGTTTTAGAGAAGAATTTGCATCTCAAGAGATTTCCTCAAAACAATAGGGCTATTGTTTCTATCAAACTGTACTGATGGTCCTTCAGTTATCGTTAATCCCTAAGGACAATAGCAAAGTTGCTCTAATGAGTCATTGTGGATTTACCTTAAAGGTTAAAAAATATTCTGATCTCAGAATTACGTTACGAGTGATAGCGAAGGTAATAGCTGTAAGGAAAATAATAACATTTTAGGAGTTCTGTAGGGGTTATGCTGTGCAGCTGAAATTGAAATTCTCCGCCTTCTATGCCGTCATCAGATTCCACCACACTTTATTCATGAGCCCCAGACAAAAGATAATTTATTCACCCCCATTTTATTCATGAGAGCGCCACACTTTATTCATGAGAGCGCCACACTTTATTCATGCGGAAAGATAATAGATAATGAGAAACCACTTCATTTAATGAGATTCCACTTAAATTTCCACTTCATTTTATTCATGAGTCCAAGACAATAGAACCGTGACGTCATTGAATTAATGAGAGCGCACCAAAAATTAACATAGCGCACCAAAAAAGGGCTAATTCCATGCGCCCGATGCTACTTCCCAGAGTTCATATCAAGTCACCGAGTTTGATGTCAACTGTATATGGTTTATTAGCAAAATAGTCCTGGTTAGCTCAGTGCGGGAGGTCGTCGGTTCAAATTCCGGCCAGGCCAACACTCAGGGTCTTAAATAATCGATGAGAAGGCGCTGCATTTGTTTAACATCTGCAAACATCTGACATCTCCAATCAACCTTCACTTTTAACCCTGTATACGGTGGACGTCGAATATCCCGCTGTGCTATTCGTACGAGTAGGGGATTTTCGCCCGATGCCACGGTCTGGTCTCGGAGGCATTATCAGTAACAACACTCATGGATGTAAACTGCATGGCTGCACTATGCGGTCTATGTACCGTAAAAGCAGTCCGATCGATAAGTCATCCACATAATTTGATGTGCAGCTTTAGAATGTTCGGTGCCTGGTTTTACTTGAACAGCTTGAAGATCGTGACTCAAAGACCTCAAAAGGTCCAAACGATTAGGACCAGATTAGCCAGATTAGTGCAAATATTGTCATATTACAAACGATATGTTGAGATTCGAAGCGGTATGAAAATAGTGACAGTATTCAGATCTATTCAGTTCGTATGAATGTGGCTTGTGGCAAATCGTTTCCCGCAGCTTCACCACTCGCTTCTCCTTTCCAACTTTACATCTAAATTTGTTTTTCCTTAGGTAGTTTTCCTCACCTTTTACCTCTTCGTGTTTCACAATTGATAATAAAGTGTGCTAGTCTTCTATACTTTTTATTTTATTGTTTTGGTGGATGGGTTACTGACAACCGCCGTGCAACTTAAAGTTTTTTTTTTTAATCTTAGGCCGAATGTAAAAGAAACTTACTTGGGCGATGCTAGCCAAACACAAAAAGAGGTCATTATAAAGGCTCAACATTTCCCTAAATCCCGGGGAGGGGATACTCCCATATATAAGCTATAAGGGTATGTGCCGACCCAGAGGGTATGGATTTCGAGCTGTTTTAATCTGAAATAGGGTCATAAATTTCGCATTTTTAGTCTGAATAAATTAACCTGGCGATTGTTGCGTGACCAGCACAGTGCAATCTGATTGGTGTGAATTTGACCTTTAACGCATGCGCAGAAATTTTGCGACACCCAAAAAAAAAAAAAAAAGAACGACTTGCATTTTAAGACCGAGTAAATAGGGTATGATCTTGACAGGGAAGTATGAGACCGCACATGTTCATTGCTCTTGTTACGAAATACAGTACAATATGGAAAATCTCTGGTTTTGGGACCCGGCAGGCACCCACCCAAAATTCCTATGGGGTGCCAAATGTCCAAAACTTATACGTCACAATTATATGGAAATTATATATATAATCGTTACTATATCATAGAATTTCTTTTCCTCCTATGTTCATTATTTAAAATAATGTTTGTGTTGTTATTTCATATAATGCAACACTACCTTTCGCATTATATGAAACCGCGATCGTCATCCATTATCTATTATTTCAAATAATGCAGCCCTGAGTCGATTCGCCACCACTCAAAGTCGATTCGCCATCACTCAAATACGTGTATGAGTCGATAAGTTACCGATCGAGGTTGAAGTAATAGTGTTAGTAGTAAGCGTGCTGTGTAGTTTATTTAGCACGTCGATTCGCCACCACTCAAATATGAGTCGATAAGTTACCGATCGAGTCATACATTCATCAGGAGTTCCGGACTTCCGGTTGGATCACACTGCATTCTGGGTAGGTGGGCTCAGAAAAGTGGGCATCAACTTCCAGAGCGGCCATATTGGATTTGAGCGCAGTCAACTTGGAAACTTTATTAATCCCGTTCTAAAGCTTAAACATCGACTTAGAACTCCCAACAGAATCTGTAAAGGTAAGATATTTGTGACGTTCCGCGCCACGTTTTGGGCTCCCTGTGTCCACCGAGCAAAGAAAACCCTCCCTCCGTGTATCCCTTCCAGTGAACCACACACAATTTAATCAAAAGAATGTTTAATATGACTTAATACTGCGATTAGCTTACTGCTAGTCCCAAATATATAACATTAACTAATAACTAGGATAAATATAAGTGACGTGATATAATAATTAATACGAAATGAATTCTAAAATAAATTAAATCTTAAGTAAATCTACCGAAATTATTTCTAACCAGTGTGTGTGTTGTTTGCCAAAGTTTTTGTTTTGTGTACAGTAATGATTTTCTTTTCTCCTTTGTTGTTGTTGTCCTTACATACCTAGTGTTTCTTTCTTTTCTTATCCGTTTCTCGTGCGTCCTAAACAATTCCAATTCCAAACTTTTACCTTGAACTCCACATCTTTCCTTCGTTCCCCGAAACTTTTATGTATTCTTGTGTTTCCACTCGTTTTATCGGTTTCCTTCGGCTTACTGTACTTTGCGAAACGAAACGAAACGAAACTGTACTTTGCGAAACTGTACTTTGCGAAACTGTACTTTGCGAAACTGTACTTTGCGAAACGCGTATTTAAGCACTCCTGGGAACAGATGGAAACAATAATCTTAGTTTACACTTACTTCCACATATATAGCGCCGGGTAGACTTCTTTAGTTGCTCCTTTTTACGAACAAAACTCCTCTTTACAGTTCAGGTGATGAGGTCGGCCATATTGTCACGCTAACTGGAATAGTAACCGCGCAGACACGACAACGAGGCTGGCGTTGATATTTGTAACAATTTTTCCCCGGTGAAAGATTGGTAGCGCTTGATAGCTCAGTCGGCAGGACTTGCTTGCGTGAACGACGGGTCGGGGTTCGAACCCCGGCGCTGAAAATTCTTTTTTTCTTTCCTTTTTTTACTGGATAACGTTTTTGTTATCCTTTCCTCGTTCTGGTATTTTTATTCATAACGAAATAAATAATAACTAAAAAAATCATAGCCTTTCAAAGCGATCGATCGAAAAACGTTCAGGTTGCTTCAACTCTTCTAGCTCTCAGCAGCTGTTTCAGTAGTGTTTGTTGACAAGTGGACGAGCCTAAACAGCAGGAAAGCACTGTGCCGCTTGCGGTTGTTCGAGCAGCTTTCACAATGACAACGGGTATTTATATACGGCATCTTAAAGAACTTTGCTCATACACACACTTTGTTTTTATGATTTTTTTCTTTCTAGCCATTTAACATTCCCGATATGACTAGTTTTTTTTGTAGTCTCTTCCCTTCGACCAGAACGATATGGCGATATTTACGCGTTGACTAGATAACCCCATGGTTTTTCAGGTTTACCAGCTCTAGCAAAAGAAAGGATTGTAGGGATTAGCCTACAAAAGTACCATGGGCATCGCTAAGTTTACTGGCATAAAGAGCGCCGAGTGAGTGCCGGAGACGCAAGACGACTAGACTGCGAACAGTCCCTCCTTTTCCCTCCATTGATAGTAATTTGCGAGCGATTTGCGAGCGGAGCGAGCGAAGAGAAAATATGGCAGGCGTTCGGCAGTCTACAAGACGACTCTCTGCAACGGAGCTTGGCAAATAAAGACACCAAAACACAAATGAAAGAACGTTTGAAACAGGTACAATTGGCGAAAAGGCTATTGATCTATTGCATAAATTTGATAGACTCGGCTACAATTTGACGATTCGTAAGAGCTCCAACTTTTTTTTTAATCCTTTCTCGAAGTTCTCAGTGCTGCAGAAGTTTCTTTTCGCTGGAACTTTTCTCGGCTTTATTTATTTTCCCGGGGCTCTTCCCTGTTGAACTTTCGTTTGTTTGAATGCAATTTGAGTTTTTAGTATTTTAGAATTTTCTCGGCTTACATCCGCATTCGTGTATTGAATGAAATCGACACCCACACTGTCACGGTAGATTTATTTGCAACATCGACAATAATGGTTTTGTTTATTTATCAAGCCCCCTTTGTACGTGATTAGATAATTATAAATTTCTGGGAAAGCCTGACTCCCTCGCTCGAAATCCTAACTGGAATCCTGGGCACTTTCCATTCAAACTTCGAACAACCGGGCCCAGGTCCAAGTATTGTTTATAAAATAAATAAAATAATACATAGACGCTGCGCTCACTCGTGAGATATCCAGTTGAACACTCGAAGACAAATTTCATATCTCCGCGCTCCCATGTATTATTCTCTATGTATTTTATTGTGACAACAAGGTAAATTTCTCGGTTCGAAGATATCATACTCTTCCCCGGATCCTTCTTAGGGTCGCATCGTATTGTCCTGTTCTGGTGGAATTAATTCATTTATTTACTTTACTTTACGAAACACGTATTTCAGCACTTCTGACTGAACAGCTAAAAACAATATTCAACTTAGGGACCATTCATTATTTATGCCAGGGGGTGGGCTGGGAAGATCCATCATAAGCCTAAACAAAACCTCTTGACCCCCTTCCAAGGAAAAGCAAAAACTCATGACCCCTCTAGATGTAATTTGTAAAATAGCCCCCCACCCCCACATTTGTTTCCATATTTTCTGATGACCCCCCCCTCGAGTGTCCTGAATTTATCGTGCCCCCCCCCCCCCCCCCCCCCCCCTCATTCTTGCCAGCCCACCCCCTGGCATAAATAATGAATGGTCCCTTAGCGCCGGGTAGGCTTGTGGGTGTGATTACTGCTTTTGTTTCTTTTTCTTGGTAAAAATACCAGAGCTAAATAAAATGATAAAGCCGGTAATAAAAAGAAAGTAAAATGGAAGCTGCTATCAGCGGACCATAACCGCAGGTAAACGACGAGATACCAACGTACGTTGAAAATATAAGCAAGGCAGTGCTTTTCACCCCCTGTAATTGCCGTAAGAATGTCGTATTGTTAGCAAGAATAAAGAAGACACGATTTAGGATTACACCATATTTAATTGAGAGCTGATCGATAACCAACATATTACTTCATCTTTATCGACCAATATCGGAGATAGTCAGGATTTCGAGTCAGGATCCGAGAACCATGGGGTTATCTAGTCAATGCGTAAATATCGCCATATCGTTCTGATCGAAGGGAAGAGACTACAAAAAAAAACTAGTCATATCGGGAATGTTAAATGCCGGGCTAGGAAGAAAAAATCATAAAAACAAAGTGTGTGTATGAGCAAAGTTCTTTAAGATGCCGTATATAAATACCCGTTGTCATTGTGAAAGCTGCTCGAACAACCGCAAGCGGCACAGTGCTTTCCTGCTGTTTAGGCTCGTCCACTTGTCAACAAACACTACTGAAACAGCTGTTTGAACTTTAAGCTGAGAGAAGAGTTGAATCCACCTGAACGTTTTTCGATCGATCGCTTTGAAAGGCTATGATTTTTTTAGTTATTATTTATTTCGTTATGAATAAAAATACCAGAACGAGGAAAGGACAACAAAAAACGTTATCCAGTAAAAAAAGGAAAGAAAAAAAGAATTTTCAGCGCCGGGGTTCGAACCCCCGACCCGTCGTTCACGCAAGCAAGTCCTGCCGACTGAGCTATCAAGCGCTACCAATCTTTCACCGGGGAAAAATTGTTACAAATATCAACGCCAGCCTCGTTGTCGTATCTGCGCGGTTACTATTCCAGTTAGCGTGACAATATGGCCGACCTCATCACCTGAACTGTAAAGAGGAGTTTTGTTCGTAAAAAGGAGCAACTAAAGAAGTCTACCCGGCGCTATATATGTGAAAGTAAGTGTAAACTAAGATTATTGTTTCCATCTGTTCCCAGGAGTGCTTAAATACGCGTTTCGCAAAGTACAGTTTCGCAAAGTACAGTTTCGCAAACTACAGTTTCGCAAAGTACAGTTTCGCAAACTACAGTTTCGTTTCGTTTCGTTTCGTTTCGCAAAGTACAGTAAGCCGTTTCCTTCGTTCCCCAAACATTTACGTATTCTTGTGTTTCCACTCGTTTTATCGGTTTCCTTCGTTCCCCAAACTTTTACGTATTCTTCTGTTTCCACTCGTGTCGCACTAGACTCCTCGGTTTAGCAAGCGGGTTTTGCCTTGACTTTTCTATGAGTCCCAACTGACGAATTTCAGCTGTGAACGTGCTCCGTTATCAGTCTTCTCCTTCTTTCCTCTTCGTTCTCCCCAACGTTCACACACAAACTTCGACTGACGCAACGCTTCTATTCGAAGGGCGTATATATATGGTTCTAAACATTCCTTTTTAAGTTTACTAAAAGGCTATTGTTGAAACAAAAACAGTTATGTAATCAATGCTGGAATGGTTTTACATAATTTGTTGTTAAAATCTTACAAATTCCCTACGGTATGACTAATTGAACAATGGCTATAACTAAAGCTAAATGGAATTTAAAAAAATATATTTTACACAAGCATACTGGAGGGCACTGGATCGTAACAATTAGGTAGTAAGTTTT
This sequence comes from Actinernus sp. WN-2022, assembly GCA_030867875.1. Classification (NCBI taxonomy): domain Eukaryota; kingdom Metazoa; phylum Cnidaria; class Anthozoa; order Actiniaria; family Actinernidae; genus Actinernus; species Actinernus sp. WN-2022. The sequence continues at coordinate 30,457,347 of JAOWCC010001501.1, forward strand.
TGAACTTGCAAAGGAGCAAACATTGACTGCACTCAAATCCAATATGGCCCATCTAAAGTTGATGCCCACTTTTCTGAGCCCACCTACCCAGAATGCAGTGTGATCCAACCGGAAGTCCGGAACTCCTGATGCATGTATACACGGGAAAACGGTTGAAGTAAGCGTGCCGTGTAGTTTATTTGAAAGGGAATAAACGGTAATTGTAGTAAGCGTGCTGTGTAGTTTATCGACTGGTAGCGAAACGACCGCAATTCATATGCAGAGGTCCCCACGGCGACCCACAGGACGTTGTGGCAGACATTGCTCGAGAGCTTTGATGCCGTGGAGGAGAGATTCGCAAGTCAAGTAGGGACCGAGTCCTTTGGTTTTGTACTAGGCACTCTTCCCGAGAAGCAGCAGATGCAGATGACTGACTGGTGCGCCTAGGTGCCGGTTCTCGGATTTAACTCAGGAAGGAGCCAGAGGAGCTAGCCGGCGGTGAGGGGCGGTAAGGGTGTCTGCGCACGGTTTCACGACTAATAAAACTGGCAAACAACGAGTCACGGTAATTAATATTCCGGTTTCACGATTCACGAACAATGACATTGTATTACTGTTGATACAGCCTTCATATTGTATACGTTTTTTTTTGTAATCCGCTGTCAGACAGCCCGTGCTTTTGTTTGTAAGTTAATCTTTTCTTACGCATATTTCAGAAACTGCTTTCTTCAAAATCTACTTTCTTTTCAGAATTTTGCGTACCTGAACGTGAGTTAAAATAGCTTGCATGGAAGATACCCGGACAGTCCTTCCGCTCCTAGTTGTTACTGTTCGACTTCGTGTTACTCTCCAGAACTGTAGGTTCGCATTCAGAATCAGTGTCATACTCTGATGCCTGGTCGTGCTCCAACCTTTCCCCTAAGATCTCTAACTGTACCTCATCTTCTTGGTTTTTATCAGCAGGCCGTTGCGCAGAGCTTCTATCTAACTTTATCTTCTCCTTTGGAACATCAGACGTAGCATACATGTTTAATGGTAGTGTACCTGCTTTAAACATCGTTGTTTCCTGGCGTACCGTCCTTTGCCGGACAGCTTTACCATTGTTTAATGCCCACTCTAGCATGACATCTCGCTCTCTGTCATTAAGGTTTCTCGTTGGCTTCAAATGGTTCATTCTAGGAACGGCATCGAGAGGCGTTGCCTGGGGAACCACTGGGTAATATGACCTCTCGTGGGTATAGTAATAGGCAGCCCAATGAACAACCCTCTTGATACTCTCATACACCGTGTTCGCCAAATTGCAGGCATACTGTAACAAAGTCGGAAACTGGTCCTTGAAGTGACCCGTTGCATGCAAGTTCTCGACTTGAACGGTTAAACAAGTATCCTTGATTTGCTGACTGAGATCTCGCAAACCCTTATGTATCATGCTGACTAAAGATAACTTTTGACTCGACACTGTCCCAATAGCGCCCACGAGTTTACCAGGTTTTTGTAGGATTGCAGTAGACTTTCTCAAAGTCCTTCTTAGCCCCCGCACATGGAATTCTCGCAGCCATTTGGATAGTCGGAGAAAAAGGTAAAATTTCCCTTAACTACTACTCCATCCATCTACACCATGATCATAAATATGGCGTGTTCCGCATCACTGGAGGTTACCAGAATAGTATCACTTGCCTTAACAATACAAGTAGGTTCGATGTTGCGAGAGAGATGTACCTTTGTAAAGATCAACCGTCTGGTCTCTATAGGACTTCTCTAAATTCTTCAAATACTTGTCTAGCCTGTCTTGAAGCACTTGGACTGTACCTTGAGAAGAAAGTCCTCTCTGTTGTAGCTCACTGATAAGCTCGGCTTTCTTTGAATTATTCACTTTCAGTTCGGAAGCTTCCTCGCTATATTGCAACGGCTTGAATACCCGAGGGCTGACAAAGAAAAGCTATGCCATCCACGTATACCATGGGTGTGGCACCTAAATACTCTCCCAGGACCTTGACGTCTGCAGGAACATGCAGCCTTATTCCAATAGCCTTGAGGTCAGTGAAGTTTTTCATTGGTGCGTAATCCAAGACGATAATTTTGCCATGCTCTCCAACACAGACACTAATTGGATGAGGATACATACCAATTGTATTGGTTTCAGAGATCTTATAACTGTCGGGAGCTATGGAATGGACCACGTGACCAATTCTGTCCAGATGAGACAAAACGTCACCCTTTGCCAAATGCAGAACACAGTCTACATCCATTCGATATTTGTTTACCACATTATCTCGTGGAAGTAATTTCTTGAGGAGAGGATCCGAGTCTCTAATTGTGCGAAGCATACTTAGGCAGGCCCTTTCATTAAGCAATAGCAGCATCCAGTTGCAATTTAGACTTTTGCCTACATGTACAGCATCAGGGACTCCCCGCCATTGTGGTTCGTTAATCGTCACGTGCTATCACAGGTAGCCCAACCTTACGATTCGTATGAGCGATGTATGGGAATTTAACTTCAATAAAATGTTTCAAGAACCTTCGCTTTCCCTTGTAGTCGTTACCTTTAATGTCCATGGCGATTCCTGGGCCGTTTAACTGGGTGTTTTTGAATTCTCGATTTTCTCCCTGGTGCTATACGCCATAACCTCGCTCTCGTCACGTAAGAGTTTAAACCGGAAACTGACAATAAGAAGAAGGCATTTACAATGCTCTATCACGGAAATATTGCAGGTTTTCTTATAAAGAATCACGCATATCGTAGAATTAAATTTAAGTTTCACGTATCACGATGAACATGTTATTAACGGTTCACGGATATTTTTTTTCTAATCACAGATCACATAAAAGAAATACACATGATCGCGTTTCACGCAAAACCCCCTTAACGCCCCTCGGCGGTGTCACAGGAAATTTGCACTCCCCGGTGCAAATTTCCCAGTTAATATCATACTCCCTATAATGGACTATACGGGGAGGCTCCACCCGAAAGGGGTACCTTTTCAGGCTGGACTGGTGTATAAAAGGGTAGGGATTTCACGAGTTGAAGTATAGAAAAGGGTAGGGAAAACTGTCCCTTTCAAAATATCTCGAACAGACGCACCTAATTACGGCTGATGCATTTTAAGGGTTACTCAAGTGAAAAATGGTATATAAGGATAAGGGTTGGACCTCGGGGCGGAGCCTCTCTGTATAAAACTTTCCAAATGTGTCAGTTTGTTGAGTGAAAACAGTATTTAGAATATAGTTCAATTCTTGGGTTGCAATCAATCCCCAGAGTTTCAAATAACAAAGGCATGGCGGCCATGTTGGTGCCACTAACAAAAGAACCTAATGAGTAATCTATTGTAAACTACCACCAACATGGCTGCCATGACGTCAGGTGCAACCCAAGAATACCATAACTTTTCACCGATACCCGGCCACCGACATCTTACCGATATACAGTTGTACCACTGACCCACTATCTGCCAACAGGTAAAAACAACAGGTGGGACAAAGTCGACTGTGACATGTCAGTCGGCAGTCCACTTCGGCCTAATTGTGTTGGCCAACACTCGACTGACCCACGCCCAACAGTTGGTTGACCGATACCTCGGCCGACATTGCATACAGTACACATGATCCCCAAAATCAAGTTTCTAAATAAAGCTTTAGCCATATTTCATGGTGGCTTTTAATTCGATGCCTTAATATCAGAGCATTATGCATGTTCTTCCAGTACAGCACTTGTACTTATATAGAGTTTTTATAAAATTAAATTATTAATTATTACATAGTATTTCCTGTATATATATTTATATTTCTGTTTTATTGTATATTATAATTATTAGCTTAGTTTGTATTTTCAGTTGTTGAGGACTTTCAACATGAGCCCCCAGCTTGGGTGAATGGGCAACCACTCCCTGTGTAATCGACTTTAAATAAATTATTGTATTGTTTTGTATTGTATGACACTCACAGGGATGCTCGTCATACCTTTTAGGGGTTAAATGCGTAGTTTGGTACCACTTAAGGTGTTCAATTTGAAACGGCCATAGTTGTGATCATCGTGGTACCTTTCAGGGTATTCAAAGTAAGATGAATGAATGAATTTGGCTTAATGACAATACATTTATTCTACATGTAACTGCATGGCTTTGCGCCTTGGTATTTTCACAATCAATTGCACTGGGATGTAATTGTTTTTATCGCTACTTAAAATATCAGGTACTCTTGTGTTTTGGGATTGGGACTTTGATATTTTATAATAATAAGAATATAATATATTTATTTATATAGCACTGTTCCCAAAAACTACATGTACAGTATGTCCAAAAGTGCTTTACAATATTACAATGATTATAATAGCTCAACCAGCTATGAATGTTTAACGTGTAATGACTAGACTAGCTAGCTAACTAAACTAACTAGCTATTAGCTAACTAGACTAATTATAGGATAAATAATAAATAAATAGCATTCATAGATGTAACTCAGTTTTGAGCCATGTCCAAAGAATGAGATTCTGGTACCTTTTAGGGCTTCCTATAAACCCCCCCAGGACTCATTTGCAGTGCTGGAGATTGTTCAGCTCTTGTACTGTCCATAATACTCAGTACACTGACTATTTGAGATGTTTCCACACATCCATGTGTAATTTGCATTTCACAGCAAAATTATCAATGGCCGGCCGCCCGCCATCCTAATATTTGGATGCTGCTGCCTGTTCCATTTTCTGTGCATACAACTGTCTTTTCTTGACTTCTTTTTCCAGTAAGACTTTTATTTGTGCATCTTTTCTCTGAATTTCTCCTCTGGCAGTCAGGTAAAGACTGGATATATTCTTTTTTAATATCAAATTCTGTTCCTTTAGAGCTTGATTCTAAAAGAAATTTAATAATTAAAAACCAATGAATAAAGCTTCATCACTACAGATTAAAATAAAGTTCAAGATAATTATAATATATAACACGTACATGCAATTAATATCTGCAGATTTACGACATGCATATCTATTTTTTTATTAACAATGTAATTTTTTAAAGTATAATTTCTATAAAAAAAGGAAATATAAAATGTAAAGCACTGGTCCATTGTTAACCAAAGCCAACTTGCAGAATGACATTTACTGCCTGAGTACCAATATGGTTTGTAATTATTTTAACAATAGTTAACTGACTCTGGAAGTTTGAAGCCCCAAGTCCCTTGCAGAGTCTAGTCTCATACAAAACTTCCAAACAGGTACAGCCTATAGACTTACAAATTGTAACAGGCCATTTTCAAAATCACATGACTTTTGGTTTATACTGCGGGCCAAATATTAAGTGAAGACTTGCTCAAGCCATATGTCATGTGATTTTGAAAAAAGCTAGTATTAAACCTCAGCAGCACATGTTTGATCGAATTGGTTGGCTAACTGCAAAATTCAGGACTTGAATCATTTGGATCAATCTAGTTTTGGGGAAACCCCACCCCTTCCCCACACTTCATCCCAACCTTCAATGGTTAATCATTAATAAAACTATATGCATATCCAAGGGAGGGGAGGGTCTGGGTGGGTATAGTTTCTCAGAAACCGGGATTCAGCCAAACATTCAGTCACATCATTCAATGAGAGTAACAGAAGAAGCCAATTACACTGTATGAAGTTTTCTCACTGGTAGCTATTATTTAAAGGGACTATAGCAGCTATTTTTAGCATCATTTTGAAAAGCTCAAAATCACATTTAAATTAAAAGAAACTTAAAATAATGGTCTAGTTTTGTTAAAAGCTTCTTCACAAGTGAAATGAGACTACAGAAAAGTTTATCAGGCTACAGATGGTGAGGATGGAAATGGATTATGATATTGAAAACGTTAGGCCAGCATTTTTAGCTTGAAATTTAATCAGCTTAATGGCGTCTCTTCAAAACTAGCATTGCTACATGTATGTATAATTGAGTGTTGAAGGAGTATTCCTTGCATAATTAAAACAATTCACATTATTTGACAGAAAATAAGGAAAATCATCCCCTTTGGCTTTAATATCACCTCAGTAATCTGAAATTTGCTGCACTCTACTCTGATGCAGCTTATATAAATTATTACAAATAATGACTGCATCAAACGAATATTCATACAGCATGACATAACATACAGCTTGTATGCTCTATAGACATTAGATCATGATGGGTCGTTCCCACCATTTAACACTCCCTACCTCTTTAATGACTTCTTGAATTTTCTTTACACTGTCATCATATTTTTGTTTCAACTGTGATATAAATGAGAGTGATGTTGTTACAAATTGCATTTGATGAGTCCTAAACAAAAAAAATCTTATTAAAATTAAGATCTCATTTGAAAGTACTTTCGAAATGAGGTACATTGTAGAATGGTGTTTTCTGTTTGTCAATATCTCAACCCATTCCAGAGATACTTTATTAAGGTTTTTGGAATAATTATGTAAATTAAAAGGTCTGTAACATCATAAGGTTGACGCAATCCTGGAGACTCACAAATTATTAAATGAATAATGCATGTATATCTGCAATTAGTGGGTAAAAACTGACAAAACTTTGTGTGGTACTTTAAAGGGAAATTATACACATTTGATGTTGCCATGAAAACACTCTTGGCCCCAGGCTCCTTTTCACTTTGAAGATATCCTTGTTGCTATAATTATTGAAAATAATTTGCTTTAAACCACCACTCACATAACTGCCTACATCAATCCAAGTTTTCTGATGCACCCAAAGCAGAAAATTGCCTTTAACTAAGGAGAAATTATGAAATTGTATTGCTGCACGGAAGGAGCCTGGGGCCAAGAGTGTTTCCATGGCAACATAATTAGCACAGTGATGTGTACCATTTTCCTTAGTTAACCACACATGTGAAAAGTAAGTTCAATTATTTTTACTCAGTACTATTTGCAGAGATATTCTTCATTTTGTGATTTGTCTCCATGCAGGCTTCTGTCCATCAAATGACATCACGGTTCGTCTCATTTGCACATTCATTTGCAAGAACCTGAATATCTCTGGAACGGGATGAGATATTGACAAACAGAAAATGCCACCCTTCCTCATTTTGCAAGTATTATAAATGCAATCAACTTAATTTTTGATTTGTAGGCACTTTAAATATAGGTCAGGTTGCAGTCACGAGGGAAAGGGAGGCTGGTCGCTCCTTTACAGTCATGACCTCTAAACTTTGGAATAACTTGCCAATTAACCTAAGATCCTCTGCATCAATCAATATGCCTTTAAAAGACGTCTATATAAGCACTTTTGTTCCTTTCAAGTTAAATTTAATCAGCTGGCTACTTTTCAAAATATTCAGTCTTAATTATGTATTTAGTTTAAGGGTGTTATTAGCTATACTAATTAAGTCATTAGTTCTAGTAGAACTTTATGTTAATATTTAGTCTCCGATAGTTATGGATTTTAATTGTAATATAATTATATTAGTACTAGATATTAGTTTTAGAATTTTACTTTTTAGAATTTTTAGAATATTTGAGGACCATGGGGTTATTAGTGCTTTGCACTATTTAGTGTTACCCTCGATAAATAAAGTTGGATTGATTGATTGATCAGATCAGCTTGAAATAGCTCCAAGTGGTGTGAGAAAAATACTTAGGAGTTTGGCTATTTTAGGGAAATAATTTGGTGGAATATACAACTGCTAGATTAATTTTCCAGCCAATACCATAAGCAGCAACCCTAACTAATTAACAACCTCACTGCATATTAAACTCGATCTGGATTGAAGGTCCAAACATTTGTTGGAACACTCTCACTTATATATATGCCACACCATGATTTTAGCCTGCATTTCTTACTACAAATAAGGTAAAGAAAATAGGAAAATACTGGCGATCCCAATAAAATGTTTTGTTTCAATCGCCCGACCAACCCATTATTTTTTTTAAAGTAAAAATTAAATAATACAAAGCTTGACACCAACCCATTTTTTTGGAAAAGTAAAAAAAAAAATGACTGAAGAATATTTTTTAAACAGTACACCTCTTTTCCGAGCTCTCAACATATTAGTTTCTTGCCTTTCTCAAGCAAATTATCAATCTACATGTACAACTGTTAAGTAGAGGAAAAAGTAATTGAGGAATACATGAAAACTTTTATGCAAGTCTTAATAATAATAATAATAGTCTTTATTAATACTACACATCAGATGTGTGAGTTTACATATAATAATGATATATTTATATATAAGGCCAGATTAAAAAAAAAACTTGTTTAGCATCCACCCATTTCAATTTTTCCAGGTAGGGAAGGAGTTTTTTTCTTTCTATGTGAAGTTTATTTTGTCTTGACTAGACATTATTCACTCACCTCGTGTTCATGACCTCGTGTTGTAGAAACAAAATGGCATCGATGTTAAAATATTTAATGCGCCGGTGCATATTTTAAGAGGTACATGTAGGGGTCTGGGTACAATAATTGGTGTTTGTGGGTGCATTTACACTTTCTAAAGTTTTTTATGAAGAAAAAAATAATTAGAGGTCGGGACATTTCTCAGGTCGGGCTGGGATGCTAAACAAGTATTTTTTTTAAATCTGGCCTAATAATGTAGAATAGAACTATGTAGAATAGAACTATGTAAATAGTAACTCGATAAATAAATGTATTGTAATGTAAAATATAATAATAATTGCCACAAATATTCTGCTGATAATAATTGTTGTTATATTAATTGAAAAATACATCATTCTGTTAAAAAACGATCTTTTAAATCTTTCAGTCCTGACTTTGGGAAGAATAAACTGGTGCCTTCCCCGCGCGCTCTTGAAGGAATTCTCCCTCTCTTTAAGTCATCAAGCCGACTTGGTTTCAAATCCCCTAACTTTTTGTATTTTCGACCGACCCACCCACCATTATGAGAGATATCGATCGGAGGGCAATGGGAAATGGAGCATATTTTTATTTGGATGGCTAAGTAATTTGTTTTGTCACTGCTAAACCCATGCTTGAAGTGGAAATTGATCCGTGAAGTACACACCTCTGGATATGTCATTTCCTGATTAAGATCCACAGACAAATCCCCGTACAACTCTTCCTCCAGGAAATCACCTGAAAAAGTGATGCAGTTCTTGGGTCATACATTATATGTACAGTTTGTGCAAATATAAAAATTTAGACTATAAGATGGCGTGAATTAAGGATAACAAACTTTCTAAAAATACCTTCATTAGGCTTTTCCATTGCAAAATAGTCTCCTGAACCTTCCTCTTTTTTACTTTCTTTCTCTGGTTCATCCATAATGTTTAAATTCTAAAGAAAGTCAGGAAAAGGCCGAAGCAGGATGGACTGCAGATAAAGCCAGGCGTTGCTCACGGTTACGGAGAGAGACTGGACTGAATCGTTCACAGACCCCCGTGTGTGAACCTCGGTCAAATGAAGTAAAGCGGCCTGGCACAAATCTCCCCAGGCGTGATGTTTTTGGAAACTGAATAAGAAAGTGGCTGATAATGTTCCCAAAATATCATCTGTGGGACATATTAAGCTCGGTATATACTGATGGAGACCTCGAAGGCTCGTATGATGAAAATAAGCTAAATATCTGGTAGTTTCTGTTGAAGAACTTGTTTGATATTATGCATGGCGCTTACGATCAGATGAAATGGAGAGGGCAGACAATATAAGCAAACGAAGCCTGCCGAAGTGCCTTCATATAGCCTCTGAGAATGTCGTGCCTTGGCCAAGGTGCTCGTTCGATGACGATTTTATACTGATTGCAGAGTTCTCTGAGAATGAAGGCCCTCGGCCGGTGGTAAGTACAGAACTGTAGTTGATATAATTATTATACTCGGAACGTATTATTAAACTTTATAATTCCGACACCGTCCGACGTACCACTGGCACTGTATAGCGATACTTACTGTGACGTCACACAGGCCAGTCACGCCACATTTGTTGCTTTATGTGGTTGGCAGAAACGAAGCGTGAACCCAGTCAGATGCTTATAAAATATCACAGGTCGGTGCTTATTCATCGCCAAATTACTTTCTTGTTCTTCCTAAATGCAAGCAAGCCCTTTCATCGAAGCTTATGCATCAGTCAATTCCAGCAATGCCCATCCCCCTCCCGGGATATGGTGGGGCATTTGCATACTTTGAGATCCCGGGAGTGGGGCATTTGTAACCTTATATCGGCCCGGGGGTCGGGCATTATTCTACCACGGGGCATATGGTGGTGCATTTGACACTGCCGAAAATAATTCTAGGAAAGAGACTGCAGGTCTCGTGGTAACGACGTCATACTGTATCAAGTAAAAGAAACCAATAAATCTGAGTTGTTGTAATTATTCCAGCTGCCTGTGGATTCTATCTATTTCTCTAAACCTAGAAACCTGCAGTTTATACCGTCTTATCCACGTTATTTGTATACGCTAGGACACGAAAAAGCCGGGAAACCTATGGATGTTTATTTTTTACAATATAGCTTGAAAATAGCAGTTCTCGTACGTTCACCGCCCATCTAACACTGATCTGCAATCCTGTATTCTTAACTCTACGCTACGCTAAAATGTTAATTCAGGAGGCACTCGGGGCCCAAGCTCTGCTGGTCCGAGTTGGAAACGATATCAAGTAGTTTGTTTACAAATATACACTGTTTGCTGCTGTCCACCGGACGAACAGAAGTCACACTATTATTATAAAAGTCTGTCATGTGGTTTTAATAAGCGCTTATTGTATAACGTTAACTGCGGTGCGAATGATTATTTATAGGAATGAAATATAAACTATGTAAATTAATACCATTTTGTTCCAGGCAGCTCAATAGCATAATCACTGATACAGCAGTGAGTATAAATACAAATACAAAACAAGATGGCGGATCTACAAAACCGTAACGGAAACTATCAATGAATAGATAGAGAAGTAGCACTTCTCTGCGCCTTGTGCATTTGCATGGAATTAAACTTGGGCAGTATATCGTTATGGATGTGCCCGGGGGTGGGGCATTTTCCTTACTTCTTTGGCTCCACTGTGGGGCATTTGAACACCTTGCTTGTCCCCACCGTGGGGAATTTGGAAAAAAAATACGAAAATGACTAATGCCCGGGGGTTGTCCCGGGGAGGGGATGGGCATTGCTGGAATTGACTGATGCATTATATGCTCTTAAGTTATAAGTCTTATAAAGGAATTAAGATTTGGAATCAGAATTGAGACTTTAGATGTATTTTGTGAGGCCTAAATCGCTAGTTCCCATACAAGTCATACAAACACATGGGTTTTTTTGCCAACCACATTATATATGCAAATATATAAATGACGTCAGTGTTTACAAACAGTAAGTATCGCTATATGGTATGGTTTATGTATATCGGCCTGGCAGTGCTGGGATATTGTATCACTCTACGAAGTGTTTTGGATGCGACTTGCTGTCGTTTTGTTTGCAGTCATATAAATGTTAATAAGCCCAATGAGGGGGGGGGGATTTAACAGGTAGGAGTATCCCGAAGGTAGGGATTTTGATGTATGCTGCCTGCCCCAGGGAAACATAAGGAAGGTATAGGGCAGTGGGGGGAATTTTGATGTTTTTTACCAAATGTACAAAGGGTGGGAAATTTGACATTTATGGGGGATAAAATGTCAAATCCCCACCCCTAGCTTGCCCCCCTCCCCTTGACATATATTGATAGGTGCATAATTTGTTTTGACAACCAGGATTTAATTTGTTGATGCAAAACTATTGACATGCTGAGACGTGCTGGATTTTGTGAATTCACATTGCATTTATTTGCACAGCAGAGAAGAACATCTAGAAGTAAAGGATTCATAATTATATCATGAGCTATTACATCTACATATTTTAACCATTGCAACCTCTACAACTTTGCAGAATGATTGATATATTAACAGTTCACACATCTGTTTTATGCTTATTTCTCCTGGCCAGCAAACTATTCCTACTGATGGTGGAGGTACTTTTGATACAAATGCATTTGCAGTGCATGTTATGTCTGTGGACTACCAATCACAGGGGAGGTAAATATTCTTCACTGATCATGAATTCAGGGCTCCAAAAATATATATATATATATACTACCAAACATGCAGAAATTGCTAGCAGATTTTTAAATTTGCAAGTTGAAAAAGCACTATTCACTTGTGTGGCTATGGTACATGTACATGTATACATGTATGTTACTGGTCAAAATTAACATCAGGTCATTTTTTCAACCTAGGTCATTTTCTTTCAACCTAGGTCATTTATTTTCAACCTAGGTAATTTTTTTCAACCTAGGTCATTTTTAAGGTACCAGTATCAATCATTCTGGGGATTCATAAGAAAAAGGGGTTACATTTTTTTTTGGGGGGGGGGGGGGATTGAAAAAGAAAAACAAAATTCCACCCACCCCTCCCCCCCTGCAAAATATTTCGACCACTCTCCCCTCCCTCTACGGAACTCACCATTCCCCCTCCCTAACTGCTTTTCCCTTCTCTAACCCCCACAACCAACTTAGTAAATCACTCATTAATGACACCTGAGTGACAATTATTACTACTTACTTTCGTTCGCCGGTAGTGGGACTCAAACCTGCAATCCTTCGCTTGGAAGAATGCCTTAGAAGACCAGAGCTTTTATACCAACTGCACCACAGAGACTAGTGTTGAAATCCAGTCACGTTTTTGGAATAATATAGCTTTCCTTATGGGAATTAGTTACTAGTTCCCTCTCGGCCTCTTAATTTTATTCAACGCAATTGCGCACTACTAACAAAGTCGGACTTGGAAAACATCCCTGAGTTGCACGATTAGAAGCGGGATATTGTGAACCAAACCGACTTTAATTTTAAAGCAAACTAAAAGAAAGCCAGAGAATAGGATTTCACCTCTCACTTTACATGTATATTAATTAGAAGAAAGTTTCTATGGAAGAGTGAAGCGATATCTGTAAAAAGTGATGGAAGAAGATAATCTCCGACACTGTTTATAGACTGCAGAACTCTCATCTCGACTATTCGAGTCGGTGTTTGACTAGAACATTATGGAAGTAAACCGCGCGCCAGCTTCTTTTAAATCTGACAAAGAAGTTATGCAGAAAAGGAATGATTTTCAAACTGGGAGCAATTATAGAATACCGCCCATTTGGGTCATTAATAACTAATTTTCTCAAATTTCCATACACACCTTCTATAAACGTAACCCACCAAAAAGGCAATTAAAAAAAAAACTTAACCATTTTTGACCCAAAATCATTCATAGAACGACTCTACAATCATACACCTGCACTATAATAGAGAATTTACCACAGTATAACCTGCACAATAATAGAAAACACATAAGCAAATACCGTAGACAAAAATCCTGTAAAAATATGTTGGATCCGAAGTGAGTACCTATGCAGCCAAAAATATAAACAATAACGAATGAAAAGTCCGAAGACTACAGCAAAGCTGATATACAACGTAAAAATCTAACACAAAGCACTACGGTTAGCTAGGCCTGACACGAAAAGTGCTTGGACCAGATTGCAGCCATAGACAGCTGTTTCGTTCTTATTAGAACTCGTCAGTATGGCATAGCAAACAGTATGCAGGCTTCTGTACCACTGCACCATCGACCTGGACTGAGCTAAAAAGCATCTAGTTTAGAGCAACAGAAATGCTTGGTTATCGGGTCACACGTCATTACGTGTGGCGAAAAGCCAAAAACCAAGGAAATCTGAACTAAACGTGTCAGTGCCTTGCGAGAGATATAGTTATGCTGGCCAGACCAGCTTTATAGATCTGATGACAACAGGAATAGTCGGATCTATATAAGACCTACGGTACACAAATCCATAATAGAAAACACATTTATAAGCAAATACCGTAGACAAAAATCCTGTAAAAATACGTTGGATCCGAAGTGAGGACCTACATGTATATGCAGCCAAAAATCTAAACAATAACAAATGAAAAGTCCGAAGACTACAGCAAAGCTGAATATATACAACGTAAAATAGAGAATTTACCACAGTTTTCAAGTGAGAGTGGCTGGAGAAAAGGGATCTACCGCATGAAGGACAAGAAAAAGTTCAAAAAATGGTTGTGAATGAAATCTGTCTCAGGCATGCAGGTACTCAAAACATTCTCAACTGTCACAGTGTCAGTTTTGTTGCATTGTGCCATTCTCATGATCATCAAAGAAATGATTACTGCAAGCATAATACTATAATAGTAAAATTTAAAGTTCACTAGTAAAATTAGCACCATAATGTCCCTTTAGAAATAACATTGATAATGTTCAGTGGAATTAAGTTTTTGGTCTTTAATGGATTTCCGCAATATATAAAAACAATTTCAATAATTATGTGAATAAAAACATGAGTGAACTGTACACCTACTACACAATATTTTTTCCCAGCACTAGACTTATTTTTCATTAAGTACAATAAAATCAAAGTAACAAAAATATTGGGGCAACTGCAGAACACCCCTACGCAAGCACTACATGCTTCAATTGTCCTGTGAACTGATACAAACCCTACCCCTACATTTAAGGTATGGCAAAAGGTTCACGAGGTCACTTGGGAAAAAAAATCGTGTAGCGTCAATATTTACGCTACAAAGACATACTATATATCAATTTAAAGCTCAAAGATTGACAGAAGAATAAATATGAATGTTTAAATTTACTATTTAAAAAAATCTCTCAATGATGTATTTTTTTATTTAAAAAGCGACCTCTCACACTATCGTAACTTCAAATCCGGAAATGTTTAATGAATGACAACTAAATTCTTTGTTTTCGAATCTCAGGTAAATTGTCCCAAAAAGTGTGTCAGCGATTTTTCATACGTTGCGTATTACAAGAATTATCCGTAGGTAAAGTTGGAGTAAGTTTTTTCATGCTAGCAAAACGCAAACTACATAATAATTACGAAATGAAGCAAAATTTTGCAAAACGCTGGCACACTTTTGCAGAAATTGTGGTTTTTTGGCTCTCGCGAAAATTTGGATTTAATCGAACAAAACGTTCTCGAGTTTTGATACGCCAAAGTTGTATTTTTTGCATTAAAACACAAACAGAGAAACAAGGGATTTTAGTTTTCTGACCATTTCACGGTTGAGTAAAAAGCCCCGCCTCCAAAGATAATCTTATTATATTCAGCCAATTGAAATACAGTATTAGGCTGACAGGCGGGACAGGCGCAGTTGTGAATGATCTGCTGTGACAGCTTTCGCGGTAATCTTCAAGGAGGTTCATTATTTTTACACTCGAGACTGGTCACAGAGGTCGTAAAGCTCGTGGGAAAAATACAAGGTCAAATAAATATGAAGGCCAACTGCAAGTTACTGTAAATGATGCTATTATCAAAGCCATCATGCTAAAGGAGATAAACAGTTCTGGGTAAGTCGAACACAAGTTATATTCATTCAAACGGCGCAACTTCTTGCTAAACATCATAAACAAACCGCAGGCTTCATATTGCATATTATTTTTATACTCTGGAGCGGTAAAGATCATGCTGAATCTACCTTCTCTTGACTGCCTTATAATTGATAAACATATCTGACTCCTTTTCTAGGTATCAGGGCGATCACTTCGCAGAGAATTTGGTTGCAAGCATAGAAAACCGTAAAAACCGGCAAACAGCAGCTTGATCTAATGCCCGACTCAATTACAGTCAAGGAATTTGAAGTTCGCGGGTGAACTTCATCACTGCTAGTCCGAAGCTTCCTAGAAGTGATGCTTTTTGGCCCGGGCTCATTCGTTTCAGTCAACATATCTTCTTCGCTTGGCCATTGTTTTTGTTTGAACCACGAGCCTTTATCGCTCGACACCAAACTTGCCTTCTTAGTCGGCCTAAATTTACCTGTTTTCAACTTCTTCTTTTTCTTCGAAGATACCCAAGAATAGCCTCTATTAAGTTTCGACGACATAATTTTAGATAGAATGCAATTCAAGAAAAACAAACGAAAACGAAGCGTAGCGTACTATAAAGACGATTGTTGTTTTTGTTTGTTCGCGTGCCGCTGTCACGTAGCTGTCAGCGTCTGTCAATCATGTTTCGTGCGTCATTTTTCGCGGGAAATTAAAACATGGTTTTTCGGGGCGTTAAAAAGGAATTTTAGTTTTGATTTTTTTGCTATAATACAGCTTATAAGACCTAAAGCATTTTAAATATGCGAAAACAATTTTTTTGGGAAGTTTTGCCTGTGAACCTTTTGCCATACCTTAAAAACACCCTAACCGTCCACAACAGGTGCTCTATAATTTAGGGTGTTTAGAGCTAGTCACTAAATAACAGAGACTGTAATCTTCTTCAATGGTCCTGCATGAGAACTAATTAATATCCAAATCCTAACCCTACATTTGTACATTTAACAAGAGGCCCTGAGTGGCCTTAACTCAGGCCACCAAGAAATAGGTTAATTAGTACATGGAGTTCTAGCATATTTTTGTGTCATGCACTGTACATGGTTTGTGCTAGGGGAGCAGGATAATTGATTAACTAACTCCGAGTAGCATGGAACCTCTCGAGACCTGTATTCTGATTGCACCCATAATACTATACTTCTATGGTTTTTGTACTGCACTTTCTAATGGTTAGGGTGTTTTCTATTGTTGCATAGGCCAATACTATCGCTCGTTTCGAGAAGTTCCACCCAACCCCTTTCCTGCTGCCGAAAGAAACCTGCCCACAAAACGATTACATGCGCCACAGTATCTCGATTACCATTAATAATAATTATAATAACAATATTTCTACAGGAAAAACTCCCTCACCTACTGTGATTTTCAGGGAGGTCCTGCATAACTAAAAGTAATAAATAATGAAGACTGAAAGGCTATAGAAGGTTAAGAACTAGAGCTACATTGTATGCTAAGAATACTAAATAAATGTTAGACAATAGTGCTTAAATTACTTAAAAAAACTTTTGAAAACAATCAAATTCTCAGCGATCTTCGAATTGGCTGAGAAAAATGAGACGGTAAACATTGTAGCTTCATTGTAGATTTCATATTGTCCATTTCCTATTAACTTAACGGCAAGAGAAGGCAAAGTAGAGAAAATATAATACATTTCCATCTTCGAGGGTATAAATCAAAGCTTTCTTTAGGATAAGTTAAGGTAGATTTATTGAACGGTAATTTCAAGGTCTTCTGTGCAGTTAGCAAAATAAGAAGACAAAGCCGGAGTTTGAAGCCCGTTCATATCAATCGTCGCCAAACAAAAAACTGTGTGGCGACATAAATATAAACGGCTGCGAAGGATACTGTGGGCAGAGCCATAATTTATACTCTCCAGTTCTAGTTTCATGACAGTTCAGTTTATAGTTACGGCTTTCCAAGACAAATCCTGCTATTATTTTGACAGATCCAATTCGATTTTAATACAGTAGTCATATGCAGTTCTGTTTAGGGGTATAATTCGTGGTCAATTCTATCTTCTGCTGACAGTTCTGTTATTCTTTTATTGACAATTTTAACTTTTTCTTCTTGGTCTGTATAAAGTCACATCCAGTTCAATTTACGGACAATTTCATTGCCAGTTCAAATTACAATCAAGGGACAAGTAAGATTTGTGTGCGTAAATAAACACGATTTCAACCTCACCAGTTCTGATTTCCGTTCGCGTTCAAAGACACCCATGCAATGAAAGCCCGGGAAAAAGCCAGGAGAGCCCGGAAAAGCCTGGATTTTCCGGGCTTTTGGTGCAAGGGCAAGTGAAGGGTCAATCACTGTTCACTGCCAGTTTTTGCGACTCTTGAGTTGAAGTCTTAGTAAAGCTCGCATTAGATTGACTGGTTTAGTCAAGACATCCCACTTGTATAATCTCAAAAGTATTTCAGGAGAGGACTTGGCGGTATATATGTGGCAGTAAACAGCCAACATTGCAAACAATCAAAATCCCTCATTTGACCTCCTCACAGTGCGTGATGACAAGGATGAGCGTTTCAACAACACTGCAATCCTATGACATTTAGATGCAGCATGTCAGGCATTTTCTTTCCATTTCCATGGATTATTGGATCGAAACCAAACCATCACTCCTCCTCCGGCCGGCCAGACTAGCTGACTGTACGATTGGATCGCCACATCCCTTTCGTAAATGTAAGAATTTTCCATCGAAAGCCCCTAAAAGTCCTGTCAGCCCTAGAACAACTGAACATCTTGGTATTTCATTCGAAGAAACCTTTGGTTTCAGCAAAATAATGGTTAAGAATGGCCCAGAATCTTTGCTCCGTTGCTGGCTTGGCACACTATAAGTATAAACCAAGACAGACCACAACCAAGATCCAGCTGGTGTCGAATTTAATTGGTTGATCCTGTCACGTGTTGGGAATCGAACAATGGGCTCCTGTGTAATCTGATTGGTTACTGGCGCCAAACAGTGACACACAAAAAAAAAAAAAAAAAACACTTGCGATTTCTGACTCCTGCCTCGGCTGAAGGCCTGGCCCGAGTAAAAACACCCTAACCGTCAACAACGGGTGCTTGCTAGTTTAGGGTGTTTAGAGCTAGTTACTAAATAACAGAGACTGTAATCTTCTTCAATGGTCCTGCATGAGAACAAATACAAATCCTAACCCAACATTTAAAAAATACCCAAACCATCAGCAAACATAAGTTCCCGGGTAAGTCAAACCAAACCACTAAAGAAATGAACAACTGCACAGACAAAGTACATGTAATTCACATGTACATGTATTTTTATAATTGCAAAATATTTTTGACAGTAGAACTTGATATCTTAATTACTGCAATGCCATCCTCAACCTAAATACAAGGAACTACAGTTGTATGAAAAAGTCATACTTGTTTAGGAATTTCGAAAGGTTGAGTTTGATTTGACCTAAGTTGATTCAATTTGACCTAGGTTGAATCAATTTGACCTAGGTTGAAAAAAATGACTTGAAATCTTGAAATCATGGTTGAAAAAATAATAACAGGTCTGAAAAGAATAATACTAAGAGAATCAAATATACAGTTCTGTAGCAACTTGTCCACAATTTCTCATATTAATTTCCACATCTGATCCTAGAATGAAAAAAATAAATCATGCATTATTAGCAAGATCTTGGTAAGATCTTACAAGATTCTCAACCTTAGCTGGGAAGTGTTTACAACATACTTGTCAATGATTTAGACATTTGGATTAGGCACATGGTTGACAAGGTTACAGTTGGAGAGAAGGACTTAAATTGAGACCTTCTTCAGGCCCTTGGGCTATCATATATCATTAAGTCACCAATGATACCGCACGTTCAAAATGGCAGTACACTGATCAGCAATGAGTCAGTATCATAATCAAAAACATAATTGAAGGGCTGTGTGCAAAAAGGGTGGAAGTGACTCTTGATCACATTCTAAATTCTCCTTCAATTTCTTTGTTTTCTAAGGGAGAATTAATAGAACGTGATCAACAATAACTTACACCCTTTTTGCACACAGCCCTTCAATTAGATGTGCAACATGAATATTATAGGCCAGCATGTACCAAGATAATTTGAAAGGCTGCTTTTAGTAAAGATTTAATCAACTAATTAAATTAACTTTTAAAATTTAATTTTAGATGATAAAATGTATATTTAATGTAATTCACCAATAATTAATTAAGCTTAATTTGCTTTTTTATTGGTATCTAGGGATGATGCTTTTTCTATTGCTGAAGACACCCAACTATTCCTCACAGATAGGCAAAAGCAGGTGTATGCCTATGTAAGTACATAGTTACAATTTGTACATAACGTAATTATATACCAGCATATCATGAATATTTATGACAATCTACATGAGTTACAAAATGAGCAACCGAATTGCATTGGATATACAGTGGCAAGCCATTAACTGAGCCATATATTATATAATTATATTACTGATATTTAAATTCGGTCTATGCAAATATTGTAATGTACTTATGATACATGTTTATAATATAAATTATGGGATCATCCTTAGAACGTGCGATTTGATTGGATGCTCAGCGTGCTTGATTTTGTTATAAATGCATGCTCAAGAAAAAAAATCAAGCACGCTGAGAATCCAATCAAAACAAAACGTATCGGTGTAGCTCTAGAT
Source organism: Actinernus sp. WN-2022 (assembly GCA_030867875.1). Classification (NCBI taxonomy): domain Eukaryota; kingdom Metazoa; phylum Cnidaria; class Anthozoa; order Actiniaria; family Actinernidae; genus Actinernus; species Actinernus sp. WN-2022. Next base: position 30,477,308 of record JAOWCC010001501.1, read on the forward strand.
TTTTTCGCGAGTTTATATAGCTAACAGAGATAATTTCATAGACTAGGAAGAAAACATGTCCGACTTTGAGTTGTTGAGGTGTGTTGAAGAAGAGGAAAATAAAAGTCGCTTCCCAAAACTAAAAGAAAATGATCGGCGAGAGAATTTAGGCATCGGCTTCGTACACTAAAGCAACCACAAAATGGGATGCTAAAACGTTTGAAGTTGAGAAAAGCAATGTCCACATTCTAATACAGTGTTACTCATTGAGAGTTTGATATAAAAAATGATTGAGTTTAAGAAAAATGTGGTTTTTCTAACAGACTGGTGTATTATTAAAACGAGACGGAAAAGTGACAACACAACAACACATGACTCACCAATAACTCGACGATAACTGTAATAAGCCTGCTTTATGCTGAAACCTGAATAGTGAATTGCGAAGATTACAATGGGATTTCTCTGGGGTTCTCTGGTTTCATGTAGAAATTCGTTTGAGAGGTTCCTGAATGTTCCTGACCTGAATGAATATGAACGGGCGATAAAACTTGCAGAGAACCCAGAACTGGTAGAATTTCAAGAGTAGATTGGCCATGCCAATGAAGAGAGCCTCAAAAGCTTTGCAACACGGCCATCAGAGCAGCAGTTACAATACTGTTCCTTGGGATAAAGAAAATATCCTTCTTCAGACCACAGAATCAGTAATCAGTGTCAACTATGCAGTTGTTGTAGAAAATAGTCGGCAATCCTCAATCCTCAACTCACGCGTCCAACTCTACTGCCGCTAATTCACTAACGCTTTCTCTGTGAATGCTTTTCCATCAGGCATTTTCAACGCCTTGCACTATCACAATGTGTAGATAAACCTCTCCTCTCCTGACCAGAAATTGTAAAAAGAAAGCACTTTGTTTCCTGCAACAGTTTTGACCAGATGACAATATTACAACCCATTTCATTTGCCGGCTCTTGCAATTTCTGTCTTTCACTTTTATCGATTGACACGTTCTATTCTTAGCAGATTACTTCATCCAATAAGAAACGAGCTTTCAGATCGTCAATGTCAAGCTGTCACAATTGAACCAATCAGCGACGAAAAAAGTTGTAAACAAGTCGAGTACATTAAAATGGGGTTTTCGCTGTCGTCAGTTTGCTTTTAGATTTTTACGCGGGTTCTAAAGATAGCTTTATTTCCTTCGTCTACATTAAAGTTTATATTATAAAACAAATAAAAGATGGTTCTCCTTGTTATATAACAAAATAATGCACTTTCGAGGTCTTGAAAAGCTGCTAAATGCACTCGCATTCCGCTCGTGCATCCGCAGTTTTTCAAGACCTCGAGCGTGCATTATTTTGTTATATAACAAGGAGAACCATCTTTTATTTGTTAAATGAACTACAATAAATTGTATATAAAATTGATTGAACATTTCTGAAATTTTTGATAAAAGCATAAAATAAGAGTTTGGCACAATCGTTTCCTTCGTGGACAATTGTGCAGCATGCAAGTAAAGTGGGTCCCATATTGGAGAGACGGTCTGATCAAGAAAGGAGTTCTACCTTGTCAAAATGTTTACCCGGCTTGCAATAGGAGAGGTCTGTGATCAGTTGTGAGACCCCTCATACATGTACTTATAACGTTGGCATATATATAGTATTCTGCATCATTGGATAGTTTTACATGATTCTGTAGTTTAGTGTACAGGTACTGTAGCTTAGTTATTATTATATGTATCATTTGATACAGGATTCTAGCAAGTTAGCTACATGTAAGTTAGTATTCTGTATCATTTTCATACAGAATAAACTATATACGGCTCAATTATTAGTATTGTGTATCAATATTTCATACAGTCTGAATATGGTAATAGAGCTGAAAACTAATTTTTTCCAGGGTTTACAACTAGGGTATCCATGTGACTTGAATGTGACATTTAGATTAGTTTATAAGCACCCTAATTATTAATTATTCATGAATATTATAAGACATGCATGTTTACATTTTAGTTAATATAATTATCACATTTCAGTATTTGTAAAAACATATTAGCCAAGGTAAAATTATGAGTGTATCATTGATACATAATCCATGAGGTATATTTTACATGTATGAACTAATGTTATAAACCTGCATTTTAAGGTGCACCATTTTACTCTCTACGACATACATGCCAGAGGGTTTGTGAGACCATTCTGTATGTGTTACCTGTCACACTGCAAAAGGTACAGATGCAGAAATTGTTGTAACTTATAAATTACATGTAGTATTATGATTGTAAAGATGCTGCATAAAAATTATTGCAAAAGAGAATTTTATTCCATTTAACTGAGGTACAATGTACATGATTGTACAGTATACTATTAAACATGACTGTACATGATTGTATAATTCATGCACATGCATACATGACATGTATGTCTATGTTGCAGGTCAAATTGCCCCATCAGGTCAAATTGACTCAGGTTTGGCTATCAATGTTCTAAAAAGGGATTTATTATTTTTTGGGATTCATAAAAAAAGGGGGGGGGGGGTTAGTTTTTTTAGGGGGAGGAAGTAGAGGGGAGGGGTGGGTTGTCAAAAACTATTTTGTAAGGGAGGGGTGGGTTATTATTTTTCTTTTTAAATTCCCCCCAAAAAACTAAACCCCTTTTTTTATGAATCCCATAAAAATAAAAAAATCCCTTTTTAGAATCATTGATATTCCAACCTAGGTTGTTTGAAAAATAACCGTAATTGAGAAACAGCATACAACATATACATTGTATATATGACAGTAGAAAAAAAAATACAGAGAGGAAGGTGATACATATACATGACTTGTATAGAGTAATTATTATAAATAAATTACATGGCTGCACAAGATACAGATTTTATCTTTGAGTGTTGATGAAAATCTTACAAGTGAGAGTCACGTCAAAATGAGAAAATAAAATTTGTTTCTCCAAGTGACCAATTGTAATGCTCTGTTTAATATATAATTATCGAATGATGTAATAACGGTTGTTATCTCTTCCTAAAAAGGCTAGAAATGTGTAAAAGCCAGTAATATTTTAAAAAGTGATATTATAAATGTCACGTGTGAAAATATCATTAATTTTATATCTTCATGTGTGAACCCACTGGATAATGAGCTATCAAGCTTTCTGATTGGTTCTCCTCTACGTATTAATAAGTACATGTATATCAGCTCAATTTACCCTGCTGGACTGTCCCTTCCTTTTATGGAGAGAAAGAGAAAGAAAGTAACCTCTGCATGCATCCGACCACTTTTTGTGTTTACTGCATGTGCTTGCACAAGTAGACATTATGCTATCGTGCAAGTTTTACGAAAGTAAGTAACAATAGAATGCCTTCGGAACCAATCAATACTTGTACGCCTCTGCCACGTGTTCGGCAGGGTTCAGCTCTCTGTCAAACCGCTCCGTCGTTGGGGTCGAATGAAACAGCTCAAGTAACGCGACGCTTACCTGGGATAAACTCATTATATAACACAAACTGCTTCTTCGGCAATACTGCATATCCACGGTGGAATAACTAGGACATTAGCTGTGGACCACAGTGTGGAAGCCACTAATTGATTGATACATGTAACACAAACTTTGCTTTTCAAGCTCAGATCACGTTTCTCTCACAATCTCAAAAGTTTACAAAATTTCTCTATTTTCAGTTCCCAATTATCTCTACTAGTGTCTAGCTACATTTCCTAAGTATAATCTCAATATTTTGACCTTTGTATTGGTCCATTTAATATTAATCCCAACATTCATGTGCGTGTGGTCTTTAAATGCCCCTGATAAGAGGCCTTCGATTTGCAGCTGGGTTAATTTTAAAGCTGTCAACAATTCAAAACAATGCTGAACAGATCTCTCCCCAAAAAGGGTAAGCATCGTCGCTGTCGTGGCATCTGCATATTGTGAAATGACACTCAGACACATCTGACGATTTCAGAAGAGAGATGACTTTAAAATTGATTTCCTTATCACTTCGAACTAAACATGCAAAGGTTTCTGCAATTAACATGTATAATATGGCTACACCCCTGACAAACATCTATAGTAAGGTTGAAAGTTTCAGAAATGTGGCCGTTTTAACTTTTTAACTTTGATGCAACTTGATATACTGTACATGTATTTGTATATAAGATTTTGACCCACCTTAGAAAGGATGGACCAAAGCTTCAAACTTCAAGAGTCCGAAATATATAATCCCAACTTACTGTACTCTGTCTGAGGCTTTCATTTGATCTATCGAAACAAAATCTGCAGGAATATCCTTGCAATATTTAGTTAGTATTACTTGTTTCATGCTTTTATTGATTGCACTCTAGAAACAACAAAATGGCAATGACAATATAAAAGCGTGTGCACCCATTGGGGGCCTATTTTCTATTAATAGAGTATTCACATTAATTTATGTAATACATTGATGTCAGTCTGCCTCTTGGTACATTGAAGCAAAAGAAAGAATTTCTTTACTGCTGAAGTGGGAGATCAAAACTTTATTTTAAATTAGTAGCTCACAAGTACATTATTTTACATACATGTAGTTCACAAGAAAGTCTACTGTATTCACTGTTCGAAAATATAGACGAAAATCAACTATAATAGCTAGGTCAGACAAGTTCTAATGTTTATTTTCAAATGAGTGTTTGCTTGGCAGTACAGCAAACTTAACTTCTCCTGAGACAAACTGGTGCAGATCGAGCTTGAGTTTGGTGGACAGATAACTTTTGCATTCCGATGCTTCCTACACCCAACATCACCTTCTGGATTGACCTTTCAAACTACTCCAAGCAAAATCTTGACTGCATGCTCGATCACAACCGGATATGATCAGCTAATATTTGTACTGTTTAATGAGACATGCGTAAAATTTAAACCAATAATAAACCATTTCCTATTTAATTTATTTGTCCATGGTTGTGGACAGTGGCTGTCGGTTGTGTGCAGAGGTTCTTCTCTCTCTCGGGGAGGATTATCTCAGTCTTGCAGGGTATCAGCTCATATACCACTAGTAGAAAGAAAATGGTAAAAACAATTAAGTTTAACATGGTTGAATGACTAAGGAAGTACAGAAATTGATGATTTATGTGAGAAAATGCCAGCCAAAACCAGGAAAAAAGCAACCAAAAATAATACCGGTACTAGATAGTAAGACAGTAACAGATCAAGTTTCATGTTTTGTAACATAATTTTGTAATTATTGCTGACTGACTGAGATGTCCAAAACTGAACGCATGATTTATGTTGTTCCAATTTTTTTTATATTCATTTCGACAAAACCATGCGTCATGATGCAAAACAACAGAAATCAAGTCAATCCATGCTGCCTTTGACAAGCTAGTACAATGTAACTAAAATGTCCATCAAACAACAAATGGTTTTCAATAATAACTGACCAATTACCCTTGCTTAACCCTTTCCCTACTGGACATGTTTGGCTCAGTTGGTGAAATCCTGAGTGCTAACTCAACCCTCCCCCCTCGGTTCAAGTTTGGCTAGCCCGGGTCAGTTAAATACTGCTGACTTTTTAAGCCGAGGGCTCAAACTTTTCCCACGATGCTATTTGGGAGAATTCTGTTCACTCGTTGACGGTAGGTATGGCTGCTTCGGTAGGGTTTCTAATGAAATGAGCTCTAATTTTGGATAAATATGCCACTGTCAGAGAGCTTGAAGACATCAAGTCTGAGGATGGCTGAAAAGTACTTGGTTTGCTTCTAGTAGGCTTTGTGAGGGGATTTCACAGGGTTTTTCCGTTGTGTTTGTGCTTTGAGACACAGGAAAAAATAATTCAATGAAATCCTTGGAATCCTGCAGTTGGCAGTCTTTTACCCCTGCTTAACCTATTAGGATGTGTTTTTGTCACTTTAAAGCAACGGCTTGAGTCCAAATCACCGCTCTTGGTTGTAGGGGTAAAAGACTTATAAAAAAAAACCTACGGAGTCCCAGAGGGGGGAACCCCTTGTTGATTTTTTGTCCATTACCCAGCATGCAATTGGAGGTGGGAGCAGGTAAATGTGGTCGAGTGAAATGCAGTGTAAACATCGGCGTGGATCAGAGTCATTTGGTGCGTTTTGTGCAAACAAACCTGCTGGTTGGAAAGATTAAACAAGGTACTGTAACGACTGAGTGGTGATTTTGTATTTGCTTTTGATTTCAAGTGCGAAGAAACGAACAACGATGTCCAAAACAAATGCGTTTTTCTCCAAAGTGGGAGAGTTAAGCGATCCCTGTTATACTTATAGCTCTGACTTTGAAGTCATTCATTCCTTGAAATAATATCACAACATCGTATTTCCAGCATGTCTAGGTTTCATGCAATAATTTTCTCCAGGTACATGCTTCATATTGGGCGGTTACGGGCGGCACAGGAGGGAAAGGGTTAATGGATGACTGTGAAAGACCTGCCAAGGTTGGGGAAAATATCTGGTGTCATTCACAAAAGCCACCATTCTCGCTATTGAACAAGCAAATCACCTGGTACTTTTCTTGAAGTCCAATGTTCAATTTCCATAATTGTATTCATGAAATTGCACAGCTGAACTCCTTGTAATTGAATTGGGGATTGGTTCTAGCCTTTAATTGGCCTTAATTTTCAACTTTATAGGGAAAATGTTTTTGAAGTAAATGTACATTTTGAAGTTTGTTGAATTATTACTTACAGTTTGTTCAGTTTCACAGATTTTCTCACATGACCAGTCCGGTACGTGATCACTCGCAAAAAAAGGAATGCAATTGTTTACTGGTCGGAAATGTTTCATTGTTAATCAGCGTGAAAAACTTTTTTCAATAGCTCATTAATTCAGTGAATGTGTGTACATATTAATAAAATTATTCAATCCACTCTCATCATAATGAACTCATTGCCTATTTGGCTATACATGTATATGAGCTCATATACATGCAACTCTAGTTTGTGTAATAATTGTTAAATATACATATGTACAATGTACTTACAGGGTTCAAAAGTAATGTTCGTGTTTAGTTGTCCCAGGGGCAACAACAGAACACATGGCTTTAAGTTGCCCCAAGCGTGTTTTCATTGCCGTTGCCCTTGTGGATATTTTCTGGAACTACACAATATTTCCCATAAGATGCATTCTTCCTTCAAGTGACTATACATTGTAAATTGAGACAAATGACTTTATTACCGTATCTACTTTCTTCTTTTTAAAGAAAAAATTTAGCTTGTCTGGACCATATGATGGAGGAATTCTCAAAGGTAAAAATTCATTGAATAAATTTGTTGATGTACATTTAAAGTGTGCAAGAAACAGTCATGGGCGTAGCTGCCTTTAAGCCTTTAAGCCAGTAAGCCCGGGCTTACAAACGGCCTCGCGCACGAATTGTCTTAGAATTGTTGTAACTTTGTCGTTATTTAATTGAATGTTATTAAATTCCCACCACTCTGACCTTAGTTTGATGTAGTTTCTCAATTGTGAATCTTTATCTTCGAAAGAAGGAGGAACGTGGCACCGAGAATAAAAATATCAACCGTTCTCAACAGAAAAAAACGTGAAAGCCGCGTAACAAAACCTCTCAATTTCAGAGTTAATTTTCATCGCGCCAATCGCGCCAATCGTGCCTTCTGGCACGCACAATCTCCATTTTGCAAATCAAGCAAATCGCGCAGATCGCGCAAATCGCGCCAATCGTGCCACGCACAATCTCCATTTTGCAAATCATGCAAATCGCGCACTTTTTTGCACTTTTTGCATCGCGCACTTTTTGCCTTTTTTTGCACTTTTTGCTATCACTTTGCCAATAAACATATTTACATCAATGCGAAACCATTCATTTTGAGTGTTAACGTTGAATGACAAGATTATGACTTAAACGTATATTCAACAAATGAATGGTTTTTAATGGCTAGTCTCTTTCGGCTTTGTCAGAAATTTTATTATTGCGTTATGCAAATTTTGCTATCTTTGTGAGCTGATGGAAATCAGCCTTAAAATGTGCACAGATTGACCGTCTGAATCCACAATGTGATAAAGTTCATTCAAGTTAAACTCCAGCACACTAGAATCCAGGAAATATTATATAGTAACTCCAAGAAAGCCGTACTTTCACTTTTAATGATCTTTTGCACGTGCGAATCTAAATTGTCTGTGATGTCACAATACTAATTGAGTTGTTTACAACTTTCAACTTTGAAGAATTCCCACGGGGGTTGAATGGGCTCGCAGTCTTTATGTAAATCGAGCTTAGTTTTTTTTTCAGGCTTAAACAGAGGAAGTGTTTTTTTCTTTGGAATCAAAGACGTTAAGTTTTGGAAGCATCATGCAACACCACAAATGAGAAAGCTTTGATACAAAACGAGGGTTTATTTCACTCGCTTTATTTCGCAAGAGCTGTACTTGGGAGTTTATAAAATACAAGCAAAAAAGCCGCTATGTTTTAAATTGAACATTTTGTATTTACTGTTTGTATTTTACAGACATGTCAGCCTACGTTACAATCTACTAACTCGGGCGCGATTTGCATGATTTGCGCGATGGAAAAAGTGCGCGATTGGCGCGATAGAAAAAGGGCGCGATGGAAAAAGTGCGCGATTGGCGCGAAATGCGTGATTTGCGCGATCGAAGGCAAAAAAGGCACGATGAAAGCTGGGAACGAGTGTTTTTTCCGACATTGATTCTTTTCTAACGCTAGTTTTTGACAGATATTTCTTTTTAAGAAAGAATGAAGTACAAGAAAACCACAACGTTTTGTGGCGAATTTCAAGTGCACTTCACCTCAAAGTACATATGTAAATTTTCTTCTCTGATATTTCTTAAACGATAAAAATTCATTGCGATGTGGAGTAAAAATCGGGTGGAAAATGACGAACTTTTTCAGACAGAATTCGAACAAAATCGTTTTTTTATTATTAATAAAACCATTTTCGAAAGTATTTTGCTCGTTTTTCTGTGCACCTGAAGTCCTAGGGTTATAGGATGTTTCGATTTTGAGAAAAATAATAAAACGTAGTGTTAGAATTTTATGTTACGCTCGTGTACACCAACTCCGTGCACAAGGCCAAACTTTCTGGACATGTCTATTAGAACATTTTCCCCGTTTAACTAGTTGAATGAAGTTTGGAATTTGCTTACAAACCAAAAATGGCTAGCTACGCCCCTGACAGTGATCAATCATGAGCACTGATCATGCAGGGCTGTCATTAGAAGTCAGCTACATTATTTTGTACCTGCAAATAATTTATTGCCAGTAACTAAATTGATGATGATCGCTGGCTACTTGATGTAAAACTTAAAGCCAGTCAGAGTTGCAGTTTATGGCACAAAAGGACCAGCTGTTTTTCACAGTTGCATGTCCAGCAATGAAAAATGTATTGACAGCCCTGACTAGAGATTAATGTAAGATCAGATGTACTGTATAGTTAAAACTCAGATGTATTGTCAGTATAAACGGCAGCATTTAATAACAATACATGTAGGTGGTATTAATTATCTTAAGTGCTTACTAAGTGAACTGTTAACAATTGCTGGTTTTCACTCAATCCCCAGAGATTCAAATAACAAAGGGCATGGCAGCCATGTTGGTGCCCCAACAAAAGAAGCTAACGAGGAATCTATTGTTTAAGGGCACCAACATGGCGGCTATGACGTCAAGTGAAAACCAGCAATAAGCAAACATGTATACTTTAAAACTTAAAGAGCAAATTACGTACGCACAAACTTCATGCTTGCAGCTTGGTGAATACAATTAATGCAAAAAGGCAATTTGCCTCCCAAATTGCATTGCATGTAAGTGCTTATGCAGACTGTACGTGCTTAATTCTATTACATTTTGCATTATATACACATAAAAATTTATTTATTTATTTTGGACATGCATCGAAAGACAAGAATGTAAAACAGCCAAATTTAATGTGGCTAAATAAATACCTCATTAAGTTTTGAATGAATTTCTACTATCAGGGCAAACAAATTGCAATTACATCTTCAGTTGTGTCTATTGGCAATGATTGATAGATAAGACCAGCTGGCAAACTGGTTGTGTTCACTGTGTAGATAGAGCAGATTTTGTATGAGTGGGAAACACTACATGTACAACACTGACTACAACACGGTTACACATTCTTGACCCCAGACTTATTTCTTACTGCGCATGCTGGACGAAATCGTAAGGCTCTGGGAAACTCCAGAATTTAGAGAGCCCTGATTGGTGTTTTATAAAACAATACAGATGACGACATTAGCATGTGCGTGCGTAATTAATTTATTTGCATTTGAAGGGAAGAAAGCAAAATGTCGGACGAACACAAAAGTGTCTGAAGTTAGGCCAAATAATTTCGTCAAGTAACCGGAAAATTTAAATATTAATACCATATATATAGGACAAATTAATCCCTAATTTCAACTTGAAATTTCACGCGTAATTTTTATTTGTAATTTCACATGTGAAATTAATGGGTAATCAATTAGTGACTCGTGAAATTAGGGATAAATTTCACTTGTGTTTGTCAAAATCTAGGCCGAAGCGCCTCGGGACATTACTTCGATTTTGACTAACATGCGTGAAGTTTATCCCTAATTTCACTCGTTCCCATTTGATTTACCTATACTACATGTAACTATTGAAAATACAGTCTTTCCCTGCCTTTCTAATAACAAACTCTAACGCCAGTTCAAACATCGAGTTGTCCGCCATTTCGTTTCTGGAATTTTGAGCATGCACTGCGAGGACTGTAGCCAGATTTTGGCTACAACCCTCATTTGCATATGTGGAGTTTCCCAGAGCCTTACGATTTTGTCGAGCATGCGCAGTAATAAATAAGAGAATGCACGGTTGCAGCACGGTTACCGTACGGCATGCAGTGACGTTGAAATGGTTTCCCATTGTTTTTGTCCTGCTGATCCAATCAAATCACAGAGTTACAGTGCAGCACGGTTACAGCCATGCCGTAGTTTGTTCCACTCATACGAAATCTGCTCTATTAATGATGCTATTTACAGACACCGACAATAATTTAGCACTACAATTTTGGTGATCTTTGATTTGATTATATTAGTTCAGAGCCGGGGTGGCACAGTGGTTAAGCGTTTCGCCACTTGGCCCAGGTTCGATCACCAGACGAGGCACCACATGTGAGTTGAGTTTGTTGGTATACAGTATCTCGCCCTAAATGCTCCGAGGGTTTTTCACCGGGTCCGAGGGTTTTCCTCCCTCCACAAAAACCAACACGCTAAATTCCAATTTGATTTGTGATTTAGCCGGGTCCTAGCTACATGTAATTGATCAGCCCCTGTGGTTGTTTCAGGTCACGTTAGAAATTCAGAGAGACTCCTTGTTTTTGGTTGTAGGGCTCATTTGTTTTGGTCAAGATTAGACTCAATTTTTTTAATGGATCCAGCGAGTCTGAATTTCTAACGGGCCCTGAAACAACCATAGGAGCTGATCAAAGCCAGGACCCGGCTAATCCACAGATCAAATTGGAATTTAGCGTGTTGGTTTTGTGGAGGGAGGAAAACCGGAGGCCCTGGAGAATAACCCTCGGAGCAAGGGTGAAATACCAACAAACTCAACTCACATGTAGCGTCGCATCCGAGGATCGAACCTGGGCCACAGAGGTGCGTAACCCGAGTCCTAATATTAGGACTCATCACATGCAATTTGTAACAAAATCACTGCATAGGTCACATAAAAAGTGGACCACTGTGATCCTATTACGACACAACTTTCATGTCCATGGATTCTTTCTGTCAGGTCTCCAGACTCTTTAGCTTTGGTAATAGGATCGTGTTCAGTAGAGACCTTCAACAGCGGCTTGTTGATCTAGTGGCTCTCAGAGGTAAGCACAGTTATACTCAATCATATACAAATATTTCAAATATTATTGTCTGATCTAAAGCAACAAGCCAAGACCAAAAAGGATTTAGGCGTGGCGAATGGTAAATCTACCATTTATCATTCATGGCGAATGATAAATGGTATTTAAATAAGTATTTAAATAAAGCAACAAGCCAAGACCAAAAAGGATTTTAGGCATGGCGAATGGTAAATCCGAGACTTTAAAGATTTATTTCAAAATCCGAGCCCGAGACTTTGAGATGTCAAAGTCCGAGCCCGAGCTCGTCCGTTTTCAAAATCCGAGCCCGAGACTGTTGTTATTGTAGTTATTATGACTAAACACCCAGTACCTTTCATCACGCCAGGTTAGAAATTCACCATTCAACCAATTAACTGTCTTTCGTGTACCTTAAACACATGCAGAGGCCGCCAAAAAACCGTAACTCCAATAAAAGCTAGTAAAAAGTGTAAAAATCCGAGACTCCGAGACCCTCTCCAAAAAATATCTGACGAGACATGCAAAGTAAAGAAAAATCGAGACTCCGAGACCCGACCTATAAAATGCAAAATTTTGAGACTTTTCGAGACCGACTTTTTGCAAGACCCTCAGTTTTTCTTGGCACTATTTGCCACCCCTGACTGGGAAATATGAAGTACAGTCGAACCTCCCGTAAGCGGACACCCTTGGGACCTACAATCTCGGACAAATTGAGTAGGGAAAAAAATCCCCCCCTCCCCCCATTTCAGTGATGAGAGCGTGTACAGGCAAACTGAAATGGACCATGATTTAACATCATTGAAATGGGGGAGGGGAGGTCTTAAATTTTCAACAGATTTGACCGAGATTGTATCTGGAGGTTCAACGTGACAAAACCACTAACATCATTAATATGAGCATATCTGTCACCAAGATTGACACGATAATCATTGAGAGATTATTACGCAGTGACCTAAGCATAATGTATTGCAAATATGCTTCTATTTGTGGTCAGAGAAGTGTATAAAAGAGTACGTTTTCGGCACAATTCTTAAAATAATTATATCTACCCGAACTAAGACAAATTTCATCAACTGTGACCACTTTATCTGTGTGATGGTATTTAAGTAATGATCCGTGTAAAAAGTACGACAAAATCCATTGTTATGTGGCATTGAGCCTCCCTCACATGTGATTTGTCTGTGTTTTAGACTATGAAAACAATGGGTGATAATTATGATTATTCTGAAATAAAAGTAGTATGAAGTCTTAGTTTCATTCCATTTTTATGAACAAATTATCTTCCAACCAATAGCAACAGCCAAAAACAATAGCTACGAAACAGGCACGATTGATAAGGTTCCGAACATACAATTTGCTTTACAAACGACATTTGGAACCGCATTGCAAATCGTAGTTTTAATAGTTTGAAAAATTGGAGGAAATTAAACATCTTCCTAACCTTTAAGGCGAATTTCATGTTTCAACCAATCAGATCAAGAATTTTCACAAATGAATAGAAAATTTACACCTTGCCATCTGAATGCCGTTCGGTGTCGTACATGTACTTGTTACACAAATCATTACTTAAAAAGAAAATCGACTCAAAAACACTGTATTGTGTCAGTAGAAACTGACATTGGCATTGGGAAAGCGATGTAAAGTTTCAACTACTGCCTGTTTTAGAATAACTAATAAGACTAAAAAGAAGTATTTCTGTGACAAATGGGAATAAATTAATATCAGATTAGTACTGAGAATGGCTGCAATACTAAAATAATTCTCAAATGGCAAAGTTTCTTATATTTCTCGCTTCAGGTATTGGGAGCCCTGTGCTTCACGAATGATACCACAAACTCTGTCAGTTCCTTAAAACCCCCTCCAAAAACACGATTTAAAACGGTTAAAGGTGTTTTTAGGACGATTTAGGTTACGTTTCAGACGGTTAACAATAAAACATTGAGTTAAGGTTACCGGATACCTTCAAAACGAAAAAGATGGGAATTTTTTTTTTCCGCACAGAAATGTAGTTTTAGTAGTAGTGTCTCATATACCAAAAACTCCGTTGAATAAAAGTTAATGTTGACGGAGAAATACCAAAAGGAAGTTTTTGACCAGAAGTAAAAGGTTCCGTTTGATTGACAGCAGATCAATAAACACTTGACAAGTGCTCACTCGCCCGTAACGACGGTGTGAAGAAAGCTGGCGCATATAATATTAAATTTATTTCATATACCAATGTTTACGTTTATTGAGAAACGTTTTTCCACACAATTCCATAATTCCATCGGTTGTTGGCCTTACGCCTTCCAAAAAGCAAGCAGGATACCCTTAGCTTGGAAAACAAAGAAAAAAGAAAAGCAAAACAAGGCCGAACAATGCATAGGACTACAAAGCCAAATAGGAGTCCTCGTAAAACCCGACAATGGTTCGTATTTTCACTTTCAGACAGTCAGTGCCGAGTGGCCCACATCTGAACATAAAGAAGAAAAATTGATAGGAGCCAGCTGAGAGAATATTTGTTTCCAAGAAAGCTTAGATGGAAACGTAAAGTCTGACGGTGACTCTAAATCGCTTGAAACCAACACCACGATCTTAGCTCGCTATTGCCGTGCTGTTTCAGCCGCCTGCAAATCATGTCTCCTCTACTAACTATGCTGGCATTCAAGGCGTCTCTAGGTGTTCACCTTGGCTTTGTCCCTTGCTTTGTCTTTCTCATTTTTCAAGTCACACTAGAAAACTAGAACAACCAGCTATATTAACATTTTCTCAATGCGGCGCGTAGCTTTGATCCGAAATCAACATTGGCGGGAAATATTGACAGATAGTTGAACTGTAATGAGAAATGATTGGCCATTAGAGCTCGCTAATTGTTGAAGAGGCGGGATTTTCTAAAATGCTATTTTCTACGCTTTCGATTTTCAACCAAAATAGAGTTTTAAAAAAGCTCCCATTCAAGAGGAATTTAGTCGATTTGTTTGAAATTTTCGCAAACTGTCAATTGATATCTCCGCTGCAAAACCGTGTCGGGGAATTGGAAAATTCTAAAAATAGAGCTCTTGACAGCGTTTTCCGCAAATACATGTATACTCTGATTATTTTTCGCCTTTTCACGGAGAGCATGATAACTTTTGAACTAAATCGAATTTTGAAATTCCCCGACACGGTTTTGTAATACGATTCCTCTGAAATGCGACAAAGCAAACAGATTTTTAAACTTTAAAATATTTTCGGAGTCGGAGCTTCTGAAAGCCATCTCACTAGATCCGAGAAACGGTATCGCGGAAAATTCGAGATTTTCAAAGAACTAAAAACTTTTTATGTATTCTTGTAGCCAATTTTATAAGCTTTAAAATGATACATGGATAATTTATCTACGATGTTTCCTCGAGGCGCTACATAATTTAGACTGGAAACGCACCCTGAAGGTATCCGGTAACCTTAAATCGATGTAGTTTCTCTTATTACTAAAAAACCCGTTAAAAACCGTTGTAAATCGATAAAAATAGCTCGTAAACTAGCTCGTAAACCGTCCAAAATATTCGTAAAACCTTATAGCTAGTAGATCAAAGAACAAAATGGGGAAGACAGTAAAATCGAATAAGGTATTTTTCTGATACAGTCTTTTTCTGATACAGTCTTTTTCTGATACAGTCTTTTTCTGGGCAACTTACAAAAACAATTCAGCGCGGTGGCGCAGTCGGTTTCTCTTGCGGTGCGGCTGAGAGGCCATGCCCATGGACGCGGATTCGATCCTTGAACAAGACGGATTTTGTTTTCACTCTTTGCTTTTTAACCAGCACATCATGGCATATAAAGATATAGACAGACGTACAAATGTATAGTAACGGCCTTAATACATGTATTTCTAACTGCGGCCTTATCAGTGTCCGGCGGAAAATGCATGCAATCAAGCTTAAGAAATAACGTAATTGTAGTGATTATATTGTTTGTGATAATCGTGGTTAATTCTTTCAATATAATACTAAACATTCAGCCCGGGTCAAAACAATAATTCAGAGTTTCAACGTTGAAGAATGATTGAGGGATAATCTGCTCCGCAAAGCAGTCTCGCGCATAAAGGAACTGTGTTGGCTATGTTCTGGAATTTGCATTCTAAACCGAAAGATCCGCCATCGAATCAAAAACAACAACAAAAACTACAAGCTTGCGTGCTTTCACCTTTCCCCTTCCCTTCTGAGACCCATTCTATTTTCATTTGTTTGTTTTCCTTCTGTATTTTACTTGCTCTTCTAATTAATTCCTTTCACGAAATATGATCTGTGACCTTGTCTGTAACGCCGTTTAGCCACTGTTGACAATCTTGTACAGATTGAGTAGGAAAAAAAATCCCCCCCTCCCCCCATTTCAGTGATGAGAGCATACTTAGGCAAACTGAAATGGACCATGATTTAACATCATTGAAATGGGGGGAGGGGAGGTCTTAAATTTTCAACAGATTTGACCAAGATTGTAGCATAGCTGTCCGCTTACAGGAGGTGTCCGCTTACAGGAGGTTGACAGTAAGGGTAGGAAGTGGCAACTGTGGAATTGTAAACCACATGCTTTAAATGACTATATACATCTAAGGCTCACATAGCTCAAATATGTTGTCTTTTTTAATTTTACTAAGCTGACCTTGACTTAGCTAGAATTCAAAGATAATTTAAACTGCATACATTTGGGAAAAAATACTTCAATCTCTTCGGGTGTCCGGTTAAGAGAGGTTAATTTTGGTTATTTTTGCTCATGTGGACCTAGATATACATGTAGGTGTCCGCGTCCGCTTACGAGAGGTGTCCGCTTACAGGAGGTGGCAAATGTAGTGTTTTATTAAATAAATGGTCGGGACCGCGGAATTGTGTCTGCTTACAGGAGGTGGCCGCTTACGGGAGGTGTCCGCTTATAGGAGGTGTCCATTAGCGGAGGTTCGCCTGTATTTAAATATGGCAATATAGTACACGGGTTGCATCAATGCCCAGATGGGACCCCGTCTCTTGATGCACAAAATTATGTGGGGATGTAGAAATGTTATTGTTGGGGTCCCAGGATGCAGGGAAAACTTTAAAGAAGACAAATACAATGTAGGTTTGAGAGGATTTTAGCTATATACTTGCAACCAATTTGTGTGACGGTCTGTTTACAAACCAAATAAAGTTGTTTTATCAATTTATCATAAATGATTGTTTGATATAAATGTGGAGCAAGTGGAAGTACATTGTACAACATGTAGACCCTTCTATTTATATATTGTAAGGGGGCACTTGCATTTTAGTTTAAGGGGTCTCTTGACCCTACGTTTCAATTCCTTAACTGTGCAACATCTGTAGTAAACATTAAGATGCCTTTCGGGGTTTTTCGTCTTGGCTTGTTGCGTACTGTAATTTTGATAGGACATCCAGTTTTGAAATAGGGGTATACCACTGAGTTTATCTTTTGTAAAAACTGAACATTTAGGGCACATTTTGGGGGACTTATTTCTGCCAGCTATTCCAACGTTAGAAGACATTGAAATCCAACACATATTCCTCTTCCAAAATGTATAATTAAAAGTAGTCGAAACTTTTAGTATTTCCTGTAGGATTTTATTTGTGTTTGATAAACGAATGTATCAACACGATTGTTTTTCGATGTTTTCCGTTGAGCCACAGACTTCTATTTAACACGCTAGTCTGACTAAATAACAACTGAGTGATCTGTTCATTTCGGTATATACTTCATGGTAGTGTTTCGTTCCATATAGTTTCTCTGCATAATCATTTTGTTCTCTACTGTTACAGTATTATACAATTAGGAGACTTTATGGAACAAAACACTATGACCATGAAGTATATACCGCAACCTCGTTCCAATGCACTTTTCATTAATGATTGTTTACGATTCCGAATATCATATGATTTGGCATCGGTTCATTTGGCTAGCATGCTACATGTATTGCTCGAGGCCCGTTACATACATTAGGGACTTTAAGAAACCAGGACGGCGACGGCAGTGACGATGGCACGTAGAAAAGTGTTTTCTCCCAAACTTTGGTGTTTACTCTTTCTTTTATTCGCCTTTAATTGCTTTTGACATCCAAATCTTCAAAAAATATGATAAGCATAGAGTTGCCTTCACGTCGACCGAAAGACGGAGTGATTTACTTTTTGACGTTCACATTCTCCATGAAACGTAAAACGTGTGGTTTTCACGTTGTGTTTTTACAGAGGACGGTCGAAATGTAGGTGACTTCGTGCATTTTCACATGCAGTTATTGTATTTTGTAATTAAGGCTATTGTTTTATGCCATCGTCCTAGACGTTTCCGTCGTGAATAGACAAATGACTAATGAAATGACCCGAAAATAATCGTAGACAGATATTCGGTACGTCCTTTTGTGGAGTCTGGCGACGATTGACGTGATTTTAGAGTGTATTTTTGTCCTTCGAGTGACTTTGATGTGATAAACGGACTGTGCAGCCTCATTTCATTGTAGAGAGAGATCTCAAACATGGTGACTCTAGCGTGCGCTATCACGCAATCAATCATGCGCGAGTGATCATGTAATCTACCGTAGGATTTGTAAGAGCCACAAATCGTGAGCCTGGGCTGCCTGTGGTGAAACAAGTCGAACTCGCTTCGATTCTCGCTCTCTCTTTTTGACCCAGAAATCGCTTACCCAGTGACTCGGCGAGTTCAACTTGGAGCAAGTCTAGGTTTTCGCATGATAGCGAAAATTATCAAGACCTCGGTCTGTGTTATCGGCCTCAGCCTTCAGCTTCGGCTGATAACACAGACCTCTGGCTTGATAATTTTTGCTATCATGCTCAACCTCATCCAATAATTGCTTAATATAGAATGCAGAATTGAATTATCACCTACATATGTCTTCGGTTTCCACCGTTTTAATGAGCATAGGTACATGTATTGGTTTTTCCACACGTACAATGTAGGTGAAGTTAGTGAAATCAGGTACCCGTTAGACAAGCAAGCCTTTGAGAACATGTCATATCCCAAGCACAGGGAGCATTACAACCAAGTTTGGAAGGAAACCAGGAAGATTATCAAGGCTCTCAAACCACATATGGTGAGGAGATCTCGTTGTTCCACTATGTATGCCCACTGATGCTGTACCTATTGTTCCTCTGTTCCACTCTATCTACGGTACGGTACGTATTATACTGTACCTATACGGTTCCTCTGTTCCACTCTGCCTACTGTACCTATACTGTTCCTCTGTTCCACTCTGCCTACGTATTATACTGTACCTATACTGTTCCTCTGTTCCACTCTGCCTCTGCCTACTGTTCCACTCTGCCTACGTATTATACTGTACCTATACTACTGTAAGTTCCACTCTGCCTACATGTACGTATTATACTGTACCTATACTGTTCCACTTCCACTCTGCCTCTGCCGACTGTTCCACTCTGCCTACGTATTATACTGTACCTATACTGTTCCTCTGTTCAACTCTGCCTACTGTACCTATACTGGTCCTCTGTTCCACTCTGCCTACTGTACATGTACCACCTATACTGTTCTTCTGTTACACTGTACTTCTCATTGTTCCTGACTGTTCCAATGTACTTTGTTGTTCTTCTGTTCCACTGTGCTGTTCACTGTTCCTCTGTTCCACTGTACCAATTACTGTTCTTCTATTCCACTGTGCTGCTCACTGTTCCTCTGTTCCGGTACTGTACCTCACTGTTCCTCTGATGTACATGTACCCCCTCACTGCAGGTTAGCTCAGTTGGTAGAGCATGGTCTGGAGTGCGGGAGGTTGGGCGTTCGAATCCCAGCCGCGTCCTTGGGCAGGGGCATATAAGTCATTGGCCTTGTTTCCTTCCTCTTCTAATCAATGCAAGGGGGGACGTGAAAGAACCTGTTGTGTTATTTCGAAAAAGAGTAGGGGATTGTCTCCCGACACAACAGCCAGGTATTCGGTGAGGTACTATCAATCAGTCATGATTGTAAATTGCACGGCAGCACATTGCACCACAATAGCAGTCCATATCACAAAAATAACCTTGTGAAGAGCTTTGATTATATTCTTATAGAATTTGCACTATATATTAAATGAATACCTTTTATCTACATGTACATGCATGTACAGCAAATTTATGATTTCGTTACACCAAACTCAAGCTGGACTATAACAGTCCTTTGTCCTCTATCTCTGACTATGTGACCTGTGCATTTATATTAAACTCAGAATGACCCAAGAATTATGCAGCAATTCAAACAACTTGAAAGTCTTGCTGAAGGCCGAGGACGTAGCTTTACGGTTACAGAAACCAGAACACACGGTAAGATGATGATGATGAGGAATTTATAACCATTAACACAAACATGCAGCACTGGAAACGAGTAATAGATTAGGATTTTGGTTTAAATGAGTTATTCCAGTTTATTGGTATCTTTAACGGGATTGAAAACGAATACTTTGGTTCAATGTAAATTCATCAGCTCGGATATGTTTACATCTCACTGATATGAGAAAGCAAGCTGACTGTGCTTTTATTTTGAACTGGTTCATAGCATTGTCACCAGCAATAAGAGTGTCTGGTGCTCTATTCGTTTCAGTGAGTATAGTGCTGTACATTATCCCGAGTTGATCTTAAAAAAAAGGGGGAGCTGAATCTTCACTGTCAAAGAGAACTTGGGTTATCAAGTAATTTATTTGTATGTTTTTCAGAGTCCCCAGAACAAAAGAACTTTGTACGTTACACCACACGATATCAAGAGCAACAAACTACACGCAGAAGAGGTAGATGTTAGACTCGAAATACAACATGATGCTGGTCGTAAAAATGGTTCTCCATGTTCTATGATCAAATAATGCACCCTCGAGGTTTTGAAAAATGTGGATGTACATGTACAAGCTGAACATTTATCAGCTTTTCAAGAACTCGATAGTGCATTATTTTGTTATAGGAGATATATACATTGTTGGGGAACCTATATTGTTTCATAATATAAACCTCAATCTACATTTGGAAAGAAATTCTCGAAGCGTGCATTATAAGAAAATCAAGCATGCTAAGCAGCCCTGGATGAAATTGCGCGTTCTTAGCATGCCCCCGTAATTTATATCATAATTTTTCCTATCACAGTCTGGCGCTGTTTTAATCATAATCCTATTTCTATGAATTTTTCTATTACCATTATCTGGGAGATAGCGATTAGGACATTAGGGCATTCCAAGAATGGAATGGTTTTGGCCTTAAGTTGCATTTTTGGTTTAAATATTACCCCACGCTATTAAAAGGGAAAATAATGTCGCCCTTTGGGATTCTAAATTTGAATATGAAATTCAGAACAGTCAAGCAAGTAAGTAAATAATCAGTCTCATCCTGTTAGAATACTATTAATTGCCGAAGCTAAAATTAAAACAAGCCAAGAAAAAGAAAACAGCAGGAAGCTAGTTGTTCCGTTATGCCTGTCAATAGCGTGGTTGAGAACCGTTTAAAAACTCTTTAGGGTATTTTTAGACAGCCAAGTTTTGTATTTGAATTTTGCGCGATACCAAATGTCAGAGATCACTCAAGCAGAGAATCACATATCGCAAAGCTTTGAACAGAGATGTTCACTTTACAAAAGCTGATTGACAACTGAAGGTGTCTTCAACCTGGTTGAGGCCCTTTTTATAGTGTGGGTCCTAGTCTAAGCAGGATTCACTCTTTTCATCTGGTGGCCATCTTGGATTCAAAGCGAGGCAATCCTTTGTTTTTGCCAGGTGAGCCTCATTTTGACTATCCCTCACTACGAGGCTGACCTGGCAAAAACAAAGGATTGCCTTGCTTTGAATCCAAGATGGCCACCAGGTGAAAAGAGTGAATTACGTAAGAGTTAAATACCCAGAACCGAGGCATTCAGCCATATCCATCCTGAGGGCCGCAGGCTGAATGGCGAGATTCTAGATTCTAACTGACTTTTTAATTGTTATTCAATAACCTTTATTTCACTAACATTCGAGTGAATTTCAATAGAAAGACCTGATTAGGTATTCACAAGTCTCTTTATATAGGTCATTAGATATTCAAGGTCTTTATATCAGGTAAGACCTCCATTAAAAAGCCCTTGAATGTCTAATGAGCAGTATATTGAAATTCACTGGGATATTAGTGAAATATACAAATGTAGGTTATCGGATAACAATAGAAAATATGTTATAAATGCTAACTAAATGCAATACCTCATTTGAAAACAAACGCTTTGACACTTATTGTTCACATTGACAGAAGGGAACATAAACAGAAATATATCCCTGGACTTATTTGTTTTACTTGTTACTTTTCTGTAGCTCGTTCCCTATCTGACCTTGATGATTTACAGAAAAACAAAGCCAAGAACAGTGTAAGTACATGTAGATGTACCCCAGTACCATTGCTGGTAACCATTGCCGTGGACGTGGCACAAGTGATAATTTAGCGCTTCACTTCACCTCTGTGACCGGAGGGGGGGGGGGGGGGGATAGGAGTACTTACATGAAAAATGTGTATGTACTGTATGTGAGGCCAAGAAGCTCAAACCCTGACCTGTTTGACCCAAAAACCCTGATTGCCCCCTTTTTTTAGGGAAAAAACCTGACTGCACCCACATTAAACTCAAATCCTGACCCTGATCTGCCCAAATCAGGTCAAAACCTTGACCCTACCTGCCCAAACTGAGCTCAAAACCCTAACCCACCCCCGCGACACATACATAATACGTCACAAACAGGAGTACCCCCCCCACCCCGGGTATGTGACTCAGGTTCGATTCCCGATCGCGGTGCCATATGTGTGTTGAATTTGTTGGTATATCGCCCTTGCTCTGAGGTGTTTTTAATCTCTTTCTCTCATGTTTTACTACAGTTTGTTGTTGGTATCTCACTCTCGCTCCAAGGGTTTTTACTCCGGGTTCTCCGGTTTTCCTCCCTCCACAAAAACCAACACGCTAAATTATAATTTGATTTGTGGTTTAGCCGGGTCCTGTGGCTTTGATCAGCTCCTGTGGCTGTTTCAGGTGTCATTCAAATTCAAAGTTGTTTTTCTTTACTAAAAAAATTAAATTAATAACCGAAATTAATGGACAGGAGGGATATGACACATCAGATGACTTTTCGCACCACGTTAGAACTTATGGTCAAAGCGGGGCTCACATTTGCCGGTAATAAAACTCGAAAAGTTGCAAAGTTACTGTACCTTGACCGCCTCCCGATTAGCTCAGTGGTTAAGCTCTGGTCTGACAAGCGGACAGTCACGGGTTCAAACCCCAGCCGGACCAACACTCAGGGTCTTAAAATAACTGAGTAGAAGGTACTGCCTTTGTGAAACAATCTCGTTCTCGAACTGCAAATGGTTAGACCACGCCTTCTCGGATAAGGACGTAAAGTCGTAGGTCCCACTTCGGCCCCGAGTTTGGTCTTTAATTTACAGATAATATTTAAGATAATGCAAAATACAACGTTCAATAATAGCTTGTTAAAGGAGCAGTGTCACGATTAGTATTCATGGCCAAAGTTTTGAAAATGTGTCAGGCGGACAAGAAATCAAAAGATGTGACAGAAGTAGAAGTCTGAGTAATCCGCTTGCATCGGCGTATTTGCACGATATCTCGAGCCGAAATTGCTTTAAAACTATACTTCAGTATTATATGGTTAGGTTTTATGTTATATTTTTATAAAGCAGCATTATATTTATTTCAATCAAAAGGGAAATTTGCAGCGGCGCGTGACATAGCGTGATTTTGCCATTGTCTATAACAACCAATCAGAATCGTGACACTGCTCCTTTAATTAGGAGAATTTCTATGTACGGATTTTTATTAATATTTTTTTGTCATAAAAATAGAGGACCTGGTTCGTGACGCCGATGTGTTGCCATGGCAACCAGTTTCACCACTAAATAGAAAACGTAGTCCCCGAATGGAGAACTCGTGGATACAATGTTAATTGTATTTAATACTGTACGTGGTTCCAGAAAACCCCAAGGGAGGCTTTTAGTGTTGGATCCCTCCACCCCCTGGAATTCGTTATTTTTTTGTGGTGAGAGATCTTAGCTGCTGCAGGTATAATCCAACAAACCCCGAGTTGGGGAAGCATGGTTGCATCATCGTTTATTCGGCGTGGCGTAATCGGACTTTTACGTCACAAAACATGTACATTTGCCACATGAGTTAGATGGATGCGATCTATTTATATCTATATAAACAGATAACTATACAGACATGCATTAACGATGGAGAACCTGGAAGCAAAAACGTGGGAAGTGAATTCAAACATTGATTGATGAAACTTTTAATATTCGATAACATCGAATATCACTTGCAAGGTGTTTCCCAGGCTCTTTGGCGTGCTAACACCACAGTGATTGACACGGTTTCACCTATCCCAAAAACTCATTTCTGTGCTTACCCACATCCACAAGTTAAAAATAGTTTTGACACGGTAAGCTGCTTTAGTTATACCTTTTCCACCCTTGGACGTAAAAGCCACAAGTTAAGAGTACCTGTCAAACCCCCTTAAGATGACATCATTGGTTTATGTTTATTCAAGTACTTATTGTTGTTTTTATCCCAGACCTCAGCCAGAACCTTTACTCCAGCCTACTTGCACAACGTCCAACAACTCAGGTATTCCAGTCCTTACAGTTTTAAACACGGATTTTATACCTTTATGTTTGGTTGATAGGTTAAGCAGTGTTTTAACTTGCCTGTTAATGAGAGGGTGGAAAATGTGCATCTAATACATATTCATAAAAAGCGATTTGATTAGCTTTTAAAAACGGTTACCATGACAACGAAGTGCATTACTTCGCTATGAGACTGACGTGTTTGTTGTTTTTCACACTTTATTCAATAACGTTTTTATCAAAAGCTTAGATAAAACTGAAATATGCTGTAAAAGAAAATGACAGGGCACAGCGCTGGCTCACTCATGTACATGTAGGTGACTAACTAGAGCACTGGTTGGATAGTAGAGGCGAAATGAATCTGACGCGAACCGTAACCTACCCTGGGTACCAGAGGTTCTAATTTCCCTCTCTTTCTCTAGTTAAATGTAAGATGCCAAGCGTGGAGAGAGGAAAAGAACCTCTGGCCTCGGCAGTTGAGAATCTCACTTCCATCCGCTGAGTTTCAAATCAAGAAAACACATCAAACCGGTTTTGTTGCGCCATTAACAAGCCAATGAAAATCATTGTTACATCCAGCACTACGGTTGCACCTGGTTAATGAGTAGATCTAATCAGTGCCGAGGTTAGATAGATAGATAAGCTTTATTTATCCACGTGACATTACTGAGCCTAAAAAGGCTCGTTACAAAAATGTACGTGTCTCTACAATAAAAACTAACAATACATCTACAAAGCATCATTAAATAATTAAGGGAAACTATGGAAGAATGGTTCAAGAAAAAAAATCAATAGTATCATTATAAAAACTATGATAAAAATCTATGATAATAATCCTAATATAATACATATATAAATGAAGTCATGAGCTGGCTAGCACTAGCTAGAGCACTGGATACAAAGGCACTCGTCTTGGCCTAGTTTAAGTTTTTTTAAGCTTTGCAGCAAAGTTTTTAAGATTAGGAGCCTCCCTTACATGAATAGGTAGTTTGTTCCAGAGTCGGCATGCAATATACGAAAAGGATCTGTGTTTGAAACTAGTATTGGGGGCCGGCTGAGTAAGTCTACTTCCATTTCCATGGAGATTGTAAGTACAGTTTTTGTTACGAAACTGAACCTAAACTCAGCATGGAAGTGAGATTCTCAATGGCCGAGGCCAGAGGCCCTTCTCTTATCTCTTATCTATCTCTCGTCTCGTTTGTGGTAGTTTATCCTAGCGAGCAGTTTTCCTAGCAAGGGCCTCTCTAACCAGGGTAACCGTAACCGGGTCTTCTCCATTGAAGTGAACCAGTTGTATTTTACTGCTCTTTTCAACGATCACCACCAGCAAAATTCAGTAGGCAGCCTTCAGTCAAACTATTGATTGGTTTTCGTGTAACAGGAGCTGTGATTGGATAAAAAAAAAGCGGCACACATGAAGAACCCAGCTTAAAGTGCTCGAGATCCTGTACGAATGGAGAAAACGGTTCCCGTAGTACTGCAGTCGGTTATCAGCTAGAAAACGTCTGTTGTCAACCTCATTATTTATATTATGAATATTTATCTTTTCATAGATTATTCTAGTCCCGTGTCCCTAGTGTATGACCTCAAAGATTCAATCTAAATGTAACGTTTTTTCTCCTTTTCTTTAACTTTTGCATGTGCATGTCCTATATTATACAAAATCTATTTATATTTACATTACCCTGTATTACTTTAGAATGCTAATATCAATATGTAATGAATTTTATTCTTGGGTTGCAATCATTCCTTAGGGAAAACAATCACAAAAGCGTAGCGGCCATCTTAGATTTGCCACAAGTCGACTACTTTGAAATCTACTTAGTTTTCGGTGAAGCGAACAGCGGGCGACAGCCAAAGAAGCAATTGTGGTTTCTTTTGTTCCTACCAACCAATATAGCCGCCAGTGCAACCCACCAATTGGTTAATTATCATCGACTTGTACAGCTTAATTTCGAGGTGGTTCTGACTTGATAGCCCTAAAAAGGCTTGTGGTTTTATTCAGAACTTTCCTACTCCATATTGACTTGTATACATGACTATTTTACATAGAGTGAAATAAATGTCATGTTCTGGTTCTTGTTTTTATAGCATCTTTGTTCACCATAATTGTTGTTTTTCCAGAAGTCAGCAAAGTTAGTGTGAAACTGAATAAAGTTTTTTCCTTGTAGGAATTTGCATGAGCTGTGTGAATGGGGAGCAAAAGAGGGTCTTAACAGACTGAGAAGCATCCTTAAGGTAATTTCTAATAATCAGACTGCCGTTGTCAAACTTATCTAAATAATATTACTAAGGTTTGGTGGGGCTTGAAATTAGGCTCATGCACTTGCAGTTTAGAAATGCGAGTAAAATCTCATAGAGCGGTTTTCAGTTGAGTGTAGTAAAAGCGAAACCAAAGTAATTACATAGCCAATCACAGGAGCAAGTAAAAACACAATGAGCCAATCACGATTGGTTTTACTTATAAACCAATCACGAGGCAAAATAAACGCAGTCGTCAATACTGTCGCTAAAACAATCGCTGTTTGCGCGATTGCGTTTGGTTTTAGTTTAAAACTTGATTGGCTGATTACAGGAAAACATTTGTCACAGCCAATAGAAAAGCTAAGCAAACGCAAAACCAAAGCAATCACTTGTTGCTTTCGACACAATCGAAAACCGCCCTAATCTCTTTGTAACTGCCTCCCGGTTGCCCCCATCGTAGAGCGATGGGCCATCCTGTACCGCTCGAAACGAGCCACAGCATTGGCTTACCCAACAATGCAAAACACCCTAACCTTTAGAACGTGCAGTACGAAACCAATAGAGCTACAGTATAATGGGTGCAATCAGAATACAGATCTCGAGCGGTACAGGATTACTGAGAGCGCTGGCCTGTCGTGTGGGAGGTCGTGAATCTCGAACAGTAAACGGTTAGACCCTCGTGACCTCTTGGATAAAGACGTTAAACTGCAGGACCAAGGATACGTTTCTTTGGGAGAATCCAAGATCGGATTTTAATCCCGGATCACACGGATTCTTCATTACCAAAAGAAACAAAGAATCCGATTATTTTGGCATGAGAACTCCGATATGTAGTTTGCGCGAAATGGCGGCAATTTAACTCGGCAAGTGCAGCCACTTCTAGTTAATTCTGGTAGTTGAATGTTCTATTCTCAAGACGAAGACCGCTTGCCACATGCACTTTTTTCGAATCCTTTCCCAACGAAACGCTCGGTTCACGAATCCTAAGAATCCGGTTTTCGATTAATCCGTCGAATTAATTCTCAGTATGGATTCGACTGATTCAAAATCCGTTTAAAAATTCCAGGAAAGAAACGCAAAATCCATGTTTTGATTCAAGAATCCGGATTCGGATTCTCCCACTTGGAAGAATGCTCGGTTCCAGTGGCGTAGGGAGGGGGGCAGTTGCCTCCCACCCTCTGCCCAATCCCAGATCAAGAAGAGTCATCAATGAAAATTTCCCAGAATTCACCATTTTCAACGCAGAACGAAAACAAAGCATTCCATTTGAGCCAATCACTGTGCATTATACGTGCAATACAAGACAATAGCATTTCAACTTGCTCGAGTTTCGATCCGGTAAAAGTAAAATATTGTCGACTGTTCGACCAAAGTCTGAATGAAGAAAATCACGTGAATATGCTAGTATTTGTAAGTTGGAACGCTTTATTTTCGTTTTTCAACTGTTTTTAGTCAGTGTCGTTGTCTAAGTGGCCCGGTTACAGTAGTTGCACTGTACTTAAGGCCCTTTGCAGGACATGGTCACGTGACATTTTTAGCTTGTCAATCAAAAATAAATTGTTGCTAGGACAATATGGATGCCAGCCGTGCTAGCCAGCCTCATAAACTTTGTTAAATTTTGAGATTTCAAAAATTTGCCATTTCTTAGTTTTAAAGATATGAACCTAAACTTGTGTTGTTTACTAATTTTGGCTCGCTTTTTCCATTTCTGGCATCCATTTTGTTCTAGCACCTATTAACATTTAGCCCCGAGTCAGAAAACCTGAGAAGCAAAAAGCGATTACGTTTGGATATTTGTTCGTGAATGGTTCTCATACTTTTCTGCATTTACTCTGCATAGTACTTTACGCAGGAAGCCATTGCTCTTTCGATAGAGAAGACAGAAACAAACCTTATCGGTAAGAACTATCTATACTCGTTTTAACAACCTTGTCTAATTCAATATAATAATATACACCTAGTAGTTCAATTCGTAGTTATTGAAAGGTAACCAAGCCTTATCCTCGCATGGAGGCTGCAGTTGACCCTGCACTGATACAAACCCTCTTTCTATGAATATGGATAGATTTTGATTATCATGCTAACTAGATACAAGCCATGGAGGCTGGAGTTGACCCTGTACTGATACAAACCCTCTTTCTATGAATGTGGATAGCTTTTTATTATCATGCTAACTAGATACAAGCCATGAAGGATGGAGTTGACCCTGCACTGATACAAACCCTCTTTCTATGAATATGGATAGATTTTTGATTATCATGCTAACTAGATACAAGCCATGGAGGATGGAGTTGACCCTGTACTGATACAAACCCTCTTTCTATGAATGTGGATAGCTTTTGATTGTCATGTTAACTAGATACAAGACATGGAGGATAGAGTTGACCCTGTACTGATACAAACCTTCTTTCTATGAATATGGATACCGTAGCTTTTGATTATCATGTTAACTAGATACAAGCCTCTAACCAAGCTGCCTCAATATCACCAAAGGCTTGGTTACCTTTCAAAATGGCCGTCAAGAACTACGAGTTGGATTATTAGGTACCGGTATATATCTTATTCGTAGAAAGATACTAGTATTCCAATTATTCCAATGTAGTCCAATGACAATCATTGTTATATATATCTGCAATTCCCCGACTTGACCAACCAGAAGCCATGATTTTGGGTGTGGCGCACGATAAGTTGCTTGTTAATGTATTCTGCAGAGAAAACCTTTGCCAGGGTATTTAAATGTCGTTGTGAATATATGAGAATTCAGGGATAGACCTTATTGATAACTGCGTTAATTCTCGTTTCAATAGTTTATCGATCGACATGTACAGAAAACATGAACATTACCATATGAAAGAGCATGTCGACATTACTGATCTTGTGAAATTTTAGTGATGTATCTTCAAAAGGAATGACGTTACAGCAGCCGTTTGAAATATGAGAAAAACAATGGTGGCCTCGCTGCATGTGATGTTTTTTTCTGCATTTGAAATGACTATAACTCAACAGCAATTCTCCACATTACTCTAAAACTGTTACTAATTTTAATGCGATCTTTCATGGGGTAGCATTAGTTGCACTCTACAAATTTCTCTTCCAAATTATGCAAATAAAGAGGCGGCATTATGAAGTCGGTATATGCAATGAGTACATAAATGAGAACATAAATTAACGTGTGTAATAACGCGGCATCAGTTATGTACCAACACTTGTTGTCAATCGTCAGAGCCCACAGCCTCTCTGCTAACCGTGGGACGAAGTGTAGTGTTAAACTTTCTTCACAAGGTGGACCTGTGAGTATATCGATCTATTCCTCATTATATAAATAGAGAATAATACACGATCGCGCGGATATGTGGAATTTATCTTGAGTGTTCAACTCGGAGCCAACAAGTTGAGAACGAGAATATAATTAATGACATATCTCCGCGGCACAATATTACATCAATTTTATTGCCCAATAAGGCGGATATCAACACACGAAAATTATTGCGTTTTTATACGATATTTTCAAGTGGTGGTATCCTTGTGACCCACTAGTTTATATCATAATCAGTGTTATAAAGTGAAATTCTTATGAGTGTTAATAGAAACAGGGTCCTGGCTTAAGGGCTGTGACACGCTCCTAATGACAGGAATCGCTCAGTAGACTGAATAGACTTCAAACCCAATATCTAGCACAAATCCTAACCCCAACCATAAAACTTACCATAACAAGTTCCCAGGTAAACGACGAGGTTTTAGGGCTAGGGTTCCAGGGTTCACAGGTAAACAGAAGAGAAAAAAGAAGAGAGAGAGAGAGAAATACGGTGTTTTTATGGATTCCGAACCCATAACCTTCTCTCATCAAAGCCAACGCGATAACCACTATACTAAGAGAACATTCACCCTAACCCATAACCTTAATTCTCTCATCAAAGCCAACGTGATAACCACTATACTAAGCGAACATCCACCCTAACCCATAACCTTCTGTCATCAAAGCCAACGTGATAATCACTATACTTAGTAAACATTCGCCCTAACCCATAACCTTCTCTCATCAAAGCCAACGTGATAACCACTATACTAAGCGAACATCCACCCTAACCCATAACCTTCTGTCATCAAAGCCAACGTGATAATCACTATACTTAGTAAACATTCGCCCTAACCCATAACCTTCTGTCATCAAAGTCAACGTGATAACCACTATACTAAGGTAACATCCACCCTAACCCTAACCCATAACCTTCTGTCATCAAAGCCAACGTGATAATCACTAAACTAAGCGAACATCCATCCTAACCCTAACCCATGCATAACCTTCTCTCATCAAAGCCAATGCGATAACCACTATACTAAGCGAACATCCACCCTAACCCATAACCTTCTCTCATCAAAGCCAACGTGATAACCACTATACTAAGCGAACATTCACCCTCGAAGTGTGACACATTCTCAGCTCAACGCTTGATTAGTGCCAGTCCTTTAGCCAAGGACAGGTCTGCAAAACGCGTTAATTTACATGAGGGGTGAGGGGTGAGGGGTGGGGAAGAGGGAAAAATAAAATAAGATGCTTATTGCCTTTTTTGTGCTCATTTGTTTTCGGATGGGTTACCACCCCTACTTCCCTTTTCTCCTCGCCCCATTTTTTTACCGCGTGCCACAGGTAACCTAATCCGAAAACAAATGAGCAAAAACAACAACAATAAGAGCCACTAGCAGGCTATGGTATAATCAACTGAAGTCGATTAAAGTGCAACTTAACCCCTTTTGCAATTGTTATACAGATGAATCTTTGAAAGGTTTTGAGTACTTCTGCGAAGACATTTTTGGCTTAAAGAGAATACTCTATGTTCTATGCTTTTTCCACTGTGTTTGTAATGTTTGTGTGATGTCTTACTATAGGAAATGCGTTTCTAAACAGTACTGTACCATCCCCTCTGTATACCTGCCCCATCTAGCTGCACTCGATCGCAAGAACTCGGTACGTAGACTTCAAATACGTAGAATAGGACTATAGATCGTGGAATATTATTCCATAAAGCTGCCCACTGTACGTAAAGGTTTTTTTCCCCATGATTTTATTTGGTTTTAGGTTGTGGTAATATTAAATTAATATCTAAATTACACAGAAGATACTCACTGGGTATACGTCAGAAACGTATGCGAATTGATCTTTTAGATATTGTGGTGAGAGATCGTTCATCATCGTGATAACTTTATTTCACCTACGTTTCTGAGAAAGTTTCAGCAATTTAAACGAGTACAGGTAGTGTAGGAGATAATTCATTATATTCTCCTGGAATTTTAACATTTTCTTCTATTGTTTCATTTTTTATTTATTCAGGATATTTTTTTCCATTCGTTTCACAGCGTGCCAGTTCAGGAAGTTGTTACAGCCTGGACTCGTTCAAGTCCTGTCTCGAGGAGGATATAACGGGCTCGGCTCGCTCTAGTGACGGAATACTCTCTCCATTCATGTCCTCGTGAGTTCAACACTTGTTGTTTGTTTTTTAAATTATTTAATAGCTTTACAGGCAGATACAAAGACTTGAAGTCCAAACAAGCTAAGTCTGTTACTACTTACAACACATTAAAAAAAAAATATCAGAAAAATATTATGAGTACATGTACATGTATATGTAAATGTCAATGTAAATGCAGATGTAAATGTAAATATAAAAATTAATATTACACACCACACACACCACATCATAAATAAGTATTGCTGACGTGCACGTTACGTCATCGCCGCCATGGGGGTGGAGGAGATGGGGTGGGTGTGGAGGAGATGGGTGGGGGTGGAGGAGATGGGGTGGGTGTGGAGGAGATGGGGTGGGGGTGGAGGAGATGGGGTGGGGGTGGAGGAGATGGGGTGGAGGAGATGGAGGTGGAGGGGGAGAAGGTGTATGTGGAGGGGGAGGAGATGGGGGAGGATATGGAGGAAGAGATCATTGTTTCTGACAATGTACATCTTTTCGATAGATGTAGGTTTGACTAGTGGAATACGGTAAATGTCACGGAAAATTGCTTCAACATTTTATGATAACTGGTATTTAATAAGCTGTATTGTCCTTCGCCATTTTGATTAGACCAGTAGGAAAAGCCGATTGCTCTCTGCTGGCTCAGTGCCCGAAAAAGCTGGCGATGTAGAGAAATGCTACCCTGTAACCAACTCTGAGGTTGTGATGTTTTTGAGATGAGAGAGAAAAAATTGTACGGCCGCAGTATCCTTAACGTAACCGTACCCAAGATTTATGTAATGCGATTGGATGGGAAGGAAAAATGATAACTGAATAACCATTTCCTGAATGAATTTCATGGACATACAGTAACCCCCATACATCGAGTAATCCTGCCCGATGTTACACTTGACAGTTGCCCATTGTCATACCAAACGCATGCACCTCAACGTACATTGACTGATAATATTTTGTTCCATATTATAACGACTTAAACCTACGACATATTTTTTCAGGTTGTCATTTCATTTGGAGTTGCATGCAGATGACTCTGACTATGAGAAGTCCGACTCTGACACTACATCCGGGACAACAAGCAGTGAAGTCATACGCATGCGCTCTGACAGCGCTAACACAGACAATTTATCGTCTGGGGAATACTGTGTCAACGATGACAGCACCGGCCCTTTGCGACAAACAAGTGTTACCGAGGTTAACCGTCATAAAATACGAATCAATCCTTTAACAAGGAAAAGTTATAGCTTGGAAAATCTTCCGTCGATGTTAAAAACAAAAACAGAACCAAGGACCATTGATCACAAAGAAAGGCAGGTGAAAGGTGCGCGGATACCATTCCTGGTTCGAGAATGTGTGCGTGCTGAGAAAATCTTGGACTTTAGCGCGAGAGGCGGTCATGTGCCGAGAGAACATGGTGGAGAGTGTTTAGGACAAAACGATAAAAAACCCGCCATTCAGTCGTTAAAGTTTTTGAACAAGGCAGTTAATAGAGAAGGTGAGTAAGGCCCAACTAAACCATTGGAATAACTCACAAGTTTAGACCGTGGCTCGCGTGGTACCAGGATTGTGGTACATTTGAATTGATAGTGCCTAGCCCTCCCCACCCCAACCCCCTCAAAAATATAACAAACGCAAGCAAAATAAAGAACAATCCGCACGTCACATTGAGAAGTTTTCTGCAAACGCTCTCAGATATTGAAATGTTGTTGTCCCGATATTTGTCGTTTCTTTTCTTTTAGAAAATGACTTTCATAGACCTATTCTAAAATGGTGCACTAATTTGCATCATGATAAACTGTTTAGTTGAAGTAAATAGTAAGCAATTATTCGACGGGCAGAGCAACAAATCATGATTTTTTCGTGTCTTGTCAGTTATTTGCCGATGCCGACCGAGACGAACAAATCATGATATTTTGCTATTGTTGAGTTCAAAAATTGTCTTATCGTTCAACAAAATATAACTTTACCTACAGAGTTTCGAAACTGGAATGTTGAGTCGCCAACAGCTCTGCAAATCGATCTGCCTTGTTTGCCAAACGGAGTGGTCAATAATGCGTATGCTCAGAATCAACCAATCATAATTTGGGATGGGAGATAGTCGAATAATAATACCATTGTTGTAGAACATGCC
Organism: Actinernus sp. WN-2022; assembly: GCA_030867875.1. Classification (NCBI taxonomy): domain Eukaryota; kingdom Metazoa; phylum Cnidaria; class Anthozoa; order Actiniaria; family Actinernidae; genus Actinernus; species Actinernus sp. WN-2022. The sequence continues at coordinate 30,511,490 of JAOWCC010001501.1, forward strand.
ATAATGCCTAATATAAAGTAGTTTGAGAGTTGGTCTTTAAGGTGGCCCGCGGCTATTTATTTTGGCAACGGGGGTCTTTTTAAATCGCGTTTTTGAATAGCTAAACATTATCCGATTTCTGAGATTTTTTGAACTTTTAATAAAGAATCCTCGAATTTTATAAAAAGTACAATTAGAAACTGATTAACAAGGAATTGCTGAAGATATAAGAGATTTTCCAAAACTTTGTTTTTTAGGAAATAGCGTATATTTCAAAACCCAAAAGATGGATTTGTTCCATTTTACTTTCAACGAGTGCACAACCTCCAAGGTCTGTGACAGGCAAGTTTCAGGTTAATCGGCACCATACAAGTTTCTCAGCAAACGGCTGATCAATTTTAACGTTAAACTATTATGCTCAGGCATCTGGTTCAACTGCCAGAGAAATATTACAGTAATAATTAAATCGTACATACCATATGGAAGTTCAATACCACTTGAAACTTCTGTGCCAAAGGCAAGAAGATCGGAAAACTGCAACTAACGTTATGCGGCGAACGAAGTAAGATAGGTTATTGCTGAATATTTGCGAAAATCGAGACATTTGTATTCTTTCGGCGTCAAAAAAATTTACTCGTTTGTTTTTCTTAAGTTCCTAATATGACTTAGAGTAGCATATTATAAAGTACCTTACCGAGTTTCAGCGTGCTTTGATCATACGCTTTTGAGAAATAAAGGCTGTAAACTTCAGCTTGTGCGAGATTTCTAAAATCTAAATGCTTGGAAAACCCCTCATGTTCGCTAATTTATTCAATGGGTTTGTTTTGAATTTCCGCACGGGTTCTGCCACTTGGGAATCGCGAGGCAAGGAATAATTAAAATTATTGTTGAAATTAAAATGAGGATTACATTGTAATTCATGGGACTGTGTGCAGTAACCCATGAAACAGGTGTTACATGTTATGTCCACATGATAGTAAGTAGCGACGAGGGGAGAACATTTGAAGAACGTTTCCATGGTAGGATACTCCTTGGCACCAAAACATTACTCAGCCTGGAACTATTATTACAAATACCTTACTTACACTTGCAAAATTAATCCTCATTTTAATTTCAACATTAATTTTAATTATTCCTTGCCTCGCGATTCCCAAGTGACAGAACAGAGTGAATTCCTGTCAAATGAATGGAATACTCATGAAAACGAGGATAGTTAGGCAAAACTGTCTCGAATCCATATACATGTAAATCTGAAAAAGGTTGTCATATACCTTCAGGGTACATATTAAAAGTTGTTCTTTGCTGAATAACATTGTGTATCAAAATGATCGCTGCTAAATTGCCTGTACAAATGTGTTAAGGTGGTATAATTCACATCAGTGAATTTCACATCTGAATTAATCGCATATGCGAATATAACGTATCCATCTGAAACTTTACACAATGACGTACGTAGAATAACATGGTCTTCAAAACTCTGTGCGGGAATTTTGATATTTTGTTTAATGCCTTCCACTGACTTTCACCTTCAAATAGCCATTGGTCTATTAAATTGGTATTGACTATTTTCAGATTCTGGTAAGGTCAGTCCCAAGAGGATTCCTCACATCTCCAGGTACAGCGATAATACGCAAGGGTTAAGGCCCGTGGAAACGAACGCAACATGTTGGCACAACATCGCCTAACATTGCTGGGCACAACAATATGTTGCGTTCGTTTGTACACCATGTTGGGCAATGTTGCATGAGAATATGTCGAGTGCCAGGGGAATAAGTCGAGTGCCAGGGGAATAAGTCGAGTGCCAGGGGAATAAGTCGAGTGCCAGGGGAATAAGTCGAGTGCCAGGGGAATAATGACACTACACTACAAGGACTTTTCCTCTATAGCTATATAATATTTCGTTGTTTCTTATGCTATTGGTTTCAGAATAGAGAAAGTTCCCTTTCGTTGTTATGCTGAAGAAGTTTGCCGTCCATCACCAGGTAAGGATTCCTAACATCTCCAGGTAGGAGGAGCTTTAGATTCGAGTACGACAACGAGTACGACTTTTCACGATCGACGAACACTTTAAAAAGATATATGAACACTCTTTGTCGCTTGTTCTTGTGACGGCAGCATTGCTTGGCAGAAATGGAAGATATGTACTTTCTTGCTACTGAGATATTTGAGTCTAAAAGTCGTACTCGTACTCGAATCTAAAGCTCCGTAATGTGACAACAACAACAGTAAGTTTAATTTGTGCAATCCACCTTATCGATAAAGATGGCGGCTGTACATTTGACCACAATTCCTTGCGAACCTAGCACGGTCAAAATAATACGTAGAAATCATCTATTCTCTTCAATAAATTGAAAGAGTGGATTGGACAGTAACAGTAACTGGGCCGCGTCAGGCAAAAAGGGCCCGGACGACATTCAAGTTAAATAATTCCTACAACGGTGTTGCTAATAACAGGTTGAAGATTGTATTGTATTCTTGACGAGAAGCGCTACATTTCATTCCTAACAATAAATGTCAGTTTCAAGAAATTGACAACAAAAATCAGGGGCGAAATTTACGTGATTTTGATGCAAGGGCCCGATTACAAATATGACCACGAAAATTCTGTCAGAGGGAATGATTTTGATGTATGACATTCATTTATACCTGCTGGCATTAAAGAGTAAAAAATAAATAAGATGAACAAGATGATCACTTTTTGGCCAAAAAAGTTATTTTCTGCACTCATAATATGATTGTAGCAATAGTACAAGTTACACCTTGAAACAATCGTCTGATGATAAGGAATCATTTGCGCCTGCTACAATTGTGATCACACCCTCGTGTTAAAATATCGTAAATTTCGTCTTTGATTTCACTGGTAAATTTCAATGAACCTGATGTTCATTTCTTAATCTACGGAGAAGGTTAAGTTTCGTCACGTGTTAACAACTATGTAAATGATGAAAACCTGAACCTTTTTCAGTCTGCCTACAAGCGAGGTCATAGTACGGAGACGGCACTTGTCAGAGTCCATGATGACATACTGCGAGCAATCGATAACCAAGGTTGTGTTATTCTGCTGCTGTTAGATCTATCGGCTGCCTTTGACACTGTGGACCACCATATATTACTTTCCAGACTCTGCAATCGTTTTGGCATCAAAGGGCAAGCGCTCGCGTGGTTCCGTTCTTACCTTACTGACCGAAGTCAGTTTGTATGTGTTGAAGGTGAAAAATCGTCCAGCCGTGACTTAATCTGTGGTGTCTTACAAGGATCGGTACTTGGGCCCATTTTGTATTTGTTATATACTTCACCTCTAGGCGATATAGTCAGGCAGCACAATATGTCCTTTCATTTATACGTTGATGATACGCAGATTTATGCGACGTTTGAACCGTCAGCTGGAGCTCTCTAAGACCACGATTGAAGCATGCCTGCATGATATCGACATTTGGATGGTCAAGAACAAATTAAAGCTCAATAACGACAAGTCTGAGTTACTGGTATTGAGAGCTTGTCATCGTCCACAACCCCCTCTCGAAAGTATCTGTGTTGGTGCCGAGATCATCGAACCATCTATGTCAGCAAGGAACATTGGAGTCGTGTTCGACCACACTCTTTCGATGGAACATCAAGTGGCTGCTGTTTGTAAATCAGCATTTTACCATATTAGGAACATTGCACGTGTAAGAAAGTTTTTATCTTTTGAAACCAGCCAAATACTTATTCACGCTTTTATCACCTCTAAATTAGATTACTGTAATTCTTTATTATATGGTCTGCCTAAATACTTGATACAGAGGCTTCAGTACGTGCAGAATTCAGCAGCTCGCCTTCTCACTTGCTCGCGTAAATTTCATCATATTACTCCTATTTTACGAGAACTACATTGGCTACCCGTAGAGCAAAGAATAATTTTTAAGATATTATTACTTACATTTAAGGCTCTTAACAATACTGCTCCATTATATATTACTGAACTTCTAAATCCCTATGTACCATCTCGTTCTTTACGTTCATCATGTAAGAATCTACTTAAAGTTCCAAAAAACAACCTCAAGACATACGGGGAAAGGTCCTTCTCAGTTTCTGCTCCTACCTTATGGAACTCGCTACCACAAGACATTAGGGATGCTAAGTTAATTAACATTTTTAAGAGTCGAGTTAAAACTTATCTTTTTAAACAAGCTTTTAACCTTTTATCCTAAAGTGTTTTTTTAATATTAGTACTATATGAATATTAATTATTGTAGATAGAGTAAGTTTTTTAGTTATTTTGAATTAGTGATGTAAAGCGCCATTGGTCATTTAGTGGAAATGGCGCTATATAAATTGCTTATTATATTATATTATATGAAATCAACACTACTTGTTAGTTACACAATGTGGCGCTCGCGATGCATATTGTAATCGCACCACAAGCACAAGAAACATGGTACAATTTCAAAATACATTTACATATTATGTCGTCCGGACCCTTTTTGCCTGACGTGGCCCAACTAAGAAAGGAGGAACAGTAACTAAGAGGGGAGGAGCTAATAACAACAGTAACTAAGAGGGGAGGAGCTAATAGCAACAGTAACTAAGAGGGGAGGAGCTAATAGCAACAGTAACTAAGAGGGGAGGAGCTAATAACAACAGTAACTAAGAGGGGAGGGGCTAATATCAACCGTAACTAAGAGGGGAGGAGCTAATAGCAACAGTAACTAAGAGGGGAGGAGCTAATAGCAACAGTAACTAAGAGGGGAGGGGCTAATAGCAACACTAACTAAGAGGGGAGGGGCTAATAGCAACAGTAACTAAGAGGGGAGGAGCTAATAGCAACAGTAACTAAGAGGGGAGGAGCTAATAGCAACAGTAACTAAGAGGGGAGGAGCTAATAACAACAGTAACTAAGAGGGGAGGGGCTAATATCAACCGTAACTAAGAGGGGAGGAGCTAATAGCAACAGTAACTAAGAGGGGAGGAGCTAATAGCAACAGTAACTAAGAGGGGAGGAGCTAATAGCAACAGTAACTAAGAGGGGAGGGGCTAATAGCAACACTAACTAAGAGGGGAGGGGCTAATAGCAACCGTAACTAAGACGGGAGGAGTTATTTTTGCTGCTGTGGGACTATGGATCAGCTCAAACTGTCCTCGGATACACGGCTCAAGGGCTCTGCTAAGTGGGCTCGAGATGGCGCAGTGGTCGGTTCCCGAACGCGGCGCCATATGTGAGTTGAGTTTGCTGTATCTCGCCCTTGCTCCGAGAGTTTTTTCCGGGTTCTCCGATTTTCGTCCCTCCACAAAAACCAACACACTAAATTCCAATTCGATCTGTGGTTTAGCCGTTTCATGACTTCGATCAGCTTCTGCGGTTGTTTCAGGTCCCTCAGCAATTCAGAGTTAAGAACTTTGACTTTCTTCTTCAGTTGTAAGCAACATTCTGGACTTCAGAAATAACTACAGTTTTGGTGTACACCTTCTCTTCTCCCTGATGATTGGCCGGCCTGTTGTTATCATGGCGGAATCCCACAGTGAGAGGTAACCTGATAATTCTGCTGTTAAAATCGCGAGAGAGTTGTTTATGTTCTTAAAATGAATTACCAAGTGAGAACGTGTATGTCGTGCATAACACTGCCACGCAAATATATACATAATCGAGGACTATAACCCTATTTACAAGCATGAAAAAAATAGGACGGCACGGCTCCCCAATAAAATTGTAGCACGGTACCCTTAACTTTGAATCTGTAAACAAAGCAGTCCCTTATTTATTAATGTGCCTATAAGCCCAGTTATCTGTGATTTAAAAGTCAAACTGGGAAACAAAATCACCGACAAAGGAAAAATATTAATTATAGTCTGCCAATTTCGTTTATTAGCGAATCAAATTTCATTGACGTCATTTAAGGGATAACCTGATTATAGTTTCTTTTGCTCTGTTCTTATGTCAGCTCCACTTATTAAAAGATCATTCTCTAAGATTGTAAGTATCGAATGTCTGAAGCCTGAAAAACGACTCAGTGTATAAATGAAGAACTTCAGTGCTATGATTCAATTCATGTTCAACTCATTAACGTCCCTTAAATGACGTCATTTCAAGGATTTGTAATGCTTTTTTTAGCAATACTACGACAATAAATCGCCCAAAAATGATTGAAGTATAGTTTAATAAACGAGTAGCTGTTTTATCAGATATAAAAACTTCGAGCTCCTCGAGTCATTGCACTTAGACCGTTGGTTGAGCAACCCTGAGTCATCTTATGAACTTAGATTTCCCTTAAGGGTCTTTATAAGGACTTTCACTGTACGAGTGAGGGTCTTTATAAAGATTCACGGTTAAGCCCTTGGTTTCATGAGGATTGACTAGGAGGGTCTTTATACGATTTTCACTGTACGAGTGTGGCCCTATATAAAACTTAATGGTTGAGGCCTTTTTCCTTTGTTGAACAAAGGAAAAGGGCCTCAACCATGAAGTTTTATATAGGGCCACACTCGTACAGTGAAAAGTTGTATAAAGACCCTTGCGTTGTATCGGGTATAAAGGAGCATGCACGTGAGTGATTCGCTTCATCTGATTGGACAAAATGCTCATGAATTATTCATGAGTTTGTGAACAATATTTAAAACACTTTACTGCGCCAAAATCAGTGATTTCTGGCTTGGGCTTATGGGCACTTTAAGGTACTGGTACCATAAATTTTAAATCGGCACCGTACCGAGATTTGGGGTGACGTACCGTCTTTTTTTGCGCGTGTAAATGGGGTTTAGGTTATGTTTATTTGCAGCTGTATATACAAACAAACAATCTCAACCCTACCCACCCCGGGGAAAATTGTGTTGCCTTTTTAAATATAGATCTCGTGACCCCAAGAAAGGCCCCCTTCCACGGGAATACGTTTTCAACAATCTCTATTTTCATTTTAGCTGAAAACACACAACGTTTTGAAATTCCGTCCACACGATCGTTTTCGTATCGTTTTACCCATCCACAAAACGGCGCTAGAAACGATCAGAAACGCTAAAGACAGAGATCGGACATGCAGCGTGTATGCAGGTTATTTTGATTGACGTCACGCGAGCGTTTTCGAAGGCCTTCATTTTCGCCGTCCACACGAAAACGCTATAAAACAAATACGAAACGCTTTTGGCAGCGACGGCGCATGTGTGGATGTGTTTTTTATTGACGCTTTACGCTAGCATTTTTGAAAACCTCTGTTTTCGCCATCGACACGAAAACGCTATAAAACAAATAGGAAATGCTTATAGCAGTGACAGCTTATGTGTGGATATGACTGTTATTGACGTTTCACGCGAGCTTTTTTTTAATACCTCCATTTTTATTGTCCACGTTATAACGACAGACCTCCTTTTTTCTAAAATCTCCTCCGTGGAAAGCGTTTTCAGAAAGATGCGTTTTGGGTGAAAACCACCTGTTCATCGTTTACGTGAGGACGGAAGGTGAAAACGTATAAAAACCCTTCGTTTTCATTCGAAAACGTATACGTGTGGCGGGTAAATTTCACCAGGATGTCCAATACAGCTTATAAGTATTACTCAAGCTGTAAGTAATGTAATAGATGGTTTGCACTCAATCACCAGAGATTCAAATGACAAAGGGCATGGCGGCCATGTTGGTGTACAGAACAAAAGGAGCTAACGAAGAATCTATTGTTAACTGTACACCAACATGGCGGCTATGACGTAACGTGCAAAGGGTCCATTGTAATTAGGTAATGAAAGGGGCAATCCCTTTATGTAGGACGACACAAATTTTTACCAAAAATACAATACAATAGAATACAACACAATACAATTCAATACAACAATAGAATGCAACACAATACAATACAATAGAATACAATTTGGTAGCAATTCGTGTCGTCCTACATGAAGGGATGGCCATGAAAGGGGTTGTCTCACGGTGAGTGACCTTTATATTCGCAATGCAAGCCAGACACAGTGATTTTCAGTGATTTTCATATGAACTGATGAACCTCGCACACATGTGGGATGGTTAAAATCAAAGCAACAAATGACTGACAAACTGTGTATATACGTGGTCTACAAGGAAAATATTGCATACATTTCAATGAAACGTTGAGGGAGAGACTTTAACTGTTTGTAGTCAATTAACAGCCACCAATCGAACATTGACTCCATACATGTACAACACCATGACAGCCCCTTTAACTGTTTGTAGCCAATTAACAGCCACCAATCGAACATTGACTCCATACATGCGCAACACCATGGCATAGCCCTTTTAACTGTTTGTAGCCAATTAACAGCCACCAATCGAACATTGACTCCATACATGCGCAACACCATGACATAGCCCTTTTAACTGTTTGTAGCCAATTAACAGCCACCAATCGAACATTGACTCCATACATGCGCAACACCATGACATAGCCCTTTTAACTGTTTGTAGCCAATTAACAGCCACCAATCGAACATTGACTCCATACATGTACAACACCATGACAGCCCCTTTAAAGTGCCTATAACCCCAAATTTGAAGTATTTTTAATAAATTCTTTACATCCTTCTTATCAATAATTCGAAGAGAAAAAATGGAAAAAAGTAAGACTTCGACCTTATTTCTGGGGTCAAACATTGTAAAACAACCCGATTTGGGCACCATGTCCCAAATGGCCGTCAGCTGGAGTCTGGAAGTAGCCTGGGAACGAAACCGGAAAACAACGTCATTGTAGTGAGAGAAAGCGAACGAGCGAACCGAGCGAATAACTCGATTTGAAATGCCAAACAGATGTGTATTTGGGGGCTGTAGGAATGCGCCAGACTCAAAAAAGGATAGCTCTAGCACAAGGTCCCGTTTTTAAGCGATGATCGGCCAGAAGCAAAGAAGAGAAGACGCCAGTGGTCGAGGTTCGTGCGAACAAAGCGAGCGAAGTGGGAACCGACGAAGAATTCCAGCGTTTGTTTGGTTCACTCCAAGCCGGAAGACTTTATAAGATTTTCTTTAGTCCTTGACTCTACGCCAAGACCGAAGTCGGTCGAATATGGAGTTGTTCCTATTCCATCAGTCCATGCCATCGAAACCGATAAGCCATTCTCCGATTTTGGTAAGTGCTTTTGTATTTAGTTTGCATGGCAATACAGATTTATACAGTACTCAGTAGCCTCCTAGTCCTATAGCAGCCGTTAATATAGCGCTTCCGTTCACTCCATTCCCCGGAATGGAGTGAAATGGAAGCGCTACAAAACGGCTACTATAGGAGGCTAGCAATACAGTGGAACCTGCATGTATAAAGAAGTTCCTAGGGAAAGGAAGAAAACTTCATTATGACCGGGTTCCACGTACTGAACATTGTTTTCACCACAAGTGTATTAAACTAAGAGAGTGCATGTTATATTGTTATTTAGTATAAGGGAAATAACCGTGAATAAATCAGACAACTTTCTTTAGATGACACCTGCACCTGGACAGGACACCATGCTCATAACAAGCAGCCAAGGGCAGAAGCAACCCAGAAGAGACAACAAAGTATGACTGTTATAGATGTTCCTCCTTCAGCTCCAGGTAATTCAAATTGTTTCGTATAAAATATTTTTTTGCACAAAAGAAACTATTCAAATTCTGAAAATATTCAAACAAAATCGAGTCTGTGCTAATCACACCTTCTGTGTTTGTCCTCCAATAACACCTAGCTCTTGCTCAAGCAGTGCATATACACCTACATGTATCAAACTGTTGGACATGTCATATAAAGGTATACTGCTTGTTTAGCCTTTCGAGACTAAACTAAATATTAAAATACCAGCTGGAAACGTATAATATTACTCTGTAAGTTTGTATTTGAAACGAAACCAGTGCTTTATTTACCATAAACCAATATATATATACCCATAACTAACTTAATAATAATTTTTATTTTTGTATTTTAGTGCCAGAAGTTCCAGTTCCACTTGCTGTAAGGCCAGAAATTCCAGTTCCACCTGCTGTAAGGCCCACAAAAACCAAGGCAAAACCCCATTGCTCAGTGTGCAAGAAACCTATTAAATTAAAATTAATTAAATTAAATTGTTAATCTCTAAATTATATATTATGTTTCTTTTTTTGAATTTATTTGTGGAACTCTGTAAACTAGCTTGTAGCTAAGTATGTCCTCCTCGTTAAATAAAGTATTGTATTGTGTAAACCTATGAAAGAGCATAAAGGTGTTGTTGATTGTCCAAAAAACAACCCTCGTCCCCTTATAAGTACAGAGTGAACCAGAAATGTCTACCAGCTATCTCAGTGATTTGATATTTTATCAATGGACAATCTAAGTAGCAATATATTATACTGTCAACTTCCATAGGCTAATCACTCCTGTGACCAGCTCAGTGAAATCGATTGCCCTATTTCATTGACATCACATCAAAACAAATAGATGAAAGCCGCCATTCTTATTATATTGGGAAAATTAGCCAATTTGAAGGAAGGCAATCTATGGCAGAACAGCTTTATTTTGTATGTCTGTTGTTAAAGATGAGTGTTTTGACCCCCTAAGATGGCAGCTGTGTCTATCATGTGACACCATAATTAAATAGGGCAATTGAATTTGAGGATTAAAGAGGCTATGTCACGGTACTATGCATGTATGGAACTGTTTTAACCCACCAATCGAACACTGACAACCCCCTCCTTCAATGCTTGATTGAAAGTATGTTCATTATTTTACTTGAATAATGTATATTTACACAGTTTATTAGTCATTTTTGATTATTTGCTTTGATTTTTACCATCCCACATGTGTGCGAGGTTCGTCAGTTCATATGAGAATCTCTGATAATGAGTGTGTCCGGCCCGGACATCTAATGTAATGGTCTCTCACCATGACACAGTTCCTTTAAGGTTAGGCCAGAGCATTGAAAACATGTCCATCTTGTAAAAGGGGTTAGTCAGATTTTACTGTTTTCCAATTTACTACTCAAACATTTAAATTTCAATATTCAAAATTTGTGTAAAATTATAGAAAGGAACACAGGGTGCGATGCAAGTGCTTTCCAATAGCCCAGGGCTAGTAGTTTTGCTTGTCAGGGTAGTGATTCCTGTTCACAGGTTGCCTGAATGGGCAAGTAACATTTTTGCTTCTTTTTGTACGACTCAGGTAATTTACTTTGCAATTTAAAAGCTTCCTAATTCGGACCAGCTCCCTAGAGCTTTAGGCTACTAAACCTGGCAAGCACACTGCTTTTTTTCATTTGTCGTGCCCTGGAACATAAAATTTGCATGTATACAGTACAAATAAAATGTATACATAATAGTGATGCAATAAACCATTGAAAATAATACTGGTAGTTATGAATGGCAATATGGACATACATGTAGGTTAATAGCCCACATTCGATATATGCTTCACTTCTCACACACAAAGGTTCTGGGGCATAATTAAATTCATTATTGTTATTTCATTAATCACTGCACATTATTCCCCAGAGCCTTGTACATGTATTGAATCATTTGTATGTGACCAGTGAAGCCTATATCAAAAGTGGCCAATGGCACTGAAAGTTTGACTGTTCATTGTTGTTCTCCTTAAAGTTTATATAAGTTATGAAGTACTTTCATCTTCATCTTCTTCAAATCCAGTGAAGGTTTCTTTCCCAGCATTAAATTTTGTCCTGATTGTGTCATATGCACATGCTAGTAGAGGAATTCTATTGTTGCCAAGATAACCGTAGACTAACTGGATGTACTCTCTGTATGAGACAACTCGTAGAAATCTGTAAATAAAGAAGTTTATATGTTAGCACCAATTACTTGTTTGATACAGTTGAAGCCCCTTGTGAAACTGCCCTTGTAGGTGACCAGCTCCCCTCAGAGACCACTCTTGTGCTCTGTAGTAACCAGCCACTCTCATAAGTGACCACCGCACGTACCACCACCTTTGGAATTTTTCTTTGTTTTTAAACTCTTGTAAGTAACCACTCCAGAGACATGATCCCAGACTGTGCAATAAGTCAACTAAATATAAATATGCACTAGCATTTTGCAACAATAGTCTTATTATATCTGACATTCATGCTGTTACAGTAGAGTAGTACAGTATTGTATACTGTGATATCAGTCGCACTACTGTATATATGTATCCCCATGGGTGTGGTGTGTGCAAGCTCTCCTAAGCGAGCAACTACTCCTGATTCCAGTTCTGACTAGTTATGAGCACCTTTTCCTGATTCCCAGTGTGGTTGCTAGTTACGAGAGCTACTATTTTTAATTAACATGCACGATAGATCAAAATACTCTGATAAACCTTCCACTTCCTGATTTCAATTCATACCTTGGTCATTATTGGAATATTGAGCATTATTAATAGCGGAGCGATTCTTACAAGTAAATAAAGGCTAGCTTATATGATTGTTGCGATTGCAAGGATCACTGGATTCTTTTGGCATCCTGCAATGTTTTTTTGGGAGACCACGGCCACGGGAAGCCCATGAAGGGCTATGATAACTTATTTTCATTTTGGACAGTTTAACTCACCAGCTTTTCCTTGGTTCGAGGCCTTCCAACCGATTCTGGAGGTCTCCGTCTGTACTCTGTTAACCCATTCTTCATCGCCCGGGTCATCGGCGAGTGGCTCATCCGCGCCGTCCGCTCTCTTCGCCGGCAGATTCTTCTGCTTCAAGCTCATAGTTGATAAAATTTAGCTCGGAATTGTCCGATGAACAACTGTCTTCAGATTCGGAGCCTGACGAAGACATTTTGTCAAAAAGTCCAGCAGAAAATTACAGAACTTACGACGCAAATAAGAAAGAACGAACCAAAAGTATATGAGAGAAGCCTTTATCACGTGACATGGCTCCCTACTATGACGTAACTAGTCCCAGACCCCACCAAGTCGCTAAGATGACGGTAAAAGTTCACGGCTCTCATCTTTTAAAAGGTGTAAAAAATTGACAAATGCTTTAAAACCATTTTTTTTTTCGGGAAGTTGCTTAGAATACTTATAAGTTTGATCTGAAATCGTTAAATTTTTGGGGTTATAGGCACTTTAACTGTTTGTAGCCAATTAACAGCCACCAATCGAACATTGACTCCATACATGCGCAACACCATGACATAGCCCTTTTAACTGTTTGTAGCCAATTAACAGCCACCAATCGAACATTGACTCCATACATGTACAACACCATGACAGCCCCTTTAACTGTTTGTAACCAATTAACAGCCACCAATCGAACATTGACTCCATACATGCGCAACACCATGACAGCCCCTTTAACTGTTTGTAACCAATTAACAGCCACCAATCGAACATTGACTCCATACATGCGCAACACCATGACAGCCCCTTTAACTGTTTGTAACCAATTAACAGCCACCAATCGAACATTGACTCCATACATGCGCAACACCATGACATAGCCCTTTTAACTGACTACTAATGACAGGGTCGATTTTGGAACTCCCAGTACCTCTTGAAGAATCTAACTTTGAGTTGAATTTATACATCTAGGAACTGATTGTTTGAATAATCGGATGAATTAAATTATATATTTTATTTGCTTATCAACTTATATTGACGTGTTTCATGTTGTTATTTTTGTTCAGGGAGGTCAGATATCTCATATCAGCATTATGGACATTTATACCAGAAAATACAAGGTAAAGTGTCTTAGCTGAACACAAGCTGAGATTAGGCGGTAATCGGTATATACTTCATGGTAGTGTTTCGTTCCAATCATGTTCTCTAGTGTTTTACAGTATTATGGACCGAAACACTACCATGAAGTATATACCGATTAACCACATGTATTTTTACCCACAATCCTTTGCTCACAAAAATATTTAAATCTGTAATAAAATCGGTATTTATAATTAAAGAACAAGGCGTTAGGATAATACATATATTTACAATACTAAAAATTACTAAGAATACTTTAAAATGCAATACCTTCCTAAATATACTTCAAATTACTAAATTGAACTTACTATTAAAATGATGATGCTATAAGAATAATACTAATGATGGCTAGAGCTGCTGAAATGCTTTTCAAAAATACAATAAATTTATACTGCAGCGCCTCAGTTAATGAGTGAACTCATAAGTAAATGAAGTCATCACCATTAAATCTAGTAGAAGAGGCTGATGTAGTGTTAAACTTGAACTGCTCAAACACAGACAGATGGTTTTAACCTTAAAAACATTTAAGCCAGTACATTCAAGTGCTGTTGCCAGTACACTGTCATTTAAGAGAATAGAGGATTTATACGTGTTATTTGGACTGTGTTAGGTTCGCAAGGGATTGTGGTCAAATGTAGAGCCGCCATCTTTATTGTATTGCTATTTCAGTGTTCAGGACATTGAGCTCAAATATTTTTCGTACTCGGGTATCCCTATAACCTTAGTAAAATATTAAATGCTTTTCCTTGTCGATATTTGCAAATTACTATACAACCCACATGTGTATATTGCTCTCTGTCGTCCTTTTGATTGACAGCTGTCTTTGTGTGTGTTGTAGTCATGGCCGTGTTGTAATACCATGGCGGAAGAAGGCACTTCACATCACTGATCTCCCTTACCTCAAACTCGCTGGTCTGTGTAAGAACCGACACTTGAACATGTTACCCAAGTCAGTTAAGGTGAGAAGTCTCTCCTTTCACTCGGGTAGAAGTATGTGTGGTGAATTTCTTTCATTAATCTGGCGAAATCTCGCCTCCCAGTCCAGTTCTAGTATTTTTAATTGCCGATTTTCCACTCATGTCTAATTGAGAGCAAACGTTTAAAATTTGGGGCCTGAGTATTTTTTTAAACTTATTTTGTCAGATATTTAAACACACCTTTGTCCCAAATCTTAAGTGAAGCCATTGTGTGCTTCAACCTTTTTTGTAATTTCTTTTCCATATAACAACGTGTCCAGTTTTATCCAGTGTGAAGCAAACGCAAGCGATGATCACACGTCATATGAAGTGCTTTTCCAAGATGGCGGACGAGTATCAAGGCAGCGCTGATTTGCTTGCGTTTGCGCTCGTTTCACCGGTGTTCACACGGGTAAATTCGTGAAGGAAGCGCAAATGCAAGCGCAAGAGAATGGAAAATTTTTCATGCTCTTGCTTTAGCAATACATACATGTTTTATTGAGGCTCCCTAATAAGGGATTTTCAGCAACAATATACAAGTGATAAAAGTAATAAACGAATAAATACATACACGTATGCCGCACACGTCCATGATTATTGTATTAATATCTGAAGTAAATTGTACACTAGATGTCATTTATGCACCGATATTCCTGTCGATAAAACCGATTTGAATTTCCTGCACGCCGCCATCTTGGATCTCATTACGTCCAGTGTTGCTCCTATTGTTACACAACAAAAAAGCTATTGTTTTCTGACAATAGAGACAACACTGTGACGTCATACAATCCAAGATGGCGGCGCACAGGAAATTCAAACGAATTTTATCGACAGGAAAATCGGTGCATAAATGACATGTAGTGTACAATTTACTAGAGACAAACACAGAAATAGACATAGGCATGCATAACAAACACTTGAGAACAAACATTGTTTTTCAACCGAGATTCCCTTTAATATATACCAATGACTACTTACCTGTAGTTTAAAGTTCATTAATTAATCGTCGCTTTAAAATCCTAGGATTACTTATACATTTTAGAGCACTACTAAGATTATTCCATATCTTGGCGCCACGATATATAAATGCGCACTGATCACTTGATAATCTGCACCATCGAAGTACTAATGTTCACACAAACTTTTTCTTGCGCTTGCATTTGCATTTCCCGTTTGTCTTTACCGTTCAAGTGTCCAACTCGTGTATTTTTCATCTCTTCAGCGATACGTATCAGTGTTAGACTTCGAAACAAGTTGTATTATCACCCCTCCTTACAAGGTTTGTATCTGAATATCATCACCTTTGGATTTTGAAAAAGAGGAAGAACTCCATTTACCGAGGGTGAAACGCAGAAAACGGCTGACAAACTCGTTGCGTCTTTGTCAATATATACTAATCCCTGGTGTGCCAGACTCGATTAGCTATCTGTAGCTACTTCTGGCACCCCAAGCACTGTTACAGATTTAAGATTATTCGAGATAGAAGTGTATTTGTTTTAGAATGAGTGTAAATAATAAGATTGTTGTTGTTTCTCGTACAACTACCGCTGACAGTTACAATTGAAAATACCTTGACTACGGATATGATAATATGTACAAACACTAAAGGCACTGTAACAATATAGGTTTATATGTCACAATACATGTATATACATGAAATCAAAGAAACACAAAATAACAGAATCAAATGATGTTATACAAGATGCTAAATACTATCAATTCTAGCGAGCAATAATGCATTGTTAAACTCGTTGTTTCAATCCAGTTAGTACCATACCTCTACTTTACAATCAATAGCTATTAGTTCCTCAGTGGTTTTTAAAACCACATTTTGCAAATACGCAAGCGTATTTACAAGCCCTTGTTTTCTTCATGCCTGATAATTGTACCACTTTATACCTCAGGGAATATTTCTGAGCTCAATCTTCAATTACCGCAACTGTTGGCCGGTAAGACATCTGTCAGGTTTCGTTGCAATAGACTATATCGCAACCCCACCGTCGCAGTGCACTCTGGGATGGATATATCAGTTTTCCATTGTTGTCGTTGGGCGGCCATCTTGAATTTGAGATATCCATCCCAGAGTGCACTGCAATGGCGGGGTTGCGATATAGTCTATGCTTCTGTCTGTAATTGTCGTTCGTGTCTGTTGTAAATGTCGTCTATCGTACGCAGGCCATCTTACACGGTCTCGCATTGAAGGATTTCAGGACGACTTTGTGTTCGCAAAAACAGGTTTATATTCTAAGGGTTAAACATGTCGGCGCATGAATAAGGATCTATTGCCACTGTCATCATTCTTCATATCGTGTATCATTGTCGTATGCATCGTCGGAATATTATGATATTCTGCATTTACATGATATTAACAAATGGATGTAATTCTGCCGTGCGGATGACGTCACAACGTAAAAAGAACAAAGAAGTACGCCACGAGACGTCGTCGAGTCGTTCCCGTCACGTTGTGACGTCATCTGTGCATCTATAAGAGAACAGACGCACGATGAAATGGCATCTATTTATTTTATTCAAAAGTTAGTGATAAAAAGGATACAACAAGGTTTTACCCAGAACGTGACATCATCTGCACATTTGGTATCAACCACATTGGTATCGACCAATCAGAGCGTGGTTTCGCACTGATTGTTAAACTATCTTATTTATAGTCTCAACTTAAGCTTTTTTTATTTCCAATAGACAAATGCATCATTGCAAGCCTTCATCCACAGGTAAGAATGTCTATAAATCCAAACATAAATAACTTAATTCTAGGAGAAAGCCCTGCTTGAAAGCACCCCGTATAAAGCCAGCTTCAAGCTAGACAAGCTCTTTCGCACTGACGAAGGGCTTGTGCATGAAACGTCAGCTGCTACTCACTTGCCACGGCAGTTAGCATACCAATCGACTTTTAGTTGATCATACCAGTGTTTATCTTCCCCGCCGATACAGATCTACTAATACTAGTTTTTACACTAACTAGTTATCCATTGTATGACTCTCAGTTTATTATACCAGTGTTTATCTTACTCATCGACACAGACATACACTAGTTTTTACAGTAACTAGTTATCCATTGTATACACTCAGTTGATTATACCAGTGTTTATCTTACTCATCGACACAGACCTACACTAGTTGCCCATTCTACGTTACAAGTGTAGTCTACCAAGTAATTCGATGTCTGAGGATGTAAGCTTATTTATCTTACACTTTTGCTTCTTAGTCTTTTTCTAGAGTTGGCTTCCAAAGCCTATGTGTATTACTACGTGTATTGTCTGGGCAGTTTACAGATCTGCGCCTGTAAAGGGTGAGTTACTAAATGTACTTAAGACTGTACTACGTGTATTGTCTGGGTAGTTTACATACTTGCACCTGTAAAGGGTGAGTTACTAAATGTACTTAAGGCTATGTGTATTACTACGTGTATTGTCTGGGTAGTTTACATACTTGCACCTGTAAAGGGTGAGTTACTAAATGTACTTAAGGCTATGCGTATTGCTACGTGTATTGTCTGGGTTGTTTACATATCTGCACCTGTAAAGGGTGAGTTACTAAATGTACTTAAGGCTATGTGTATTACTACGTGTATTGTCTGGGCAGGTTACAGATCTGCATCTGTAAAGGGTGAGTTACTAAATGTACTTAAGGCTATGTGTATTACTACGTGTATTGTCTGGGCAGGTTACAGATCTGCATCTGTAAAGGGTGAGTTACTAAATGTACTTAACGTGCCTATCACCCTTTTGCAATTTTGATAGCTTGTGAACCTCCGAAAAGTTTTGAGTACTTCTGTGAAGAAAGTTTTGGTTTAAAGTGAATACTTTATGTTCTACGCTTATTTGAAATCGTGTAAATGTGACCTTTCCTGACCCAACACCGCGTAAGTAAAAGCCTGGGTCGAAACCTGGGTAGACGTCATCTCATTAATACATTATTCTCCATGGCGCCTTTTTATCACAACAACATCGATGCATAGAAAATATACACAGTTTTTGAGTTGTTAGTAAAGAAAAAAGTCATTTTAGTCAACATGTTAAAGTGCTCCTCAACCCTTTTGCAATTTATATATATATGAAACTTTGAAAGGTTTTGAGTACTTCTGCGAATAATTTTTTTGGCTTACAGAGGATACTCTATGTTCTAGGCTTGTTTGAAATGGTGAAAATGTGACCTCTCCTGACCCATTACCGTGTAAGAAAAAGCCTGGGTCGATTCCCTATCTTACGTCACCTCATTAATGCATTATTGTCCATGACACCTTTCTATCACAACAGCATCGATATACATGTATAGAGAATATACACAGTCTGGTCGATTTTAGTAAAGAAAACAGCTATTTTAGACAAAATGCTAAATATTTATTCAAGTTATTGCAAAGTCGAATTAATTGGATGACGTAAGATAGGGAATCGACCCAGGCTTTTTCTTACACGGTCATGGGTCAGGAGAGGTCACATTTTCACCATTTCAAACAAGCCTAGAACATAGAGTATCCTCTGTAAGCCAAAAAATTATTTGCAGAAGTACTCAAAACCTTTCAAAGTTTCATATATATAAAAATTGCAAAAGGGTTGAGGGGCACTTTAAGTATTTCTTCAAATGATTGCAAAGCCGAATTAATTATATGACGTCAAGATGACGTCTACCCAGGTTTCGACCCAGGTTTTTACTTACGCGGTCATGGGTCAGGAAAGGTCACATTTACGCGATTTCAAACAAGCGTAGAACATAAATTATTCACTTTAAACCAAAACTTTCTTCACAGAAGTACTCAAACCTTTTCGGAGGTTCATAAGATATCAAAATTGTAAAAGGGTGATATTATTACGTGTATTGTCTGTGTAGTTTACAGATCTGCACCTGTAAAGGGTGAGTTACTAAATGTACTTAATACTGTTTATATTACTACGTGTATTCTCTGGGTAGTTAATAGATCTGCGCCTGTAAAGGGTGAGTTACTAAATGTTATTAATACTGTGTATTACTACGTGTATTGTCTGGGTAGTTTACAGATCTGCGCCTGTAAAGGTTGAGTTATAAATGTACTTAAGGCTATGTGTATTATTACGTGTATTGTCTGGGCAGTTTACAGATCTGCGCCTGTATAGGGTAAGTTACTAAATGTACTGAACGCTATGTGTATTATTACGTGTATTGTCTGGGCAGTTTACAGATCTGCGCCTGTAAAGGGTGAGTTACTAAATATACTTAAGACTGTGTATTACAGCGCTTCCACTACACGCCGTATGAGAATACAAACTTCTACGATGCGTCTGAGCTCCTGTTCTAATAAAGCATAATTCCGTTTCATTTTACGGTTGGGTTTTCGTTCTCGCGAAAGGCTGATAGTTTTGATCGTTTTCTTTACCAATTTCATTCCTTTATATCTACACGTACCTCAATATTTTCTTCACATATTTATCAACTTCTTTCCTTATTAAAAACATTTGACAATTCGTTCAAAAAGGAAACGTGTAATGTGTGTTTGATGGCGTATTACGTTAGCCTGAATTTCAGCCGTCTCCGGTTTTGGTCCTCTATTTCAGTTTGAGCAACGAAAGCGTTTTGAAACTGGTTCAAGCACATTCCCAATTATCTAATAGACAGTCTAAATTATTTCCAGAGTTTTGAGCGCACACACAATATAACGCTCTGACGTTGAAGTGGTGCTTATTATCTTAAGGTTACTCCGAAAGAAGGCACAGTTTACGGCTTCTGTAGTTAAAGAAACGATTCGTTTTGTTATTATCATGTTTACATCAGTTGTATATTAGAGAAGGATTACATACAAAATAATGTAACGGTAGCACAAATAGCCGAAAAATAGACCCTTTCAAAATATAAATGCATTGGTTATTTAAGTAACTACTTCAGGGCTCATCGTACCGGTGTGAACAACAAACAGGAAAACATAAGTGTCTCCCTTTTTACATAGAACCAGTACATAAATTAGTTGTTATTGAAGATCTTGTATGTCATCTCACTTGAGTATTTTCGTCCAGCTGAATGTTTGAACGGCATAGCTAAATGAGTGTGGTGATCCAGACACATCCAAAATTATACATCATAGAAACTTTTAAAAGATCATTTATATACCAGCAGGGACCCGCGGAACTTACATGAAATCAACAAATATCATATAGTAACATAGTCTAGCCTGTTGACCGACTCCTGCCACAATGTAATGCCGCCAGATTGTGTACTGGAGGTTTTTATGCACTTGTCAATGTTTAGCGCCAGGGGAGGGGGAACGGGCATACCCAGGGGGATTTGACATTTCACCTGATTTTCATGTCAAATTCCCTGCCCAGGGGAGAAGTGTTGGTATCAAATGCCCTTCCTCCCAGGGAAAAGATGCAGTGGTAACACTGTCAATATGAACTCAAGTTGTCAAACTGCCCCTCCCTCTAGATCCCAAATTATGTCAAATGAGGGGGTGGAATCAAATCCCCTGGGTATGCCCTTATGTAATTTACACTGACCAGAACATTTCTACGCCTATCTAGTTCAATCACATCCGCTGAAAACAAATGACAGGAAATGATCATCGTCCTCCTTCAACTGAATGCGTCCTCGAGTAGTAAACACCAACAGCAATATTGAAAATTTACTAAGAATAGCTATGCCGCGAAGATAGTTAAGCACTAAGTATTATTAATAGCTGAAAAACAGTCCCTTTCAAAATATAACTGCATTGGTTGTCTAAGTGATAAACACTCAAGTCTAATTAGTCAGGCTCATCCGGTGTGAACTACAAACGGGAAAAAATAAGTGTCTCCCTTTCTACATAGAACAAGTACAGATAAATGATTAGTTGTTATTCACGGTCTCGTAGTCGCACTCGTGTATTTTTTCTCGGGATCTTGACAAAGAGGAAACTTATAAATAGAAATGTCAGTTAGTCATGAATGAGAGTTTCAAAATCTACTGTACGTAGGTCCCGCCTATAGTCGTGATAACTGACCAATAGTGCCATTTTATTACCCTATATGGAACAATGCATGGTGTAGTCAAAATCAAGTCAAAGGCGTAATTATCAAGGTAAGACTATATTACTCTGATGTAAAGAGTATTGCTCTGTTATAAAAAACAAATTCGAACAACTCCAGGAGTTTACCAAAGTACGATGAGGACTTAAAAAACACACAAATATCTCAGTTAAAATTTACAGATCTATTTAATGACATACAGCCCTTCCACTACACGCCATATTAGAACACAAACTTCTACGATTCGTCTGAGCTCCTGTTCTATATATTAAGAGAGGGTCCATGTGAAAACCATGCAGACGAGTCTACAGTGCACCTCTCCGATTTCCTTTAAACTTGGCACACATTTATATCTTAACTAGCTAATGTCCCATGTGAAATAGTTTGGCTGAAATGTAAAAGGCCTTTGAGATATGACAATCAAACTGTTTGACCCCCTGAAATGCTCAAAATCAGAGCAAAATATACCTTATGTTGTAACATGTCGCAATCGCAAATGATTTTAAGTAGAAAGATAATATTTTTACCTGCTTTAGTACTAAGTCCCGTCAGCATATTAAAACCAAAATCAACTAATTTTATTGATATTTTGTCGCTTCTGTCGAATTTTTATTTAACGCTACTTTAATAGGTCTTTTTAAAACCCGATAAATGCTGTCTGGCAATGGCCGTTTGCAGAGTTGCGGCGTTCTTTTCTTTGAATTTAGAAATATTCCTAGATTGCCTTACAATAGATCTTTGCATCTGGTAAAAAAAATATCTGTAAAGTTAATGCTGGGTTAGAGATTACGCACTCTCAAAATCCGCAATGTTCAGTTATTAAACAAACGACGATATGGCGACACGGCGATTTTTTTCAGATTAAAATCGAAAATTCGATGAACTTCACAGATTTTCTGCCAATAATTGCTTTAAGAATTCGAATGCACATTCATTTTCAATATTATTTTAGTTTTGAAGGGTGACCAAGTCCATCACCCGATATGCAGATGTCTAAAGTGACTGAATTATTGTCGAGTTTGACGGAGTCAAAGCTGAAAAATAGGTACTCATAGTTTATGGCAGTATCTTCGTTTAAAATTGTTTGATTGGATCAAATACAATGAATTTTCTTTGAATATGATATATAGAGGATTTCAAACTACGCTACGCTTTAAATACAGCTTCTAATCCGGCGAGTCACTCTGAATTTTGCGAGCCTCTGTAGCGGGGTGAATGAGTGACAAGTAGAAATGCACGTACATTCGTATTTAGGTTCTTCAGCCGATTCTCTATTCAAGTTTTTAGTTTTTATTCTGTAAAGAAACGAAGTTTTCTTTTCATAATAAAAAAAACCCTAATGGTTTCGTTTTCTTGGAAGCCCTTTATTATATGCTCATCGAATAGTTGGCCAAGTTAGAACCGTTTAGATTCAGCAACGGGAAGCCATTCTGATGTCGTTACTACCTTGTTACGGACTCAATTTGTTTCAATCTTGTGCATAATATTCTGTTCGTTCCGTTGAAATACCAAATGTGTGTATAATCCATGAAATCAAATGTGGTATCACCGAAATAGATGAAATCACTTCAGTGATATAATGATATCTCAAGAATTGCGTGACAGGAACTGCGTGTAACGTCTGCACGTGTATTTCCCGCCCTATCCACGAGATGGATTTGGACTTGATCAAGTGCTCATTTTGTGTATATTCAACGAGGGAATGTGGCATATCTTCTCGGCGTTACCAGGGAAAAACAACTATATTACCGTTGAAGGCATGTCCCGACCCCCTTACTAAGAATTGTATGAAATGCCTTGGCACTTGGCGCGGATGTTGTTGATGGCGCGTGTCAAGTAAAATTATCATAAAATCTATAAATATTTTCACCTGTACTGTTCTGTCTAGACAGGGTATTTTATTCATTTTTGATTTTAGGTAATGCACTAGTCAAAGTAACCCCCCCCCCCCCCCCCTCCTCCTCCCCCAACCCGGGACAGGGTGGGAGGGGGAGAGGGGGGGGGGGGGGGTGGGGGTTGATTTAGACTAGTGCATAATGGCTCACTCTCTGCTTAAAGCTGCCTGTGATACACTTGTATGCGATTTGTTACTATCGTCCTCGTATCTCTTTATAGCGGAGCTCGTTGCATAAAAAAACACAAAGAAAATCAATATGGAAAACAAAAGATAAAAGAACAACCCACACAAGTAAAAAAAAATAACGCCGCGCGCCTCGCCCGCTCGCAGACGTAAAGGTCGGTACACACGAAGGGACAAGTCACGTGTCCTGATATCCTGTTCCCCGCGGACACCGGACATCCTACAGCTGAGAAACTACAAACCTCGTACACAAAGAATAACGTATTTCTTTACAGTTTTAAGGTAATAGACCAGTTCGCGGTTTATTATAATTCCGACATTTTGAAAGGGGTGTAAACATGGCGCGAAATACAGTGTTTGTATGGGAATCCGATGACAAATAAAATCCGTAAAATCGAATTTCTGAAATATTCTTCAGATACAAACTTAAGATACCAGGTAAAAGATTAATTGATCGACATTTGAGGGATGTAGCTGTGCTGGGAAGCATGCAATCGTGGATTTAGTTTTCCATACATTTGTCTGTAAAAACGAGTCAAAGTCGGCGGGAAAATTTGCGCAAAAAAAATCAATCTTCCAGGAATGAAAACATTTTTCTGAAGCATTTCAAAGACATTTTTTTGTTTCGATGAGGCAAAATTTGCTTCCGCAACAATGTTTTCACGTTGGCTTTTGAGGAAAACAATGTTTACTAGGCTCCAGTGACACACAGCATATGTGTTTCTTAGCAACACAAACCCAGACCCAACCGGCAAGACAATTTGACACAGTGCGCATTCGTTAGTTTTTTTTCGGCAACAACGTTTCCTCGTATATCCACCCGTGCAGCAAAACATTTGTATGCTTCCTGCTCGTTCAATTAGCCACCCAGGCAACATTAAGAGAAACAGAGAAGCGCAGTGTTCGCGCCTACGCCTTTTCGAACCCTCGTGCCTCGTTCGGATGATCACGTAAAATGGCGGTCCCGTCTCACGCAATCTCGTTCTCATAACCCGCGATCTTTTGGCCAGTATCTTGGCGCTGGTCAAATGATCGCGGGCTCTGGGAACGAGATTGCATCTCACGACGCGACGCTCGTATTCATCAGCAGCTGTGTATCACAGGACGCTAAGGAACCACTTTGGACATTAAACAAATATCTGGCAGTGACCACCCTCAGTGCTTGTTGGTCAGCCGCATTAATGGGAAGATAACTAACATAACTACTCATGCTTGTAAACTGCGTGGCTTACCGTGTGTCTGAACAAGCGCCCCGCACATACATGTATATGTAAATCCAGCGTAATTCAGGTCTGGATAAAGTCTGTCACGATCCACACAATATGTTTCATCGTTCACCCAGATGTTTTCTGAACCCTTTTCTAAGATAGTTTGTAGCAATAGCAACATACGTCAGACATTTCTGAACTTCGCTTTCCAGGATGGCACTGCGCTCCAGTTCGGCACCGACACAGCTGATTAGGCCATCCCAAGAAAATGCAAATACGTAGAGAGCTAGGAAAAGAGGTGTAGTATGAAAGTATGTTCTACAAAAAAATTGTTTAACTTTTCCCTAAAATTGGGTCAATGTCAAGCTTTGTATTTTTGTTAACTTTTCCAAAAAAAATTGGGTCGGTCTGGCGATTGGAAACGGAACATTTTATTGGGATGGCCGTATGTGGGTCGTGTGAATATACAGGATATATGCACGGGATGTTAGAAATCATTTATAATTCATTGTTGTGACCTTGTGTATGAATGTATGCAAACATTTGACCCCATAACAGTTACATATATCAGGTGCATCATGGGTAATTTTAACCTATAATCAGCTTGAAAAAATTAAAGTTTTGCAAACAAAATTATGTAGATGTATTAAGTAGTGCATTATGATTATTTTCAGTTCTGTTTCATGAGATTCATAAATATTTCAATATAAATTACCCACTCTGGTATATATGTTGGGCACCACAGACGAAATGATAAAACACCGGATCTCCTAGCGTGTAGGGATCTGATCAGCAATATATACATATAAATAGACAAGAAAGGAAAGGCTGATTCAACGGTAGAGAGTTTTTTCTTCCAATATTCCACATGGAATGTACACATATGTGTTCGGGCTACCTGTGGTGCACAACAGCAGACTGGGTTCTAGTCCTAAATAAAATGGCGGATGCTACAAAGCCATCTGTATAAACTATAATGGGTAAATGTTCTTTCGGTGTAAAATCGACAAGAAGATAATTATCGTAAGTTGTGGCTTCGAGACCATGACAGAGCTGGGGAGGAGAGCACAAATAAGGCTAGAATCAGGTATGCATTTATCGCTGATTCATCCTTCGTATTACTAATTTCTCTTATTTTGAAGTTGATTGTTAATTAGTTGTTGTTTATTGCAAAACCATAGGCATAAGTGACAAATAAATTTATCACCCAGTTATTTTAGGGCTATGTTTCTCATTCCTGTCCGTTATTTGTCCCGTTATTCTGCACACGATACAGATTGCATCTGGCGTTGATTGTTTATTTACGTTGGACCCGGGCGTTGGGAGTATGTTACTTTGGCCTCACTGCTCCTAAGCTGAATAAACTTTACAAACTTTTTAGTCCCCAGTTGTATTTCCAAATGACTGATCTACAAAATAATAACTCTCTCATCTTCTACAATTTCGCCGCATCGATAGTATTCGAATGTCATTTTACCCTAAAATTTGACTTTTTGAAAAATAATTTCGGAAGTCACTTGTACATGAAAGCCTTACTCCTTGAATACTGAATATTTGTTGGCACTTATATCATAATTAAATTGCAATTGGTCGTGTTTATGCTGTAGAAACGTTTTGTGTATATAGCTTATATGGTTTGTTCAAAAATATTCTGTAAACATGACTAAAAATACATAGTGGAAATACCCCTCAAACCGAGGCAGTTCGTACTGACCCCCATATCTCTTACAGTTTTTGGAATTTTTCCAAAATATTCTACCAAGTCTAATGCCAGGCCAATAGTAACATATGTGCAAAATATGAACAAAATCTGAGATGTACCATGTAGACTCATATTTTCAGGGTGCATGGTTTTCACATGGATGCCCTCTTAAAAGCATAATTCTGTTTCATTTTACGGTGGGGTTTTCCTTCTCGCGAAAGGCTGATACTTTTGTTCGTTTTCTTTACCAATTTCATTCCTTTATATCTACAAGTACCTCAATATTTCCTTCACATGTTTCGCTTTTTATCAACTTCTTTCCTTATTAAAACCATTTGACAATTCGTTCGAAAAGGAAACTTGTAATGTGTATTGGATGGCGTATTACATCTTTTTGGTCCTCTATTTCAGTTTGAGCAACGAAAACGTTTTGAAACTGGTTCAAGCACATTCCCAATTATCTATTAGACAGTCTTAATTATTTCCATAGAGTTTTGAGCGCACACAATAAAACGCTTTGACGTTGAAGTGGTGCTTGTTATCTTATAGATACTCCGAAAGAAGGCACGTGCAGTTTACGGCTTCATGTAGTCCACTGCAGCTAAAGAAACGATTCGTTTTGTTGTTATCATGTTTACATCTTGTCAAAAATCCAAGATTTTTTTGCCTACAGTTGTATATTTGAGAAGGATTACATACAAAATAATGTAACGGAGATAGTTAGCACAAAATGCCCGAAAAATAGACCCTTTCAAAATATAAATGCATTGGTTGTTTAAGTCTAACTGGTGTGAACAACAAACAGGAAAAAATAAGTGTCTCCCTTTTTATATAGAACCAGTACATTAGATTAGTTGTTATTCAATATCTTGTATGTCATTGAGTGTTTTCGTCCAGCTGAATGTTTGAACGGCATAGCTAAATGAGTGTGGCGATCCAGACACATCCAAAATTATACATCATAGAAACTTTTTTATTAGATCATTTATATTTTTCAACTAAAAAAAATTATACTGACCAGAACATTTCTACGTCTATCTACTTCAATCACATCCGGTGAAAACAAATGACAGGAAATGATCATCACCATCGTACTCCCTCAACTGAATACGTCTAATTAGTCAGGCTCATCCGGTGTGAACTACAAACGGGAAACAATAAGTGTCTCCCTTTCTACATAGAACAAGTACAGATAAATGATTAGTTGTTATTCACGATCTCGTAGTCGCACTCGTGTATTTGTTCTCGGGATCTTGACAAAGAGGAAACTTATAAATAGAAATGTCAGTTTGTCATGAATGACAGCTTCAAAATCTACTGTACATAGGTCTCGCCTATAGTCGTGATAACTGACCAATAGTGCCATTTTATTACCATATATGGAACAATGCATGGTGTAGTCAAAATCAAGTCAAAGGCGTAATTATCAAGGTAAGACTATATTACTCTGATGTAAAGAGTATTGCTCTGTTATAAAAAACAAATTCGAACAACTCCAGGAGTTTACCAAAGTACGATGAGGACTTAAAAAACACACAAATATCTCAGTTAAAATTTACAGATCTATTTAATGACATACAGCCCTTCCACTACACGCCATATTAGAACACAAACTTCTACGATTCGTCTGAGCTCCTGTTCTATATATTAAAAGCATAATTCTGTTTCATTTTACGGTGGGGTTTTCCTTCTCGCGAAAGGCTGATACTTTTGTTCGTTTTCTTTACCAATTTCATTCCTTTATATCTACAAGTACCTCAATATTTCCTTCACATGTTTCGCTTTTTATCAACTTCTTTCCTTATTAAAACCATTTGACAATTCGTTCGAAAAGGAAACTTGTAATGTGTATTGGATGGCGTATTACATCTTTTTGGTCCTCTATTTCAGTTTGAGCAACGAAAACGTTTTGAAACTGGTTCAAGCACATTCCCAATTATCTATTAGACAGTCTTAATTATTTCCAAAGAGTTTTGAGCGCACACAATAAAACGCTTTGACGTTGAAGTGGTGCTTGTTATCTTATAGATACTCCGAAAGAAGGCACGTGCAGTTTACGGCTTCATGTAGTCCACTGCAGCTAAAGAAACGATTCGTTTTGTTATTATCATGTTTACATCTTGTCAAAAATCCAATATTTGTTTGCCTACAGTTGTATATTAGAGAAGGATTACATACAAAATAATGTAACGGAGATAGTTAGCAAAAAATGGCCGAAAAATAGACCCTTTCAAAATATAAATGCATTGGTTGTTTAAGTCTAACTGGTGTGAACAACAAACAGGAAAAAATAAGTGTCTCCCTTTTTATATAGAACCAGTACATTAGATTAGTTGTTATTCAAGATCTTGTATGTCATTGAGTGTTTTCGTCAAAATCTACTGTACATAGGTCTCGCCTATATAGTCGTGATAACTGATCAATAGTGCCATTGTCAATCTTGACATATAAACCAACTTGAATTTGTTGTCCAGAACTGAACATTACAGCTCGACATTTTACAGTCATTTTTGGACAGGCTTGCCTTAATTAATTTAGTTCCTAGTTTGAAAAATCGAACTGTACTGTAATTAGACACTACTTTTAAACGAATATTCGAATTAAAACTGAACAAGTGACATTCCTTGACGTTGATCGGTGTAGTAGTTGCAGTGAAACCAATATTTAGTGCGAGTTTAATTTTTTATTTAGTATAGTTTAGTACACTAGCGCAGTCCCTGTTCATGTTTGACATGATTCAAATATAAAAGAAAGCTTCTGAAGTCTAGCTGATTCGGACGAGTTTTTATAATGTAAAGTGCACTGACTTACAGCGATGTTCAACACAGTGCAGTAAAGTAATGGGAACTGAAGTGTATCAATAAAGTGCTTTACTGTTTACCAGTATCGTGTCCTTGCTTCGAATGTGTGTCTCATCAGTTGAATACGCAAATCATTTTCATTCCAATACATTTTCTGTCTATGTCCAATCAAAATTTCCTCACCGTTTTATTAACTGAATGACTCAACGAAGTTGATGTCTTGCACTTTTTTAGAACAATATACCAGTGTAAGAAAAAAAAATCGAACAATTAATACCGAATTATTATTTAACATGTGAGCTGTTTTATGTCCTTCAGTATTTTGGTCACTTGTTTGTACCTCAAGCGACATTATAATTATCAAATTAAGACTATATTACTCTGATATAAAGAGTATTGTTCTGTTATAAAAACAAGTTCGAACAACTCCAGGAGTTTACCAAAGTATGATAAGGACATAAAGAAATATCTTAAAATGTACAGAGTTATTTAATTACATACAGGCCTTCCACTACACGCCGTATTAGAGTTCAAACTTCTACGATATGTCTGAGCTCCTGTTCTATATATTAAAGCATAATTCCGTTTCATTTTACCGTGGGTTTTTCCTTCTCGCGAAAGGCTGATAGCTAGTTTTGTTCGTTTACTTTACCAATTTCATTCCTTTATACCTACACGTACCTAAATTTTTCCTTCACATGTTTTAGTTTTTGCTGTTTATCAACTTCTTTCCTTATTAAAACCATTTGACAATTCGTTCGAAAAGGAAACTTGTAATGTGTATTGGATGGCGTATTACATCTTTTTGGTCCTCTATTTCAGTTTGAGCAACGAAAAGTTTTGAAACTGGTTCAAGCACATTCCCAATTATCTATTAGACAGTCTTAATTATTTCCATAGAGTTTTGAGCGCACACAATAAAACGCTTTGACGTTGAAGTGGTGCTTGTTAACTGTAATTATATTGTTTTTAATTTATCTTATATATAGTTACTCCGATAGAAGGCACAGTTTACGGCTGTAGTCCACTGTAGCTAAAGAAGCGATTTCTTTTGTTATTATCATGTTTACATCAGTTGTATATTAGAGAAGGATTACATACAAATGCATGTAACGGAGATAGATAGCACTAAATACCGAAAAATAGACCCTTTCAAAATATAAATGCATTGGTTGCTTAAGTCTAACTGGTGTGAACAACAAACAGGAAATAATGTGTCTCTTTTTTTACTCGTGGATGTACGCATGTACAGGACGAGTTGTTGGTGGTTGGAGATAATTTATTCATCGTTTTTTCTGTGGATCGAGGACTCGCCGTTGGCTTTTCGAATGACGATTGATTTTCCGAAGATATATTGACGGATGTTTAGGTACGCGTCCAAGGTTTCGAGTTTGACTGTGTGAACAACAAACTGTTATCGGAGAAGTTGGAAAGGATTTGGTCATGTTGTTAAGTAATGGTTCGTATCAGACCTGGAGCAAGATCTATTGTTCCGCGGCAATGAATGTGATTCCACTAATCCCACATAAAAAAATGGTTCAATTTTTGTGTCTACTGCTTCTTAAGAAGCTGTAGACACTATGTTATCGAGTCCTATAACGCGCGTAAGATAGTGTGTTTGCTAAAGTAGAGTCTTTAGACTAGACTAGACTACCTAGGTCCAGTCGTTAATTTTCCACTCCTCTGTAAAAACACAACTGTCTGTAGCATTTGTCAAAAAGAAAAAAATCAATGAAACATAAATCAGTGTAATCTTGTAAGACGGTACATTATATCAACCCAAGAACTGAGAAATAAGAAAGTTATCAACTCTGCGACTGTAAGGAAAACGAACTGTAAATTGGTGTTTTTGAGATTGAATAAACTTTGTTTAATTTATCTGGTGGTTTGTTTTTATTCGTATGGTAATTATAGTTCAGTTTTAGAGAAGAATTTGCATCTCAAGAGTTTTCCTCAAAACAATAAGACTATTGTTTCTATCAAACTGTACTGATGGCTCTTCAGTTATCGTTAATCCCTAAGGACAATAACAAAGTTGCTCTTATGAGTCATAGTGGATTTACTGTAAAGGTTTATAAATATTCTGATCTCAGAATTACGTTACGAGAGATAGTGAATGTAATAGCTGTAAGGAAAATAATAAAGGAGTTCCGGTAGGGTCAAAATTTGTGAATGATATCAAAAATATCGTTGGGTTAATATAGAGCAGATTACCGAAACAATAGTGTATTGTTGTTCATAACAAAGACTTTCCCAAACCTGTTCAACCAAAACAAGTGAACTTTATTGATTTAAAAGTTAAAGTAATTACAAAGTCAATCATTCTCCATAAACTCTTCATCTTTTCTTAAAAATTGTTCTGGAACAGACAACTAATATCTTGAGGCAAAGCCGTGTTGTTCAATGTCATTCAGTGGATGTATTTCACGACTCACTACTTCAAGCACTTGATCAATGATAGAAGATCCGTTGTTTCTGAACTGAATATTTAGAAGATACACTGTGGTCCAGGGTAACTTGTAAAGTTCAGTTCCATGAGCGATGAATTTCAATGTTCAACATGTAGCAAACAGCGTTCACAATCTGCCACACTCTCTCTGGTTTGACTTCGTCTTTTGCATTGTCGTAGAACAAATTCCACGATTCCTCTTCGGATAATATCAAGCACTCGTGCTGTCCCTTGGCTTGGGTGATTTGTTTCACAGCCATAACATCGTCTTTCTCTCTCGACATAGATTGGTTCTTGACAGAGTGCAGCATACACCAAATGTATAATATTTGATATCCTGTGAAATGCTCTGTTTCTTTCGACGTGTTCTACTTCATCCACGGTGATCGTTTTTCCTTGAACGCCTTCCATGTCAGAGTTGAATAAAAATATGATAGGCAACTAGTTCCTGTAAAAACTAGTTTTGTTCTGCGTCGGCGGGGAAGATAAACAATGGTATGTAATCAACTAAAGTCGATTGAGGTATGCTAACCGCCGTGGAAAGCGAGTAGCAGCTGACGTTTCGAGCGCTAGCCCTGACGAAGGGCTAGCGCTCGAAACGTCAGCTGCTACTCGCTTTCCACGGCGGTTAGCATACCTCAATCGACTTTAGTTGATTACATACCATTGAATAAAAATACGCGAGCTAATAAAGATGCACTGAACGGAGTCTGAGGATTTTGACGTCATCCGAATTAATGAGAGCGCCCTAAAAATTAGCATAGCGCCCTAAAAATTAATGAGAGCGCCCTAAAAATTAGCATAGCGCCTTAAAAAGGGGGCTTAATTCGGTGCCTATCCTACTACTGCTGGCGGTGAGTAATATTGTTATTTTACCATGAATTTTCTAAGATTTAAAAACTTGATTAGCTAAAGCTTTCGCAGAGTGTGTGTACCGGTCAAATGAAAAGCTTCCAAAGGTACTTTCAAGGTCTAGGTGGATGTACTTCCCACCAATTGAATACTAAAGTGTTAATTTTCCTGCTCTAAAGCTAGATCTCTAAATAAGGCTGGAACAGTAATATTAAAGGTTTGCAACAACTTGTCTTTAGGTTGTAAGAATGGCGAGTAAGTCGAGTTTTGGCGAGTTTTGGAGAAAAGTTTGATTTTCCTTGTTCGTATGCTGCTTCTTCGTATGAAGGAAACTGATGACGCCGTTGTTTCACCTCTAAAATGGAATTGAAGACTAGATTTACAATACAAATTACAGACAGGCAATCCAAATTGCTTGACTGATTATTCTTAAGTTATGTTTATGATTTTTATATTAGCCCGACTGATTCAGGAGAAAACATTCATTTTCCCCGGACGTTTTCTGGGCAAACGTGGCGGAAGCCTATAAAAAGTTAACGACCATATTCAAGCGTATAAATAAAATTATTTCAAGCACTGCTATTAAAACTATGAACTTCCTGTTACATATGTAAGAACTACGATGGTGCCTGATTCTAGTTTTCAATTTATTTCGAAAGAAATTCTTTCGAGTTATATTCCCATCTCATGATGTGCAAACAATGATGTTAACGAAACCCAACACTGCGGTTACATCGCATCAGATTGTTTACTAAATTGAAATATTGGTGGCAGCCAAAACTGCTATAGAAAACATGCTACAAAAACACTAATTAAAATCGCTTGATATCACAGAAGTTACGTTGATAATTTATAGGTTGATAACCCCATTAATTTTGGAGGAAATGTACATTTTCCGAGGCCTACAATCAGCGAGGAAAATTGTGCTGGTATTTTTTGACAGATCAGACATGCATAACTAATTAGGAGGCGTTTTTCAAAATCACAGGCGTTACGTGCAGGCGTTCCCTTCCCTTCTCCCCTCCCCCTATCTACTTTTTGTCCTCGTGCCATTCTTCCCTCGTCCAAATATATTGCGGTTTCCCAAATGAAACGCCTGCATTGTGGGCTAATGCTCACTTTGCTTCAGGTTACTAAAAATAGATTTGATTCAACATTATCATTGCACGCCACACACTACGTAGCCTGCTGTGCAGACGTATTATTCATTCCTATACTACGCAACACGCCCAACGCGTACAAAATCATAATAACACTACAACTAGTGGAGTGTGACAGTGCCGGATGCCTGGTGGACAGCAGCAAACGGTTTCTTTAATAAACTACGGTATTACAAATCATTACATAGTACTAATTTTACAAAATCATAATATTTAACAGGACATGATTTAACAGGACATGAAGGAATAGAGAAAACATTCCATAACCACACATCATCCTAAACGGATGGTTGCACAATCAAATGACGTAATCACATGATAATAAGTAGCTTTTCACATGCTTAAATTAAATACCGAAAAATCGATATCTAAAGAAAATAATGTACGTTGCCCGGTACGAAAAACCATCGTAAAAAAACACGTCTTGCTACGTGGAAAAACTTGTGGAAACGTACTCCTCGACCGAATGCAATCGTACAAGGCTCCGAGGGCTAAAGCCAAAATGGTTATATCTTGATGAATAATAATTTAAAACATTAAAACTAAAGTTTGGCTGACTTGTGGCTGTCCAGCAAGCGAGAGAAAGAATTCTAAACTGATTGGTCTTTATATACCTCAAATATGAATATTAAACATATATGTACAAGAAAAGAAACTAATGAACTATCACTTAAGTGATAAACAAATAGCTACGTGCCGTAATGAAGACGCTTTCCGACTCACTTTGTTACGTTGGAAAGCCTCTATTTCACTCTCATAAATTCGAAGAAAAAAGTAACGTCTCCTTACCCGATGGTGGTGGTGGAGAAATTATTTTAGTTAGCCTGCAAATTTTCTTTTTAAAGCAACCCCCCTTTGGTATCCAATTAATTTTGAAGATCCCTCTAGAGTACCTTATAATATTTTGGGACCCCTCTTTTCTCCAACTGATATGTTTTTTACAAGACCCCACATTTTCTCCACCCCCCCCCCCCCCCCCCCCCACAATGATAATTTCATTTGTCTCCCGGATGATTATAAGATCGATTCGACAAAACAAAGATACCCTGAAGACATTGTTATTGACTCGCGCGGAAAAGCCCTGATAGACACATGCATAGAAAATGATCTACGGATTTTCTAAATCGCTTTCCAAGTCTTGAACTTTATCGATGTCAACCTTGACACCAAATCCTTCAAGTGCATGTTCTTCTTGCCCTTGCTTGTTCTTTGCCACACAATGCTTACAACATTGCGAAACGTCCGCTTGAAGCCAGCCAAACAAACAAGATAGTATGGTAATTTCTTCATGTCATTCCCTTGAGATGTTCGTAATCGCAGGCGATGATTACTCGAATATTTGTATGGAGTTGTGAATACAAAAGTTCAATATTGGTTCATTTAATTAACCATTATAAGTTTTTGAAGCCGTTTAAAAAACTCGCAGCACGTGTTTTATTAAATCTGATAAAACACTGCTGCTCGTTTATTAAACTATACTTAGACTGTGTAATACACAGTCTATTGTCTGGGTAGTTCAGTTACAGGTCTGCGCCTGTGAAGCGTGAGTTATTAAATGTATTTACAGCTATATGATGTCACGCGAGACCAGTGATTTCAAATAAGCGAATGTAGCCTCGAAAACCAGACGTCTTGGAGTTTCGTTTTTAGATTTGGAATATTGACCCAGACAGCAGGCTCGAAAGCCTTGCCATTTTTAGCACTAAATTAGAAAATTGAGAAAAAAGGAATTAATGAATCAGTGTGTCATTTAATGTCGTTCCGTAAGATTTGATACGCTGTTGGAGTTTAGTTTGATGCAAATAGTTGCATTCGTAGTTTCCCGACACATTGTAAATTCTAAACCGTCATTTGAATCTCGAAATCGATGTGAAGGTTTTGAAAAGCCGTTGTAATTGTCTGTGTCACTGGTTACGTGTGACACCACATAGCTTAATAATAACATACATAACACGTTCTAATATGTTCTAAAACGCTATTATTATAGTAATTTGTTTATTGTTGTTGCTTTCTACCATTTTGGGAATATTTTCAATTAAACTTTATCATTTTAGTATTTGGGGGATGGGAAAATAGCCATTTTTGTTTGCAATCGTTTCAAGTAAGTTTATCAGATAGTGAAAGAGGTATTACTTTGTTAATGCAACCTTCATCTTTAGATTCCCACTCAATCAATAGCCCACTTCCGAGATATGCGTCACTTCCTACATACAAAGGAATCAATACGAGGCTCCGTCAGAAGCTCCGTGCATAATGCTCAGTGCTGTAGTCTTGTCACGAACGATTGAGCATTATGAACGGAACCTTGTATTGATTCCTTTGTATGTAGGAAGTGACGCATATCTCGGAATTGGGCTATTCCATTTGTGCCGATTAAGTTTGGAAACTTTGCAAACATCCGTTTACGATTCCTCTATGTTCAGGGATCGTTCTGTTATGGTTGGCACAACTCTCAAAGCTCCAGCTGTAAGTACAAAAGCTCTGCCTATAAGCCCATTATTTTAATCATTAAAATCGATTCTCCATCAAGTAAATAGTTGAATAGGAAAATAGTTCTTGATGTGAGTGTTGCGTCTATGAGTTAGAGGTTTCTCTTTCCAATATGCTAATGATGTGATGTCACAGGAGGCCAACTAAAAGTCATTTATTTCTCCTTTTGAATGAAACTATTTCTGATTTATACAAAATACTTGGTAAAATCACTGATATAAGTCCCAAACATAACATGGGTGTTTAGAAAATGAGACCTCCTGTGACGTCACATAATTAGCATATCAGACGCAACACTCAAATCAAGAAATATCTTACTATTCACCTATTCACTTAATGTAGAATCGATTTTAGTGATAACAAATTTGGGCTTACAGGCACTTTAATGACAAGTTAAAATCCGGTTGAAATAAATCTATTAGAATTTTCCGATTCATTCTCTCGCATTAACGTACGATAGAGCAGATTTCGTACGAGTGGGACAAACTACGGCATGGCCGCAGCCTTACCGTAACCGTACTGTAACTTACTTACCGTAACTCTGTTATTTGATTGGATCAGCAGGACAATAACTATAGGGAAACCATTTCAATGTTACGGCATGCCAGTGCCTTAGTTTGTCCCACTCATACGAAATCTGCGCTAACTAGTAAAACGTAGTGTCCATATAGGTCGACACAGAACGAATTGTCAATCACGTATGTAAATAAATACATATCTCCCTAGAGGAACGAGTGTAAGTTTCTTATAAAATTCGCTATTTTGACTCTCTTTGACCCCCCCCGAAATTTTCTTTGCTGGCAAGTGCCCCACCCTCGGTGTGATGATAATACTTTTATTGAGTCATGTCACGCGCGCTCATTGCGTGACACTTCCCGCCATGCATTGTTGTAGTTTAGTCTGTCTGTTTAGGTCCGCCATCTTGGTTATTGAGTCAGTTAGTCTTGTTAATGTTAATATAGAAAGCGAAGAAAATCAAAACATGGTGCAAGAAGTGGGATTATAAAACCCTGAAGACTTCAACTAGACCGTCGACAAGAGCAGAGCCGAGGAAGACGACCGGTAAGACTATATTAGCGAGTAAAGTAAACACGAACTGTGTTGAATCAATAAAGTCAAGCAATGGCTGCAGGATTTACACCGCCAACAATGAACTGGGATGCAAGCGATGTACCAGATGAGTTCGCTAAATTTAAACAATATAGTATTTCAAGGGCCGTTCTCAAAGAAAGGTGCGAGCGAGAAAGCCTCATACATTCTATTATGGACTGGTCGCCCTGGTGTTTACATTTACAACAGCTGGAGGTGGGAGAATGACGGAGATAAAACTAAACCCGAGATCATTTGGCAAAAGTTTGCCAAACACTTAGCTCCTAGGACCAATCATAGGCTAGCAAGATACCAGCTACAGCAAATGAGACAGATGAGTAGCGAGAACGTAGATGATTTTATTAGCAGATGCCGAAATCATGCCGTCAAATGTAAGCTTAGAGACCAGCGAGAGATAGACGAGCGCCTAATCGAACAACTTATAATCGGAACTAAGCATAAGAAAGTCCAGGAACGAATCCTAGAGAAAGGCGAGGACAGGCATGCGATTACGCTAGAACCTACGAAGCAACAATTGCACATATGGCGCAGTTAAGCGGCGAAAACCAAAACAGCGTGCATGAAATAAGAAAATCCAGAAACCGGATGATGAAATGCCGGAACTGAGGAGGCGAACACCAACCACAAAAATGTCCAGCGTACGGTACAGCTTGTAGTTACTGCCGTAAACCCAACCATTGGGCCAAGGTCTGTCGACTTAAAGCACAAGAAGCGCAAAGTAACACAAACAGCCACACAGAAGCAAATACACACGCGCGCTCTAGACAACAACAACCCAGGTTTAAATCACAAAACACACAGGGATCCCGAACTGACAGACGAGTTCACGCACTTCATTGGGGTGACTACAGCTATGAGGACGAGTTAGACGAACAGTTCGAAACACTGATTTTCGAATCTATAACCGTAGACAGCATTACACCCGGCCAGACGAAAAAAAATGAAAGAGACGAGGCGTTTGTGACTGTTGATGTTGTTTTGCAAGAAGGAAATACACGCAGATATCACACACTTCTAAAAGCAAAGCTCGACACCGGAGCCCAAGGAAATATACTGCCAATCAGGCTGTATCGCAGCATGTTTCCCCAGAACGTCGACGAAGACGGATAACCAAATCCAGACGTCCTAAAGAAGTCAAATACAGTCTTGACAGCCTATGGTGGATCACAGATAAGGCAACACGGAACATGTGATATCCGATGTGGATATCAGGGTGAGAGTACGATCGCTACCTTTTACGTTACTGAAGCACAAGGACCTGCAATCATTGGCTTACCTACCTCACTCGAGCTCAAGCTCCTGTCCCTGAACTGTTCTGTAGAGAAGAAAGTAGTAGAACAAAAGAACAACGGGCCGCCAATAAAAGCTGACATGCAAGCAAACACGGTAAACCGAATCAGGAATAAAGGGCATCTGATTACCCAATACCCCAACTGTTTTGACGGTATAGGTAAATTCCAAGGCGAATACTACATCACGCTGGACCCAGTAGTTCCACCTATTATTCAGACGAGTACCAATAAGCCTCAAAGACGACATCAAGCGTGAGCTAGACGACATGCATGGTCGCACAGGATATCATAACTATATAAAGTAAGAGAGGGCGAACCAACTGCCTGGGTAAACAGCCTGGTCTACCGACGGAAACAAAACGGAAGGTTGAGGATCTGCCTAGATCCAAAAGACCTGAATGCAGCAATTCAGAGAGACCACCACGTGACGCCGACCCTTGAAGAAATCCGACCAAAGCTGAACGGCGCAAAGCTATTCTCCATCGTAGATGCGAGAAGTGGATACTGGAACGTAGTACTAGACCAAGAATCCAGCTATCTAGCGACATTCAACTCCCCATTCGGTAGATACCGTTTCAAGCGCATGCCATTTGGGCTAAGGATGTCTCAAGACGTATTCCAGTCAAAGATTGATCAGACATTCGAGGGATGCGAAAGCGTCGTGGGAATAGCAGACGACGTAGTAGTTTATGGCAGAACGGAAGAAGAACCGATCGCCACTTGCGTGGAATGATCAAGAGATGCGAAGCAACGGGATTGAAGCTAAACCCCGACAAGTGTTTCATCAAAGAGAAAAGGATCAAGTTCTACGGAATCATCTGCAGCGAGAATGGTGTGCAGCCAGATCCAGCTAAAGTGTCGGCACTCAAGCAAATGAAGCCCCCAACCGACCGCCGCGAACTTCAAACATTTCTAGGATTGGCCACCTACATGGGACCATTCATCCAGAACCTAAGTACCCTGACAGCGCCCCTAAGAGAACTCCTGAAGGAAAAAACAAGTTCGCGTGGATCCCAGATTATCAAGCAGCGTTCGACAAGATCAAAGAATCCATCAGCAAAGAAATCACCCTGAACTACTTTGATCCAGCCAAAGAAGTCACACTTCAAGTCGACGCCTCAACCAAAGGCCTCGGTGCAGCACTGATTCAAGACGACAAACCAATAGATTTTGCAAGCAAAGCCCTAACAGATGTAGAAACCAGATATGCTAACATCGAAAGAGAGATTTTAGCCGTGGTATATGGTTGTGAGAAATTCAACACTTATCTCTTCGGTCGCAGCTTCACAGTCGAAAGTGACCATAAACCCCTAGAGAGCATTCACTTAAAGCATACGATCTCACTATCAAGTATCTTCCTGGAAAAGATATGTTAATTGCGGATGCACTCTCCCGACTATCGCCAGAGGAAAAACTCCCCGTGTCCGACATGAATGTACAGATTCATGAGGTGTGTCCACAGTTCAGCAACGAAATGATCCAGAACATCAGAGATAGTACCAGCACAGATACAGAGCTAACCGTCCTTAAGGAAACGGTATATGCTGGCTGGCCACAAAACATCAGACAAGTACCCACGTTAGCAAGACCTTACTGGTCATATAGGGACGAAATTACCATCGAAGACGGAATAACGATGAAGGGTCACCGGATCATCATACCAGCTGCTCTTCACAAGGAGGTGCTTAGAAAGTTACATGCAGCTCACCAAGGAGCAGAGAAAACCAAATTGAGAGCAAGATCATCAATATATTGGAGAGGCTTAAACAACGAAATTTATGAGATTACAAAATTGTGCAGCACGTGCCAGGAATCTCAAGCAAGCCACCCCAAGGAACCGCTCATTCCAACAGAAGTACCACCCAGACCATGGCACACGATTTGCACAGATCTTTTCCATATGGATAACTCTGAATATTTGCTAATTGCTGACTACTATTCTAAGTACCCGTTCGTGAGGAAGATCCCTAAAGGACAGAGTAGCAGCAGGACAGTCGTGGAAATGACTAAGCAGATTTTCAGCGAACAAGGAATACCAAAGATTGTAAGATCTTATAACAGTCCACACTTCGAATACAGCGCCTCCACAACACGTCGATGATAGCCCCAAGGAAGAAGTCGGAAGTCAGATAGCCGACACCACCAATCTGAGAGTAACGACGCGCAGTGGCAGGACCATGAAGCCGCCATCCCGTCCGAACTTGTAACGGGTTAGATCTAGACTTAGCAAACGAATACTGCTCAGTTACCAGACTCGTTGCAGTTAGACTTAGTACGATAGATTTTACCCCATATACGGTAAGGGGATGTGATGATAATACTTTAATTGAGTCACGTCACGCGCGCTCATTGCGTGACACGTCCCGCCATGCATTGTTGTAGTTTAGTCTGTCTGTTTTGGTTATTGAGTCAGTTGTTAGTCTTGTTAATGTTAATAAAGAAAGCAAAGAAAATCAAAACACCCGGAACATAAATTCAGTCAAATGCCCCACGTATACCCGGGAGGGCGATAGGCAGGTTCGGAATAGACCTCTTTAGCTTCGTACGTCACAGACTAGTCATGTGGTCTGAAATGGGTAAACACAGCATGAAATACAGTGTTTGTATGGGAATCTGATGCCAAATAAATTCCGTAAAATCGAATTTCTGAAATATTCACAGCCTGCAAATGTAAGGTACTAGGCAAAATATTAACTTATCAAAATTTGAGAGATGTAGCTGTGCTGGGAAGCGAACAGTCGTGTTTTTAGTTTACCATACATTTCTCTGTATTTGGAATGTGTCCAAGTCCGTGGGAAAATTTTTAGACAATGCATGAAAAACTGAAAACACGACTGCTTGCTTCCCAGCACAGCTGGAACCCTCAAATTTTGATCAGTTAATATTTTGCCTAGTGCCTTACGCTTGCAGGCTGTGAATATTTCAGAAATTCGATTTTACGGAAATTATTTGGCATTGAATACGCTAAATACAGTGTTTGTATGGGAATCTGATGCCATGTTTACCCACTTCTGACCATGTGACCTCGAAGGTAAAGAGGTCTATTGATAGAGCCGTTAATAGCTTTATTTCACCAATATCGACTGAGCCTGAGGCGAATAATTGTTAAATATATTTTTATTCTGGAACCATTATTACGGAAACCTCAACACAAAATGAGAATTAGTGTATTTTAGTTTTATTTCTTAAATAGAAGGCGTGACAAATGTAACTTTTGTAAACAAAGCTTTTTCTACGGCAAAACAAGTTGTGACAGTTACTTTAATTTGTACATTTTATGAAAACATTTTACCTTTACACTCGAAGGCCATAGTTTGTAGATTTTTTAGTGCTTTTAGGCACTGCATTTTGTTGAATTTCTAAAATTTCCGCATCGGACGTGAATTTACGCCTGCCATTTTGTTTCAAAATTATCCTGAGTTTTGTAGGTGACTATTGTTAATTATTACGAGATAGCGAGCCAATCAAATTGCATGATCTATGTAGGTTCCCGTGTTGGATATCCACTGCGCCTATCTTTGAAACACTGATTTCGTATTTGATTTCTATTTTTAGGATGAAATTGATATTATGAGCAAGCTTGGTGTCCACTTCTCTGACGCTAAGATCGTGCAGGTAAATACTGCGGCACGGTTACTGTACGGCATGCCATGACGTAGAAATGGTTTCCCTATTGTTTTTGTCTTATCCAATTTACGGTATGGTTACAGTACGGTTACAGTACGGTTACAGTACGGTTACAGTACGGTTACAGTACGGTTACAGTACGGTTACAGTACGGCCACGGACATGCCGTGTTTTTGTCCTACTCGTACGAAATCCGCTCCAGTAGATATCTTACATTTGTTTCTTTGTTGATAGCACCTCGGTGAAGTTGTGAAGCAACAACAGGTAGACTATCATCTTCTCGATGAACAAGGTAGAGTCCTGGTAAATTGTCTCAAGTTGTCGTAGAACATAATAATCCAATAGTCCCGCTCACAGCTCCCTCCGCCATTTTGAATATTTCATGTAAAGTGCTCATGAAAACGAGGTGAGCGGTGAC
Source organism: Actinernus sp. WN-2022 (assembly GCA_030867875.1). Lineage (NCBI taxonomy): Eukaryota > Metazoa > Cnidaria > Anthozoa > Actiniaria > Actinernidae > Actinernus > Actinernus sp. WN-2022. The sequence continues at coordinate 30,554,207 of JAOWCC010001501.1, forward strand.
GAATATGAAACAAACAAGATAATTATATTAATATACTTTAAAACAAATCGAGAAATTCGCTGTACAATCGTGTAATATTTCTGTCTACAGTACTTTGACTGTCGTAGCGTCGCTCCAGTCACCGTTCGCCTCGTTTTCATGCAGTTGCACGCAGTTTACATGACAAGAGCATAATTAAGAGAAGGAATCTTGTATCGCGCGGCGTGCGATGATAATGACGAATAAAATCTATTTTTAGTAACCGGAAGCAGTTGAAGCAAAGTGACCGCGCGCTCGACAACATTCTCATGGCGTGAAAGGGCGCGAAAATGGATTGACGCGCGCTTGCGCACTTCTTAGCTGCTTCCGGTTACTAAAAATAGATATCGCACAAACGCGCGTATTGAAGATTCCCTTACTGTCGGTTCAACCTCGACGTACCTGACGTTGTGTTATTGTTCATTTAACAGAGCAGAAAGCGCCAACTATTGTCGCAGACTTGTGCCAGTGCATCCAGCTCCGAAACGTACCGCCTCTGGATCTCTTGCAATAGGATCTTAGGATTCCACCCATCAACAATATCACACAATAGTTCGTTCTGTTCTCGTTTGAGATTTCTCAGTTGCATTTGCTGTATAAAGAAATTCCTAAATAATTAAACTTACTGATTATTTCATGCATGGATTTCCATGGAATACGGGCGAATATTTCACGAGAAATTTGTATTATTTGATATACAACTCGCCTTATACCAAAATAATATGAATTTCGAGTGAATTTTTCGCCGGTATTGCATTAGAAAACCACGAAATAACCATATTATCCTATAAATAACTTTACGGGAAGATTTACAACGAAAATAAAGCAACTATAGGATGCGAAATTTCTCGGAAAACAAAGGTTTTGAGAACACGTCTGCAGAATTATTATGTGTTCAAAAATTATGAATTCGTATTGGTTGATAAAGAAATCGCGCGAAATTTCATGCATTTCGATTGCCCTGATCTATCTAGCCATGGAATACCGCTCTGTATTTCATAGAAAAACCACCCTTAATAGATAGTATGCATGCTCTAATTGGCTGTTATCCGTGTTTGCATGAGACTGTAAACACGAAAATGACATAAACATAAATCCACTCTTTGCAAACGATCGTGCGTGTGTATTATAAAAGAAATAGAAAACGTTTTCCGTGTGTACATAGCCTGATGTAAACCGAGACCGAAGATTTCTAAAGTATTTCATGATAAAGCTGAGCTCTAATTGGCTGATATATAAGATTTATAGGATAATAACGAATTTTAAATTATTTTGGATTTTAATTCTTAAACCAGGTGACAAGATTACAAGCCTTCTCGCTTCATGCCTTGTGTTTCCTGACCTCGAACTCTGCAATTTGATTGGACCAAAAGTATAAGGATTCCATAAAACTCCTTCCATACCGTAACTGCACATGTTCACGGTTTGTAGTTTTCACGCTCGTTAGCTATTTTCGATTTAGTGTCCAAAGTAGTTCGGTGATTGCTTTGGTTTTGTATTTGCTTAGTCATTTTAGAGCGGTTTTCAATTGAGTATTTGATTGGTTAGTTATCCATGATTGCGTTTACATTTCCTCGTGATTGGTTCAAGTAAAACCAATCGTGAAACACTTCAGTTCGTGATTGGTTCATTGATGTTTTTACTTGCTCCTGTGATTGGCTCACTGGTTTTGGTTTTACGACACTCAATAGCCCACTTCCGCGATATGCTTTACTTGTCACGCACAAAGGTTTCAATACGAGGGCCCGTGCTAAATTATATTTATCTTTTCACAGAGAAAATAATTAATTTAATTTAGCACGGAGCCTCGTATTGAAACCTTTGTGCGTGACAAGTAAAGCATATCGCGGAAGTGGGCTATTGAAAACCGTTCTATTACCTGTGTAATTATTGGTCCACTAAGTTCTAAATTAAAACCAAGCATCACGCAATCAGTTTTCGTTTTAGCGAGAGTAATTCACAAGTGCGTAACTCCAATCACGACGTTACTTTCTCCTGTGATATAGGTTGTATGACACTCATTGGAAAACCGATCTAAATGAAAGAAGTTTATTGGAAATTGAAAACTATAATATACTTCACACCAGTAATTGTGAAAAATTGCACATTAAATTTTCGTATTAAGATATTATAATGAAGGGTTTATATTAGGAAAAATCTATTCAGCCAAAACATATGTAAAATAGTAGTTATTCAAGTTACGCAACACTAACTAAAATTTCAAATTAATGTACTATATCTATTCTTGCAAGCGATCTTGTTTAACGGTTGGGTCGAAAATTAAGCTATTTTCTTTAGAGGTAGTTGTCATGTAGTTGTGAAAAGCCCTAGGGTATAGATCTATTATTAGTACCAAATTTATGTACATAAGATTTTTACATCAGTTATAGGTGATATTTTATAGTATTATTTTATGAAAATGATAAGATTAAATGAATAGATGTTGACATTATGAAACTGAGTTTTTTTTGGAAATTAAAAAAATACAAGATGCTTCACACCAGTATTTTTGAAAAAAATATATTTAGGGTTTATATTTTTTTTTTATGATTCCTTAAAATGTCTTCAACGCCAAAAATATGTAAAATAACAGTTATTCAAGTTATTCTACACTAACTAAAATTTCAAATTCATGTACTCTATTTTATTTCACGGTTGGTTAAAAAATTAAGCAGTTTCCTTTAGAGGTAGTTGTTGGAAGTTCTAGTGTATAGATATATTGTTAGTACCAAATTTATGTGTATAGGATTTTACATCCCTATAGGTGATATTTTTATAGTATTATGAAAATGATGAATAAATGTTGATATTATCAAACTGTTTCTGTCTACATGTCGCGTGATACGTTGGCTTGTATAGACTATATCGCAACCCCGCCGTCGCAGTGCACTCTGCCGCCCAACAACAACAATGGAAAACTGAGATATCCATCCCAGAGTGCACTGCGACGGCGGGGTTGCGATATAGTCTATGAAACACTGGCGTCGAGGGAACAGTGAGTTTTGTTTCCATTGATCTGGCCTCGATGTTCTCCTCGACTCCGTATTGAGGAACATCGAGTTCGAAGGGAACAAAACTTACTAGTTTCCGAGAGGCCAGTCACTAAGTGATTTGTATATATAGCTTTTAGAAATATAAGTCATTTTGGTAAACAATCATTTTGGTGCGCAATCAATACGAACTTTAAACATAATAGCCTTGCGTTTAGCTCTCCTTTCAGAGGGCTTTCTCCCATCCTATCAAATACAGCAATGATTGGAAGTTGGTATCATAACTGACTTACACGGAGGATAAGTTTCGAAGCTCTGAAACAGGCGATGAAAGTCTTATGCGATCGACTTAACAGTCGGCTTATACTTTTACCCACAATCCTATGCGCGCAAAAACAACGAAAAAATGTCTGCTTATACTTTTACCCACAATCCTATGCGCGCAAAAATCCGTTATAAAATCGCGGCAGAGAGCTTTCAAATCTTAAAAACTAGCAAGTAGAAGTTCTTTCGCCATTACACTATCATTTCAGAGAATAGAGGATTTCTACATGTTATTTTGACTGTTAGCTTCGCAAAGGATTGTGGTCAAATGGACAGCTGCCATCTTTTCCGGTGCGGTGGACTGGAAGCCATGCACGCTGCTCTGCATCTAGTGACCCTGGACGTCTAAGTCATGTGGAATCTTTCTCGACTTAGCAAGGCGTTTGACACGGTGACCCATGACATTTTAATTGGAAAACTTGAGCATTATGGCATCCGAGGCATATTGCTAAAGATTGGTTTATCTCGTATCTAAGTAATCGAAGGCAATTTGTTTATATTGGGATTTCAAGGTCTGATGAGCACCCTGTACGCTGTGGTGTCCCACAGAGTCCGTGCCAGGGCCTTTATTATTTTCTTATACATAAATAATTTCCATAAGAGTTCAACTGCGTTTGATGTTCACTTGCTGACGACTCTAATCTGTTTTGTACCAATCTACTGTTAACAACAACTTATCTGAAATTAATACGTGGCTATCTTGTAACAAATTGTCCTTAATATTAATAAGACAAATTTTGTTATTTTCCACCCACCACAAAATAAGGTTAACTTGTCTATTAATCAAAAATGTATTAAACAGGAAAATAGCATCAAATATCTAGGCATTTATATAGATTCTAACCTCAACTGGAAGTGCCAGAATCAACACACTTTTTTTAATTAAGAGGAGCATAGGTGTTGTGTCAAACATTCGTCATTATATTACTTCGCAGGTCATTCGATTATATTACTCTTTAATTTACCCGGCTTACTTAACATATGGTCTATCAGAGTGGGGTAACTTATAACACTACCCTAAATGCAATTATTACATTACAAAAAATGCTTAGATATATTGAAACTCGTTGATTTAACCAGTCAGTACTAATTACGGTAAATTTAGCCTTCGGTTCCAAGGCCCCTGCCTTTGAATGCCATTGACGATAATTTAAAAAACCTAAGTAAAGCATCGTTCAAAAACAAGATAAAATCGAATATAATCGGCGATTATAAGGTTTTCCCATGCTCTTTTTCCCCGCTTTGTTTCATGTGATTGTGTAGGGTTCTTCGTCTCGTGTAGTTATAGTCTGTGTATTTGTTTGCACTTTTATTTTAGTGCCAAAATATGTAGACCATTATCCTGTTATAGTAATCTACTTTGGCTATCGGACTCGTTTGGCGCAAGCTATTTCCGATGGCATGTACCTTATATTTAGTCTTTATCTCTTCTAAAATAATTTAAGTAATTCTCTTTTTGGTACGAATAAATTTGTTGTTGTTATGGTAGTCGGAAATGTTTTCCTGTCTGCATAGGAGGAAAACTTTTCCAAGAATCCAGGAACCGCCATTGGTCAATTTTATCCCTGAGACTGATCAGACTCGCATATCAAACAACGAGTGTCGATTTAGAGGTCTGGGACCTAGAAACCGCCATATTGAATGTCATGGCAGCTCTTCCAAATATGGAATATGGGATTTTCCTAATATGGAAGAAGCCGCCGGAAGTTCAAAACGACACTTTTGCTTGCTATTTTATTGATCAGACGAGATTGGGATGGGCCTCGGAGACTTGCAATTGGAAACCTTGGATACTGATAGCATTACAACTACTCGAGAATAGAGTCTTGCGACTAGGACGACCAGGGTAAAAGCTGACTTTCCCTGCAAATCGTTACAAGAGGGGCTGAATGGGGGGGTACCAATATCAGTTAACAGCTAAATTTTTAGCTATTTATCAGTTATCAGTTAAATTTTGCTGTTATCAGTTAAGTTATATAAAAAGACTACCCTAACCTGATTTGAATACATATTTGCTGGTATGAAATGAATAATAACCGCTAATTCAACATCCTATTTTATGTGAAGGAAAATGTACATAATTTAGTAGAATGCTCGCATAAAAATTGAAAATTGCGAACCAAGGCAGGAAAATCTGTCGAAAACCATCCGAAAAGCCAATAATAGCATGTGACGTTACGTCATTTTAATAAAAAACAAGAGCCCATCTGGGCTTTCACTCGGGCCACATGAGATTGAAGATGAAATACACTTTCATTTGAAATCCTCTTAGTAATAACCAAAGGGAAGAATTATTAGCAGTCTTTAGGAGTGGCCGGTAGCGCGGTGACTTTCATTCTCTGCTCCCCTAGTATATATATACATGTATGTAATTTAATATTTTTGTTTTCTCGTACGTAAATTAAAGTAGTTGATCTTTTATTGAAAACACTACTTATTCATGTGTGTATGTATGTTCAGACTACTACCGTGCAGCTAGCTAGAGTCTTGAGATATCTGTCAGCAACTCGCAGCTAGTTAATAAATTAGTAAGTACTGTTCAGACCTAGTAACTTAGTAGGTTTTACTTTTTGTTTTTCCCTCTTCTGGTTTGTTTCTATCTCTAAAGAGGGCATGAATGGGGTTAACTGACTACTGACAAACAGCCTTAAAAATAACTGACAACTGACAAATGACGATTTTTTTACTGACAACTGACAACCGAAAAATAACTGACAAATTTGTTTTTTGTGGGTCAAACATTGTAAATTTTCTCTAGTAATGATTAACTAGGGCTAACTGACAACTGACAAATGGCCAAAATTTTAACTGACAACTGACATGTAGACCCCCCCCCATTCAGACCCTCTCTAAAAGATAGAAATTTGGTCTATAACTGCCCTTGGCGCAAGTGTTTCGTAATCGCAAATAATTGACCGCCAAAGTGCTCAATTGAAATTTCAACCAAAATATTAAAACTGTGCGAAAAACTGCTACTGACTGGTGTTTGGCGATCCTCGTTATCCATGATGGCTCAATTGACGTACAATACACCCGGTAGTTGTCGTGGTAAGAGAAATTACCTTGGAGCGAGTAGTGAACGTCACGCCGGGCACGAATAACCGTAAAAACGGCGGGGTTGAGTGTAACATAAAACGTAAAAGTAACGCCATTTCCTTACTTCTACTCTAAATTTGACGAAATTTTGGCAGGTTGGTAATAAAGTAAGACTACATTTTTCGGGACAATTGTTTCTGTATTATGACGTTGTTGTGACGTCATAAGGGATACCTCCTTTTTTGGTGAAAATTAACCTTTAAAACAAGTTTCAAAAATATTACGTCATCAGAAAGCTTTTATGAAATATATTAATTTGCCGAAAATGTGAATTTTCTATGATAAACATATTCAAAGTTATGGACGATTTACTGTTTTTATGACGTCATTATTAGTGACGTCATACTTCAAGCTTAAATCAGATTGCCGACTATAAAAATATTATTAAAGAGAATACTATGACTTGTAAGTGTTAGCCAAATGCATTTCATTGATAAAATTCCAAATACATTGAACTGGCTATTTTCTGAGGGTACACAAATATATTTATGACGTCATAATGACGTATACAAAAAATGGGGCTTCAATTCTAAGCTGTTATACTCAAAAAAAATCAAAATTCTAAAAAGAACACGTTGTTATTACTAAAGAGATCTATTATTGTGCAAAATATGATGTACCAGTATTTCGAACTGTAAAAGTTAAAACAAGCGACATTTTCATAAATGGTTTTATGCTATTTATTTCCCGCCAATTTTTGGCGGGAAAATTACCAAAATTCAAACTTTAATAACTTTCGTTTACTTCAACCGATCGATATCGGGTTTTCGATTATTTCATTCTCATGAACAAGAGATTTTAAAAAGATATAATAAAACGTTTTTAGAGGTAATAAAAATTTAGAAGAAACCTATTAGAAAAGGATATATGACGTCATTGTGACGTCATAATGATGGCTATATTAGGTTAACTTATCAGACTATGTTTTGTTTACACTCCTTTATACACCTACCAAAAATCATTCTTTTATGTCGAAAACTTTTCAATATATATAAAACCCGCCGTTTTTACGATCATTTGTGCCCGGCGTGCGTGGTCGTAGCGAGAGCTAGAAGTCGGCTAGATCGGATGATAACACTGACTTGACATTTGTGTACATTTCAAAACCTTAAAATAACTAAAATCTGTCATCGATGGGCTTTTAGCGCGCTAGATTCTATTCAAGCTACCTCGCTAGGTAGCTTGGAACTTCAAAGTATTCCACCGACCACTAGCTAGCTAATCACCAGAGCAGAAAAACTGTTCAGACTAAAGAAGCTCGCTACCTCCTGTGGTTAGCTAGCTAGATTTACTAGCCTGAACACGGCCACACGTTTACAATTTAGTCTGCAGGTCCGATAAAACTGCAGGTTCCAGTCGTAAACAGTCCGAGTTTGACCAAAGTGAAACGATCGAGCTCAGTGCTCGCGTCCGTAGATATATATTTCTTCGTTTGCACTTTTGACATGATATAATTCTTCAAATGGCACCATTGTTTTATTTCTTATGTTTAATAATACAGTTCTCAGCTGTAAAAAAAATAGAACATTCTATGGAAGATTTCTTGTCCTAAAGTTTGGAAACGTAACACATGCATTTGACGCTAGAAAGTTCAGTACTCGCGGAAGTACGCAAGGTCAATTTACTAGTGGCAGTTTACTAGTTTGCACTATCGGCTGTTATGGAATGGAAACATACTTTCACAGCTTAATATGTATGTCGATTGGTCAGAAGGATATCTTGTTTAAATGCTACGGTCCTTTCGGCATCAGGAAACTTTTAAACGGAAGTTTTCGTACAGTATTTCAAGCTATGCTGTAGTGCGAGTTCAGTTACGCCACAAATGTCGGTGAAACTAATACCGTGTTCATTATTATCGGTTTTCTCTATGGGTTCTCATGTATTCAATAATTACTTCTGGAGCTTCATATTTATGTCGATTGGTCACAATGATTTCCTCTTTCAGTTTTTCCCTTTAGTTTGGACATTAGGGATATATCCTTGGAGATTTCGTACAGTTTAGCGACCGTTGTGTCGAAAGTAGAAACGTTCGTTTGTCATGAAAGTGCGTAAACAAACTGTCACAAGCGGTTTCATAGCAGCTCGATGTTTGACTCCCATATAGTCGATGATAACTTATATAGCTTCATATGTACGTCGATTTCTCACAAGGATTTCCTCTTTCAGTTTTTCCCGTTAGTTTGGACATTAGGGATTTATTCTTGGAGATTTCGTACAGTTTAGCGACTGTGTGTTGAAAGTAGAAAAGAGCCCATCTGGCCTTTCACTCGGGCCACATGAGATAATTTGAAGATGAAATACACTTTCATTTGAATTTGATTGAAAATAGATCAAAATGTCCGGCTAAAACTGTATGAATAAATGTGAAATGAAACATAAATTTCATAGCAAGAAAACCATGTAATTCCTAATTAGAAAGCTCTTCTAAGTCCGCTTCTCAAATTCACAGACTGTTTTACAAAAACATTTGGGCTTATCGACACAAGAGTTCAGTTGACCTTTCAAATAATTTATTCTGAGGTACGCATACTCTAAATCACAGAGATGTTAAATAAAGCGATAATTAGAAGAAAAAGTACATTAACAGACAAACTGAGAGGAAATGTATTCAAATCTAAAAGAGTTTACTTACAGTACTTACGTAACTGAATCTTTCGTTTTGGTTCTTTTGTTAGTGTTGTTGAAAGCATTCCACCTTCGTGCACATATGCACTGAATCGGAATGAAAGTCGAAGCCTACCTCGCACTTAACTTTCAGCTAACCTGTTTCCTTTCATTCCACAATGAATAATAATCTCATAAAGTAAGCCCGTAGCTTTCAATAAATTTGCCAGTGTCTGAATGAAACAGCTAGATCTTTTCCAATTTCTCTCACGAGTCACGGCAGAAGACAGTCTCAAAGAACTTGAATTTTGATCCTCTTCACAGTAACGTAATTTAACGTCTCCGATCAATTCCTCTCTCTTTGCTGGCAGTTCATGCTTCTTGTTCGTGTAGTTGCCCCACTGAGCCGTAACCAGAAAACGAGCACAGCATTTCAGTTGGCATACACTGCGTACATCTGCTTAACTAATTAGATTTGTAAAAATCTTAGCGGATCATGTAAATATTCCGCTTGGCTCAAATATGAGGGTTTCTGCCGTCAAAGTTCATTTTTTGTTTCAGTTTTCCCCATATTAGCAGACTTGTATAATGTCTCGAGCTCTCCGAATCCAGTAGAAAGACTCTGGTTATTCTGTCGTAAAACATGGACCTGACCCAAATTTAGGTTGTATTGCATAATTGCCCACGATGGAATAGATTTCTGACAATGCCTATTTGAAATTGATATCTCCTTGTCTCGCCTAGTCTGAGCTTTGAACTTTCTTATCTGAGCGCGCCTGAGGAAATCTAACCTTTGTTTGCGTGACCAGCACAATGCAATCTGATTGATTCGAATTTGACCATTAACGCATGCGCAGAAGCCGTCTGACATGAAATAAAAAGATAAAAAATAATAATAACGACTTGCATTTTAAGACTCGGTGCTGCCACAGGCAGCCCGAGTAATAATGAAATATCAGGTAACAGCTATCTCACAAATATCAGCTAACAGTTAAAAAAAGGTAAAATTCTCAGTTAACAGCAATATTTTTGGCCCATTTCTCAGTTATCAGTTAACCCCATTCAGCCCCTCTTACAATGACCTAAGTGACAGTGAGAGGGACATTTAATCTCTAAATGCCCTGATCTCTGCTATTTATTGAACCTCTTGCATAAACATTAGGTACGATTAGTAATTAATCATACCTAATGCATAAACATTAGTAACTCAGTAATCGTACCTAATGTTTATGTAAAAGGTTCGCTCATGGATACATCCCTCGTATTCATTCATAGGGACGTCTACCATTGCAGTATTACCAACTTTTCGAAAGAATTCCTATGTAGGCTTTGAACAACCTTCTTTCACGTCTAACACGTGGAATGACTAGTAATACTATTGCGCATGCGTCGCACCACATTTTTATCAGGCCTATATACATGCTAAACTACCCCAAAAGATTTCAATCGAATAACTATCGAATAGATGAAGTGAACAATTAACGGTTCCCAAGAGTATTCATAGCAACCCAAAACTATTTAATTTATTCATTTTGAATTTGTTGACTCGGCCAAAAGCGTTCTTGTTCTACTCTCCTAGTTCCTCGGAAACCGTAATATTACAAACTGATAGCATGGCATTTCGGTTGATTAGTGATTAAATGTCCCTCAAGCCTTGGGAAGTTTCTTCGACAAAACCTCCCTCGAGCTCGGCTTTCGGGTACATCTTTTAATCACTAATCAACCTGATGCCATATGCTACTACTTATAAATATCACCTCGCAGGAGGAAAATTTTCGTTTGATTTCTTGTCCATGCAAGGACATAAAGAATGTAGACTTTCTCAAAGTCCTTTGATTTCCCCCCGCTGCCATTAGTTTTCTCCAATAAAGCAAACTTCAAAAAGGCATGCATAATTAACGACCAGGGTTGCTCAACCAACGATCTGAGTGCAATGAATCGAGGAGCTCAAAGGCCCCTTGGCTCACAGTTATTCAAACGCAACCGGCCTAACATTACGGGACACAAATGTTCGCTCCGTATTCCAACTGCGCATGATTGTCAGTGACGCACAACGTAGCAGTATAAACACTATTCGCTTTTCATCTAAATTTCTGAAAATTATTATCTTTTAGAAGTAACGTTTTTGAAGCAGTTCAATAAACTCGCAGCACGTGTTTTATCGGGTCTAAAACCACTCGGGCCGATCTGAACACTGCTGCTCGCCAGGAGCCCATTATCAGGAGCGTACCTATGTGATGGGTAGCGGCCACAGCACAGTAGACGATGTGGCTATTTATAGATATCCGATTTCCGCGAAATAAAATGGTTGCCATGGTTGCTTGCGTTGCGGACAATGCGCGCTCCCCTGCATAGGAAATTGGTTGCGTGAATGCATAATGAGAAGTGACGTTTCGTCGTGTGATTGGTTTAGTGCAGGTATCCTTTGTCTACTTTCGCGGGAAACACAAAGCTAAAAATAGCTACATCATCTGTTCTGCTGTTGGACAGACCTAATGTGGGAGATGCACGCTCCTGGTAATGGGCTCCTGTGCTCGTTTATTAAACAGTACATAAAGAGGGCGACTTGTGGCAAGTCTAGAAAAATGCAGTTCTAGTGGAATCAACGATGTATCCCAGGAACGTAGGTGCATGTCTGGATAGGAGGAAGAGAAGACTTAAGTCCGATGAAATAACCAGAGTACTGCAGGCAATGTAAAGGGCCGTCTGTGCCAGCCGACAAATCCCGACCAAGAACAAGAACAAGGAGCTGTAGAATGACGAACTTGCAGTTGTCCGAAATGAACTATATAAATAAGTATACTGGAAACTGGGAATCTCAAGGGATCGAATCATGACTGGAGGCTGATAATCCAATGGAATCGAATGGCAAAGAAACGTACTGGTTTCCAAACAAACGGAATTGTATTATATAAATAAAATACCAAGTATGCCATACACTCCGACGATAAGTCTACTCTTATCATCGTACATAGAGTAGTACTGTAAGTTATCACGCTCCACATAGCGAGGTAGGTCTAATAGCGCTGGATCCTCGAGCATGAGACCCCACAAGTTGAATCGGTATAATGTCTTTATATAGTCTCTAATAAATCCAATTAATACCATTTTCTTGTCTTTTGGAGTGCTATCTTTTAGGGGTAATTTTTTTGTGAGCCACGCCCATATTGCTATCTTTTAGGGGTGAATTTCATTTCTCACGTCGAGCACCCCCGTCTATTTTTATGGGGAGTCCCCCCCCCCCTCCCCCCCCGGGCTTTGAGGGTTCTATACCATGACCAGGTGAGGGGGCAATATTTGTCCACTTTTCTCCATATTGTCAGAGACCCGTTGGCTACACTTTGAAGAATGGTATCGGTAATGAACTTAGTGAAGTTTTGATAACTCTTACTATTGGGGAAATGAGCACGAGGAGAAGAGGGCCCTGGAAAGTATTTTTTGGTGACACATGCCAAGAAGTCCCACGACACACGCAACACACCAAATTTCTAGCAACTGACATACGTCAAATTTCACGGCGACAAACGCCGATTTTTTGGCGACACGCCAATAATTCACAGCGAGTCAGCGACGCACGTATACTGTGGGCTACATATATACGTCAAATTTCCAGCAATACACTTTAAATTTGATGGCGACAAACGCCGATTTTTTGCCGAGACACACCAATAATCAGATTCCCAGCGACAACTAAACTTTGAGACAACACACACCAAATTTCCAGCAATAGACGTCAAATCAGTTCAGGGCAACAAACGCCGAATTTTTGACAACACATATACTGTGGGGGTGACACGCCAAATTTCTATCAATCCACGTCAAATTTCACGGCGACACGCCAAACTGTGGGGCAACACACGCCAAACTTTAAGGCGACACATGCCAAATTCTATGCCAAACTGTGGAGCGACACACGCTCAAGGATCAAACTTTAGAGTTCGTTTTCACTTGACACACATAGCTTGTGCTTGTGTTTGTGCCTGTGCTTCCGTCGCTCGTAAAAACCAGGCTTTACTATATTACCCTGATTTTTTTCCTGCCGAGCGAAAGTCGAGCGAAAAAATACATATTAAAAGCCAGCTGAGTCACATCTCTTTGACATTGCTAAAACTCTTGAACCCCTCGGCATGTACAAACGTGAAACCTCAAAACTTGAAACTTCAGTCAAAACTTTCACTCATCCTCTCTTGACTCATCTTTCAGCGTTGTCTGTGCCGTTCCGCGCCACCTTAATCCAATGAGGGCTATCCGTGCAGTCCTGGATCCTAGTAAATTTACAGTCTTGGTAAACAGTCTTTCGCCACTCGATCGATCGTCAAGAGACCGACGAAATGGACTCTAGGAAAGACGATTTTGGGCGCTTAAATAAGTTGAACGAGGAAAACTTTGATGGTAATAGGGTAGCTTGGTATTTTATCTATAATTTGCTTTTTTCAGATTTCTGATCGGATATTTGTGCATGTTTCAGGCGGGCGACCGAACAAATTTCTGTACAAGGGAACAAAACATAAATCGGACCCCTGGAGTACGGAGAACGGAGCTGATGAATTTGAAGGTCTAATCCAACCCAATACTAGTCGAAAAAACAACAAGAGGACAAATAACTCACCAGGTATGAGTTCAACACGGAATCTTATTAATGTGTGTGTTAAGAATCGGACTTTTAATCCATTTTGTTGCGCTCTACAATTAGGTTTTGACTTTGAAGATGTGTGGAGTATTCGCAAGAATGTACAAGTTAGCACCGCCGCAAAGAACGGTTCAGCTCTGAAGACAACCAATAAATCATTTTATTCCAGACATGGAGGCATTGGAGGTTAGCTTTACCAGGGAATATACCCTGTATAAATCTCTTCTGGTTGCCAATATGGCTCTGTTAACTGGTTCGCCTCACGGATTTTTGTGTTGCCAAGTCGTTCAGGTTTTCTATTAAATTTAAGACTTAAGCTTAATTCCCTAGAGAAACCCAACTCTAAAAGAGAAAGGATTATCAATCTGTTTGTCCTCAGTGCACAACCACTTATTAACTACAGTATTTTAAAATTGCGGTTTTAGGTAATGGAGAATCAGACAATATTACCAGCATTACAAAGCGACAGAAAAGGGAAGACCCCCAGACATTTTCTTCAGCCGGCACTGGTGAGTCCGCTTTAATATATATATATAAACAGCTGTCCTAGGCTAAAGACCTCAGTTTAATTAGTTCACTTGCTGGTAAATTATCAAAGGTAAATTGGTTAGGTTGAAGTAAGAAGTGGTTTGCTATATAATTGGATCTAATCCGACTGATTACAACTTCAAAACTAATAATTTTAAACTTTCATTTTTTTGTGCGTGTTTAATAGCAACCGTGGAATTCGACAGAGCGTGATCTAACAATCCTCACTGCACTATAGAATATAGTTTTATGCCTAACCACTAGATCCACAACTTAAAATTCCTATTAATTCCTATCTTAATTGAACATGAAATTGACTAGGATGTTATTCAGCCAAAGATTTCTTCAAAAAATCATTATTATTATAAATTAGGAACAGTAATTAATCCAAAGCATTAATTATGTTACTATGTACAATATAAAGTTAATCCTATATTGTCAACAAAAGTCAATGTTCCTCTTTACTGTCTTAATAGTGGGATGATTTTTTAAAAGTTCTTTCTTAATTTGTTAGCTTCCATGTCTTGTACATAGAGGATATTTAGTTTGTGGCAGATCCACAGGGTGTCCGATGGCACACCTAACCCCCTAAGAACAAAAGGTCATGTGCCAGGCAGGGGACATTGTGTTCTGCTGTGATAATTTCATGCTACAGTTCCTATTGCTGGCTTGCAATCAATCTACAGAGCTTCAAATAACGGGAAAGCCATGGCAATCATGCAATCATGTTGGAGAATATACCAAAAGAAGCTACCAAGGAATCTTTTGTAAATGTCCTCCAACATGGTGGCAATGATGTCACATGCAACCCAGTAAAAGTGCCATTTCATAGATCTCAGATTTTCACAATTTCTTGGGTCACTCTTGTGGCTTGATCATGCTTACAGCAGTCGTCTCGCACCTACATCACTTTTTTGTCCACCTTCTGGGGCATCTTGGACACCCCTTGATCAAATACTGGATCAACTCCTTATATATATTACACAGTGGTATATACTAGGAAGATATACAGTGTATATGTTGCAGGTCAAATTGGCTCTTCAGGTCAAATTGACCCCGAGTCAATTTCACCTAGGTCAAATTGACCTTGAGTCAATTCAACCTAGGTCAAATTGACTCTGGTTTGGCTATAAAAAAAAAATTAACCCACCCCTTCCCTACAAAATATTTTTTAGCAACCCACCCCTCCCCTTCCTACATCCCCACTTCTCTTCCTACTACCACCCCCTACTTCTATCACTTTCTTAACCCCCTGACCACTTACATCCAGGTCACCCATCCATTTACTTACCTCACCCGATCGGGCTTAACTTGGCTGAATCACGAGGAACGCCTGGTAGATATTAATCCAGTGGATTATCGCACTGCGCCACGAAAGCGCTTGTTGATTTGAACACATCATTTATTCTCCATGTGAGTAATCATGGAACCCACTCCCTCTCGTTATGCACGCATGCGTACTGCTAACAAAATCGGACTTGGAAACATCTTTCGAAAAACATGGACGATCGCAATATTAAACCCGGTCCAAACTGTAACACATATGAAGTTTGTGTTGACTGCGTTCTCTCATGAAAACTGTAGCAATTCAAGAGAAGTAAGAAAGCTAAATCCAGAAAAATACATTGTTTATAGATGATCAGGTGTACTTCATTACGGCTCCACTCGTACTTCTCTTCAAAACAAAGTCTTTTGCAGAGTAATCACTCAGATCAGTGACAGATGAAGTAAAGGGAAAAGGAAGGGAATTTCGGCGTTTAGAGCTATAAATATATAGTCACTAATTTATTTAGGGTGTTTAGAACGATTAGTTACTAAATAATACAGACTGTAATCCTTCTTCTATTATGCTGAGATCTAATACAAATCCTAACCCTACATTTAAAAACACCCTAACCGTCAACAACGTGTGCTCACTAATATTATTTAGGTTGTTTAGAGCTAGTCACTAAATAGTACAGACTGTAACCCTTCTTCTATTATGCTGAGAACTAATAGTCCAAACCCTTCCCCTACATTTAAGAAGACCCTAACCATCAACAACAGGTGCTTACTAATGTAGGGTTCTTTAGGGCTATTAATCACTAAACAACACAGAAATATAATACTTCTTAAATGTTCCTTGTGAACTGACCCAAACCCTAATATCAATGAACATTTAATGTAAGTTCCCTTTTTAGAATCTTGAAAAAATTACCTGAAGAAAACCTAAACACAATCACCAGGTTGAATCAATTTGACCTAGGTTGAATTCAGACTCAAGGTCAATTTGACCTAGGTTGAATTGACTCAAGGTCAATTTGACCTAGGTTAAATTGACTTGGGGTCAATTTGACCTGAAGGGTCAATTTGACCTAGGTTAATTTGACTCGGGGTCAATTTGACCTGAGGAGTCAAATTGACCTACAACATATATCTTATTTACCGGCCTTAGTCGATCCGTATGGAGAAAAACTTTCCCAGAGGTCTTGAGAACTAATAGCCTACGGGTAGCCATTATTTTTCAGTGGGTAAGTTACCCGTAGGCTAGAAAACAACCCTCGACCTGTGGCCTCAGGCTGTTTTCAAGACCGAGTACGGGTATGTAAGACTTCATGTTATGATTCCCAGAGTTAAACTATAGGCCACTTCAAAAGTACAATATTCTCCATTATAATTCAGATGTATTTAGAGTCGTTCTAAAATGATTTGGGATTGGAAATGGTTAGTTTTTTTTATTTATTTGGGGGTAATTAGGTTTGCAATGAATCATGGTGTGGACATAACATGAAGTCTCTGCTCTGAGGACAACATTTTTCTCCATACAGACTGACTATTATTAGGCCGGTAACGTAAAAACATTTTTTTGTTATCAATTCAATGTGTTGTACTTGCTTTCATTAATTCAGTTGTGGGCTTGCACAAGAAGCAACACATTTGTCACTCTTGAGCGTGTGATCATTGTTTCACTCGAATCACTGGCAATTTTCTGCAGTTTCCCTTTTTATTTTAGGCTTTCAATATGACATGTTCAATTCTAGGGTACATTTACGTAAGAATCACAACAAAAACATTGGTTTTGAATAACCTTGGAATTAGCAGGTCTGGATTAGAAAAAAAAAATGGGCCGGATTGCCTGCCAATTTTAAACAGAGCATGCAATTTCTGATCAGTGGATTCCAGACAAGAAAAAGATAAATTTTGAAGTTTATCCTCAAGATCTAGAGCTTATAGTCCACACATTACATGGGTGAGCACTCCAATAACTCTTCTCTATTCATTTTAATGAGGCATCCTTCACCTCATCGGAACCTGGAATTCAGTATTTTGAGAGGTGAAGGCCTCCTGATTTTAATTACAGTCTGTTAATACAAACTTTGTAATCTTTCAAAGCTCATCTGGAGGAATTTCTTTGGGTTTTCTTGTTTCTTTATTGCAGTAATGGGAAAATTCTTTGAAGAGTTTTAGATTGTATTTTCCTTTTTTGCCCAGAATTTTGATTTTATTTCTGCTCATTCAAGCAGTGATTTTCACAAATCTGTCTGCCATCGTTGTAGTTTAAAATGTCATCACATTTTCACTAGTGAAGATATGGAAAATAATATGCTGCTGGATCAAGACCAGATGTAGTTTGCAGGAGTTCTATATACATGTACTAGTCATTATTAATCAATGAAACATTAGTATTCCACTACAAAAAGTGTGTTAAGTGCTACATGTACATTGTACAATTGTAAGTAACAATGTATACTAAATCCTGTTATTTGTTAACTAAAGTAATGTTTCATTGATATAATGACTGCTCTATGGTAGTGACAACAATAAACATTTCTCATTTTATAATAATTTTAGCTAGTAGGATTTTAATTGATCAGTTAAGAGGATGTTATATAGAAATGGATGGTTGAATTGGAAACAAATCGTTGAGAAACGTCTTTAGGAATAAAAATTAAGAACAGGTGGTCCATACTAATTGGGTCAGGCACTGAGCAAAACCACCATCTATTGTCTTCAAATGAGAATCCAGAAGGATAATTGACCAAAAAATATACACAGATCAGCTATTGATACACCACTTTTAACTGCTGCCAAGTTTTGCCTTCATTTTCCACTGATAAAACTGTCAGCTGCATCCTATTTTTACTTTGCATGTATATGTGACTGAGTATTTCCTCTCACATACATTATAGATCTAGAAACTTACTAATTAAAATGAAATCATTAGCAACTGAAGATTATTTAAAAAAATAAAAGTTATATAACAAAGCCAGGCAGTGTAATTTAATATACCTTATGTAAAATATATTTATCCAACTCATTATTAATTCATGAAGCAAAACAAAGGAAATGGGAATCCTAGCGTATGTGTTACTGATAACCAAAACAATTTAATTATACTGGTGACCCAGTAGTTTTCGTTGTGGCCCTTGAATAAGAATCCCAGTCGAAAAGGAGACAAATTGACTGGTTATTTACAATTA
This sequence comes from Actinernus sp. WN-2022, assembly GCA_030867875.1. Lineage (NCBI taxonomy): Eukaryota > Metazoa > Cnidaria > Anthozoa > Actiniaria > Actinernidae > Actinernus > Actinernus sp. WN-2022. The sequence goes on from JAOWCC010001501.1 coordinate 30,572,857, forward strand.
ATGTGGTCGAACGCACAGGGACTCAGGATCCCTGGATTGAAAGTCCATCATGTTAACCACTCAGCCATGCCGCCTCCTCATTATTTACCTGTGAACTCTACTCCTGTATAAAGTAACAGGGATGCTCATTGGAATTTTAAAAGGAATCCCTAAAAGGTACCAGAATCTTGTTCTGTGGACGTGGCTCAAATTTGTTTTTACCCCTAAAATATTAAGAGGTACACAAAATTAATTGACATTTGATCCAAGTGCAATAATATTGACTGTAAAAATTATACCAAAACACCAAGCCAGGCTTAGAGATCATTAAATGATCATTAATAAAATGAGAATTTTATACCAAAAATTGAATACACCAAGCCAGGCTAAGATAATTAAATGAGAATTTTATTTTGTGACAAGTAGTTGTTATCTTACTTTGAATACCCTAAAAGGTACAACTATAACCACAACTGTTGAGGTTTCAGATTTAACACACTACACTAAGTGGTACCAAACTAGTAACGCATTTTAACCCTAAATGGTACAACAAGCATGCCTGTCAGTGCCATATAGGGAGCATTATTACAAATCCTTAAAATGATGTCATTTAAGCGATGCTATGCAAATGAGTTGAAAATGAATTGAGTCATAACATTGAATTTTGTCATTTATACAGTTTTTTTCAGGTGTCAGACATTCAATACTTGCAATCGTAGAGAATGGTCTTTTATTAAGTGGAGTTGACATAAAAACAGAGCAAAATGAACTGCTGGTATATACATACATGCACATGTATAGGTTTTAAATTAATATCCCTAAAATTATGTCATTGAAATTTGATTCCTTATTAAACGAAATTGGCAGACTACAATTATTATTTTTTCTATGTCGGTCATTTTTTTTTCCAGTTTGACTTTTAAATCAAAGATAACTGACTTAATAAGGGCTTATATAGGCACTTTAAATATTAAGTTATTATCATTAATTCAACTCTCTCTCATCCCGAATTCTCATTTGTTGATTCACCTTGAAATAACTGACTGCAAATAATGGTCTGACTATGCGCAGTCGCAATAATTAAATATATGTTAAAAATAACGGTCTGAGCATGTGCTCTATTTAATGCACAAGTCCATTTTTTTGTTAAACAATTAACTAAAGGCAGATTGATTTACAGAGCTGTTGGGGACTCAAAGTTTCAGTTTTAAAACTCTGTAGCTAACGTTATATTTTATCAAATTCAGCATTGGCAAAATATAACAGCTTTCCACAACAAATCATGATTGCTTAATTATTGTGTTATTGGTCGGTTATCAATAATTAGTGAGACTGTAACCGACTTGTAGATTTCAATTTTAACATGCCTGAGTTCATGCAAACTTTTTTATGTTTTCAGATTCAAAAACTTGGAGTGTCGCAAGATCAGGGTATTCCTACTCTGACAGATTTTCAAACAGCAATAACAACAGCAGTGTTTCTCCCTTGAGAAATGAGTTTGACGACCCTCTTGATAGAAGGAGTGACGAAGGCAGTATAGAAGATGACTTTGTGACAAGAAAAAATAAGCTTAACACAAAACTACACATGGCTGGTGGTAAGTGTGTGATGTGATTCTTAATGTTATTATAACTGCAGACTGTTGAACCATCTCCGTTATTATTATCACAAAATTGATCGTTAATATAAATTCTAAAACTCGTGAATAATTAATGAGAATATATATATTACAAAGAAAATCACAAGTGCGAAGGAGTCTTGATGTACTGTTTAAAACACGTGCTGTGAGTGTTTTAAACGGCTTCAAAAACGCTTTAAGAATGCAATGAAAGAAAGACGCACATCTCAAGGGAATAGTTACTTAATGAACCATTGAACCTTTGTATTCACAACGCAATGCAAAATATTCGAGTAATCACCGCCTGCAATTACGCGGAACATCTCAAGGGAATGACATGAAGAAATTACCATACCGTGTTGTTTGAAGCGGCGTTTCGCAATGCACTTGAAGGATTTGGTGTCGTGGCTTACCTCGATAAAGTTCAAGACTTGAAAAGCGATGTGACTGACATGATGGCAGACTCTAAATTTTTGACTCCGGCACAAAATATGTAAGTTTAATGCACGTTTTTATTATTTTACGGCTTTGAGTTTGGTTTCATAATTGGAACTAAACAGTGGCTCGGTAAACAAGTAATGGTAGTTGGATAACTTCATTTTAAAAATATTATCTGTGTATCTCGGTAGTCTGCTGATAATTTAGTGCAAAATTTATTATCTAGGTACCTTATGTTCCGTGTACTTTTTGCTATTTTTGGGTCTTTATCAGTGAATTCTTAATTAGGTGAAACTTTATATAAAATTTCATGTTCATTAGTAGTCTTTATATAAAACGTTCATCCTAATTAGCAATTCAATGAGAAAGCTGAAACATCAATAGAAATTCCATTGTCTCAATCATTAACCCCGTTAACCCCTGGGACAAAATTCAAATCCCTCCGCGGGCCTTTTAGAATGATGAGATTTTATCAGGTATAAAGGAGCATGCACGTGACTGATTTGCTTCATCTGATTGGACAAAATGCTCATTAATTATTCATGAGTTTTTGAAATTCATGATCAAACACCTCGAACTGAAAACTTCAATTCTCAGTGTTTTGATCTCATGATTAAATACTCGTACGAGTGTTCGATATATATTATGTGAACCGGTTTAAAAAATGTTTATTACTATTGTTATTGTAGTTTCTTTAATTCTTGTAATTATTATCACTGACTACAGTATATATGATCATTGTTTTGTCAGCTCCACAAATTGCCACAAGAGAAATGTCTGCAAGAACCAAAAAAGCACACAATTTACAACAAGCTCACCTGAAGTCCTGTGGCCTGGGACAGTACTCAGCCAGTGGTGGTCAGTGCAGCAAACAGACAGAGGATGAGAACGTGAAATGGAAGAGAGATGATTTCTTATGATACTTACAAATGAACCACATGTATTGTACATAGAAAAGTGTGCTTTGAAAAAGTAGTATTTATAAATAGCTGTATATATGTTAATTGTCATAGACACAGGGGTCGAAATTAGCGGTAGCTACTAGCATCGAATATTTAATGAATACATTGATTTTGGTAGTGGAATTTATTTACAGTTACAAATTCTTGCTAGTGCGGGATACTAATATAGCAAACCAGAAACAGTCAACACCAAACACGCAATGTAAATTAAACTGTCAAACGTACAGGTTGTAAACCAACTGTCAAAAACTATTTTCGGTTAACAGAACTAATGTTACTGTTGTTTCTGAAGTGCGACTCGGTCTTTGTCAGTTAAAAGTATTGTTTGAAATTTTGCATTCAGGTGACATAGTAGGCTCGAGAGTCCAGGTGTGCTTTGTCGTGCCCCTAAAGAGGCTAGATGACTTTAGGAGCAGTGACTAAGTGTCTCGTACAAAGTACCAGTGTACCAGTGGCAGTAAAGACGGCTAAAGTGAACAAAGGTGCACCGTAAATGTGTCTGTAAGTGGTCGGCCAAACACTTACCGACCACTTACCGACCACGTACCGACCACTTACCGACCACTTACCGACCACTTACCGACCACTTACCGACCACTTACCGACCACTTAGCGACCACTTAGCGACCACTTACCGACCACTTACCGACCACTTACCGACCACTTACCGACCACTTACCGACCACTTACCTGCCACTTACCTGCCACTTACCTGCCACTTACCTGCCACTTACCTGCCACTTACCTGCCACTTACCTGCCACTTACCAACCCTTGGGTTACTGACCACTTACGGACAACATATTTATGGTGCAGCTACCACCATTGGAAAGATAACCAATCCATTTGTGACATCGACGCTGGAGTTGAGGCAGCTTAGTTAGAGGCTTGTATCTAGTTAGCATGACAATCAAAATCTATCCATATTCATAGAAGGAGGGTTTGTATTAGCCTGCGTGCATCTAGAACGTCTGCACGCAGGCTAGGTTTATATCAGTGCAGGGTCAACTCCATCTTCCATGCAAGGCTAATTATAAGGCTTGGTTACCTTTCAAGAACTACGAATTAAACTATTATTGGGTTGCACATGACGTCACGGCAGCCATGTTGGAGGAACATTAACAAAATATTCCTCATTAGTGTCTTTGCTAAGCTTACAAAATGAACTAGCAATTATTTGCTAGTGGAAAAAAGTTAATTTCTACCCCTGAGATGTACAAAGAGAAGTTACCCAAATATCCGAGACCTCATTCCCTGTAACATAAACGTTATCAGATATTATAGCCGGATTTTTGAGAGAATATTCAGACGGTAAATGATTTTCCTGTGATCAGTCGCAAATTGACTTTAAAGTAATCAAGCTACACGAGCATGCAATCATATGGTCGAACTCCAACTTCAGTACAACCCCGATATAACGAACACGGCAAGGTAACAAAAATTGTGTTTGTAACATTTTAATAATACACTTTATTCACGATTTTTGATTTTTGATTTTTTAGAATAACGTGAAAATAACCACAGACCGTCATCTTAAAGAGCACCTATAAATCAACAATTTTGGAAAGATATTGAGGATATCATTTATAAACGTTTTGGTATGAGATTATAGTGTTGCTAATTTTAATTTTATAGGAAAATCACATGCCTGACGAGGTAATTCCACGTTAAATTGCACGAGGAAACCGATATCGGTTTTTCTCGTGCAATTTAACGAGGAATTACCGAGTCAGGCATGTGATTTTCCTTGAATCGCATAGTCCGATGAACTACTTGAAGATTTAGTACTTTTGTTGATATTTCGCTAAGTTATAAATAGCGCGCGTAGTCTACAGTGGTGATTCCATGCCACTCTGAATCACCACTCCGTCTCAGCCAATCAGCGTCTGATTTCGCAAATGCACCGTGCGATTCAGCTTTGGCTATGCGATTCTATTTAATATTTAAGTATTTTTTACCGGTAGCATATAGTTTGTGTATGCATGAACCCACATGTCTCGGTTTCTAAAGGCTGTTGGTTTACCGCATTCTCCAAACAATTCATACATTTCCCTGGCCTCTTGAATGTCATGTCTATACATACTATTCAAAGAGATGCATGATCGGACTTTATACTCGAAAATCTCGGAGAACGAATATTAACTTCTTAATTCTTAACCGATCGCGAGCGCTTTTAATGAGTTTCCTAATATATCCTATAGCGATTCTACTTTCAATGCCTGGGATTTTTTTGTAGCAAAGTGCAGTCGAACCTCTCCTTACGGACACCTATAATAAGGACACCTTAGTACGAATAGTTTTCTCGGGCCCGGCAAAATCGCCATACATAAGACAATACGCAATACAGACACCTATAATACGGACAGTTTGCTCCGGCCGTTCGGTGTGCGTATTGACGAGGTTCGACTGTATAGTGTTGAAGTGGAACTAATTCAGCGCTTTGTTACGATGTTATTTCTTCCAAAAAAAATTAGAGATTGAAAAACGGATACGATTAGACTGGTTGGAACCAAGGCACATGCATGTAAGTGTAGCCATTAAGCAAACGAGTGCATGGCTGTGAAATAGAAGAAAAAATTGAAGTGAGGATCTTGGCATTCATTCGCGGTGATGGGTTCGTCCCTTTTGCGAATTATATATCAAAAGTTGGTATCTATTGATCGCATATCAGAGTGACGGAAGTCGGATCGTGGGCGACGTAAAGGTGTAGTATTTATTGACTGATTATTGTACATGAATGATTTGTAAATAAAACCGATACCATATCAACGCGTGTTCGTAAAGCGGGGGGAGGTAGCCGTTCTTGTCCAAGATGGGAGCCGGATTGGTATGACTGATTAAAATAATGAACGTTCTATTGGTTACCCTGTGTGTAATTACATGCATGGTGACCGGCATGACGAGTTTAACCGCGGTACAAAACTCGAGAACTGAATTATTTACACTGGGCCGACCTAATTTGAGTCAGGTGATCTGATGTTAGCGGCTTTACAGAACTTGATCAAACTTCCATGGATAATCGGTCTAAAAGTATTAAAGTACGGATAGATGTAAACGCAAGGCAGACTGTAGGCAATAGCTAACTCCTTCGCAAAGCATAACGGTCGACAGAGTCTTTAAAATTAAAGCGCTTCTCAGCGTTACTTGATGTGGAGCTTTGTCTTCGTACAGGTAAAGCTCGTTAAAACTGTTGCACTGTTATGAGAAGCTCTTGCTTCGTGCTTTATTTTATTTATAATAATAGTTTATTTATATATATAGCGCTCTTTCCTAATATCAAAACAACATATTAACAAGGTGTCCTAATCTCGGGGGGTACTCCTGTTTGTGACCAGTATTATGTATGTGCCGCGGGGGTGGGTCGGTTTGGGCAGGTAGGGTCAGGGTTTTTACCTGTTTTGGGCAGATCAGGGTCAGGATTTGAGTATAATTTGGGTTCAGTCAGGGTCGGGGTTCAGGTTTTTTTAGGCAGTTAGGGTTCAGTTTTTTTTAGCTACTATGTCAAAAAAAGACATTCTGTTACCGCATTTTTATCGCCTGCCCACATGCAAGCACTGAGGTTCCCATACATCGTGACGCCGCTAATTCGTACTTCAGTACTTATCTATGTACTTCGTCTAGATCTGAGTTTTACCCAATGACACGTCCCGACTTGAAATGTTCCGTATTTTGCATGTAAAATGGGGTATATGTCCGACCGTGTTTTGAAAACAATTTAAAGAAGGGGCAATCAGGTTTTCCCCCCCAAAAGGGGACAATCAGGGTTTTGGAGCTCGGATTGAGTCAAACAGGGTCAGGGTTTGAGCCTCTTGGCCTCCCATACATACCCATTTTTCATGTAAGTACTCCTACCCCCCCCCCCCCCCCCCCCCCCACCCCCCCCCCCCCCCCCCCCCCCCCCCCCCCCCCCCCCCCCCTCAGGTCACAGAGGTGAAGTGAAGCGCTTAATTATCACTTGTGCCACGTCCACGGCAATGGTTACCAGCAATGGGGTACATCTACATGTACTTACACTGTTCTTGGCTTTGTTTTTCTGTAAATCATCAAGGTCAGATAGGGAACGAGCTATAGAAAAGTAACAAGTAAAACAAATAAGTCCAGGGATATATTTCTGTTTATGTTCCCCAGGGTCCTAATGCTAAAAATAATTACCAAATATAAAAAACAAAGAACAGAATTAAACCAAATAGTGATAATGATAAAATACTTATGGCTAAAATGTTTTTTTTTTTAGTTACAATATTTAAATAACATATATATGATGGCTATAGTTGCTCAATAATAAGCTTTCTTTTGTAAAACTGTTTTTAAGCCCTACTTGAAGCTGTCAACGGAGGAGCTGTGCTTTAGATCTAAAGGTAAGGAATTCCACAGTTGTGGGGCTTAGACTGAAAAAGCGCGGTAGCCATAAGCCGATTTCAGATTATACGATGGTATCTTAAGCAATAGCTTGTCAGCAGATCTCATGCTACGTTGCGGTACATACTGGTCTAATAATTCCTTTAGATATTTATAGTTAGCCTGAATTTCAGCCGTCTCCTCTGGGTTCGTTCCTCCCGAGAGAGACGTCTGAATCCAATAGCCGATAATGCCGTCCAGTGACGTCACTACCAGAAAACCTGGTAGTGATTTTTGATTGGTTCATATTCTATAATTTCGCATAATTATCATAATTATCAGCCGAGAAGATGATCGTTGAGTTTCAGTGGGGTGATTGTCTTTGGCAAAGACCTTGAATTCGTAAGGAAAACATCTGGAAATGGATTGAAAGACCGGCCGACTAACCTGTAAACATGTACATTTTATCGCGTCGCGTCCGCGGGGTTGTTGACAATCGATTATTTGTTCGCACTCGCAGTTGGTAAAGAATGTCGCTACTCTCTTCAAGGAACTGTTCTTTCCCGTAAAAGAGTCTTTGTATTTCTTCGAAAATTATCCATTATCCTTTCATGTTTTTCTACTTTTCTGTTGCATCATTTACATAGGTAATATCTCGTAGCTGTGTCGATTCGAACAGAAGATCGCGAGACAATTGTACAAATATCAACGCTAAGACAAAGATCAACTGTACTTTGCCTCCAAATATAATATAACGATTTGTTGCTTCGGAATTCGAAAGGCTTTCACAACATAAGAGGCACTTGAGAAGCAAATGGGATGGAGATATATAATATAGGTAAGGCTTTTATTTTGGTCGGCTTAATCTCAAATAAATATTTCTCACGAACTCTTACTACCGCCGTGACAGTTTTATTTGCATAAATTAAATTGTTAATCCGCCTTGACGTCACTGGACGGCATTATCGGCTATTGGATTCAGACGTCTCTCTCGGGAGGAACGAACCAGAGGAGACGGCTGAAATTCAGGCTAATTTATAGTCTACTAAACAAAATACATACGAAGGGAGACAAACATTAATTTGTGAACAATATTTGCCAGCTAGGCGTTACCTGCGCGCCTTAATTGTTTTATTTATGAATTGCAACCAGTTGTGTACATTTGTTTAATTGTGTCTGAGCTATGCAAGCTATGATTGCTCAATTTGCGGTCCATAAGTTATGGATTGTCATTTCTCCCATTTTTTGGCTCAATCCCAGTTTCTGGGAAACTACCCACCCACCCCTCCCTTGGATATGCATCGTTCTATTAATGGTTAGGGTGAAGTGTGGGGACCCCGTGCGCTAGCTTCGCGCTTGATCAATAAAACAGGGAACTCGTGAATACGGTCTGATTTTTTGGGGGTTTGTCCAACATTGGGAGTAGTAATGCAATATTTAATCTATTATGCAAATTCCCTTTTTTGTTCGCTAGTTCGATCCCATACATTGTGCATGTGCAGAGTGCATGTTGTCTGTGACCATATCTTTTTTACATTCATGTCTCTACAACTTAACATACTCGATCATACAATTTAATGTGGTGTTGAGGCATTAGTTGCCAATAAATCAATTCGAAACATAAACAGACCCCTCTGGAAATTATCTATATCAGCTCCTTAATTCACTCTTTTCACCTGGTGGCCATCTTGGATTCAAAGCGAGGCAATCCTTTGTTTTTGCCAGGTTAGCCTCGTTTTGACTATCCCTCACTACGAGGCTAACCTGGCAGAAACAAAGGATTGCCTCGCTTTGAATCCAAGATGACCACCAGGTGAAAAGAGCGAATAAATCTATCATTTCTCAAGTAAATAAACTGGCCGGTAAAGAACAACAAGGTTATCTCTATTTTTAGCAAGATTGCATTGTATTTTGGAATCCGGGATTTCCGTTTCGACATCTAAACACAGGGTTAACTGTAAACAAAAATGCATAGCATTATACTGTATGTCATTCCAGAAAATATCCATAACCCCAAACTAAGAAGAGTGGATTGAACTGACGCCTCTCCCCGGCCTCTGGAGTTCGAATTCCGGCGTTCTAGGGGCTGATAACCTCTATAGACCACAATAGATCCATCAAGCTAAAAGTCGGGGGCGGCTTTGTTGAATATTTCAGGGGAGTGCGGGGCTGATTAATTATTCATGAACTCCGTGCCTACTGAACTGGAACAATTGTAGAACTACATTACGTCACCAGTTCTATAAGTGTTCCAGTTGAATAACCTAGAGTGTTGTAAGTGTTCCACTTCGATAACCTAGAGTGTTGTAAGTGTACGTTCCAGTTCAATAATCAAGAGTACAACATTTTGTGACAGATCATGTTCAATACCGAATAATACTGCAAGCGATATTTACTTCATTTTGCCACACTCAAATATCCTATGAGGACATGTTAAACGTGAAATTGATCGAGCAATTACTAAAAACTGGATTGCTCATAGCGACACTAAGCGTATCATTTACATTGGTATTACCTTCTATGCCCGCGTGGCCTTTGCCAGCTACACACGACAAATATGAACTTTCTTCAACTCTTGGACCAAAAGATATCTTCTTAATAATAATTATCTCTCTCTGTCTCTCTGTAATTTCCTCCTTATCAGACTTCTTAGACTATATCGTAACTCCTGTTCTTGTCCCCTCTTTCATTTCAGTGTCCAAACATCGTCTAAATTGAGGAAGTCTACAAATATAAAAAACACACACTGATTATCGACATTTTCTCCAAGAGCAAAGCTCATCGAGGGAGATTGTCTGTATCATTTACAAAAGTAGTGGAGAGTGTATTATAGTAATATTTAACTAAACTAGAATGACAAATATAAACAAATACAGGAGCCCATTACCAGGAGCGTTCCTATGTCATGGGCTGTTCCCCCAGCACATGAGTAGATGTGACTATATTTAGAATTCGAATTCCCGCGTTGAAAGTGAGAACAATGATAATGAATAAAAATGAGAAATGACGTATAGCTATCTGATTGGCTAAGACAACATGGCCTTTGTTTATTTCGCGCGAAATGCAATTCTAAATATAGACACATCTACTCCTGTGCTGGGAACAGAACCAATGGGGAAGATGGACGCTTCTGGTAATGCGCTCCTGACAAATATATTAAACACAGTGCATAAACATAAAACAAAAGACTCTTTATCATAATTCAATATGGTCTGCTTTTATTTCCATCAATTAATTGTCTGATCAGTTGTTAAATCGTTTGGTTTTCAATATAAATGACTAAACATTACACATTAGAGTATAGTTTTCTTCATAGCCAAGCTGTTCTAAGCCGTGTAAAAATATATGATTTTTTGTGTGAATCTGATAAACTTAACCATCTAATTGCTGACGCTGGGTGGCGTATCGGGGGCAATATAGAAAATAATGTTGGACACATTCAATCGTTTCCCATGTACAATCGCAGAAAGGAGAGGGGTTACAATTAAAGTGCTTATAAGCCCTAGCCAGTTATCTTTGATTTAAAAGTCAAACTGGAAAACAAAATGACCGACATAGGAAAAATAATAATTATAGTATGCCAATTTCATTTATTAAGGAATCAAATTGCCGATGACGTCAATTAAGGGATAACCTAATTATAGTTCCGTTTGCTCTGTTTGTATTTCAGCTTCACTTATTAAAATACATTTCTCTAAGATTGTAAGTATCAAATGTCTGATACCTGAAAAACAACTTTATAAAGGAAGAAATTCAATGTTATGACTCAATTCGTTTTTACTCATTAGCATAACGTCTTTTAAAAGACGTTATTAAAAGGATTTGTAATGCTTTTTATAGCAATACTACGACCATAAATCGCATAAAAATGGTTGAACAAGATTTACTGCGCCCAAATAAATGATTTCTGGCTAGGGCTTATAGGTACTTTAATAGCCCACTTCCGCGATATGCTTTACTTGTCACGCACAAATTAAATTAAATTTATTATTTTCACATAGAAAAGAATACATTTAATTTAGAACGGAGCCTCGTATTGAAACCTTTGTGCGTGACAAGTAAAGCATATCGCAGAAGTGCGCTATTCTATATGTAGGTGCGCATTGAAAGCATAATGATTTAAACGCAATCTGGTATGTAAAATTGAGCCATAATGACTCAATGAAACGTTATAAATTTTGTTGTATTTATTTCCACAGAAAGTCTTATACGTAATCTAATTTTGAATAAAGACAGAGGTTCGACAGAAAGTGTCCAATATCCAAATTATTCCATGATACTATTGTTGATGGGAAAAACGATTTCTTAAATGTATGAGGATTACCAAAAGTTTTGAAGTGTGGCAAAATATCGCTAAGAACATGCCAATTTGAATACGAAAACAACATAAATTTATCTTATAACCTGGTGCGAAGGCAAAACCTCCAAAATCGCTAAGATTTGGCGTTTCAGGCCACATGAATGACAAAACACACCACGTACGAAATAAACATGAATTTATCTTACCTATTCAAATATGCATGTTCTTCGCGATATTTCACCACACTTCAAACATTTCGGTAATGATAGCTTGGGCTACCTGTGTTGATTCCGCCGAATTTCGTATCTTCTGATAAAGTTGGTGATTGGACAATTCGGATCACATGACATTTTTTTTGCGGCAGCCATCTTGGTTGTTGGAGTAAGAGTTTATGCAAGTTTTGAATTATAAAAAAACTGTGGTTTAATATTAACTAATTAAATCAAGATATCAAACATGAGGAAGATGTTCGTCGCAGCTTTTTTATCCTTTATGTGGATGGTTCTTGGCGTGAAAGGTAAGCAAACTTTATCAGTACGTTCATTTAACTTACAGTGATTTCTAACAAAGTCAAGACTTCCCACGAATCCCTTCCCACGCCGGTTGTACTTTTAAATAAGCATGCTTCGTTTCAATGAATTGAAGCTGTAAACTCTATTTAAAAATTCGTAGTCTGTCTGTTGAGGTGCAGGTGGGATTGGGAGAACAGTAGAAATGCCGCACTGAAATCAATATAATATTTATAAAGTCATGCAAAGGTAGATGGGATGGTGAGGTTTATTAGTTATAATAATGTACTCAGTGTACTGCCTCAGTTTCTGACAATGTACGTGTTATTGATAGCGGTCAATGGTCGGAGAGAAAGATGGCGGTGCTTTTCATTGCTCAGGAAATTGACATCGTTTTAGCCGCTAAAATATAATCAGCGTTTATCACTGATAACTTCAACCCCGTTTTTTTTAGCTCCGTTTTCTTTTTTAGCTCCGTCAGTGTTGGGATCACCAACGTACACTTTATCCTAAAAACATTGTTTATTGTTACCGGTACATTATTATAGAAGGCATAAAATACAGAATGGAGTTTATTTGGCTTAATTGGTATTAGTTTAGACTTTAGTATGATTTTATAATGGCAGAACAAATAAATTTGATGAATGTAAATCATAAATGTTATTGATGTTGTGCCACTGCTGTGCCAAACTCATTTGAAACAAAGATAGTTAGGCAGCTTCTTTCATTAATTTTGAATTTGGCCTTTCATCTTAGACACTTGATTATATAATATTTATAAAATGATTTGCCGTGTTATATTGGCATATAAAGGCAAGGAGCTATAGAGCCGATATAACATGAACACAAATTTTATCAATGACTTTTAAAAGATTACAAATTAAGATATATACATGTATATAATTATTCATTATTTTTCGTTCATCACACAGTCATTCAGCATCTGCATGCCTGTAAATATTTGTCAATATATCCTTAATTTGATAACCCATCAAATATTTTCTCTCACACGTGAGTGGTTGAATGCGTCACATGACCCAATATTTTTTCTCCACGAACAGGAAATATCAGCAAATACACCCCCTGTGAGCATATAAGCACGCATCAAAGAAAATATTTTAAGGATGATAACAACACTTAACCTACATTGTGGTGTCGAAATATACCCTGATATTTGTCCTTGGACATTATCTGATCCTCGAAGCTCACAGTTTCCCTCAAGCTTCGCTCGATCTCTGGAACTGTTCTCTTCTCGGATCAGATAATGTCCATGCCACAAATAGGTTATTCTATTTATATATACCTCTCCGGCTGATTGAGCAGCCAATAAAATCATGCATTGTTATATACACATGTATATATACATGTACATACTTATATTTAACAATTATTCACCGAAGTGGAGGTGACGAGGTAAATATCCACCACTATTCACCAAAACTGAGGTGAATAATTATTTTACTATATACCACACTCCAGATGAATAGTCAGCACCAAATAGTTATTTTATTTTCTGTCAAATGGACAAAAACTTGTGCGAGATGATCACTGCTTTGCTCGGAGGTGAATATGAAATCATATTCACTGTTTGAGTAGCCAATCAGAGCTTGCAAAAAGTGTTATTCACTGGTGTGGCATATACTAAGTACATATATATATATATACATATGTATGTATGTAGGTATGTGTGTGTATATATATATGTATATACCAGTTTGCAAAAACACTGCTCTGAGATATATATATATACCTTTTGTTCTCCATTGTTTTAGCTGTCAAATTTGACAAGAATACAAAAGGTATATATCTATATACCTCATTCGTCAATGGCCACCACCTAATTTGCATAAATTAATGTGTTACAGAGAAACTATATTGCTACCACATGAAATCTTGATCATACCTAGATTAGTAATTGACCACATACATACATGTGTATATAACAATGTCTGATGAAGAAGAGACCAGTCGTGATGCAATTACCGTTCTTGATGACGAAACAGACGAAGACGATGATTTGGATGTCTAACTTACCGGTAGTTCACGTTATAATCATATCATGACTGAAACAAACTGAAAAAAAAAGATTTTTGTGATACCCTATAATAGTGCTGAAGTTTAGAACTTGTATTCTTCACAGTTATTGTAACTATTAAAATTAAAATTAACTTTTTTTATTAAACGCACACCCTCGATTAAGCGCACACCCTCGAATAAACGCACACCCTAAAATGGAAATTTTAAATAAACGCACAGTGCGTTTATTCGAGGAAATATGGTATGTAATAAACAACAAGGTTGTAACTGTAGACTCTTCCACAGACCCTGCTCGGCCACTGCACTTTCCCTTCACAAAGGGTTTGTTACAGTATAACCGTGCAAGGCATGCTGGGTCCAGAAAATCCTGGACCCAGCAGGCGTTGCGAGGCAAACACAGGCAGACCGATCAGTATATGATTCAATATGATTCGAATGAGAATTCTCAGTAGATTTTAAGCAAGGCAGTTGGCCACTGAAACAAGTCGATTGAATGATTGAAGAATGCAGCAAACGTAAAATACTGACGGTATAGCGACCCCGAAACGGTGACTCGGCAACATAAATTTTACCACTAGCTTCGATCCTAATAAATGAAAACCCGTTTCTGAGATCAGTCTAATAAAAAAAACAGTGAATTCAAAGTAGATTTATTATTCGAGCCGTTAACTTACGGTATAAAGGTATGTAAGCTAAAGAAAGAGACTCGCTAAAAAGTTTGTACCGTGTATAAATATTAAATTTGACTCTAGTATTAAACTTTTATACAAACCTAAACGTGACGACTGATTAAGCTTACATATCAACTTGGCCGGCTAATGCTAACCCACAGTCGCACTGCTTTGACCCTCAGCCACTGTATCGTTCTTTGTCGAATTCGTTTTAAATCTCAACCAGAGAACAAGAAGAATAGCAACTACTCTTCAAAGCAGCTTTTCATAGAAATCTTATGACTACAACATGTGGCTTGGCCGAATATCATCGGGGGGGGAGGTACTCCCTATAATGGACTATACGGAGAGGCTCCGCCCGAAAGGGTTGCCTTTTCAGGCTGGAAGTATATAATAGGGTAAGGAAGTATAGAAAAGGGTAGGAAAAACTGTCATTTGGGTATTTAAAAGGGCATTTCAAAATATCTCGAACAGACGCACCTAACAGCTGATTCATCCAAGTATGTTAAGGGGTCACTCAAGTGAAGAGTTTAGTAAAAGGTATATGAAAGGGTTACCTTTTATGTCAAAAATGGTATATAAAGGGGTAAGGGTTTGAACCTCGGGGCGCAGCCTCCCCGTATAAAACTTTCTTGAGTAGCCCCCCCCCCCCCGGCATCGAACTAGTCTCGCTCCGCTACATATTGCAGATGTGCGGTCAGTACCAAGATTTTGAAATGGTTTATAGTTTCAAAAAAAGAAAAAATATAAGCAAATACCGTGAACAAACATCCTGTAAAAATACGTTGGATCCGAAGTGAGGACCTATGCAGCCAAAAATATGAAAAATAACGAATGAAAAGTCCGAAGACTACAGCAAAGCTGATATACAACGTCAAATTCCAACACAAAGCACTACGGTTAGCTAGGCCTGACATGAAAAGCGCTCGGACTAGATTGCAGCCATAGACAGCTGTTTCGTTCTTATTAGAACTCGTCAGTATGGCATAGCAAACAGAACACAGGCTTCGGTGCCACTGCACTACCGACCCGGGACTGAGCTAAGGTGCATCTAGTTTCGAGCCCACAGAAATGTTTGGTTATCGGGTCACACGTCATTACGTGTGGCAAAAAGCCAAAAACCAAACAACTCTGAACCACACTCTAATAGAGTATTACTCATTGAGAGTTTGATATAAAAAAAAGATTTAATTTAAGAAAAATGTGGTTTTTCTAACAGCCTGGTGTATTATTAAAACGAGAGGAAAGTGACAACACAACAAGACATGACTCCCCAATAACTCGACGATAACTGTAATACGCCTGCTTTATGCTGAAACATGAACAGTGAATTGCGAAGAATACAATGGGATTTCTCTGGTTTCATGTAGAAATTCGTTTGAGAGGTTTCTGAATGTTCCTGAATGAAAAACCGACGATAAAACTTGCAGAGAACCCAGAACTGGCAGAATTTCAAAAGAGTAGATTGGCCATGCCAACGAAGAGAACCTCAAAAGCTACGCAACACGGCCACCAGAGCAGCAGTTACAACACTGTTCCTTGGGATAAAGAAAATATCCTTCTTCAGACCACAGAATCAGTAATCAGTGTCAACTATGCAGTTGTTGTAGAAAATAGTCGGCAATCCTCAACTCACGTGTCCAACTCGGTGAATGCTTTTCCATCAGGCATTTTTAACGCCTTGCACTATCACAATGTGCAGATAAACCTCTCCTGTGCTGACCAGAAATTGTAAAAAGAAAGCACTTTGTTTCCTGCAACAGTTTTGACCAGATGACAATATTACAACCCATTTCATTTGCCGGCTCTTGCAATTTCTGTCTTTCGCTTTTATCGATTGACACGTTCTATTCTTAGCAGATTACTTCATCCAATAAGAAACGAGCTTTCAGATCGTCAATGTCCAGCTGTCACAATTGAACCAATCAGCGACGAAAAAAGCTATAAACAAGTCGAGTACATTAAAATGGGGTTTTCGTTGTCGTCAGTTTGCTTTTAGATTTTTACGCGGGTTCTAAAGATAGCTTTATTTCCTTCGTCTACGTTGAGGTTTATATTATAAAACAAACAAGAGGCCCTGAGAGGCCTTAACTCGGGCCACCTAGAAATAGGTTAATATATAATACATGGAGGTCTAGCATATTTTTGTGCCATAACATGGTTTGTGCTAGGGGAACTGGATAATTGATTCACTACTCATGCTCGTGATAATTTACATATAATGGAATGGACCTTTTACAGGAATGCAATCACATGGTTGTACTAGATGGCAAACAAATCTTAATTCATATATTTAAAGGCACTTGTATGAGATTGGTAGTGTTATTAACAAAACCTGTTTGTAAATGCTATTTTCCACCTTCTTCCAATTCTCAACCCCCAAAGGTGGTCATGGTCCCTTACGGGAGCTTTTAATTACAAAGTTTTACTGATAATAGGCCCTTTGCAGGACAAGAGCAAGCCAAAATTAGTAAAAAGCCCAAGTCTTAGGTTCATATCGTTAAAACTGAAGGAATGGCAATTTTTTGAAAACTCTATAATTTAGCTTACTTAACAGAGTTTGTGAGGCTGTTTTTTGCTGACTGCATCTAGGCCTTTCCCGATTATGCTAGTAAAACTGGCATTTAATGCTACTAGAAATTCTCGCATAAAACCAAAAAATGCTAAAATAATGCCCGATTTCTTAAAAAAATGCTACTTGAATTCCAAAAAATGCTTTGTTTTATTTCAAACAAAACGTACAAACTCTTACATCCAGATTATATGCTCATATCAACAACAGATGATACTTAATAATTGTTTGTTTATAAAACTTTCACAGTGTCGCTATTTCCTCATCGCTTGTATTTACCGGAGGTGGACTCTAGTGATCGATCTATTGCTATAGATGATGGAACTGGTCTATCTTGAAAGTTCGTGGCCGACGCCATCTTGGCTGAGCAAGAGAAAGAGTTAACCGCTGACCACCTAGACCCAGACCTTTTTTTCCGTTGGTCTACATACACAACACAAGTACACAACGCACAAACAGACAGAAAACAATCAAATTAAGTAATCACAATTGCAAACTTTAGGATTATTTATCCTTCTGAGTGCTGAAATCTGGATCACAGATTCACAGTCATGAAAAATGACAGAAAATGCTAGCAATTCTTTTTCAAGAAAAAACGCCCAAAAATGCTTGTTTTCCCAAAAAATGCCGGAAAAAATGCTAGCATAATCGGGAAGGGCCTAACTGCATCTCCCCTGCATCTCCCCTGCTAGTTTTTGACTAGTCCCTAATGTTTAATAAAATATTGTGTGTTGATTTCATGCATGTAAACCACTTAGAAAATAACTATTTAAAGAGGGTAACACTAGGCTGTTTTCTATTGTTGGGTAGGCTAATACTATCGCTTGTTTCGAGAAGTTCAACCCGACTCCTTACCTCTGCACGGTATCTCGATTTCCATTGGCCGAGAAAAACGAGACTGTAAACATTTTAGGTTAATTGTAGATTTCAGATTGTAGATTTCAGATTGTCCATTTCCTATTGTTAACGGAAAGAGAAGGCGAAGTGAAGAAAGTAAAATAAATTCCTTCTTCGAGGGTATATAAAATCAAAAGTTTCTTTAGGATAAATAAGGTAGATTTATTGAACGGTAATTTAAGGTCTTCTGTGCGGTCCAGAAAAATAAGATGAAGACAAAGCCGGAGTCTGAAGCCCGTTCGTATCAATCGTCGGCAAACAAAAAACTGCGTGACGCGAAGCGAGGACAAAGACAAAGTGTCGAGGAGCAAGCGTCGCTCCTCGGTGGAAAAGCTTCGTGCCTAAGCTTTGCGAAGTGAGAACCTCTGGTACCCAGGGTAGAGTTCACGCCATATCCTGCTAGATTTTCGTTCCCGAATTTATAAAAACATGTGCATATCATATTTTAAAAGGACCCTGGTCAGATCGAGAACTGAGAAATCGCGAGAAATCGGGTCATTTCTACTATACTTTCCGAGAGGTTAATAACAATGAATAACAACACAACCACAGTCAATTGGTATAAAAGTTATCATGTTCAATTTAGCTACTTACATTTACAAACTGTTGTCTCAGTCCTATTAGTGTTGATCAGATCTTACTCTTAGCCCGGTCTTAGCCATCTATGTCACGAGTGGATCTGGATATGTGATAAATTCCCGTCCAAAGCCCGTGAAACACCTCTCAGCTTTAGAAAAGACAAAAATCTTGGTATTGCACTTAAAGGAACCTTTGGTTTACAGAAAAAACAGCTGATATTAAAGATTTTGCTAAGTCAAACACTCGTCGCCATAAAATGTTGTCCACACTGGCTGGCGCAACGTACGTGTCACGTGACCAGTCGAAATCTGATTGGTTGACGGCGCAAAATCTCGACACAAAAAATAAAAACTTGCGATTTCTGACTCGAGCCAGCCGAAGGCCTGGCCCGAGTAATAAAAGATGTTTCTCCTTGTTATATAACAAAATAATGCACGCTCGAGGTCTTGAAAAGCTGCTAAATGCACTCGCGTTCCGCTCGTGCATCCGCAGTTTTTCAAGACCTCGAGCGTGCATTATTTTGTTTTAGTATAAGCCAACTAGTGGACTATTACAAATCCTGCATTCTGATTGGCTACCCTACTATAGGTCTATTTGTGATAGCCCATGGTTTGAGAAAAACCGCACGCATTTTCACGAAATAATAACACTTTTTCAACTTCAATTTGTTTCTTTCTATTATTTTCCACTGTCCGACTAGTTAGTTTATACTAAAACAATTAGACCTCTCGCCCTCATGGGCTACGAGTTAAATAGCCCACTCGGCTGCGCCTCATGGGCTATTGACTCGTAGCCCATTCGGGCTGCGGGTCTAATTGTTAAATATAACAAGGAGAAACATCTTTTATTTGTTAAATAAAACATGGCTTTTTAGCCAATCAGAGCGCGCGTACTATCGTATCTATATTATAAATACATATACACATATACGTAAAATGAATGGGATTCGAACCCTTGGTCTCGGCTTGTTAGTCCGCTGTGTTACCACTACACCATCAGGACCAACCACACTGGTAATGCAGTCAGTCCAAACCTTGACAGACCATTGGGTCCCCGTAAATAATAGGCCATATTTACATAGCGCCATATCACCACAGTCTCATGGCGCTTTACATTTTACTGACACTATCCCGTCAGTGAATTTTTCGGACTGCTATTTCGGCGCTAATGGCAGCCACGCAGTTTACAATGTTGAGTGTGTGGTTAGTGCAATGGCCAGGCTGCTCTACCGGGTGACAATCCCCTTCTCTTTTTCGAGTAGTACAACAGGTTATTTCACGTCCCCTTCAAATACTGATTAGAAGTAGAAGGAGACAAGGCCAACGGCTTATAAAGTCCCTGCCCAAGGACGCGGCCGGGTTCGAACCCCAAATCACTTAGTGCATGGTGATGTCGTAATGATGACGTCATCGGTTAGGTGATTTTACAGGCTAGACAAGCCAGAGCGGTTTTCAGTTGAAAAACCAAAGTAATTAGTATAGGTAATCAAACGGGGACGAGTGAAATTAGGGATACATTTCACGTGTTTGTCAAAATAATTTACCGAGCCGCTTCGGCGAAGTTAATTACGTAGATTTTGACAAACACAAGAGAAATTTATCCCTAATTTCACACGAGTCACTATTTGATTACTCATTAATATTATGGAGAGCAAATTATGATGCAGAAAAAAAGATATTTAAGCGCGCGTAGGCGGTGTTTGAAATTTCACATGTGAAATTACAAATTACGCGTGAAATTTCAAGTTAAAATAATAGATAAAAACCTCACTCTCACGCCAACCTATACGGCTGTAGTGCCAGCCGGTGAATCAACCTCGTGACCAGGGTCTTCTCGGTCAGATCCAAGGTGGCGGCTACTCCGAGAGAAGACCCTGGTAAAGGCCGAACTGTCACGTATTCTGATTGGCTCTTCGATTATGACACAAGGGTTGTTCTAACGATGCTTTTTATTGGCCAAACGGACCGAGTCCAGAGAGATGAATTTGTATATAGATTCGACTGCTCAAATTTAATCAATAAAACGATTTTAAATAAACTTAAAACACGGTTGTTTTGTAGAGCAATAGATGAAGTGCATTACTGGGTAGTTTTCTGGTAAGTTTCATCAGTGAGAAAGCCAGGAGAAGCCATTAAATCTGAACATGTGCTATCGATCTCTTCGCTTCAACGCTAATAGAAAATGAACCGCGGCTTCTTAGGATTATCTTCTAGCTTAGATACATCCTGGTAGCTTTGTGATAACCTTCCACTGTTTCTTTATCCAAGTAAACTCCATTTCGAACTGTTTAGTAGACCTGTTTTCACTTCGTCGTTCGCCGCGTGGAAATACCGTTAATCGCATCTCGCTCACTCCGCATTGGGATACCTATGGTTTGTAGGCACGTGTTAAACATTTCCATATTTAGCTTGGCCGCCATGATTTCTGGAAATTTTTGGTCACGTGATTCAGCGTTTACCAGGGGAGTAGCCGCCATCTTGTATCTGACCGAGAAGACCCTGATCACGAGGTTGCCAGTGAATGTGAATGGAGTACTACTATAGCAGGAAAGGCCTCTATCTGGAAAATATCTACTGAACGTGCTTTGACTGCGCTTAATGGGAGATTATTGCGCTTAATGGGATATTATTCCACTTTGGAATAACACGTGGAAGAAAAGAAAACTTAATAATAATAATAAGTAGCATTTATATAGCGCCATTTCCATTTAGCTCAATGGCGCTTTACCATCTCATGTG
Source organism: Actinernus sp. WN-2022 (assembly GCA_030867875.1). Lineage (NCBI taxonomy): Eukaryota > Metazoa > Cnidaria > Anthozoa > Actiniaria > Actinernidae > Actinernus > Actinernus sp. WN-2022. The sequence goes on from JAOWCC010001501.1 coordinate 30,594,494, forward strand.
GTACTAAAATAAGTCTAGGACTAGAACTATTAAGATATATAAATTACATACATGTATATATATATATGAAGTAAAAATATTTATTAATAGGATGCGTAAGATTTACTTGGGTGTTAAAATATGTAATATCTAATGAAACTTATCGATATAAAATGATTAATTGTAAGCTTGATTAAAAATATAGGTTTTCATATTTGTCTTAAAACTAATTATTGTCGCGCAGTGACGAATTGCATCTGGGAGGGAATTCCATAGTTTCGGTGCTGCATGTTGGAAAGCCCGCTCACCATAGTCCGATAGTTTTGCGCCGAGTGGGATTTTTAGCAGCTTCCGTGTAGAAGAGCGCAGTTGCCTAATTGGTTTGTACGGCTGCAACATGTCACGGCTAACGTACCTTGGCGCTAATCCATTTAAGTCTTTATATGTAAGTAATAGTAGTTTGAATACTATCCGTTGTCTAACCGGTAACCAGGGTAACTGCCCGAGTATCGGCGTTATATGACCTTATATGGTCGTATTTTCTGCTGCGTGTTATAAAGTGCGCTGCAGAGTTCTGTACATTTTGTAATCGATCAAGTAAAAATAGTGGAAGTCCATATAGTAGCGAATTACAACTGTCAAGCTTAGTGGAAATAAAAGCACGGACTAAAGTTTCAGTATCTAATTGCGACAGGCAGTTTCTGATTTTGGCTATAATACGTAAATGATAGAAAGATGCTTTGCATATGTTAGCTGCATGCTGTTCAAGGGACATGTGCTGATCAAAAGTAACACCAATGTTCCTTGCTGAGATGGACGGTTGTGTGCGTTCGCTTACACCATTTATGTTAGCTGAAATATGCTGAAATTGGTAAGGATGGTTCGAGTACTGTACTTTTATCAGAAACTTGAATAGAGTCAGGAAAGCCTCTAGGTAACAAATATTATGAACAGTGTTATACATTATTGTTGCAGTATTTAGGTATCTACGGCATTCTAAAGTGTTCCAACCAACAGATTGGTGCATTGCAGTAACACTTGAATATCTCGAGTAATGATTGCCACTTTATTTTTACAATTTGATATATTACACTGACAACACAGAAACTATGCTTGGGCTCCCTGTGGCAACAGTTTAAGAAAATCCGTTTATTTATTTAACTCTTTCTCTTCAGAGCCAAAATGGGGGTAAAATTGACTATATTACTTATTATTTTGTTTCTCACAAAGTACTCACAATTGTGTGGAAAGCTATACCTCTTATGAAAGGACAGTAAATAAGCTCTCAAAATTTTATTTTAGACAAAATAAACCATAATAAATGTTAATAAATTAACATAAATTAGCATACTTTATAGAATAATTAGTTTCAAAATTTAGACAAAACCCAACTGGGCTCAATATAGTGTGCATATGTGAAATATTTGATACAAAAAAGTTACCTTGTTATCTTGTCAACATGCCCAGCAAGTATGGCTGAAATACAATAAAATAAATTGATATTATTAGTTTTAGAGTCACAATACCTAAAAACGTCAAAATACAGGAAAATGATAGTATAGGTAGAATGTGTCTGTGAAATAAATGAACACATGTTACAAAAACTAAAATAGACCACACCTTCTTGATTTTAGGACTATGGATGTGTTATTGGTTATTGTTATTATTGTTAGTCACCATATCCTAACGAACCTTGCCTCCCTTGTCATGTATAGGTATTGTACCTACAGTATTGTACCTATTGTTATCAGTTAAATTATCATTACCAACTCATCTTATTAGTCATAAAGTATAGCACAACAATATATAACAAGAATAAAAACATTGTAACGTATAACACAACATGATGTAACAAGAATAAAAACATTGTAACGTATAACACAACATGATGTAACAAGAATAAAAACATTGTAATCTGATGTAACAAGAATAAAAACATTGTAACGTATAACACAACATGATGTAACAAGAATAAAAACATTGTAACGTATAACACAACATGATGTAACAAGAATAAAAACATTGTAACGTATAACACAACATGATGTAACAAGAATAAAAACATTGTAACGTATAACACAACATGATGTAACAAGAATAAAAACATCGTGACGTATAACACAACATGATTTAACAAGAATAAAAACATTGTAACGTATAACACAACATGATGTAACAAGAATAAAAACATTGTAACGTATAACACAACATGATGTAACAAGAATAAAAACATTGTAACGTATAACACAACATGATGTAACAAGAATAAAAACATTGTAACGTATAACACAACATGATGTAACAAGAATAAAAACATTGTAACGTATAACACAACATGATGTAACAAGAATAAAAACATTGTAACGTATAACACAACATGATGTAACAAGAATAAAAACATCGTAACGTATAACACAACATGATGTAACAAGAATAAAAACATTGTAACGTATAACACAACATGATGTAACAAGAATAAAAACATTGTAACGTATAACACAACATGATGTAACAAGAATAAAAACATTGTAACGTATAACACAACATGATGTAACAAGAATAAAAACATTGTAACGTATAACACAACATGATGTAACAAGAATAAAAACATTGTAACGTATAACACAACATGACAGTAATGATAAATGATCAATGCCTATGGTACTCCCTGCTATGCCATTCTGCAAAGCAATTCTTGGCCCTGGTGACGTGAAGGTACTTCCCACACTGCGGGGCACTGCAATAGGATGACACTTTCAGTTGACCTAAACCATGCTTGTAGCACACCACACAAGTTCTGTTGATTTCTGAAAAAGCTGGCAAGTGAACGGTGTCGAACAATCCAGCAGGGCGTACTGTAGATACAACAGGAGGTACATCGTACTCAGGAAAACCACAAAGTTGTCTCACAAGCTCTTCCCTGTAATCAGCAACAGAGAAAAACAGGTGAAAAAACTCCACAGCAGTAGTCATAGTGTTTCTCAGGAGAGGTCGACCAAAGTGTACTCCAGTTGGGCGGATTGGTGTAAATGGTGGTAGTACATTTCCAACATCAGGGTCATCATAGCTCTTATAGATGATTGTAGCAGCATTTTGACCAGCTTGTCCCACTACTGCCCCACCCCTACCACGGGGCCCACCCCTACCACGGAGCCCACCCCTACCACGGGGCCCACCCCTACCACGGGGCCCACCCCTAACACGTAGCCCACCCCTAACACGACCCCCACCACAGGGCCCACCCCGGCCAGCATTGCCAGCATTGCCATCATCGTCACCATCACTGTCATCATCACTGCTATCTACAGCACTGGCTTCCTCACTAGCATTCTCTTCCTCGCTACTATGTGCACTAGGACCAGCAGGGGGTTCATAATCATCATCTGCATCTACATTGATCTGTTCTTCATCACTAAAAGGAAAATAACATGAAAACTTTGTATTTTTACTTTATACTTTCATATCACAACAGTGATATGCAAATCTTACCATTCAGAAAATGAATTAAAATTTGATTAAACTTTATCAGAGCTGAGAACGATCCCCTCAAAGTTGGCCCCGCGAAGACCTGGCGCCGCCATTTTGTTCACATTAATTTCTGTGACGTTTTTTACGTCACTTCGTCCCACCGGAGTCTTGCGGCTAACTTGTAGCGACTTGTTTTCTTTGTAGAATTTTCACACGCTCGGAATTAGAGTAGATTTTCATCGATACGGCAGAGCAATTTCGTACTAGAACAAAAATATGATGAAGACGATATTGTAAGAGAAGTTCAGAAGACTCGGAGGACGAGGAAAAGCATGTGGAAGGCGAAAATATCAGACGAACAACAAAAGGCGACTACCGAGCTAGTGCTATAAAGATTCGCTGTGTGTGTTTTTGTATGGAACTTGTCAGCCTTAAACACAAGACTAAAGGTAGATTATCACAATATTGATATCGGCATATATAGCAATCGAAACTTGTTTAATTTATTTGACCCAGAGGTATAATCAGGGTGTAGCAAGCCACATAATTTTAATTTCGTTCCTAACTGATGTGTTGTGAAACAGCGCGCGCGTGCCAAGTTCCACCACGAACATGCCGGGCTTGATCGCGCCAATGCTTTCACACAATTTAATAAGGAATTATTTTTGCAATAAAATTGCTCCGAGTGTCTCGTTCTTGTGTCATTGCATATATTCTGCTATGTTGGGCTAGTTATGATCGGTTTTTACAGGGAGATTTTAACTTTTCAGGTGTTTCGTTTCAGTTGCACAAAGCCATGCAGCCAGTACAGATCGAACCGGATAACTCGCAAATTATATAGCTCCAATAATACATAAGTTTCGAAAGCAATGCCAATATCAATATTGTCATAATCTACCTTAGTCTTGTGTTTAAGGCTGACAAGTTCCATACAAAAACACACGGCGAATCTTTACATCATGGCACGCACAACACCAGTTTTGCACTACAATGTAGCTCGCTAGTCGCATTTGTTGTTCGTTGATATTCTCGCCTTCCACATGCTTTTCCTCGTCCTCCGAGTCTTCTAAACTTCTCTCACAATATCGTCTTTATCATATTTTTGTTCTAGCACGAAATTGCTCTGCCATATCGATGAAAATCTACTCTAATTCCGAGCGTGTGAAAATTCTAAAAAGAAAACAAGTCGCTACAAGTTAAGCCGCAAGACTCCGGTGGGACGAAGTGACGTAAAAACGTCACAGAAATTAATGTCAACAAAATGGCGGCGCCCAGGTTTTCGCGGAGCCAACTTTGAAGGGCTCGTTCTCAACTCTGAAAAAGTTTAATCAAATTTTAATACATTTTCTGAACAAAGTACATCTGAAAGATGCTTTTGAGCCTAAATGTGTTTTTCACTCGGGTATCCCTTTAAACATATTTTGTATGTGTTTGCCCCAAAAGCAAGTAAATTAAAGCTTATCTAGGTTGTTGTTTATGCAGTGTGAACTTTGGATTACACATCCTCGTTTGCTGTTTAGAACTGACCCAACTTGGTAATTTAATTGTAGCCCTACCTTTGTTATAGCTCTTTATCTTTCCAGCGTAGTGAAATAGAGTTACCTATTTTACCAAAAATGTGATAGTTTGTCTTCTCTCTTCTTGAAGATGCCTCGTCATGTTATAGTTGCGCGAGAAAGAAATGAGAGATATTTTGTGCTTTTCCTCCAAAATTTAAAGCAGTTGTTCTTTATTGTCTCCTAATAACTGAGGCAAGTCATCGCGTGTTGGACGCTTCAGGGATTTTGTCTTTGCTATTAAATGATGTGATGAGAGGAGATACAAAATCCACTGGTAACAATGCAGGACTCAAGCATTCGTTGACTCAGCTAATTTTGGAGGAAAATCGCAAAACCTCGCTCTCTCCTCCCCTCCGAAACCCCCCCCCCCTCCCTACGCGATCTCCTTTATAACTGACAAATGACTTTAAATCAATGAATGGCTTCTATTGTTCTGATCATATTGTCTATTTGAACTTTCGCTATTTACAGGAGTGCCGGTGGTAATGAAACGTTTCTCACCAAAAACCTACATGCGACCCGGAGGGTATCTTAAATTATATTGTGCTGGCTTTTGTCCTGGGCACATAGCTTGTTCGTATGGATGGAAAAAGAACGGAGTCGAGTTGCCGGAGCACGTTGGTACCTTAAACCTTTACGCTGGCAAGCAGCTAGTGTATGTTCTTCCTGCGGCCGTGAGTGACTCTGGAAACTACACATGCACTGCTTTTTCTCCTTCCATTGGAGAATCAAGCGGGATTTCTGTGAATATTGAAGTGATCATTGGAGGTGAGCGACCACGGTAGTTCTCTCTATAGAGCGTTTTCACGTGACGGACATCCCTGCTCCACGTGTTTCCTAAATGTCATGAAAGTCCATATATTTCGGCCAATTTAAAATGTTAGACTTGATAAACCTTTAAAAGCGATAGCTAAAATGTTTTGAAGTGAATGCTAATCATATTGATGGGAAAATAGCTTTATTTGTAGAGTACGTTTTCGGCCGCCATCTTAGTGTACCAAGGTGGTACACCAACATGGCCGCCGCATACTAAGTACACTAAATTGTTCGAATATTATTTGTTCGACAGCTTGGTTATGAATTACTGTGCTGCTCCAAAATTTCGGTCATTTGTATATTTTTACCTGCTCTATACACAATATTAAAAATATTTTACTAATATCAGTCTATTTCTTGAGGAAAATGTTTTGTGACGTCAGTGAAACGCTCTATAACATATTAATAAACACATGTCCATGTATTATTTTATTTATTTTATAAACAACACTTGGACCTGGGCCCGGTTGTTTGAAGCAAGGGTAAGCGCGTGACGTGGACATCGCTGATTGGCTGAATAGGCGATATCCACACACGGAACATTATCATAGTCGTATTTTTACGTGTGTTCAGATACGATGTTTCTCAGTGCTGGAAATCCTTGTAAAACACTGTAGTTGATAGCATAAAACAGCTTACCCGATAATAATAGAACCCCAACCGTCAGCAAACATAAGTTCCCAGATAAACGACTAGGTTTTTGGGCTAATTTGTGACTTGTGACCTGGACCTGCGTTTTGTACCAGCCGATATAAAGAGCTTATTACACGGAAAGTTGTGTAATACGGCTGGGTATTTTTACGAGTCAGTTTAAAACTCTTCGTGTAATAAATTGTTTATTATACGACAGCTAACACGAACAAAGCATGTTTGTTTTCGCTTACCTTACTGCTCTGTTTGAAGAAAATCTTGAGAGAAGAAATCTCGAGAGAAGAAATATCTCAGCCCAATATCGGGGACAGTAGCCTGATTATCAGACGATTCGAGGTCGTCCGCTCACTTCCTCCCCCTCCCCGTCTGATGGACTTCATAGACTTTCGTGTTCCTGACGTCATAATGTCAACCAATCAGAGCGAACTTTACACTTTTGGCAAAGTCTGGTATTTAAGGAATGTGCTCGCATATTTTTCTGAATGGCGTTGAAGAAGAACTTGATCATTGTGTCGACCGAAGTTGTAAAGTTTTCAGGATTTCGAAGCTATATCCAGAGCAGAAGAAAGCATTGGAATCGTTCATTTATCGAAACGATGTGTTTGTGAATCTACGTACGGACTTTGGTAAATTACTAATCTTCCTCCGCTTATAGATCTCATGCATTTAATAGATCTCAAACATTCTCCTAGGTTTTTGGCTTTTAGAAGACCAAATCTTTCATGGAATATTATGATTTTTCTGCAGGAGTGAACACACATACTGAGTATGTTATGGAAAAAGTTTCATGGCACTTGGGAGAATATTTTTGTTTTCAGAATTATGAACACACTTCCGTAATTTGGCGCTTTCTCAGTGTAAGCATATTAATAATTCATTTTTTCGAATTTTCATACAAACCTTCTAAAACCTAACCCCCAAATATGAAAAAACCCTAACCATATTAAATCCCAAATCATTAATATAACGAGTCTAAATACACTTGAACTTAATGGGGAATTTAGCGAAGTTTTCAAGTGTTTTCAAGTGCACTTTTGCTTTAACAATTTTCAGGACATGCTTACACTGAGAAACCCCCCGTAATTTCATGTACGGCGGGCATCTAAACTTTGCACAAAAAGTCCGGTTAAAACAATCTCTGATACCAAAAAACCTACACTAGGACAACTTTAGGGTCTTGTGTGACTAATCGGCATACATATCAAGCTTCAAAAGTTTTAAAAATAAAAGTAAAAGCGTAAAAGTTCTAAGTTTACAGTAACAAACTTTACGGCAGTGAATCGAGTCTGATATTTCTTGTATGTATATTTTCTGTCCTGTCCTGCAAATACTGCACGCAAACTTCCGTTTAAAAAGTTCCTGCTCTCCAAAGAACCACAGCAGCTCAAACAGGATACCATTCTGAGAAATCGAGAGAAGTTTGAAGCTGTAGAATGTTTTTTCCAGTGCATGAAAGCTGATAGATCCAACTAGTAAAAGCCGCTAACTGCACGACTGTTCTACACTTTACGCTTCAATTCTTACGCGTGTTCGTATTGGCTTATTGTAAAAACAAAGGTTGATGACGTCAGGAACATGAAAGTCTATGAAGTCCATCAGACGGGGAGGGGGAGGAAGTGAGCGGACGACCTCGTACCGTCTGATAATCAGGCCACGGGGACAGGCGCGCACTGAAAAGTTTTTTCGCGCGCTAAAAGTTGATTGGCTGTTACTCAAACAGCCCCATTTCGATTGGCTCGCGCGCTTTCAAAACCTTTTAAGTGTTGAATAAACCTGTGCAAACCTGTTCGCGACCCGTGTAATACGCGGTCTCATATTTGCACTCGTTTTAGCCTGTATTTGCACTCGAAAACGCCAAGTCGTATAATAAATTGTATTATTATACATTTTACTCATCCAGTCGATTCTGATTGGCTGAGAACACGCAACTAATTCTCGATAGCTATAGCACTAAGTGCGCATCCGTGCGATATTATCTAATATTAGATAATACTTAGCGTTCGATGATAAGCAAATACGACAATTTTACGCTAGAAAGCAGGGCAATTTCGTTATTTTGAGCCATTTTGCTATTTTAAGCGCTCAGCTATGTTTCTAGTCATCCCTTTCTCCTAAACTCGTAAAATAAAATGCAATGTTTAGCTCGAATAAGAAAGAAAACATCTCAGTTGAATCAGAAATTCAATCGTAAACAAACCAATTTTATACGGTGTTTCATTTAGCTTCGTTTACGATAGCTTTCTGCCTGTTGCTAAAACTTGAGCTTAAAAATGTATAATAAAACAATTATTGAATTCCCTTTTCGCATCATAGCGGAAATTAGCAAGACCTGACAGTCTGTGTTATCAGCCTCAGCCTTCGTCTGATAACACAAACCTCTGTCTTGATAATTTTCGCTATCATGCTCAACCTCATCCAAAAATAGCTTATTATACTGGGCTGTTGTGCCATCAACCTTTTTTACGCTTAGCAACATTTTATTCATATTGAACACACTGAAGTACTGATATTTAAAAAATAAATAGAGAATAATAATACAAGGGCGCGTGGAGATATGGAATTATCTTCGAGTGTTCAACGCAATATCTCACGAGTGAGCGCAGCTATCGAATGAGATATTGAGATGAACACGAGAAGATAAATTCCATATCTCCAAGCGTCCATGTAGTGATTTATTTATTTTATAAACAATACTTGGACCTGGGCCCGGTTGTTCGAAGCAAGGGTAAGCGCGTGACGTGGACATCGCTGATTGGCTGAATAGGCGATATCCACACACGTAAAATTATCGTATTTTTACGTGTATTCAGATACGATGTTTCTCAATGCTGGAAATCCTTGTAAACACTGTAGTTTATAGAATAAATGCGAATAACACCTGGTCTAACTTCCAAAATCGCGGTAGTGATTTTGATTGGTTTATATTTTATAATTTCGCATGAATTATTGCTGCGCACACAGGCAGCCCAATCTATGGGTTTGTGAAAATAGAAGATATGTATGGAGTTTTATAAATCCTTTCAAATTGCCGATTGCCGATATGAAAAACATACGTTTTCGCTTCCATGTTGTTTCCTTTGTGGTTTTTCTTCTCTTGGAACACCTCCGCTCACCACCTAAGAATGAAAGAAGTCTCTCATTCTTAGGTGGTGAGCCGAGGGGGATGAAAAACTCCTGAAACACCCTAAAGTAGTTCCAAGAGAAGAAAAACCACAAAGGAAACAACATGGAAGCGAAAAGGTATGTTTATTTATACCTTGTACATTGTAAAAAAAATATTATTTAACCATATATATTTTCCACATTTGCTCCAAGAGCATTAGCTCATCAAGGGAGCTTATAGATAATAAATATGTGAAGCGAGAAGATAAGAAGGGAAAAGGCACTGACAAGAATATTATTAAATAAGCAAAAACGTGTCGTTAATCAAAAGTGCAGAAAGGTGCAGAAATACAGTAGAGCGAAAGGTGCTAATGTCATAAAGCTAACACAATATGAGTGCAGTTTACGATATTATACATATACGTTGTTACATTTAAGAATATTCAACAACATATTATGGAATAAGCAAACAAACAAACAGAAAGATTTGAAAGGATTTATAAAACGGCAATTTGAAAGGATTTATAAAATTCCATAGATATCTTCTATTTTCACAAACCCATGGTTGGCGTTGAACCCATGGTTGGCGTTGGAGCCATGGTTGCCGGTGAAACCTTACTTGTCGGGGAAGCTTGGTATATGTGAAAGAAAACGTTAGTAGATACAAAGAGAAATACCCCGATTTGACCCGAGTATAGCTACTAAATAACTTTAAAAGAGTCACAGTTACGACCCGACGCTTGACCGAAACTTAAATAAAGGGTTTTAGAGCTGATGACGGCCGAAATAAATCTGCACTCACACCGGGTCGACATATTGGCAAGGTTCAAGTCGTGATCGCTTCTCAGACATTTCTGGCCCTGGATCGAGATCCAGTAACCAAGTGGGAACCCGTATTTCCTCAAGTGAGCCTTAGAGTACCTCCAGGAGAATTTTGGGGTTCGCTACAGAGATCCTCCAACACACACTGTGTTGGAAAACCAGCTTGGTTTTCTAAGCCAGAGATCGAAACATATACTTAACGGTGCTTGGCGAGATAGGCAGCACTAGCCTTGAAAAGGGCCTGAATAGCAAAGAGACAGGGCCGGGTTGTTCAAAGCCCGATTAGTGTTAATCCTGGATTAACTCTGCACAGAACCTATTGGTTGTCATGGAAATTATCCCTGGATTAGCACTAACCGGGCTTTGAACAACCCGGCCCAGGTCCTTTAAGGGCCCATTGACATATTTAAATCGACCGTTGCTAGGGAAAGTTTGCAGCCTCGTAAAACCCGGAAAATTAAAGAGTGGGCAATAATTATTGTCATGGTGACTCCTAGGGCAAAGTCTTGTAGTCTGATGACGTCATTAAGTGACGTCTGATGACGTCATCAAAATCAGAAAATTTCTAAACTCCAAGGATTTTTAATCTACTAGTAATTTATTAATATTTTCCGAACCTAGGAATTAATGCGCATAAAACCGAGCAGCCGTTTGCCATTACGACAAAAAATAAAGATTTTACGACACTTTTCAGTCCAATTTTAAGCTTTTTTGGTGAATGAAAAGCCATAACTTTGGCATTTATTGTCGGTTTCGAAAATCCATGCTCGATTTTGTGGAGAACGTGGTCAACAACATTTTAACGGGAAAAAGTTTGGTGTTTAGTGAAAGCGCGCTAAATGTTTAGGATTTTAGAAACCGGAAGTGAAGAAATTAACCCATGCGCAAAAGTGCCTGTTTTGTGGTCGTGAAATAGTAGCAGAACTGTTGTTGCAGTAAAGCCTACAATAATTGGTCGAACAGGATGTGCATTTTCTCCTATTTCCTCCGACAATGACCAGTTTTGGGACTTGGCTGAATACTCCAGTCTGCAATGAGCTAGCTTTATTGTCTGCAATGAGCTTCGGACTGTGTGGAGCACATGCCAGGAACCCATTTCGCGGCAAACCGAAGAGCCAATAGAAATCAAACTAAAATTAGACCGAGATTCGACAACTTTCACTTGAAGTTGAATCTCGTGGCGTTCACAACAGTTTGTTTTCCGACATCAAAAATACTTTTTTAAGGATGAAAACTTGACCTATATTTTAATTAGTTGCACTGAGGTTCAATCACAACTTTACCAGGAACCCGAAAGCATTATCTGGAAACAAAAGTGTGCATGTTTGTGGAAGATTTAAGTTGAAAACCTGCCGGTCGAGAATCACTTGACTCACTTGAGGGCCGCACTTTTCTTCGTGTTTTAGAAGCCATGTTCTCGCTGGAAGCAGCCATTTCAGCTTCTGTATCTTTGAAAACTTTAGATACTATTTACTAGATGTTCTTTCAATCTATCTACAGTGGAAAGAGCTCGGCTACATGTACATCGGAGAGTCTAATACAAGTTTGCTTCCCATTCATCAGCGATTTCCTATAAAGCGGAATCAGGGTCCAAATTCGGTTCTTAAACATCACAGAAACACTGAAGGGCCGGCACAGCGTAAGTCGAACAACCACAGCGTAAGTCGAACAACCACAGCGTAACTCGAACAACCACAGCGTAAGTCGAACAACCACAGCGTAACTCGAACAACCACAGCGTAAGTCGGACAACCACAGCGTCACTCGAACAACCACAGCATAACTCGAACAACCACAGCGTAACTCGAACAACCACAGCGTAACTCGAACAACCACAGCGTAACTCGAACAACCACAGCGTAAGTCGGACAACCACAGCGTAACTCGAACAACCACAGCGTAAGTCGAACAATCACAGCGTAACTCGAACAACCACAGCGTAAGTCGAACAACCACAGCGTAAGCCGGACAACCACAGCGTAACTCGAACAACCACAGCGTAACTCCAACAACCACAGCGTAACTCCAAAAACCACAGCGTACGTCGGACAACCACAGCGTAACTCGAACAACCACAGCGTAACTCCAAAAACCACAGCGTACGTCGGACAACCACAGCGTAACTCGAACAACCACAGCGTAAGTCGAACAATCACAGCGTAACTCGAACAACCACAGCGTAACTCCAAAAACCACAGCGTACGTCGGACAACCACAGCGTAACTCGAACAACCACAGCGTAACTCGAACAACCACAGCGTAACTCGAACAACCACAGCGTAACTCGAACAACCACAGCGTAAGTCGGACAACCACAGCGTATCTCGAACAACCACAGCGTAAGTCGAACAACCACAGCGTAAGCCGGACAACCACAGCGTAACTCGAACAACCACAGCGTAACTCGAACAACCACAGCGTAACTCCAAAAACCACAGCGTACGTCGGACAACCACAGCGTAACTCGAACAACCACAGCGTAACTCGAACAACCACAGCGTAAGTCCGACAACCACAGCGTAACTCGAACAACCACAGCGTAACTCGAACAACCACAGCGTAAGTCGGACAACCACAGCGTAACTCGAACAACCACAGCATAACTCGAACAACCACAGCGTAACTCGAACAACCACAGCGTAACTCGAACAACCACAGCGTAACTCGAACAACCACAGCGTAAGTCGGACAACCACAGCGTAACTCGAACAACCACAGCGTAAGTCGAACAATCACAGCGTAACTCGAACAACCACAGCGTAAGTCGAACAACCACAGCGTAAGTCGGACAACCACAGCGTAACTCGAACAACCACAGCGTAAGTCGAACAATCACAGCGTAACTCGAACAACCACAGCGTAACTCCAACAACCACAGCGTAACTCCAAAAACCACAGCGTACGTCGGACAACCACAGCGTAACTCGAACAACCACAGCGTAACTCGAACAACCACAGCGTAAGTCCGACAACCACAGCGTAACTCGAACAACCACAGCGTAAGTCGAACAATCACAGCGTAACTCGAACAACCACAGCGTAAGTCGAACAACCACAGCGTAAGCCGGACAACCACAGCGTACGTCGGACAACTCGACCTCACCAAAGCACAGACTTACCTCGAAGATGACCCAAAAATCGGCACTTTTCACGCTTGGAACAACGATAATCGTTAATTCTACGACAAATCCTAACCCGAACCACAAACCAAACCCTAACCATCGGACGAGTTCACGGGTAAACGACGGGTTCTCACTCACCTAGAGCTAGGGTTCACAGGTAAACAAGAAGAGATCCTACTCGGACTCGAACTCGAACTCGAACTCGTAGCCCTTTGCGTGTACTGCAGTGCAGTGCAGACGTCATCACTACTACACTAAGCCGGCCTACCGCCGTTCGGAATGTAACAAATCTTTATCTTTATCCTTGACTGGTTTTCAGAATGTCATTAGAATTACGATTATCGTTATTTCAAGCGTGTTTTCCATTTAAGGATAGTTGTGAATTCAACGGGGAGGATGTGTTGCTTACGCTGTGCCGGGCCCTTCAGTGTGCCTGTGCTGAAGGGCCGTCCTGATTCCGCTTTATAATTTCCTGACTGATTTCATCACTGTGTTGGCGGCGCCGTACGCTTGCCGTTACTTTTTTACTCGGTACAAATTATTAATTATTTCCCTTTCTCTAGGTTCGAGTACAGTTAGGCGCCTTTCTAGTCCTGAACGAATCCTTCAAAATTATCGGATTGAGTTTCTTGTCAAGCATTATTTTCTTTCACACGATAAACCAAGCTTTTCTTTTTCATGCGACAAAAGTACCCGCTACAGCTTGATCCGACTTTTGAAAACTTTACTTCATTCATTCATGAAAACCTTTCAGGTAAACCACGAATAACACTTTATACAAACATGTGTAAGTATTAAAACTATCGGGTGGCCGGTGAACACGCATAGAACTAGCTGAGAAAACAGCCGACACATATCGCCCGAGTCGGCTGTTTTCTCAGCCAAACAAAAACCGTAAGTCAAAGTCGCATCTGTAACGATGCAGTGATGCCTATCTGAATAAAATTTATTTTCAAAGAGAATTCTCCAGAGTAACGTGTGTTTACGTCACATGATCTGAATTGGGTGGCAACAGAGTTAGCCGATTACCTCTATGGGCCCTTAAGAATAACACAAGTTACGATGAGAGAAAAATATTAGAACAGATACTATAACTACACTTCATCTTGCCCAAAAGGCCGAGAAAGGGAAGGCATTACGTCTCTTCTTCTAACTCTGTGCCCCCCTGGTAAAAAATAAGCCAAAATGAAACCTGTCTTATGCTGACCATTCGCCACGAACCATGTGGGATCAACTATTTCATTGTGCGCATGCTCAATATGGACCCATATTTTTGTTTATTATAATTATCACACCATTGCACCATGCATATTTTCCTAGCCTTCGTCTCTAGAGTACTGAATAGCATTGGTGTTTGCGTTTGGTATTTCATGTAAATGTTGGCCGATGCGTGTTACCGGTAATTTATACGAAGAAACTATACACTAAACTTTTCGAAGATCAGTTCGCTTCATCGGCGAACATAGTATTACAAAGTCGGGACTTGCACAAATCAACCCTCGGCTCGCGGGGCAATGTATTAACTAATTTCCCTTATAATTATACACGTAACACCTTGTCACACAATGCGTGTCACTTGTAGAACATTCTAGACTACTTTAACTAATACGACATTGGGTCATGGCAAGAGCCCATAACCAAGAGCGTCCATATCTCTTATTTCGATGCTACGGCGTTTTCACAAGTTGGGCTATTTTTAGATTATTTTTGCCGACAATTAGTGGGTTACACCCGTGGCGGAACAAAAGATGCCTCATTAGCTTCTGCTATGCCTTTGTGATGTTATTCCATTAGGAATGATTGCAACCCAATAATAGCGGGAACCGTTCTAAAAATAACCTAACTTGTGAAAATACCGTAGCATAGAGGTAGTATGGGATATTCTCGCTCTTGGTCATGGTAATACGATCCTCCCCGATATTTGGGAGACATCTGATACCCTAGAACTGCCGTATACCTAACCTAATTACGTACTTGGAATTCCTCCTTTGCAGTTTTGAAGTGTCTTGCTTTAAAACCTTCAATCGGCTCATTTTACGTTCCTGATGTCTGTACCCGTATCGACTCAGACGATGAACAGAAGTGTAAACTGTTTTGTTCAACTGGATATAAGTTTACATCAACTGTGAATCAAAAACTTTTGACAAGAAAATGCCAAGCGAATGGAACGTGGACTAAGTTTCAACAGAGGCAACCACTGTGTAAAGGTAGGTCATTTCATTCAGACAGACAGACAGACAGATAATCAATCATGTAATAATCAGTCCGAAACGAACGCTCTGATTGGTCGTGCGTTGTTTTTAGGACACACATGGATGGCGTCGTGAACGCGCGCAACCAATTTCTCAACTCGTTCGGAGTGGATATTGTCATGGTTTTTAGTTTGCGATTATTATATAAAACGAATAGATTCTATTATGCCGTGCGTCTATCTTCTTATAGATACACAGATTACGTCATAACATAAAGTGAACATCAGTGACGCCATTCGACTGCGTCTTGTGGCCGACGTCTTTGTTCTCTTCGCATTGTAACGTCATCTGTACATCTATAAGCGGAGAGATGCACGGCAGAAAATCACTTCTATGTTTCTTGGGATTATATATATTGATTATATACGAACAGCTATATAAATAGAGTAATCAATGAATGAAATCAGAACACTGATGACATTAGGAACGTTTCTATCTATCGTATCGATATATCTATCTATGTATCTATCTATTTAATAGAGATTTCGCGTATAATGGTGCTAAACTCTTCAAACAAGCTCGTCGTCCTTTAACGGGAGCTGTCATCCATTGAGCCTTAACTGGTTTTCTTTATTTTAGCTATCTATTTATCTATACATATATATATTTTTTAAGTATTTATCTATATTATATATGTATTGTAGTCTTGTTAAAACTCGGCTTTCATGAAAATCAATATACTGTATATTGATGTAATTCCGAGTATATACAATATATTGATATATGTAGAACAATACATATCAATGTATTGTTCTACATCTCGATGAATCTCTACATATTTTTTGGGGGGCAGTTGCCTGTTGAACGTGTTGCTTGTAACACGTGTGAAACTCCGAGTAGCAGATAAAATGTTTTTACAATCTTAACTACTCCGTATACTCAGTTATATATTGCTCCAGTTTATCTAGTCGAGCGCTCTCAATAGCCGATGAAGAGGGGCTGAATGGGGTTAACTGATAACTGAGAAATGGACCAAAAATAGTGCTGTTAACTGAGAATTTTACCTTTTTTTAGCTGTTAGCTGATATTTGCGAGATAGCTGTTACCTGATATTTCATTATTTTTTATTAAAATGACGTAACGTCACATGCCATTATTGGCTTTTCGGATGGTTTTCGACAGATTTGATCCAGTTGATAATAGTCAAATATTAAACCATAGTGAAGTTAGCAGGCTACTCAGCAGGCAACTCGCAAAATAACGTTTCAGTCCATAACTCCGAAACTAAGCTTCCAATAAACACGAAACGTGTACACAAACACAAGTGGTACACAACAAACAATATCACGTGACCAAAACAAATGACGTCATAGGTCACGTGACACATGAGAAAATAAGCTATATTACAAGGAATATAACCAATACAGACTCAATTAATGGTAGACGCATTAATGACTCGACAACAAACTCATATGCTAATCAGATGTGATGACGTCATAGATCACGTGACAGTAAAGAATATTCGTAATAATAGTACGAAGTATCATTAATACAGACCTGAAATTATCAAATATTGATAAATCATCAAACACCTATATCATACGCTAATCAAATGTGATGACGTCATATACCACGTGACTACGTGAACTAACCACACCCATAATAACAGAAATCGCTCCTTTGTAGATGGACTACGCACAGCCATAATATGGGAAATCGCGCTTAGTAGATGGACTAGCCACTACCATAATATGGGAAATCAAGCTTTGTAGATGGACTAGCCACAGCCATAATATGGCAAATCGCGCTTTGTAGATGGACTATTCACAGCCTAGTCCATCTACAAAGCGCGATGTCCCATATTATGGCTGTGGCTAATCCATCTACAAAGCGCGATTTCCCATATTATGAGTGTTGCTAGTCCATCTACAAAGCGCGATGTCCCATATTATGAGTGTGGCTAGTCCATCTACAAAGCGCGATTTCTCGTATTATGGCTGTGCCTAGTCCATCTACAAAGCGCGATTTCCCATATTATGAGTACGCCTAGTCCATCTACAAAGCGCGATTTCCCATATTATGAGTACGCCTAGTCCATGTACAAAGCGCGATATCCCATATTATGGCTGTGGCTAGTCCATCTACAAAGCGCGATTTCCCATATTATGGCTGTGGCTAGTCCATCTACAAAGCGCGATTTCCCATATTATGGCTGTGCGTAGTCCATCTACAAAGCAGCGATTTCTGATATTATGGGTGTGGTTAGTTCACGTAGTCACGTGGTATATGACGTCATCACATTTGATTAGCGTATGATATAGGTGTTTGATGATTTATCAATATTTGATAATTTCAGGTCTGTATTAATGATACTTCGTACTATTATTACGAATATTCTTTACTGTCACGTGATCTATGACGTCATCACATCTGATTAGCATATGAGTTTCTTGTCGAGTCATTAATGCGTCTACCATTAATTGAATCTGTATTGGTTATATTCCTTGTAATATAGCTTATTTTCTCATGTGTCACGTGACCTATGACGTCATTTGTTTTGGTCACGTGATATTGTTTGTTGTGTACCACTTGTGTTTGTGTACACGTTTCGTGTTTATTGGATGCTTAGTTTCGGAGTTATGGACTGAAACGTTATTTTGCGAGTTGCCTGCTGAGTAGCCTGCTAACTTCACTATGGTAAATATTAAACATGACACATAAAATAGGATGTTATCATTAAAAGTTAGGTTGTTCAAATGAATAGACAAAATGTAGTGTTTGATGTTGAATTAGCGGTTATTATTCATTTCATACCAGCAAATATGTATTCAAATCAGGTTAGGGTAGTCTTTTTATATGACTTAACTGATAACAGCAAAATTTAACTGATAACTGATAAATAGCTAAAAATTTAGCTGTTAACTGATATTGGTACCCCCCCATTCAGCCCCTCGATGAAGACTTAACCGCTTTCCCTGATTATATATATATATATATATATATATATATAGCTCTCCGTGTTAGGAAGCAAGCGAACTCTACCAGCAGGGGATATCTAAACAAGCTCAACACTAAATTACTTTACCACAAATAACGCCTGTATTTACGTTTGTTTCAGATATTATGCCACCTAAACTATCAACAGGATGTCCTCAAACAATCTACAGTCCTTCTGATAAGGGAAGCGATATGGGATGGGCCACCTGGACAGAACCACAAGCGACTGACAACTCGGGTATTGTACCAAAGATTTCGACAACTCCTCCAGGCCTGCGATCACCTCAACGACTACCTATTGGAACAACTACTATCAAATACACGTTTTCAGATGGCTCTGGTTTGAAGGCTTCTTGTTCCTTCAAAGTCGTCGTTTACAGTACGTTTTTATCATTTGTTGTTTCCTGTTCAATTATGTTTGCACTGAAGATGATTCGCTTATTTGGTGACATTTATCGTGATTCACTCCCTGGTACCCAGGTTTACTCACTTTTTGATGATGATGTAAGAGTACGAATACCCATGCCCCGTGATAATTATTTGAAAGCTATTTTTAGTTTCATAACGACACGTGACGTAAGTTATTTCTATCTCGTTCTGGTAGGCTACCCTCGTTAGTTATCCATTGTTTATATCCCCTGGGTCCTCATAGCATCGTAACCACTCCTAAGAACGAGAGCACCAATCAGGTGTCTTTCTTAAAATAACCAGGCTGTGTCCTGTTAGTATAAAAATAGATTTCAAAAAAGTTATCATTGGAATAACAGACCCATGTATGGGGTTTCGTTCTCTTATTTCATCTCATTCTCTCTTGTTTCCATTCAGTATTGTAAATAATTTGAAATACCATCCGAGTGAAATAAATAGCCCATATGTGTAATGATGTCATGTATTTGTCATCACCACCAAGCCTCACTTGTGTGTTGAGAGGAAATGTTGTGCCAAAGTGAGGCTTGGTGGGGATCACAGAAGCGTGACGTCATCATGTATAATATTGCCATTGATGATGTAGAGAAGATTAATTAGGAGCGCAAAGGATGAATATACTTTCCCATGGCCCTTTGTGCACCTAAACCCCCGCCGAAGGGCCTGGGTATTCGTATTTCATCTCGCCGTAATAGTATCGTCTTTATAAGTCGCGTCGCTTCCTGAGTAGCCTGCTTGCAGGCGGTGGAGGGTGTTTTTTCGCGCAGCAAACGGATCATCGCCGCCATATTGGCCGAGCGTGATTGAGACCTGGGATCGAATGACAAATGGAGGGGGGAGGGGGGTGGGGGAGAAGCAGATCTGAAAGACCGCCTGCACGAAAGCCCCTGGTTTCTGAGTATCCGCCCACCACGCACATGATTTCCGTTAACTTGTAACTCATTCTTAATTGACCAATAGGAGTCGACGTGTAACAGCCTGCCAATTTTGATTTGGTTTGATTGAAATGCGTGCAATATTCAAAACAAACTTCGCTCGCTGTCAAATGCAATGCAAAATGTTGGTAAAATTGGTTCTCAGATACGGAAATTTCAATAAAACCAGCTATTTTTGTTCAAAGTTCTCCATGGAAAGGACTGCGACAGTACCACTTTAGAAATATATGTAGACAGTTCGGTTTTAGCTTGTTGCGTTCGCCCCATCAGTCTCTCAAAGAGTTTCATGTTGCAAATCCTCCGAAATACATACATTTAATACAAGCTGCTTCAAAAAGCCGTCCAGCACCGCAGTCGAGGTGCCATACAAGCGGCTGCTTCCTTTCTTAAAATAATTAAGCTCGCATAAAGATAAATACAGGATCGAAAAAATCTCTAAACTTCAAAGAAAACTCCGATGCAGACAATGTTTTGTCTGGAACTCTATATTGAAGAACTCGTGGTAGCTAGTGTTGTGATCGTCTTTCTCTGACAACTCGAAGTCCATCTTAGTGAATGTTTGCCGAAAGAAATGGATGACCGTTGCATAAATGTTTGAGGTGGATTTCTGATTATTTCCTAGTTCAACGGCCGTGAAGCCAATAGCCGGATTGCAT
Organism: Actinernus sp. WN-2022; assembly: GCA_030867875.1. Lineage (NCBI taxonomy): Eukaryota > Metazoa > Cnidaria > Anthozoa > Actiniaria > Actinernidae > Actinernus > Actinernus sp. WN-2022. The sequence goes on from JAOWCC010001501.1 coordinate 30,615,219, forward strand.
CTCTGCAATTTGGTCGACAACAATAGTTTTCAGTGGCGAATTAAATCACGGCCGTTCGTTGTCGAGTTCTCTCTAGTTTACCGTAAATATCATACTCTTTCCAAAGCCTGTCGAAAGCACAGCCAGAACGGCAAGTTTAAAGTACAGGTCACAATTCACAGGTCAGGTTGTTAAATTCTAAGACAAAATAAAGGCTCTGTATAGCTTCCTCCTGCTCTGTTTTCAAAGTACCTTTACCCAGCCGCGGAGAAAGAAGCGAGCAGCTGTGTTCTCTCTAGAAAACCTCTGGAACTAGGGTTAAGGCGAAGGAGATAACTTTGAAAACGGAGCAGGAGGAAGCTATATACAGAGCCTGATATTTACGGTTTTACGAACTTGCGAAAAGAGAACTCGACAACAAACCTCTCGAAGTTCGCCGATCGCCGCCTTCGCGGCTCTTTCTCCGTGGATGTTCTCTCTAGAAAACCTCTGCAACCAGGGTACTTAACCTTAGTCTTCAAAAAAGACAAAGCCTTTTGTATTACTCGCCATATTTTATCAACTGCAAGCTCAGTACACAACACTTATTTTAGTTACGCCGCTTCGCAAGGCTACACATATTCATTTCAGTTCTTGCTTTCAGTTCTTGCTTTCAACACTTGCCGCGATAAGCTTGATTGACACCGTTTCAGCCAATCATATATCCCGTCCGCTGGTGGACGGGATCTAACTTTTGTACTCAGAAACCAGGGGCTTTCGTGCAGGCGGTCTTTCAGATCTGCTTCTCCCCCACCCCCCTCCCCCCTCCATTTGTCATTCGATCCCAGGTCTCAATCACGCTCGGCCAATATGGCGGCGATGATCCGTTTGCTGCGCGAAAAAACACCCTCCACCGCCTGCAAACAGGCTACTTCCTGAGTGAATTTGTTTTTATTTGAACCTTCTTTTCGAATTGATTCGATGTGAAAAGGCTACGAATGTCAATTTCTGACGTGTTTGATATTATTTGTCATAGAATTTTGATTATTAGTAAGCTCTCGGAAGTGATGACTTTAACTTTTAAAGTGCATATGAGCCCATTTTTTAAATCATTAAAATCGATTCTCGGCAATCCCTTTATGTAGGACGACACGAATTTTTACCAAAAATACAATAGAATACAACACATTATCCTATAAATATTATATTTCAGCCAATCAGAGCTCAGCTTTACTATGCAATACAGGGCGGTATTTCATGGTTTTTCTATGAAATACAGAGCGGTATTTCATGGCTAGGTCAAGGCCAATCAAAAGGCAGGAAATTTCGCGCCATTTCTTTATCAGCCAATAAGAATTCACCATTTTGAATACATAATTAGTCTGCAGACGTGCGCGGCCGCCACTTTAAATTTGTGTTTTCCGGCAAACAAAGTTGCAGTCAATCGTTTGGTAAGTTACTTTGTTTTCGTGATCAATCTTTTTGTAAATGTGTTATTTATAGGATAATATGGTTGTTTCATGGTTTTCTATGGAATACTGGCGAAAATTTAACTCGAAATTCATATTATTTTGGTATACAACTCGCCTAAAGGCTCGTTGTATACTAAATAATACAAATTTCTCGTGAAATATTCTCCCGTATTCCATAGAAAACCATGAAATAACCAGTAAATACAATTCAATACAACAATAGAACGCAACACAATACAATACAATAGAATACAATTTGGTATATAGCAACTCGTGTCGTCCTACATGAAGGGACGGCCCGATTCTCCATCCAGTAAAAAGTTGAACTTTTAATATTTTTTTAATTTGAGTGTGGCGTCTATGAGTTATAGAGGTTTATATTTCCATAATGATAATTATGTGACGTCACAGGAGGCCAACAAAAGGTCATTTCTTTCTCCTTGTGAATGAAACTATTTCTGATTTATACAAAATATTTGGTAAAATCACTGATATAAGGCCCAAATATTACATGGATGTTTAGAAAAAATTGTATATTTCTGCCAGCACATTTTTGTATATTAAGTAATGGTCCGCGCAAGAGGTAGGCATATGTTATGCATGGAATGTAAAAGGTGCTAATTGTAGTATTGTTTCAATCTTCCACCTTATTGGCTTAGACATTAAAATCTATCTAAACTTGAAGAAGAATATTATTTTTTCCCATTTTGTAAACAGATTTGAATTGCATCTTGTGAAAACTCTCATAACTTCTAATATGACGAACTTTCAATATGGGGAACATTTTTAAATTGAACGTTTTCTTGGTTATTGTTTTGCACTCTTCTGATTGGACGAAATGTTTTCACACAAAAGAACTGTACATTTAAAATGCATTTTTAGTGGATTTCATTTCAGAAATTTATGAGTTAAGGGCTGATGAGTTGTCAGTATGAAAAACAGAAAATACTAAAGTGGGGAAAGCAAATTGCATCTGAACAATAGAATTGTGCCTACCTCTTGCGCGGACTGTTACTTAAATGAGTCCTCGCATGTCGTCACATAATTAGCATATCGGAAATAGAAACCTCTTTAACTCATAGACGCAGCACTCAAATTAAGAAATATTTTACAATTCAACTATTTACTTGATGGAGAATCGATTTTAATGATAAAAATATTGTGCTGATATGCACTTTAAAAGGCTATTAAGAAATGAACTTGTTTCCAGTTATTTATCCATATTTTAACAAAATAATGAAATCTAATATGAAACCGCCCTCGTGAAAATGCGCGTCTGGCTGCAAACGATCTCTGGCGGGTCAGTCTCATTGGCTCTCATCATCCTATCTATTTAGACCAGTCAGATGTTGGCGCTAACGCGGGAAGCCATTCAGGTGCAAATCCCGCCAACGAGTCGCCAGCGAGTAATTTTGAAAAGTTTGAAGCACTCCTCACCCAAAGCAATACGCAAAACAGAAAAGATATCGATGAAAATGGCAAACTTTATTTGAAGATGTAAAAATAGCCAGAATTCAATTGGCCTTGTATTTTGATAATAATACTAATAACATATCTTTTGTCGGGTCGTATTGTTTTTTCATCCCTTGTGAGTACTATTTCCATCGCTAGGCTCGGGTCCGGCGCAAATGGTACAACGTACGCGATCTCAACAAACCAATATGCCCTTCAAAAGTCACATTGTTGCTTTATGAGCTAAACGGTTCAGTGTCTAAGATTTAGACTTTGTTTGAAATCTGATGATTTTTGAATTATGTTCCGGCCCGGAACGAAGTTCTCAGAGCGGTGAAATATCGCTTTTCGAATCGACTTCCATCAGTGTTCTTTTTGACCTCATCCTTGCCTCCTTTGGTCATTTATGAAAATGTAAGATGTGCTTAAATAAGTTTTAGTTATTTGTTTATTCAAAATTAGTCGTTGCAGACTGCAACACTAAGCATCACTTATGCTTTTTTGTTTTAGTACCGGTGGGGAAAATGGCCACTGAGTACTCTGAATACAGCAGCCGAAAAACGCAAGAAATTGGAAACTTTTTGGCATTCCAACCAGAAGCGAAGAGGGTTTGGATGTCCAGTAGAGTTCACGAAACACATGGCAACTTTTCAAGTCGTATTATACATGATATGGCAGTTTTCAACAGCGATACGAAGAAATATATATCTACGGCTTAGAAACGAGGCTGAAATGATATGAACCGACCGTAGTGCAAAGACTACGAAAAGTTAGATAAAACCTTTCTTTGCTGGCAAAACAACCTCATGAACTCAAACACGATAGCCTTGTGCGCAATCGACACACATATGAAGCTATAGAAGTTATTATCGACTACATGAGAGTCAAACATCGAACTGCTATGAAACCACTCGTCAGTTTACGCACTTTCGTGACTAGCGAACGTTTCTACTTTCGACACACGGTCGCTAAACTGTACGAAATCTCCAAGAATAAATCCCTAATGTCCAAACTAACCATGCGGGGAAAACTGAAAGAGGAAATCCTTGCGACCAATCAACATACATATGAAGCTCCAGAAGTAATTATTGAATACATGAGAACCCATAGAGCAAACTGATAATAATGATCGAACGTGCTATTAGTTTCACGGACATTTGTGACTACTGAACTCGCGCTACAGCATAGCTTGACATACTGTACAAAAACTCCCATTTAAAAAATTCCTGATGCCGAAAGAACCATAGAATCTTAAACAAGATATCCTTCATTACCAATCGACATAAATATTAAGCTGTGAAAGTAAGTTTCCAGTCCATAACAGCCGATAGTGCACACTAGTAAACAGCCACTCGTACTTCCGACAGTACTGAACTTTCTAGCGCAAATGCATGTGTTACGTTTCCAAACTTTAAGACAAGAAATCTTCCATAGAATGTTATATTTTTTTTACAGCAGAGAACTGTGTTATTAATCATATAGAAATAAAACAGTGGTGCCATTTGGAGAATTATTTGATGTCAAGAGTGCATATCGAAGAAATATATATCTACGGACGCGAGCAGCTTGTTTCACTTTGGTCAAATTCGGACTGTTTACGACTGGAAAGAGCAAAAAATACAAGCAAGTAATGAAATATATATACCAGTCTTTACTCAATGCTGTTTACCTTGGATGTAGGAAGAATAAAATCCTTGTAAATCTCGCCATATACTGTGCTAAACTACAATCTGTGAATACGGCTAACACCCGAACAGTGTGGCGTTTCCGGCAATTTATTTTGATTGATTCTCATTGGATGTTACACAATCTGAGCTGTCAATTCAATGTCTGGAGACTGTGACATGCGCAGTACCGTGACACTGCGCCTTTAAGTCTGCTAGTATTAGTCTAAATTTAACTCATGATGTGACATATAATCTATTTATATATGTTTAAATTTGAATTTCAGAATCGGTACAGATCACTGAAAAGCCACCCAAATATATCTCCATTTCTACTGGCAAGAATTTGACCATGCTCTGTATTGCATCTGGCACTGAGGCGTGTCGGTATCGCTGGCTCAAGGATGGTGTAGAGTTGAAAAATAGCTCGCGAGTGCACTGGGTACCAGCCAAGGGTCATCTGTTAGTAAACGCAGTGACTGCTAAGGATTCGGGAAAGTACACATGCGTGGCTTATGTCTCTGGGTTAACGAAATCAAACGATTCAGCGGTCGTTAATGTACATGTACATGGTTAGTATTATCTTATATGTAGTTATGATATGAAATCATGTTTGCCGCGTAGCACTAGTAAGTGTAAAGAATGTGATGTTAAGTGGTAAGCTGTAGTGCTAAGTGTGCACGCCCTACGAGGGAAAGAGAAACAATCGCTGACCCAAGTGGGACTCGAACCCAACGACCTCCAGGTTACAAGTCTGGCACTCTACCAACTGAGCTATCAAGTCAGATGAGAGCAATCGTGGGTATTGGTGCGTTTTATGGGGTCACGGCGATTATAAATGTATATGTAGTTATGATATGAAATCATGTTTGCCGCGTAGCACTGGTAAGTGTAAAGAATGTGATGTTAAGTGGTAAGCTGTAGTGCTAAGTGTGCACGCCCTACGAGGGAAAGAGAAAAAATCTCTGACCCAAGTGGGACTCGAACCCAACGACCTCCAGGTTACATGTCTGGCGCTCTACCAACTGAGCTATCAAGTCACATCCGAACTGAACCCTAGTTAAAGGGGCTCTGTCAAGGGTACTGAAGTCATGCTACAATCACCAACTGCACATGTAAACAAACGTGATCGGCTAAGTTCAGATCAGTTCGCGCGGTTCATTTTTACGATCCATAGTTTAATTTACAGAACTTAACATGAATTATGGAACTCTCCTCAATTTCTGATGAAGAATCCGATCAGGAGTCAACAGCTTTTGAAGTGGTAGGATTTCGGACTTCTGTTGTAAGGAAATCAAACTTTAAATTTGACGTTAAATGCGTTCTAATTTTCATGCAAATTTTTGACCACTTTTGACTTTCTTACACTACCAACATAAGACTGTGATTCAGCAGCATCACTTTCAGAGTCGGGTTTCGCAACAATAACGCTATCATCAAGGACATATTAAATGCAGCGATACGCCAGTGATATCGACTTCCGAATCTCTCCCGTTTCCAGACGACGAAGGAGACACAAGTGTAGCAGTTTTCTTGATCGGAGTAGAAGCTGCCAGTAGAGCTGCAAGAAAATCAAAACTTACATAAAATTGAAAAGAATGGCACAGCAAGATCCCACTTGATTTTCACGCCAGAACAAAAATGCCTTACGTCGATGACAAACGGGATACAAGTGATCGATTACCAATATCTCCCCTCGCTAACACTAACAGTACAAAGGTCAAAGCATATATAGTGGCGACTTGTGGCTTACCATTCACAGCAGGGCGATATCTTTTTCCTTTTCACTTGCTACCAATGTCGTCTCGAACTCTCATCTTGTTAGCATGGGCATACGAACTATGAAGACCAAGTAGAAATACATAACAAACACAGATTTGGGATCTCAGATTTGTAGTACAAGTGCTACGATCGATCACTTTCGCTTCATCTCGAGGGAAAGTAGATACGCGGCGAAGCTGGAGTCACTCGCAAACGTCCCAGAAGCTTTAACAGACCTCCATGTTTCAAATACTGGCTTGCGGAGATAAATACTGGGATGTTCAAGACGCCAAATCTTTCTGTTCTTGTACCGATTGACCTTTGTCGAAACCAAAGATGGCCGACCTCTCTTCTTGAAACCAGAGGATGGTGGAGCGCCAATGATCTATTATTCTAAAATATTCTGACTTAAATTTAAACACTGATATTCAAACTAACTATCTATTTTGAAAAAACAATGTATAACGCTAAGGAAAACTTCGATGGAAATGGATTTAAATCATACACTTTCAGCTTGTTTTAACGCGAGATCGAATTTCAGAACACGGTGGACTTTTATTCTGAAATGATTTTAGACACCAGGTCACTCTCGGCCAAAATTACCTTGACATAGCCCCTTTAAGTCCGTCTGCAAAACAGCGACAGAAAGCTTGTTCTAGACCCCCAACGAAGTACCAGGGTATATATAGTCGATTCTGATTGGCTTTTACTAATTCTCATTCTTACACGTCTTCTGACTGGCCATTGAGCTGTCACTAGTGCGACTTACGGCTAATTTACCCTACCTGAATCATTTTGCTTGTAAACCCGGGCTATCTTTAACCCTAGGGTAATCTCCTTGTAAACAGGGCCTAAAATTGATCTGTATCTTCAGAATTGTCTTCCCCATTGAGTATGAATATGGAATGATATTCAGTTTTATTGAAGTCTATCGGTCTATCGATCGATCGATCCATCTAAAATTGATCTGTCTCTGCAGAATTCTATTCCCCATTGGGTATGGAAGATGGAAGTATATCCAGTGGTGATATTATGGCCTCAAGGGAATCTTCTGATGGACTGGCATCCTGGGGTCGTCTCAATGGGCGCGGCTGGTGTGCCAATACAGTCCGTGGTTCCCATGACAACGATGTCAGACACTTCCTGCAGATAAACCTAAAAGCTCTGACGATCGTTGGTGGTGTAGCTACTCAGGGCCGCAACGACTCGGACCATTATGTTACATCATATTTTATTACGTATAAATTTGATGGGGACATATGGCTTATGTACCACTCAGTAAGTGAATTAAATTATCTGGTACTACTTCTATTACTGCGTGAATCTTGATTGTTAATAATACTGTTACATTATATGACAAAATTCGATTTGAAATAAAGCATAAAAATGTAAATCGAAGGCACATAGATCATCTGCACACAGTAAGTTGTTGAAAGCCTGTGACTTAATTAATTGTTAATCCTGGATAATTTCTCGTTTCGTCCAGTTTCTCGTTTTCTGATTGGCTTATTGTCATTGGAAATAAAAGGACTTACTGCGGATTGCGTCATTGCTCGCATCACTTAATATTACATGAACGTGATAGCGCGCTAGAATCACTTTTCTCTCACAATTTCAATCGTTTCCAAAGCTCCCACTTGACTATTTCTCGTTCGTTGTAAAAAATAGAAAGATAATGATAGTATACCATGGTATATTTAACAATTATTCACCGAAGTGGAGGTGAATAGTGGTGGATATTTACCGAGCCGCTTCGGCGAGGAACACGTTCATTAACTCCACTGGTCAACACTATAACTCACATCATTTAAGTTAGTACTTTCACTTTCAATAGACACAGGTCTTGAATTAGCATAATAGCTGCTTTTAACTGTTAGTTTTTTTAATATCATAACATTTTATCGAATCACAGGCAACCCAAGCTCTAATTGTGTGTATTTGTCAGTATAATATAGGGGAACTACTAAACGGGGAAAATCACGAATTTTACTACTATTGATAGGTTAAAATCAACTGAAATAAACGTACCTTTGCTCTATTTGTTGTTCAGTTTTGTCGTTTATTAGCGATTTGGGCCTATTTTCCTTTTCGGATCTCCTCTCCCTAAGAAAGAGACTATATTATACTGACAAATATACACAATTAGAGCTTGGGTTGCCTGTGATTCGATAAAATGTTATGATATTAAAAAACTAACAGTTAAAAGCAGCTATTATGCTAATTCAAGACCTGTGTCTATTGAAAGTGAAAGTACTAACTTAAATGATGTGAGTTATCAGTGTTGAACAGTGGAGTTAATGAACGTGTTCCGGAATCGGTTTGTTTTACAAACTAAGGTTATGTGGTAACAGATGATATAAATTACCGTTAGGATTGGATATTATTTTACGAAAAAGAGTATGACATAGTTCAGATCTACGATATGATGATAAAGGCTAGTAATGTAAGAGCTTGTTCGTAAGGTAAGTCGTAGCCATAAAGAATACGCATTGCTCTCTTTTGTATGCGTTCTAAGGTAAGACTAAGTTCAGTATTCTAGAGTGCGGGAGGTCGGGGTTCGAATCCCGGCCGCGTCCTTGGGCAGGGACGTATAAGTCGTTGGCCTTGGCTCTTTCTTCTTCTAATGTATACGAGGGGAACGTGAAATAACCTGTTGTGTGATTTCGAGAAAGTGTTGGGGATTATCTCCCGACACAACAGCCTGGTATTCTGAGGTACCAACAATCACTCATGATTGTAAACTGCACAGCACATTGCGCCACAATGGCACTCCGCATCACAAAAACCTTGTGAAGCGCATTTAAAGGGATACCCGAGTGAAAAACACATTGGGGCTCAAAAGAATCTTCAACATGTTCTTTGTTCAGAAAATGTATTAAAATTTGATCAAACGTTTTTAGTATTAAGAACGAGCACCTCAAAGTTGGCCCCGCGAAGACATGGGCGCCGCCATCTTTGTTTGCATTTACGGAAGTGACGTCACTTCGTCCCACCCGCGTATCGCCTCTACTTGTCTTTGTATGATTTTCACACGCTCGGAATTAAAGTGGATATATTTTCATCGAGATTGCAGAGGAATTCTTACAGAAACCGGAATTATGATGAAGACGACATTATGAGAAAAGTTCAGAAGACTGGGAGGAGGAAGAAAAGCATTGGGAAGGCGAGAAATTATCAGACGAACAACAAGGTCTCGTAACTGCCATTTAATAACAGCAAAACAACATGGCTTAAAAGACTCGAGTGACTTCTGAATAAGTATAAGAACTACAATGTATGTGAGGTACAGTTAAGGCGTTTATCATCCTAAAAACACCTAATAAGTGAGAGAGTGAGAAACTATGGGGAAATAAATAATGCCAAATACGTCACATGCCTTAAAATCATAAATATATACATATAGCTTTTGAGCTAGATAAATGAATACCTTTACCTTTTATGTTAAACCGTTTGTTCTCGGGATGTTGAACCGATGTTCTCAAACTCATTAATAATTCATGAGCTTTTTAGTCAATCATATGACTGCATTTGGTCAGGTGGATGAGTTTGGAAACCCAATGAAACACCAGTTGAAAATCACAAGTGTTTCAACTGATTTTCATCCCTAGTGGTGAAACTGTTCTTAATCATCATATTCAGGAACCACTAACTACACTTACATACTGATAGACTACAAGTAAGGAGTGAAGAAGTAAAGAAACGACATAGAAAGAAAAAGTGTGCCTCCACTGGAGTTCGAACCTCGACCTTTCCAACTGCTTGTACTAACTCTTCACCACTACACTACTGGTACGCCAGTTGAAATCACTGCTAGCAAAAAAGAATAATAAGCCATATATTGAATAATTATATAGAACAGACCGAACGGTAAACAATACTTGCTAATGCTGTTTGGAAATAAGCGTATGTAAATTTTCGGTTTAGCCATTCGCATGAGAAATAACTTCAAACACTCATCGTTCGTGTTTCATCAGGGGATCCAAATATTTCGAAAACAAAAAAAACCGCTCTAGGCTACGCCTCTCGGGTTTCAATTGTTTTCTCAATATTTGGATCTCCTGATGAAACACTGCAATTCATGTTTGAAATAGTACTTGAAACCGTTTGATCGAGGCTTAGTTTAAAACTGAGTTATTCCTTTGTAGGTGTTGTCCGGGAATTCGAACAGCAGTGGTATCGTAAAGCAGTGGTTCGACCCAAACATCGTTGGTAACTATATCAGATTCAATCCACTAACGTGGTATGGCCCCAGGATATGTATGCGAGTAGAACTCTTTGGCAGTCTTCTTGAGGGTAAGATAATATAAGTATATAGACAATACTGGTCGTGATACTGGTTTGGCACGACATAACGACACGGTTAAACGACATATGGAACCACCATGTAAATCATTTCATCAAACTTTAATCAAATCAGAGAAAATGATACGTATCTTTTACTTTTTGGATGATCTTTATGTATAAACCAATGAAATCAAGAGTTTTAACAATACACAATTAACACCTCACTGCATTCCTTTGCCGTTGGTGCTATCGTTCTTACATGAACCATTACTTAAGCTACACTAACCAGTACACTAGGTCCGTTTGAAGTTGCGATCAAAATCCCAAGGTTTAGAACCCTTGTGCTGATTGATCAGATTGATGATTTTGAATCTCAGATGAACGAAAGTGTGATTACTTACCCTTGGGAATGGAGGACTTCAGAATAGTAGATGACTCCATCATGGCTTCATCTGTGAATGGAAGCGAATCAGTGGCATCAAATGGTAGACTTAACCACCGGCTTGGTGATGGAGCTTGGGTCGCTGGTGTCATGGATAGTAATCAATACTTACAGGTTAGCATCGAGTTAGAGTAACTGGAATGCAAGAAGTGCTAGAGTGGATATAATGATAACAGTAATGGCGGCAATAAGTAAGGGTTACTGTGGCCATGAGTGTGATATGGGATTTATCATCACTCGTAATGCTTATAACGGTCAAGAGGGCGTTACTTGAAATCTAGTCGAATGATTTGTTTCAAACAACAGCAAACTGTTCAAACTTATAAAACACATACACAGTGCAAATTTTATCAGACTCCCTTGGGCGGAAGTTGACGAACAATTGGGGCTTTGAATTTCTCACCTGACTAACGTTGTCAACGTTGAAAGGACCGTAGCTTTATGTCGATAGAAGTAATTAGAATCCAAACTAAACTGGTTAAAAGTGTTCACCAAAGCTTACTAAATCATGATGCCAAATAAAATTGTGATTAGAAAAACAGAAAAAAAAGTTGTGAATATTTCTTTCGATTTTCTAACAAACCGCTCCAGAGAATTTTGTAAACGTTTTTGAGCATTAAATTCAATCTTTCATGATAATAATTAACAATTATTCACCAAAGTGGAGGTGAATAGTGGTGAATGTTTACCGAGCCGCTTCGGTTTCATCCCATAATCGCCTCATCCCATAATTGTTTGTTATTATGATGATTGTGTGTTAAAAACATTTGAAATCTAAACCAAATAAGGTGCAAAATAAAATGTAGGTAAAAATATTATCTAATTAATGGCAGTTAATAGTCAAATATCCATACTTTCTTTCTTTCTTTCTTTCTTTCTTTCTTTCTTTCTTTCTTTCTTTCTTTCTTTCTTTCTTTCTATTTCAACAGTTAATTTTATTTATTTAATCGTATTTTTTTTGAGGACCTCTTCATTTTCTCTCTTTCGTACTGTTTTAACTTAAGGTGAGCTTTTGCTGCCATTTATCTCAATAGGTCAACACGAAAGCTTTGCTACTTTGACAACCTACAACGAATTATATTATGACACCTTTATTTCCCCTTATTTTTTTCTTATCCTTTTATTTAACACAATACTGATTGACCGTAACCTTATCTAAATACTTAGTGTTAAATTAAGGAAATGTGAAAGAGGATTAGACAATTCGTGTTATCCATCTGCTTAAAGTGTATCAAAACATTTACCTCACGCCTCTTGCTTGCCAAAACGTACCAACAAACGGCAAAACATGTCATTTACCCAAGGTAATCAGTACCTATCAGTTTCCTTTCCTGCAATCCAATTCTGATCGAGTTAAAGAAATCAAGGGATTCAAGATCTGTTGATTACTATGTATTTCTTCACTGGAGCTGCTTTTTTTTTACATGAAGGCCATTTTGTAGGCCATAACAAATGAAGGTTGAGAGTAACTTCAAAACAACTGAAAGGTATACTGTAAATCGAATAAAATGTTTTCGATAGAGGATGGCAAAGATTAAAGTGGATTACAAAAGATGTTTCTATAAACTTGTTGTCGTTTCTGTGAACCGATTCCAGGTTGCTCTAAGTTTCTCTTAAAGCCAATATTTTTCATCCACTCAAATCTTTGACATCCTTCATAAAAATTGTCTCAAATGTTCTACATTATACCTGGAAAGTATACTCTGCTAATCTGACTAGTCAGTTTGTATTTCCTCATGAGACGTTTGTCATTTGAGGGTTGACAGTACCAAATTAAAGGTTGTTGTACTACCTCAGGTTGATGTGGGGTGGATATTCGTACTCACAGGGATTGCCACTCAAGGGCATCCTACCAAGACAGCACGTGTTACTAAGTACCGCCTTATGATTGGCTACTTTAGTAACCAACTAAAGAACTACATGAAACAGGAGGTAGGGATCACAATGAAATACATGCACCTCCTTATCGACTCACTTAATACGTACCCTTTGTGTACTAGACAATTCTACTGTTTCGAGTGCAATATATAGATGGTTTGCACTCAATCCACAGAGATTCAAATGACAAAGGGCATGGCGGCCATGTTGGTGTACAGAACAAAAGAAGCTAACGAAGAATCTATTGTTAACTGTACACCAACAAGGCGGCTATGACGTCACGTCAGCTTGCCTCTTTGTTGTCCCATTTCAGACCACGTGCCTCTTCGCTTGAGTAATGCTTTTTTTATTTTTCGTCCTAAGCGGAAGTGTATCAATTTCTATAATTGGAAAAAAAAGCACTGAATCCTCTGGAGAATTGTCACGTGGTCTGAAATGGGGCAACAAACTAATGGGATTAAATTGAAGTGATATGTACTCTCCGTACTCTCCTCAGTAGAAAATTGTCAAAACTGTCGTGAGGTTTTGAAACTTGTTTCAAAATCCCACAACGTACCCGTTTTTTATGCTGTACGCAATAGTCGAAAGCAAGGGTTGATTTACACGAAACATATTCGTGTTTCGTGTTGTGAGCGTATCGTAAGCTAATTGCATACGACAAAGTTGCCGCATACTGTAAAGCAGCCTTACGGGTTTACCCATTACCTAGAACTGAATAAAGTACTGTTCTAACCAGCTGCACTCTACTGTCAGAGTAACGAGTAAATTGGTATAGTTAGAGCGGTTTTCAGTTGAGTGTAGTGAAACCAAACGCAAATTACCCACAGCCAGCCAATCATAGCAGCGAGTAATCACAAGTAACTCATAAATGGCTTCCCTGTGAGCCAATGACAAACCAAAGCAAAACCAATACCAATTTACGCTTAGTTTTACTTTGGATTCTGATTGGTTGGTTTACTTTCTCAGCCAATAGGAGAGCTTAGTAAACGCAAAACCAAAACACTTCCGACACTCAATTGAAATCCGCTCTATCACCATGGGTTAAAGAAGACCAAGGGTGGGAGAACAAACAGGAAGGAACCGAGAGTGGACCAAAACAATACTGAAGTGGCTCTTACAACAAATCTACACCGATACCAACGCTGATTATTAATAAAAAGCCATGTGATTAGGTTATTCAGTCCTTATATACATTTGTATGCAGGTGAAGACCGCAGAGTACTATACTTGTATTCTAAGAAAACATTGTGGAGTGGTTTGGTTTGCCTTTTAAGTTGCTTGAATGTTTAATATATATTTTTGGTTATGTGTACGTCCGTAAAAGGATTTGTGCGTCGAACAGTGTATATAGAACAATTATTTTTAATTACTATTGCTTCGTCTTTCACCTGTAGTTGAAAAGAGGGATTTGAACATTAGTAGTTAAACCAGTGCCACGAATCAACTAATCAAACAGTTATCCATTATTTAAATGTGATTAATAATACTGCTTCAGGTGTTTGAAGGGAATGACACCGATAGTGACCATGTTGTCTTACACCAATTGGAAAGAACAAGAACGAGGATCGTGCGAATCTGTCCAGCCAAATGGAATGGATCCATTGCTATGAGAGTTGAGTTGTATGGATGCTATTCAGGTAGGTGACGGCATCGTGGCTCCTGAGAGAGCTTGAGCAGTTGATTATTATATCGGCGACTTTACTCATGTCGGCATCCTGATATCCTTCTAATGCAATAAAGTTACAGAGATACTGTAGTTCAGTTACTCAGTTCAGTACGCTTTTTTCAAACAAAAATATTCTTATCTCTATTTTGCCGTATTCATTGTCGCAACTTTGCCACTCATACGAAGTCCACTCTATCGTGTTCGTTCTGAGATGCAAAGAACCTCGCCGACTTCTTTAACTGTCCTTATGTTGCTCGTTGCCCTGCTAACACTTGACGGCAATATCTGTTGTTATGCATTTTTGATAAGGAGCCTTAATTAGAACAATTCTGTTGCCTATGTTTTTAACTCGTGGATGGGCACAAGCGCAGAAACGAGTTAGGGGAAATTGAGTCACTCACTCGCTCACTCACTATGGTGTAAACATTCCTGGTGTTAACACACCAGAGAGCCTTGGAAGAAGCATTGGAAAGAGCTTGTTTCTCTCTGATTCGGAATCCAAACTTATAAGTTCTCTAAACTCGCTAAATAGAAAACTTATCATAAAATTAACAAAATACGACGACACTCAAATCTGTTAATCTTTATTTTTCGTCAAAAGTCCATTCTAGGATTGTTTTAAAATGGATAAACAACAATCTGACCTTTAGGTTAGAATTCCAGATAATTAACATTCCATGCGGCATTCAGCACTTACCGTAGGTGGCCCACAAGTGTCACGTACGACAAAAACAAACTTTACTTTGTCAATGTACTAGCTTTTGCCGTGAAACATTTTAGTTCTGCTGTACGCGTGAACAATTTGGTTTTGCCACAATCTTTGTTTAGGCCTGCCGTGGAGTAATTGTTTTTCCGTGGTAAATTTGATGTTTGCCGTGACACCAAAATAATACAGGGGGAAAGAGAATAGTGGGTTCGATCAAAAAATAACGTGGGGGGAAGGGGGTAGATATTTTATGAAACATCACAATGCAATGCAGTCTTGTATCCACGAGTTCTCCATTGGGAGGCTATGTTTTTCTAAATATTGTGGATATCTAAATGTTGGCGCAATGTGGGACAATCTTATATATAGTACCGTCCATTGTTGTCCATTGTTGTCATGTTTTTAGATTGTGTAAAACCTCATGGCATCACCACCCCTAAAGTAGCAAATACAGCCATGAGAGCAACATCCTCTTACAACCATTACTCCAGGCCAGAATATGCTCGTCTGCACTCCAATGCAGGGTTAGGAGCGTGGTGTGCAGGCGTGCAGGACAGGAACCAGTACATACAGGCAGAGTTAGGTAGTTCAGTTGTCATCACGGGCGTGGCATTACAGGGACAGAAACATTCAAAAAACTGGATCATGTCCTTTGAACTGAGCTACTCGAGTAATGGCAAAATCTGGTTGAACCTGGCCGGAGATAAGGTAGAACAGAGTTACTTGCAGCTTAAGTAGATACGATTATAGACACCAAAAACTTAAATAAGAGCCTTTATGAGTTCAAGGAGAATAAAGACCTTTTTTTTTCCCATGTAAACTTGTTCTGAAACTGCTCAGTGTGTAGTAATTATATAACTTAACTATAGTAAACTTCGTTCAGTGTGACCTCAACCTTCATAAAATAGTGAAAAGGTTATTTGGCAAGATTATTTTGTGGCATATAAGAGAGTTGCTTCTTTTGTGATAGGCGATTTTGTGATAACCCATTCCAGTTAGTGCTATCCTCATCACAATTTAATACCATAAATATGACCTGATACCAACAAATTACAAGCAGGTTTCTTTTTAATTCCTCTATGCTAGAGCGAGGGAAGAAACTTCTGCCGGCACCGCGATTTTATATCCACATTTCTGGATGTAAACATGGTATATCTATGTTAAACCAGTTTTAAACTGGTTTCCTTCCTGTTATGTCATTATGTGCATAATATCAAGCAGGAAAACGCTCATCAAAGAGCATGGGCCCAAAATGTTTTTCAAAAACGTCATGCTAGCGTCATCGTTGTGGATGCTCAACAGAAGAGCATTGCGGGTGCCGGCACAGTTTTCTTCCCTCGCTCCAGCAATGTGGATTTAAAAAGAAACCTCTACTCGCATGTTAATTACTGTGTTATACCGATCGTAGGATATGATGATAAAAACATGTAATAAAAGTAACATACTTACTTGGGTGAAATTCCTCTAATTTCAAGTCACGTTTTCCATTTCCACAGCATACTTTATATATACATGAGTCTATTACAAACAGAGACAGCGATACAACATTTCTCACATTCTTCGAAAAGGCAGTTTATGGCAAGGCAGTGCGGGTGCATCCAGTGACCTGGTACGGGAAGATCTGTCTCCGCATGGAGCTTTTCGGATGTGAAAAAGGTACTATAGGTATATATGCAATGGACGTTCAAAGGGTGTTATCAAACATACACTAGGGTAGGCGGAAAGTATCGCAATTCCCAGTTTGATTTTCATATCGTATTGAAAATCGATAGCAAGGATTAAAATGGCTTACAAAATGTTAACCTAAGTGTGTCTATCGTAACTAAGTTTAGATGCCCTCAAAGTGGTTTCCTTGCTAATTTGAGTACTCGGCGAACATTAAATGGGTTGACCCACAACATTAAATTTAAAGTTGTGGGTTGAACCATTATAATCTGAGCAATCTCACAAAAATGTGCTCTCGTTACAGTCAGAACACGTTGTTTAACTGTGAACCCTGGAACATTAGCCCTAAAATATCGTCGTTTACCTGGGAACTTGTTTACCGACGGATAGGGGTATAGCAGGTTTATGGTACGGGTTGGGGTTATTATTTTTAAGTGACAGTGGTTCCATCGCAAGTTTGTGTGGCTCATTGGTTAAAGAACTGGTCTTCCACACCGAAGGTTTCGGGATCAAACCCCGTGGCGGGGAATCAAATGGTAATAAACTAGTAAGTTATATTAATTAGATAAATTGAAATTAGGGAGGGTAACGCTCAGATGGGTTAGGGAGGGATAAGGTGATCGTGAAAGAAACTGAATATATTTTTATGACGATTTTCATACGCGAGATTGCGCAGATTATAATTCGGTATGCATGGGTTCAAGCCAGAACATTATTTTTTATGTGATTGGTTTCGACCCATTTAATGTTTGCGAGACGGGTGGAGTCTAGCATGCAATGAACATTTTTTTGTGGTGGAATCTCATTAGTATGTGGCAGAGTACATTATCTATTGTTTGCAAATGGATGAGTTTGTGGTTCTATTTTGGGATCCCGTTGTTTGGACAGGCTATAAAGTGAGGAGCGGAGTCATTTCAACATTGAGCAATGTTCCATAAGATGAAAGAACGCCTCAAAGGCTTTAGTACTTTGCAAGAGTGGGAAGAGTACATAACCAGGAATTCAATTATCAAACAAGTGATTGCTTTTGCAGTCTAGGCACTTAGATTGACCATCGATCAGAACTATACCAATGACCACATGTAAGTAATGGACAAGAAAGGACTTGACTGACGAGGTGGAAATCAACAAAGGAAACTTAATATGGGACCCTTGTCCTGGGGTTCTTCCGATTGAGCTTGTCCTTTTTGGTTCTTGTAAACCGTCGTGTTTTTAGTTTTTTGTGTTTGTCTATCATGACTAGTTGTAAAGTTAATAAAAAAAACAAACAATTGATTTCACACAACAGACCACCTCGAAGTTTTCGACGCCATTTTGAAAGGTATGCAACATTTCCTGGCGTGGTTACTCAGTCCCCATACAAACCTTTGTAATTCGGACACGCTTCGTCAAAACGCTCTGAAGAAAATTATAATTACGGCAAGCTGACCTAATAATTCTACAAGAACCGACAACAGAATCAAAGGTAAGATAATAACGAGGATCATTTGTTAATTTAAACCCAGTAGGTTGACTTTTGCCAGATGATTTTTGATCGAACTCTGCAAAGAACCGGGAAAGAAGAGAAATTACGGATCACAAATGTATTGAAATAGCGAACTGAATATTACAATTGGGGTTAAAGTAAACATTTTATATAGGAATAAAACTTTATGTGGTTTAAATTAATTTTGAGAGAAAGAAAAAAAAAATTGCTCTCACACCACGTGCTTATGACGCCGCCATGTTTTTGAACGGTTTACACCGTATTCGGAGTGCCGAACAGAAGTCCGATCAAAAATCATCCGGGAAAAGTCACCCTACTGGGTTCAAATTAACATATCATATTTGTTCTTAACTTACCTTTGATTCTGTTGTCAGTTCCTGTAGAATTATTAGGTCACCTTGCCGTAATTACAATTTTCTTCAGAGCGCTTTGACGAAGCGTGTCTGAATTACAAAGGTTTGTATGGGGACTGAGTAACCACGCCAGGAAATGTTGCATACCTTTCAAAATGGCGTCGAAAACTTCGAGGTAGTCTATTTCCATTTGGCCTTTGCTGCATCTTTACAAACACAAAAAAAAACACTACGAAGGGTGTGGATATTCTCATTCAAGCCAATAACACCGCCAATGTGTACTTAGGTTGTTTACTTCTAAATAGCTTTCGCTAATCCAAGAAGGTTCATAAAATAACTAAATAACTAAATTTAAGAAATAAAACAGATCTTCCGTGTTTGCACAGGCTCATGCAAACCGAGGTAAGTTTGGAAGAAATCGAGAGCAGAACAAACACAAGACCGCAGGTCGAGTGTTTGTACATGCTCGAGAATTCTCACAAACTTCCCGAGGCTTGCATGAGCCTGTGTAAACACGGAAAATATGTTTCATTTCTTTTATAAAATAATTATTTTGATAAAAGAAGCACTTACGGTGCTTGGCTTACGGTGTGACGTCATTTCCATGTTTGCACAGGCTAATGAAAACATGGCTATCAGCCAATCAGAACGCGCGTACTATCTAAATTATTTTATAAATATATATATAATCGTATACGATAAATCCCGACAAATGCCGCCCCTCCCCCAACATACACACATACATCCCCCGTCCGCCCACTAAATTTATCAACAGTAGAAGGTCAACGGATGCATACGCGCACACAAGGAACTACACTCCCGAGACCGACCGTATATGCATATAGAGGCATTAAGATAACATAACCCAAGGTCCATCAATAGTGCCTAAAAGACAATACTAAATAATGAATGTCTCGAAGTACTTGGGTGTTGCAGGTGCATAAAAGGGTACATAAATCACTGGAAGAAAAGAAAAGAAAACCGAATAATCAGGTGTCGCAGATGCGGCGCAAATGCAATATCCACTCAAAGTGAGCAAATACGCATCCACAACACCGTCACTACTCCTGCCTCCCGTAGTAAAACCATCTACCCATACAGTGAATAGGTGCAAGTGCAAATAAACAAATTACTATGCAATATTTATAGCCTCTACAAGTAAGATGGACATTTCATAGCCCGTATTGCTACTATTGCAGCTGATTGGAAAGAGTTTACTGTGGTGTCCTCCACCTGATGGGTAAGGAAGCAGCTTGGTACCTGTACTATGATATGGCAAAAGATAAAGTCAAACCGGAACAAGTTTGTTAGTTATTAAAGCCATTGATGTGGTCTGTTAAACTTCCTCTTCATAGTTCCTGCAAGGTCTATCTGTCCCACCTTTCCAAACTGCCCTTGACCACCACATACTTAGTGTTTCTTCAGACTTTCTTTTCAGGTTTCTTAAGACTGCATGCAGAACTAGCCTCGAAAATCAAGTTGTTGGAAAACAAACAATTCAGAGTTTTCGTGGATAAATGTATAACAGTTCCTTGTCCCCAGTGAATTTTTAAGATGAATCGCCCATGAAAATTGACCAGATGGTGAATCAATTTCAGAATCAAGTTGGTCAAATGCTAAAGCAATAAAATTTTCGAGAATAGGATTCCTGGAGTTGTACTTTTCCCACTTGCAAAATACTTAAGCCTCTGCAGTGCTCTTCCGTGTTATTGAACATTGCTCAATCTTGAAGTGACTCTGGACCTCGCCTTATAGCGCTGGTCCACACAACAGGATCCAAAAAATAGAACCATACCTCACTGCTAAAACATAGAACCATAACCTCATCCATTGCTAACAATCCACCACATTTTATTATTCATGAGCTCATAATGTAATTCGCCACAATATATTCATGAAAACAAGATACTGGAACCATGACGTCACCCGAAATAATGCTTCTACCGCACGCTAATGAATTCCATCGCAAAATTGGTTAATTCCATTTACCCTATACTACTAAGCTGAGTAGGTTTTTGTTATAGGTTATTGTTATTGCATATACAACTAATAGAGGAATACTATATTCAGCACTAAGCGATAACCTGGGTTGTGGCTTACTCGAACAAGGATACATTCTCTATTGCCTTGTTTGTTTTATATAGACCATGAGAGCGGGAAGAAAACAATGTGTTGGAAGGATAATGGTGTCGTTGTTTGTGTGTGCAAGCCCGGATACGAAGGCACGAACTGTGACGGTGAGCTGATTTAATGAAAATGATTTCATAGCGATCTCTTTATTTGCAAGGCAGGCGAACTATGAACCAAATGAAACAATCGCACTGGTTTGGTGCCTAGTGAAGTGATGAAAGTGTCAACGTTTGTTAAAAAAACTGAATAATATTAACTATGGTCCCATTTAAATTTCATTTCAGTGGGTTACTATCCTGGGGAAGGGGCTGCATTTATTTGGAAGAATAAGGTTACAGCAGATCTTTGGCTATGTCATAAATCAAGACACTTAAAGTGCCACTACGACGAAAATTTACCATTTCGATTTGCCACTTTTTCAGTGTCTATAGGTCAATCAGTATTAGAAATATCCGAAATAGTAAAAAATATTCCCAAATGGGCATCTTAAACCACAAATTTTAGGAGAGTTTACCGGTAAAATCCTGTCCGCCATTGCTGGAAGCCGTGTCCTTTGTTCAGCTTTAAACAAAGGTTTATTCACCGGAAGTGATGTCATACACTTAACACGACAACCTCGTGGCGCGAAATAGCGTGCATAAAAAAGTAGCCAACCTCGCAAAGATAAATATAACTTTCTTCTTGTGTACGTGAAGACGTTTTTCGTAGAAATATGCCTCCAGGCGTTGTGTTCTGCAGGCGAGCGTTAAGTGTATGACATCATTTGCGGTGAATAAACCTTTGTTTAAAGCTGAACAAAGGGCACGGCTTCCAGTAATGGCGGACGTGTAGATTCAATATTCGGAGCTAAAAAAATAAGACTTCCTGTCGTTGTATCGAAAAACAATTTGAACTGGTAATAATATATGAACTCTACTTTATGAATATGCAAAAACATTGATATGTCAAAATTTGATCGTAGGGGCACTTTAAGATAGTGATATTTTTTGCGTATTTGTAAAGTAATTTGCTATAGTTTTTCCTGTCGAAACCGTTTTTCTATATGCCGACGGGAAGTCTTATTTTTTTTTTGTCCGAATCTTGAGTTTTTAGGTCCGTTTACACGGCAGAAAAAAGGAACGGCTCGGATAGAGAGAAGTACCGGTTCCATGAACATTTGCCCATTTACACGAGTAATACCTTGAAACGGTTCGGATAAAAAGTGGCACTGGTCCTCAAGCCTAGGTGGAACGGCAAGAGCTGGTTACACGAGAATATTTCCGAGACCGGACATGGTTGAGCCCATGATAATGTTTAGATCACTGCAGGAGCCCATTACCAGGAGCGTAACTATGTGATGGGTAGCGCCCACAGCACAGTAGTTAGACTTTCTCAAAGTCATTCTCAGCCCCCCGCACGAAGGACTTTACCGGTTGATTTTTCAACCGGAGGCGTGGCTTATGACGTACTAAGATTTGCTCAATCACAAAGCGTCAATTCTTCTTCAATTCTTCAGTATGTTGACGTGTCAAGTCAGTCGACCGTGGATGTGGTATTTACAGTTTGATTGTACTCAGAAAGAGTTCGTCAAAGGCGCGAAATGTAAGCTCCGCCCCTAAAACGTGTTTTCGCGCCAAAACATAATCCCTCGATTCAATTTCCTGCAAGTGAAACAAGTCGAACTCGCCTCTCGCTTCGATTCTCGCGCTCGATTTTTGACGCAGTAATCGCTTACCCAGTAACTCAGCGAGTTCGACTTGGAGCAAGTCTACACAGTAGACGATGTGGCTATTTATATATATTCGATTCCCGCGAAATAAAATGGTTGCCATTGCTTGCGCTGCGGACAATGCGCGCTCCCCTGCATAGGAAAATAGCTGCGTGAATGCATAACGAGAAGTGACGTTTGGTCGTGTGATTGGTTTAGTGCAGGTATCCTTTGTCTACTTCAGTTCGCGGGAAACACAAAGCTAAAAATAGCTACATCATTTGTTCTGCTGTTGGACAGACCTCATCTGGGAGATGCACGCTCCTGGCAATGGGCCCCTGATCACTGTCATTCATATACGTGGCATATGACACTCGTAAAATAAAATGGTGATAGATGAGGTAAGGCTGTTGTCTTTTATGTTTTCTATTAAGAAGGACATCGGTCAGTTCTTCTTTGAAGTTGCATGGAAACAAACAGCTTTAAAGCCTAGAAAAAAAGAATCGTTAGAAGATAAAATGTGCGTCCTTTTCCTTCATTTTCATTTTGTTGCCCTTCCCGTTTATCGTCCGCTATATTGCGAAAAAGTGGAACTAATACGCATGCCGACAGAAGTAAACACCTGAGGATAATACACTGCAGGCTCAGAAAAGAATGGAACGGGTACGTACGCAAGCGTTTGCACGGTGCACAGGAACTGAAAACACGGATACCGAGCCCAGTTTTATCCGTTCCCTTCCGTTTCGTGAAAATTGGCACGGGTTAAAAGTAGGGTACAGATCGTTTACACGAATGAAATTATCCGAACCGTTCTACTTTTTATCCTAGCCGTGCCGTTTGTTTCTGTCGTGGAAACGGGCCTTTTAGGTCTGCCATTATCCGAACCGTTCCTGTGACAGAGCTAATTTTCAGCGGAAGTGACGTCATTTTACTCAACTCAACCACATACGAAGCTACTTTTCAAACAAACCATCGTGCAAACTTATAAGTAAAGTACGTTTTACATTTTTTTCACAAAGGAAAAAAGAGAACGACGTTTTGAACAGAAATATGCGACGTGTTGAGAAAATAACTTCACGGCAGCAAACTGCTGGACAAAAATTGCGAACTATTTGGAACACACTTCAGCAATGGCGGATATGATTTTGACGGCAAACTCTCCGCAAAATTCATTGTTTTAGTTTGGTTCTTCGGCAATATGTTTCACTGATTTGGATACTTCCGCCACTGTTTGTCATTTTAGAAAACAAAAAAGTACCAAAAGAAAAGGTCAAATTTCGTCGTATTAGTCGTGACTCGGATGTAATATGCCTTTTACTTTACTGCTAATTTTACTGCTAAGTTTACCACAGAAGAAACGACCAGTATTATTTCATGCACAGTACCTTGTTTGTGTCTCAAACAGCAACGGGGCCGTGCGAAGTGTAGTTCTGTTATCGCCACTGTAAAGCTGCAGATCAGTCAGTTTCAAAATCTTTTTTCAGTCTCTAGTAAATTCTTATCACTCACGATATCATGTTAGACAACAGAGCGATTTAATTTTATAGCAATTACACTGTATTTTAGAGTGTAGATTCGCCGGAAAATCTATTACCGGGACACATAATTCTCATTACGAACTAGCAATCCATGTTTCACTATAAAAAAAATTAGGACTTATAAACTGATTTATTTTTATACCTTAGTTAGTTTTCTCCACTGAATTCTCCCTGTAGCTCGGATCCAGTAACAGCACAACCTGAAAGCCGAACCAGGAAAAATATCCGGGGGGGATTACCCTGGCCCAAAAAAGATAACAAACCTCTGTTTCGCTTTGGGAAGTGGCCTGCTAGTGCTAGCAGTTAGCTTTTAGCGTATTCGTTCACCTTTCAACTCAGCTCGGTTGCCAGCGGCTCTATTTCCTCTAAATCATATACACCTGGCGATAAATTTAAACAGAAAGACACATTACTATGTTCTGAAGAATCTGATGCAGATTCTCGGTCATTATTTACTAAACCACAGCAAAATTCGCAGTGTGAGTTTGTAGCCATTATATAAAGAAGAAATGTTTGGGTTCGATGGATGCGTTGAGTGCGTTGAGTGTAAAAAATGACTATAGGCATTCCTCGCCACGGGAACGGTTGACGTGATTTTGACGGTAAACTCTCTTTAAAATGTGTGGCCTAATTTGCCCCTTGGCAATCTTTTTTCACTGATTTGGATATTTCCGCACTGTTTGTCCTTATGGGATACAAAAAAGTGGCGAAAGAAATGGTCAAATTTCGTTGTAGTGGCACTTTACTAAATATAGCCTGATCGTAGACTGTGAACCGGACAATATTATAGAGCTTGTAAACAGAGACCCGAAGTTGGAAATATATATATCCGTTGTGTTCAGGACTTGCCAGTACATACATGTATCTTCATTTTATATTTAGTAAGGCCCAGAGAAGCTTTGTGACATTTAATACAATGTATGTCAACCCAAAATGATATTCAATGCCACTGAAATAAAACTATAAAGAACTTTCTTTGAGGTATACTCTTCTACAGGGAATTACAAAACATAACAGCTAGTCCATATATAACATACAGGTTATAGTCAAACAATAAATTTCACGTGGGATCCCCACATTATTTCCCATACGGAAACCACATGTTTACCCTTGAAAACACTCTAAAAACACTTTGCATCCGCGAGTTCGCGATTGTGGCGCTATGTTTCATCAGCTAGAGACTCCAAACACCTCGAAACAATAAAAGCACTCCCACTTCGGCGTCGTGCTTTCGTTTTTCTCAGTGTTTGAATCCCGTGATGAACAACGCACTCTCGTTTTGGAAAAAGTACTTACAACTTTTACTATACAGATGTTGATGAATGCATCCAAAGTGATGAGGACGCGTGTTTAAAAAGCCAGAATTGCATAAACACAGTGGGCTCGTATACATGCATTTGCAAGGATGGCTTCTCTAAGGTTGGAGATCGTTGCAAAGGTATGAAAAGCTTAACGAATTCGTCTTACCTCAGTTGTTCTTAGCCTGACTAGGGTTATTCCTAGTTTAAAGTTATTTGTCTTAAGTCGTCAAGCCTCCGCGCTGTTGTTGTAAGCCTTGCTAGGGTTGAACCTAGATTAAAGTTATTCATCTTAGCTTATTAAGCGTCAGTTGTTGGAAGCCTCACTGGGGTTAATCGTAGATTAAAGGTATTCGTCTTACCTCACGACCTTACAGTCACGACCCCACAAGCTCCAAGCTTTAAACTTTATCGTGGATAAATAAAGGTCATTGATTGATTGATTGATTGATTGACCTCATTAAACCTCAGTTATTTTAATATAAGCGTCACTGACGAAACTAAAATCCACTTAAAGCAACCTCAAAACTACAAGTTCTGGCGATTTTAGTTTCAACGTGCAACTTTATTTCAGAATTATGAACTACAATCCATATTCGTGTAATGAAATTTACAGTTGGACTTCACTGTTTTTAAGATCGTATTGGACTTCACTGATAAAGAGTCCCATTGTTTTAGGAGGAGTAGGCTGTTGTTTGGGTAACCAATAATATTTCAGGTTGCAAACGGTGAAGTTTGAAATTTACCTCAAATGATAATAAAGCACTCTAACTTTTGTCGAATAATTTTCAGATAAGGACGAATGTGCTTTGACCCCTGGGATATGTGGCGCTGAAGCATCCTGCGTCAACACACAAGGCTCATTTACATGCGTTTGTCCCCCCGGCCGAAATGTTAATTTACAGAATCCAAGAAAGCTTTGTGAAGGTAAGGCGCTACATGCTCTAGGTTAGCTCAGTGGTTTAAGACAGACAGACCTATAGTTACTCTTTATTTACTGATCCATGTTAGCTTATTATTTACAAAATGCTCTCCCTGAACGACGTGTCTGCCCTAAACTAATCTAGCATAATTAATCTAAAACTACTTTTAGATTATATCATTAATTCTATCATAGATTGTAAATAATATAGAAATTATAATATAACATAGATACCGATACAATCTAAAATGTGAAATCACTCAAGACGTTGCTTAAGGTGTTTCGATCGAAACTCCGATGCCACTTTTCCAATTTAAAATAAACGTCAACTTTAAAATGTTGGCTTGATTCTGCTCATATTTTCACAAAGAGTTCACAATTTATTGATATAACTTATATTATCAAAATATTGACCCGATCGTACATACTAATGACGTAATTTTGATGTCAGTGAACCCTACTTTTTTTGACATTTTGAACCATTACTCGGAATCTATTCGAACGATTTTCTTTTAAACAACTAGTTGCAATTGGATCATAGGAATTTCAGTCCCGCTTCCTGTTTTTTGCTCAGTGGTTGTACTCCGGTCTGTTGTGCGGGAGATCGCGGGTTCAAAACCCGGCTGGACCAACACTCAGGGTCTTAAAATACCTGAGTAGAAAGTGCTGCCTTTGTGAGCAAACTGAAAATGGTTAGACCTTCACGTCTTCTCGGTTAAGGTCGATAAATCGTAGACCTCCATAGAGGGGCTTTAAGCCTGTTGAGGCTTCCGTGCACCTTCGAGTGGTAAAACAGAACACATTCTAAAAAAAATCTAAAAAAGGTATATTCAGCTTGTGGAACTTCCATATTTAACCCCAAACCAATTTTATTCGCGTCCTAAGGACGCAAATAGTGATCCGGGTTTACGTCCCACAAGTTTTTGCGTAATTGCAACCCCTAAACTGGAAACTGGTCAGGCTTACAACACGTGTGCACAGTACAAATTCTTCAAAATCCCTTGAGCGGAAGTTGGCGAAAACTTTGGGCTTCGAATTTCTAGCCTTACTGACGTTGTCAAAGTTGAAAGGACCGTAGCTTTCTGTCAATAGACCATATCGCAAGTCCGCCATTTTGGATCGTGTGCGATGCACTCTGCACTCTGGAATGGATACCCGAGTAATCTGTGGTGAGGAGGAGAGAGACTGTAGCGAGTAGAAGGAGAGAGAGAGAAAGTGCTCTCGTCCCCAGTGCTCTCTCTTCATCGGAACAGGCGCAGGAAACCCAAACTCCGAATATGAGTAAGTTACTAGAAAGGAAATAAAAAGAATGTTTGATCTTGTTTTGAGATAACGATAGACAAATGGCATGAAGAAATAGGCCTATTTTAATTCCTACATATTAACTGTAATGCAAATAGTTACTCCAATACATCTAACTGTGTAACTACAAACTGGCTACATTTTGAAATTGCTATGAAATATACATATTTCTTAATTAATTGTATAGTCTACTTAAGATACCTGGCTACAGTGTAAAATAGCCAAGAAATAGGTATTTCGGCATGTACGCATGCATTTGTGTTTGCATGCATATACTTTCGATCTCCATGCATGCACTCGAGTTTGCATGCATACACTTTCAGTGTGCATGCATGGATGCATGCTTTGTATGCTAGCAAATATACTGCATGGATGCTTGCGTGCATGCATTTTCTTGTGCATGCATTTTAGAGACTGGTCCAATGATAATGCAATGTCGTGTAACCATCTAAATGTAGAGAGCTCATATTTCGCAAGAAAGGACATGTTAAACAATATCTCAGAGTTGGAAATATTCCGCAATGCACTGAACCTAAACTCCTAGGTGTTACCTTCCAGCAGGACTGTAAATTCTCAGCTCATGTAAAAAAGAAACTTAAAGAGGCGAACAAATGTCTTTATCCTAAGATCCCTAAGAAAAGAAGGATTGAACCAGTCAGAAATCGACCACTTTTTAACATCTATAATAGTACCTAAGATAACTTATGGCCTACCTGTATACGGCTCTTCTGAGCCTGACTTATCTATCATCCAGTGTTTTCTAGACAGATGTTTTAAGAGAAATTAAACTACTAGTCACTTACGAATCAGATAATTACTCCAGAGGTGTGTCAGACAGATTTTCAGTAAAGTCCGCAATAATTCTAATCACCCTCTGACTCAGCTTATGCCTAAAATTAAACCTCCTTCCAGGAACCTCAGAAACAATCCTCCCTTTGGCCTAAAATAAACACCTCTCGCTTCAAGAACTCGTTTGTAAATAGATTAATCTTTTTTACTTGGCCCTTTAATTGTAGACAATTGTTACATTTACATTTACTATACTTATTATAATATATTGTATTACTAATATTTCTTGTATTATTATGACTGTAAGACTCGGTATGTATTTTACCGGTTGAGAAATAAAGACATTATTCATTATTATTATTATTAATAATAAAATACGGTAGGTTGCCATTGTGATATCACAAGATGAATCAATCCCGCAATTCGGGTAGCGTTTATTGTAATGTAATTGCTGCTACTGCCTCTCAAAGAAAGTTAGACAATTGAAGTATATCAGAAATATAATTTGGGGCAAAAAGAGTTCATGTTGTTTTATGGCGCAACTTGCATTTTAAGTTTGCGAATTTTTTATATATTTATAGATTTTTAAGTACTGTTTAATAAACGAGCAGCAGTGTTTTATCAGGTTTAAAACTCGAGGGCGCAGGGAATGACATGAAGAAATTACCATACTATGTTGTTTGAAGTGGCGTTTCGCAATGCTGAAAGCATTGTGTGGCAAAGAACAAGCTAGGGCAAGAAGCTGCACTTGAAGGATTTGGTGTCGTGGTTGACATCGATAAGTTCAAGACTTCCGTGTACTTTTTGCTATCTTTGGGTCTTTATCAGTGAATTCTTAATTAGGATGAAACTTTATATAAAATTTCATGTTCATTAGTATTCTTTATATAAAACGTTCATCCTAATTAGCAATTCAATGAGAAAGCTGAAACATCAATAGAAATTCCAAGAGTTGCAAGGTGCTTATCCATTGTCTCAATCATTAGCCCCGTTTTCCCCTGGGACAGAATTCAAATCCCTCCGCCGGCTTTTTAGAATGATGAGATTTTATCAGGTATAAAGGAGCATGCACGTGACTGATTTGCTTCATCTGATTGGTCAAAATGCTCATTAATTATTCATGAGTTTTTGAAGCGATAGATACAGAATGAGTGGCCGTGCTTTATGATTTACAAACTCGAGCTGAAAGCGAGAGTTTGTAAATCCCATAAGCCACGGACATGAATTCTGTATCTGACTTATCAAACGTCTAGATGTGTAGAGTCGTGTTTTCAGAAGTTTATGTAAATCAGGACGAAATATGTATCAGATTTACAGATCACTTATCGCTCAGTGATTTCCTTTGTTTTTGCTTCATTAATTATTAATGAGTTTGATTATACCGTATATAGATTTAAAAAAAAGATTTTATTATGTACATATTTTTAATATATATAACGCGTTACCGATGTTAGCATTGTAACGCGGCATAATGGGCAATTGGTGGATGTTGGCACAGAAATTATTATCATTATTATTTCGAGAAGGCGTTAATGTAAAGAACAATAGCGTTGTTGAACGGGTTTCTTTCTCATTCGCACTTAATGGGCCTTTTGCAGGAATGTACTCACGTGGTTGTACTGGGTGGCAACAAATATTAATTAATATATTTAAAGGTACTTGTACAAGATCGGTAGTGTTATTAGCAAAACCTGGTTGTAAATGCTATTTTTCACCTCCAATCGATTATCGATCTTTCTAAAACAGCGTTTTTAAAGATAGCTTGCCACCCAGCATCCATGGCAACGCCTTTCCCATGAGGATTACGAGCTAAATTCAAGGTATAGAAGATCAAACTACAGCAATACATAGAGTTGTGAATAACCCATCTTCTCGCTGGTATTTATGAATATTTAACATCAGAATGAGACTAGTGTTGAGTAAATGCGTCTGTAGGCATCGCATCCAGCGGTAATTCTTGAATGCGAAACTGGACTATTGTGAGACCTTCCTCATCCTAACACTAGCTAAGTTATTCTGAAACTGATACTGTATGGGGATTGACATAGATATCCATGTGACTCGAATGCTGCGTTTAGATTGGTTAGCACCCTTATGAATTATTAATTAAATTTACGACAACACTTAACGTAGTATTATTAAATATTTATGATTATGTTTCATTTATTGTGCCTAGATATAAATGAGTGTGCAACCCCAGGCTCCTGTCCATCCCTTGCTAAATGTTCTAACAAGAGAGATGGATATATTTGTGCTTGCGACATTGGATACCTACCTCATCGTGTCTACATGCCTCCAGAAGGTTTGAACTTTGTATGTCACGGTGAGTATATCGTGAACTGTCAACACTGGTCTGCCTTAAAGTAGTATTGTCTCCCATTTTCTGGGATTCCCAGAAACATTTGGGAAAATTGATGGTCTCGGATGAAGTCATGCTTCTTTTCGTCACGAATCAATTGAGGAGGAATAGAAACTCTCATTATCTGTGAATGACGTCAAGATTCTGTTGTTTTCGGCAGCTATAACAATAATACTAATAATAATACAAATAATAATACAAATAATAATAACAACAATAATAGCAACTAATTTATATAGCACTTATACAAACTCCTCTAAGAGCTTAACAATGGATTAATGACACTAATCACAATTATTACATAACATAAAAGTAAGTAAAATGTACGTATATAAAAATAACAAATATTTAAAATGTCAAAGTATAAAATCCGAAAATTAATTAAATGCAAGTTTAAGGAGATATCCGAGTCCAAAACAGCCTTAGCCTAGCCTTAGCCTATTCCTGCCTAGCCTAGCCCTAGCTTAGCCCGAGCCTAGCCTAGCCCAGTCATGTATATCCATATCCAAGCCTATTGCTTAGAGTTTATATACTGTTCCATTATCGTATTTTTCCTTGTCAATTTGATGCGAAATGGGACGGTCTTGCCCCTTGTGTGGAAAATCGCAGCAAAATCTATCAACACACTTGAACCTAGCACACTACATGATCGGTGAAGATCGGAAACTCTGGCTCCAGCAAGAAAGTAATTCTCAAAGGGATCTCTCAAATCACTCATACAGAGACCCTATCGGCAAAGGATTGTGGCCGCTTTAGGCCATTCCTTTAAGCTTCTCCTAGGTTAGGATACGCATGACTGGGCTAGGATACGCATGACTCATAGGGGGACATAACAATAAGTAGCCCACACAAGCTATGTCATTGCTATCTAAAGGGGCGATGACTCGTAGGAGGGAACAATAGGGCGGATGTTCCGCCGCATGAGAACAATAGGCAGCCCCTGGCAGCCCATGAGTACAATAGATATACCGGGCGCAGAACTCTCATTTGTATACTACTGATGCCCGTTTTCTGAGTGCAATTTTCTGTGGAATTACCGAGTCAAACCTGTGCTTTACCTTGGATAGCATAGTCCGATGAATTACCTGATGATGTATTAGTTTTGTTGATATTTTGCTAAATAGTGCGTAGCCTCCAGTAGTGATTCCACTCTGAATCAACACTCCTCTCAGCCAATCAGGTCTGATTTCGCAAACGCACTCGTGCGATTCTATCATTAATTTAGAAGTGGAGTTTGAGAAGCCATGTAAAACACTCGGAGCTTACTACCTTACTCCTCAGAATTCCAAGTTTTTTTGGACTCATTTGAATTTCCCGCACGCTGAGTCTCACGACAGTGTAGCCTCTATTGTTTATTGTTTTCTTACAATAGTGGCAACAATGTGACATCATAAGATCCAAGATGGCAGCATGCGGGAAATTTAAATGGTTTTATGGACAGGAAGCGGCCCATCAATGACATCTAGTGTACAATTTACAAACACAGCAATAGATTTAGGCAGCCATAAAGGATATTAGAAAGCAAACATTGTTTTTCAGCCGATGTCCCCTTTTAAAGTGCCTATAAGCCTAGCCAGTTATCTTTGATTTAAATGTCAAACTGGAAAGCAAAATGACCAAAAATAATAATTGTAGTCTGCCAATTTCGTTTATGGAAACAAATTTGAATGACGTCATTTAAGGGATAACCTATACATAGCTCCTTTCGTTCTGTTTGTATCGAATGTCTAACACCTGTATCAATGAAGAAATTCAATCTGATAACTCATTTCATTTCCAACTCATTTGCATAACGTCCCTTGGCTTAAATGACGTCATTTCAAGGATTTGTAATGCTTTTTATAGCAATACTATGACCATAAATCGCCCAAAAATGGTTGAACAAGATTTAAATCAATTATTTCTGGCTAGGGCTTATAGACACTTTAATTTTTTTTCGTGTACTTTCTTCTGTCACGAAGTCCAGCAGCTTATGACATCAACGTTACTGTTTTTCTTGGTTGTGCAGACCGTGACGAGTGTACGATGGATCCATCTCTGCTTCCTGGTTATCCTAGTTGCGATAATTTCTCCACATGCGTTAACACCCCAGGAAGTTCTACATGTAGATGCAAGCCAGGCTTTACCAGGGAACTTAACAGTGAACCTTGTAAAGGTATTTTCACCAACACTGCATTTTCATAACATAATAATAATATTTTATTTGTTATAGGCTGATTATAATGGCAGCTTACAGCTGATGTGGGCCTGCTTTTACTCCTCACACACTCCTCACTACATTAACTGTTTTGGACGTACAACAGGGGACGCAGGCTTTCAGTTTTCTCCTGTTAGAATACTAAATTGCCGACGCTCAAAATTAAAATAAGCCAAAAAAGTAAACAGCAGGAAGCTAGTTGCTCAGTTATGCCTTTCAATAGTGTTTTAGGACTGTTTAAAACTCTTTAATGTTATTTTAGACATTAAACATTCAAGTGTTTGATTTGAATTTCGCGCGATAACAAAAGTCAGAGATCGCTCTAACCTGCGTTGCGGCTCTGGAGTATCGGAGCGAAGCGAGTGGAGATTGGGGCGAGAGAAAAAAGAGAGGGGAGAGGGGGTGGAGATAAGAGGAAGAGAGGGCCAGCCGGAAAGCCATGGGTATTTTTGTATCCACCCACTAATTAAAATTAGTACGTCATTCGACCGATTCATCCAATTATCATGCGGCGGGAAGTGAAAATCATGTTTATCTGTCAAACTCACGTGGAATCTCAAGGAATCTCAACTCGAGCGTAAAATTCAAAACAAAAATTATACGAACTTGAAGAATGTCAGCTTAAACTCCGAAATAACATGAGAACACAGGGCCTAAACCCAAACCTGTAAATGTCAACGACTTTTGCAGGATATATAATGTATGTTTTAAGGTACCGTTTGGGAATTCAGATATTTCCACCAAGAAT
The DNA here is from genome assembly GCA_030867875.1 of Actinernus sp. WN-2022. Taxonomy (NCBI): domain Eukaryota; kingdom Metazoa; phylum Cnidaria; class Anthozoa; order Actiniaria; family Actinernidae; genus Actinernus; species Actinernus sp. WN-2022. The sequence continues at coordinate 30,648,976 of JAOWCC010001501.1, forward strand.
CTGTTCAAATCCTTCAGAAAGAAAATAGAGCCCAGGCTTGATTCTAACTGGTGCCTACAAAGTTCGGTCTGAAAAGAACACTGCTGATCACAATAACACCGGAACGAAGTTCTGCAAAAAGAAACGCTAAAAACCATCCACGCAGCGTTACGAAATCGTCAAAGCAGCTCGTGTTTTCGGTAGCACAAGCCTGTTCCTCGAACACACCGGTCCATGTTTCAACCGTGTGCGATTCGTCGACGACCGAATACAAGAAAGACGCTTGTGGAGTTCCGATCCAGGGTTCTTGAGCTCATCGCGAAATTCGCTCTTCACAGAACTAAACAGCAATTTGAAGTTGCACTTCTGTAGTTCCTCGGGTTTTAGACTGGTTCAATTGATCTTTCACTACACTAGCCAAAGGAGTAATAACCAAAACAACAACCCGGCCATCATTTTGGATGTCTTTAACGCTATTTAATGCTTGGAATATCCTACTTTTTCCAAACCCATGGACAGTTGGGAGTACAGCTAGAACATCTCTTCCAGACAAAAGTTATTTAATAGCTTGCTCCTGTCGCATTCCATGCATGAATAAACTTTAATGGTTTCTGTCAATCACGCATTTTGGCCAATAGGAAACAGCTATTCCACCAATTTTTATATGAACTAACGAACCTCTCGGCCATGTGGGATGCATGTATGCAAATATGCAAAAATGACTTACAAACAGTGTATAAAAACAGTCTCCAGGGAAAATATTGAAAATCCTTTCAATCAAGCATCGAGGGAGGGAAGTATAACTGTTTGCATTCAATTAGAGTGATTTCACTAAACCCGTGAAACAAAATCTAATAGTCAGTATCTAATACACTGAATAGAACAAAAGAATGAATTAGTGTCTCCAACTGTGTATAAGTCTACTAATTGTTTCACGGGTTTTCTGCAATATAATCACTCTAACAGCCACCAAACGAGCGATTACTCGATATATGCACAGTACCATGACATAGCCCCTATAAATGAGATACGGAGGTATTTGAAGAGCAGGGTAAGGGTAAGGGGTAAGGGTAAGGGTAAGGGGTAAGGGGTAAGGGTAAGGGTTGCATAGAGTGAGGTTTGAAGCTGGTAATGACTGCTTTTTATCGTAGTAGTACACAGATGCTGTACTCGCGTCTGTTTTCTGTTTCATCGAGTGTAGCATTAAATAACTCCTTGTTTTGCTGTTGCTCACATGGACGTTAAGGTGTCTCGATCGAAAAACTCCGATTCCACTTTGCGAATTTAAACAAAATGTCGTAACTTTTCAGTACAATTTTTGATTTATTCTGCTCACATTTTCACAAACAGTACACAATTTATTGACACAACTGATAATGTCAAAATCTTGACCCGATCACACATACTAATGACGTAATTATGACGTCAATAAACCCTACTTTTTAACTCGTGGATGCGCGCAAGTAGACGAAGAATGGCCAAAATAAGCCAGTCAGTGGGTATGAGTATAAACAAACAATCTTTATACTGAGCTCATCGTCGGGAAGCTGTGTGGCCCGGACGCGTCGTCATATGAGTTGAGTTTTTGTTGATTCTCATCCATGGTCCGAGGGTGTTCCTGAGGGTTCTCTGGTTTTCCTCCCTCCATAAAAATCAACAGGTGAGTTGAGCGTTGAATGCAGAGAATATATGAATGTAGTAAGGAGTGTGTGGAATGAGTCTCGGAGACATTAGCATATCTTGCTTATCAGCATATCAGCCTCATTCATCCGAGGAAAAACAAAAACGTGTTTTTAACTTGGTGCTGCGGGCTATGAGCTCAGGTACAACTCAAGGTCATTAACGATCCTCGTAAAGACTTCATACTTGACAGTTATTGATTTCCAACTCTAGACTTGGACGAGTGTAGTACAGGGACTTCGAAATGCATCCCTGAATCGTATTGCAATAATACCATTGGCTCCTACACTTGTACCTGCAAAAAGGGTTACATCACCAATGGCGAGGGATGCTTAGGTAAGTAACGTCATGGACCATATTCAGTTACTCTTTTCACAAGGGGTGGGGTCAATAACAGAGATAATTTGCCTGTGCCCCGCCATTGTTATACATGAGTTGTACAATCGAGTTGTAGTTGAACAACAATTTTCCGTGTTTCTAGATAGTTACGTTTTATTTGGATGAGATGCTTAAAGTGCGTTTAAGCCCATTTTTGTCATTAAAATCGATTCTACCTCACGTAAATAGTTGAGTAGTAAATTATTTACGATTTGAGTGTTGCGTCTATGAGTTATAAAGGTTCCCTGTTTGACGTCCCTCATTAGCATATTCGAAATAGGAACATTATAACTCATCGATGCAATACTCAAATCAAGAACTACTTTACTATTCAACTATTTACTAGATGTAGAATCGACTTTAATGATAACAAATTTCGGCTCTTTAAGTTATATATCTAATGTAATGATAAGTAAAGGGAGGCTTCTGTAATATTGTGGCTGCGTTTCTATGGACAGATTCAAACGAGTGTTTGGACGAGAGCCATGACTGTGATGTCAATGCCTGGTGTGCGAACACAGCCGGGTCATACAAATGCTTCTGTAAACAAGGCTTTGTTGGTAACGGCACATCTGGAGACTGCACCAAACAGGTTCAAGGTACGAGCAGCATACCGCAGCAAAACGTTGTGCTCCGCTGGCCGAAAGAACGAAGTCTGTCGTTTCAAGTTTCCAAGGGTTTATAGAATATGGTCCAACCGTGATGCTTAGCGGCCTTTGTGTATTTCTGCTTCGTGATACTAATCAAACTAAACAGAAACACTACAAAAGAAACTTTCCAAAAACAGATTCAAATTGAAACTTGAAACAAATCAACAGGGCCGGGTTGTTCGAAGCAAGGTTAACTTAACCATAGGTTAATTGTAGTCTGTACAGTTTAACCCAGGGTTAGCGATTTAACCCTGGGTTAGCGCTTAACCTTGCTTCGAACAACCGGGTCCAGGACTGTAACGATTTTCAAAAGATTGGAAGACAATTCGTACAAAACCGACTTTTCAACTGTGACAAAATGGCGGCCATAGCGCGCAAAGCATGATGGTTAGTCTATATTCTTTAAACGTTTTTAGTAGCATTTTATAACTCACAGTGAATTACAAATCAAGAAAACTCCAACCTGTTAAAGTTTTAGGCCAAGCTTTCAAGTAGTAACATTACTACTTTCAAGTAGTAATGTGCAATGTTTCGCGAAACATTGCACATACGTTCTTGCCTTTGTTTTCTTTTAGTTTCAGCGGGAAACTGGCGAACGCGCGCGCGCTGGGCCTATCAAAAGCGCATGCGCGTGACGTTTTGCCGCGGTGTATACGGCAGTTGGTTGGAACAGGTATCAGTGTAACAAGTCCTGATTGCTGAACCAAGCAAATTGCATAACACTAACAACAAGTCCTAACTCTACCTCTTTTGCTCTGACGAAGGCCTAACGCTCGAAACGTCAGCTGCTACTCGCTTTCCACGGCGGTTAGCATACCTCGATCGATTTTAGTTGATTACATACCAGTGTTTATCTTCCCCGCCGACGCAGACCAACACTAGTTTTTACAGGAACTAGTTGCTTATCGTACTAACAAGGACGAAACAGCTGTGCATGGTACTCCACGGGTAATAAGATATGTTAGACGTGTTAAGATATGTTAGCGTGTTAGACGCTAGCTACGTCCAGCGTGTGTTAGTAGTGCCATGCAATGTACTTGGTTCTTGATTGCTGAGTTACCTGTGGTACGCAGTGAGGAAAAGAGAAATTGGAAAGAATTACCACAGCTAACCCAAAAATCAACTGTAGCTTACAGTTAATTTCTAGCACACTAGCAAGCCAATAAATTAGTCTTTTGACCTCAGTTTCACTGCAGTTGCCGTAAGGGCGACTAACAAGTGTCTAAGGATTGGAATCACAACAATGTCCCACTTTCGATATAGACTTCAGTTGTCACGCACAAAGGTTTCAATATGAGGTTACGGGGTAAATTAGTTCTATTCTATTCTCTGAGAAATTGTTTTTATTTACAATGGAGCCTCATATTGCCCACTTTAGAAACGAGTAGGGGGATGGGGCGAGTTCGGTTTCGCAAAGGTGATTGGGATCGTTACTGGGGACAGTTAATAGTGCGTTTGCAAGATGGCAGACACATACTACAACTCTCAGAACTCTTTGCGCGGATTCTTTTGTTCCTTTAATTTGGACCATTGTCTTGGAATTTTCAAAGGAGTTGATAAGTTTGAATGCGAAATAGAATTTGAAAAGGTTCTGGTAGTTGGAGTAAAATGACGCCATAATGAAAATGTCCTATTGCGATATTTGCATTCTGCAATTAGGGTAACGATCCCAAGCGCCTTTGGGAAACCGAACTCGTCCTATCCCCGTACTCGTTTCTAAAGCGGGCAATTGTAACATTTGTGCATGACGAGTGGAGCGTATATCGAAAGTAGGATATTGAAAATGTTTCCTTTAAAATTTGGTTTTGTGTTGACTTTGTTTATTTATTCCAGTTACAGAAAATGTTAGCTGTGAAGTAACAGGAGATAGGAGATGTGAGGGAGTCCATGCACAGCAAGTCCGCATGCTAAATCAGGCCTGTAAACAAAACATGATCAGTGGTCTGTGGGCATTTACCCTCCTGTGTTTCCTTAATTTCATTTGAAACGTGAACTCTTTGCAGTTTGAACTGCTGCCTTGTAAGTGGTAGACGATCTGCCGATGTAGTTTCCTACGTTATTTGCGCCACTTGACTCATTCTTTTGTTCTGGTATCACAATGCTGTGTAAAGGTAGCCTGGAATAGCAGGAGGAAGGAGAAGAGCCTGGACGGACGCTATACTAATGGATTACCTTCATTGATCCATCATTAGGCTCCAGGGGCGTAGCCAGCATTTTGCATGGAGGGGGGGGGGGGGGGGGATGGGCACTCCACCACTCATCACGAAATCCTCCCCTCACATAGAGAACGCGGTCTTTCGCACCAATTTCGTCTATTCAGGTACCTCTCAGTTTTCAATCACCAACGTTTTCCAGTAAGACTGTCGCATTGTTCACTGACTGCCGGTAAATCACTTAGCTTATTAGGTGCGTTATTGTAACGCTATTTTTCAGTTGCGTTTTTTTAACGAAAGGTGCCTCTGGCTACGCCCCTGGGCTCGGTTCCGACGCGGCTTCATATCCATCGCGCCTAACGCAATTGAAACAAAGGATAACAATTGGGCGGCTTTGTTTATCTAATTAGGTTCGGCACATGAGTGCAGCGGCATCTGAAATGGCCAAAGATAGCACATTAATTTACATGTGGATAGATGTCATTGTAGAATGGACCAATAGGAGTTTGCGGCGATAATTTAGACGCAGATATTCAAATTTGTATTACGTCGATACCGAATCTCCTTCTTCTCTCTCTCCCATTAGTCTGTTCGTAGGCTAGTGTAAAGGGAGAGATTCCACTCAGACCTTTGTGTGTCCAGAACGGTTTCTCTATTTCGCCTGACGTTTATTATTCGATCTGATCACGATTCAGAATTGTGGAATGGGTACTGAAAGTATTAGAAAACATTATGGGCATAGGTATTACGATTTCTTTGATGGGAATGTTTCCCATTTTTGGCCCTAAATCCATTCTCCTCAGTCAGCTTTTTTTTATTGCTGTATTTTTAGCAGCTTTGTTAAGTCGCTCGCTAAGTAACTCAAGCTTGCTTGTAAAGATAACGTCTAAGAGTATGTATATATACGACTCAAAACTAAATGTTTAGGACAGTAAAACCTGGCTTTTACTTCGCATCTCTATGCGACTTAATAGTACAAAGTTGGCATGAGTCCTTATCCCTGTTGTGCTCAGTGAGCCATGGAATATTCTGTTCGGACATTGTAGGAGCGCATGTCTGCCTTGCCTTCCGCCCTTGCTTTTGTCCACTCCTCCTGCTTCCCTCCAAAGCTTTGTATGGACTTGATCGTATGACGTCACCAACACGGAGATCACTCAACTCTTTGGACCCCTCGTTGAAATGACCCCTCGTTTCAGACGTCTCAACTTCTGGTCCACATCTTTTGGTAGTCTGGGCTTTAACAAGTTTGTCTGTTTGTCTTCTAATGATGTCATTAAATAAAGCGACGCAATAGTTTCATTGATGCGCGCACGCATTTGTGTTTGTTATTCTGCAGTTTGATAGAACTTAGCAGCAACAACTATCCCAAGATACGAATCGTTCTTCGAAGTCAAAACAAAACATGGAGAATCCGGGTATCGATCCCGGTACCTCTCACATGCAAAGCGAGCGCTCTACCATTTGAGTTAATCCCCCACACTTGCTATTGTCTTGGAAAGTTATTGATGTCAAATGTGATGGAATACGTGAAATCTGAAAGTAAGTTGGCTTGTGTTTTGACCGTCCATTGAAAACGAATTTGTTTTACAGATGTTGAGTTCACACGTTCCAATTTAAGCATCAAATGATTCCGATAGACACAGGAATAATTTTTGAAAGCCTTAAAATTGTTTTGCCTGAGCTATGGAAGTTTCTCCAAAATAAAAATAAAACTATTAACAATTATTCTAGCAGAGCAAGGTTTCGATCCTTGGACCTCTGGGTTATGGGCCCAGCACGCTTCCACTGCGCCACTCTGCTCTTTGTTGCCAAGCATAACGTCAAATGGCCAAATGTAACAGTTGTTGCCTGCGCCGAGTGCGAAATTTCGGTGCCATCTTTGAATTTGACCCAATTTGACAATGTAATTTTAACCGTACCTTCGTTATAACTCTCTTCATATTTCCAACATAGTAAAATAGAGAGTTGCTTCTTCGATCAACTTCTGTCTTTTTGAAGTTGCAGGATTTCAAGCCAATCCGTTCGATAAAATCGTTTAGACACCATTGTGACGTCAATAATTATCTATTTGCCTTCTAATGATGTCATTAAATAAAGCGACGCAATAGTTTAATTGTTGCGCGCACGCATTTGCGTTTGTTATTCTGCAGTTTGATAGAACTTAGCAGCAACAACTATCCCAAGATACGAATCGTTCTTCGAAGTCAAAACAAAACATGGAGAATCCGGGTATCGATCCCGGTACCTCTCACATGCAAAGCGAGCGCTCTACCATTTGAACTAATGCCCCACACTTGCTATTGTCTTGGAAAGTTATTGATGTCAAATGTGATGGAATACGTGAAATCTGAAAGTAAGTTGGCTTGTGTTTTGACCGTCCATTGAAAACGAATTTGTTTTACAGATGTTGAGTTCACACAAAATAATTTCAACGGTTCAGAAAACGTTCCAATTTAAGCATCAAATGATTCCGATAGACACAGGAATAATTTTTGAAAGCCTTAAAATTGTTTTGCCTGAGCTATGGAAGTTTCTCCAAAATAAAAATAAAACTATTAACAATTATTCTAGCAGAGCAAGGTTTCGATCCTTGGACCTCTGGGTTATGGGCCCAGCACGCTTCCACTGCGCCACTCTGCTCTTTGTTGCCAAGCATAACGTCAAATGGCCAAATGTAACAGTTGTTCCCTTCGCCGAGTGCGCAATTTCGGTGCCGTCTTTGAATTTGACCCAACTTGACAATGTAATTTTAACCGTACCTTCGTTATAACTCTCTTCATATTTCCAACATAGTAAAATAGAGAGTTGCTTCTTCGATCAACTTCTGTCTTTTTGAATTTGCAGGATTTCAAGCCAATCCGTTTGATAAAATCGTTTAGACACCATTGTGACGTCAATAATGATCTATTTGCCTTCTAATGATGTCATTAAATAAAGCGACGCAATAGTTTAATTGTTGCGCGCACGCATTTGTGTTTGTTATTCTGCAGTTTGATAGAACTTAGCAGCAACAACTATCCCAAGATAAGAATCGTTCTTCGAAGTCAAAACAAAACATGGAGAATCCGCGTATCGATCCCGGTACCTCTCACATGCAAAGCGAGCGCTCTACCATTTGAGCTAATCCCCCACACTTGCTATTGTCTTGGAAAGTTATTGATGTCAAATGTGATGGAATACGTGAAATCTGAAAGTAAGTTGGCTTGTGTTTTGACCGTCCATTGAAAACGAATTTGTTTTACAGATGTTTAGTTCACACAAAATAATTTCAACGGTTCAGAAAACGTTCCAATTTAAGCATCAAATGATTCCGATAGACACAGGAATAATTTTTGAAACCCTGAAAATTGTTTTGCCTGAGCTATGGAAGTTTCTCCAAAATAAAAATAAAACTATTAACAATTATTCTAGCAGAGCAAGGTTTCGATCCTTGGACCTCTGGGTTATGGGCCCAGCACGCTTTCTCTGCGCCTTTCTTCTCTTTGTTGCCAAGCATAACGTCAAATGGCCAAATGTAACAGTTGTTGCCTTCGCCGAGTGCGAAATTTCGGTGCCGTCTTTGAATTTGACCCAACTTGACAATGTAATTTTAACCGTACCTTCGTTATAACTCTCTTCCTATTTCCAACATAGTAAAATACAGAGTTGCTTCTTCGATCAACTTCTGTCTTTTTGAAGTTGCAGGATTTCAAGCCAATCCGTTTGATAAAATCGTTTAGACACCATTGTGACGTCAATAATTATCTATTTGCCTTCTAATGATGTCATTAAATAAAGCGACGCAATAGTTTAATTGTTGCGCGCACGCATTTGTGTTTGTTATTCTGCAGTTTGATAGAACTTAGCAGCAACAGCTATCCCAAGATACGAATCGTTCTTCGAAGTCAAAACAAAACATGGAGAATCCGGGTATCGATCCCGGTACCTCTCACATGCAAAGCGAGCGCTCTACCATTTGAGCTAATCCCCCACACTTGCTATTGTCTTGGAAAGTTATTGATGTCAAATGTGATGGAATACGTGAAATCTGAAAGTAAGTTGGCTTGTGTTTTGACCGTCCATTGAAAACGAATTTGTTTTACAGATGTTGAGTTCACACAAAATAATTTCAACGGTTCAGAAAACGTTCCAATTTGAGCATCAAATGATTCCGATAGACACAGGAATAATTTTTGAAACCCTGAAAATTGTTTTGCCTGAGCTATGGAAGTTTCTCCAAAATAAAAATAAAACTATTAACAATTATTCTAGCAGAGCAAGGTTTCGATCCTTGGACCTCTGGGTTATGGGCCCAGCACGCTTCCACTGCGCCACTCTGCTCTTTGTTGCCAAGCATAACGTCAAATGGCCAAATGTAACAGTTGTTGTCTTCGCCGAGTGCGATATTTCGGTGCCGTCTTTGAATTTGACCCAACTTGACAATGTCATTTTAACCGTACCTTCGTTATAACTCTCTTCCTATTTCCAACATAGTAAAATAGACAGTTGCTTCTTCGATCAACTTCTGTCTTTTTGAAGTTGCAGGATTTCAAGCCAATCCGTTTGATAAAATCGTTTAGACACCATTGTGACGTCAATAATGATCTATTTGCCTTCTAATGATGTCATTAAATAAAGCGACGCAATGGTTTAATTGTTGCGCGCACGCATTTCTGTTTGTTATTCTGCAGTTTGATAGAACTTAGCAGCAACAACTATCCCAAGATACGAATCGTTCTTCGAAGTCAAAACAAAACATGGAGAATCCGGGTATCGATCCCGGTACCTCTCACATGCAAAGCGAGCGCTCTACCATTTGAGCTAATCCCCCACACTTGCTATTGTCTTGGAAAGTTATTGATGTCAAATGTGATGGAATACGTGAAATCTGAAAGTAAGTTGGCTTGTGTTTTGACCGTCCATTGAAAACGAATTTGTTTCTACAGATGTTGAGTTCACACAAAATAATTTCAACGGTTCAGAAAACGTTCCAATTTAAGCATCAAATGATTCCGATAGACACAGGAATATTTTTTGAAAGCCTTAAAATTGTTTTGCCTGAGCTATGGAAGTTTCTCCAAAATAAAAATAAAACTATTAACAATTATTCTAGCAGAGCAATGTTTCGATCCTTGGACCTCTGGGTTATGGGCCCAGCACGCTTCCACTGCGCCACTCTGCTCTTTGTTGCCAAGCATAACGTCAAATGGCCAAATGTAACAGTTGTTGCCTTCGCCGAGTGCGAAATTTCGAGCCGTCTTTGAATTTGACCCAACTTGACAATGTAATTTTAACCGTACCTTCGTTATAACTCTCTTCCTATTTCCAACATAGTAAAATAGAGAGTTGCTTCTTCGATCAACTTCTGTCTTTTTGAAGTTGCAGGATTTCAAGCCAATCCGTTTGATAAAATCGTTTAGACACCATTGTGACGTCAATAATTATCTATTTGCCTTCTAATGATGTCATTAAATAAAGCGACGCAATAGTTTAATTGTTGCGCGCACGCATTTGTCTTTGTTATTCTGCAGTTTGATAGAACTTAGCAGCAACAACTATCCCAAGATACGAATCGTTCTTCGAAGTCAAAACAAAACATGGAGAATCCGGGTATCGATCCCGGTACCTCTCACATGCAAAGCGAGCGCTCTACCATTTGAGCTAATCCCCCACACTTGCTATTGTCTTGGAAAGTTATTGATGTCAAATGTGATGGAATACGTGAAATCTGAAAGTAAGTTGGCTTGTGTTTTGACAGTCCATTGAAAACGAATTTGTTTTACAGATGTTGAGTTCACACAAAATAATTTCAACGGTTCAGAAAACGTTCCAATTTAAGCATCAAATGATTCCGATAGACACAGGAATAATTTTTGAAAGCCTTAAAATTGTTTTGCCTGAGCTATGGAAGTTTCTCCAAAATAAAAATAAAACTATTAACAATTATTCTCGCAGAGCAAGGTTTCGATCCTTGGACCTCTGGGTTATGGGCCCAGCACGCTACCACTGCGCCACTCTGCTCTTTGTTGCCAAGCATAACGTCAAATGGCCAAATGTAACAGTTGTTGCCTTCGCCGAGTGCGAAATTTCGGTGCCGTCTTTGAATTTGACCCAACTTGACAATGTAATTTTAACCGTACCTTCGTTATAACTCTCTTCCTATTTCCAACATAGTAAAATAGAGAGTTGCTTCTTCGATCAACTTCTGTCTTTTTGAAGTTGCAGGATTTCAAGCCAATCCGTTTGATAAAATCGTTTAGACACCATTGTGACGTCAATAATTATCTATTTGCCTTCTAATGATGTCATTAAATAAAGCGACGCAATAGTTTAATTGTTGCGCGCACGCATTTGTGTTTGTTATTCTGCAGTTTGATAGAACTTAGCAGCAACAACTATCCCAAGATAAGAATCGTTCTTCGAAGTCAAAACAAAACATGGAGAATCCGGGTATCGATCCCGGTACCTCTCACATGCAAAGCGAGCGCTCTACCATTTGAGCTAATCCCCCACACTTGCTATTGTCTTGGAAAGTTATTGATGTCAAATGTGATGTAATACGTGAAATCTGAAAGTAAGTTGGCTTGTGTTTTGACCGTCCATTGAAAACGAATTTGTTTTACAGATGTTGAGCTCACACAAAATAATTTCAACGGTTCTAAAAACGTTCCAATTTAAGCATCAAATGATTCCGATAGACACAGGAATAATTTTTGAAAGCTTTAAAATTGTTTTGCCTGAGCTATGGAGGTTTCTCCAAAATAAAAATAAAACTAATAACAATTATTCTAGCAGAGCAAGGCTTCGATCCTTGGACCTATGGGTTATGGGCCCAGCACGCTTCCACTGCGCCACTCTGCTCTTTGTTGCCAAGCATAACGTCAAATGGCCAAATGTAACAGTTGTTGCCTTCGCCGAGTGCGAAATTTCGGTGCCGTCTTTGAATTTGACCCAACTTGACAATGTAATTTTAACCGTACCTTCGTTATAACTCTCTTCATATTTCCAACATAGTAAAATAGAGAGTTGCTTCTTCGATCAACTTCTGTCTTTTTGAAGTTGCAGGATTTCAAGCCAATCCGTTTGACAAAATCGTTTAGACACCATTGTGACGTCAATAATTATCTATTTGCCTTCTAATGATGTCATTAAATAAAGCGACGCAATAGTTTAATTGTTGCGCGCACGCATTTGTGTTTGTTATTCTGCAGTTTGATAGAACTTAGCCGCAACAACTATCCCAAGATAAGAATCGTTGTTCGAAGTCAAAACAAAACATGGAGAATCCGGGTATCGATCCCGGTACCTCTCACATGCAAAGCGAGCGCTCTACCATTTGAGCTAATCCCCCACACTTGCTATTGTCTTGGAAAGTTATTGATGTCAAATGTGATGGAATACGTGAAATCTGAAAGTAAGTTGGCTTGTGTTTTGACCGTCCATTGAAAACGAATTTTCTTTTACAGATGTTGAGTTCACACAAAACAATTTCAACAGTTGTTCAGAAAACGTTCAAACTTAAGCAGCAAATGATTCCGATAGACACAGGAATAATTTTTGAAAGCCTTAAAATTGTTTTGCCTGAGCTATGGAAGTTTCTCCAAAATAAAAATAAAACTATTAACAATTATTGTAGCAGAGCAAGGTTTCGATCCTTGGACCTCTGGGTTATGGGCCCATCACGCTTCCACTGCGCCACTCTCAGTGCTCTTTGTTGCCAAGCATAACGTCAAATTGCCAAATGTAACAGTTGTTGCCTTCGCCGAGTGCGAAATTTCGGTGCCGTCTTTGAATTTGACCCAACTTGACAATGTCATTTTAACCGTACCTTCGTTGTAACTCACTTCATATTTCCAACATATTAAAATACAGAGTTGCTTCTTCGATCAACTTCTGTCTTATTGAAGTTGCAGGATTTCAAGCCAATCCGTTTGATAAAATCGTTTAGACACCATTGTGACGTCAATAATTATCTATTTGCCTTCTAATGATGTCATTAAATAAAGCGACACAATAGTTTAATTGTTGCGCGCACGCATTTGTGTTTGTTATTCTGCAGTTTGATAGAACTTAGCAGCAACAACTATCCCAAGATAAGAATCGTTCTTCGAAGACAAAACAAAACATGGAGAATCCGGGTATCGATCCCGGTACCTCTCACATGCAAAGCGAGAGCTCTATGCCATTTGAGCTAATCCCCCACACTTGCTATTGTCTTGGAAAGTTATTGATGTCAAATGTGATGGAAAACGTGAAATCTGAAAGTAAGTTGGCTTCTGTTTTGACCGTCCATTGAAAACGAATTTTCTTTTACAGATGTTGAGTTCACACAAAACAATTTCAACAGTTGTTCAGAAAACGTTCAAATTTAAGCATCAAATGATTCCGATAGACACAGGAATAATTTTTGAAAGCCTTAAAATTGTTTTGCCTGAGCTATTGAAGTTTCTCCAAAATAAAAATAAAAGTATTAACAATTATTGTAGCAGAGCAAGGTTTCGATCCTTGGACCTCTGGGTTATGGGCCCAGCACGCTTCCACTGCGCCACTCTCAGTGCTCTTTGTTGCCAAGCATAACGTCAAATGGCCAAATGTAACAGTTGTTGCCTTCGCCGAGTGCGAAATTTCGGTACCGTCTTTGAATTTGACCCAACTTGACAATGTCATTTTAACCGTACATTCGTTGTAACTCACTTCATATTTCCAACATATTAAAATACAGAGTTGCTTCTTCGATCAACTTCTGTCTTATTGAAGTTGCAGGATTTCAAGCCAATCCGTTTGATAAAATGGTTTAGACACCATTGTGACGTCAATAATTATCTATTTGCCTATTAATGATGTCATTAAATAAAGCGACGCAATAGTTTAATTGTTGCGCGCACGCATTTGTGTTTGTTATTCTGCAGTTTGATAGAACTTAGCAGCAACAACTATCCCAAGATAAGAATCGTTCTTCGAAGTCAAAACAAAACATGGAGAATCCGGGTATCGATCCCGGTACCTCTCACATGCAAAGCGAGCGCTCTACCATTTGAGCTAATCCCCCACACTTGCTATTGTCTTGGAAAGTTATTGATGTCAAATGTGATGGAATACGTGAAATCTGAAAGTAAGTTGGCTTGTGTTTTGACCGTCCATTGAAAACGAATTTGTTTTACAGATGTTGAGTTCACACAAAAGAATCTCAACGGTTCAGAAAACGTTCCAATTTAAGCATCAAATGATTCCGATAGACACAGGAATAATTTTTGAAAGCCTTAAAATTGTTTTGCCTGAGCTATGGAGGTTTCTCCAAAATAAATATAAAAATAATAACAATTATTCTAGCAGAGCAAGGTTTCGATCCTTGGACCTCTGGGTTATGGGCCCAGCACGCTTCCACTGCGCCACTCTGCTCTTTGTTGCCAAGCATAAAGTCAAATGGCCAAATGTAACAGTTGTTGCCTTCGCCGAGTGCGAAATTTCGGTGCCGTCTTTGAATTTGACCCAACTTGACAATGTAATTTTAACCGTACCTTCGTTATAACTCTTCATATTTCCAACATAGTAAAATAGAGAGTTGCTTCTTCGATCAACTTCTGTCTTTTTGAAGTTGCAGGATTTCAAGCCAATCCGTTTGATAAAATCGTTTAGACACCATTGTGACGTCAATAATGATCTATTTGCCTTCTAATGATATGATGTCATTAAATAAAGCGACGCAATAGTTTAATTGTTGCGCGCACGCATTTGTGTTTGTTATTCTGCAGTTTGATAGAACTTAGCAGCAACAACTATCCCAAGATAAGAATCGTTCTTCGAAGTCAAAACAAAACATGGAGAATCCGGGTATCGAACCCGGTACCTCTAACATGCAAAGCGAGCGCTCTACCATTTGAGCTAATCCCCCACACTTGCTATTGTCTTGGAAAGTTATTGATGTCAAATGTGATGGAATACGTGAAATCTGAAAGTAAGTTGGCTTGTGTTTTGACCGTCCATTGAAAACTAATTTGTTTTACAGATGTTGAGTTCACACAAAAGAATCTCAACGGTTCAGAAAACGTTCCAATTTAAGCATCAAATGATTCCGATAGACACAGGAATAATTTTTGAAAGCCTTAAATTTGTTTTGCCTGAGCTATGGAGGTTTCTCCAAAATAAAAATAAAAATAATAACAATTATTCTAGCAGAGCAAGGTTTCGATCCTTGGACCTCTGGGTTATGGGCCCAGCACGCTTCCACTGCGCCACTCTGCTCTTTGTTGCCAAGCATAACGTCAAATGGCCAAATGTAACAGTTGTTGCCTTCGCCGAGTGCGAAATTTCGGTGCTGTCTTTGAATTTGACCCAACTTGACAATGTCATTTTAACCGTACCTTCGTTATAACTCTCTTCATATTTCCAACATATTAAAATATAGAGTTGCTTCTTCGATCAACTTCTGTCTTATTGAAGTTGCAGGATTTCAAGCCAATCCGTTTGATAAAATCGTTTAGACACCATTGTGACGTCAATAATGATCTATTTGCCTTCTAATGATGTCATTAAATAAAGCGACGCAATAGTTTAATTGTTGCGCGCACGCATTTGTGTTTGTTATTCTGCAGTTTGATAGAACTTAGCAGCAACAACTATCCCAAGATAAGAATCGTTCTTCGAAGTCAAAACAAAACATGGAGAATCCGGGTATCGATCGCGGTACCTCTCACATGCAAAGCGAGCGCTCTACCATTTGAGCTAATCCCCCACACTTGCTATTGTCTTGGAAAGTTATTGATGTCAAATGTGATGGAAAACGTGAAATCTGAAAGTAAGTTGGCTTGTGTTTTGACCGTCCATTGAAAACGAATTTTCTTTTACAGATGTTGAATTCACACAAAAGAATTTCAACAATTTTCAGAAAACGTTCAAATTTAAGCACCAAATTATTCCGATACACACAGGAATAATTTTTGAAAGCCTTTAAATTCTTTTGCCTGAGCTATGGAAGTTTCTCCAAAATAAAAATAAAACTATTAACAATTATTCTAGGAGAGCAAGGTTTCGATCCTTGGACCTCTGGGTTATGGGCCCAGCACGCTTCCTCTGCGCCACTCTTCTCTTTGTTGCCAAGCATAACGTCAAATGGCCAAATGTAACAGTTGTTGCCTTCGCCGAGTGCGAAATTTCGGTGCCGTCTTTGAATTTGACCCAACTTGACAATGTAATTTTAACCTTACCTTCGTTATAACTCTCTTCCTATTTCCAACATAGTAAAATAGAGAGTTGCTTCTTCGATCAACTTCTGTCTTTTTGAAGTTGCAGGATTTCAAGCCAATCCGTTTGATAAAATAGTTTAGACACCATTGTGACGTCAACAATGATCTATTTGCCTTCTAATGATGTCATTAAATAAAGCGACGCAATAGTTTAATTGTTGCGCGCACCCATTTGTGTTTGTTATTCTGAAGTTTGATAGAACTTAGCAGCAACAACTATCCCAAAATAAGAATCGTTCTTCGAAGTCAAAACAAAACATGGAGAATCCGGGTAACGATCCCGGTATCTCTCACATGCAAAGCGAACGCTCTACCATTTGAGCTAATCCCCCACACTTGCTATTGTCTTGGAAAGATGTGATGGAAAACGTGAAATCTGAAAGTAAGTTGGCTTGTGTTTTGACCGTCCATTGAAAACGAATTTTCTTTTACAAATGTTGAGTTCACACAAAAGAATTTCAACATTTGTTCAGAAAACGTTCAAATTTAAGCATCAAATGATTCCGATAGGCACAGGAATAATTTTTGAAATCCTTAAAATTGTTTTGCCTGAGCTATGGGGGTTTCTCCAAAATAAAAATTAAACTATTACAATTATTCTAGCAGAGCAAGGTTTCGATCCTTGGACCTCTGGGTTATGGGCCCAGCACGCTTCCACTGCGCCACTCTGCTCTTTTTTGCCAAGCATAACGTCAAATGGCCAAATGTAACAGTTGTTGCCTTCGCCGAGTGCGAAATTTCGGTGCCGTCTTTGAATTTGACCCAACTTGACAATGTAATTTTAACCTTACCTTCGTTATAACTCACTTCATATTTCCAACATAGTAAAATACAGAGTTGCTTCTTCGATCAACTTCTGTCTTATTGAAGTTGCAGGATTTCAAGCCAATCCGTTTGATAAAATCGTTTAGACACCATTGTGACGTCAATAATTATCTATTTGCCTTCTAATGATGTCATTAAATAAAGCGACGCAATAGTTTAATTGTTGCGCGCACCCATTTGTGTTTGTTATTCTGCAGTTTGATAGAACTTAGCAGCAACAACTATCCCAAGATAAGAATCGTTCTTCGAAGTCAAAATAAAACATGGAGAATCCGGGTAACGATCCCGGTACCTCTCACATGCAAAGCGAGCGCTCTACCATTTGAGCTAATCCCCCACACTTGCTATTGTCTTGGAAAGTTATTGATGTCAAATGTGATGGAATACGTGAAATCTGAAAGTAAGTTGGCTTGTGTATGACCGTCCATTGAAAACGAATTTTCTTTTACAGATGTTGAGTTCACACAAAAGAATTTCAACAGTTGTTCAGAAAACGTTCAAATTTAAGCATCAAATGATTCCGAAATACAGAGGAATAATTTTTGAAAGCCTTAAAATTGTTTTGCCTGAGCTATTGAGGTTTCTCCAAAATAAAAATAAAAATAATAACAATTATTCTAGCAGAGCAAGGTTTCGATCCTTGGACCTCTGGGTTATGGGCCCAGCACGCTTCCACTGCGCCACTCTGCTCTTTGCTGCCAAGCATAACGTCAAATGGCCAAATGTAACAGTTGTTGCCTTCGCCGAGTGCGAAATTTCGGTGCCGTCTTTGAATTTGACCCAACTTGACAATGTCATTTTAACCGTACCTTCGTTATAACTCACTTCATATTTCCAACATAGTAAAATACAGAGTTGCTTCTTCGATCAACTTCTGTCTTATTGAAGTTGCAGAATTTCAAGCCAATCCGTTTGATAAAATCGTTTAGACACCATTGTGACGTCAATAATTATCTATTTGCCTTCTAATGATGTCATTAATTAAAGCGACGCAATAGTTTAATTGTTGCACGCACGCATTTGTGTTTGTTATTCTGCAGTTTGATAGAACTTAGCAGCAACAACTAGCCCAAGATAAGATTCGTTCTTCGAAGTCAAAACAAAACATGGAGAATCCGGGTATCGATCCCGGTACCTCTCACATGCAAAGCGAGCGCTCTACCATTTGAGCTAATCCCCGACACTTGCTATTGTCTTGGAAAGTTATTGATATCAAATGTGATGGAAAACTTGAAATCTGAAAGTAAGTTGGCTTGTGTTTTGATCGTCCATTGAAAACGAATTTTCTTTTACAGATGTTGAATTCACACAAAAGAATTTCAACAGTTTTCAGAAAACGTTCAAATTTAAGCACCAAATGATTCCGATTGATACAGGAATAATTTTTGAAAGCCTTAAAATTGTTTTGCCTGAGCTATGGAGGTTTCTCCAAAATAAAAATAAAAATAATAACAATTATTCTAGCAGAGCAAGGTTTCGATCCTTGGACCTCTGGTTTATGGGCCCAGCACGCTTCCACTGCGCCACTCTGCTCTTTGTTGCCAAGCATAACGTCAAATGGCCAAATGTAACAGTTGTTGCCTTCGCCGAGTGCGAAATTTCGGTGCCGTCTTTGAATTTGACCCAACTTGACAATGTAATTTTAACCTTACCTTCGTTATAACTCACTTCATATTTCCAACATAGTAAAATACAGAGTTGCTTCTTCGATCAACTTCTGTCTTATTGAAGTTGCAGGATTTCAAGCCAATCCGTTTGATAAAATCGTTTAGACACCATTGTGACGTCAATAATGATCTATTTGCCTTCTAATGATGTCATTAAATAAAGCGACGCAATAGTTTAATTGTTGCGCGCACGCATTTGTGTTTGTTATTCTGCAGTTTGATAGAACTTAGCAGCAACAACTATCCCAAGATAAGAATCGTTCTTCGAAGTCAAAACAAAACATGGAGAATCCGGGTATCGATCGCGGTACCTCTCACATGCAAAGCGAGCGCTCTACCATTTGAGCTAATCCCCCACACTTGCTATTGTCTTGGAAAGTTATTGATGTCAAATGTGATGGAAAACGTGAAATCTGAAAGTAAGTTGGCTTGTGTTTTGACCGTCCATTGAAAACGAATTTTCTTTTACAGATGTTGAATTCACACAAAAGAATTTCAACAATTTTCAGAAAACGTTCAAATTTAAGCACCAAATTATTCCGATACACACAGGAATAATTTTTGAAAGCCTTTAAATTCTTTTGCCTGAGCTATGGAAGTTTCTCCAAAATAAAAATAAAACTATTAACAATTATTCTAGGAGAGCAAGGTTTCGATCCTTGGACCTCTGGGTTATGGGCCCAGCACGCTTCCTCTGCGCCACTCTTCTCTTTGTTGCCAAGCATAACGTCAAATGGCCAAATGTAACAGTTGTTGCCTTCGCCGAGTGCGAAATTTCGGTGCCGTCTTTGAATTTGACCCAACTTGACAATGTAATTTTAACCTTACCTTCGTTATAACTCTCTTCCTATTTCCAACATAGTAAAATAGAGAGTTGCTTCTTCGATCAACTTCTGTCTTTTTGAAGTTGCAGGATTTCAAGCCAATCCGTTTGATAAAATAGTTTAGACACCATTGTGACGTCAACAATGATCTATTTGCCTTCTAATGATGTCATTAAATAAAGCGACGCAATAGTTTAATTGTTGCGCGCACCCATTTGTGTTTGTTATTCTGAAGTTTGATAGAACTTAGCAGCAACAACTATCCCAAAATAAGAATC
The DNA here is from genome assembly GCA_030867875.1 of Actinernus sp. WN-2022. Lineage (NCBI taxonomy): Eukaryota > Metazoa > Cnidaria > Anthozoa > Actiniaria > Actinernidae > Actinernus > Actinernus sp. WN-2022. Next base: position 30,668,632 of record JAOWCC010001501.1, read on the forward strand.
GTTCTTCGAAGTCAAAACAAAACATGGAGAATCCGGGTAACGATCCCGGTATCTCTCACATGCAAAGCGAACGCTCTACCATTTGAGCTAATCCCCCACACTTGCTATTGTCTTGGAAAGATGTGATGGAAAACGTGAAATCTGAAAGTAAGTTGGCTTGTGTTTTGACCGTCCATTGAAAACGAATTTTCTTTTACAAATGTTGAGTTCACACAAAAGAATTTCAACATTTGTTCAGAAAACGTTCAAATTTAAGCATCAAATGATTCCGATAGGCACAGGAATAATTTTTGAAAGCCTTAAAATTGTTTTGCCTGAGCTATGGGGGTTTCTCCAAAATAAAAATTAAACTATTACAATTATTCTAGCAGAGCAAGGTTTCGATCCTTGGACCTCTGGGTTATGGGCCCAGCACGCTTCCACTGCGCCACTCTGCTCTTTTTTGCCAAGCATAACGTCAAATGGCCAAATGTAACAGTTGTTGCCTTCGCCGAGTGCGAAATTTCGGTGCCGTCTTTGAATTTGACCCAACTTGACAATGTAATTTTAACCTTACCTTCGTTATAACTCACTTCATATTTCCAACATAGTAAAATACAGAGTTGCTTCTTCGATCAACTTCTGTCTTATTGAAGTTGCAGGATTTCAAGCCAATCCGTTTGATAAAATCGTTTAGACACCATTGTGACGTCAATAATTATCTATTTGCCTTCTAATGATGTCATTAAATAAAGCGACGCAATAGTTTAATTGTTGCGCGCACCCATTTGTGTTTGTTATTCTGCAGTTTGATAGAACTTAGCAGCAACAACTATCCCAAGATAAGAATCGTTCTTCGAAGTCAAAATAAAACATGGAGAATCCGGGTAACGATCCCGGTACCTCTCACATGCAAAGCGAGCGCTCTACCATTTGAGCTAATCCCCCACACTTGCTATTGTCTTGGAAAGTTATTGATGTCAAATGTGATGGAATACGTGAAATCTGAAAGTAAGTTGGCTTGTGTATGACCGTCCATTGAAAACGAATTTTCTTTTACAGATGTTGACTTCACACAAAAGAATTTCAACAGTTGTTCAGAAAACGTTCAAATTTAAGCATCAAATGATTCCGAAATACAGAGGAATAATTTTTGAAAGCCTTAAAATTGTTTTGCCTGAGCTATTGAGGTTTCTCCAAAATAAAAATAAAAATAATAACAATTATTCTAGCAGAGCAAGGTTTCGATCCTTGGACCTCTGGGTTATGGGCCCAGCACGCTTCCACTGCGCCACTCTGCTCTTTGCTGCCAAGCATAACGTCAAATGGCCAAATGTAACAGTTGTTGCCTTCGCCGAGTGCGAAATTTCGGTGCCGTCTTTGAATTTGACCCAACTTGACAATGTCATTTTAACCGTACCTTCGTTATAACTCACTTCATATTTCCAACATAGTAAAATACAGAGTTGCTTCTTCGATCAACTTCTGTCTTATTGAAGTTGCAGAATTTCAAGCCAATCCGTTTGATAAAATCGTTTAGACACCATTGTGACGTCAATAATTATCTATTTGCCTTCTAATGATGTCATTAATTAAAGCGACGCAATAGTTTAATTGTTGCACGCACGCATTTGTGTTTGTTATTCTGCAGTTTGATAGAACTTAGCAGCAACAACTATCCCAAGATAAGATTCGTTCTTCGAAGTCAAAACAAAACATGGAGAATCCGGGTATCGATCCCGGTACCTCTCACATGCAAAGCGAGCGCTCTACCATTTGAGCTAATCCCCGACACTTGCTATTGTCTTGGAAAGTTATTGATATCAAATGTGATGGAAAACTTGAAATCTGAAAGTAAGTTGGCTTGTGTTTTGATCGTCCATTGAAAACGAATTTTCTTTTACAGATGTTGAATTCACACAAAAGAATTTCAACAGTTTTCAGAAAACGTTCAAATTTAAGCACCAAATGATTCCGATTGATACAGGAATAATTTTTGAAAGCCTTAAAATTGTTTTGCCTGAGCTATGGAGGTTTCTCCAAAATAAAAATAAAAATAATAACAATTATTCTAGCAGAGCAAGGTTTCGATCCTTGGACCTCTGGTTTATGGGCCCAGCACGCTTCCACTGCGCCACTCTGCTCTTTGTTGCCAAGCATAACGTCAAATGGCCAAATGTAACAGTTGTTGCCTTCGCCGAGTGCGAAATTTCGGTGCCGTCTTTGAATTTGACCCAACTTGACAATGTAATTTTAACCTTACCTTCGTTATAACTCACTTCATATTTCCAACATAGTAAAATACAGAGTTGCTTCTTCGATCAACTTCTGTCTTATTGAAGTTGCAGGATTTCAAGCCAATCCGTTTGATAAAATCGTTTAGACACCATTGTGACGTCAATAATTATCTATTTGCCTTCTAATGATGTCATTAAATAAAGCGACGCAATAGTTTAATTGTTGCGCGCACCCATTTGTGTTTGTTATTCTGCATTTTGATAGAACTTAGCAGCAACAACTATCCCAAGATAAGAATCGTTCTTCGAAGTCAAAATAAAACATGGAGAATCCGGGTAACGATCCCGGTACCTCTCACATGCAAAGCGAGCGCTCTACCATTTGAGCTAATCCCCCACACTTGCTATTGTCTTGGAAAGTTATTGATGTCAAATGTGATGGAATACGTGAAATCTGAAAGTAAGTTGGCTTGTGTATGACCGTCCATTGAAAACGAATTTTCTTTTACAGATGTTGAGTTCACACAAAAGAATTTCAACAGTTGTTCAGAAAACGTTCAAATTTAAGCATCAAATGATTCCGATATACAGAGGAATAATTTTTGAAAGCCTTAAAATTGTTTTGCCTGAGCTATTGAGGTTTCTCCAAAATAAAAATAAAAATAATAACAATTATTCTAGCAGAGCAAGGTTTCGATCCTTGGACCTCTGGGTTATGGGCCCAGCACGCTTCCACTGCGCCACTCTGCTCTTTGCTGCCAAGCATAACGTCAAATGGCCAAATGTAACAGTTGTTGCCTTCGCCGAGTGCGAAATTTCGGTGCCGTCTTTGAATTTGACCCAACTTGACAATGTCATTTTAACCGTACCTTCGTTATAACTCACTTCATATTTCCAACATAGTAAAATACAGAGTTGCTTCTTCGATCAACTTCTGTCTTATTGAAGTTGCAGAATTTCAAGCCAATCCGTTTGATAAAATCGTTTAGACACCATTGTGACGTCAATAATTATCTATTTGCCTTCTAATGATGTCATTAATTAAAGCGACGCAATAGTTTAATTGTTGCGCGCACGCATTTGTGTTTGTTATTCTGCAGTTTGATAGAACTTAGCAGCAACAACTATCCCAAGATAAGATTCGTTCTTCGAAGTCAAAACAAAACATGGAGAATCCGGGTATCGATCCCGGTACCTCTCACATGCAAAGCGAGCGCTCTACCATTTGAGCTAATCCCCGACACTTGCTATTGTCTTGGAAAGATGTGATGGAAAACGTGAAATCTGAAAGTAAGTTGGCTTGTGTTTTGACCGTCCATTGAAAACGAATTTTCTTTTACAAATGTTGAGTTCACACAAAAGAATTTCAACACTTGTTCAGAAAACGTTCAAATTTAAGCATCAAATGATTCCGATAGACACAGAAATAATTTTTGAAAGCCTTAAAATTGTTTTGCCTGAGCTATGGGGGTTTCTCCAAAATAAAAATTAAACTATTACAATTATTCTAGCAGAGCAAGGTTTCGATCCTTGGACCTCTGGGTTATGGGCCCAGCACGCTTCCACTGCGCCACTCTGCTCTTCGTTGCCAAGCATAACGTCAAATGGCCAAATGTAACAGTTGTTGCCTTCGCCGATTGCGAAATTTCGGTGCCGTCTTTGAATTTGACCCAACTTGACAATGTAATTTTAACCGTACCTTCGTTATAACTCACTTCATATTTCCAACATAGTAAAATACAGAGTTGCTTCTTCGATCAACTTCTGTCTTATTGAAGTTGCAGGATTTCAAGCCAATCCGTTTAATAAAATCGTTTAGTCACCATTGTGACGTCAATAATGATCTATTTGCCTTCTAATGATGTCATTAAATAAAGCGACGCAATAGTTTAATTGTTGCGCGCACGCATTTGTGTTTGTTATTCTGAAGTTTGATAGAACTTAGCAGCAACAACTATCCCAAAATAAGAATCGTTCTTGAAGTCAAAACAAAACATGGAGAATCCGGGTAACGATCCCGGTATCTTACACATGCAAAGCGAACGCTCTACCATTTGAGCTAATCCCCCACACTTGCTATTGTCTTGGAAAGATGTGATGGAAAACGTGAAATCTGAAAGTAAGTTGGCTTGTGTTTTGACCGTCCATTGAAAACGAATTTTCTTTTACAAATGTTGAGTTCACACAAAAGAATTTCAACACTTGTTCAGAAAACGTTCAAATTTAAGCATCAAATGATTCCGATAGACACAGGAATAATTTTTGAAAGCCTTAAAATTGTTTTGCCTGAGCTATGGGGGTTTCTCCAAAATAAAAATTAAACTATTACAATTATTCTAGCAGAGCAAGGTTTCGATCCTTGGACCTCTGGGTTATGGGCCCAGCACGCTTCCACTGCGCCACTCTGCTCTTCGTTGCCAAGCATAACGTCAAATGGCCAAATGTAACAGTTGTTGCCTTCGCCGATTGCGAAATTTCGGTGCCGTCTTTGAATTTGACCCAACTTGACAATGTCATTTTAACCGTACCTTCGTTATAACTCACTTCATATTTCCAACATAGTAAAATACAGAGTTGCTTCTTCGATCAACTTCTGTCTTATTGAAGTTGCAGGATTTCAAGCCAATCCGTTTGAGAAAATCGTTTAGACACCATTGTGACGTCAATAATTATCTATTTGCCTTCTAATGATGTCATTAAATAAAGCGACGCAATAGTTTAATTGTTGCGCGCACGCATTTGTGTTTGTTATTCTGAAGTTTGATAGAACTTAGCAGCAACAACTATCCCAAGATACAAATCGTTCTTCGAAGTCAAAACAAAACATGGAGAATCCGGGTATCGATCCCGGTACCTCTCACATGCAAATTAAAGCGAGCGCTCTACCATTTGAGCTAATCCCCCACACTTGCTATTGTCTTGGAAAGTTATTGATGTCAAATGTGATGGAATACGTGAACTCCATACATGCACAACACCATGACATAGCCCCTTTAACTGTATGTAGCCAATTAACAGCCACCAATCGAACATTGACTCCATACATGCGCAACACGATGACATAACCCCTTTAACTGTTTGTAGCCAATTAACAGCCACCAATCGAACATTGACTCCATACATGCGCAACACCATGACATAGCCCCTTTAACTGTATGTAGCCAATTAACAGCCACCAATCGAACATTGACTCCATACATGCGCAACACCATGACATAGCCCTTTTAATTGTTTGTAGCCAATTAACAGTCACCAATCGAACATTGATTCCATACATGCGCAACACCATGACAGAACCCCTTTAACTGTTTGTAGCCAATTAACAGTCACCAATCGAACATTGACTCCATACATGCGCAACACCATGACATAACCCCTTTAACTGTATGTAGCCAATTAACAGCCACCAATCGAACATTGACTCCATACATGCGCAACACCATGACATAGCCCCTTTAACTGTTTGTAGCCAATTAACAGCCACCAATGGAACATTGACTCCATACATGCACAACACCATGACATAGCCACTTTAAGTGTTTGTAGCCAATTATCAACCACCAATCGAACATTGACTCCATACATGCACAACACCTTGACATAGGCACTTTAATTGGCTACAAACAGTTAAAGTGGCTATCACCCTTTTGCAATTTTGATAGCTTATGAATCTCCGAAAAGTTTTGAGTGCTTCTGTGAAGAAAGTTTTGGTTTAAAGTGAATACTTTATGTTCTACGCTTGTTTGAAATCGTGTAAATGTGACCTTTCCTGACCCATGACCGCGTAAGTAAAGGCCTGGGTCGAAACCTGGGTAGACGTCATCTCATTAATGCATTATTTTCCATGGCGTCTTTTTTTATCACAACAATATTGATGCATAGAAAATATACACAGTTTTTGAGTTGTTAGTAAAGAAAAAAGCCATTTTAGTCAACATGTTAAATATTTCTTCAAATGATTGCAAAGCCGAATTAATTATATTACGTCAAGATGACGTCTACCCAGGTTTCGACCCAGGCTTTTACTTACGCGGTCATGGGTCAGGAAAGGTCACATTTACACGATTTCAAACAAACGTAGAACATAAAGTATTCACTTTAAACTAAAACTTTCTTCACAGAAGTACTCAAAACGTTTCAGAGGTTCATAAGCTATGAAAATTGCAAAAGGGTGATAGGCACTTTAACAGCCACCAATCGAACATTGACTCCATGCATGCGCAACACCATGACATAACCCCTTTAACTGTATGTAGCCAATTAACAGCCACCAATCGAACATTGACTCCATGCATGCGCAACACCATGACATAGCCCCTTTAACTGTATGTAGCCAATTAACAGCCACCAATCGAACATTGACTCCATGCATGCGCAACACCATGACATAGCCCCTTTAACTGTATGTAGCCAATTAACAGCCACCAATCGAACATTGACTCCATGCATGCGCAACACCATGACATAGCCCCTTTAACTGTATGTAGCCAATTAACAGCCACCAATCGAACATTGACTCCATGCATGCGCAACACCATGACATAGCCCCTTTAACTGTATGTAGCCAATTAACAGCCACCAATCGAACATTGACTCCATGCATGCGCAACACCATGACATAGCCCTTTTAACTGACTACTAATGACAGGGTCGATTTTGGAACTCCCAGTACATGTACCTCTTGAAGAATCTAACTTTGAGTTGAATTTATACATCTAGGAACTGATTGTTTGAATAATCGGATGAATTAAATTATATATTTTATTTGCTTATCAACTTATATTGACGTGTTTCATGTTGTTATTTTTGTTCAGGGAGGTCAGATATCTGATATCAGCATTATGGACATTTATACCAGAAAATACAAGGTAAAGTGTCTTAGCCGAACACAAGCTGAGATTAGGCGTATACTTCATGGTAGCGTTTCGTTCCAATAATTTTCTCTACTGTTTTACAGTAGTATGGACCGAAACACTACCATGAAGTATATACCTCAAACCACCGGACCGAAAAAGATGGAACTTGTATTTTTACCCACAATCCTTTGCTCGCAAAAATCTTTAAATCTGTTATAAAATCGGTATTTATAATTAAAGAACAAGGCGTTAGGATAATACATATATTTACAATACTAAAAATTACTAAGAATACTTTAAAATGCAATACCTTCCTAAATATACTTCAAATTACTAAATTGAACTTACTATTAAAATGATGATGCTATAAGAATAATACTAATGATGGCTAGAGCTGCTGAAATGCTTTTCAAAAATACAATAAATTCATACTGGCCTCAGTTAATGAGTGAACTCATAAGTAAATGAAGTCATCACTATTAAATCTAGTAAAAGAGGCAGATGTAGTGTTAAATTTGAACTGCTCAAACACAGATAGATGTTTTAAATCTTAAAAACAAGCAGTACATTCAAGTGCTGTTGCCAATACACTGTCATTTAAGAGAATAGAGGATTTATACATGTTATTTGGACTGTGTTAGGTTCGCAAGGGATTGTGGTCAATTGTACAGCCGCCATCTTTATTGTATTGCTATTTCAGTGTTCAGGACATTTAACCTTAGTAAAAAAATTAAATGCTTTTTCTTGTCGATATTTGCAAATTACTATACAACCCACATGTGTATATTGCTCTCTGTCGTCCTTTTGATTGACAGCTGTCTTTGTGTGTGTTGTAGTCATGGCCGTGTTGTAATACCATGGCGGAAGAAGGCACTTCACATCACTGATCTCCCTTACCTCAAACTCGCTGGTCTGTGTAAGAACCGACACTCGAACATGTTACCCAAGTCAGTTAAGGTGAGAAGTCTCTCCATTCACTCGGGTAGAAGTATGTGTGGTGAATTTATTTCATTAATCTGGCGAAATATCGCCTCCCAGTCCAGTTCTAATATTTTTAATTGCCGATTTTCCACTCATGTCTAATTGAGAGCAAACGTTTAAAATTTCGGGTCTGAGTATTTTTAAAAACTTATTTTGTCGGATATTTAAACACACCTTTGTACCAAATCTTAAGTGAAGCCATTGTGTGCTCCAACCTTTTTTGTAATTTCTTTTACATATAACGTGTCCAGTTTTATCCAGTGTGAAGCAAACGCAAGCGATGATCACACGTCAAGCGCATGCGCAAGCGATGTTCAGACGTCAAGCGCATACGCAAGCGATGTTCACACCATTCTCGTTCCCAGTGCCTCCTCAACTAACTGAAAAATCAGAGGCTCTGGTAAGACACGAAACCGGATGTCCTAGATTCTAGGACATTGAAACTGCGCATGCTCTTAGAACTCATTTCCGATTTGCTAACTAAAGCAATGGCGGACCTCATGGAAGCTATCCAGTTCGCCCTTGCAAAGCTTAAAATACAGTTTTCTTTAAAAACTAAACACTTGGAAGCTATTCGGGTAATTAGTATCGATAAGAAGGACTGTTTCTGTGTCCTTCCGACCGGTTATGGTAAATCGTTAATTTACCAAAGTTTACCGTATGAGTTTAATGCTCTTCAAGGTTCATCCAACTCAATCATGGTCGTCATATCTCCTCTCAACGCAATTATCGAGGAGTGCACAGAACATGCTGATTTTCAGCTACTGGATTAGACTGCAGGGCTGATGGTCGAGGAAGAATAGCCCTATGTATCTGTTGTAGGTTAGCAAGGGCTATAGTGCTCAGTGCACTCGGCGCGGAATGTGTTTTGATGGTGGATTACTGGGAGAGCTATAATTTTGCTTTCGACCTCGTTTTAGCCTGGAATTTTGGATCGCCGCGGTTTGATGTTCATGCGATTGCTGGACCATCTCACGGAATTTTTCGGCAGTTTCAAGAGAGCGTTTGCACGGACAGCATATTTTTGTAGGGTAGGATTCTTCCCAGAAAATGAACGGATGGCTTAGATAAGAACCCAAACTTTTCCTTAGGTCGCTGTTTAAAATCACTGGGTGATTCGTATCCGATATTACGGCGTTGCAGCAAATACATGTATTTCGATCGAAAAGCTTTTCTGCTGACTTTTTTGGCGTAACATCCGCCATTATTGGGTTATAGTCGATCGAAGGGAGATTTTAATTACCTTTCGGCTTTTGCCACCATACATTACATATATGAATGTTTATTAATTAATTAATATGTTTAATCATGTTCTTTTAAAAGGCACATCACTTCATTCTTTATTATTTTCACATATGAATGTTTATTCTTTTGATTATTTTACTTTTATTGAAACTGAACACCTCAAAAATGCCTTATTTTACTTGTTATGTTTACAACGGAAGTGATTTATCCACTAAGTGAACCGGAAGAAAAGCGCTGTGCGCAGCACCTGTTCAATTGATTCTTCATCGCGCAGCCGATTTGGCTAGCCAATCAAATTAGAGCCTGTTTCGTGTCTTACCAGAGCCTCTGATTTTTCAGTTAGTTGAGGAGGCACTGGGAACGAGAATGTGTTCACACGTGAAACGAAACATAATGCACGCATGCGCATATGAAGTGCTTTTCCAAGATGGCGGACGAGTATCAAGGGAGCGCTGATTTGCTTGCGATTGCGCTCGCTTCACCAGTGTTCACACGGGTAAATTCGTGAAGGAAGCGCAAATGCAAGCGCAAGAGAATGGAAACTTTTTCATTCTCTTGCTCTTGCTTTAGCAATACATACATGTTTTATTGAGGCTCCCTAATAAGGGATTTTCAGCAACAATATACAAGTGATAAAAGTAATAAACGAATAAATACATACACGTATGCCGCACACGTCCATGATTATTGTATTAATATCTGAAGTAAATTGTACACTAGATGTCATTTATGCACTGATATTCCTGTCGATAAAACCGATTTGAATTTCTTGCGTGCCGCCATCTTGGATCTCATTACGTCCAGTGTTGCTCCTATTGTTACACAACAAAAAAGCTATTGTTTTCTGACAATAGAGACAACAATGTGACGTCATACAATCCAAGATGGCGGCGCGCAGGAAATTCGAACGAATTTTATCGACAGGAAAATCGGTGCATAAATGACATCTAGTGTAAAATTTACTAGAGACAAACACAGAAATAGACATAGGCATGCATAACAAACACTTGAGAACAAACATTGTTTTTCAACCGAGATTCCCTTTAATAAATACCAATGACTACTTAGTTTAAAGTTAATTAATTAATCGTCGCTTTAAATCCTAGGATTACTTATACATTTTAGAGCACTACTAAGATTATTCCATATCTTGGCGCCACGATATATAAATGCGCACTGATCACTTGATAATCTGCACCATCGGAGTAGTAATGTTCACACAAACTTTTTCTTGCGCTTGCATTTGCATTTCCCGTTTGTCTTTACCGTTCAAGTGTCCAACTCGTGTATTTTTCTTCTCTTCAGCGATACGTATCAGTGTTAGACTTCGAAACAAGTTGTATTATCACCCCTCCTTACAAGGTTTGTATCTGAATATCATCACCTCCATTTACCGAGGGTGAAACGCAGCAAACGGCTGACAAACTCGTTGCGTCTTTGTCAATATATACTAATCCCTGGTGTGCCAGACTCGATTAGCTATCTGTAGCTACTTCTGGCACCCCAAGCACTGTTACAGATTTAAGTTGTTGTTTCTCGTACAACTACTGCTGACAGTTACAATTGAAAATACCTTGACTACGGATATGATAATATGTACAAACACTAAAGGCACTGTAACAATATAGGTTTATATGTCACAATACATGTATATACATGAAATCAAAGAAACACAAAATAACAGAATCAAATGATGTTACACAAGATGCTAAATACTATCAATTCTAGCGAGCAATAATGCATTGTTAAACTCGTTGTTTCAATCCAGTTAGTACCATACCTCTACTTTACAATCAATAGCTATTAGTTCCTCAGTGGTTTTTAAAACCACATTTTGCAAATACGCAAGCGTATTTACAAGCCCTTGTTTTCTTCATGCCTGATAATTGTACCACTTTATACCTCAGGGAATATTTCTGAGCTCAATCTTCAATTACCGCAACTGTTGGCCGGTAAGACATCTGTCAGGTTTCGTTGCAATAGACTATATCGCAACCCCACCGTCGCAGTGCACTCTGGGAGGGATATACATGTATCAGTTTTCCATTGTTGTCGTTGGGCGTCCATCTTGAATTTAACAATGGAAACTGATATATCCATCCCAGAGTGCACTGCAATGGTGGGGTTGCGATATAGTCTATGCTTCTGTCTGTAATTGTCGTTCGTGTCTGTTGTAAATGTCGTCTATCGTACGCAGGCCATCTTACACGGTCTCGCATTGAAGGATTTCAGGACGACTTTGTGGTCGCAAAAACAGGTTTATTTTCTAAGGGTTAAACATGTCGGCGCATGAATAAGGATCTATTGCCACTGTAATCATTCTTCATATCGTGTATCATTGTCGTATGCGTCGTCGGAATATTATGATATTCTGCATTTACATGATATTTAACAAATGGATGTAATTCTGCCGTGCGGATGACGTCACAACGTAAAAAAAACACAAAGAAGTACGCCAAAAGACGTAGTTGAGTCATTCCCGTCACGTTGTGACGTCATCTGTGCATCTATAAGAGAACATACGCACGATGAAATGGCATCTATTTATTTTATTCAAAAGTTAGCGATAAAAAGGATACAACATGGTTTTACCCAGAACGTGACATCATCTGCACATTTGTACTCCAGTAACACATTGGTATCGACCAATCAGAGGGTGGTTTCGCACTGATTGTTAAACTTATTTCCAGTCTCAGCTTAAGCTTTATTTATTTCCAATAGACAAATGCATCACTGCAAGCCTTCATCCACAGGTAAGAATGTCTATAAATCCAAACATAATGAACTTAATTCTAGGAGAAAGCCCTGCTTGAAAACACCCCGTATAAAGCCAGCTTCAAGCTAGACAAGCTCTTTCGCACTGACGAAGGGCTTGTGCATGAAACGTCAGCTGCTACTCACTTGCCACGGCAATTAGCATACCAATCGACTTTTAGTTGATCATACCAGTGTTTATCTTCCCCGCCGATACAGATCTACTAATACTAGTTTTTACAGTAACTAGTTATCCATTGTATGACTCTGTTGATTATAGCAGTGTTTATCTTACTCATCGACACAGACGTACACTAGTTTTTACAGTAACTAGTTATCCATTGTATACTCTCAGTTGATTATACCAGTGTTTATCTTACTCATCGACACAGACCTACACTAGTTGTCAATTCTACGTTACAAGTGTAGTCTATCAAGTAATTCGATGTCTGAGGATGTAAGCTTATTTATCTGACACTTGTTTTGTTTCTTAGTCTCTTTCTAGAGTTGGCTTCCAAAGCCTATATGTATTACTACGTGTATTGTCTGGGCAGTTTACAGATCTGCGCCTGTAAAGGGTGAGTTACTAAATGTACTTAAGACTGTACTACGTGTATTGTCTGGGTAGTTTTCAGATCTGCGCCTGTAAAGGGTGAGTTACTAAATGTACTTAAGACTGTACTACGTGTATTGTCTGGGTAGTTTTCAGATCTGCGCCTGTAAAGGGTGAGTTACTAAATGTACTTAAGACTGTACTACGTGTATTGTCTGGGTAATTCACAGATCAGCTCCTGTAAAGGGTGTGTTACTAAATGTACTTATGGCTATGTGTACGTGTATTGTCTGGGAAGTTTACAGATCTGCGCTTGTAAAGGGTGAGTTATAAGGCTATGTATATTACAACGTGTATTGTCTGAGCTATGTGATGTTACGCGAGTCCAGTAATTACAAATAAGCGAATGTAGACTCGAAAACCAGACGGCAGTCTCGGAGTTTCGTTTTTAGATTTCGAATGTCGACCCACAGCAGACTCGAAAGCCTTGCCGTTTTCAACACTAAATTAGCAAATTGAGAGAGAACAGGAACGTCGTCAATCAGTACGTCATTTAATTTCATTCTGTAAGATTTGATACGCTGTTGGAGTTTATTTTGTGTAAATAGTTGCATTCGTAGTTTCCAGACACATCGTAGATTTGAAACCGTCATTTGAATTTCCAAATCGACGTGAAGGTTTTGAAAAGCCGTTGTAATAGTCTGTGTCACTGGTCACGTGTGACACCACATAGCCGAACATACGTAACATGTTCTAATATGGTCTAAAACGCTATTAATAGGAATTTGTTTCTTGTTGTTGCTTTCTAACATTTTGTGAATATTTTCAATTAAACCTTAGTATTTTGGAGATGGAAAAATTGCCATTTTTATTTGCAATCGTTTCAAGTAAATTTATCAGATGGTGAAAGAGGTATTACTTTGTTTCATAATACAACCTTCATCTTTAGAGTCCCACTGCATCAATTCCATATGTGCCGATTAAGTTGAATGGAAACTTTGTAAACATCCATTTACGATTCTCCTATCTTCAGGGATCGTTCTGTTATGCTTGGCACAACCATCAAAGCTCCAGCTGTAAGTACAAAAGCTCTGTTGAAAGTGCCTGTAAGCCCAATTTTTTAAATCATTAAAATCGATTCTCCATCGAGTAAATAGTTGAATAGGAAAATAGTTCTTGATGTGAATGTTGCGTCTATGAGCTATAGAGGTTTCTATTTCCGATATGCTAATAATATGATGTCACAGGAGGCCAACACAAAGTCATTTCTTTCTCCTTTTGAATGGAACTATTTCTGATTTATACAAAATACTTGGTAAAATCACTTATATAAGTCCCAAACATAACATGGGTGTTTAGAAAATGAGACCTCCTGTGACGTCACATAATTAGCATATCAGACGCAACACTCAAATCAAGAAATATCTTACTATTCACCTATTCACCTGTTCACCTATTCACTTGATGGAGAATCGATTTTAGTGATAACAAATTTGGGCTTACAGGCACTTTAATGACAAGTTAAAATCCGGTTGAAATAAATCTATTAGAATTTTTCGATTCATTCTCTCGCAGTAACGTACGATAGAGCAGATTTCGTACGAGTGGGACAAACTACGGCATGGCTGTAGCCTGGCCGTAGCCTGGCCGTAGCCTGGCCGTAGCCTAGCCGTAACCGTAACCGTACTGTAACTTACTTACCGTAACTCTGTTATTTGATTGGATCAGCAGGACAATAACTATAGGGAAACCATTTCAATGTTACGGCATGCCAGTGCCTTAGTTTGTCCCACTCATAAGAAATCTGCGCTAACTAGTAAAACGTAGTGTCCATATAGGTCGGCACAGAACGAATTGTCAATCACGTATGTAAATAAATACATATTTCCCTAGAGGAACGAGTGTAAATTTCTTATAAAATTTGCTTATGCATTGTTGTAGTTTAGTCTGACTGTTTAGGTCCGCCATCTTGGTTATTGAGTCAGTTGTTAGTCTTGTTAATGTTAATAAAGAAAGCAAAGAAAATCAAAACACCCGGAACATAAATTCAGTCAAATGCCCCACGTATACCCGGGAGGGGGATAGGAAGGTTCGGAATAGACCTCTTTAGCTTCGTACGTCACAGACTAGTCATGTGGTCTGAAATGGGTAAAGACAGCATGAAATACAGTGTTTGTATGGGAATCCGATGCCAAATAATTTCCATAAAATCGAATTTCTGAAATATTCACAGCCTGCAAATGTAAGGTACCAGGCAAAAGATTAACTTATCAAAATGTGAGGGATGTAGCTGTGCTGGGAAGCGAGCAGTCGTGTTTTTAGTTAACCATACATTTGTCTGTATTTGGAATGTGCCCAAGTCCGTGGGAATTTTTTTAGACTGCATGAAAAACTGAAAACACGAAAAACTGGAACCCTCAAATTGTGATCAGTTAATATTTTGCCTAGTGCCTTACGCTTGCAGGCTGTGAATATTTCAGAAATTCGATTTTACGGAAATTATTTGGCATTGAATACGCTAAATACTGTGTTTGTATGGGAATCTGATGCCATGTTTACCCACTTCCGACCATGTGACCTCGAAGATAAAGAGGTATATTGATAGAGCCGTTAAAGTGCATATGAGCCCTAGCCAGTTATCTTTGATATCGTTTGTACATGAAGTGAATAGTCCAACGGTAGAATATTTCTTGATTTGGGTGTTGCGTCTACGAGATATAAAGGTTTATATTTCCAATATGCTAATGATGTGATGTCATCACCGACATTTGCTGAATTTCTTTGTCCTTGTGAATTAATCTATTTTCTAATTTAGATTTTTTTTTTGGTAAAATCACTTTGATAAGCTTCAAATATAACTTAGAATTTTAAAATAGGTAATTTGTCTCTACCAGCATGCTTTTGTATAATAAGTGATGTCGGTGATGACATCATATCATTAGCATATTGGAAATATAAACCTTCATATCTCGTAGACGCAACACCCAAATCAAGAAATATTCTACCGTTGGACTATCGACTTCATGTACAATCGATATCAAAGATAACTGGCTAGGGCTCATATGCACTTTAATAGCTTTATTTCCTATTAAAAAAATGTAATTGTATATATTTGTGTAAATAGATATCGTAATAACAGAGTGTTCCAGAATAAAAATATATTATTCTGGAACACTCTGTTATTATGGGAGCCTCAACACAAAATGAGAATTAGTGTATTTTAGTTTTATTTCTTAAATAGAAGGCGTGACTAATGTAACTTTTGTAAACAAAGCTTTTTCTACGGCAAAACAAGTTGTGACAGTTACTTTTGTACATTTTATGCAAACATTTTACCTTTACACTCGAAGGCCATAGTTTGTAGATTTTTTAGTGCTTTTAGGCACTGCATTTTGTTGAATTTCTCAAATTTCCGCATCGGACGTGAATTTACGCCTGCCATTTTGTTTCAAAATTATCCGGAGTTTTGTAGGTGACTATTGTTAATTATTCCGAGATAGCGAGCCAATCAAATTGCATGATCTATGTAGGTTCCCGTGTTGGATATCCACTGCGCCTCATCTTTGAAACACTGATTTTGTATTTGGTTTCTATTTTTAGGATGAAATTGATATTATGAGCAAGCTTGGTGTCCACTTCTCTGACGCTAAGATCGTGCAGGTAAACACTGCGGCACGGTTACTGTACGGCATGCCATGACGTAGAAATGGTTTCCCTATTGTTTTTGTCTTTCTTATCCAATTTACGGTACGGTTACAGTACGGTTACAGTACGGTTACAGTACGGTTACAGTACGGTTACAGTACGGTTACAGTACGGTTACAGTACGGTTACAGTACGGTTACAGTACGGCCACGGACATGCCGTGTTTTTGTCCTACTCGTACGAAATCCGCTCCAGTAGATAGCTTACATTTGTTTCTTTGTTGATAGCACCTCGGTGAAGTTGTGAAGCAACAACAGGTAGACTATCATCTTCTCGATGAACAAGGTAGAGTCCTGGTAAATTGTCTCAAGTTGTCGTAGAACATAATAATCCAATAGTCCCGCTCACAGCTCCCTCCGCCATTTTGAATATTTCATGTAAAGTGCTCATGAAAACGAGGTGAACGGTGACGAATATGAAACAAACAAGAGAATTATATTAATATACTTTAAAACAAATCGAGAAATTCGCTGTACAATCGTGTAATATTTCTGTCTACAGTACTTTGACTGTCGTAGCGTCGCTCCTCGCAGACTTGTGCCAGTGCATCCAGCTCCGAAACGTACCGCCTCTGGATCTCTTGCAATAGGATCTTAGGATTCCACCCATCAACAATATCACACAATAGTTCGTTCTGTTCTCGTTTGAGGTTTATCAGTTGCATTTGCTGTATAAAGAAATTCCTAAATAATTAAACTTACTGGTTATTTCATGCATGGATTTCCATGGAATACGGGCGAATATTTCACGAGAAATTTGTATTATTTGATATACAACTCGCCTTATACCAAAATAATATGAATTTCGAGTGAATGTTTCGCCGGTATTGCATTAGAAAACCACGAAATAACCATATTATCCTATAAATAACTTTACGGGAAGATTTATAACGAAAATAAAGCAACTATAGGCTGCGAAATTTCTCGGAAAACAAAGGTTTTGAGAACACGTCTGCAGAATAATTATGTATTCAAAAATCATGAATTCGTATTGGTTGATAAAGAAATGGCGCGAAATTTCATGCATTTCGATTGCCCTGATCTATCTAGCCATGGAATACCGCTCTGTTTTTCATAGAAAAACCACCCTTAATAGATAGTATGCACGCTCTAATTGGCTGTTATCCGTGTTTGCATGAGACTGTAAACACGAAAATGACATAAACATAAATCCACTCTTTGCAAACGATCGTGCGTGTGTATTATAAAAGAAATAGAAAACGTTTTCCGTGTGTACATAGCCTGATGTAAACCGAGACCGAAGATTTCTAAAGTATTTCATGATAAAGCTGAGCTCTGATTGGCTGATATATAAGATTTATAGGATAATAACGAATTTTAAATTATTTTGGATTTTAATTCTTAAACCAGGTGACAAGATTACAGGCCTTCTCGCTTCATGCCTTGTATTTCCTGACCTCGAACTCTGCAATTTGATTGGACCAAAATAATAAGGAAGCCATTTCAATGTAAAACTCCTTCCATACCGTACCTGCACATGTTCACGGTTTGTAGTTTTCACGCTCGTTAGCTATTTTCGATTTAGTGCCCAAAGTAGTTCGGTGATTGCTTTGGTTTTGCGTTTGCTTAGTCATTTTAGAGCGGTTTTCAATTGAGTATTTGATTGGTTAGTTATCCATGATTGCGTTTACATTTCCTCGTGATTGGTTGAAGTAAAACCAATCGTGAAACACTTCAGTTCGTGATTGGTTCATTGATGTTTTTACTTGCTCCTGTGATTGGCTCACTGGTTTTGGTTTTACGACACTCAATAGCCCACTTCCGCGATATGCTTTACTTGTCACGCACAAAGGTTTCAATACGAGGGCCCGTGCTAAATTATATTTATCTTTTCACAGAGAAAATAATTAATTTAATTTAGCACGGAGCCTCGTATTGAAACCTTTGTGCGTGACAAGTAAAGCATATCGCGGAAGTGGGCTATTGAAAACCGTTCTGTTACCTGTGTAATTATTGGTCCACTAAGTTCTAAGTTAAAACCAAACATCACGCAATCAGTTTTCGTTTTAGCAAGAGTAATTCACAAGTGCGTAACACCAATCACGACGTTACTTTCTCCTGTGATATAGGTTGTATGACACTCATTGGAAAACCGATCTATCGATCTATATGAAAGAAGTTTATTGGAAATTGAAAACTACAATATACTTCACACCAGTAATTGTGAAAAATTGCACATTAAATTTTCGTATTAAGATATAATGAAGGGTTTATATTAGGAAAAATCTATTCAGCCAAAACATATGTAAAATAGTAGTTATTCAAGTTACGCAACACTAACTAAAATTTCAAATTAATGTACTATATCTATTGCAAGCGATCTTGTTTAACGGTTGGGTCGAAAATTAAGCTATTTTCTTTAGAGGTAGTTGTCATGTAGTTGTGAAAAGTCATAGGGTATAGATCTATTATTAGTACCAAATTTATGTACATAAGATTTTTACACCAGTATAGGTGATATTTTATAGTATTATTTTATGAAAATGATAAGATTAAATGAATAGATGTTGACATTATGAAACTGAGTTTTTGTTGGAAATTCAAAAAATACAAGATGCTTCACACCAGTATTTTAGAAGAAAAAAATATTTAGGGTTTATATATTTTTTAAATGATTCCTTGAAATGTATTCAACGACAAAAATATGTAAAATAACAGTTATTCAAGTTATTCTAGACTAACTAAAATTTCAAATTCATGTACTCTTTTATTTCAC
Source organism: Actinernus sp. WN-2022 (assembly GCA_030867875.1). Taxonomy (NCBI): domain Eukaryota; kingdom Metazoa; phylum Cnidaria; class Anthozoa; order Actiniaria; family Actinernidae; genus Actinernus; species Actinernus sp. WN-2022. The sequence continues at coordinate 30,687,678 of JAOWCC010001501.1, forward strand.
GGTGGGTTAAAAAATTAAGCAGTTTCCTTTAGAGGTAGTCGTTGGAAGTTCTAGTGTATAGATATATTGTTAGTACCAAATTTATGTGTATAGGATTTTACATCGCTATAGGTGATATTTTTATAGTATTATGAAAATGATGAATAAATGTTGATATTATCAAACTGTTTCTGTCTACATGTCGCTTGACACGTTGGCTTGTATGAAACACTGGCGTCGAGGGAACAGTGAGTTTTGTTTCCATCGATCCGGCCTCGATGTTCTCCTCGACTCCGTATTGAGGAACATCGAGTTCGAAAGGAACAAAACTTACTAGTTTCCGAGAGGCCAGTTTTGTATATAGATTTGTATATATAGCTTTTAGAAATAAAAGTCATTTTGGTAAACAATCATTTTGGTGCGCAATCAATACGAACTTTAAACATAATAGCCTTGCGTTTAGCTCTCCTTTCAGAGGGCTTTTCCCATCCTATCAAATACAGCAATGATTGGAAGTTGGTATCATAACTGACTTACACGGAGGATAAGTTTCGAAGCTCTGAAACAGGCGATGAAGGTCTTATGCGATCGACGTAACAGTCGACACTAGATGGCAATGCAAGACCAACTGTGGCGCCAACAGAAAAAAAATGTCGGCTTATACTTTTACCCACAATCCTATGCGCGCAAAAACCCGTTATAAAATCGCGGCAGAGAGGTTTCAAATCTTAAAAACTAGCAAGTAGAAGTTCTTTCGCCATTACACTATCATTTCAGAGAATAGAGGATTTATACATGTTATTTTGACTGTTAGCTTCGCAAAGGATTGTAGTCAAATGTACTGCCATCTTTTTCGGTGCGGTGGACTGGAAGCCATGCACGCTGCTCTGCATCCAGTGACCCTGGACGTCTAAGTCATGTGGATCTTTCTCTACGTAGCAAGGCGTTTGACACGGTGAACCATGACATTTTAATTGGAAAACTTGAGCATTATGGCATCCGAGGCATATTGCTAAAGATTGGTTTATCTCATATCTAAGGCCTACGGCAAACGTCGAACTAACCATGAACTTAATTCAGTCGAACCTATTAATTTTGAAATAGGCCCATGGATAGTACGACGTTTGCCGCAATTGGGATCGACCTATTCAATACTCAGCCCTTGTGAAACAGAACTTGAATTTTCTAGAATATTCTAGAAAAAGCTTAGAAATATTCTAGAATAAAGTTCCAGCTTTTTCTAGAATATTCTAGAATTGAATTCTAGAATATTCTAGAATATTCCAGTTTGTTAAAGTTTTTATGCAAATTAGGCAAGATTAAGCTGGAATTTCTGGATATTCCAGCTTTTTCAAGCAAATTCAAGCTTTTGGCATTTGCTATTCCAGCTTTTTCAAGCAAATTCCAGCTTTTGGCATGTGATATTCCAGCTTTTTCAAGCAAATTCCAGCTTTTGGCATGTGATATTCCAGCTTTTTCAAGCAAATTCCAGCTTTTGTCAATGGCATTCCAGCTTTTTCAAGCTTTTAGCACATACTGAATTCCAGCTTTTTCAAGCTTATTCAAGCTTTTATATATACATGTTGCACTAGGACTACATTAATTCCAGCATTTTCACACTAATTCAAGCCACATGATGATATTAACCTGTATTATAAATACTTACTTAATTCATTGATGAATGAATTGAACCCTAACCCCATTTGGATGCTGTATGGCAAGCCATTTTCAAAAATGCAGAAAGTTAGACATGCATTCAATAATGGAGGTAAGGAAAACAGCATTTTCAAACAGGTAACGCAACTGATGTTGTACATTGCTAGCTATATTAATATACATGTAGAAAGCAGATTAATTACATGTCAATGTAGCATTAAATTGATGAGGCATACATATATGTAATAATATACTGTAAACAGTAACTGCCACACAAACATAACATTGTGTGATACATGTAAGTATATATTAAGTATAAACAATACATGTACACTGTATCTATAGATATTTTAAGCTTACAAGTTTAAATAATAAAATTAATTACTACATGCCGAACGTATGAAACAGCATATAAGCTACATGTATATAATATATAGTATTGCATGGAGAAAAGATGAAAACACAATATAACATTTCATAATAGCTCAATCTTGTTTATTTTTAAAAAGAACAAAATTGGAAACTCAAATTAGATCATTTAAAAGCAATATTTACAATGGGATTTGCTAACTTTCAATTGACAGTACAAATATACTACACAAGGAGCTATAGGTAGCAGAGATTGCAGAATACTCAGACACTAGACTTATATATAGCTAATTAATTTTCGAAGTGTCCCATTAAATGAACCCTGAATCCTTATACCATAAAATTATAATTATCGCCTCCCCTTCTTCTCTGGTTATATAGGCCAATCAATCTGGTGATACACCTCACAGCCACTGTTCGGGTAAAAAATCCCTGATTTTTTTAACGGGACCTGCAACTACCATAGGGGGTGATCAAAGCCAGGACTATGCTAAACCACTGATCAAATTGGAATTTACCGGATAACCCGAATAAAAACCCTTGGAGCAAGGGTGAATACCAACAAACTCAACTCACATGTGGTGCCCACGAACTAGAATTGCATCCGGGTCACAAAGGTGAATACCACTGCAACACCCTGGCTCCTCTGGTTGCATGTTATGATAATTATTAGATCACACTAGACTTACAAAATTGGGTTATGTTGAACACAAAATGGAACCATTTGTGGTCATGGCCTCTAAAATTAAATAAATCCTACAGTTGTAATGTAATCTTTGGATATAAATGGATCTACATGTATGCAGCAATCCTATAATGTTAAACTTAATCTTGTTCCAGGAACTCAGCCAACATTCTTGTACCAAACAAACCCTTGTAAAATCTCATCTGTTTTTTTAGCTCGAACCCCTTGCCTTCAAAAAACAATACCACTTTTAATGTCTTTAGTCACTTTCAAGTGAACTGAGGTCATTCTGCAATCAGGCCAACTAAATTAAGGTTTAATTTTCACTCAGCTGCACTAGTTCTCCTATCCCTCCAGTTTTAGCTTTCTAGCCCATTCTCTGAAACCCTTTCTCTATATTGGTTTGCCCTACAAGAAAACAACAACATACACGATTAGTCACTTTTATACATGTACATACATACTGCTAAATAATTAGAAAACCTATTAAAAGCAAAGAGCCTTTAGCCATGGGGAAAGGGCGGTCGATATACGTGTACAACGACTGGAAAATATTAAAAGTGCCTGGAAGATCGACCGTAAAAAGCGGTCAAATAATACAACGGATTTCAATGTTTATATTAATACATTCGACGCACTTATTTGATACATACATGCTCTCACTTGTTTATCATGGTTTTGAGGTACTGAATCAAATAACTTGGTGCTCTTTCGTATTCCAAATACTTCAGACTTCTAGAGACTTCAGAAGTGGCTAAATTTGCGCGGTGCACGTTACACTGAAATCGGTTCTAACGTCGTAATCGACGTACTTTTCTGAGCGAAATTGACAATGCTGCACTTACCTTCGATTCTTGAGGAATCCTGAAGATTGTTATTAAAGAAATAAGAGTTTGATAATGCTAAAAACCATAGCAGTAGACAGAGAATTTGTAACAAACAGTCCAACTTCACGTGTAGAAGACGGTTGACGAGTAATATTATACGTTTGAGTTAATTGAAAGCGTGCGTCCCGTGAATCGGATTGGTTACCGAACACGATACCTGGTATTCTCCGCGACGTGATTGGTTGAAAGTATATTATAATACCCGGATATTGTCAAAGGTTAATTCGTTAACAAATAAAGAAGCCTTAGCCATGTTTTATACTATCATAAAACACGATGGGCATTTGAGAACATGAGAGAAATGTTAAAGCACAAGCCGAAGGCGCGTGCTTTCAACATTTCTCGAGTGTTCTCAAATGACCAGAGTGCTTTATGATAGTATAAAACATGGATTTAAGGCTTCTTTATCTGTTTTATAATATAGATTTACGCGCGCGATGAAAGGAAACCGCCAGTTGAAAACTATATAACACGGCTAACCATGTTATATACTCTGATAAAACATGGCTTCTTAGCCAATCAGAGCGCGCGTACTATCGTATCTATATTATAATAACTTATAAACAAGGTTCGCATCTCCATAGTCTAACACTTCCCCACGATGGGAACTACTTCATGTAGCTGCACATAATGTCACGACACATAGTGTCTCGAAAGCATCTCCTTAGTAGCCGAAGTCCCTCCTTTGCGCTCCTTAGCCCTCCTATACGCTCCTTAGCCCTCCTTTACGCTCCTTATCCCTCCTTTACGCTCCTCAATAGCCCTCCTTTACGCTCCTTATCCCTCCTTTACGCTCCTTAGCCCTCCTTTACCCTCCTCAATAGCCCTCCTTTACGCTCCTTAGCCCTCCTTTACGCTCCTTCGCCCTCCTTATCCCTCCTTAGCCATCCTTTACGCTCCTTAGCCATCCTTTACGCTCCTTAGCCCTCCTTTATGCTCCTTAGTTTTTTTACTATCCATATTTTATTATTATTTTCAGATAGTTATTGGATAGCCTAGTTTTCTACATTGTACTATCATACATGCAGATAGTTTTCGGATAATCTGAAACCTAACTGCAAGAACACAAACCTGGCTAGTTTTTTACTATCCAAATTTTTTATCATTTTCGGATAGTTTTTAGATAGGCTAGTTTTCTACTACATTAAATGCAGATAGTTTTCGGATAGGTTTGTGTTGATAGTTTTTAGATAGCCTATCTATTAACTATCTTTGTAACATATACAGTGTAGTTATTAATTAGCCAAAAGGTAGTGAAAGTATAACTGTGGACTATCCGATAAACTGCTCAGATAGTAAAAATAATTATAGTAAATGTGTGCAATTATTTGCGACAACTTAAGCATGTGGATAGGAAATAGATACGACTGTTCATTTTTGTGAAAGTAATCAAGTTTTTCCAAGAATTACCAAAGCTGGAAAAAGCTTGAATTTCTAAATGTAATATACATTCCAGGTTATTCGAGCTTTTCCATGAATTACCAAAGCTGGAAAAAGCTGGAATTTCTAGAATGTTAAATAGAACCTGTCAGATTCCAGATTATTCAAGCTTTTCCAAGATTACCAAAGCTGGAAAAAGCTGGAATTTCTAGAATGTAATATCCATTCCAGGTTATTCAAGCTTTTCCATGAATTACCAAAGCTGGAAAAAGCTGGAATTTCTAGAATGTTAAATAGAACCTGTCAGATTCCAGATTATTCAAGCTTTTCCAAGATTACCAAAGCTGGAAAAAGCTGGAATTTCTAGAATGTAATATCCATTCCAGGTTATTCAAGCTTTTTCCAGAAAAACAAAGCTGGAAAAAGCTGGAATTTCTAGAACATGAAAAAGCTTGAATTGCTTTGATGCTCATTTCTTGAACATTCTAGAATAATCCCAGAATATTCTAGAATATTCTAGCATTCAGACTAAAGCTTGAATCCTGTTTCACAAGGGCAGGTACGAGTCCAGCATGAGGTTCGAGTAGCCAAGTCGGGAATTACGACTGGTGCGACTTTACGGCAAACGTCGTTCTTAACATGCGCCGAACTAAATTCATAAATTATGTAAAATAATAAATAAATCGTGCAAATAGTATGGATTGTGCCAAAACCGTGAAAACAACATCTACCCCATCTCCCAAACACTGATTCCCCCTCAGGTGAGCATGCGGTGTACAAAGGCGATTTCGAAGGCAAAATGGCGGCCTATCGGAAGTGATTATCGCATGACGCTCTGCCGAAAATGTGTAGTTCGTGCTTTAACGTCACAAAATACATTTGCCTTAAATGCGCAATGCCCTTTTGTAATAAATGCTCAGTATTCGAAAGTAATGAAGACATGTCTGGCTGGAATGCCGGCAGAACGATTGGCTATTGCGAATGTTGCGATATAGCTCGCTTTGAAACGCTTCTATCATATGAAGTCAAACCATCCAGAATGTCGTTGAAAACTGCGGCATGATCGACTATTAACAGAGGTTTCAATGTGTGAATCGCAACCGCTAGAAACATGGCCAATAACGCCACTTGCAGTGACAACCATCGTCTCCTATACACGGCACCGAGTGCTGTGTAGAACGCCATTCTTCTGTTTCTGTTTTGGACAATCATTTTCCACAGAAAGGCCTTTCTTTAATATATTCGACCGAGCGCTGTATTTCGCCCTGTCACTAACCGCGGGCGAAAAGTGAAATGCGCCAGGACACACGTTAGTTCCCATGATTTAATTAGGTGCAAGTGAATTAAGATCGACATATGTTCGACGTTTTCTGCCACGTCGGCCCTAAGTCGATCTTCTACCGAGCCTATTTTTTAATAGGATCGGCGCGACTTAAGTTCGACGTTTGCCGTAGGCCTAAGTAATCGAAGGCAATTTGTTTGTATTGGGAGTTCAAGGTCTGATGAGCACCCTGTACGCTGTGGTGTCCCACAGGGTCCGTGCCAGGGCCTTTATTATTTTCTTATACATAAATAATTTCCATAAGAGTTCAACTGCGTTTGATTTTCACTTGCTGACGACTCTAATCTGTTTTGTACCAATCTACTGTTAACAACAACTTATCTGAAATTAATACGTGGCTATCTTGTAACAAATTGTCCTTAATATTAATAAGACAAATTTTGTTATTTTCCACCCACCACAAAATAAGGTTAACTTGTCTATTAATCAGAAATGTATTAAACAGGAAAATAGCATCAAATATCTAGGCATTTATATAGATTCTAACCTCAACTGGAAGTGCCAGAATCAACACACTTTTTAATTAAGAGGAGCATAGGTGTTGTGTCAAAAATTCGATTATATTACTCTTTAATTTACCCGGCTTAACATATGGTCTATCAGAGTGGGGTAACTTATAACACTACCCTAAATGCAATTATTACATTACAAAAAATGCTTAGATATATTGAAACTCATTGATTTAACCAGTCAGAACTAATTACGGTAAATTTGGCCTTCGGTTCCAAGGCCCCTGCCTTGGAATGCCATTGATGATAATTTAAATAACCTAAGTAAAGCATCGTTCAAAAACAAGATAAAATCGAATATAATCAGCGATTATAAGGTTTTCCCATGCTCTTTTTCCCCGCTTTGTTTCATGTGATTGTGTATGGTTCTTCGTCTCGTGTAGTTATAGTCTGTGTATTTGTTTGTACTTTTATTTTAGTGCCAAAATATGTAGACCATTATCCTGTTATAATAATCTACTTTGGCTATCGGACTCGTTTGGCGCAAGCTATTTCCGATGGCATGTACATTATCTTTAGTAATAATTTAAGTAATTCTCTTTTCTGGTACGAATAAATTTGTTGTTGTTGTTATGGTAGTCGGAAATGTTTTCCTGTTTGCATAGGAGGAAAACTATATATTCGAAGAATCCAGGAACCGCCATTGGTCAATTTTATCTCTGAGACTGATCAGACTCGCATATCAAACAACGAGTGTCGATTTAGATGTCTGGGACCTAGAAACCGCCATATTGAATGTCATGGCAGCTCTTCCAAATATGGAATATGGGATTTTCCTAATATGGAAGAAGCCGCGGGAAGTTCAAAACGACACTTTTGCATGCTTGCTATTTTATTGATCAGACGAGATTGGGATGGGCCTCGGAGACTTGCGACTAGGACGACCAGGGTAAAAGCTGACTTTCCCTGCAACTCGTTACAATGACCTATAAAGTGACAGTGAGAGGGACATTTAATCTCTAAATGCCTGATCTCTGCTATTTATTGAACCTCGTGCATAAACATTAGGTACGATTAGTAATTAATCATACCTAATGCATAAACATTAGATAACTCTAACAACAAATCTAAACCCACAACAGTTGCCGAACATTTTCTTAATTCTCCTAATCACACTGCCAACGACATGCAACTTACTCCTATCGAAAAAATATTTTCTAAGAGAGACTCTATACGTAAGGCCAGAGAAGTGTTTTTAATCGCACAGGCGAGAACACTCGAACCTCATATCATGGCCATAACATCCGGGAAGAGTCATACTAGATATCTGTTTTCACCTTCTTAACATTTTTTCACGATCTATCATATTGTAATCTGTTTTACGACAGCTCAGTATCAAGTTCAAAAATACACGCCAATGTAAATTTTCTTCATTGTACCTGAAGAAGGCTGGTGTGGCCAGCCGAAATATTGTACCACTAATTTCAAAATTCTACGTTGTATCGGTCTTTGCTTCTTCATAGTTATTTTTTATTTGATAGCCGGGATTAGATCACTAGTTTGATCCAACGTACACCAGCAGGATTGTCGTTCACGGTTGCTTGCTTGAACAATTCGATAAACATTAGGTATGATTAGTAACTAATCGTACCTAATGTTTATGTAAAAGGTTCGCTCATGGATACATCCCTCGTATTCATTCATAGGGACATCTACCATTGCAGTATTACCAACTTTTCGAAAGAATACCTATGTAGGCTTCAACCTTCTTTCACGTCTAACACGTGGAATGACTAGTAATACTATTGCGCATGCGTCGCACCACATTTTTATCAGGCCTATATACATGCTAAACTACCCCAAAAGATTTCAATCGAATAACTATCGAATAGATGAAGTGAACAATTAACGGATTCCCAAGAGTATTCATAGCAACCCAAACATATTTAATTTATTCATTTTGAATTTGTTGACTCTGCCAAAAGCGTTCTTGTTCTACTCTCCTAGTTCCTCGGAAACCGTAATATTAAAAACTGATAGCATGGCATTTCGGTTGATTAGTGATTAAATGTCTCTCAAGCCTCAGGAAGTTTCTTCGACAAAACCTCCCTCGAGCTCGGCTTTCGGGTACATTTGTTTAATCACTAATCAACTACTTACAATTATAAATATGCTACTACTTATAAATATCGCCTCGCAGGAGGAAAATTTTCGTTTCTTGCATGTCCATGGAAGGACATAAAGAATGTAGACTTTCTCAAAGTCCTTTGATTTTCCCCCCGCTGCCATTAGTTTTCTCCAATAAAGCAAACTTCAAAAACGCATGCATAATTAACGACCATGGTTGCTCAACCAACGGTCTGAGTGCAATGAATCGAGTAGCGCAAAGGCCCCTTGGCTCACAGTTATTCAAACGCAACCGGCCTAACATTACGGGACACAAATGTTCGCTCCGTATTCCAACTGCGCATGTCAGTGACGCACAACGTAGCAGTATAAACACAATTATTCGTTTTTCATCTAAATTTCTGAAAATTATTATCTTTTAGAAGTAACGTTTTTGAAGCAGTTCAATAAACTCGCAGCACGTGTTTTTATATCGGGTCTAAAACCACTCGGGCCGATCTGAACACTGCTGCTCGCCAGGAGCCCATTACCAGGAGCGTACCTATGTGATGGGTAGCGGCCACAGCACAGTAGACGATGTGGCTATTTATAGATATCCGATTTCCGCGAAATAAAATGGTTGCTTGCGTTGCGGACAATGCGCGCTCCCCTGCATAGGAAATTGGTTGCGTGAATGCATAATGAGAAGTGACGTTTCGTCGTGTGATTGGTTTAGTGCAGGTATCCTTTGTCTACTTTTGCGGGAAACACAAAGCTAAAAATAGCTACATCATCTGTTCTGCTGTTGGACAGACCTAATGTGGGAGATGCACGCTCCTGGTAATGGGCTCCTGTGCTCGTTTATTAAACAGTACATAAAGAGGGCGACTTGTGGTAAGTCTAGAAAAATGCAGTTCTAGTGGAATCAACGATGTATCCCAGGAACGTAGGTGCATGTCTGGATAGGAGGAACAGAAGACTTAAGTCCGATGAAATAACCAGAGTACTGCAGGCAATGTAAAGGGCCGTCTGTGCCAGCCGACAAATCCCGACCAAGAACAAGAACAAGGTGCTGTAGAATGACGAACTTGCAGTTGTCCGAAATGAACTATACATTGACTATATAAATAAGTATACTGGAAACTGGAATCTCAAGGGATCGAATCATGACTGGAGGCTGATAATCCAATGGAATCGAATGGCAAAGAAACGTACTGGTTTCCAAACAAACGGAATTGTATTATAACAAGCGAGACCATAAAATACCAAACGAGTATGCCATACACTCCGACGATAAGTCTACTCTTATCATCGTACATACATAGACTAGTACTGGAAGTTATCACGCTCCACATAGCAAGGGAGGTCTGTAATAATGTATAGGGTTAACGGCAGGTCCTTTATCCATACATGTACATAAACTTGAGAAACTTCTCGTCGTGACACGTACGCGGCTTTGAGGGTTCTATACCATGACCAGGTGAGGGGGCAATATTTCTCCACTTTTCTCCATATTGACAGATACCCGTTGGCTACACTCTGAAGCATGGTATCGGTAATGAACTTAGTGAAGTTTTGATAACTCTTACTATTGGAGAAATGAGCACGAGGAGAAGAGGGCCCTGGAAAGTAATTTTTGGTGACACATGCCAAGAAGTCCCACGACATACGTAAACTGTGGGGCAACACACCAAATTTCTAGCAACTGACATACGTCAAATTTCACGGCGACAAACGCCGAATTTTTGGCGACACGCCAATAATTCACAGCGAGTCACGACGCACGTATACTGTGGGCTACATACGTCAAATTTCCAGCAATACACTTTAAATTTGATGGCGACAAACGCCGATTTTTTGCCGAGACACACCAATAATCAGATTCCTAGCGACAACTAATTAAACCAGTTTGAGACGACATACACCAAATTTCCAGCAATAGACGTCAAATCAGTTCAGGGCGACAAACGCCGAATTTTTGACAACACACATATACTGTGGGGCGTGACACGCCAAATTTCTATCAATCCACGTCAAATTTCACCGCGACACGCCAAACTGTGGGGCAACACACGCCAAACGTTAAGGCGACACATGCCAAATTCTATGCCAACCTGTGGAGCGACACACGCACAAGGATCAAACTTTAGGGTTCGTTTTCACTTGACACATATCTTGTGCTTGTGTTTGTGCCTGTGCTTCCGTCGCTCGTAAAAACCAGGCTTTATATTACCCTGATTTTTTTCCTGCCGAGCAAAAGTCGAGCGGAAAAATACATATTAAAAGCCAGCTGAGTCACATGTCTTCGACATTGCTAAAACTCTTGAACCCCTCGGCATGTACAAACGTGAAACCTCAAAACTTGAAACTTCAAAACTTTCACTCATCCTCTCTTGACTCATCTTTCAGCGTTGTCTGTGCCGTTCCGCGCCACCTTAACCAATGAGGGCTATCCGTGCAGTCCTGGATCCTAGTAAATTTACAGTCTTGGTAAACAGTCTTTCGCCACTCGATCGATCGTCAAGAGACCGACGAAATGGACTCTAGGAAAGACGATTTTGGGCGCTTAAATAAGTTGAACGAGGAAAACTTTGATGGTAATAGGATAGCTTGGTATTTTACCTATAATTTGCTTTTTTCAGATTTCTGATTGGATATTTGTGCTGTTTCAGGCGGGCGACCGAACAAATTTCTGTACAAGGGAACAAATTTCTGTACAAGGGAACAAAACACAAATCGGACCCCTGGAGTACGGAGAACGGAGCTGATGAATTTGAAGGTCTAATCCAACCCAATACTAGTCGAAAAAACAACAAGAGGACAAATAACTCACCAGGTATGAGTTTAACACGGAATCTTATTAATGTGTGTGTTAAGAATCGGACTTTTAATCCATTTTGTTGCGCTCTACAATTAGGTTTTGACTTTGAAGATGTGTGGATCATGGATTCATGGAGTATTCGCAAGAACGTACAAGTTAATTAGCACCGCCGCAAAGAACGGTTCAGCTCTGAAGACAACCAATAAATCATTTTATTCCAGACATGGAGGCATTGGAGGTTAGCTTTACCAGGGAATATACCCTGTATAAATCTCTTCTGGTTGCCAATATGGCTCTGTTAACTGGTTCGCCTCACGGATTTTTGTGTTGCCAAGTCGTTCAGGTTTTCTATTAAATTTAAGACTTAAGCTTAATTCCCTAGAGAAACCCAACTCTAAAAGAGAAAGGATTATCAATCTGTTTGTCCTCAGTGTTCACTGCACAACCACTTATTAACTACAGTATTTTAAAATTGCGGTTTTAGGTAATGGAGAATCAGACAATATTACCAGCATTACAAAGCGACAGAAAAGGGAAGACCTGCAGACGTTTTCTTCAGCCGGCACTGGTGAGTCCGCTTTAATATATATATAAACAGCTGTCCTAGGCTAAAGACCTCAGTTTAATTAGTTCACTTGCTGGTAAATTATCAAAGCTAAATTGGTTAGGTTGAAGTAAGAAATGGTTTTCTATATAATTGGATCTAATCCGACTGATTACAACTTCAAAACTAATAATTTTAAACTTTCATTTTTTTGTGCGTGTTTAATAGCAACCGTGGAATTCGACAGAGCGTGATCCAACAATCCTCACTATAGAATATAGTTTTATGCCTAACCACTAGATCCACAACTTAAAATTCCTATTAATTCCTATCTTAATTGAACATGAAATTGACTAGGATGTTATTCAGCCAAAGATTTCTTTAAAAAATCATTATTATTATAAATTAGGAACAGTAATTAATCCAAAGCATTAATTATGTTACTATATGTACAATATAAAGTTAATCCTATATTGTCAACAAAAGTCAATGTTCCTCTTTACTGTCTTAATAGTGGGCTGATTTTTTAAAAGTTCTTTCTTAATTTGTTAGCTTCCATGTCTTGTACATAGAGGATATTCAGTTTGTGGCAGATCCACAGGGTGTCCGATGGCACAAAAGGTCATGTGCCAGGCAGGGGACATTGTGTTCTGCTGTGATAATTTCATGCTACAGTTCCTATTGCTGGCTTGCAATCAATCCCCAGAGCTTCAAATAACGGGAAAGCCATGGCAATCATGCAATCATGTTGGAGAATATACATGTACCAAAAGAAGCTACCAAGGAATCTTTTGTAAATGTCCTCCAACATGGTGGCAATGATGTCACATGCAACCCAGTAAAAGTGTCATTTCATAGATCTCAGATTTTCACAATTTCTTGGGTTACTCTTGTGGCTTTATCATGCTTACAGCAGTCGTCTCGCACCTACATCACTTTTTTGTCCACCTTCTGGGGCATCTTGGACACCCCTTGACCAAATACTGGATCAACTCCTGATATATATTACACAGTGGTATATAGGAAGATATATATCTTATTTACCAGCCTTAGTCGATCCGTATGGAGAAAAACTTTCCCAGAGGTGACTTGAAAACGACTATAGCCTACGGGTAGCCATTATTTTCAGTGGGTAAGTTACCTGTAGGCTTAGAAAACAACCCTCGGCTTGTGGCCTCAGGCTGTTTTCAAGACCGAGTACAGGTATGTAAGACTTCATGTTATGATTTCCAGAGTTAAACTAGGCCACTTCAAAAGTACAATATTCACCATTATAATTCAGATGTATTTAGAGTCGTTCTAAAATGATTTGGGATTCAGGAAATGGTTAGGTTTTTTTATTTATTTGGGGTTATATAGGTTAATTTGCAATGAATCATGGTGTGGACATAACATGAAGTCTCTGCTCTGAGGACAACATTTTTCTCCATACAGACTGACTATTATTAGGCCGGTAACATAAAACTATTTTTTTGTTATCAATTCAATGTGTTGTACTTGCTTTCATTAATTCAGTTGTGGGCTTGCACAAGAAGCAACACATTTGTCACTCTTGAGCGTGTGATCATTGTTTAATTCACTCGAATCACTGGCAATTTTCTGCAGTTTTCCTTTTTATTTTAGGCTTTCAATATGACATGTTCAATTCTAGGGTACATTTACGTAAGAATCACAACAAAAACATTGGTTTTGAATAACCTTGGAATTAGCAGGTCTGGATTAGAAAAAAAAAATGGGCCGGATTGCCTGCCAATTTTAAACAGAGCATGCAATTTCTGATCAGTGGATTCCAGACAAGAAAAAGATAAATTATGAAGTTTATCCTCAAGATCTAGAGCTAGTCCACACATTACATGGGTGAGCACTCCAAGAACTCTTCTCTATTCATTTTAATGGGGCATCCTTCACCTCATCGGAACCTGGAATTAAGTATTTTAAATTGAGAGGTGAAGGCCTCCTGATTTTAATTACTGTTAATACAAACTTTGTAATCTTTCAAAGCTCATCTGGAGGAATTTCTTTGGGTTTTCTTGTTTCTTTATTGCAGTAATGGGAAAATTCTTTGAAGAGTTTTAGATTGTATTTTCCTTTTTTGCCCAGAATTTTGATTTTATTTCTGCTCATTTAAGCAGTGATTTTCACAAATCTGTCTGCCATCGTTGTAGTTTAAAATGTCATCACATTTTCACTAGTGAAGATATGGAAAATAATAATTATGCTGCTGGATCAAGACCAGATGTAGTTTGCAGGAGTTCTATATACATGTACTAGTCATTATTAATCAATGAAACATTAGTATTCCACTACAAAAAGTGTGTTAAGTGCTACATGTACATTGTACAATTGCAAGTAACAATGTATACTAAATCCTGTTATTTGTTAACTAAAGTAATGTTTCATTGATATAATGACTGCTCTATGGTAGTGACAACAATAAACATTTCTCATTTTATAATAATTTTAGCTAGTAGGATTTTAATGGATCAGTTAAGAGGATGTTATATATAGAAATGGATGGTTGAATTGGAAACAAATCATTGAGAAACGTCTTTAGGAATAAAAATTAAGAACAGGTGGTCCATACTAATTGGGTCAGGCACTGAGCAAAACCACCATCTATTGTCTTCAAATGAGAATCCAGAAGGATATTGACCAAAAAATATACACAGATCAGCTATTGATACACCACTTTTAACTGCTGCCAAGTTTTGCCTTCATTTTCCACTGATAAAACTGTCAGCTGCATCCTATTTTTACTTTGCATGTATATGTGACTGAGTATTTCCTCTCACATACATTGTAGATCTAGAAATTTACTAATTAAAATGAAATCATTAGCAACTGAAGATTATTTAAAAAATTTAAAGTTATATATTAACAAAGCCAGGCAGTGTAATTTAATATACCGTATGTAAAATATATTTATCCAACTCATTATTAATTCATGAAGTAAAACAAAGGAAATGGGAATCCTAGCGTATGTGTTACTGATAACCAAAACAATTACTGGTGACCCAGTAGTTTTCGTTGTGGCCCTTGAATAAGAATCCCAGTCGAAAAGGAGACAAATTGACTGGTTATTTACAATTAATGTGGTCGAACGCACAGGGACTCAGGGTCCCTGGATTGAAAGTCCATCATGTTAACCACTCAGCCATGCCGCCTCCTCATTATTTACCTGTGAACTCTACTCAGGACTGTATAAAGTAACAGGGATGCTCATTGGAATTTTAAAAGGAATCCCTAAAAGGTACCAGAATCTCGTTCTGTGGACGTGGCTCAAATTTGTTTTTACCCCTAAAACATTAAGAGGTACACAAAATTAATTGACATTTGATCCAAGTGCAATAATATTGACTGTAAAAATTATACCAAGACACCAAGCCAGGCTTAGAGATCATTAAATGATCATTAATAAAATGAGAATTTTATACCAAAAATTGAATACACCAAGCCAGGCTAAGATAATTAAATGAGAATTTTATTTTGTGACAAGTAGTTGTTATCTTACTTTGAATACCCTAAAAGGTACAACTATAACCACAACTGTTGAGGTTTCAGATTTAACACACTACACTAAGTGGTACCAAACTAGTAACACATTTTAACCCTAAATGGTACAACAAGCATCCCTGTCAGACTGCCATATAGGGAGCATTACAAATCCTTAAAGTGACATCATTTAAGGGATGAGCTATGCAAATGAGTTGAAAATGAATTGAGTCATAACATTGAATTTTGTCATTTATACATATTTTTTTTCAGGTGTCAGACATTCAATACTTGCAATCGTAGAGAATGGTCTTTTATTAAGTGGAGTTGACATAAAAACAGAGCAAAATGAACTGCCGGTATATACAAATGTACATACATGTACATGCACATGTATAGGTTTTAAATTAATATCCCTTAAATTATGTCATTGAAATTTGATTCCTTATTAAACGAAATTGGCAGACTACAATTATTATTTTTCCTATGTCGGTCATTTTGTTTTCCAGTTTGACTTTTAAATCAAAGATAACTGACTTAATAAGGGCTTATACAGGCACTTTAAATATTAATTTATTATCATTAATTCAACTCTCAGTCTCATCCCGAATTCTCATTTGTTGATTCACCTTGAAATAACTGACTGCAAATAATGGTCTGACTATGCGCAGTCGTAATAATTCAATATATGTTAAAAATAACGGTCTGAGCATGTGCACTATTTAATGGACAACTCCATTTTTTGGGTAAACTATTAACAATATAAACCCTGGTGAAAATCCTGGGCCCAGGATCCTACATAGGATCCTGTACAAGATCTCGAATAGGATCCTGTAAGATCCTGTACAGGATCCTACACAGGATCCTACAGGATCCTGTGTAGGATCCTGCATAGGATTCCTACACAGGTCCTGTAGGATACTGCTCAGGATCCTGGACCATTTCTACAGGATCCTGGACCATTCCTACAGGATCCTGGACCATTCCTACAGGATCCTGGCTATTCCTGTAGGATCCTGGGCTATTCCTGTAGGATCCTGGGCTATTCCTGTATGTAGGATCCTGGGCTATTCCTGTAGGATCCTGGGCTATTCCCTGTAGGATCCTGGGCTATTCCCTGTAGGATCCTGGGCTTATTCCCTGTAGGATCCTGGGCTTATTCCCTGTAGGATCCTGGGCTTATTCCCTGTAGGATCTTGGGCTATTCCTGTAGGATCCTGGGCTATTCCAGTAGGATCCTGGGCTATTCCAATAGGATCCTGGGCTATTCCCTGTAGGATCCTGGGCTATTCCCTGTAGGATCCTGGGCTATTCCAGTAGGATCCTGGGCTATTCCAATAGGATCCTGGGCTATTCCAATAGGATCCTGGGCTATTCCCTGTTGGATCCTGGGCTATAAGGCAGATTGATTTACAGAACTGTTGGTGACTCAAAGTTCCAGTTTCAAAACTCTGTAGCTAACGATATATTTTATCAAATTCAGCATTGGCAAAATATAACAGCTTTCCACAACAAATCATGATTGCTTAATTATTGTGTTATTGGTCGGTTATCAATAATTAGTGAGACTGTAACCGACTTGTAGATTTCATTTTTAACATGCCTGAGTTCATGCAAACTTTTTTATGTTTTCAGATTCAAAAACTTGGAGTGTCGCGAGATCAGGGTATTCCTACTCTGACAGATTTTCAAACAGCAATAACAACAGCAGTCAGCCAGTTTCTCCCTTGAGAAATGAGTTTGATGACCCTCTTGATAGAAGGAGTAACGAAGGCAGTATAGAAGATGACTTTGTGACAAGAAAAAATAAGCTTAACACAAAACTACACATGGCTGGTGGTAAGTGTGTGATGTGATTCTTAATGTTATTATAACTGAAGACTGTTGAACCATCTCCGTTATTATTATCACAAAATTGATCATTAATATAAATTCTAAAACTCGTGAATAATTAATGAGAATATTATAAAGAAAATCACAAGTGCGAAGTAGTCTTGATATCATGATCAAACACCTCGAACTGAAAACTTCAATTCTCAGTGTTTTGATCTCATGATTAAACTCTCGTACGAGTGTTCGATATATATTACGTGAACTGGTTAAAAAAAATTTTTTACTATTGTTATTGTAGTTTCTTTAATTCTTTGTAATTATTATCACTGACTACAGTATATATGATCATTGTTTTGTCAGCTCCACAAATTGCCACGAGAGAAATGTCTGCAAGAACCAAAAGAGCACACAATTTACAACAAGCTCACCTGAAGTCCTGTGGCCATGGGACAGTACTCAGCCAGTGGTGGTCAGTACAGCAAACAGACAGAGGATGAGAATGTGAACTGGAAGAGAGATGATTTCTTATGATACTTACAAATGAACCACATGTATTGTACATAGAAAAGTGTGCTTTGAAAAAGTAGTATTTATAAATAGCTGTATATATGTTAATTGTCATAGACGCAGGGGTCGAAATTAGCGGTAGCTACTAGCATCGAATATTTAATGAATACATTGATTTTGGTAGTGGAATTTATTTACAGTTACAAATTCTTGCTAGTGCGAGATACTAATATAGCAAACCAGAAACAGTCAACACCAAACAAGCAATGTAAATTACACTGTCAAACGTACAGGTTGTAAACCAACTGTCAAAAACTATTTTCGGTTAACAGAACTAATGTTACTGTTGTTTCTGAAGTGCAACTTGGTCTTTGGCAGTTAAAAGTGTTGTTTGAAATTTTGCATTCAGGTGACATACATGTAGTAGGCTCGAGAGTCCAGGTGTGCTTTGCCGTGCCCCTAAAGAGGCTAGATGACTTTAGGAGCAGTGACTGTGGCAGTAAAGACGGCTAAAGTGAACAAAGGTGCACCGTAAATGTGTCTGTAAGTGGTCGGCCAAACACTTACCGACCACGTACCGACCACTTACCGACCACTTACCGACCACTTACCTGCCACTTACCTGCCACTTACCTGCCACTTACCTGCCACTTACATGCCACTTACCTGCAACCACTTACCTGCCACTTACTAACCACTTACCAACCCTTGGGTTACTGACCACTTACCGACAACATATTTATGGTGCAGCTTGTTCACTTTAGCCATAAAAGATATAAAACCTAATTATCCAATCATACTTCTTGACCACCATTGGAAAGATAACCAATCCATTTGTGACATCGACGCTGGAGTTGAGGCAGCTTAGTTAGAGGCTTGTATCTAGTTAGCATGACAATCAAAATCTATCCATATTCATAGAAGGAGGGTTTGTATTAGCCTGCGTGCATCTAGAACGTCTGCACGCAGGCTAGGTTTATATCAGTGCAGGGTCAACTCCATCCTCCATGCAAGGCTAATTATAAGGCTTGGTTACCTTTCAAGAACTACGAATTAAACTATTATTGGGTTGCACATGACGTCACGGCGGCCATGTTGGAGGAACATTAACAAAAGATTCCTCATTAGTGTCTTTGCTAAGCTTACAAAATGAACTAGCATTTTTTTGCTAGTGGAAAAAAGTTAATTTCTACCCCTGAGATGTACAAAGAGAATAAGTTACCCAAATATCCGAGACCTCATTCCCTGTAACATAAACGTCATCAGATATTATAGCCGGATTTTTGAGAGAATATTAAGACGGTAAATGATTTTCCTGTGATCAGTCGCAAATTGACTTTAAAGTAATCAAGCTACACGAGCATGCAATCATATGGTCGAACTCCAACTTCAGTACAACCCCGATATAACGAACACGGCAAGGTAACAAAAATTGTGTTTGTAACATTTTAATAATACACTTTATTCACGCATGTTGATTTTTTAGAATAACGTGAAAATAACCACAGACTGTCATCTTAAAGAGCACCTATAAATCAACAATTTTGGAAAGATATTGAGGATATCATTTATAAACGTTTTGGTATGAGATTATAGTGTTGCTAATTTTAATTTTATAGGAAAATCACATGCCTGACGAGGTAATTCCACGTTAAATTGCACGAGGAAACCGATATCGGTTTTTCTCGTGCAATTTAACGAGGAATTACCGAGTCAGGCATGTGATTTTCCTTGAATCGCATAGTCCGATGAACTACTTGAAGATTTAGTACTTTTGTTGATATTTCGCTAAGTTATAAATAGCGCGCGTAGTCTACAGTGGTGATTCCATGCCACTCTGAATCACCACTCCGTCTCAGCCAATCAGCGTCTGATTTCGCAAATGCACCGTGCGATTCAGCTTTGGCTATGCGATTCTATTTAATATTTAATATTTAAGTATTTTTTACCGGTAGCATATAGTTTGTGTATGCATGAACCCACATGTCTCTGTTTCTAAAGGCTGTTGGTTTACCGCATTCTCCAAACAATTCATACATTTCCCTGGCCTCTTGAATGTCATGTCTATACATACTATTCAAAGAGATGCATGATCGGACTTTATACTCGAAAATCTCGGAGAACGAATATTAACTTCTTAATTCTTAACCGATCGCGAGCGCTTTTAATGAGTTTCCTAATATATCCTATAGCGATTCTACTTTCAATGCCTGGGATTTTTTTGTAGCAAAGTGCAGTCGAACCTCTCCTTACGGACACCTATAATAAGGACACCTTAGTACGAATAGTTTTCTCGGGCCCGGCAAAATCGCCATACATAAGACAATACGCAATACAGACACCTATAATACGGACAGTTTGCTCCGGCCGTTCGGTGTGCGTATTGACGAGGTTCGACTGTATAGTGTTGAAGTGGAACTAATTCAGCGCTTTGTTACGATGTTATTTCTTCCAAAAAAAATTAGAGATTGAAAAACGGATACGATTAGACTGGTTGGAACCAAGGCACATGCATGTAAGTGTAGCCATTAAGCAAACGAGTGCATGGCTGTGAAATAATTAAACTGAAAAACAGAACTGAGGATCTTGCATTCATTCGCGGTGATGGGTTCGTCCCTTTTGCGAATTATATATCAAAATTTGGTATCTATTGATCGCATATCAGAGTGACAGAAGTCGGATCGTGGGCGACGTAAAGGTGTAGTATTTATTGACTGATTATTGTACATGAATGATTTGTAAATAAAACCGATACCATATCAACGCGTGTTCGTAAAGCGGTAGGGAGGGGGGGGGGGGGGTGGGGGAAGGGAAGGGGCAGGGTAGCTGTTCTTGTCCAAGATGGGAGCCGGATTGGTATGACTGATTAAAATAATGAACGTTCTATTGGTTACCCTGTGTGTAATTACATGGTGACCGGCATGACGAGTTTAACCGCGGTACAAAACTCGAGAACTGAATTATTTACACTGGGCCGACCTAATTTGAGTCAGGTGATCTGATGTTAGCGGCTTTACAGAACTTGATCAAACTTCCATGGATAATCGGTCTAAAAGTATTAAAGTACGGATAGATGTAAACGCAAGGCAGACTGTAGGCAATAGCTAACTCCTTCGCAAAGCATAACGGTCGACAGAGTCTTTAAAATTAAAGCGCTTCTCAGCGTCGCTTGATGTGGAGCTTTGTCTTCGTACAGGTAAAGCTCGTTAAAACTGTTGCACTGTTATGAGAAGCTCTTGCTTCGTGCTTTATTTTATTTATAATAATAGTTTATTTATATATATAGCGCTCTTTCCTAATATCAAAACAACATATTAACAAGGTGTCCTAATCCCGGGGGGTACTCCTGTTTGTGACGCATTATGTATGTGCCGCGGGGGTGGGTCGGTTTGGGCAGGTAGGGTCAGGGTTTTTACCTGATTTGGGTAGATCAGGGTCAGGATTTGAGTATAATTTGGGTTCAGTCAGGGTCGGGGTTCAGGTTTTTTTAGGCAGTTAGGGTTCAGTTTTTTTTTAGCTACTATGTCAAAAAAAGACATTCTGTTACCCGCATTTTTTATCGCCTGCCCACATGCAAGCACTGAGGTTCCCATACATCGTGACGCCGCTAATTCGTACTTCAGTACTTATCTATGTACTTCGTCTAGATCTGCTGATTTTTTTACCCAATGACACGTCCCGACTTGAAATGTTCCGTATTTTGCATGCAAAATGGGGTATATGTCCGACCGTGTTTTGAAAACAATTTAAAGAAGGGGCAATCAGGTTTTTTCCCCAAAAGGGACAATCAGGGTTTTGGAGCTCGGATTGAGTCAAACAGGGTCAGGGTTTCAGCCTCTTGGCCTCCCATACATACCCATTTTTCATGTAAGTACTCCTACCCCCCCCCCCCCCCCCCCCCCCCTCCTACCCCCCAGGTCACAGAGGTGAAGTGAAGCGCTTAATTATCACTTGTGCCACGTCCACGCAATGGTTACCAGCAATGGGGTACATCTACATGTACTTACACTGTTCTTGGCTTTGTTTTTCTGTAAATCATCAAGGTCAGATAGGGAACGAGCTATAGAAAAGTAACAAGTAAAACAAATAAGTCCAGGGATATATTTCTGTTTATGTTTCCCAGGGTCCTAATGCTAAAAATAATTACCAAATATAAAAACAAAGAACAGAATTAAACCAAATAGTGATAATGATAAAATACTTATGGCTAAAATGTTTTTTTTTTTAAGTTACAATATTTAAATAACATATATATGATGGCTATAGTTGCTCAATAATAAGCTTTCTTTTGTAAAACTGTTTTTAAGCCCTACTTGAAGCTGTCAACGGAGGAGCTGTGCTTTAGATCTAAAGGTAAGGAATTCCACAGTTGTGGGGCTTAGACTGAAAAAGCGCGGTAGCCATAAGCCGATTTCAGATTATACGATGGTATCTTAAGCAATAGCTTGTCAGCAGATCTCATGCTACGTTGCGGTACATACTGGTCTAATAATTCCTTTAGATATTTATAGATAGTCTACTAAACAAAATACATACGAAGGGAGACAAACATTAATTTGTGAACAATATTTGCCAGCTAGGCGTTACCTGCGCGCCTTAATTGTTTTATTTATGAATTGCAACCAGTTGTGTACATTTGTTTAATTGTGTCTGAGCTATGCAAGCTATGATTGCTCAATTTGCGGTCCATAAGTTATGGATTGTCATTTCTCCCATTTTTTGGCTCAATCCCGGTTTCTGGGAAACTACCCACCCACCCCTCCCTTGGATATGCATCGTTCTATTAATGGTTAGGGTGAAGTGTGGGGACCCCGTGCGCTAGCTTCGCGCTTGATCAATAAAACAGGGAACTCGTGAATACGGTCTGATTTTTGGGGGGTTTGTCCAACATTGGGAGTAGTAATGCAATATTTAATCTATTATGCAAATTCCCTTTTTTGTTCGCTAGTTCGATCCCATACATTGTGCATGTGCAGAGTGCATGTTGTCTGTGACCATATCTTTTTTACATTCATGTCTCTACAACTTAACATACTCGATCACACAATTTAATGTGGTGTTGAGGCATTAGTTGCCAATAAATCAATTCGAAACATAAACAGACCCCTCTGGAAATTATCTATATCAGCTCCTTAATTCACTCTTTTCACCTGGTGGCCATCTTGGATTCAAAGCGAGGCAATCCTTTGTTTTTGCCAGGTTAGCCTCGTTTTGACTATCCCTCACTACGAGGCTAACCTGGCAGAAACAAAGGATTGCCTCGCTTTGAATCCAAGATGACCACCAGGTGAAAAGAGCGAATAAATCTATCATTTCTCAAGTAAATAAACTGGCTGGTAAAGAACAACAAGGTTATCTCTATTTTTAGCAAGATTGCATTGTATTTTGGAATCCGGGATTGCTGTTTCGACATCTAAACACAGGGTTAACTGTAAACAAAAATGCATAGCATTATACTGTATGTCATTCCAGAAAATATCCATAACCCCAAACTAAGAAGAGTGGATTGAACTGACCCCTCTCCCCTCTGGAGTTCGAATTCCGGCGTTCTAGAGTCTGATAACCTCTATAGACCACAATAGATCCATCAAGCTAAAAGTCGGGGGCGGCTTTGTTGAATATTTCAGGGGAGTGCGGGGCTGATTAGTTATTCATGAACTCCGTGCCTACTGAACTGGAACAATTGTAGAACTACATTACGTCACCAGTTCTATAAGTGTTCCAGTTGAATAACCTAGAGTGTTGTAAGTGTTCCACTTCGATAACCTAGAGTGTTGTAAGTGTTCCAGTTCAATAATCAATAGTACAACATTTTGTGACAGATCATGTTCAATACCGAATAATACTGCAAGCGATATTTACTTCATTTTGCCACACTCAAATATCCTATGAGGACATGTTAAACGTGAAATTGATCGAGCAATTACTAAAAACTGGATTGCTCATAGCGACACTAAGCGTATCATTTACATTGGTATTACCTTCTATGCCCGCGTGGCCTTTGCCAGCTACACACGACAAATATGAACTTTCTTCAACTCTTGGACCAAAAGATATCTTCTTAATAATAATTATCTCTCTCTGTCTCTCTGTAATTTCCTCCTTATCAGACTTCTTAGACTTTATCGTAACTCCTGTTCTTGTCCCCTCTTTCATTTCAGTGTCCAAACATCGTCTAAATTGAGGAAGTCTACAAATATAAAAACACACACTGATTATCGACATTTTCTCCAAGAGCAAAGCTCATCGAGGGAGATTGTCTGTATCATTTACAAAAGTAGTGGAGAGTGTATTATAGTAATATTTAACTAAACTAGAATGACAAATATAAACAAATACAGGAGCCCATTACCAGGAGCGTTCCTATGTCATGGGCTGTTCCCCCAGCACGTGAGTAGATGTGACTATATTTAGAATTCGAATTCCCGCGTTGAAAGTGAGAACAATGATAATGAATAAAAATGAGAAATGACGTATAGCTATCTGATTGGCTAAGACAACATGGCCTTTGTTTATTTCGCGCGAAATGCAATTCTAAATATAGACACATCTACTCCTGTGCTGGGAACAGAACCAATGGGGAAGATGGACGCTTCTGGTAATGCGCTCCTGACAAATATATTAAACACAGTGCATAAACATAAAACAAAAGACTCTTTATCATAATTCAATATGGTCTGATTTTATTTCCATCAATTAATTGTCTGATCAGTTGTTAAATCGTTTGGTTTTCAATATAAAAAATGACTAAACATTACACATTAGAGTATAGTTTTCTTCATAGCCAAGCTGTTCTAAGCCGTGTAAAAATATATGATTTTTTGTGTCTGATAAACTTAACCATCTAATTGCTGACGCTGGGTGGCGTATCGGGGGCAATATAGAAAATAATGTTGGACAGATTCAATCGTTTCCCATGTACAATCGCAGAAAGGAGAGGGTTACAATTAAAGTGCTTATAAGCCCTAGCCAGTTATCTTTGATTTAAAAGTCAAACTGGAAAACAAAATGACCGACATAGGAAAAATAATAATTATAGTATGCCAATTTCATTTATTAAGGAATCAAATTGCCGATGACGTCATTTAAGGGATAACCTAATTATAGTTCCGTTTGCTCTGTTTGTATTTCAGCTTCACTTATTAAAATACAGTTCTCTAAGATTGTAAGTATCAAATGTCTGATACCTGAAAAACAACTTTATAAAGGAAGAAATTCAATGTTATGACTCAATTCGTTTTGACTCATTAGCATAACGTCTTTTAAATGACGTTATTAAAAGGATTTGTAATGCTTTTTATAGCAATACTACGACCATAAATCGCATAAAAATGGTTGAACAAGATTTAAAACAATTTACTGCGCCCAAATAAATGATTTCTGGCTAGGGCTTATAGGTACTTTAATAGCCCACTTCCGCGATATGCTTTACTTGTCACGCACAAATTAAATTTAATTTATTATTTTCACATAGAAAAGAATACATTTAATTTAGAACGGAGCCTCGTATTGAAACCTTTGTGCGTGACTAGTAAAGCATATCGCAGAAGTGCGCTATTCTATATGTAGGTGCGCATTGAAAGCACAATGATTTAAACGCAATCTGGTATGTAAAATTGAGCCATAATGACTCAATGAAACGTTATAAATTTTGTTGTATTTATTTCCACAGAAAGTCTTATACGTAATCTAATTTTGAATAAAGACAGAGATTCGACAGAAAGTGTCCAATATCCAAATTATTCCTTGATACCAGGAGCCCATTACTATTGTTGATGGGAAAAACGATTTCTTAAATGTATGAGGATTACCGAAAGTTTTGAAGTGTGGCAAAATATCGCTAAGAACATGCCAATTTGAATACGAAAACAACATAAATTTATCTTATAACCTGGTGCGAAGGCAAAACCTCCAAAATCGCTAAGATTTGGCGTTTCAGGCCACATGAATGACAAAACACACCACGTACGAAATAAACATGAATTTATCTTACCTATTCAAATATGCATGTTCTTCGCGATATTTCACCACATTTCGGTAATGATAGCTTGGGCTACCTGTGTTGATTCCGCCGAATTTCGTATCTTCTGATAAAGTTGGTGATTGGACAATTCGGATCACATGACATTTTTTTTTTTGCGGCAGCCATCTTGGTTGTTGGAGTAAGAGTTTATGCAAGTTTTGAATTATAAAAAAACTGTGGTTTAATATTAACTAATTAAATCAAGATATCAAACATGAGGAAGATGTTCGTCGCAGCTTTTTTATCCTTTATGTGGATGGTTCTTGGCGTGAAAGGTAAGCAAACTTTATCAGTACGTTCATTTAACTTACAGTGATTTCTAACAAAGTCAAGACTTCCCACGAATCCCTTCCCACGCCGGTTGTACTTTTAAATAAGCATGCTTCGTTTCAATGAATTGAAGCTGTAAACTCTATTTAAAAATTCGTAGTCTGTCTGTTGAGGTGCAGGTGGGATTGGGAGAACAGTAGAAATGCCGCACTGAAATCAATATAATATTTATAAAGTCATGCAAAGGTAG
This sequence comes from Actinernus sp. WN-2022, assembly GCA_030867875.1. NCBI lineage: Eukaryota > Metazoa > Cnidaria > Anthozoa > Actiniaria > Actinernidae > Actinernus > Actinernus sp. WN-2022. The sequence goes on from JAOWCC010001501.1 coordinate 30,714,271, forward strand.
TAGTCCAGCTGTTATCGACCAAAAAAATGCTGAATTGTTCACTTTTGTGATAAAAGCATGAAACTTTGCACAATTACTTCTTACCATGAAACAAACAATTTGTGATATGGATCCAAGCTAGGTTAAGCTCTGGACTCGAGATCTGCGCATGTCCTAAATTCGCCAACATGGAAACGAGGCTGAACATTTTATTGCCTAAAAACAGGCCTTAGAGTACAAAAATAAACTTGGAACTGATATATTAGTTGCATATGTGGTATTCTGTGCTAGAAAATGTTTAAGATATGATCACGTGACCTTTCTTTGCAGTTTTACGAATTCGCTTGGGATACCTGTGGTGGAATGTCAAACACATGGCGCTAAAATTAGCACTACCGATTCCAACCCTGAAATGTTCTAACATGTTTGCAGTGTAAGTGAATTTGCCAACCATACATTTCATGCATTTGATTATTGTATTTGCTAATCATCATCAAAATGATAATTTGCGAACCATGCACTCCACTTTTGTCTTGACTTTGCTGCATTTTACATATTTTCTTGCAATCTTGCTTAGCGGTTCCCTTTACGACTTTAAATCTCAATTTTTAAATGGTAAAAAGCTGGTGACTAGTTCCCAGGCCACAAGCGGTTTCCAAGATGGCAGCCCCCAGTTTTACGTTACGTTATACCTTTGAATACTATTAATGAAGTATTTTTCAAATGATTACAATAGTCATTAACAAGAAATTGCAAAATTTCGAGAACATAACGATGAAAGACGACAAAAACGTTCATTTCGAAGAAAGGACTTTCATCTCGTGTTAATCATTGTTAAGAGTAAACCAGAAATTATTTAACATGTTTCAGTTACAAAGAAAAGGAAACATGAAAGTACAATTGAAGAGCATATCAATAAAATAGCAAGCAAAAGTGTTGTTTTGAACTTCCCGCGGCCTCTTCCATATTAGGAAAATTCCATATTCCATATTTGGAAGAGCTGCCAGGACATTCAAAATGGCGGTTTCTAGGTCCCAGACCTCTAAATCGACACTCGTTGTTTGATATGGGAAAACAGCCTCTTTGAGACGGAAAACACTTCCAGCCCCGTCAAGGCCAGGCGCTCCAGCATTCTAAGCAGCACGTCGAGTAACCACTGATTTTGTGATTCGAGCGATAACCCAGAAAATCTTCATGCTGGTTCCACCCTTGAGGTTGATAGAAAAGTCAGAGAATGTGCAATACTTGTTAACGACAACAGGTTGATTGGTAAGCTGGCATCGGGGGACATGATAGCAATAGAGGCAAAGTATCATGCAAAATGTTTAGTTTGTCTGTACAATCAAGCTAGAAAACTGAAATTAATGCGGAGCTCACAAAACACGTCATCGTATGAGCCTATAGATAAAGAGGAACTTGCATTTGCAGAACTTGTTGCTTTTATTGATGAGAATCTTGAAATTGAGGAACCAGCTGTGTTGAAGCTATCAGATCTCGTGAAGTTTTATTCTTCAAAGCTCAGCGAACTACTCGGGGAAGAGCAACCTGGGTTTAATGCCACAAGACTGAAGGCTCGTGTATTGACTGCCTTTCCAGACCTTACAGCACACACTCAAGGACGAGAAGTTATTTTGGTCCTCAGCCGTGAAATCGGAGGTGTTTTACTCGAAGCTAAGAATAGGGACTCTGAGGCATTTTGCTTTGCAAAAGCAGCAATGATTGTAAGGAAAGAAATTCTACAGGCGAAAAACTCTTTTACTGGAACATTTGCAGCCAACTCCCAGAGAGATGCAGTTCCAGCCTCACTTCTCACTTTGCTAGATATGATAATGAGAGGCCCAACGACGAAAACAGATTAAACAGAGAGCCAGGCGTGCCTTGCTGTTGCTCAGTTGCTAGTTTTTAACAGCATATCAAGATTTCGAGACAAATCCGGCAACGCCTCTGGTACTATACCCACCACACTCACCATGTTAAAAGTAGAGAGTGCCCGCTGCCCATTTATATAGCCCTTAAGATCCATGGAGCGACAAGAGACATCGCTGATTGAAAGCTTTTATAAGTTTGGGTTGTGCATATCCTACGACAGGCTCCTTTCCATCTCTACCGACATAACAAACAGCGTTATTGATAGATATGATAAGGACGGTGTGGTGTGCCCCTCAAAGTTACGCAGTGGTATATTTACCACTGCAGCGGTTGATAATATCGACCACAACCCGAGTTCCACCAGCGCCCACGACTCGTTCCATGGGACAGCCATCTCCTTGGCACAGCATCCAACCACCGAAAATCCAGGAACAGAGAGATCCACCGATGTGTTCGATCCTGATATAAGAAGCTCAACATCGAAGAAAGTCACCCCATTGCCGTCGTACTACACCGATGTACCACCGGTAACTCTTCCCTCTTCAGACATTATTGTTCCTGACATCAGTGCTCAGTTGGTACCTGAACCAGATTCTAATGCAACCTCTGAGGAGAGTGATCGAGAAAAAGACTGGTTGGAAAACACTTCTAACAGAGGAGCTAAAAGGAGATGACATCGTGTCATGGGCAGCATACCGAGCATCCAAGTCAACACTATCATCCTACCAGCCGGCATTAGTATCGTTGCTGCCCATGTTCACCGAGAATGCCCACTCACTCGCCATGATTGTACATGCCATCAGTGTCACCAGTGCAGCCGTCAAGCACTTGAATCCAACCCAAATCCCCGTTGTTGCGGTTGATCAGCCGTTGTTTGCTTTGGCGAAACAAATTCAGTGGACATTGGGTGGTGCATGTGATGTAGACCATGTAGTTGTCATGCTGGGGGGATTATACATTGAGATGGCGGCCTTCAAAGCACTTGGCAAGTGGGTCCTTGGAAGCGGATGGACAGAGGCGCTGACAAATGCGTCGTCAGTCGCATCGGCGGGTGTGGCAGATTCTTTCCTAGCTGCAAGCGACATAACGCGAACAAGACAAGCCCACTAAGTGACAGCAGTCAGTCTCCATATTCTAATGAGGAAAGCATATGAATAATACAATAAATCTGATGAGATTGACGAGCCAGTCCGATCGTTTGATGAATGGAGAAACGAGAAGATGAAGAAGTGCCCGCAGTTTCTCTACTGGGCCACTGTGCTGGATTTGGAACTTCTTTGCCTCCAATTCGTGAGAGCTTTCCGAGAGGCTGATTGTTCCTTGTATCTTAACGCTATCCGAGAAATCCTGCCATGGATGTTTGCTCTGGACAGCTATAACTATGCAAGATGGCTTTCTGTGCATTACCGAGACATGTACGAGCTTCCTGTTAAGCATCCAGATGTGTATGCTGAGTTCCGTAAAGACTCCTTCGTAGTTCACAAGACGAAGAGGTTATTCTCGTCAATCGCCCTAGACCACGCCCATGAGCAAGTCAATGCTGTCGTGAAAGGCGAAGGAGGTGCTGTCGGGTTGACCGAAAATCCTGCTGCCCTGAGAAGATGGATGGTCGCTGGTCCAGAGCTTGCACGAATGGTTGGAGAATTTGAGGAAGTCATCTCCGCTAATGAGAGCTAGAACCACCACGAGCAAAAACCAGCCATCCAAAGTGCCTTCGCTAAAGATGTAGTGAACCTGGTGTCCTCTATCGACGAGCTCGGCAGTCCGTTCAAAGAGGTTGGAGAAGATCTTATATCCCTCCACACAAAAGACATCATGGATGAAGAGGTTGTGCAGACAGTTAGAACCGCAAGACAGATAGGAGAGCAACAATGCAAAGCGTTCCTTAAAAAGAGACTTCAGGACAAAACCACGCTTCTAACAGACACCCTCAAAAAGAATAATCTACCCACGTTCAACACCAAAGAAAAGAAGGTTGTGTCAAAAGATAAGGCCAAAGTGATGGTGTTAAAGGAAGACTGTGCCCTGTTCTCGAGACTTTACATTGCTTGTCAAAATCGCGACGGAAACCTTGAAGACTTCTTCAACTTTGAGAATCAGCCATGGCCGCCTTCGCTCTCACAGATGTGGTTTCGCTACAGCTTCCAGAGGGGAAGGAACTCTTCGCAACACACGGAGAGAGTGTCCTGTCGTCTGAAGTCAGCGCAGATACGAGTGCTCTTGCGCCGTGCATTCACGAGGAAGCTGATTCCCGCATTATGATTCATGCACTTCATGCTAGCGCACATGGCCATCGACGAATAAACATCCGAAGAAACGTTACTGATGTTGTTGTGCTGGCCGTTTCCATTGCTCCAGTTCTCCGTTAGATGAGCTGTGGATCTCATATGTTCCTTCCAAGCAAGTCCGTAACCTTCCAGCGCATACCATAGCTACATCCCTGGATCGAGAGAAAGCGCGTGTGTTACCGATGTTTCACGCATTAACAGGGTGTGATACGGTTTGATATTTCGGTGGAAGAGGAAAGAAGACAGCATTGGACGTGTGGAACGTGTTCCCAGACCTCACCCCTGTTCTTAAAGCACTGCTGATGCTGCCAGAGGATGTTGATGACACAAGCATGGATGTCATTGAGCGATTTGTGGTACTCTTATACGACCGCACGAGCAGCCTCAGTAAAGTCAACGAAGTCAGGCAATAGCTTTTCTCAAGAAAGGTGAGATCCCTCGACAACATCCCTCCCACTCAAGCATCATTAGTACAACATGTCAAGAGAGCTGTCTTCCAAGGTGGTTATATATGAGGCCAGACCCTGTTAAAGAAGCCCACGTTACCGAGTGCCTCTAGATGGGGATGGCAGCTTGAAAGTGGTCGCTGGGTGCCTTACTGGACGACACTCTCGCAAGCCAAGGACTCCTGCTATGAACTCGTTCGATGTGGATGCAAAGTTGGTTGTCGAGGGCGCTGCAAATGCCAGAAAGCTAATCTTACCTGCACTGGGTTGTGCAACTGCAGAGGCAACTGCAACTAGCTATGGGATGCCTAGAGTAGCAAGTAGAAAGGTTTAATTGACTGTGTTCAATTTCCAAGAACATCGTTAATTGTTGAACAGTTTTGACCAGCTATCTCAACAGCTGAGTGTAAATACTATTGATCGCCACGTAGAGAACCCGATTAAAGACGAAAGAAAAGGCTTATCAGGAAGCTATATAGAATTTGTGGTTCAAAGCACTTACGTACTTAGCCTGGAAAGCCTAAAATGCAACGTGACGATGATGCATGCATAGACTTTAGGCCATTTCAGGGATGGAAACATGTGAAAAGCTTTTTTCTATCATTAAAATGACAAAAAAAGAGAACTGGGCGTTCAGTAGTGCTAATTTTAGCGCCATGTATCTCTGTTTGACATTCCACCACAGGTATCCCAAGCGAATTCGTAAAACTGCAAAGAAAGGTCACGTGATCATATCTTAAACATTTTCTAGCACAGAATACCACATATGCAACTAATATATCAGTTCCAAGTTTATTTTTGTACTCTAAGGCCTGTTTTTAGGCAATTAAATTTTCAGCCTCGTTTCCATGTTGGCGAATTTAGGGCATGCGCAGATCTCGAGTCCAGAGCTTAATCTAGCTTGGATCCATATCACAAATTGTTTGTTACATGGTTAGAAGTAATTGTGCAAAGTTTCATGCTTTTATCACAAAAGTGAACAATTTTGGTCGATAACAGCTGGACTATAGATGGGATGGTGAGGTTTATTAGTTATAATAATGTACTCAGTGTACTGCCTCAGTTCCTGACAATGTACGTGTTATTGATAGCGGTCAATGGTCGGAGAGAAAGATGGCGGTGCTTTTCATTGCTCACGAAATTGACATCGTTTTAGCCGCTAAAATATAATCAGCGTTTATCACTGATAACTTCAACCCCGTTTTTTTTTAGCTCCTTTTTTTTTTTAGCTCCGTCAGTGTTGGGATCACCAACGTACACTTTATCCTAAAACATTGTTTATTGTTACCGGTACATTATTATAGAAGGCATAAAATACAGAATGGAGTTTATTTGGCTTAATTGGTTTAATTAGTTTAGACTTTAGTATGATTTTATAATGGCAGAACAAATAAATTTGATGAATGTAAATCATAAATGTTATTGATGTTGTGCCACTGCTTGTGCCCAAACTCATTTGAAACAAAGATAGTTAGGCAGCTTCTTTCATTAATTTTGAATTTGGCCTTTCATCTTAGACACTTGATTATATAATATTTATAAAATGATTTGCCGTGTTATTGGCATATAAAGGCAAGGAGCTATAGAGCCGATATAACATGAACACAAATTTTATCAATGACTTTAAAAGATTACAAATTAAGATATATACATGTATGTATATAATTATTCATTATTTTTCGTTCATCACACAGTCATTCAGCATCTGCATGCCTGTACATATTTGTCAATATATCCTTAATTTGATAACCCATCAAATATTTTCTCTCACACGTGAGTGGTTGAATGCGTCACATGACCCAATATTTTTTCTCCACGAACAGGAAATATCAGCAAATACACCCCCTGTGAGCGTATAAGCACGCATCAAAGAAAATATTTTAAGGATGATAACAACACTTAACCTACATTGTGGTGTCGAAATATACCCTGATATTTGTTCTTGGACATTATCTGATCCTCGAAGCTCACAGTTTCCCTCAAGCTTCGCTCGATCTCTAGAACTGTTCTCTTCTCGGATCAGATAATGTCCATGCCACAAATAGGTTATTCTATTTATATATACCTGTCCGGCTGATCGAGCAGCCAATAAAATCATGCATTGTTATATACACATGTATATATACATGTACATACTTATATTTAACAATTATTCACCGAAGTGGAGGTGAATAGTGGTAGATATTTACCGAGCCACTTTGGCGAGGTAAATATCCACCACTATTCGACCAAAACTGAGGTGAATAATTATTTTACTATATACCACACTCCAGATGAATAGTCAGCACCAAATAGTTATTATATTTTCTGTCAAATGGACAAAAACTCGTGCGAGATGATCACTGCTTTGCTCGGAGGTGAATATGAAATCATATTCACTGTTTGAGTAGCCAATCAGAGCTTGCAAAAAGTGTTATTCACTGGTGTGGCATATACTAAGTATGTATATGTATATATATATATATATATGTATGTATGTATGTAGGTATGTGTGTGTATATATATATGTATATACCAGTTTGCAAAAACACTGCTCTGAGATATATATATATATACCTTTTGTTCTCCATTGTTTTAGCTGTCAAATTTGACAAGAATACAAAAGGTATATATCTATATACCTCATTCGTAATGGCCACCACCTAATTTGCATAAATTAATGTGTTACAGAGAAACTATATTGCTACCACATGAAATCTTGATCATACCTAGATTAGTAATTGACCACATACATACATGTGTATATAACAATGTCTGATGAAGAAGAGACCAGTCGTGATGCAATTACCGTTCTTGATGACGAAACAGACGAAGACGATGATTTGGATGTCTAACTTAACTGTAGTTCACGTTACAGTAATCATATCATGACTGAAACAAACTGAAAAAAAAGGTATTTGTGATACCCTATAATAGTGCTGAAGTTTAGAACTTGTATTCTTCCCAGTTATTGTAACTATTAAAATTAAAATTAACTTTTTTTAATAAACGCACACCCTTGATTGAGCGCACACCCTCGAATAAACGCACACCCTAAATGGAAATTTTAAATAAACGCACAGTGCGTTTATTCGAGGAAATACGGTATGTAATAAACAACAAGGTTGTAACTGTAGACTCTTCCACAGACCCTGCTCGGCCACTGCACTTTCCCTTCACAAAGGGTTTGTTACAGTATAACCGTGCAGAGCATGCTGGCTCCAGAAAATCCTGGACCCAGCAGGCGTTGCGAGGCAAACACAGGCAGACCGATCAGTATATGATTCAATATGATTCGAATGAGAATTCTCAGTAGATTTTAAGCAAGGCAGTAGGCCACTGAAACAAGTCGATTGAATGATTGAAGAATGCAGCAAACGTAAAATACTGACGGTATAGCGACCCCGAAACGGTGACTCGGCAACATAAATTTTACCGCTAGCTTCGATCCTAATAAATGAAAACCCGTTTCTGAGATCAGTCTAATAAAAAAACCAGTGAATTCAAAGTAGATTTATTATTCGAGCCGTTAACTTACGGTATAAATGTATGTAAGCTAAAGAAAGAGACTCGCCAAAAAGTTTGTACCGTGTATAAATAATAAATTTGACTCTAGTATTAAACTTTTATACAAACCTAAACGTGACGACTGATTAAGCTTACATATCAACTTGGCCGGCTTGCTAACCCACAGTCGCACTGCTTTGACCCTCAGCCACTGTATCGTTCTTTGTCGAATTCGTTTTAAATCTCAACCAGAGAACGAGAAGAATAGCAACTACTCTTCAAAGCAGCTTTTCATAGAAATCTTATGACTACAACATGTGGCTTGGCCGAATATCATCGGGGGGGGGGGGGGGGGGGAGGGAGGTACTCCCTATAATGGACTATACGGGGAGGCTCCGCCCGAAAGGGTTTGCCTTTTCAGGCTGGAAGTATATAATAGGGTAAGGAAGTATAGAAAAGGGTAGGAAAAACTGTCATTTGGGTATTTAAAAGGGCATTTCAAAATATCTCGAACAGACGCACCTAACAGCTGATTCATCCAAGTATGTTAAAGGGTCACTCAAGTGAAAAGTTTAGTAAAAGGTATATGAAAGGGTTACCTTTTATGTCAAAAATGGTATATAAAAGGGTAAGGGTTTGAACCTCGGGGCGGAGCCTCCCCGTATAAAACTTTCTTGAGTAGCCCCCCCCCCCCCCCCCCCCCCGGCATCGAACTGGTCTCGCTCCGCTACATATTGCAGATGTGCGGTCAGTACCAAGATTTTGAAATGGTTTATAGTTTCCAAGGTTTCCACAGGTCGATACTGTATACAATGCTATAACAGGAGTGAAAAAAATATGTTCGCTTAGATATTATTTCAGCAGCACTCTGTTGATAGGTCGTAAATCTGCAGCGTAGCGAAATGGAGGGGTTACTCCGGCGTAAGTTAAGGATAACAATCGCGATTATTTTGTTGGACCACATAAAACTATTAACTTTTGTCTGGACTAGCTTTAAAAGAACAAGAGGGAAAAAATCTTAGCTTCTTGAAATTTCGTTAAAGATTGCGTAATCCCGCACAATCTCCTTTTTTACCCGCACAATCTCCTTTTTTACCCGCACAATTAACCCCAAATATCCCGCACAATCGCCTTTTTTACCTGCACAATTAACTCCAAAAATCCCGCACAATTTTGTTTCCGCAACCTGTCAGAAGCACTGAGTGAGGATTTGGAAAATATGCCACTCAATACCCGGATGTAGTTTCGTATGAGTTCTATGAGTGGTTTATTTCTCAGTAAAACACTATCGTCCATATAGTAAATATATATACACATACATACATAAATACATATCTGTTTTATAATATAGATTTACGCACGCGATGAAAGTAAACAGCCAGATGAAAATAAAATACGGCAAACCATGTTATATACTCTGTTATAATATAAATTATGGGATCATGCTAAGAACGAGCGATTTGATTGGATGCTCAGCGTGCTTGATTTTGTTATAAATGCACGCTCAAGAAAAAATCAAGCACGCTGAGAATTCAATCAAAACAAAACGTTCGGTGATTGTTTTTCGCGAGTTTATATAGCTAACGGAGATAATTTCATAGACCGGGAAGAAAACATGTCCGACTTTGAGTTGTTAAGGTGTGTTGAAGAAGAGGAAAATAAAAGTCGCTTCCCAAAACTAAATTAAAATGATCGGCGAGAGAATTTAGCATTGATCGGCTTCGTACACTAAAGCGACCACAAATTCGGGCACAAACTGGGATGCTAAAACGTTTGAAGTTGAGAAAAGCAATGTCCACACTCTAATACAGTATTACTCATTGAGAGTTTGATATAAAAAAAAAGATTTTATTTAAGAAAAATGTGGTTTTTCTAACAGCCTGGTGTATTATTAAAACGAGAGGAAAGTGACAACGCAACAAGACATGACTCACCAATAACTCGACGATAACTGTAATACGCCTGCTTTATGCTGAAACATGAACAGTGAATTGCGAAGAATACAATGGGATTTATCTGGTTTCATGTAGAAATTCGTTTGAGAGGTTCCTGAATCATTATTCCTGAATGAATATTAAACGGGCGATAAAACTTGCAGAGAACCCAGAGCTGGCAGAATTTCAAAAGAGTAGATTGGCCATGCCAACGAAGAGAGCCTCAAAAGCTACGCAACACGGCCATCAGAGCAGCAGTTACAACACTGTTCCTTGGGATAAAGAAAATATCCTTCTTCAGACCACAGAATCAGTAATCAGTGTCAACTATGCAGTTGTTGTAGAAAATAGTCGGCAATCCTCAACTCACGTGTCCAACTCTGTGAATGCTTTTCCATCAGGCATTTTTAACGCCTTGCACTATCACAATGTGCAGATAAACCTCTCCTGTGCTGACCAGAAATTGTAAAAAGAAAGCACTTTGTTTCCTGCAACAGTTTTGACCAGATGACAATATTACAACCCATTTAATTTGCCGGCTCTTGCAATTTCTGTCTTTCGCTTTTATCGATTGACACGTTCTATTCTTAGCAGATTACTTCATCCAATAAGAAACGAGCTTTCAGATCGTCAATGTCCAGCTGTCACAATTGAACCAATCAGCGACGAAAAAAGCTGTAAACAAGTCAAGTACATTAAAATGGGGTTTTCGCTGTCGTCAGTTTGCTTTTAGATTTTTACGCGGGTTCTAAAGATAGCTTTATTTCCTTCGTCTACGTTGAGGTTTATATTATAAAACAAATAAAAGATGTTTCTCCTTGTTATATAACAAAATAATGCACTTTCGGGCGGGGTCTTGAAAAGCTGCTAAATGCACTCGCGTTCCGCTCGTGCATCCGCAGTTTTTCAAGACCTCGAGCGTGCATTATTTTGTTATATAACAAGGAGAAACATCTTTTATTTGTTAAATAAAACATGGCTTTTTAGCCAATCAGAGCGCGCGTACTATCGTATCTATATTATAAATACATATACACATATATTACGTAAAATGAATGGGATCCGAACCCTTGGTCTCGGCTTGTTAGTCCGCTGTGTTACCACTACACCATCAGGACCAACCACACTGGTAATGCAGTCAGTCCAAACCTTGACAGACCATTGGTTCCCCGTAAATAATAGGCCATATTTACATAGCGCCATATCACCACAGTCTCATGGCGCTTTACATTTTACTGACACTATCTCGTCAGTGAATTTTTCGGACTGCTATTTCGGCGCTAATGGCAGCCACGCAGTTTACAATGTTGAGTGTGTGGTTAGTGCAATGTCCAGGCTGCTCTACCGGGTGACAATCCCCTTCTCTTTTTCGAGTAGTACAACAGGTTCTTTCACGTCCCCTTCAAATACTGATTAGAAGTAGAAGGAGACAAGGCCAACGGCTTATAAAGTCCCTGCCCAAGGACGCGGCCGGGTTCGAACCCCAAATCACTTAGTGCATGGTGATGTCGTAATGATGACGTCATCGGTTAGGTGATTTTACAGGCTAGACAAGCTAGAGCGGTTTTCAGTTGAAAAACCAAAGTAATTAGTATAGGTAATCAAACGGGGACGAGTGAAATTAGGGATACATTTCACGTGTTTGTCAAAATAATTTACCGAGCCGCTTCGGCGAAGTTAATTACGTAGATTTTGACAAACACAAGTGAAATTGATCCCTAATTTCACACGAGTCACTATTTGATTACTCATTAATATTATGGAGAGCAAATTATGATGCAGAAAAAAAGATATTTAAGCGCGCGTAGGCGGTGTTTGAAATTTCACATGTGAAATTACAAATTACGCGTGAAATTTCAAGTTAAAAGAATAGATAAAAACCTCACTCTCGCGCCAACCTATACGGCTGTAGTGCCAGCCGGTGAATCAACCTCGTGACCAGGGTCTTCTCGGTCAGATCCAAGGTGGCGGCTACTCCGAGAGAAGACCCTGGTAAAGGCCGAACTGTCACGTATTCTGATTGGCTCTTCGATTATGACACAAGGGTTGTTCTAACGATGCTTTTTATTGGCCAAACGGACCGAGTCCAGAGAGATGAATTTGTATATAGATTCGACTGCTCAAATTTAATCGATAAACCGATTTTAAATAAACTTAAAACACCGGTTGTTTTAGTAGAGCAATAGATGAAGTGCATTACTGGGTAGTTTTCTGGTAAGTTTCATCAGTGAGAAAGCCAGGAGAAGCCATTAAATCTGAACATGTGCTATCGATCTCTTCGCTTCAACGCTAATAGAAAATGAACCGCGGCTTTTTAGGATTTTCTTCTAGCTTAGATACATCCTAGTAGCTTTGTGATAACCTTCCACTGTTTCTTTATCCAAGTAAACTCCATTTCGAACTGTTTAGTAGACCTGTTTTCACTTTGTCGTTCGTCGCGTGGAAATACCGTTAATCGCATCTCGCTCACTCCGCATTGGGATACCTATGGTTTGTAGGCACGTGTTAAACATTTCCATATTTAGCTTGGCCGCCATGATTTCTGGAGATTTTTGGTCACGTGATTCAGCATTTACCAGGGGAGTAGCCGCCATCTTGGATCTGACCGAGAAGGCCCTGATCACGAGGTTGCCAGTGAATGTGAATGGAGTACTACTATAGCAGGAAAGGCCTCTATCTGGAAAATATCTACTGAACGTGCTTTGACTGCGCTTAATGGGAGATTATTCCACTTTGGAATAACACGTGGAAGAAAAGAAAACTTAATAATAATAATAAGTAGCATTTATATAGCGCCATTTCCATTTAGCTCAATGGCGCTTTACCATCTCATGTGGTACTAAAATAAGTCTAGGACTAGAACTATTAAGATATATAAATTACATACATGTATATATATATATATGAAGTAAAAATATTTATTAATAGGATGCGTAAGATTTACTTGGGTGTTAAAATATGTAATATCTAATGAAACTTATCGATATAAAATGATTAATTGTAAGCTTGATTAAAAATATAGGTTTTCATATTTGTCTTAAAACTAATTATTGTCGCGCAGTGACGAATTGCATCTGGGAGGGAATTCCATAGTTTCGGTGCTGCATGTTGGAAAGCCCGCTCACCATAGTCCGATAGTTTTGCGCCGAGTGGGATTTTTAGCAGCTTCCGTGTAGAAGAGCGCAGTTGCCTAATTGGTTTGTACGGCTGCAACATGTCACGGCTCACGTACCTTGGCGCTAATCCATTTAAGTCTTTATATGTAAGTAATAGTAGTTTGAATACTATCCGTTGTCTAACCGGTAACCAGGGTAACTGCCCGAGTATCGGCGTTATATGACCTTATATGGTCGTATTTTCTGCTGCGTGTTATAAAGTGCGCTGCAGAGTTCTGTACATTTTGTAATCGATCAAGTAAAAATAGTGGAAGTCCATATAGTAGCGAATTACAACTGTTAAGCTTAGTGGAAATAAAAGCACGGACTAAAGTTTCAGTATCTAATTGCGACAGACAGTTTCTGATTTTGGCTATAATACGTAAATGATAGAAAGATGCTTTGCATATGTTAGCTGCATGCTGTTCAAGGGACATGTGCTGATCAAAAGTAACACCAATGTTCCTTGCTGAGATGGACGGTTGTGTGCGTTCGCTTACACCATTTATGTTAGCTGAAATATGCTGAAATTGGTAAGGATGGTTCGAGTACTGTACTATTATTAGAAACTTGAATAGAGCCCCGAGGAAAGCCTCTAGGTAACAAATATTATGAACAGTGTTATACATTATTGTTGCAGTATTTAGGTATCTACGGCATTCTAAAGTGTTCCAACCAACAGATTGGTGCATTGCAGTAACACTTGAATATCTCGAGTAATGATTGCCACTTTATTTTTACAATTTGATATATTACACTGACAACACAGAAACTATGCTTGGGCTCCCTGTGGCAACAGTTTAAGAAAATCCGTTTATTTATTTAACTCTTTCTCTTCAGAGCCAAAATGGGGGTAAAATTGACTATATTACTTATTATTTTGTTTCTCACAAAGTACTCACAATTGTGTGGAAAGCTATACCTCTTATGAAAGGACAGTAAATAAGCTCTCAAAATTTTATTTTAGTTTTACAAAATAAACCATAATAAATGTTAATAAATTAACATAAATTAGCATACTTTATAGAATAATTAGTTTCAAAATTTAGACAAAACCCAACTGGGCTCAATATAGTGTGCATATGTGAAATATTTGATACAAAAAAGTTACCTTGTTATCTTGTCAACATGCCCAGCAAGTATGGCTGAAATACAATAAAATAAATTGATATTATAAGTTTTAGAGTCACAATACCTAAAAACGTCAAAATACAGGAAAATGATAGTATAGGTAGAATGTGTCTGTGAAATAAATGAACACATGTTACAAAAACTAAAATAGACCACACCTTCTTGATTTTAGGACTATGGATGTGTTATTGGTTATTGTTATTATTATTATTGTTATTGTTAGTCATCCATATCCTAAGGGAGGGTCCACAAAGACACCGGAATCCGCCAGGGTAACGAACCTTGCCTCCCTTGTCATGTATAGGTATTGTACCTACAGTATTGTACCTATTGTTATCAGTTAAATTATCATTACCAACTCATCTTATTAGTCATAAAGTATAGCACAACAATATATAACAAGAATAAAAACATTGTAACGTATAACACAACATGATGTAACAAGAATAAAAACATTGTAACGTATAACACAACATGATGTAACAAGAATAAAAACATTGTAACGTATAACACAACATGATGTAACAAGAATAAAAACATTGTAACGTATAACACAACATGATGTAACAAGAATAAAAACATTGTAACGTATAACACAACATGACAGTAATGATAAATGACCAATGCCTATGGTACTCCCTGCTATGCCATTCTGCAAAGCAATTCTTGGCCCTGGTGAGGTGAAGGTACTTCCCACACTGCGGGGCACTGCAATAGGATGACACTTTCAGTTGACCTAAACCATGCTTGTAGCACACCACACAAGTTCTGTTGATTTCTGAAAAAAGCTGGCATGTGAACGGTGTCGAACAATCCAGCAGGGCGTACTGTAGATACAACAGGAGGTACATCGTACTCAGGAAAACCACAAAGTTGTCTCACAAGCTCTTCCCTGTAATCAGCAACAGAGAAAAACAGGTGAAAAAACTCCACAGCAGTGGTCATAGTGTTTCTCAGGAGAGGTCGACCAAAGTGTACTCCAGTTGGTCGGATTGGTGTAAATGGTGCATGGTAGTACATTTCCAACATCAGGGTCATCATAGCTCTTATAGATGATTGCAGCAGCATTTTGACCAGCTTGTCCCACTACTGCCCCACCCCTACCACGGGGCCCACCCCTACCACGGGGCCCACCCCTACCACGGAGCCCACCCCTACCACGGGGCCCACCCCTAACACGTAGCCCACCCCTAACACGGGGCCCACCCCTAACACGACCCCCACCACAGGGCCCACCCCGGCCAGCATTGCCAGCATTGCCATCATCGTCACCATCACTGTCATCATCACTGCTATCTACAGCACTGGCTTCCTCACTAGCATTCTCTTCCTCGCTACTATGTGCACTAGGACCAGCAGGGGGTTCATAATCATCATCTGCATCTACATTGATCTGTTCTTCATCACTAAAAGGAAAATAACATGCAAACTTTGTATTTTTACTTTATACTTTCATATCACAACAGTGATATGCAAAACTTACCATTCAGAAAATGTATTAAAATTTTATTAAACTTTATCAGAGTTGAGAACGATCCCCTCAAAGTTGGCCCCGCGAAGACCTGGGCGCCGCCATTTTGTTCACATTAATTTCTGTGACGTTTTTTACGTCACTTCGTCCCACCGGAGTCTTGCGGCTAACTTGTAGCGACTTGTTTTCTTTGTAGAATTTTCACACGCTCAGAATTAGAGTAGATTTTCATCGATACGGCAGAGCAATTTCGTACTAGAACAAAAATATGATGAAGACGATATTGTGAGAGAAGTTCAGAAGACTCGGAGGACGAGGAAAAGCATGTGGAAGGCGAAAATATCAGACGAACAACAAAAGGCGACTACAGAGCTAGTGCTATAAAGATTCGCTGTGTGTGTTTTTGTATGGAACTTGTCAGCCTTAAACACAAGACTAAAGGTAGATTATCACAATATTGATATCGGCATAGCAATCGAAACTTGTTTAATTTGACCCAGAGGTATAATCAGGGTGTAGCAAGCCACATAATTTTAATTTCGTTCCTAACTGATGTGTTGTGAAACAGCGCGCGCGTGCCAAGTTCCACCACAAACATGCCGGGCTTGATCGCGCCAATGCTTTCACACAATTTAATAAGGAATTAGTTTTGCAATAAAATTGCTCCGAGTGTCTCGTTCTTGTGTCATTGCATATATTCTGCTATGTTGGGCTAGTTATGATCGGTTTTTACAGGGAGGTTTTAACTTTTCAGGTGTTTCGTTTCAGTTGCACAAAGCCATGCAGTCAGTACAGATCGAACCGGATAACTCGCAAATTATATAGCTCCAATAATACATAAGTTTCGAAAGCAATGCCAATATCAATATTGTCATAATCTACCGGCTTAGTCTTGTGTTTAAGGCTGACAAGTTCCATACAAAAACACACAGCGAATCTTTACATCATGGCACGCACAACACCAGTTTTGCACTACAATGTAGCTCGCTAGTCGCCTTAAGTTTGTTGTTCGTTGATATTCTCGCCTTCCACATGCTTTTCCTCGTCCTCCGAGTCTTCTAAACTTCTCTCACAATATCGTCTTTATCATATTTTTGTTCTAGCACGAAATTGCTCTGCCATATCGATGAAAATCTACTCTAATTCCGAGCGTGTGAAAATTCTAAAAAGAAAACAAGTCGCTACAAGTTAGCCGCAAGACTCCGGTGGGACGAAGTGACGTAAAAACGTCACAGAAATTGATGTCAACAAAATGGCGGCGCCCAGGTTTTCGCGGGGCCAACTTTGAGGGGCTCGTTCTCAACTCTGAAAAAGTTTAATCAAATTTTAATACATTTTCTGAACAAAGTACATCTGAAAGATGCTTTTGAGCCTAAATGTGTTTTTCACTCGGGTATCCCTTTAAACATATTTTGTATGTGTTTGCCCCAAAAGCAAGTAAATTAAAGCTTATCTAGGTTGTTATTTATGCAGTGTGAACTTTGGATTACACATCCTCGTTTGCTGTTTAGAACTGACCCAACTTGGTAATTTAATTGTAGCCCTACCTTTGTTATACTGAGCTCTTTATCTTTCCAGCGTAGTGAAATAGAGTTACCTATTTTACCAAAACTGTGATAGTTTGTCTTCTCTCTTCTTGAAGATGCCTCGTCATGTTATAGTTGCGCGAGAAAGAAATGAGAGATATTTTGTGCTTTTCCTCCAAAATTTAAAGCAGTTGTTCTTTATTGTCTCCTAATAACTGAGGCAAGTCATCGCGTGTTGGACGCTTCAGGGATTTTGTCTTTGCTATTAAATGATGTGATGAGAGGAGATACAAAATCCACTGGTAACAATGCAGGACTCAAGCATTCGTTGACTCAGCTAATTTTGGAGGAAAATCGCAAAACCTCGCTCTCTCCTCCCCTCCGAAACCCCCCCTCCCTACGCGATCTCCTTTATAACTGACAAATGACTTTAAATCAATGAATGGCTTCTATTGTTCTGATCATATTGTCTATTTGAACTTTCGCTATTTACAGGAGTGCCGGTGGTAATGAGACGTTTCTCACCAAAAACCTACATGCGACCCGGAGGGTATCTTAAATTATATTGTGATGCCTTTTGTCCTGGGCACAGATCTTGTTCGTTTGGATGGAAAAAGAACGGAGTCGAGTTGCCGGAGCACGTTGGTACCTTAAACCTTCACGCTAACAAGCAACTAGTGTATGTTCTTCCAGCGGCCGTGAGTGACTCTGCAAACTACACATGCACTGCTTTTTCTCCTTCCATTGGAGAATCAAGCGGGATTTCTGTGAATATTGAAGTGATCATTGGAGGTGAGCGACCCCGGTAGTTCTCTCTATAGAGCGTTTTCACGTGACGTCATCAAAATTCTAAAATCTAAACTACAAGGCTGTTCTTTTAATATAATTTAGATATCAGTATTCTCAGTATTCTTCAAAAATTGACATCGATACGGTGATTCGTTTTTGAGTTACAGTATTTTGGACATCCCTGCTCCACGTGTTTCCTAAATGTCATGAAAGTCCATATATTTCGGCCAATTTAAAATGTTAGACTTGATAAACCTTTAAAAGCGATAGCTAAAATGTTTTGAAGTGAATGCTAATCATATTGATGGAAAAATAGCTTTATTTGTAGAGTACGTTTTCGGCCGCCATCTTGGTGTACCAAAGTGGTACACCAACATGGCCGCCGCATACTAAGTACACTAAATTGTTCGAATATTATTTGTTCGACAGCTTGGTTATGAATTACTCTGCTGCTCCAAAATTTCGGTCATTTGTATATTTTTACCTGCTCTATACACAATATTAAAAATATTTTACTAATATCAGTCTATTTCTTGAGGAAAATGTTTTGTGACGTCAGTGAAACGCTCTATAACATATTAATAAACACATGTCCATGTATTATTTTATTTATTTTATAAACAACACTTGGACCTGGGCCCGGTTGTTTGAAGCAAGGGTAAGCGCGTGACGTGGACAACGCTGATTGGCTGAATAGGCGATATCCACACACGGAACATTATCATAGTCGTATTTTTACGTGTGTTCAGATACGATGTTTCTCAGTGCTGGAAATCCTTGTAAAACACTGTAGTTTATAGCATAAAACAGCTTCCCGATAATAATAGAACCCCAACCGTCAGCAAACATAAGTTCCCAGATAAACGACTAGGTTTTTGGGCTAATTTGTGACTTGTGATCTGTGACCTGGACCTGCGTTTTGTACCAGCCGATATAAAGAGCTTATTACACGGAAAGTTGTGTAATACGGCTGGGTATTTTTACGAGTCAGTTTAAAATTGACGAGTAAAAATTCCCAGCCGTATTACACAACTCTTCGTGTAATAAATTGTTTATTATACGACAGCTAACACGAACAAAGCATGTTTGTTTTCGCTTACCTTACTGCTCTGTTTGAAGAAAATCTTGAGAGAAGAAATCTCGAGAGAAGAAATATCTCAGCCCAATATCGGGGACGGGCGCGCACTGAAAAGTTTTTTCGCGCGCTAAAAGCTGATTGGCTGTTACTCAAACAGCCCCATTTCGATTGGCTCGCGCGCTTTCAAAACCTTTTAAGTGTTGAATAAACCTGTGCAAACCTGTTCGCGACCCGTGTAATACGCGGTCTCATATTTGCACTCGTTTTAGCCTGTATTTGCACTCGAAAACGCCAAGTCGTATAATATATTGTATTATTATACATTTTACTCATCCAGTCGATTCCGATTGGCTGAGAACACGCAACTAATTCTCGATAGTTAGCTATAGCACTAAGTGCGCATGCGTGCGATATTATCTAATATCAGATAATACTTAGCGTTCGATGATAAGCAAATACGACAATTTTACGCTAGAAAGCAGGGCAATTTCGTTATTTTGAGCCATTTTGCTATTTTAAGCGCTCAGCTATGTTTCTAGTCATCCCTTTCTCCTAAACTCGTAAAATAAAATGCAATGTTTAGCTCGAATAAGAAAGAAAACATCTCAGTTGAATCAGAAATTCAATCGTAAACAAACCAATTTTATACGGTGTTTCATTTAGCTTCGTTTACGATAGCTTTCTGCCTGTTGCTAAAACTTGAGCTTAAAAATGTATAATAAAACAATTATTGAATTCCCTTTACGCATCATAGTGGAAATTAACAAGACCTGACAGTCTGTGTTATCAGCCTCAGCCTTCGTCTGATAACACAAACCTCTGTCTTGATAATTTTCGCTATCATGCTCAACCTCATCCAATAATTGCTTATTATACTGGGCTGTTGTGCCATCAACCTTTTTTACGCTTAGCAACATTTTATTCATATTGAACACACTGAAGTACTGATATTTAAAAAATAAATAGAGAATAATAATACAAGGGCGCGTGGAGATATGGAATTATCTTCAAGTGTTCAACGCAATATCTCACGAGTGAGCGCAGCGATCGAATGAGATATTGAGATGAACACGAGAAGATAAAGTTCCATATCTCCAAGCGTCCATGTAGTGATTTATTTATTTTATAAACAATACTTGGACCTGGGCCCGGTTGTTCGAAGCAAGGGTAAGCGCGTGACGTGGACATCGCTGATTGGCTGAATAGGCGATATCCACACACGTAAAATTATCGTATTTTTACGTGTATTCAGATACGATGTTTTTCAGTGCTGGAAATCCTTGTAAACACTGTAGTTTATAGAATAAATGCGAATAACACCTGGTCTAACTTCAGTAATCATCGAAAATTCAGTCGTCAATGCAACATTAAATAGTGAATATGAAGTCAGTGTTCCATACGAAATGTTCTCGTAAGCTGTTAGTGGGCATTAGGGAAGATGCATTCGGGAATATGAATACAGAGCACGAGATGTGCAATATACACTGACGTCGCTAAGGCCGCGTTGGTTTGAGAGTTTCCAAAATATTGTTATTCTGGAATAAGGATATACTAAATGCAGTCCAAGTATTCCAGAATAAGAATAGTCCCAAACAAATGCTTACACTGATGTACATGTATTATTCCGGCTATTCTTATTCCAGAATAGTCCCAGACAAACGTGCACATAACGGTGTTCGTTTTTGCACACGGGATTACAATCATGATAAAGTGCTGTTCCTTGGAGCATGCTTGTAATTTAAAAACTTAAAAGTTATATATCGTTTTTAAATCATTATTCAAAAACTCATGAATAGTTAATAAGCATTTTGTCCAATCAGATGAAGCAAATCAGTCACGTGCATGCTTCTTTATACCTGATCAAATCTCATCATTCTAAAAAGCCCGCGGAGGGATTTGAATTCTGTCCCAGGGGGAAACGGGGTTAATGAGACAATGGATAAACACCTTGCAACTCTTGGAATTTCTATTGATGTTTCAGCATTGATGTTTCTCATTGAATTGCTGAACGTTTTATATAAAGAATACTAATGAACATGAATTTTATGTAAAGTTTCATCCTAATTAAGAATTCACTGATAAAGACCCAAAGGTAGCAAAAAGTACACGGAACATAAGGTACCTATAGACAATAAATTTTGCACTAAATTTACTAATGTCAGCAGACTACCGAGATATTTTTTAAATGAAGTTATCCAACTACCATTACTTGTTTACCGAGCCACTGTTTAGTTCCAATTATTAAACCAAACTCAAAGCCGTAAAATAATGAAAACGTGCATTAAACTTACAAACACCTTCTTCATATTCTGTGCCGGAGTCAAAAATTTAGAGTCTGCCGTCATGACAGTCACATCGCTTTCCAAGTCTTGAACTTTATCGATGTCAACCACGACACCAAATATTTGAAGTGCAGCTTCTTGCCCAAGCTTGTTGTTTGCCACACAATGCTTTCAGCATTGCGAAACGCCGCTTCAAACAACATAGTATGGTAATTTCTTCATGTCATTCCCTTGAGATGTTCGTAATCGCAGGCGGTAATTACTCGAATATTTTGTATGGCGTCAGTTGTGAATACAAATGTCCAATGGTTCATTAAGTAACCATTATAGTTTTTTGAAGCCGTTTAATAAACTCGCAGCACGTGTTTTATCAGGTCTGCACCCTCGAGTTTTAAACCTGATAAAACACTGCTGCTCGTTTATTAAATAGTACTTAAAATAGCTAATTTAATTAATTTAAAACGTATGCAATACAAAAGCTAATTTAATGATTACTATATCCTATAATTTCGAGTGAAATTGAGAGAGTAGGAGCTCGCTTAGCTTCAGTTGGGAGACTGTTCCATAGGACAGCATCTCTGTAAGCAAAACATTTTTAAAGAGCCTCAGTACATGTACGTAACTGAGAGGCCTTGGCACAAATATATTTTGATTTCAGTCTCGCGGCAGGACCGGATCTTGATGTCCGATCATCCCAAATTCTATCTGATCTAAGCTGGCCTGGCATAGGCATGAGACGCTCCATCTCAAAACTCTCGGTTAGCTCAGTGGTTAAGCTCCGGTCTGTTGAGCGGGAGGTCGCGAGTTCAAACCCCGGCCGCACCAACACTCAGGGTCTTAAAATAACTGAGTGGAAGGTACTGCCTTTGTGAAACAATCTCGTTCTCGAAATGCAAATGGTTATTTAAACCTTCACGTCTTCTTGGACGTCACGAGTTACCGACGTTAAATAAAGTTGCTTTACTTTACTTTATTAATGGGTAATTTTGAGTTGCTATCAAGATCATTTACCGATAAGAACTAGTGCCTCCTGGAAGCCAATTAAATTACGGATTTTTGTTCTTTCGTGCATGGTATGATTGTTGAATGTTAGTTACTGATTGACTGTCAGTTAGTTCGGGCCTGACATGAAAATATTAGCCCATTAGTAATGGCGTACAAAATCAGCCAAATGGCCGAGAGTCAAATATTTCCCGTTCGGCCCGATCTAACTCAGTCAAACGTTTTAGTTATCATATGACCACTTAGTTTAAGCAAAAAATCGAGCAGACCTGAACGACTTTTTCCGATCCGCTTACGCCAAACACCGCGTACGGCTCCCATCATGTGACTTTCGTAGATACGAAAAGATAGATATACTTTATTAGCACCTTGTACAGTAGATTGTACATTGGATTGTTGCTAATAACATTGCATTATGCATTACAAGCACTCATGATAACTGAAACAATATAGGACTTGTATAGGCCCTTAGTCAAGATAGAGGCCACTTAGCGCTCTCAAATTTACATTAGTTAGGGATATTTATAGATCTTAACTGCATGCTATCGTAAATGAGCTACTTCCATAGCCGGGTTTATGATTAATTAAATAATTGATCATCGCACATATGACTTGTGATGATTTTTTTGCGTTAAAAGTTTCAAGGGTGTGGAGGAAATACTTTCTTATTGTATTATATGTTTCACATTTAATAATAAAGTGGAATTCGTTTTCAACATCTTTACGACAGATGGGGCATATTGTCTCTTCTGGTTTGGTGTATGATCTAGTGTACCTCCCTCATTCAATTTGTAAACAATGATTACTTATTCTAAGTATGGTTAGAGCCATCCTATGCTTGATATTGGAGACAACCACGAGGTACGTTTCTAATTCATAAACAGTCTTAAACGATCTATATGTCCTAAGTTTGTTGTGATGCAAAGGATTTTTTTCTTTGATAGTTAAATATGTCGTTTAACCAGTGCTGGTATTCCATGTCTTGCAGTCTCTGTTTGATTTGTGATAAGAACGTTTGGTAGTCCGATCCGTCTTGTTGGTCGAGCCAATTAGTATTACCAAATCCAAGTCCGCTATAAATTCTACTCCTTATTTTTCTCTCCAGTAAAATGTCTTCACTCTCCGAAACCTATGTAGATAGATGTGCTTTGAGAATGTAGCCGATCATCCTTAACTACTAATTTTCGTTCCCCCCGAGAGAGACGACTGAATTCATTCGACGATAATGCCGTCCAGTGACGTCACTACCCCAAAATTGCGGTAGTGATTTTGATTGGTTTATATTTTATAACTTCGCATAATTATTGCTGCGCACACAGGCAGCCCAATCTATGGGTTTGTGAAAATAGAAGATATGTATGGAGTTTTATAAATCTTTTCAAATTGCCGATTGCCGATATGAAAAACATACGTTTTCGCTTCCATGTTGTTTCCTTTGTGGTTGTTCTTCTCTTGGAACCCCTCGGCTCACCACCTAAGAATGAAAGAAGTCTCTCATTCTTAGGTGGTGAGCCGAGGGGGATGAAAAACTCCTGAAACAACCTAAAATAGTTCCAAGAGAAGAAAAACCACAAAAGAAACAACATGGAAGCGAAAAGGTATGTTTATTTATACCTTGTACATTGTAAAAATTTTTATTTAACCATATATATTTTCCACATTTGCTCCAAGAGCATTAGCTCATCAAGGGAGCTTATAGATAACAAATATGTGAAGCGAGAAGATATGTTTATTTATACGTTGTACATTTGCTCCAAGAGCATTAGCTCATCAAGGGAGCTTATAGATAATAAATATGCGAAGCGAGAAGATAAGTTTATTTATACCTTGTACATTTGCTCCAAGAGCATTAGCTCATCAAGGGAGCTTATAGATAATAAATATGTGAAGCGAGAAGATAAGAAGGGAAAAGGCACTGACAAGAATAATATTAAATAAGCAAAAAACGTGTCGTTAATCAAAAGTGCAGAAAGGTGCAGAAATACTGTAGAGCGAAAGGTGCTAATGGATAAACTTGACAATGGCTATATCACTGGAGCTGTCTTTCTAGACCTGAGCAAGGCTTTCTACACAGTCGACCATCAACTACTACTACTAAACAAATTAAAAGAAGATTTTGGCTTGGATAGTGAAGCTATTGCTTGGTTTAATTGCTACCCATCAAACCGCGTACAAGTGACATCAATCGGAAACTGTCTCTCCAGCCCCAGGGATATCACAATTGGAGTGCGTTAGGAAGTATCTTGGGTCCTTTACTTTTCCTTGTATATGTCAATGATTTTCCACGCTGCCTGAAAAACTGTAAATCGATATTATATGCTAACGATACCCTTGTGTATTACTCCGCCAAATCATCCCTCGATATTGAAAATAATCTAAACAGTGACCTAAAATGTGTGTCAAACTGGCTTGGTCAAAATCTACTCACTCTCAATGGCGTTAAATCAAAATGTTTATTGTTTGGCAGCAGTCGTCTTAAATCATTCAATGGCATATCAATCTCCATTGACGGATGTCCTCTTGAACGTGAAAACTCATTCAAATATCTGGGTGTGACATTTAACGAAGACATGTCTTGGAATGATCATATCGAGAACCTCATGTCCAAGATAAACCAACGTCTAGGTCTTCAAACTAAAGGAGAGTCAAGCACCTTCTCCCAACCGATGCTCGCATAACATTATACAATTCTGTTATCCTTCGATTATTTGATTATGCTGACATAATCTGGGGGGATAAGAACAATGTAACACTAATGAACGCTCCAAGTCCAGCAAAATAAAGCAGCAAAAATTATCTTAAACCAACCACTACGTTCATCTGCCACACAAGCTCTAGAGTCTTAAATTGGAACCAGTTATGTAAACGACGTCATGCACATCGATGTATTTTTATTTTTAAATGTTTGAACAATTTTATTGACTTTAATTTAACTTAGTAATTAATAGTAATGTCCACCAATATAATACTAGAAATAAGTCTAAGATTCACTTACCCTCAGTCAAGACAAATTGGGGAAAACACATTAACTTACCATGCTGCTAAAGATTTTAATGACCTAGGTTTCGATCTCAATAATGTAAATTCATTACTACTTTTTAAACTCAAATTAAGTCAGGCTCACTAGCTCCTAGATTATCAATATATTTTTATTATTTTAATTTATTAATCTTAGAAATTATCTATTTTATTCTATACTACTTAGTTATAAATATATATATAATTTTATTGTTTCCATTACAGGGCCACCTTGTAAAACACTTAGGTGAATGGTGCACCCTGAATAAACATTATCATTATAAAGCTAACACAATACGAGTGCAGTTTACGATTATTGTACATATGCGTTGTTACATTTAAGAATATTCAACAACATATTATGGAATAAACAAACAAACAGAAAGATTTGAAAGGATTTATAAAACCGCAATTTGAAAGGATTTATAAAACCCCATAGATATCTTCTATTTTCACAAACCCATAGATTGGGCTGCCTGTGGTGACGGAGCCGTATTTCGTTGACGTTTTGAGGCGAGGTCTGTGTTGTGGCGTGAAGCCGTATTTCTTTGGTTTTTGACGAAGCCGGTTTGTTAGAACTCAGATCTGAATTGGGGGGGGGGGGGGGGGGAGATTCTACATATCAGTTGTCAGTTAAAATTGAGCCCATGGTTGGCGTTGAACCCATGGTTGGCGTTCATGGCCATGGAGCCATGGTTTCCGGTGAAACGTTACTTGTCGGGGAGGAGAAATACCCCGATTTGATCCGAGTAGAGCTACTAAATAACTTAAAGAGAGTCACAGCTAGGACCCGACGCCTGACCGAAACTAAAATAAAGAGTTTTAGAGCTGATGACGGCCGAAATAAGAATAAGAAATAAATTTGCACTCACACCGGGTCGACATATTGGCAGGATTCAAGTCGTGATCGCTTCTCAGACATTTCTGGCCCTGGATCGAGATCCAGTAACCAGCCTTATTTTAGAGTACCTCCAGGGAATTTTGGGGTTCTCTACAGAGGCCTCCAACACACACTGTGTTGGAAAACCAGCTTGGTTTTCTAAGCCAGAGATCGAAACATATACTTATAAATTAACGGTGCTTTGCGAGATAGGCAGCACCAACCTTGAAAAGGGCCTGAATAGCAAAGAGACAGGTCCTTTAAGGGCCCATTGACATAATTATTAAAATCGACCGCTGCTAGGGAAACGGTTTGCAGCCTCGTAAAACCCAAAAAATTAAAGAGTGGGCAATAGTTATTATAATTATTATAATTATTATAATTATTATCTATATAGTTAAGGTTAGAAAACCACAGCAAAAACCGTGTACAATCAATCCTGTCATACGTTCGATCAAAAAACAGATCTTGATCAGCAAGAAGAAGAAAATATAATGATAAAGTGTCCGACGACTACTGCAATGCTGATCAAATACAACGCTTGTCGAGGTTTATACGATATTTCGGCTGGCCAGTACCAGCCTTCTTCAGGTTTATTTTACAGTGGATTATTCCGGCCTTTAGAGGTCATCTATTCTAAACGCGATTCCGTGAGAAAAGCACGTGAATCATATCTCATCTATAAAGCTAAAACCCTCGAACCACTCGGAATGAATAGACGTGATGAAATGTAATTTCACTGTTTGACCTTTATTGTCGGCTGTCACTCTATCTGTACTATCTTTTCAAAACATTTCGTAATTTCCTTTTATGTGTTACTGTTGTATAAAACATATGTCATCGATTTTGTAATTTCCGCTCATAGTTACGTAATTAACAATTTATATAAGCCTTGTATCCATTTGTGACCTCCACTGTAAAATAAACCTGAAGAAGGCTGGTACTGGCCAGCCGAAATATCGTATAAACCTCGACAAGCTAGCCTCCTCCGCAGGCATCTCTAATTTTCGAGGAAATCAGATTATGGGCTCCCTGTGGCAGGTGAAGAAAAGAGAGGGAGATTGGAGTCTGTTCCTATTAGAGATGCCTGCGGAAGAGGCTATCGACAAGCGTTGTATTTGATCAGCATTGCAGTAGTCTTCGGACACTTTATCATTATAATTATTATCCTAGGGCAAAGTCTTGTAGTCTGATGACGTCATCAAAATCAGAAAATTTCTAAACTCCACTGAAGCATTTTTAATGTAATTTATTAATATTTTCCGAACCTATAAATTAATGCGCATAAAACCGAGCAGCCGTTTGCCATTACGACAAAAAAAAAAGATTTTACAACACTTTTCAGTCCAATTTTAAGCTTTATTGGTGAATGAAAAGCCATAACTTTGGCATTTATTGTCGGTTTCCAAAATCCATGCTCGATTTTGTGGAGAACGTGGTCAACAACATTTTAACGGGAAAAAGTTTGGTGTTTAGTGAAAGCGCGCAAAATGTTTAGGAAGTGAAGAAATTAACGCATGCACAAAAGTGCCTGTTTTGTGGTCGTGAAATAGTCGCAGAACTGTTGTTGCAGTAAAGCCCACAATAATTGGTCGAACAGGATGTGCATTTTCTCCTATTTCCTCCGACAATGGCCAGTTTTGGGACTTGGCTGAATACTCCAGTCTGCAATGAGCTAGCTGAGCTTCGGACTGTGTGGAGCACATGCGAGGAACCCATTTCGTGGCAAACCGAAGAGCCAATATACAAATCAAGCTAAAATTAGACCGAGATTCGACAACTTTCACTTGAAGTTGAATCTCGTGGCGTTCACAACAGTTTGTTTTCCGACATCAAAAATACTTTTTTAATTAGTTGCACTGAGGTTCAATCACAACTTTACCAGGAACCCGAAAGCATTATCGGGAGACAAAAGTGTGCATGTTTGTGGAAGATTTAAGTTGAAAACCTGCCAGTCGAGAATCACTTGACTCACTTGAGTGGCCGTACTTTTCTTCGTGTTTTTAGAAGCCATGTTCTCGCTGGAAGCAGCCATTTCAGCTTCTGTATCTTTGACAACTTTAGATACTATTTACTAGATGTTCTTTCAATCTATCAACAGTGGAAAGAGCTCGGCTACTTCTACATCGGAGAGTCTAATACAAGTTTGCTTCCCATTCATCGGCGATTTCCTATAAAGCGGAATCAGGGTCAAAATTCGGTTCTTAAACACCACCGGCACACTGAAGAGCCGGCACAGCGTAAGGCGAACAACTACAGCGTAAGTCGAACAACCACAGCGTAACTCGAACAACCACAGCGTAAGTCGAACAACCACAGCATAACAATTGCAACCACTCATGGGCACTGGTAACGACTCCCATGATTCTCTACGGCGCGGCTTTCCCCTCGTGGCTTCCATCTTGTCGGACATTCAAGAGAAGTATAATTATTAAGAGTCGTTTGTTATATTTTATTACATTTACGATAACTCTCTTTGAGTTGTATATGGTGAGATGAGCACCGATGGAAGTGATGACGTCGTAGCGTAGATAATTAAAAAAAACTTCAGGATTTGATCGACAACATTGATGATTGCTCAACTTCCACTTCCCCGACTTCCACAACTCCTGCACGTGCGAACCAATCCTGATCCTGGTTCTTTCGCTACTCGAGCAGCAGATAATTTCAGGTATTTCTTTCTTGACCCTTCATTTCATCTTAGGGATGCTAGAAACGTTAACAAAGCCAAATGATTACAAAACTTGCCTTTTTTTCGTGGGCAGCGCAGGAGCACAACCAAGAAAACATAAATTGTTTCTTAAAAACCCAAAAGTTAACAGAAACATAAGTTTATGTTCGACCTTTTAATATTTTGATGCACTAATATCTGTTTGCAAGCTAAACTTTTTTATTTAACCTAAAATCCATATGAAGAGGAAAAGTGATTGCACACGTGGGCCTGACAGCCCTTTAAGCTGATATTTTCTGTGTTAATTCTCTTTTACTGTGTTTGACACAATTTTCTTGATATGGAAACTGTTGTATATATTTTTTTAAATTACACTGGATTTCAGAAAAAAAGATGATTAATACCAAAACCCTGGGGTGGTACTCCCGGAAATTTTGGATACATGTACAGTGTAGGTGTGTGCTGCAATGGTTTTCAAACCTAACCCCATATAAGGCTATGCCCAAAATCAATATTACTGGGAAAAAAGTGTGGCTTATGTATATTAAACAGAGACAACAAGATAATGAATTTCAACATTATACATGTAACAGCACACATTTTATTTGGACCTGTCAATGTACTATAAGTTGTGCACAATCCACATAAAATGTTATGTTATGTAAGGGTAAAAATATCGGAAATTGATACTATTTGTAAGACCTAATACCTAAATATGAGACCCTATAAGGATACCCTATCTATTGTTCGGATACCTATTTAAGGATCACAAATACAAAATATGACACCCTATATAAGGCTTGCACACAAAAAATCCCAGCCTATCAGGCAGTACATACCTATGTAGCGTAATTATATATGGGACTACTCCTGGGGTTCCTGAGACCCCCAACACCCCCTCCCTCAACTTATTCACAGTGTAAATTCCTTATCTGCTGCTCGAGTAGCGAAAGAACCAGGATAAGGATTGGTTATTGCACGTGCAGGAGTTGTGGAAGTCGGGGAAGTGGAAGTTGAGCCACAGGTTTCCCGCGGCCCAGACTCTACGTATATTTCCCGCTTATTAGTCTGTTGGGTTATCTGTGGTTTATCGATTAGTTTCATAACGATCTCAGAAGAGTTTATATAATTGCTCCGTGTGAATTCTCTTTTCCGATTCCTACGAAATAAATCTTCAATAATAAAAGATTGATACTTAATGAAGTTGTGTGAGTGTTTTTTTTTGGCGATTTGGGGCCTTCTAAAGTAGTTTATTAGGATTCGAAATTTTGACCGTTGGCCGCGGCTCTAAAAAAATCAACAAGATAGGCAACTCGACCTCGCCAAAGCACAGACTTACTTCGAAGATCACCCAAAAATCGGCACTTTTCTTCGTCGCTCGTTATTCAGCTTTCGGCACAGGAGGGAATAGTTATCAACCAACATCTGACCAGACATTTAGGGAAATCCATCAAATTTATCACCGCCCAACGGTCTCCTCAAGACCCAAAAATGCGACCTTCCTATGATCTGTAAGAACCAGATCGACCAAAGCGGTCGAAAATTTTCCCGCCCCTACCCAAAACGATGCAAATCGCCTTTTTTCATGGGGGACCCCCAAGCGTGAAATTATACTTCCGCTCGAGGAATGGATACAAATATATCGCCAATCACAGGACCAAAATTCACCGAGTGTTATGACAGTTTTCGCAAGTTCCAAATTTAAAATTAGTCGGTAACCGTCAGTTTCGTTAAAAGCCGAGTGATGGTCCTCTGATTGCCGATATATTTGTTTCCGTTCCTCGAGCGGAAGTAAAATTTCACGCTTGGGCGCGCGTCTCTCCATGAAAAAGACATTTGCAACATTCCCTAATATAAGCGGAAGTATAATTTGGCGCTTGTGTCTTCCCCGACAACATTGATGATTGCTCAACCAATGATTGCTCAAGTAGTTTCCTATTTAAATTATCTACGCTATGACGGTCATCACTTCCATCACGAGCAATTCGCGCGCCAATCTAATCAAAATTTCAAGCATGTAACGCGGGCTCATTTTGTGAAGTAATTTATGCGTGCGCTATTATTTTATTCTTGCATATATCCGAGTATATCTGCCGGTCCTGCCGGCCGGTTTGCATATAGTTATAAAAAAAACTTATATATCGAGTTTTTCTTTACGAAATAAAGGTAAAATGTGTGATCTGTCAAACATTAATTAGCTCTAAGGTTCATACATTTGACAACGTTTCCTGTCGAGCAGCTTTACTTGAAAAAGGAGAGCCTTGGTGATGTTTAGT
This sequence comes from Actinernus sp. WN-2022, assembly GCA_030867875.1. NCBI lineage: Eukaryota > Metazoa > Cnidaria > Anthozoa > Actiniaria > Actinernidae > Actinernus > Actinernus sp. WN-2022. The sequence continues at coordinate 30,745,552 of JAOWCC010001501.1, forward strand.
TGTTTCGATCGCTCGGAAATAATCTTAGACTTAAGTCATTTTGTCGATAAATTTATCTCGGTCAGTAAAACGCAAATTGTAGGGTAAGGTAACCGAGATTTGGTGCAAGGAGAAGTGTACGGGAAGAGATGGCTACGGAACGCAGGTTGCAATTGTTACCAGTATGTCGGCAGCAGTTGAAGTGGTCGTCATTTATACCTCCAGAAAAAGTGGTGATTTTTAGTCTTCTTGATGTATTTGTAGATCTCAGGTACAGTGGTTGTTATAAAACATGCACAGCATTATATATCTTGATTGTGTTGGGAAAGAAATGGTAAATATTCTCACCCTGACTCTTCATATTTTGTCTAAAGATACTCTTGGAGAAACATCACAAACTGTTACACAAAAGCAATGAAAGGTTTGGAGTAGTTGTGTTTTTGGAAAAGAGAAATGATTTTATGAAAGCCTCAAAAATATTTCATTCAAAAGGTTCCATGAAAACTAATTGTAACTAATTTTTTGAGAATAACTGATATTAAAGAAGTTATTTCAAAGACAGATGTAGCTATAATATTTAACTGACTTTGAAAGAACTTCAGTTTAAATGACAAGGGTGCTTCCACTGATATGTCCCAAATAACAGCCATCAACATTTGAGTTTACTAATTTGTGGTGACAAAGGCATTTACATCAACAAAACGTCTCCTACAGTTTAATAATACAAAGAAACACCAGTCTCTAAATAGAGCTATATAAAACTACTGGGAACTTTTGAAGGACTTCTTGTCTAGCTATAATTAAACTTCCATGCCCCACTCCCTAGCCAGTGCAACTGCTAATTTCAGCAAAATTAGAACAAGAAAGCCCTCAAGACCTGTAGAAATAAAACCAAAAACTACCTTAAATGCATCTAGATTCAAACAATAAAATTCAAAGACTTTTGTGCAAGTATTGCAAACAGATCTTGAGACCAAGTTAACAACACAATCTGAATCAACTGAATATTTTTTGTTGTCAGCAAATGCTGTTTTAGTGGAGACTATAGCCCGGCCAGTTGGTCTCACTTGGCCATTTTAATCTCTTCAAGCTATCAGATGTGCCTTAAGGTATACCTCATGCTCCTCTAATTATTCAAAAATATCAAAATAAGAATGTACCTGAACAAAAACTTGAAACTCTAATGGCAAGAACGAATGAAGTTTAAACAGAGTAGTTCAGTGCAAGAATCCAGCTCTATTCCATCTCTTTTTCTTGTTAGAGATGAATGAGATGCAGACTTTGATTAGCCACTATAGTTGTTTCAAGGCTTATTAAACTTAGTAAGTGTTTTTTTAATCCTGTTCACAGGGTCACATAGCTCAGTCTAATGGCCTAGGTCTAAATAATTGAATGCAGTTGGTGTATATATGCCACCATTCAAGAAAAAGAAGCTCAGACGTCACTATAAACTGCTCAGTAGCAGTAGCTTCACAGCAATCCCAGTGCGAAATCTGAAGAAAACAGAGGAAATGTTCCAAATACAGCAGCTTAAGTCATCTTTTTAAGTGTAAACAAGCCAATGTTTCCTTTAAAAACATGTTTATTGCTTAAAGAATAGCAAAATTTAAAAATACATACAAAGACTGTACTAAATGTTAAAGTGATTTTCATAAACCTGTGAAACAATTATTGCTTGTTAACATCTAATAGTCAAATATACACAAAAGAAAACAATAGAATTAGCATTTAATAGCACTAAATATTCTAGTACTGTTTCACAGGTTTATGAAAATCACTCTATAATACTCAGATATTGTTACGAATACTCAATACTCGGATAAAACAATATTTTTAAAACCAATATAGCTGAATTTTGATTTGAATCTTTTCATTTTAATATCTTTTCATATCAACATACATGATATGTGCATGTAGTTTATTTTCATCATTACAATTTGTTTTATTGCCCAAGAGCATGCAGGTGTACCAATTGTCTTCATGCAGCGAAATCTACCCTGCGAGCAGAGGTTTCTCATATCTTTGCCTGTCCTGTCCGCCGAAAGAAAGGGAAAGGACAGGAAAGGCAAAGAGATGAGAAACCTCTGCTCGCAGGGTAAGCGAAATCAAATCATAAAAAAATTGGCTGGCGGTCATTTTTTTTGTAAACTGACACTCCAAATAGTAAGAATTTGTCGTTTAGCTTTCAACAAAATTAATGAATGAGACAGACAAAATAAATAATCAAACTATAAACACTAATATCATAATCAGCGCAGCTACCAAAATTAAGTAATATTTACAATGTCTGTGGCATAAATCGCGCGTGTAAAACTCATAAACACAAGCAGGAGTAATTGCAGAATACCCCCTCCTTTGGTTCATTAATAATTCATTTCTCAACTTTTTCATACAAACTTTCTAAACTCTTAACCCTGAAATAATAAAAAAAACCTAACCATTTCCACCCAAAATCATTCATAGAACGAGTCTAAATACACCTGAACTAAAGTGGAGAATTTAGCGCAGTTTTCAAGCGATCTTTTGAGTGGAGGAGGGATTCTGCAACTAAGCCCACAAGCAAATGATAATTTGCATATTACAGAAATGATGAAATATTCTGGTGTTAGCCATCAGCAACGACAATCCGACTACAACAATGTTGCCCAGTGTGTAAAGTAAAATATATTTTTTACATATGTTAAAATGGTTCTCCTTACAGTTTTCCTTCCACAAAGCCACAATATAGTGACATAATGAAATATTCTGGTGTTAGCCATCAGCAACGACAATCCGACTACAACAATGTTGCCCAGTGTGCAATGAGTGTGTAAAGTAAAATATATTTTTTACATATGTTAAAATGGTTCTCCTTACAGTTTTCCTTCCACAAAGCCACAATATAGTGACATTTATAGTACAATGCTAAAGTTGTTAATAACAACTGAAAATTCGGTCGAATTAAATTCCAGTGTGAAGCAGTCTCTAAAGAACGTTACCAAAACAGAATAGCTATCAGTTTGTCTCGCAACTCTTCTTCAAGCTATCCATCGTATTGCCCACGAAATCGAAACACTTTCTAGCCATCACTTCGTACTTGGATACTCTGAAAATGAAAATGAAGTACCTTTCATCACAGAAGTTTTAATCCAGAAAAAGGTCAACTTCATCTGATTCCTCTGAAGAATGGTCAAGGGCACCCAACGAAGTTTTCCGTTAAAAAGTTGGCCTAAAACTTGCGGATTTGAAAAAATTGTCCCTAGAAAATTGTTTTCTGAAATACTGGCTAGAAAATTTGTTTTCAATCCCTAGAAAATTATAGAAGCAAAGGGAGACTAAAAGGTTTCCCCTAAAATATTCGTACGTCCCAATTCGTCTGATCAATAGAGTCAGAACAGGAAAAAAGAATCCCTAAAAAAATTGTACCTCCACAAAACGTTGCAACGTGAAGTTACTTGGGCTGGAAAATTCTTGTTATCCGGGAATATTTTGCCATAGTATTTTCGGTTGACGCGATTTCCACCTAGAAAATTCGTACAGCTAATAGCTTTCTAGAATACGTCAAAAGACATAGTAGGCGCCTTAAAATGGCTAGATAAGCTGCAGACAACTGGTTTCAAACGAATTTCAAAAAGTACTCGTTGGGTGCCCTTGAATGGTGAGAGAATGCGAAATTCTGACAGTGGTTCTTCTTGTAGTTCAGTTGTTATTCAAAAGTCAAAATATCCCGTGTTAGTTCATGTTGATTTCGACGTTAACCAACCTTCGTGACAACTTTTCGTTGCAAATAACCAACTAAGAAGATCCGATAAATGTGGCTAAAGTAGGTTGAAAGTGTGATACAAACTTCGCCAGTGAAAGTTAACTTTCTCCTCCTTTTGATCGCGCACATGCGACGAACACAATCCAGACGTTGTCGCGAACGCTCTGCGAACAATTTTATCCGCTGGGGGTGGTGATGGAATCGAATATCTAATGCGCATGCCTATACACTAGACATAACTTCCAAAGGCCAGATTTATGGCGGGCTCACATTGAAGATTAGTTTGTTAAGAAACCATGCTAGCGAATTGCTCGTGCCATCGGTGCTCATCTCACCAAATACAACTCAAAGAGCGTGATCGGAAACGCAATAAAATCAATCTCGTTCCCAGAGCCCGCGCGTTTTTCGGCCAGCGGTGACCAAACGCCCCGAGCTCTGGAATAACCATAACCGGAAGCAGGATTTTATGCTTCCGGTTTGAAAGCGCATGCGTGATAGTTCGCTTACTGAGCATGCGTCGTGTATCTAGTGTAATATGAATATGCGCAGAGAAAGCAACCGCTGTGGTAATAGAGCGCTGGCTTACTAAATAGCCCAAAATGGCCGACGGCTGAGAAGATTTTATTGCTCGTGTCGTGGGGAAACCGCCGCCGTTCGGAATTCGACAATTGTTTATCTTTATACTTGACTGGTTTTAACCTCGAGGTTAAATTGAGGATTATAATCAATTCTAGCGATTTTGACAGTTGATGATAATAGTCAATCTAAGGGAGATACCGTGTTGGACTGTGGGTATTCAGGGGTGGATCTAGAGCTTTTGAAATGGGGTGCACCATATCAGCACCAAAGGCACAGGGTGAAGGGGGGAGGGTGGTTGGTATTCACCACTGATAGGTACAGGGGGAGTTGGCCCCCAATACTTTTTGAAAATCAGGTCTCTGAAGTAGCATTTCCTGAATTTCGAGACCACTTCAATCTCAAAAGGGTTGCATCCTCCAAATCCCCTTGCCCTCCCATAGATCTGTCCCTGGGGATGGTGAGGTCTAGCAAGTATAAGAGGGAGATGTTCTTTCCTAGTTTTGCTACAATCCAGGGGGAATTTATATATAGTAGGTACAACTTATGTATGTGCAGCCATGGGGTCCTATTCACTGACCATAATAAGACTGTTCGACATTCCCTCGTCCAAAACAAACATTATTATTAAAATTCCCTGACTTTGACAAGAAATTTAGAATTTCCCTGACCAGATCCAAAATTCCCTGACCTTGAAAAAATATTTTTCCCTGACGGAGGTCAGTCCTGTGGCAACCCTGTATAAGAGATTTATACTTGTCTCAAAGCTCCAGAGGTGCATTAGCATACCTTAGCTGACCCAATGGGGCACTTGCAATGCTCTGATTAAAAAAATGTCAAGTGACCCACAAATGCCAGGAGAGGAGAGGGGGTGGGGGGGGGGGGGGGGGGGGGGGGGGTTATATGTGTAAATATAACTGGTATATTACATGTTGCTTGTATCATTGTGCTGAATTGGATTTTCTGAGTTTTCTTCTGCTCAAGGCTGAATGATAGTTATTATTCATCTACTACATGTAGGCTTTATGCAAATATAAAACACGTTTTATTCTTGTTTTCACTTCACAAAAAATATGTACTGTACACATTTTATTCTAGATACACGTATTTTCCGCATCTGAGTATATTAACAGTCGGGTATTAAAAACTAATTTCAATCGCTGAATCGGCAATTTACCTAGTTGTAATTTCCCTCTCGCAGTTCTAATTAATCTGGTAAATATATTTCAGCTCCTTTAGCTTTATATTATATTAGCTCAGCAGGGCAGTTGAATTTCGTACTTCGAAAATCCCCCCGAACATCTGACCTGACACATCGTTCTTAAAAGCCTTCAGAATGTGTCGCTTCTTGATTTTTTATCCAGACAGCTCAACACGATGATTACTTACTTGACTGCAGCAACGGCAAGAATGACAACCATGATTTTTAGCGATTTTTTCACTACTTTTTAGGCCGGTCTTATGGTCGATCGAACGAAGCAACTCCATGCCGTTGTTATGAATCAAATTTGACCTCGATATGGATAATCCCAGAGCTCGTAATCTTGGCGCTGGCCAAAAGATCTCGGGCTCTGGGAACGAGATTGTAATAAAATATAAAAAACGGCCCTTAATTATGCTTCTGACGTTAATCTTGTACGTCCGACAAGATGGAAGCCACGACGGAAAAGCCGCGCCGTAGAGAATCATGGGAGTCGTTACCAGTGCCCATAAGTGGTCGTTATACGCCAACACGGTATCTCCCTTAGATTGACTATTATCATCAATTGTCAAAATCGCTAGAATTGATTATAATCCTCAATTTAACCTCGAGGTTAAAACCAGTCAAGTATAAAGATAAACAATTGTCGAATTCCGAACGGCGGTAGACGCACTTAGTGTAGTGGTCACGACGTCTGTACTACCAAGCACTACACGCAAACGGCTACGAGTTCGAGCCCGAGTTACCCTGGATACCAGAGGCTCGAAATCGTCGGGGCGAGCGAAGCGAGACCAGCTGAAATCAAGCCGCAGCACTAGTCTCGAAGCGACGAGCTCAACGGTCGTCACGCAAAACATAACTCCTTCGGGGAATCAAAACTCTTTCGATCGCGGCACATTACAGTATATTCGTACCTGAGCCCCTTTGGAACCAGGGTAAGCCCGAGTAGGAGCGCTCAAAAAAATGTTTTCTCTCGTTTACCTTCCTTTCTTGTTTACCTGTGAACCCTAGCTCTAGGTGAGTGAGAACCCGTCGTTTACCCGTGAACTCGTCCGATGGTTAGGGTTTGGTTTGTAGTTCGGGTTAGGGTTTGTCTTAGAATGATGATTATAATCAATTCTAGCGATTTTGACAATTGATAATAGTCAATCTAAGAGAGATGACGCGTTGTATACGCTGTGGTTGTTCGAGTTAAGCTGTGCCGGCCCCTGATTCCGCTTTATAATTTCCTGACTGATTTCATCACTGTGTTGCGGCGCCGTACGCTTGCCGTTACTTTTTTACTCGGTACAAATTATTAATCAAGTCCAAGTACAGTTAGGCGCCTTTCGAGTCCTGAACGACTGCTTCAAAATTATTGGATTGAGATTCTGATCTTGTCAAGTATTATTTTCTTTCGCACGATAAACCAAGCTTTTCATTTTCCAGCGGCAAAAGCACCCGCTACAGCTTGATCCGACTTTTTAACACTTTACTTCATTCATTCATTCATGAAACCTTTCAGGTAAACCAGGAATAACACTTACAAACATGTGTATTAAAACTATCGGGTGGCCGGTGAACACTCATAAAACTAGCCTGAGAAAACAGCCGACTCGTATCGCCCGAATCGGCTGTTTTTCTCAGCCAAACAAAAACCGTAAGTCAAAATCGCATCTGCAACGAAATATGTTAATGATCCCTAAAAGGGCCCGTCTCACCCACAGTGCTGAGCGCGCTCACATAGCATAACGGCCATTTTCGATGCCATCGAAATTTCGAATCCTAATAAACTGCTTTAGAAGGCCCCAAATCGCTAAAAAACCACTCACACAACTTCATTAAGTATCAATCTTTTATTATTGAAGATTCATTTCGTAGGAATCGGAAAAGAAAATTCACACGAAGCAATTATTTAAACTCTTCTGAGATCGTTATGAAACTAATCGATAAACCACAGGTAACCCAACAGACTAATAAGCGGGAAATATACGTCTAGTCTGGGTGTGATCAATCAGTTTTCTGAGCGCCCAGCGGCACTTGAATTTGAATAGTTCATTCATCAGCAAATAAACATTTATAAAATAGGTTTCCACTTTACAGCCGCTCATGCAGATATCAACACATTTCACTTTTACTTACTTTAAATTGTCTCAGCGTTGTCCAATGTACATTGAGCGAAAACCAAGACTATAAGACTAAGAGAGAAACTGCGAGATTTGTAATCTTGCATGTACCGCGCGTGTACCGCGTACTCGAGTCTTCAGTCAAAGCAATTTGCTTTAAATGTTGTCCGATGATGTTTAGCAAAAGGCTCAGCTCTTCTGACCTTTAAATTTCATGCCATCCGCGGTCCGATCAAGCCAATGTATGAACTGTATAATTGGATAAACTGTAGGAATTACGATCAAACAGCCCAAACAGTCGGCTAACTCCAGTACAGCTAGGCTCTAGTAATAATTTCACTGACAAAAGGCGACTCCAGAGTATGTTAAATATTTCCCCTGGCAGGTGAAAATTCGGAAATATATGACTGAACACAAAAGCTAATAAATAAGGAACATTTTCCCCTATAAATAATCAACTGGTATGCCCCTGTGAGACCGATGGAATAGGATTTGTTTCAAGAAGCTCTCAAGAGCCATTATCGGGGGCCCCGAAAATGGCGGATCGATAAATTTGAGATCGCAATGCATCTTGGTTGAATGAGGTCCTTTAAGAATAACACAAGTTACGAAGAGAGGAAAAATAAGAACAGATACTATAAATACACTTGATCTTGCCCAAAAGACCGAGAAAGGGAAGGCATTGCGTCTCTTCTTCTAACTCTGTGCCCCCGTGATAAAAACTAAGCCAAAATGAAACCTGTCTTATGCTGACCATTCGCCACGAACCATGTGGGATCAACTATTTCATTGTGCGCATGCTCAATATGGACCCATACTTTTCAGTCTCGTACCCAGAGCTCATCTCCACAGAGAGAGCTCTGTTAACAGCCATTTTTTGGTCCTTGCTGATTGGCTAACACAAAACGCATGCGTAGGAATCATTTTTCGAAAACGAGGAACTGAAGTCGATTTCCGGTCAAAATAAATCCACTCGTACAAAAAGGAAGCCATGAAAAATCGATAGTCCCAGGATGGCAGAAGATATGAGGAGCGTTGGAACAGTCGAAACCCAAGTTCTCCTTCCACCAGTGTACTCAGTACAAGGAAAAAGATGGGAACTCCGGCACAAAGCCATAAAATAGCCGACAATACAGTCGGGCCAGAAGGCAGAAATACTGCAAAGGTTAGCAGAACTGATTTCACTATAATTTTTTTGTTTTGGGAAAAGCAAAGCAAACTTAGGAAAATAAGCTGGAACTTCTTGGGCAAGCTGCATATTATTTAAGCTTACTGATTTATATAACTATGAGCAAGCTCGATTGCCTTCGAGCCAGAAAATCTAAAGAAAATCACAGCTTAATTTATATGGAGTCAATGACCTATAAATCATGCTAAAAACAACACCCAAACGTAGAAGTGTCTATATATGGCTGCATTGCACGTGTATTTCAGTAGGATTTCTATAAATAAATATGCAGCCACCAAAACATATATTGACATATGAAATTCCCCTGATTCCTGAATGAACACTGCACTGGCAATTAACACAAGTCATTTTTGGGAAAGTGGATAAGTTAAATTTATTTAGGAATAACCACTACAAACCTGACTCTCCCAAGATTGAAAAGAAAACATGTTTCTAAATACTATTATTATAACTGTAATACAAGTTTCTGAATAACTACCTGTCTGGCTAATAATGTACCAATCAAATTATTGAAACAACACTATAGCGATACTTCGTGTTGATAAACATTACAATTATTATGCTAATGTGACAACCATGGTTTCAAAAGGCCACTTTGTGTCGGGAACCAATGGATCTCTGGTTGGCACATTAATGACAATGGATGATGTGGCAGTAAGTATCACTATATTTATTAAGATTGTGAAGTACAGTGAATGTAATATATTGTTTAACTTTTTTTTCTGTTGTTTTCTTTGAGAATTTGATTATTTAAATATGAAAGGATTAATACAACTGGAACCTACAAACATTAAGAAATTATTGACCTGTCAATGTTAATAAGTAACTGCAGTTGTAATCACATGGTTTGGACATTGAACGAGGGAGTGAGGGGTTTCTATTCAATTAGTTGATAGCCCTGTAAAGGGCAGATCACTGGCAGATCGTGTCAATGCCATGTGCTTTTTCTGATCTAGCATTATGCCGTCGTTATTCTTCTACCAACCATCTGTTCCCAATAATGATTTTGTACTTTAAAACTGATGGTGATAGCACAAAGTTGGTCATGTAGTTAACTGTTATAATTATGTGGACTACATGTATACGTAATATTCTAATACATTTTAAATCTTTTATCAGAAGTCACTTATGTTATTCTTGCATGGACCCCTTCAATTGTCAATAATATTGTATGCAACAAGGCAAACAATACTTCCTAATGATTTATGAATACAGCCTGGTCCTCCGTTGTATAGCATCCAAAGACAAAGGGGATATAAACGACTGTTCAAAGCTGTATAAAAGCTGCACTGCAGTCGAACTCGGAGACAATTGCAGACGCCAGAAGCTGGTAAACAAGTGGTTTCTGTATCCCGTAGCGGTAGGAAAAACACAAATATAGTCCTTACGCTCCTGTGCAACCACAGAAATAGCTTGAACTTATTCAGAACAGAGTTCTACGTTGATATTTCTCTTTTCTTTACATTCGGTGGCTTCACAAATCTCAATCCGCCATTTTCGATGAGCCTCTGTACTTCGGCCAGCATGCCCTATGCGCGAACTTTATTATTTACATGACAAGTAACAATTATCCAATCACGGTTAAGTATTTCGATTGATTCTTACGCATGCGTTATCATTTCAGCCAATCAGCAAGGACCAAAAAGTGGCTGTTACCAGAGCTCTCTCTGTGGAGATGAGCTCTGGGTACGAGACTGCATACTTTTTGTTTATTATAATTATCACACCATTGCACCATGCATATTTTCCTAGCCTTCGTCTCTAGAGTACTGAATAGCATAGGTGTTTGCGTTTGGTATTTCATGTAAATGCTGGCTGATACGTGTTACCGGTAATTTATACGAAGAAACAAAACACTAAACGTTTCGGAGACCAGTTCGCTTCATCGGCGAACATAGTATTACAAAGTCGGGACTTGCACAAATCAACCCTCGGCTCGCGGGGCAATGTACTAACTAATTTCCCCCATTCCATGTGATTACTTATAATTACACACGTAACACCTTGTCACACAATGCGTGTCACTTGTAGAACATTCTAGACTACTTTAACTAATACGACATTGGGTCATGGCAAGAGCCTATAACCAAGAGCGTCCATATCTCTTATATAGATGTTACGGCGTTTTCACAAATTGGGCTATTCTTAGATTATTTTTGCCGCCAATTAGTGGGTTACACCCGTGGCGGAACAAAAGATGCCTCATTGGCTTCTTTTGTTATACCAACAACACGTCTGCTACGCCTTTGTGATTTTATTCCCTTAGGAATGATTGCAACCCAATACTAGCGGGAACCGTTCTAAAAATAAAGTAACTTGTGAAAATGCCGTATCATAGAGGTAGTATGGGATATTCTCGCTCTTGGTTATGGGCTCTTGGTCATGGTAGTACAATGGGAAGTCATTTTTCCTCCCCGATATTTGGGAGACATCTGATACCCTAGAACTGCCGTATACCTAACCTAATTACGTACTTGGAATTCCTCCTTTGCAGTTGTGAAGTGTCTTGCTTTAAAACCTTCAATCGGCTCATTTTACGTTCCTGATGTCTGTACCCGTATCGACTCAGCCGATGAACTGAAGTGTAAACTGTTTTGTTCAACTGGATATAAGTTTACATCAACTGTGAATCAAAAACTTTTGACAAGAAAATGCCAAGCGAATGGAAAGTGGACTAAGTTTCAACAGAGGCAACCACTATGTAAAGGTAGGTCATTTCATTCAGACAGACAGATAATCAATCATGTAATAATCAGTCCGAAACGAACGCTCTGATTGGTCGTGCGTTGTTAGAGGACACACATGGATGGCGTCGTGTAGTTTGCGATTATTATATAAAACAAATAGATTCCATTATGCCGCGCGTCTATCCTCTTTTAGTATAAACCAACTAGTGGACTATTACAAATCCTGCGTTCTGATTGGCTACGCTACTATAGGTCTATTAGTGATAGCCCATGGTAGAGAAAAACCGCACGCATTTTCTACTGTCCGACTAGTTAGTTTATACTAAAGCAATTAGTCAAGACCTCTCGCTGTCATGGGCTACGAGTTAAATAGCCCATTCGGCTGCGCCTCGTGGGCTATTGACTCGTAGTCCATTCGGGCTGCGGGTGTAATTGTTTTAAAAATAGATACACAGATTACGTCATAACATAAAGTGAACATCAGTTACGCCATTCGACTGCGTCTTGTGGCCCACGTCTTTGTTCTATTCGCATTGTAGCGTCGTCTGTTTAACAAATAGAACAGGGTTTTCTGTGTTCTGTACTCTGACAAAAACACGACTGGAGCTGTAGAACATGGGAAAAGGGTACAGGAATCACGAGCCGCGCAGCGGCGAGTGATTTCTGTAGCTTTTTGAATGTTCTACAGCTTCAGGAGTGTTTTTTTGTCAGAGTACAGAACACAGCAAACCTTGTTCTATTTGCTTTATTTAATAGATTTTTACGAGCCGAAACGTACCGATCAAAATTTTATTTTCCATGCTTGGTTGAGCAGCTGACGTGATCAATTGACGTTCTCATTTCACAAGTTATTTTGATTACTAGCGTGATTGGCTAAGACGCAATGAAAGACTTACAAGAATGCCTCTGATTGGTTAAAATGTGACAGATGTCCGACTCTTGACACTTAACTGATTCCGATCTAAATAAAGATCAGTTCGAAGAAGTTCGATGACAGTTCTTGAATGAAATGGCTATAAAAAGAAGCATAACTCGATATAAAAAAGCCGACAAATATCATTCTTTACGGACAAAATGTGCAAGCTAAGTCAGTTCAGTGTTTTTAGCGAGAATCTGCCCTGTTGAAGCCACACTGCTGAACGTATACCTGGACTGTGTTTATTGAACACGAGTTGAACAAACTTCCAGACCCTACAAAGCTGGTAGAAAGAGAAGCCACATCCACAGAAAACGAATTTGTAGCTGCAGCTTGACCTGAGGATGGGTTCAGACTGGATGTGTGGTGTTCAGGTGGCTCTGAAGCCTGCCCGGTAGCTGATCCCGTTTCGAGAGCAGTGGTTAAAATGTTGGAGCACGAGCGAAGCTGTTCAGTGGTAGGACGACGGTTGTAGTTCTTGATGCTTTGCTCATTTCGGTGACCAGATATATTCATTATGTGCCGACTAGGAACTTGTGCATCTGACCAGAGTGTTATTGCTGTGGCTCTGACACAATGGTTTGTGTAGATTTTGGACAAAGCAGCATCTTTGGAAATTTCTTTCATCATGCTTGTCAGCTTGTTGATGCCGAGCGGCTTGTTGTCGTACCAGATGGGATCAGTATTCGACCACTTTTTCTTTGGATACTGAAAATGGCATTGCAGATTTCATTTCTCTTTGAAAGATAGAGCTTAAGGCAGCTTACTCCATCAATTCCAGAGTCTTCTGATGTGGTGTACATTCGGCGTCCGTATTTCTCAAAGCTCTCTACGTCTGCCGTACCACCGGGATGGTTTTTGGTGGCTTCATCGTGTGTCATGGTAACATATTCCTGGTCCTCATCATCTCTGTTGAAAGTAAAACTGTCTGCCTTCAGCTCTCTCAATCCTTCACGACCTCTGCGGCACCAGTACAGCATAATGTGGAACCAAACATTCCTTAGGATCCCAAGAGGAGTGATTCCTCTCATCACATTACTGGACCTCAGTTTCAGTATCTCGAGAACTGGCTTATGCAAAACATTTTCTTTCTCATCCATTTTTTGCACTTTTATCTTGGAGTTTAACATCTGGTTTGACTGCTGAAAATCAGGATTTTTGGTGAACTTTAGACCTCTGTTCAGTGGAGGGTTGTTTAAATGGCGCTCGATGCCGTTTCTGACGCTGAGCAAAGACGATCGGCCATAGCACTGGCCATCTTTGGTTCTCGCCTCGGCATAGAATTTGCGAAGCTGACCATCATTCATCAAGTTCGCTGTTTGCCATTTCGTGGAGCTGTTTTTTGTTTCCTCTGGTAGCACACCAATCTGTAAAAAATACCCTTGTTAAGCCAATGGCAAAGGTAGGGAAACACAGTAGTTTGAAAAAGATGTAAAATGTAACTATTAATAATTATTACGTAGCGTCTAGCGATACATTTGTTGTTGTTGTTAGTTTTAAGCTTGGCGCAGCCGGTTAAACTGCTACTTTGCTAGTCAAACAAATTTGCTTGATTAGTTTTCATCAATACTTAACATATGCAGTGCTAAAAGAAACTCATAAATTCAACCATTACCTTACCTTCAAAAAGTTTTACCGCCCATTTGGTGTTTTGTTTTGTTGATTTGTGCCTGAGACTTTTCTACCACAGCGTCAAGATCCTTGTCGCTGAGCACAGCAAATCTGTTTTGTTGATGTTCCTCCTCTTTTTTATCCCACTCATTCGGCTTGGTTACCTCATCAACTAAGTCTATAAGCTCTTTATTTGTCGATGTCATCTTGGAAAATGTCTTCAAAGTCTAAGGTAAACTTAGGCATTTCCTCCATTTTGACACGAAATTTTTAGCCGAAAACTTTTCCATGTCTCTATAATTTCACAAACCAATCAGATCGCGCGTTACTCCTTTCTATGTCTCTATACTCTCACAAACACATGGTTTTTGACCAATCAGAGAGCGCGTTAGTAACTATCTATTATATAAACATCTATAAGCGGACAGATGCACGGCAGAAAATCACTTCTATGTTTCTTGGGATTATATATATTGATTATATACGAACAGCTATATAAATAGAGTAATCAATGAATGAAATCAGAACACTAATGACATTAGGAACGTTTCTATCTATCTATCTATAGTATCGATCTATCTATCTATCTATGTATCTATCTATTTATTAGAGGTTTCGTATATGATGGTGCTAAACTCTTCAAACAAGCTCCTTTAACGGGAGCTGTCATCCATTGAGCCTTTAGTTAACTAGTTTTCTTTATTTTAACTATCTATTTATCTGTACATATATATTTTTAAAGTAATTATCTGTTTATCTATATTGTATAATTATTGTAGTCTTGTTAAAACTCGGCTTTCATGAAAAGCAATATACTGTATATTGATGTAATTCCGAGTATATACAATACATTGATATATGTAGAACAATACATATCAATGTATTGTTCTACATCTCGATGAATCTCTACATATATTTTTTTTTGGCAGTTGCCTGATGATCGTGTTGCTTGTAACACGTATATATTTAACGAATAAAAGATGGTTCTTCTTGTTGTATAACAAAATAATGCACGCTCGAGGTCTTGAAAAACTGCGGATGCACGAGCGGAACGCGTTTACAACTTTTTTCGTCGCTGATTGGTTCAATTGTGACAGCTTGACATTGACGATCTGAAAGCTCGTTTCTTATTGGATGAAGTAATCTGCTAAGAATAGAACGTGTCAATCGATAAAAGTGAAAGACAGAAATTGCAAGAGCCGGCAAATGAAATGGGTTGTAATATCGTCATCTGGTCAAAACTGTTGCAGGAAACAAAGTGCTTTCTTTTTACAATTTCTTGTCAGCACAGGAGAGGTTTATCTGCACATTGTGATAGTGCAAGACGTTGAAAATGCCTGATGGAAAAAGCGTTAGCGAATTAGCGGCAGTAGAGTTGGACATGTGAGCTGAGGATTGCCGACTATTTTCTACAACAACTGCATAGTTCATTAGTTGACACTGATTACTGATTCTGTGGTCTGAAGAAAGATATTTTCTTTATCCCAAGGAACAGTGTTGTAACTGCTGCTCTGATGGCCGTGTTGCGTAGCTTTTGAGGCTCTCTTCGTTGACATGGCCGCTACACACATGAATGATAATCTACTCTTCTGAAATTCTGCCAGTTCTGGGTTCTCTGCAAGTTTTATCGTCGGTTTTTCATTCAGGAACATTCAGAAACCTCTCAAACGAATTTCTACATGAAACCAGAGAAATGCCATTGTATTCTTCGCAATTCACTGTTCAGGTTTCAGCATAAAGCAGGCTTGTTACAGTTATCGTCGAGTTATTGGTGAGTCATGTCTTCTTGTTGTGTTGTCACTTTCCTCTCGTTTTAATAATACGCCAGGCTTCTAGAAAAGACATTTTTCTTAAATTCAACATTTTTTATATCAAATTCTCAATGAGTAACACTGTATTAGAATGTGGACATTGCTTTTCTCAACTTCAAACGTTTTATCATCCCATTTTGGTCGTTTTAGAGTACGAAGCCGATGCTAAATTCTCTCGCCGATAATTTTCTTTTAGTTTTGGGAAGTGACTTTTATTTTCCTCTTCTTCAACACACCTTAACAACTCAAAGTCGGACATGTTTTTTCTTCCCAGTCTATTAAATTATCTCCGTTAGCTATATAAACTCGCGAAAGACCATCATCGATCCTTTTTGTTTTGATTGGATTCTGAGCGTGCTTGATTTTTTTCTTGAGCGTGCATTTATAACACGCTGAGCATCCAATCAAATCGCACGTTCTTAGGATGATCTCATAATATATATATATATCTAGCATGTTTTCACAAAAGGGGGTTTTAGGTTCTAGGGCTCCTTTTGTGGAAACAGCGTAGATCTTGTGTGCCTTTAAGCTTTAAAAGCCAGTTACTCGTGTTTTTGCCGCTTTCTTGAAAGGGCAAATGACAGTTTACGACTTTTCTGGCCTTTCTTTCCAATAATTGATCTGTAGGTATTTTATGAGGGTGGTGTGGGGTGGGGAGGAGTAGTTCAAAAAATTTCGCGAAAAACCAACTTTGCCTGACGTATGGCGCAACGATTTGCTTAGTGAAAGATGTACATTTTCCACTAGGTCTGAGAAAAAAGGTGCATTTTTGGGATCAAAACGTTGAAAAGTGAGTTACTGGCTTTTAAAGCCAACAAGTACGCATTAATTTACTTGTGTAACCTAAATTTCAAAGTGGCGCCATTTCTCGACCTTTTAATGGATTTCGATGCACTATACGGCAATACAACGGCCTCTTCCTGTACTTTCAGACTGGCGTGCCAGTTTTGCCCTATTTGGAGTAGAAAATCCGAAAATGTGTTTTTTTGTAACCTAACCTTAATCTCTCAAAGTTACTTGTGTACCCTAATATCTTCAAAGTGGCGCCATTTCTCGAGCTTTCAATGGATTTCGATGCACTATACGGCAATACAACGTTCTCTTCATGTAGATTGCGATTAATGGATGGAAGTTTCCTGTATTTTGAGTAACAATACCAGAAAATGGCCTTTTTCTAACCTAAGCATAACCTCTAGGTCTCAAATAAAGAAATTATGGGATAGATCTCACACAAGTAAATTATGGGATAGAAAGGCCATTAAAGTCTTCAACTGTCATTTGCCGTTTCAAGAAAACGGCAAAAACACGAGTTACTGGCTTTTAAAGCTAAAGGCACACAAGATCTAGCATGTTTTCACAAAAGGGGGTTTTAGGTTCTAGGGCTCCTTTTGTGGAAACAGCGTAGATCTTGTGTGCCTTTAAGCTTTAAAAGCCAGTTACTCGTGTTTTTGCCGCTTTCTTGAAAGGGCAAATGACAGTTTACGACTTTTCTGGCCTTTCTTTCCAATAATTGATCTGTAGGTATTTTATGAGGGTGGTGTGGGGTGGGGAGGAGTAGTTCAAAAAATTTCGCGAAAAACCAACTTTGCCTGACGTATGGCGCAACGATTTGCTTAGTGAAAGATGTACATTTTCCACTAGGTCTGAGAAAAAAGGTGCATTTTTGGGATCAAAACGTTGAAAAGTGAGTTACTGGCTTTTAAAGCCAACAAGTACGCATTAATTTACTTGTGTAACCTAAATTTCAAAGTGGCGCCATTTCTCGACCTTTTAATGGATTTCGATGCACTATACGGCAATACAACGGCCTCTTCCTGTACTTTCAGACTGGCGTGCCAGTTTTGCCCTATTTGGAGTAGAAAATCCGAAAATGTGTTTTTTTGTAACCTAACCTTAATCTCTCAAAGTTACTTGTGTACCCTAATATCTTCAAAGTGGCGCCATTTCTCGAGCTTTCAATGGATTTCGATGCACTATACGGCAATACAACGTTCTCTTCATGTAGATTGCGATTAATGGATGGAAGTTTCCTGTATTTTGAGTAACAATACCAGAAAATGGCCTTTTTCTAACCTAAGCATAACCTCTAGGTCTCAAATAAAGAAATTATGGGATAGATCTCACACAAGTAAATTATGGGATAGAAAGGCCATTAAAGTCTTCAACTGTCATTTGCCGTTTCAAGAAAACGGCAAAAACACGAGTTACTGGCTTTTAAAGCTAAAGGCACACAAGATCTAGCATGTTTTCACAAAAGGGGGTTTTAGGTTCTAGGGCTCCTTTTGTGGAAACAGCGTAGATCTTGTGTGCCTTTAAGCTTTAAAAGCCAGTTACTCGTGTTTTTGCCGCTTTCTTGAAAGGGCAAATGACAGTTTACGACTTTTCTGGCCTTTCTTTCCAATAATTGATCTGTAGGTATTTTATGAGGGTGGTGTGGGGTGGGGAGGAGTAGTTCAAAAAATTTCGCGAAAAACCAACTTTGCCTGACGTATGGCGCAACGATTTGCTTAGTGAAAGATGTACATTTTCCACTAGGTCTGAGAAAAAAGGTGCATTTTTGGGATCAAAACGTTGAAAAGTGAGTTACTGGCTTTTAAAGCCAACAAGTACGCATTAAT
This sequence comes from Actinernus sp. WN-2022, assembly GCA_030867875.1. Lineage (NCBI taxonomy): Eukaryota > Metazoa > Cnidaria > Anthozoa > Actiniaria > Actinernidae > Actinernus > Actinernus sp. WN-2022. Next base: position 30,763,987 of record JAOWCC010001501.1, read on the forward strand.
TTACTTGTGTAACCTAAATTTCAAAGTGGCGCCATTTCTCGACCTTTTAATGGATTTCGATGCACTATACGGCAATACAACGGCCTCTTCCTGTACTTTCAGACTGGCGTGCCAGTTTTGCCCTATTTGGAGTAGAAAATCCGAAAATGTGTTTTTTTGTAACCTAACCTTAATCTCTCAAAGTTACTTGTGTACCCTAATATCTTCAAAGTGGCGCCATTTCTCGAGCTTTCAATGGATTTCGATGCACTATACGGCAATACAACGTTCTCTTCATGTAGATTGCGATTAATGGATGGAAGTTTCCTGTATTTTGAGTAACAATACCAGAAAATGGCCTTTTTCTAACCTAAGCATAACCTCTAGGTCTCAAATAAAGAAATTATGGGATAGATCTCACACAAGTAAATTATGGGATAGAAAGGCCATTAAAGTCTTCAACTGTCATTTGCCGTTTCAAGAAAACGGCAAAAACACGAGTTACTGGCTTTTAAAGCTAAAGGCACACAAGATCTAGCATGTTTTCACAAAAGGGGGTTTTAGGTTCTAGGGCTCCTTTTGTGGAAACAGCGTAGATCTTGTGTGCCTTTAAGCTTTAAAAGCCAGTTACTCGTGTTTTTGCCGCTTTCTTGAAAGGGCAAATGACAGTTTACGACTTTTCTGGCCTTTCTTTCCAATAATTGATCTGTAGGTATTTTATGAGGGTGGTGTGGGGTGGGGAGGAGTAGTTCAAAAAATTTCGCGAAAAACCAACTTTGCCTGACGTATGGCGCAACGATTTGCTTAGTGAAAGATGTACATTTTCCACTAGGTCTGAGAAAAAAGGTGCATTTTTGGGATCAAAACGTTGAAAAGTGAGTTACTGGCTTTTAAAGCCAACAAGTACGCATTAATTTACTTGTGTAACCTAAATTTCAAAGTGGCGCCATTTCTCGACCTTTTAATGGATTTCGATGCACTATACGGCAATACAACGGCCTCTTCCTGTACTTTCAGACTGGCGTGCCAGTTTTGCCCTATTTGGAGTAGAAAATCCGAAAATGTGTTTTTTTGTAACCTAACCTTAATCTCTCAAAGTTACTTGTGTACCCTAATATCTTCAAAGTGGCGCCATTTCTCGAGCTTTCAATGGATTTCGATGCACTATACGGCAATACAACGTTCTCTTCATGTAGATTGCGATTAATGGATGGAAGTTTCCTGTATTTTGAGTAACAATACCAGAAAATGGCCTTTTTCTAACCTAAGCATAACCTCTAGGTCTCAAATAAAGAAATTATGGGATAGATCTCACACAAGTAAATTATGGGATAGAAAGGCCATTAAAGTCTTCAACTGTCATTTGCCGTTTCAAGAAAACGGCAAAAACACGAGTTACTGGCTTTTAAAGCTAAAGGCACACAAGATCTAGCATGTTTTCACAAAAGGGGGTTTTAGGTTCTAGGGCTCCTTTTGTGGAAACAGCGTAGATCTTGTGTGCCTTTAAGCTTTAAAAGCCAGTTACTCGTGTTTTTGCCGCTTTCTTGAAAGGGCAAATGACAGTTTACGACTTTTCTGGCCTTTCTTTCCAATAATTGATCTGTAGGTATTTTATGAGGGTGGTGTGGGGTGGGGAGGAGTAGTTCAAAAAATTTCGCGAAAAACCAACTTTGCCTGACGTATGGCGCAACGATTTGCTTAGTGAAAGATGTACATTTTCCACTAGGTCTGAGAAAAAAGGTGCATTTTTGGGATCAAAACGTTGAAAAGTGAGTTACTGGCTTTTAAAGCCAACAAGTACGCATTAATTTACTTGTGTAACCTAAATTTCAAAGTGGCGCCATTTCTCGACCTTTTAATGGATTTCGATGCACTATACGGCAATACAACGGCCTCTTCCTGTACTTTCAGACTGGCGTGCCAGTTTTGCCCTATTTGGAGTAGAAAATCCGAAAATGTGTTTTTTTGTAACCTAACCTTAATCTCTCAAAGTTACTTGTGTACCCTAATATCTTCAAAGTGGCGCCATTTCTCGAGCTTTCAATGGATTTCGATGCACTATACGGCAATACAACGTTCTCTTCATGTAGATTGCGATTAATGGATGGAAGTTTCCTGTATTTTGAGTAACAATACCAGAAAATGGCCTTTTTCTAACCTAAGCATAACCTCTAGGTCTCAAATAAAGAAATTATGGGATAGATCTCACACAAGTAAATTATGGGATAGAAAGGCCATTAAAGTCTTCAACTGTCATTTGCCGTTTCAAGAAAACGGCAAAAACACGAGTTACTGGCTTTTAAAGCTAAAGGCACACAAGATCTAGCATGTTTTCACAAAAGGGGGTTTAAGGTTCTAGGGCTCCTTTTGTGGAAACAGCGTAGATCTTGTGTGCCTTTAAGCTTTAAAAGCCAGTTACTCGTGTTTTTGCCGCTTTCTTGAAAGGGCAAATGACAGTTTACGACTTTTCTGGCCTTTCTTTCCAATAATTGATCTGTAGGTATTTTATGAGGGTGGTGTGGGGTGGGGAGGAGTAGTTCAAAAAATTTCGCGAAAAACCAACTTTGCCTGACGTATGGCGCAACGATTTGCTTAGTGAAAGATGTACATTTTCCACTAGGTCTGAGAAAAAAGGTGCATTTTTGGGATCAAAACGTTGAAAAGTGAGTTACTGGCTTTTAAAGCCAACAAGTACGCATTAATTTACTTGTGTAACCTAAATTTCAAAGTGGCGCCATTTCTCGACCTTTTAATGGATTTCGATGCACTATACGGCAATACAACGGCCTCTTCCTGTACTTTCAGACTGGCGTGCCAGTTTTGCCCTATTTGGAGTAGAAAATCCGAAAATGTGTTTTTTTGTAACCTAACCTTAATCTCTCAAAGTTACTTGTGTACCCTAATATCTTCAAAGTGGCGCCATTTCTCGAGCTTTCAATGGATTTCGATGCACTATACGGCAATACAACGTTCTCTTCATGTAGATTGCGATTAATGGATGGAAGTTTCCTGTATTTTGAGTAACAATACCAGAAAATGGCCTTTTTCTAACCTAAGCATAACCTCTAGGTCTCAAATAAAGAAATTATGGGATAGATCTCACACAAGTAAATTATGGGATAGAAAGGCCATTAAAGTCTTCAACTGTCATTTGCCGTTTCAAGAAAACGGCAAAAACACGAGTTACTGGCTTTTAAAGCTAAAGGCACACAAGATCTAGCATGTTTTCACAAAAGGGGGTTTTAGGTTCTAGGGCTCCTTTTGTGGAAACAGCGTAGATCTTGTGTGCCTTTAAGCTTTAAAAGCCAGTTACTCGTGTTTTTGCCGCTTTCTTGAAAGGGCAAATGACAGTTTACGACTTTTCTGGCCTTTCTTTCCAATAATTGATCTGTAGGTATTTTATGAGGGTGGTGTGGGGTGGGGAGGAGTAGTTCAAAAAATTTCGCGAAAAACCAACTTTGCCTGACGTATGGCGCAACGATTTGCTTAGTGAAAGATGTACATTTTCCACTAGGTCTGAGAAAAAAGGTGCATTTTTGGGATCAAAACGTTGAAAAGTGAGTTACTGGCTTTTAAAGCCAACAAGTACGCATTAATTTACTTGTGTAACCTAAATTTCAAAGTGGCGCCATTTCTCGACCTTTTAATGGATTTCGATGTACTATACGGCAATACAACGGCCTCTTCCTGTACTTTCAGACTGGCGTGCCAGTTTTGCCCTATTTGGAGTAGAAAATCCGAAAATGTGTTTTTTTGTAACCTAACCTTAATCTCTCAAAGTTACTTGTGTACCCTAATATCTTCAAAGTGGCGCCATTTCTCGAGCTTTCAATGGATTTCGATGCACTATACGGCAATACAACGTTCTCTTCATGTAGATTGCGATTAATGGATGGAAGTTTCCTGTATTTTGAGTAACAATACCAGAAAATGGCCTTTTTCTAACCTAAGCATAACCTCTAGGTCTCAAATAAAGAAATTATGGGATAGATCTCACACAAGTAAATTATGGGATAGAAAGGCCATTAAAGTCTTCAACTGTCATTTGCCGTTTCAAGAAAACGGCAAAAACACGAGTTACTGGCTTTTAAAGCTAAAGGCACACAAGATCTAGCATGTTTTCACAAAAGGGGGTTTTAGGTTCTAGGGCTCCTTTTGTGGAAACAGCGTAGATCTTGTGTGCCTTTAAGCTTTAAAAGCCAGTTACTCGTGTTTTTGCCGCTTTCTTGAAAGGGCAAATGACAGTTTACGACTTTTCTGGCCTTTCTTTCCAATAATTGATCTGTAGGTATTTTATGAGGGTGGTGTGGGGTGGGGAGGAGTAGTTCAAAAAATTTCGCGAAAAACCAACTTTGCCTGACGTATGGCGCAACGATTTGCTTAGTGAAAGATGTACATTTTCCACTAGGTCTGAGAAAAAAGGTGCATTTTTGGGATCAAAACGTTGAAAAGTGAGTTACTGGCTTTTAAAGCCAACAAGTACGCATTAATTTACTTGTGTAACCTAAATTTCAAAGTGGCGCCATTTCTCGACCTTTTAATGGATTTCGATGCACTATACGGCAATACAACGGCCTCTTCCTGTACTTTCAGACTGGCGTGCCAGTTTTGCCCTATTTGGAGTAGAAAATCCGAAAATGTGTTTTTTTGTAACCTAACCTTAATCTCTCAAAGTTACTTGTGTACCCTAATATCTTCAAAGTGGCGCCATTTCTCGAGCTTTCAATGGATTTCGATGCACTATACGGCAATACAACGTTCTCTTCATGTAGATTGCGATTAATGGATGGAAGTTTCCTGTATTTTGAGTAACAATACCAGAAAATGGCCTTTTTCTAACCTAAGCATAACCTCTAGGTCTCAAATAAAGAAATTATGGGATAGATCTCACACAAGTAAATTATGGGATAGAAAGGCCATTAAAGTCTTCAACTGTCATTTGCCGTTTCAAGAAAACGGCAAAAACACGAGTTACTGGCTTTTAAAGCTAAAGGCACACAAGATCTAGCATGTTTTCACAAAAGGGGGTTTTAGGTTCTAGGGCTCCTTTTGTGGAAACAGCGTAGATCTTGTGTGCCTTTAAGCTTTAAAAGCCAGTTACTCGTGTTTTTGCCGCTTTCTTGAAAGGGCAAATGACAGTTTACGACTTTTCTGGCCTTTCTTTCCAATAATTGATCTGTAGGTATTTTATGAGGGTGGTGTGGGGTGGGGAGGAGTAGTTCAAAAAATTTCGCGAAAAACCAACTTTGCCTGACGTATGGCGCAACGATTTGCTTAGTGAAAGATGTACATTTTCCACTAGGTCTGAGAAAAAAGGTGCATTTTTGGGATCAAAACGTTGAAAAGTGAGTTACTGGCTTTTAAAGCCAACAAGTACGCATTAATTTACTTGTGTAACCTAAATTTCAAAGTGGCGCCATTTCTCGACCTTTTAATGGATTTCGATGCACTATACGGCAATACAACGGCCTCTTCCTGTACTTTCAGACTGGCGTGCCAGTTTTGCCCTATTTGGAGTAGAAAATCCGAAAATGTGTTTTTTTGTAACCTAACCTTAATCTCTCAAAGTTACTTGTGTACCCTAATATCTTCAAAGTGGCGCCATTTCTCGAGCTTTCAATGGATTTCGATGCACTATACGGCAATACAACGTTCTCTTCATGTAGATTGCGATTAATGGATGGAAGTTTCCTGTATTTTGAGTAACAATACCAGAAAATGGCCTTTTTCTAACCTAAGCATAACCTCTAGGTCTCAAATAAAGAAATTATGGGATAGATCTCACACAAGTAAATTATGGGATAGAAAGGCCATTAAAGTCTTCAACTGTCATTTGCCGTTTCAAGAAAACGGCAAAAACACGAGTTACTGGCTTTTAAAGCTAAAGGCACACAAGATCTAGCATGTTTTCACAAAAGGGGGTTTTAGGTTCTAGGGCTCCTTTTGTGGAAACAGCGTAGATCTTGTGTGCCTTTAAGCTTTAAAAGCCAGTTACTCGTGTTTTTGCCGCTTTCTTGAAAGGGCAAATGACAGTTTACGACTTTTCTGGCCTTTCTTTCCAATAATTGATCTGTAGGTATTTTATGAGGGTGGTGTGGGGTGGGGAGGAGTAGTTCAAAAAATTTCGCGAAAAACCAACTTTGCCTGACGTATGGCGCAACGATTTGCTTAGTGAAAGATGTACATTTTCCACTAGGTCTGAGAAAAAAGGTGCATTTTTGGGATCAAAACGTTGAAAAGTGAGTTACTGGCTTTTAAAGCCAACAAGTACGCATTAATTTACTTGTGTAACCTAAATTTCAAAGTGGCGCCATTTCTCGACCTTTTAATGGATTTCGATGCACTATACGGCAATACAACGGCCTCTTCCTGTACTTTCAGACTGGCGTGCCAGTTTTGCCCTATTTGGAGTAGAAAATCCGAAAATGTGTTTTTTTGTAACCTAACCTTAATCTCTCAAAGTTACTTGTGTACCCTAATATCTTCAAAGTGGCGCCATTTCTCGAGCTTTCAATGGATTTCGATGCACTATACGGCAATACAACGTTCTCTTCATGTAGATTGCGATTAATGGATGGAAGTTTCCTGTATTTTGAGTAACAATACCAGAAAATGGCCTTTTTCTAACCTAAGCATAACCTCTAGGTCTCAAATAAAGAAATTATGGGATAGATCTCACACAAGTAAATTATGGGATAGAAAGGCCATTAAAGTCTTCAACTGTCATTTGCCGTTTCAAGAAAACGGCAAAAACACGAGTTACTGGCTTTTAAAGCTAAAGGCACACAAGATCTAGCATGTTTTCACAAAAGGGGGTTTTAGGTTCTAGGGCTCCTTTTGTGGAAACAGCGTAGATCTTGTGTGCCTTTAAGCTTTAAAAGCCAGTTACTCGTGTTTTTGCCGCTTTCTTGAAAGGGCAAATGACAGTTTACGACTTTTCTGGCCTTTCTTTCCAATAATTGATCTGTAGGTATTTTATGAGGGTGGTGTGGGGTGGGGAGGAGTAGTTCAAAAAATTTCGCGAAAAACCAACTTTGCCTGACGTATGGCGCAACGATTTGCTTAGTGAAAGATGTACATTTTCCACTAGGTCTGAGAAAAAAGGTGCATTTTTGGGATCAAAACGTTGAAAAGTGAGTTACTGGCTTTTAAAGCCAACAAGTACGCATTAATTTACTTGTGTAACCTAAATTTCAAAGTGGCGCCATTTCTCGACCTTTTAATGGATTTCGATGCACTATACGGCAATACAACGGCCTCTTCCTGTACTTTCAGACTGGCGTGCCAGTTTTGCCCTATTTGGAGTAGAAAATCCGAAAATGTGTTTTTTTGTAACCTAACCTTAATCTCTCAAAGTTACTTGTGTACCCTAATATCTTCAAAGTGGCGCCATTTCTCGAGCTTTCAATGGATTTCGATGCACTATACGGCAATACAACGTTCTCTTCATGTAGATTGCGATTAATGGATGGAAGTTTCCTGTATTTTGAGTAACAATACCAGAAAATGGCCTTTTTCTAACCTAAGCATAACCTCTAGGTCTCAAATAAAGAAATTATGGGATAGATCTCACACAAGTAAATTATGGGATAGAAAGGCCATTAAAGTCTTCAACTGTCATTTGCCGTTTCAAGAAAACGGCAAAAACACGAGTTACTGGCTTTTAAAGCTAAAGGCACACAAGATCTAGCATGTTTTCACAAAAGGGGGTTTTAGGTTCTAGGGCTCCTTTTGTGGAAACAGCGTAGATCTTGTGTGCCTTTAAGCTTTAAAAGCCAGTTACTCGTGTTTTTGCCGCTTTCTTGAAAGGGCAAATGACAGTTTACGACTTTTCTGGCCTTTCTTTCCAATAATTGATCTGTAGGTATTTTATGAGGGTGGTGTGGGGTGGGGAGGAGTAGTTCAAAAAATTTCGCGAAAAACCAACTTTGCCTGACGTATGGCGCAACGATTTGCTTAGTGAAAGATGTACATTTTCCACTAGGTCTGAGAAAAAAGGTGCATTTTTGGGATCAAAACGTTGAAAAGTGAGTTACTGGCTTTTAAAGCCAACAAGTACGCATTAATTTACTTGTGTAACCTAAATTTCAAAGTGGCGCCATTTCTCGACCTTTTAATGGATTTCGATGCACTATACGGCAATACAACGGCCTCTTCCTGTACTTTCAGACTGGCGTGCCAGTTTTGCCCTATTTGGAGTAGAAAATCCGAAAATGTGTTTTTTTGTAACCTAACCTTAATCTCTCAAAGTTACTTGTGTACCCTAATATCTTCAAAGTGGCGCCATTTCTCGAGCTTTCAATGGATTTCGATGCACTATACGGCAATACAACGTTCTCTTCATGTAGATTGCGATTAATGGATGGAAGTTTCCTGTATTTTGAGTAACAATACCAGAAAATGGCCTTTTTCTAACCTAAGCATAACCTCTAGGTCTCAAATAAAGAAATTATGGGATAGATCTCACACAAGTAAATTATGGGATAGAAAGGCCATTAAAGTCTTCAACTGTCATTTGCCGTTTCAAGAAAACGGCAAAAACACGAGTTACTGGCTTTTAAAGCTAAAGGCACACAAGATCTAGCATGTTTTCACAAAAGGGGGTTTTAGGTTCTAGGGCTCCTTTTGTGGAAACAGCGTAGATCTTGTGTGCCTTTAAGCTTTAAAAGCCAGTTACTCGTGTTTTTGCCGCTTTCTTGAAAGGGCAAATGACAGTTTACGACTTTTCTGGCCTTTCTTTCCAATAATTGATCTGTAGGTATTTTATGAGGGTGGTGTGGGGTGGGGAGGAGTAGTTCAAAAAATTTCGCGAAAAACCAACTTTGCCTGACGTATGGCGCAACGATTTGCTTAGTGAAAGATGTACATTTTCCACTAGGTCTGAGAAAAAAGGTGCATTTTTGGGATCAAAACGTTGAAAAGTGAGTTACTGGCTTTTAAAGCCAACAAGTACGCATTAATTTACTTGTGTAACCTAAATTTCAAAGTGGCGCCATTTCTCGACCTTTTAATGGATTTCGATGCACTATACGGCAATACAACGGCCTCTTCCTGTACTTTCAGACTGGCGTGCCAGTTTTGCCCTATTTGGAGTAGAAAATCCGAAAATGTGTTTTTTTGTAACCTAACCTTAATCTCTCAAAGTTACTTGTGTACCCTAATATCTTCAAAGTGGCGCCATTTCTCGAGCTTTCAATGGATTTCGATGCACTATACGGCAATACAACGTTCTCTTCATGTAGATTGCGATTAATGGATGGAAGTTTCCTGTATTTTGAGTAACAATACCAGAAAATGGCCTTTTTCTAACCTAAGCATAACCTCTAGGTCTCAAATAAAGAAATTATGGGATAGATCTCACACAAGTAAATTATGGGATAGAAAGGCCATTAAAGTCTTCAACTGTCATTTGCCGTTTCAAGAAAACGGCAAAAACACGAGTTACTGGCTTTTAAAGCTAAAGGCACACAAGATCTAGCATGTTTTCACAAAAGGGGGTTTTAGGTTCTAGGGCTCCTTTTGTGGAAACAGCGTAGATCTTGTGTGCCTTTAAGCTTTAAAAGCCAGTTACTCGTGTTTTTGCCGCTTTCTTGAAAGGGCAAATGACAGTTTACGACTTTTCTGGCCTTTCTTTCCAATAATTGATCTGTAGGTATTTTATGAGGGTGGTGTGGGGTGGGGAGGAGTAGTTCAAAAAATTTCGCGAAAAACCAACTTTGCCTGACGTATGGCGCAACGATTTGCTTAGTGAAAGATGTACATTTTCCACTAGGTCTGAGAAAAAAGGTGCATTTTTGGGATCAAAACGTTGAAAAGTGAGTTACTGGCTTTTAAAGCCAACAAGTACGCATTAATTTACTTGTGTAACCTAAATTTCAAAGTGGCGCCATTTCTCGACCTTTTAATGGATTTCGATGCACTATACGGCAATACAACGGCCTCTTCCTGTACTTTCAGACTGGCGTGCCAGTTTTGCCCTATTTGGAGTAGAAAATCCGAAAATGTGTTTTTTTGTAACCTAACCTTAATCTCTCAAAGTTACTTGTGTACCCTAATATCTTCAAAGTGGCGCCATTTCTCGAGCTTTCAATGGATTTCGATGCACTATACGGCAATACAACGTTCTCTTCATGTAGATTGCGATTAATGGATGGAAGTTTCCTGTATTTTGAGTAACAATACCAGAAAATGGCCTTTTTCTAACCTAAGCATAACCTCTAGGTCTCAAATAAAGAAATTATGGGATAGATCTCACACAAGTAAATTATGGGATAGAAAGGCCATTAAAGTCTTCAACTGTCATTTGCCGTTTCAAGAAAACGGCAAAAACACGAGTTACTGGCTTTTAAAGCTAAAGGCACACAAGATCTAGCATGTTTTCACAAAAGGGGGTTTTAGGTTCTAGGGCTCCTTTTGTGGAAACAGCGTAGATCTTGTGTGCCTTTAAGCTTTAAAAGCCAGTTACTCGTGTTTTTGCCGCTTTCTTGAAAGGGCAAATGACAGTTTACGACTTTTCTGGCCTTTCTTTCCAATAATTGATCTGTAGGTATTTTATGAGGGTGGTGTGGGGTGGGGAGGAGTAGTTCAAAAAATTTCGCGAAAAACCAACTTTGCCTGACGTATGGCGCAACGATTTGCTTAGTGAAAGATGTACATTTTCCACTAGGTCTGAGAAAAAAGGTGCATTTTTGGGATCAAAACGTTGAAAAGTGAGTTACTGGCTTTTAAAGCCAACAAGTACGCATTAATTTACTTGTGTAACCTAAATTTCAAAGTGGCGCCATTTCTCGACCTTTTAATGGATTTCGATGCACTATACGGCAATACAACGGCCTCTTCCTGTACTTTCAGACTGGCGTGCCAGTTTTGCCCTATTTGGAGTAGAAAATCCGAAAATGTGTTTTTTTGTAACCTAACCTTAATCTCTCAAAGTTACTTGTGTACCCTAATATCTTCAAAGTGGCGCCATTTCTCGAGCTTTCAATGGATTTCGATGCACTATACGGCAATACAACGTTCTCTTCATGTAGATTGCGATTAATGGATGGAAGTTTCCTGTATTTTGAGTAACAATACCAGAAAATGGCCTTTTTCTAACCTAAGCATAACCTCTAGGTCTCAAATAAAGAAATTATGGGATAGATCTCACACAAGTAAATTATGGGATAGAAAGGCCATTAAAGTCTTCAACTGTCATTTGCCGTTTCAAGAAAACGGCAAAAACACGAGTTACTGGCTTTTAAAGCTAAAGGCACACAAGATCTAGCATGTTTTCACAAAAGGGGGTTTTAGGTTCTAGGGCTCCTTTTGTGGAAACAGCGTAGATCTTGTGTGCCTTTAAGCTTTAAAAGCCAGTTACTCGTGTTTTTGCCGCTTTCTTGAAAGGGCAAATGACAGTTTACGACTTTTCTGGCCTTTCTTTCCAATAATTGATCTGTAGGTATTTTATGAGGGTGGTGTGGGGTGGGGAGGAGTAGTTCAAAAAATTTCGCGAAAAACCAACTTTGCCTGACGTATGGCGCAACGATTTGCTTAGTGAAAGATGTACATTTTCCACTAGGTCTGAGAAAAAAGGTGCATTTTTGGGATCAAAACGTTGAAAAGTGAGTTACTGGCTTTTAAAGCCAACAAGTACGCATTAATTTACTTGTGTAACCTAAATTTCAAAGTGGCGCCATTTCTCGACCTTTTAATGGATTTCGATGCACTATACGGCAATACAACGGCCTCTTCCTGTACTTTCAGACTGGCGTGCCAGTTTTGCCCTATTTGGAGTAGAAAATCCGAAAATGTGTTTTTTTGTAACCTAACCTTAATCTCTCAAAGTTACTTGTGTACCCTAATATCTTCAAAGTGGCGCCATTTCTCGAGCTTTCAATGGATTTCGATGCACTATACGGCAATACAACGTTCTCTTCATGTAGATTGCGATTAATGGATGGAAGTTTCCTGTATTTTGAGTAACAATACCAGAAAATGGCCTTTTTCTAACCTAAGCATAACCTCTAGGTCTCAAATAAAGAAATTATGGGATAGATCTCACACAAGTAAATTATGGGATAGAAAGGCCATTAAAGTCTTCAACTGTCATTTGCCGTTTCAAGAAAACGGCAAAAACACGAGTTACTGGCTTTTAAAGCTAAAGGCACACAAGATCTAGCATGTTTTCACAAAAGGGGGTTTTAGGTTCTAGGGCTCCTTTTGTGGAAACAGCGTAGATCTTGTGTGCCTTTAAGCTTTAAAAGCCAGTTACTCGTGTTTTTGCCGCTTTCTTGAAAGGGCAAATGACAGTTTACGACTTTTCTGGCCTTTCTTTCCAATAATTGATCTGTAGGTATTTTATGAGGGTGGTGTGGGGTGGGGAGGAGTAGTTCAAAAAATTTCGCGAAAAACCAACTTTGCCTGACGTATGGCGCAACGATTTGCTTAGTGAAAGATGTACATTTTCCACTAGGTCTGAGAAAAAAGGTGCATTTTTGGGATCAAAACGTTGAAAAGTGAGTTACTGGCTTTTAAAGCCAACAAGTACGCATTAATTTACTTGTGTAACCTAAATTTCAAAGTGGCGCCATTTCTCGACCTTTTAATGGATTTCGATGCACTATACGGCAATACAACGGCCTCTTCCTGTACTTTCAGACTGGCGTGCCAGTTTTGCCCTATTTGGAGTAGAAAATCCGAAAATGTGTTTTTTTGTAACCTAACCTTAATCTCTCAAAGTTACTTGTGTACCCTAATATCTTCAAAGTGGCGCCATTTCTCGAGCTTTCAATGGATTTCGATGCACTATACGGCAATACAACGTTCTCTTCATGTAGATTGCGATTAATGGATGGAAGTTTCCTGTATTTTGAGTAACAATACCAGAAAATGGCCTTTTTCTAACCTAAGCATAACCTCTAGGTCTCAAATAAAGAAATTATGGGATAGATCTCACACAAGTAAATTATGGGATAGAAAGGCCATTAAAGTCTTCAACTGTCATTTGCCGTTTCAAGAAAACGGCAAAAACACGAGTTACTGGCTTTTAAAGCTAAAGGCACACAAGATCTAGCATGTTTTCACAAAAGGGGGTTTTAGGTTCTAGGGCTCCTTTTGTGGAAACAGCGTAGATCTTGTGTGCCTTTAAGCTTTAAAAGCCAGTTACTCGTGTTTTTGCCGCTTTCTTGAAAGGGCAAATGACAGTTTACGACTTTTCTGGCCTTTCTTTCCAATAATTGATCTGTAGGTATTTTATGAGGGTGGTGTGGGGTGGGGAGGAGTAGTTCAAAAAATTTCGCGAAAAACCAACTTTGCCTGACGTATGGCGCAACGATTTGCTTAGTGAAAGATGTACATTTTCCACTAGGTCTGAGAAAAAAGGTGCATTTTTGGGATCAAAACGTTGAAAAGTGAGTTACTGGCTTTTAAAGCCAACAAGTACGCATTAATTTACTTGTGTAACCTAAATTTCAAAGTGGCGCCATTTCTCGACCTTTTAATGGATTTCGATGCACTATACGGCAATACAACGGCCTCTTCCTGTACTTTCAGACTGGCGTGCCAGTTTTGCCCTATTTGGAGTAGAAAATCCGAAAATGTGTTTTTTTGTAACCTAACCTTAATCTCTCAAAGTTACTTGTGTACCCTAATATCTTCAAAGTGGCGCCATTTCTCGAGCTTTCAATGGATTTCGATGCACTATACGGCAATACAACGTTCTCTTCATGTAGATTGCGATTAATGGATGGAAGTTTCCTGTATTTTGAGTAACAATACCAGAAAATGGCCTTTTTCTAACCTAAGCATAACCTCTAGGTCTCAAATAAAGAAATTATGGGATAGATCTCACACAAGTAAATTATGGGATAGAAAGGCCATTAAAGTCTTCAACTGTCATTTGCCGTTTCAAGAAAACGGCAAAAACACGAGTTACTGGCTTTTAAAGCTAAAGGCACACAAGATCTAGCATGTTTTCACAAAAGGGGGTTTTAGGTTCTAGGGCTCCTTTTGTGGAAACAGCGTAGATCTTGTGTGCCTTTAAGCTTTAAAAGCCAGTTACTCGTGTTTTTGCCGCTTTCTTGAAAGGGCAAATGACAGTTTACGACTTTTCTGGCCTTTCTTTCCAATAATTGATCTGTAGGTATTTTATGAGGGTGGTGTGGGGTGGGGAGGAGTAGTTCAAAAAATTTCGCGAAAAACCAACTTTGCCTGACGTATGGCGCAACGATTTGCTTAGTGAAAGATGTACATTTTCCACTAGGTCTGAGAAAAAAGGTGCATTTTTGGGATCAAAACGTTGAAAAGTGAGTTACTGGCTTTTAAAGCCAACAAGTACGCATTAATTTACTTGTGTAACCTAAATTTCAAAGTGGCGCCATTTCTCGACCTTTTAATGGATTTCGATGCACTATACGGCAATACAACGGCCTCTTCCTGTACTTTCAGACTGGCGTGCCAGTTTTGCCCTATTTGGAGTAGAAAATCCGAAAATGTGTTTTTTTGTAACCTAACCTTAATCTCTCAAAGTTACTTGTGTACCCTAATATCTTCAAAGTGGCGCCATTTCTCGAGCTTTCAATGGATTTCGATGCACTATACGGCAATACAACGTTCTCTTCATGTAGATTGCGATTAATGGATGGAAGTTTCCTGTATTTTGAGTAACAATACCAGAAAATGGCCTTTTTCTAACCTAAGCATAACCTCTAGGTCTCAAATAAAGAAATTATGGGATAGATCTCACACAAGTAAATTATGGGATAGAAAGGCCATTAAAGTCTTCAACTGTCATTTGCCGTTTCAAGAAAACGGCAAAAACACGAGTTACTGGCTTTTAAAGCTAAAGGCACACAAGATCTAGCATGTTTTCACAAAAGGGGGTTTTAGGTTCTAGGGCTCCTTTTGTGGAAACAGCGTAGATCTTGTGTGCCTTTAAGCTTTAAAAGCCAGTTACTCGTGTTTTTGCCGCTTTCTTGAAAGGGCAAATGACAGTTTACGACTTTTCTGGCCTTTCTTTCCAATAATTGATCTGTAGGTATTTTATGAGGGTGGTGTGGGGTGGGGAGGAGTAGTTCAAAAAATTTCGCGAAAAACCAACTTTGCCTGACGTATGGCGCAACGATTTGCTTAGTGAAAGATGTACATTTTCCACTAGGTCTGAGAAAAAAGGTGCATTTTTGGGATCAAAACGTTGAAAAGTGAGTTACTGGCTTTTAAAGCCAACAAGTACGCATTAATTTACTTGTGTAACCTAAATTTCAAAGTGGCGCCATTTCTCGACCTTTTAATGGATTTCGATGCACTATACGGCAATACAACGGCCTCTTCCTGTACTTTCAGACTGGCGTGCCAGTTTTGCCCTATTTGGAGTAGAAAATCCGAAAATGTGTTTTTTTGTAACCTAACCTTAATCTCTCAAAGTTACTTGTGTACCCTAATATCTTCAAAGTGGCGCCATTTCTCGAGCTTTCAATGGATTTCGATGCACTATACGGCAATACAACGTTCTCTTCATGTAGATTGCGATTAATGGATGGAAGTTTCCTGTATTTTGAGTAACAATACCAGAAAATGGCCTTTTTCTAACCTAAGCATAACCTCTAGGTCTCAAATAAAGAAATTATGGGATAGATCTCACACAAGTAAATTATGGGATAGAAAGGCCATTAAAGTCTTCAACTGTCATTTGCCGTTTCAAGAAAACGGCAAAAACACGAGTTACTGGCTTTTAAAGCTAAAGGCACACAAGATCTAGCATGTTTTCACAAAAGGGGGTTTTAGGTTCTAGGGCTCCTTTTGTGGAAACAGCGTAGATCTTGTGTGCCTTTAAGCTTTAAAAGCCAGTTACTCGTGTTTTTGCCGCTTTCTTGAAAGGGCAAATGACAGTTTACGACTTTTCTGGCCTTTCTTTCCAATAATTGATCTGTAGGTATTTTATGAGGGTGGTGTGGGGTGGGGAGGAGTAGTTCAAAAAATTTCGCGAAAAACCAACTTTGCCTGACGTATGGCGCAACGATTTGCTTAGTGAAAGATGTACATTTTCCACTAGGTCTGAGAAAAAAGGTGCATTTTTGGGATCAAAACGTTGAAAAGTGAGTTACTGGCTTTTAAAGCCAACAAGTACGCATTAATTTACTTGTGTAACCTAAATTTCAAAGTGGCGCCATTTCTCGACCTTTTAATGGATTTCGATGCACTATACGGCAATACAACGGCCTCTTCCTGTACTTTCAGACTGGCGTGCCAGTTTTGCCCTATTTGGAGTAGAAAATCCGAAAATGTGTTTTTTTGTAACCTAACCTTAATCTCTCAAAGTTACTTGTGTACCCTAATATCTTCAAAGTGGCGCCATTTCTCGAGCTTTCAATGGATTTCGATGCACTATACGGCAATACAACGTTCTCTTCATGTAGATTGCGATTAATGGATGGAAGTTTCCTGTATTTTGAGTAACAATACCAGAAAATGGCCTTTTTCTAACCTAAGCATAACCTCTAGGTCTCAAATAAAGAAATTATGGGATAGATCTCACACAAGTAAATTATGGGATAGAAAGGCCATTAAAGTCTTCAACTGTCATTTGCCGTTTCAAGAAAACGGCAAAAACACGAGTTACTGGCTTTTAAAGCTAAAGGCACACAAGATCTAGCATGTTTTCACAAAAGGGGGTTTTAGGTTCTAGGGCTCCTTTTGTGGAAACAGCGTAGATCTTGTGTGCCTTTAAGCTTTAAAAGCCAGTTACTCGTGTTTTTGCCGCTTTCTTGAAAGGGCAAATGACAGTTTACGACTTTTCTGGCCTTTCTTTCCAATAATTGATCTGTAGGTATTTTATGAGGGTGGTGTGGGGTGGGGAGGAGTAGTTCAAAAAATTTCGCGAAAAACCAACTTTGCCTGACGTATGGCGCAACGATTTGCTTAGTGAAAGATGTACATTTTCCACTAGGTCTGAGAAAAAAGGTGCATTTTTGGGATCAAAACGTTGAAAAGTGAGTTACTGGCTTTTAAAGCCAACAAGTACGCATTAATTTACTTGTGTAACCTAAATTTCAAAGTGGCGCCATTTCTCGACCTTTTAATGGATTTCGATGCACTATACGGCAATACAACGGCCTCTTCCTGTACTTTCAGACTGGCGTGCCAGTTTTGCCCTATTTGGAGTAGAAAATCCGAAAATGTGTTTTTTTGTAACCTAACCTTAATCTCTCAAAGTTACTTGTGTACCCTAATATCTTCAAAGTGGCGCCATTTCTCGAGCTTTCAATGGATTTCGATGCACTATACGGCAATACAACGTTCTCTTCATGTAGATTGCGATTAATGGATGGAAGTTTCCTGTATTTTGAGTAACAATACCAGAAAATGGCCTTTTTCTAACCTAAGCATAACCTCTAGGTCTCAAATAAAGAAATTATGGGATAGATCTCACACAAGTAAATTATGGGATAGAAAGGCCATTAAAGTCTTCAACTGTCATTTGCCGTTTCAAGAAAACGGCAAAAACACGAGTTACTGGCTTTTAAAGCTAAAGGCACACAAGATCTAGCATGTTTTCACAAAAGGGGGTTTTAGGTTCTAGGGCTCCTTTTGTGGAAACAGCGTAGATATATATATCCGTGTTAGAAAACAAGCGAACTCTACCAGCAGGGGATATCTAAACAAGCTCTACACTAAATTACTTACCACAAATAACGCCTGTATTTACCTTTGTTTCAGATATTATGCCACCTAAACTTTCAACAGGATGTCCCCAAACAATCTACAGTCCTTCTGATAAGGGGAGCGGTATGGGATGGGCCACCTGGACAGAACCACAAGCGACTGACAACTCGGGTATTGTACCAAAGATTTCGACAACTCCTCCAGGCCTGCGATCACCTCAACGGCTACCTATTGGAACAACTACTATCAAATACACGTTTTCAGATGGCTCTGGTTTGAAGGCTTCTTGTTCCTTCAAAGTCGTCGTTTACAGTACGTTTTTATCATTTGTTGTTTCCTGTTCAATTATATTTGCACTGAAGATGATTCGCTTATTTGGTGACAATTCTCGTGATTCACTCCCTGGTACCCAGGTTTACTCACTTTTTGCCTCCATTATTGATGATGATGTAAGAGTACGAATACCCATGCCCCGTGATAATTATTTGAAAGCTAATTTTAGTTTCATAACACGTGACGTAAGTTATTTTTATCTCGTTCTGGTAGGCTGCCCTCGTTAGTTATCCATTGTTTATATCCCCTGGGTCCTCATAGCATCGTAACCACTCCTAAGATCGAGAGCACCAATCAGGTGTCTTTCTTAAAATAACCAGGCTGTGTCCTGTTAGTATAAAAATAGATTTCAAAAAAGTTATCATTGGAATAACAGACCCATGTATGGGGTTTCGTTCTCTTATTTCATCTCATTCTCCCTTGTTTCCATTCAGTATTGTAAATCATTTGAAATACCATCCGAGTGAAATAAATAGCCCATATGTGTGATGATGTCATGTTTTTGTCATCACCACCAAGCCTCGCTTTTGTGTTGAGAGGAAATGTTGTGCCAAAGTGAGGCTTGGTGGTGATCACAGAAACGTGACGTCATCATGTATAATATTGCCATTGATGATGTAGAGAAGATTAATTAGGGGCGCAAAGGATGGATATACTTTCCCATGGCCCTTCGTGCACCTAAACCCCCGCCGAAGGGCCTGGGTATTTGTATTTCATCTCGCCGTAATAGTATCGTCTTTATAAGTCGCGTCGCTTCCTGAGTGAATTTGTTTTTATTTGAACCTTCTTTTCGAATTGATTCGATGTGAAAAGGCTACGTATGTCAATTTCTGACGTGTTTGATATTATTTGTCATAGCATTTTGATTATTAGTAAGCTCTCGGAAGCTTCAGAGCTAACTGATGACTTTAACTTTTAAAGTGCATATGAGCCCATTTTTTTAAATGATTAAAATCGATTCTCGGCAATCCCTTTATGTAGGACGACACGAATTTTTACCAAAAATACAATAGAATACAACACAATACAATTCAATACAACAATAGAACGCAACACAATACAATACAATAGAATACAATTTGGTAGCAACTCGTGTCGTCCTACATGAAGGGACGGCCCGATTCTCCATCAAGTAAATAGTTGAACTTTTAATATTTGTTTAATTTGTGTGGCGTCTATGAGTTGTAGAGGTTCTATTTCCATAATGCTAATTATGTGAGGCCAACAAAAAGTCATTTCGTTCTCCTTGTGAATGAAACTATTTCTGATTTATACAAAATATTTGGTAAAATCACTGATATAAGGCCCAAATATTACATGGATGTTTAGTAAAAAATATGTATATTTCTGCCAGCACATTTTTGTATATTAAATGAGTACTCACATGTCGTCACCTAATTAGCATATCAGAAATAGAAACCTCTTTAACTCGTAGACGCAGCACTCAAATTAAGAAATATTTTACAATTCAACTATTTACTTGATGGAGAATCGATTTTAATGGTAAAAATATTGTGCTGATATGCACTTTAAAAGGTAGCCTGCTTGCCGGCTCTCCTGTAATTTTTTTCGGTCGTTTCTTTTCGGATTGGGTCACCTGTGGCACGCGGTTTGTCCTCGCCCCATTTTGACCGCGTGCCACAGGTGACCCAATCCGAAAAGAAACGACCGAAAAAAATTACAGGAGAGCCGGCAAGCAGGCTATTTAAAAGGCTATTAAGAAATGAACTAGTTTCCTGTTATTTATCCATATTTTAACAAAATAATGAAATCTAATATGAAACCGCCCTCGTGAAAATGCGCGTCTGGCTGCAAACGATCTCTGGCGGGTCAGTCTCTTTGGCTTTCATCATCCTATCTATTTAGATCAGTCAGATGTTGGCGCTAACGCGGGAAGCCATTCAGGTGCAAATCCCGCCAACGAGTCGCCAGCGAGTAATTTTGAAAAGTTTGAAGCACTCCTCACCCAAAGCAATACGCAAAACAGAAAAGATATCGATGAAAATGGCAAACTTTATTTGAAGATGCAAAAATAGCCAGAATTCAATTGGCCTTCTTTTTGATAATAATACTAATAACATATCTTTTGTCGGGTCGTATTGTTTTTTCATCCCTTGTGAGTACTATTTCCATCGCTAGGCTCGGGTCGCAAATGGTACAACGCGATCTCAACAAACCAATATGCCCTTCAAAAGTCACATTGTTGCTTTATGAGCTAAACGGTTCAGTGTCTAAGATTTAGACTTTGTTTGAAATCTGATGATTTTTTTTATTATGTTCCGGCCCGGAACGAAGTTCTCAGAGCGGTGAAATATCGCTTTTTAAATCGACTTCCATCAGTGTTCTTTTTGACCTCATCCTTGCCTCCTTTGGTCATTTATGGAAATGTAAGATGTGCTTAAATAAGTTTTAGTTATTTGTTTATTCAAAATTAGTCGTTGCAGATTGCAACACTAAGCATCACTTATGCTTTTTTGTTTTAGTACCGGTGGGGAAAATGGCCACTGAGTACTCTGAACACAGCAGCCGAAAAACGCAAGAAATTGGAAACTTTTTGGCATTCCAACCAGAAGCGAAGAGGGTTTGGATGTCCAGTAGAGTTCACGAAACACATGGCAACTTTTCAAGTCGTATTATACATGATATGGCAGTTTTCAACAGCGATACGAAGAAATATATATCTACGGCTTAGAAACGAGGCTGAAATGATATGAACCGACCGTAGTGCAAAGACTGTATAAAACCTTTCTTTGCTGGCAAACAACCTCATGAACTCAAACACGATAGCCTTGTGAGCAATCGACACACATATGAAGCTATAGAAGTTATTATCGACTACATGAGAGTCAAACATCGAACTGCTATGAAACCACTCGTCAGTTTACGCACTTTCGTGACTAGCGAACGTTTCTACTTTCGACACACGGTCGCTAAACTGTACGAAATCTCCAAGAATAAATCCCTAATGTCCAAACTAACCATGCGGGGAAAACTGAAAGAGGAAATCCTTGCGACCAATCAACATACATATGAAGCTCCAGAAGTAATTATTGAATACATGAGAACCCATAGAGCAAACTGATAATAATGATCGAACGTGCTATTAGTTTCACGGACATTTGTGACTACTGAACTCGCGCTACAGCATAGCTTCATTGTAGCTTGACATACTGTACAAAAACTCCCGTTTAAAAAATTCCTGATGCCGAAAGAACCATAGAATCTTAAACAAGATATCCTTCATTACCAATCGACATAAATATTAAGCTGTGAAAGTAAGTTTCCAGTCCATAACAGCCGATAGTGCACACTGAAAATTGCATTGAAAAGCTGGAAAGCCTGCTTGACGAACAGTTGGAGCTTGAAGTATCAATTGAAAATGCCCACAGAACCGGGAAGCCATTAAGCGGTAAGCCTCGTCCCATTATTGCGAAGTTTCTGTACAGACCGGAGATTCGCCATATTCTCAAGAAGCGAGGGAGCTTTCAAAATGGAGTTTTTGTGACGGCAGATCTTATAAAAGAAGACAGAGAAAGGAAAAAGGAATTGGCTCCTCGCATGAAACAAGCTTACTTAGAAGGCAAGCGTCCCCGCTTCCATAAGGGAAAATTATTTATTGACGGTGCGGAAGTTTGCTAATTTAAGTTATACGTTTTAATTTGTGAACATTATATTTACTTAAAGTTAAGCTATAATTCTATATTTAAGCCGCTCATGTTTTCAATTTACTTATTTTTGCCTGCTTGAATTGAGTATTTATCGTAAATTCTTCATATATATTTATATATACTTTAGTTATAAATGAATCATGATAAGTTAAAAGAAAATGATCCCGACCAAAATTTCCAGGCCTACACTCGATCATGGCTATTATACAATTGGAGAGTTAAATGACTTGGCTCAGATAGTTAAGCCTTACAAAGCAGCACTTCATGTTAATATAAGAAGCCTTCGTAAACACTCGAAGGATCTTGTAGATTTATTAGATATTATACCACAAGAGTTTGATTTTGTTGGATGTAGTGAAACGTTTCTTTTACCAGATGATAATCTCGATGAATATTCAATTCCAGGCTATACACTGATAACACATAGTCGCTCAAACAATAGCCGAGGTGGCGGGGTAGCACTTTATTTAAAAGAAGCCACTAACTACAAAATTCGCAATGACCTTGAAATCAACTCTATTGAACATTTGTGGATTGAGCAAAACAATGTAATTATAGGCATTGATAAGCCCCCAAATTTTTCCAACCGAGAATTTTTAGACAACTTTGAAAAAACATTACATAATATTTATCTTACAACGAAACAATGCATAATTATGGGCGATTTTAATATCAATACGTTAAGTAAGCACAGTAAAATTTCTAAAGAATATCTTTCTCAATTACATTCTTCAGGTTTTATACCTGTCATACATGAAGCTACACGAATTACAGCGAATACCCAGTCATGCATAGACCATATTCATCAAAACCTTGTATCACCCTGTACTAGCGGGTGCATTACAAATGAAATTTCCGATCATCTTCCTGTATTTTGTTTATTATATAACCCTACAAAAAGTCCTTTTCCTGATAAGGTAGAGGTTCGTGATTTTAAACATTTTGACATAAACAAATTTAAACATGACATAGAAAACATTGATTGGACAGATGTTTACAATTGCAAAAAAACAAATGAGTCACTAAACCGCTTAACACATAAATTTAATTATGTTTGTAATCTGCATGCCCCCATGAAATCTGTTCGTTTAAAAACAAGTAAACATAAACCCTGGGTAACTACAGGTTTAAGAAAATCAATAGGAATTCGCGATAAAATTCACAAAATATGGCTAAAAACTAAAAAAGTTAAATATTTAAATAAATACAAACTATATAGGAACAAAATTGTTGAATTAAATAAGATATTACGGACTGCATAATATAATTCTTTAATGACTAACTCTAACAATTCTAAGAAATTATGGGACAATATAAATTTTATTATTAATAAAAAACGACGCTCTTCAACAATTAATGGAATTACTAAGAATGAAAAAACTTATCACAATCCAAATTCCATTGCAAACGCTTTAAATTCTTACTTTGCAGATATTCCAGTATTATTATCTTCCAAGCTACCTCATGGTTTTCAAAATAGAAATACTCGTAAACGAAAGACCAAAAATAAATTTATAATTGATCAAACTAATGAGGTAGAAATTTATTTAATTTTAGATAACTTAAATCCAAATAAATCCTTTGGGATTGATGGTGTACATCCCCGTATGCTTAAACTCGCAGCACTTGAACTATGTAAACCATTAGCATATGTGATTAATCTATCTATAAATAATGGTGTTTTCCCTGACTCCTTAAAACTTGCTAAAGTTCTTCCAATTTTTAAAAAAGGAGAGCGTACAAACTGTAACAACTACAGGCCAATTTCAATTCTTCCTATTTTTAGTAAAAATTTTGAAAGAGTAATATATAATCAATTATCTACTTACTTATGTCTTCATAACTTGTTATCTCCACTGCAATATGGTTTTCGCTCAGGATTAAATACAACAGATTGTGTGGTAGATCTTATTGACGAAATAACTCGATATTTAGATCAAGGACTATATGTGATTACAATATTTTTAGACCTTGCAAAAGCTTTTGATACGGTAGACCATGCCGCATTACTATCTAAGCTAAATAATTACGGTATCAAAGGTACATCCCATAACTGGTTTAGATCATATCTGCAATCTAGACAACAAAGAGTTTTTGTAAATGGAGTATTTTCCGATCCACAGGTTCAGTTCTAGGCCCTTTACTTTTTCTGTTATATGTAAATGACTTTCCAGCGTCGACAACTTATTTTTCTGTCCGTATGTTTGCTGATGATACATCGGTTACTGTTGCTGGACCTGATTTAGATTTAATTATACCCAATATAAATAGCAACGTAAGTGATTTGTATAACTGGTTATGTGCCAACAAACTCACTTTGAACCTTGACAAAACTAATTATTTAATATTTCAACCTCGACAAAAACAAACATATAATATATATCCTCTTTTAAAAATAGCCAATAAACCTATAAAAAACTGTCACAGTATCAAATATTTAGGTTTTTACATTGACGCCCACCTTACTTGGTCAGAACATATTGAATATTTAAATGATAAACTTAGTAAAAATATTAATGTTCTCATTAAATGTAAAAAATATTTATCCTTCAATAGCCTTCTAAATTTATATTATTCTCTAATTTACCCATTTATAAGCTATGGCTGTATAATTTGGGGAAACAACTATGACAGTCCGTTATCTATCCTAGCTAAACTTCAAAATAAGGTTATTCGTGTTATATGCATGTGATGTTCCTATAAGAGAGCATATCACTCCATACTATATTAAACTTAATGTACTTAAACTTCCTGACATAGTTAAAATGAATACATGTCTTTTCATTTATGAATGTATGACAGAAAGCAAAAGCTGTTCAATTAATATGAAATATGTCTCAGAACAACATTCTTACCAAACAAGAAGCTCTACAAATCAAAATTTTTACATTGAACGATATCGGTTAAATTTGAGAAAATTTTCCCCCACAGTAATAGGTCTTTATTATTGGAATAACTTACCTCTTCGAATTAAAAGCATTCATTCCAGAAAACAACTAAAAAAAGCTATTTTTTCTCACTACCTTTCCCAATATTGATATTTATTATGCATTATTTTGGCAGAAATGTTCCTTTTAATTTTTCTAGTAATAATTATCACAGATTTAAGGGTATCGTATTTAGATAACTATTTGATGCCCTTACACCAATGATTAATGTTGAGTGTGAGGTATCGTTTTTCCTAGTGTAGTATGTGTGTATTTTATTGTCTGTTATTTAATGTTATATTGTATAAATTTGTAAATCATGGTGTAAAATAAACTCAAATCAAATCAAATCAAATAGTGCACACTAGTAAACAGCCACTCGTACTTCCGACAGTACTGAACTTTCTAGCGCAAATGCATGTGTTACGTTTCCACACTTTAAGACAAGAAATCTTCCATAGAATGTTCTATTTTTTTTACAGCAGAGAACTGTGTTATTAATGATATAGAAATAAAACAGTGGTGCCATTTGGAGAATTATTTGATGTCAAGAGTGCATATCGAAGAAATATATATCTACGGACGCGAGCAGCTTGTTTCACTTTGGCCAAATTCGGACTGTTTACGACTGGAAAGAGCAAAAAATACAAGCAAGTAATGAAATATAGATACCATTCTTTACTCAATGCTGTTTACCTTGGATGTAGGAAGAATAAAATCCTTGTAAATCTCGCCATATACTGTGCTAAACTACAATCTGTGAATACGGCTGACACCCGAACAGTGTGGCGTTTCCGGCAATTTATTTTGATTGATTCTCATTGGATGTTACACAATCTGAGCTGTCAATTCAATGTCTGGAGTATGTGACATGCGCAGTACCGTGACACTGCGCCTTTAAGTCTGCTAGTATTAGTCTAAATTTAACTCATGATGTGACATATAATCTATTTATATATGTTTAAATTTAAATTTCAGAATCGGTACAGATCACTGAAAAGCCACCCAAATATATCTCCATTTCTACTGGCAAGAATTTGACCATGCTCTGTATTGCATCTGGCACTGAGGCGTGTCGGTATCGCTGGCTCAAGGATGGTGTAGAGTTGAAAAATAGCTCGCGGGTGCACTGGGTACCAGCCAAGGGTCAGCTGTTAGTAAACGCAGTGACTCCTAAGGATTCGGGAAAGTACACATGCGTGGCTTATGTCTCTGGGTTAACGAAATCAAACGATTCAGCGGTCGTTAATGTACATGTACATGGTTAGTA
This sequence comes from Actinernus sp. WN-2022, assembly GCA_030867875.1. Lineage (NCBI taxonomy): Eukaryota > Metazoa > Cnidaria > Anthozoa > Actiniaria > Actinernidae > Actinernus > Actinernus sp. WN-2022. The sequence goes on from JAOWCC010001501.1 coordinate 30,789,804, forward strand.
TTATCTTATATGTAGTTATGATATGAAATCATGTTTGCCGCGTAGCACTAGTAAGTATAAAGAATGTGATGTTAAGTGGTAAGCTGTAGTGCTAAGTGTGCACGCCCTACGAGGGAAAGAGAAACAATCTCTGACCCAAGTGGGACTCGAACCCAACGACCTCCAGGTTACATGTCTGGCGCTCTACCAACTGAGCTATCAAGTCAGATGAGAGCAATCGTGGGTATTGGTGCGTTTTATGGGGTCACGGCGATTATAAATGTATATGTAGTTATGATATGAAATCATGTTTGCCGCGTAGCACTAGTAAGTGTACAGAATGTGATGTTAAGTGGTAAGCTGTAGTGCTAAGTGTGCACGCCCTACGAGGGAAAGAGAAAAAATCTCTGACCCAAGTGGGACTCGAACCCAACGACCTCCAGGTTACATGTCTGGCGCTCTACCAACTGAGCTATCAAGTCACATCCGAACTGAACCCTAGTTAAGTCCGTCTGCAAAACAGCGACAGAAAGCTTGTTCTAGACCCCCAACGAAGTACCAGGGTATATATAGTCGATTCTGATTGGCTTTTACTAATTCTCATTCTTACACGTCTTCTGACTGGCCATTGAGCTGTCACTAGTGCGACTTACGGCTAATTTACCCTACCTGAATCATTTTGCTTGTAAACCCGGGCTATCTTTAACCCTAGGGTAATCTCCTTGTAAACAGGGCCTAAAATTGATCTGTATCTTCAGAATTGTCTTCCCCATTGAGTATGAATATGGAATGATATTCAGTTTTATTGAAGTCTATCGGTCTATCGATCGATCGATCCATCTAAAATTGATCTGTCTCTGCAGAATTCTATTCCCCATTGGGTATGGAAGATGGAAGTATATCCAGTGGTGATATTATGGCCTCAAGGGAATCTTCTGATGGACTGGCATCCTGGGGTCGTCTCAATGGGCGCGGCTGGTGTGCCAATACAGTCCGTGGTTCCCATGACAACGATGTCAGACACTTCCTGCAGATAAACCTAAAAGCTCTGACGATCGTTAGTGGTGTAGCTACTCAGGGCCGCAACGACTCGGACCATTATGTTACATCATATTTTATTACGTATAAATTTGATGGGGACATATGGCTTATGTACCACTCAGTAAGTGAATTAAATTATCTGGTACTACTTCTATTACTGCGTGAATCTTGATTGTTAATAATACTGTTACATTATATGACAAAATTCGATTTGAAATAAAGCATAAAAATGTAAATCGAAGGCACATAGATCATCTGCACACAGTAAGTTGTTGAAAGCCTGTGACTTAATTAATTGTTAATCCTGGATAATTTCTCGTTTCGTCCAGTTTCTCGTTTCCTGATTGGCTTATTGTCATTGGAAATAAAAGGACTTACTGCGGATTGCGTTATTGCTCGCATCACTTAATATTACATGAACGTGATAGCGCGCTAGAATCACTTTTCTCTCACAATTTCAATCGTTTCCAAAGCTCCCACTTGACTATTTCTCGTTCGTTGTAAAAAATAGAAAGATAATGATAGTATACCGTGGTATATTTAACAATTATTCACCGAAGTGGAGGTGAATAGTGGTGGATATTTACCGAGCCGCTTCGGCGAGGAACACGTTCATTAACTCCACTGTTCAACACTATAACTCACATCATTTAAGTTAGTACTTTCACTTTCAATAGACACAGGTCTTGAATTAGCATAATAGCTGCTTTTAACTGTTAGTTTTTTTAATATCATAACATTTTATCGAATCACAGGCAACCCAAGCTCTAATTGTGTGTATTTGTCAGTATAATATAGGGGAACTACTAAACGGGGAAAATCACGAATTTTACTACTATTGATAGGTTAAAATCAACTGAAATAAACGTACCTTTGCTCTATTTGTTGTTCAGTTTTGTCGTTTATTAGCGATTTGGGCCTATTTTCCTTTTCGGATCTCCTCTCCCTAAGAAAGAGACTATATTATACTGACAAATATACACAATTAGAGCTTGGGTTGCCTGTGATTCGATAAAATGTTATGATATTAAAAAACTAACAGTTAAAAGCAGCTATTATGCTAATTCAAGAGCTGTGTCTATTGAAAGTGAAAGTACTAACTTAAATGATGTGAGTTATCAGTGTTGAACAGTGGAGTTAATGAACGTGTTCCGGAATCGGTTTGTTTTACAAACTAAGGTTATGTGGTAACAGATGATATAAATTACCGTTAGGATTGGATATTATTTTATGAAAAAGAGTATGACATAGTTCAGATGTACGATATGATGATAAAGGCTAGTAATGTAAGAGCTTGTTCGTAAGGTAAGTCGTAGCCATAAAGAATACGCATTGCTCTCTTTTGTATGCGTTCTAAGGTAAGACTAAGTTCAGTATTCTAGAGTGCGGGAGGTCGGGGTTCGAATCCCGGCCGCGTCCTTGGGCAGGGACGTATAAGTCGTTGGCCTTGGCTCTTTCTTCTTCTAATGTATACGAGGGGAACGTGAAATAACCTGTTGTGTGATTTCGAGAAAGTGTAGGGGATTGTCTCCCGACACAACAGCCTGGTATTCTGATGTACCAACAATCACTCATGATTGTAAACTGCACAGCACATTGCGCCACAATGGCACTCCGCATCACAAAAACCTTGTGAAGCGCATTTAAAGGGATACCCGAGTGAAAAACACATTGGGGCTCAAAAGAATCTTCAACATGTTCTTTGTTCAGAAAATGTATTAAAATTTGATCAAACGTTTTTAGTATTAAGAACGAGCACCTCAAAGTTGGCCCCGCGAAGACATGGGCGCCGCCATCTTTGTTTGCATTTACGGAAGTGACGTCACTTCGTCCCACCCGCGTATCGCCTCTACTTGTCTTTGTATGATTTTCACACGCTCGGAATTAAAGTGGATATATTTTCATCGAGATTGCAGAGGAATTCTTACAGAAACCGGAATTATGATGAAGACGACATTATGAGAAAAGTTCAGAAGACTGGGAGGAGGAAGAAAAGCATTGGGAAGGCGAGAAATTATCAGACGAACAACAAGGTCTCGTAACTGCCATTTAATAACAGCAAAACAACATGGCTTAAAAGACTCGAGTGACTTCTGAATAAGTATAAGAACTACAATGTATGTGAGGTACAGTTAAGGCGTTTATCATCCTAAAAACACCTAATAAGTGAGAGAGTGAGAAACTATGGGGAAATAAATAATGCCAAATACGTCACATGCCTTAAAATCATAAATATATACATATAGCTTTTGAGCTAGATAAATGAATACCTTTACCTTTTATGTTAAACCGTTTGTTCTCGGGATGTTGAACCGATGTTCTCAAACTCATTAATAATTCATGAGCTTTTTAGTCAATCAGATGACTGCATTTGGTCAGGTGGATGAGTTTGGAAACCCAATGAAACACCAGTTGAAAATCACAAGTGTTTCAACTGATTTTCATCCCTAGTGATGAAACTGTTCTTAATCATCATATTCAGGAACCACTAACTACACTTACATACTGATAGACTACAAGTAAGGAGTGAAGAAGTAAAGAAACGACATAGAAAGAAAAAAGTGTGCCTCCACTGGAGTTCGAACCTCGACCTTTCCAACTGCTTGTACTAACTCTTCACCACTACACTACTGGTACGCCAGTTGAAATCACTGCTAGCAAAAAAGAATAATAAGCCATATATTGAATAATTATATAGAACAGACCGAACGGTAAACAATACTTGCTAATGCTGTTTGGAAATAAGCGTATGTAAATTTTCGGTTTAGCCATTCGCATGAGAAATAACTTCAAACACTCATCGTTCGTGTTTCATCAGGGGATCCAAATATTTCGAAAACAAAAAAAAACGCTCTAGGCTACGCCTCTCGGGTTTCAATTGTTTTCTCAATATTTGGATCTCCTGATGAAACACTGCAATTCATGTTTGAAATAGTACTTGAAACCGTTTGATCGAGGCTTAGTTTAAAACTGAGTTATTCCTTTGTAGGTGTTGTCCGGGAATTCGAACAGCAGTGGTATCGTAAAGCAGTGGTTCGACCCAAACATCGTTGGTAACTATATCAGATTCAATCCACTAACGTGGTATGGCCCCAGGATATGTATGCGAGTAGAACTCTTTGGCAGTCTTCTTGAGGGTAAGATAATATAAGTATATAGACAATACTGGTCGTGATACTGGTTTGGCACGACATAACGACACGGTTAAACGACATATGGAACCACCATGTAAATCATTTCATCAAACTTTAATCAAATCAGAGAAAATGATACGTATCTTTTACTTTTTGGATGATCTTTATGTATAAACCAATGAAATCAAGAGTTTTAACAATACAAAATTAACACCTCACTGCATTCCTTTGCCGTTGGTGCTATCGTTCTTACATGAACCATTACTTAAGCTACACTAACCCGTACACTAGGTCCGTTTGAAGTTGCGATCAAAATCCCAAGGTTTAGAACCCTTGTGCTGATTGATCAGATTGATGATTTTGAATCTCAGATGAACGAAAGTGTGATTACTTACCCTTGGGAATGGAGGACTTCAGAATAGTAGATGACTCCATCATGGCTTCATCTGTGAATGGAAGCGAATCAGTGGCATCAAATGGTAGACTTAACCACCGGCTTGGTGATGGAGCTTGGGTCGCTGGTGTCGTGGATAGTAATCAATACTTACAGGTTAGCATCGAGTTAGAGTAACTGGAATGCAAGAAGTGCTAGAGTGGATATAATGATAACAGTAATGGCGGCAATAAGTAAGGGTTACTGTGGCCATGAGTGTGATATGGGATTTATCATCACTCGTAATGCTTATAACGGTCAAGAGGGCGTTACTTGAAATCTAGTCGAATGATTTGTTTCAAACAACAGCAAACTGTTCAAACTTATAAAACACATACACAGTGCAAATTTTATCAGACTCCCTTGGGCGGAAGTTGACGAACAATTGGGGCTTTGAATTTCTCACCTGACTAACGTTGTCAACGTTGAAAGGACCGTAGCTTTATGTCGATAGAAGTAATTAGAATCCAAACTAAACTGGTTAAAAGTGTTCACCAAAGCTTACTAAATCATGATGCCAAATAAAATTGTGATTAGAAAAACAGAAAAAAAAGTTGTGAATATTTCTTTCGATTTTCTAACAAACCGCTCCAGAGAATTTTGTAAACGTTTTTGAGCATTAAATTCAATCTTTCATGATAATAATTAACAATTATTCACCAAAGTGGAGGTGAATAGTGGTGAATGTTTACCGAGCCGCTTCGGTTTCATCCCATAATCGCCTCATCCCATAATTGTTTGTTATTATGATGATTGTGTGTTAAAAACATTTGAAATCTAAACCAAATAAGGTGCAAAATAAAATGTAGGTAAAAATATTATCTAATTAATGGCAGTTAATAGTCAAATATCCATACTTTCTTTCTTTCTTTCTTTCTTTCTTTCTATTTCAACAGTTAATTTTATTTATTTAATCGTATTTTTTTTGAGGACCTCTTCATTTTCTCTCTTTCGTACTGTTTTAACTTAAGGTGAGCTTTTGCTGCCATTTATCTCAATAGGTCAACACGAAAGCTTTGCTACTTTGACAACCTACAACGAATTATATTATGACACCTTTATTTCCCCTTATTTTTTTCTTATCCTTTTATTTAACACAATACTGATTGACCGTAACCTTATCTAAATACTTAGTGTTAAATTAAGGAAATGTGAAAGAGGATTAGACAATTCGTGTTATCCATCTGCTTAAAGTGTATCAAAACATTTACCTCACGCCTCTTGCTTGCCAAAACGTACCAACAAACGGCAAAACATGTCATTTACCCAAGGTAATCAGTACCTATCAGTTTCCTTTCCTGCAATCCAATTCTGATCGAGTTAAAGAAATCAAGGGATTCAAGATCTGTTGATTACTATGTATTTCTTCACTGGAGCTGCTTTTTTTTTACATGAAGGCCATTTTGTAGGCCATAACAAATGAAGGTTGAGAGTAACTTCAAAACAACTGAAAGGTATACTGTAAATCGAATAAAATGTTTTCGATAGAGGATGGCAAAGATTAAAGTGGATTACAAAAGATGTTTCTATAAACTTGTTGTCGTTTCTGTGAACCGATTCCAGGTTGCTCTAAGTTTCTCTTAAAGCCAATATTTTTCATCCACTCAAATCTTTGACATCCTTCATAAAAATTGTCTCAAATGTTCTACATTATACCTGGAAAGTATACTCTGCTAATCTGACTAGTCAGTTTGTATTTCCTCATGAGACGTTTGTCATTTGAGGGTTGACAGTACCAAATTAAAGGTTGTTGTACTACCTCAGGTTGATGTGGGGTGGATATTCGTACTCACAGGGATTGCCACTCAAGGGCATCCTACCAAGACAGCACGTGTTACTAAGTACCGCCTTATGATTGGCTACTTTAGTAACCAACTAAAGAACTACATGAAACAGGAGGTAGGGATCACAATGAAATACATGCACCTCCTTATCGACTCACTTAATACGTACCCTTTGTGTACTAGACAATTCTACGAGTGCAATATATAGATGGTTTGCACTCAATCCACAGAGATTCAAATGACAAAGGGCATGGCGGCCATGTTGGTGTACAGAACAAAAGAAGCTAACGAAGAATCTATTGTTAACTGTACACCAACAAGGCGGCTATGACGTCACGTCAGCTTGCCTCTTTGTTGTCCCATTTCAGACCACGTGCCTCTTCGCTTGAGTAATGCTTTTTTTATTTTTCGTCCCAAGCGGAAGTGTATCAATTTCTATAATTGGAAAAAAAAGCACTGAATCCTCTGGAGAATTGTCACGTGGTCTGAAATGGGGCAACAAACTAATGGGATTAAATTGAAGTGATATGTACTCTCCGTACTCTCCTCAGTAGAAAATTGTCAAAACTGTCGTGAGGTTTTGAAACTTGTTTCAAAATCCCACAACGTACCCGTTTTTTATGCTGTACGCAATAGTCGAAAGCAAGGGTTGATTTACACGAAACATATTCGTGTTTCGTGTTGTGAGCGTATCGTAAGCTAATTGCATACGACAAAGTTGCCGCATACTGTAAAGCAGCCTTACGGGTTTACCCATTACCTAGAACTGAATAAAGTACTGTTCTAACCAGCTGCACTCTACTGTCAGAGTAACGAGTAAATTGGTATAGTTAGAGCGGTTTTCAGTTGAGTGTAGTGAAACCAAACGCAAATTACCCACAGCCAGCCAATCATAGCAGCGAGTAATCACAAGTAACTCATAAATGGCTTCCCTGTGAGCCAATGACAAACCAAAGCAAAACCAATACCAATTTACGCTTAGTTTTACTTTGGATTCTGATTGGTTGGTTTACTTTCTCAGCCAATAGGAGAGCTTAGTAAACGCAAAACCAAAACACTTCCGACACTCAATTGAAATCCGCTCTATCACCATGGGTTAAAGAAGACCAAGGGTGGGAGAACAAACAGGAAGGAACCGAGAGTGGACCAAAACAATACTGAAGTGGCTCTTACAACAAATCTACACCGATACCAACGCTGATTATTAATAAAAAGCCATGTGATTAGGTTATTCAGTCCTTATATACATTTGTATGCAGGTGAAGACCGCAGAGTACTATACTTGTATTCTAAGAAAACATTGTGGAGTGGTTTGGTTTGCCTTTTAAGTTGCTTGAATGTTTAATATATATTTTTGGTTATGTGTACGTCCGTAAAAGGATTTGTGCGTCGAACAGTGTATATAGAACAATTATTTTTAATTACTATTGCTTCGTCTTTCACCTGTAGTTGAAAAGAGGGATTTGAACATTAGTAGTTAAACCAGTGCCACGAATCAACTAATCAAACAGTTATCCATTATTTAAATGTGATTAATAATACTGCTTCAGGTGTTTGAAGGGAATGACACCGATAGTGACCATGTTGTCTTACACCAATTGGAAAGAACAAGAACGAGGATCGTGCGAATCTGTCCAGCCAAATGGAATGGATCCATTGCTATGAGAGTTGAGTTGTATGGATGCTATTCAGGTAGGTGACGGCATCGTGGCTCCTGAGAGAGCTTGAGCAGTTGATTATTATATCGGCGACTTTACTCATGTCGGCATCGAAAAGATTTCCCCATCCTGATATCCTTCTAATGCAATAAAGTTACAGAGATACTGTAGTTCAGTTACTCAGTTCAGTACGCTTTTTTCACACAAAAATATTCTTATCTCTATTTTGCCGTAGTCATTGTCGCAACTTTGCCACTCATACGAAGTCCACTCTATCGTGTTCGTTCTGAGATGCAAAGAACCTCGCCGACTTCTTTAACTGTCCTTATGTTGCTCGATGCCCTGCTGACACCTGACGGCAATATCTGTTGTTATGCATTTTTGATAAGGAGCCTTAATGAGAACAATTATGTTGCCTATGTTTTTAACTCGTGGATGGGCACAAGCGCAGGAACGAGTTAGGGGAAATTGTGTCACTCACTCGCTCACTCACTATGGTGTAAACATTCCTGGTGTTAACACACCAGAGAGCCTTGGAAGAAGCATTGGAAGGAGCTTGTTTCTCTCTGATTCGGAATCCAAACTTATAAGTTCTCTAAACTCGCAAAATAGAAAACTTATCATAAAATTAACAAAATACGACGACGCTCAAATCTGCTAATCTTTATTTTTCGTCAAAAGTCCATTCTAGGATTGTTTTAAAATGGATAAATAACAATCTGACCTTTAGGTTAGAATTCCACATAATTAACATTTCATGCGGCATTCAGCACTTACCGTAGGTGGCCCACTAGTGTCACGTACGGCAAAAACAAACTTTACTTTGCCAATGTACTAGCTTTTGCCGTGAAACATTTTAGTTCTGCTGTACGCGTGAACAATTTGCTTTTGCCACGATCTCTGTTTAGGCCTGCCGTTGAGTAATTGTTTTTCCGTGGTCAATTTGATGTTTGCCGTGACACCAAAATAATACAGGGGAAAGAGAATAGTGCGTTCGATCAAAAAATTACTTGGGGGGAGGAGGTAGATATTTTATGAAACATCACAATGCAATGCAGTCTTGTATCCACGAGTTCTCCATTGGGAGGCTTTGTTTTTCTAAATATTGTGGATATCTAAATGTTGGCGCAATGTGGGACAGTCTTATATATAGTACCGTCCATTGTTGTCATGTTTTTAGATTGTGTAAAACCTCATGGCATCACCACCCCTAAAGTAGCAAATACAGCCATGACAGCAACATCCTCTTACAACCATTACTCCAGGCCAGAATATGCTCGTCTGCACTCCAATGCAGGGTTAGGAGCGTGGTGTGCAGGCGTGCAGGACAGGAACCAGTACATACAGGCAGAGTTAGGTAGTTCAGTTGTCATCACGGGCGTGGCATTACAGGGACAGAAACATTCAAAAAACTGGATCATGTCCTTTGAACTGAGCTACTCGAGTAATGGCAAAATCTGGTTGAACCTGGCCGGAGATAAGGTAGAACAGAGTTACTTGCAGCTAAGTAGATACGATTATAGACACCAAAAATTTAGATAAGAGCTTTTTTGAGTTCAAGGAGAATTAACGACCTTTGTTTTTACCCATGAAAACTTGTTCTGAAACTGCTCAGTGTGTAGTAATTATATAACTTAACTATAGTAAACTTCGTTCAGTGTGACCTCAACCTTCATAAAATAGTGAAAAGGTTATTTGGCAAGATTATTTTGTGGCATATAAGAGAGTTGCTTCTTTTGTGATAGGCGATTTTGTGATAACCCATTCCAGTTAGTGCTATCCTCATCACAATTTAATACCATAAATATGACCTTAGATACCAACAAATTACAAGCAGGTTTCTTTTTAATTCCTCTGTGCTAGGGCGAGGGAAGAAACTTCTGCCGGCACCGCGATTTTATATCCACATTTCTGGATGTAAACATGGTATATCTATGTTAAACCAGTTTTAAACCGGTTTCCTTCCTGTTACATCATTATGTGCATGATATCAAGCAGGAAAACGCTCATCAAAGAGCATGGGCCCAAAATGTTTTTCAAAAACGTCATGCTAGCGTCATCGTTGTGGATGCTCAACAGAAGAGCATTGCGGGTGCCGGCACAGTTTTCTTCCCTCGCTCCAGCAATGTGGATTTTAAAAGAAACCTCTACTCGCATGTTAATTACTGTGTTATACCGATCGTAGGATATACTTACTTGGGTGAAATTCCTCTAATTTCAAGTCACGTTTTCCATTTCCACAGCATACTATATATATACACCAGTCTATTACAAACAGAGACAGCGATACAACATTTCTCACATTCTTCGAAAAGGCAGTTTATGGCAAGGCAGTGCGGGTGCATCCAGTGACCTGGTACGGGAAGATCTGTCTCCGCATGGAGCTTTTCGGATGTGAAAAAGGTACTATAGGTATATATGCAATGGACGTTCAAAGGGTGTTATCAAACATACACTAGGGTAGGCGGAAAGTATCGCAATTCTCAGTTTGATTTTCATTTAAGAAATGAAACAGATCTTCCGTGTTTGCACAGGCTCATGCAAACCGAGGTAAGTTTGGGAGAATTCGAGAGCAGAACAAACACGAGACCGCAGGTCGAGTGTTTGTACCTACTCGAGAATTCTACCAAACTTACCGAGGTTTGCATGAGCCTGTGCAGACACGGAAAATCTGTTTCATTTCTTTTATAAAATAATTATTTTGATAAAAGAAGCACTTACGGTGTTTGTGTTACGGTGTAACGTCATTCCCATGTTTGCACAGGCTAATGAAAACATGGCTATCAGCCAATCAGAACGCGCGTACTATCTAAACTATTTTATAAATCGTATTGAAAATCAATAGCAAAGATTAAAATGGCTTACAAAATGTTAACCTAAGTGTGTCTATCGTAACTAAGTTTAGATGCCCTCAAAGTGGTTTCCTTGTTAATTTGAGTACTCGGCGAACATTAAATGGGTTGACCCACAACATTAAATTTAAAGTTGTGGGTTGAACCATTATAATCTGAGCAATCTCACAAAAATGTGCTCTCGTTACAGTCAGAACACGTTGTTTAACTGTGAACCCTGGAACATTAGCCCTAAAATCTCGTCGTTTGCCTGGGAACTTGTTTACCGACGATTAGGGGAATAGCAGGTTTATGGTACGGGTTGGGGTTATTATTTTTAAGTGACAGTGGTTCCATAGCAAGTTTGTGTGGCTCATTGGTTAAAGGACTGGTCTTCCACACCGAAGGTTTCGGGATCAAACCCCGTGGCGGGGAATCAAATGGTAATAAACTAGTAAGTTATATTAATTAGATAAATTGAAATTAGGGAGGGTAACCCTCAGATGGGTTAGGGAGGGATAAGGTGATCGTGAAAGAAACTGAATATATTTTTATGACGATTTTCATACGCGAGATTGCGCAGATTATAATTCGGTATGCATGGGTTCAACCCAGAACATTAAATTTTATGTGATTGGGTTCGACCCATTTAATGTTTGCGAGACGGGTGGAGTCTAGCATGCAATGAACATTTTTTTGTGGTGGAATCTCATTAGCATGTGGCGGAGTACATTATCTATTGTTTGCAAATGGATGAGTTTGTGGTTCTATTTTGGGATCCCGCTGTTTGGACAAGATTGAGCAATGTTCCAAAAGATGAAAGAGCACCTCAAAGGCTTTAGCACTTTGCAAGAGTGGGAAGAGTACATAACCAGGAATTTAATTCTCAAACAAGTGATTGCTTTTGCAGTCTAGGCACTTAGATTGACCATCGATCAGAACTATACCAATGACCACATGTAAGTAGAAAGGACTTGACTGACGAGGTGGAAATCAACAAAGGAAACAGACTGCCGCTCTTATAATCCTTATTGCTGCTCATAGCACGATAGGTTACGCCATGTAAAATACAATTTTAGCCTTTTTAAATGTTTTATTAGTATTTTTGATTTGTATTTTTTGTTAGGGCGAACTTAATATGGGACCTTTGTCCTGGGGTTCTTCCATTCAACTTGTCCTTTTTGGTTCTTATAAACCGTCGTGTTTTTAGTTTTTTGTGTTTGTCTATCATGACTAGTTGTAAAGTAAATAAAAAAATTAAACAATTGATTTCACACAACAGACCACCTCGAAGTTTTCGACGCCATTTTGAAAGGTATGCAACATTTCCTGGCGCGGTTACTCAGTCCCCATACAAACCTTTGTAATTCGGACACGCTTCGTCAAAGCGCTCTGAAGAAAATTATAATTACGGCAAGCTGACCTAGTAATTCTACAAGAACCGACAACAGAATCAAAGGTAAGATAATAACGAGGATCATTTGTGAATTTAAACCCAGTAGGTTGACTTTTGTCAGATAATTTTAGATCGAACTCTGCAAAGAACCGGGAAAGAAGAGAAATTACGGATCACAAATGTATTGAAATAGCGAAATGAATATTACAATTGGGGTTAAAGTAAACATTTTATGTAGGAATAAAACTTTATGTGGTTTAAATAAATTTTGAGAGAAAGAAAAAAAATATTTGCTCTCACACCACGTGCTTATGACGACGACGCCATGTTTTTGAACAGTTTGCACCATATTCGGAGTGCCATACAGTGAAGAAGTACAGGTGCAAGTGCAAATAAACAAATTACTTTGCAATATTTATAGCCTCTACAAGTAAGATGGACATTTCATAGCCCGTATTGCTACTATTGCGGCTGATTGGAAAGAGTTTACTGTGGTGTCCTCCACCTGATGGGTTAGGAAGCAGCTTGGTACCTGTACTATGATATGGCAAAAGATAAAGTCAAACCAGAACAAGTTTGTTAGTTATTAAAGCCATTGATGTGGTCTGTTAAACTTCCTCTTCATAGCTCCTGCAAGGTCTATCTGTCCCACCTTTCCAAACTGCCCTTGACCACCACATACTTAGTGTTTCTTCAGACTTTCTTTTCAGGTTTATTAAGACTGCACGCAGAACTAGCCTCTAAAATCAAGTTGTTGGAAAACACAATTCAGAGCTTTCGTGGATAAATGTAACAGTTCCTTGCCCCTAGTGAATTTTTAAGATGAATCGCCCGTGAAAATTGACCAGATGGTGAATCAATTTCAGAATCAAGTTGGTCAAATGCTAAAGCAATCAAGTTTTCGAGAATAGGATTCCTGGAGTTGTACTTTTCACACTTGCAAAGTACTTAAGCCTCTGAAGTGCTCTTCCGTGTTATTGAACATTGCTCAATCTTGATGTGACTCTGGACCTCGCCTTATAGCTGGTCCACACAACAGGATCCAAAAAATAGAACCATACCTCACTGCTAAAACATAGAACCATAACCTCATCGATTGGTAACAATCCACCACATTTTATTATTCATGAGCTCATAATGTAATTCGCCACAATATTTTCATGAAAACAAGATAATAGAACCATGACGTCACCCGAAATAATGCTTCCACCGCACGCTAATGAATTCCATCGCAAAAGGGGTTAATGCCATTTACCCTATACTACTAAGCTGAGTAGGTTTTTGTTATAGGTTATTGTTATTGCTTATACAACTAATAGAGGAATACTATATTCCGGCAGCACTAAGCGATAACCTGGGTTGTGGCTTACTCGAACAAGGATACATTCTCTATTGCCTTTGTTTTATATAGACCATGAGAGCGGGCACAAAACAATGTGTTGGAAGGATAATGGTGTCGTTGTTTGTGTGTGCAAGCCCGGATACGAAGGCACGAACTGTGACGGTGAGCTGATTTAATGAAAATGATTTCATAGCGATCTCTTTATTTGCAAGGCAGGCGAACTATGAAACAAATGAAACAAACGCACTGGTTTGGTGTCTAATGAAGTACAGTATGGTGAAAGAAAGTGATGAAAGTGTCAACGTTTGATAAAATAACTGAATAATATTAACTATGGTCCCATTTAAATTTCATTTCAGTGGGTTACTATCCTGGGGAAGGGGCTGCATTTTTTTGGAAGAATAAGGTTTCAGCAGATCTTTGGCTATGTCATAAATCAAGACACTTAAGATAGTGATATTTTTTGCGTATTTGTAAAGTAATTTGCTATAGTTTTTCCTGTGGAAACCGTTTTTCTATATGACGACGGGAAGTCTTTTTTTTTTTTTGGCCGAATCTTGAGTTTTTAGGTCCGTTTACACGGCAGGAAAAAGGAACGGCTCGGATAGAGAGAAGTACCGGTTCCATGAACATTTGCCCATGTACACGAGAAATACCTTGAAACGGTTCGGATAAAAAGTGGCACCGGTCCTCAAGCCTAGGTGGAACGGCAAAGGCTGGTTACACGAGAATATTTCCGAGACCGGACATGGTTGAGCCCATGATAATGTTTAGATCACTGCAGGAGCCCATTACCAGGAGCGTAACTATGTGATGGGTAGCGCCTACAGCACAGTAGATAGACTTTCTCAAAGTCCTCATCAGCCCCCCGCACGAAGGACTTTACAGGTTGATTTTTCAACCGGAGGCGTGGCTTATGACGTACTAAGATTTGCTCAATCACAAAGCGTCAATTCTTCTTCAATTCTTCAGTATGTTGACGTGTCAAGTCAGTCGACCGTGGATGTGGTATTTACAATTTGATTGTACTCAGAAAGAGTTCGTCAAAGGCGCGAAACGTAAGCTCCGCCCCTGACACGTGTTTTCGCGCCAAAACATAATCCCCCGATTCAATTTCCTGCAAGTGAAACAAGTTGAACTCGCCTCTCGCTTCGATTCTCGCGCTCGATTTTTGACGCAGTAATCGCTTACCCAGTAACTCAGCGAGTTCGACTTGGAGCAAGTCTACACAGTAGACGATGTGGCTATTTATAGATATTCGATTCCCGCGAAATAAAATGGTTGCCATTATTGCTTGCGCTGCGGACAATGCGCGTTCCCCTGCATAGGAAAATAGCTGCGTGAATGCATAACGAGAAGTGACGTTTGGTCGTGTGATTGGTTTACTGCAGGTATCCTTTGTCTACTTCAGTTCGCGGGAAACACAAAGCTAAAAATAGCTACATCATTTGTTCTGCTGTTGGACATACCTCATCTGGGAGATGCACGCTCCTGGTAATGGGCCCCTGATCACTGTCATTCATATGCGTGGCATATGACACTCGTAAAATAAAATGGTGATAGATGAGGTAACGCTGTTGTCTTTTATGTTTTCTATTAAGAAGGAAATCGGTCAGTTCTACTTTGAAGTTGCATGGAAACAAACAGCTTTCAAGCCTAGAAAAAAAGTATCGTTAGAAGATAAAATTTGCGGCCTTTTCCTTCATTTTCATTTTATTGCCCTTCCCGTTTATCGTCCGCTATATTGCGAAAAAGTGGAACTAATACGCATGCCGACAGAAGTAAACACCTGAGGATAATACACTGCAGGCTCAGAAAAAAAATAGAACGGGTACGTACATAAGCGTTTGCACGGTGCACAGGAACTGAAAACACGGATACCGAGCCCAGTTTTATCCGTTCCGTTCCGTTCCGTTTCGTGAAAATTGGCACGGGTAAAAGTAGGGTACGGATCGTTTACACGAATGAAATTATCCGAACCGTTCTACTTTTTATCCTAGCCGTGCCGTTTGTTTCTGTCGTGGAAACGGGCCTTTTAGGTCTGCCATTATCCGAACCGTTCCTGTGACAGAGCTAATTTTCAGCGGAAGTGACGTCATTTTACTCAACTCGACCACATTCGAAGCTACTTTTGAAACAAACCATCGTGCAAAAGTAAAGTACGTTTTACAATTTTTTCACAAAGGAAAAAGAGAACGACGTTTTGAACAGAAATATGCGACGTGTTGAGAAACTAACTTCACGGCAGCAAACCGCTGGACGAAAATTGCGAACTATTTGAAACACACTTCAGCAATGGCGGATATGATTTTGACGGCAAACTCTCCGCAAAATTCATAGTTTAATTTGGTTCTTCGGCAATATGTTTCACTGATTTGGATACTTCCGCTACTGTTTGTCATTTTAGAAAACAAAAAAGTGCCAAAAGAAAAGGTCAAATTTGGTCGTATTAGTCGTGACTCGGATGTAGTATGCCTTTTACTTTACTGCTAATTTTACTGCTAAGTTTACCACAGAAGGAACGACCAGTATTATTTCATGCACAGCACCTTGTTTGTGTCTCAAACAGCAACGGGGCCGCGCGAAGTGTAGTTCTGTTATTGCCACTGTAAAGCTGCAGATCAGTCAGTTTCAAAATCTTTTTTCAGTCTCTAGTAATCTAGTAATCTAATCTAGTAGATTACCCTGGCCCAAAAAACCTCTGCTTCGCTTTTGGGAAGTGGCCTACTAGTGCTAGCAGTTAGCTTTTAGCGTATTCGTTCACCTTTCAACTCAGCTCGGTTGCCAGCGGCTCTATTTCCTCTAAATCATCTACACCTTGGCAATAAATTTAAACAGAAAGACACATTACTATGTTCTTAAGAATCTTATGCAGATTCTTGGTCATTATTTACTAAACCACATCACATTTCGCAGTGTGAGTTTGTAGCCATTATATAAAGAAGAACTGTTTGGGTTCGATGGATGCGTTGAGTGTATGACGTCACTTACGCTCAAAAATGACTAGGCATTCCTCGCCACGGGAACGGTTGGCGTAATGGCGCGGACGTGATTTTGACGGTAAACTCTCTTTAAAATGTGTTGCCTAATTTGCCCCTTGGCAATTTTTTTTCACTGATTTGGATATTTCCGCACTGTTTGTCCTTATGGAATACAAAAAAGTGGCAAAAGAAATGGTCAAATTTCGTCGTAGTGGCACTGATCGTAGACTGTGAACCGGACAATATTATAGAGCTTGTAAACAGAGACCCGAAGTTGGAAATATATATATATCCGTTGTGTTTAGGACTTGCCAGTATCTTCATTTTAGTAAGGCCCAGAGAAGCTTTGTGACATTTAATACAATGTATGTCAACCCAAAATGATATTCAATGCCACTGAAATAAAACTATAAAGAACTTTCTTTGAGGTATACTCTTCTACAGGGAATTACAAAACATAACAACTAGACAAAGTCCATGTATAACATACAGGTTATAGTCAAACAATAAATTTCACGTGGGATCCCCACACTATTTCCCATACGAAAACCACATGTTTACCCTTGAAAACACTCTAAAAACACTTTGCATCCGCGAGTTCGCCATTGTGGCGCTATGTTTCATCAGCTGGGAGACTCCAAACATCTCGAAACAATAAAAGCACTCCGACTTCGGCGTCGTGCTTTCGTTTTTCTCAGTGTTTGAATCCCGTGATGAACAACGCACTCTCGTTTTGGAGAAAGTACTTTCAACTTTTACTATACAGATGTTGATGAATGCATCCAAAGTGATGAGGACGCGTGTTTAAAAAGCCAGAATTGCATAAACACAGTGGGCTCGTACACATGCATTTGCAAGGATGGCTTCTCTAAAGTTGGAGATCGTTGCAAAGGTATGAAAAGCTTAACGAATTCGTCTTACCTCAGTTGTTCTTAGCCTCACTAGGGTTATTCCTAGTTTAAAGTTATTTGTCTTAAGTCGTTAGCCTCCGCGCTGTTGTTGTAAGCCTTGCTAGGGTTGAACCTAGATTAAAGTTATTCATCTTGGCTTATTAAGTCTCAGTTGTTGTAAGCCTCACTGGGGTTAATCCTAGATTAAAGTTATTGGTCTTACCTCATTAAGAGATGTATAATAATAATAACAATAATAATAATAACAATTTATTTATATAGCGTTATTTCCGTTAAGACCAATAACGCTTTACATCCATACAGATAAATAAATGAATCTAATAATACAAACTATGCTAAAAATTAAAAACTATATTATATATACTAATATACATAAAAATGTATGAAAAACAATTTGTACCCGAGGACTTCAACCTGTTGATAAAACCGAACGCTGTATGGAAGTAACGTTATTTGTTTATCAACTGAGAAGAATCACCAAGGGAATCATTCGTCTTACCTCAGTTGTTCTTATGATAGGCAACTAGTTCCTGTAAAAACTAGTTTTGGTCTGCGTCGGCGGGGAAGATAAACACTGGTATGTAATCAACTAAAGTCGATTGAGGTATGCTAACCGCCGTGGAAAGCGAGTAGCAGCTGACGTTTCGAGCGCTAGCCCTTCGTCAGTTGTTCTTAGCCTCACTAGGGTTATTCCTAGATTAAAGTTATTCGTCTTACCTCATTAAACCTCAGTTGTTGTAAGCCTCACTGGGGTTAATGCTAGATTAAAGTTATTCGCGTCTTACCTCATTAACACTGGTATGTAATCAACTAAAGTCGATTGAGGCATGCTAACCGCCGTGGAAAGTGAGTAGCAGCTGACGTTTCGAGCGCTAGCCCTTCGTCAGAGCAAAAGAGGGAATTGTGGGTGGGGAAAGGGTTTATATAGTGTCGAGTGCATGATTACCGCTGAGGAAACATGTGCTCGGATCAATTTTGATCAAAGAAAATTGTGCCAACAATAGAAATGCT